>CP059630.1:0-2400000 GCA_016906575.1 Ceratobasidium sp. AG-Ba
TAACCTAACCTAACCTAACCTAACCTAACCTAACCTAACCTAACCTAACCTAACCTAACCTAACCTAACCTAACCTAACCTGACCTAAACCATTATCCCCCTTTACTACCATCATTACGGTAATATTTTCAGAAAGAGTACCACGCATATATCTACCTCCAGCGCAGCTATCAGACACGTCGACGGAAGGTTGAATCTAGGAATCGCTGAATGGGGAAAAGCATCTTGACACGCCGATGGGTTGACTCACATCTTCATCGGCGTTGGATGAGCGCCGGACCTTATGTCCCAGCTGTCAGACAAGGCGCCGATAGATCATTCTTGCCCACTGCCGTCGGACATTAATGCTCAGGGCCAATATTAACTTTGCAACAAATATTATCACATTTCAATTTTCAGTCAAGATAAAAAGGCAACAAAGAATCATTCCTGTGACCCATTGTTATCGATGTTGGTTGTCCAGAAGACAGGACAAACGTAAAGCTAAGAATATGTACAGACCATGGCATGATATATATGTATTCCACTTATGAACCGCCAGCGTAGGTATAAAACACGTCGACGGAGGGTTGGATTCGATTATCGACGGATGGTGAGGAGCATCTTGAGACGCTCATGGTTTGACTAACATACTCATCGGCGTTAGACAAGCGCCTGACCCTATGTACCCGCTGTCAGACAAGGCGCCGATGGATCAATCTCAAACCCCATCGTCGTCGGATATAAGTCCTTAAGGCCGACGACAATGAGCCTGATGCTCGGCTCATTGTCGTCGAACTTGATGTCTTGTCCCCAACGCCGATGACAATTGTGACTGATATCAATCTTCATCATATGGAATGTCAAAATGAAATTTATATGTACTTTTGAAGGATTGGGGGTAGAATTTCCAAGGATTGGGGGTATATTGTGAAGGATTGGGGGTATTTTCTGGGGATTGGGGGTAGAATTTCCAAGGATTGGGGGTATATTGTGAAGGATTGGGGGTATTTTCTGGGGATTGGGGTCATTTTCATGGGGGTCAATTGTATAATTTTGAGAAAAATGTGTTCACTTTGGCGAAATTGGCCCCTCAAAATACCCCATCGTCGGATTTTGCGTTTGGGGGATGGACCCCCCAATCCTCTGGTGTGATCTATAGGACCGAGTGTCTTATTGAGTCCTTAAGTGTATAAGTCTTATGTACTGTGTCTTAGTAGTTATCACCCTTGAGGGGAGATCGACGAGGTAGAGCAAGCTGGTCTGAGAGCAGCTTGCACACCGAGTATTTATACTCATGAGTACATGGTCTGTGCACACAGTTCCAAGAATACATGAGCTAAGGATAGTGCGTGTTTCTAAAAGAAGGTGTGTCTAAGATAAGACATTACTAAGAATAGTCCAAAGAAGAATAGAGCGTGCTAAAGATAGCTCTGCTCAGTAAGCCACATCAGAAAGGGTGACTAATGCGCCAATCATCCTTACTAAGTGGAAGAAAAGAAGTGGGTGGCTTATGAAGCGTGTAAGCCACCTGACAAAGGCGAAGTCATGTGCACGGCTCATGACATCAGCCAGCATTTTGCGTCCCCCAACCCGGCTGGGGTAGATGCCAATCAATAGGTCATACAGGTGCCAGTATCCTGCGCCACAGTTGATGTGTGAGCTATATTGATATTGCGTTTTTACTTAATGACTTACCAGATTTTACTATGTGACGTAGCCCTCAAGTCTTGATTCTTTCAGGTGTGTCCTATTTGTTTCTTTTGCTCCTCGGCAATACCGCATAACCAGTCTCATGTGCTTGATTGTACATAATGTCTAAATAAAAATCGTGTTTTACTCATTTCTCAAATGTCATCAACTGACGCATGTTTGGTCTTGTTGGGCTACTGGCCACATTTGGCCCTTTACTCTGGAGTGATCGTGAGCACCGGTCGGTGCTCCTGATGATAACTAAGCATGGGTATCAAATGGCCCGATTATGAGCAAATCGTATTTTGCTGATGTACTGGAGCTGAGAGATCCGGGCGTAGAGGCAAGACAGTCAAATAGGTTGCTGATATACTAGGTCAGACTCCCGCTATGCTGATCAAGGTGGGACACCCCAAGTGAACAACAGTGACTATGGTAGATGGGTTCTAAAACTGAGGTGGGATGACTCCAACGAGTCCGGGTGGCGACAATACTCCCACCTGTTTTTCCTTATTAATCGAGAGCGTGCGAGACAATCTCTGGAATAATCACTGACAGGCCATAAAATTGCACGATGCGTTCGCTGTGGACCAGTAGCCAGAGAGTCATTTCTTGGTCTTCACCCGAAATGAGCGCACCAATATGCGGAAATTAATTTGTCACACCTTTTTAGCCTTCTCATGAGCTCTTACAGATATTTTTGTGTTGATCATATTGATCATACGCCTCAAATCCGTGTATTGGGGGGATGTGTCTTGGCGCGGTCGTGAGAGAGGCAAGGCGACACGACTTGGAGCCTGATCACTTGATAGAAAGTATATTTGAAATGTTTGTTATTCTCGTTGGCAAAATTGTTCACCATAAGCGCCAAAAAAACCTGTCTTTTCAGGTTGGAAGGATTCAGTAAGTCAAGCGTCTCCCCGCTAGTTCGAACTCGTCTTTCATTCTATATGGTCCAAAATGATCGTATGATCGATGAGAATCAGATGGTATATCCTATCCTACGTATCATGCTCCGTCTGAAAAGTTCATCATTTATGGAGCCTTTTCGACTGTGTAATCGGTAAAATCCTGGTTGTTCGTTATTTAACACGTACGTAGCCTCCATTTCATTTTTTGTTCATGGGGATGGCGACTACTTACGTTTTCAGGCCGCCCGAGGCTTTAAACCGAACTACATACTCCATGTGCATATTGAAACTGGACGAGTACGCATAATTTCCGCACGATAATGGATATGTGGTAGATGGTGTATGTAAAGAAGCTTCTGAGCTGATCTGCTACTCCGGCAGAGTGGCTTTTCGGGGCGCACACGCGCAAAATGGGTGACAACACAAAATGATAACAAGCGTGCCCCATGTATTCTGATTTCAAATAGTAGATTTGCATCTTACCTGAGATAAATTTAGGCACGACACACTACACGTTAACTATAAATCTTGCGATGTCCTACAGTGGTAGTATGTAATCAACGCTAAACCCCTCAATTTGATTTGTGAATAGTGTAAAGGTGCATTGTAAGTCAATAGAGTGACTCATAAAGGCTCCAGTCCGGGTGTTGTGATGTTCATCATCTGTGATATTCAATAGTAAGCCTCATGTTCCCGAATGAGCCCCGAAAGCGCCTACAACTAGCTTTACCTCCTCCGCTGACGGCCGTTTCTCAGGCTCATATTCCCAGCACCGTTCCAGAAGCGCCCATAGCGTGTCGCCATGCGCTGATCCCGGCGGTATGCACTTCTTGTTGCGCTGTGGATGGACCTTCTGAATTACCACCGCCAATATTATAGCACGCTCCGTCATTCTGACCCACGGTATGTCACCAGTAATGGTCTCCTAAAGATCGAAAGCTTTACGTAGTCGTCAATGTGCGTTAAAAAGCAACACACCAGGACTGTCTGATTGTGATGGTGAGCAACATAGCGACGTCATGTGGCTATTGGTTACCTACCATTCCCAACGCATATATATCAGCAAAAACACTGTAGTTCGTCTTCTCAAATAGTTCTGGTGCCTATAACAATGCCTCGCATGAGTATTAGGAAGTTCGCGTTGCTATAATTACCTACCGCCCAACGCAACGATATGGCTTGTTCGGTTGAGGTCGACGTAAACTGTAGTGTGGAATCTTGGAGTCTTGCATTTCCAAAGTCGGCGAGCTTGGGAATACCGTTTTTTGAGATGAGAACATTACCCTATTTCGTAGTCTCGGTGGATACAAACTATGGGCCCAACCGATGAAGTGATACTTACCCCTTTTAGGTCACCATGTACCTGCGCTCGCCAGTGATCGATAAGTATCATCATTTACCATAGCGAAGTCGTGAGCAGACTAACCACGCCGCATATATGTAAATAAGCGAGGCCTCCTGCGATCTGTGCGCTCTACTTTACAGATTAGCAGTCAAAAGCAACTACGTTCTTGGAGAACTAACAGACCATGATGCAGCGGTCGGCTCCCGGGTGGGTTTTCAGATATTGAGGCAAGCTTCCGTTGGGCTCCCATGTTGTTATCATCCCCACCTGGCCCCGAAACAAGGCCAAGCCCATCAAGCGCTGCACGTTAGGATGACGGCACGTGGACCAGGTGTACAGCTCTCTAGCTGCAGACTGTTTAAATGTTCATTATAGTCCTAATCGATGTGAATATGCCCTTTCCTTGAGGTTCCCCAATATGTTACCACTCGAACCTGTGTATAGTCGTATTGTCTTGACTGCCACTTCGCTCCCGCTTTTGAGATTGCCCCGATGAACATCGCCGAAGCCCCCATATGAGATTGGGAATGTCCCAAATGTTGTCAGGTTCAACTCGTCCGTGAGATTTGCACAACCTTTCGCTCCCAGGCACTTAATAATCTCGTTTGGTGTCTTAGTGTGGTATATATCACATCAGAATAAATCGGTAAGTGGTCACATGAAATACAAACCGTTGCGCTTGTGATGCGAGCCTGGTATGCCTGTGCATTTGTATGCGTGTGTGTGCTAAGAATTTGTGCCATGTCAACAAGCCGTTTCAAGCTCCAGGTCTTTATTGTTTTGTCGTCAGATGCCGACACAAGAAACGCTTCATCCAGAGAGAAAGCTAAAGACACAACACAGTCTGTATGTCCAGACAAGACAAGTCCCTGGATGATTTCAACGTTCAAGTCCCATACCCGAACGGTTTTGTCATAGGAGGCAGATGCAATATACCGCCCGCTAGGCGAGAATGACACAAAGCGGATGTAGTCGTTATGTCCCCGTAGCGGATATCCTATCTGTTGTCCGTCATTTCCATCCCACAGGCGAATAGTATGGTCTCGGGATGCAGATACTATCGTATGATCCACTGGTGAGAACGCGACCGAAAGAGCCACATTATCGTGACCAATGCACTGAAAGAGCATAGTTCGCTTAACAGAGTCATACACTCTTATGGCCCCGTCCTGGCATGAGCACGCAATCCTCGTGTCGTCGGTCGTCGTGGCGACTGACCAAACAGAGTAACCCGTTTGAATTATCTCCCCAACTGGCCAATCACGCATTGTATCCCAGAACCGTATAGTCTGATCAAATGACCCAGTTATAAGACGTTTGGTATGCGTAAATATTACTGAAGTAACTTCGGCAGTGTGTCCTTTGAAAATTGTAAACGTTGCGCCGCCGGTTTCCAGATCCCAGATCCGCGCCGTGCCATCCCATGAACCAGACGCAAGAGCATCGCCTGCCGGCGAGAACGAGACTGACCAGATAGCACCTGTGTGTCCCTTTAGTGGACCAAGTACCATTTCTCCGGTATGTGCGTCGCATATCTTAATTTCGTTCCGGGTGCCTGCTGCGACGCAAGATCCATCGGGCGATATGGCAAGTGAGTGTACCCTTTCACCGAGATTCCAATCGTAGAGTAGCGGGTTCATGACTTCGGGGCCTTGCGACTGATTAGTTGTCCCAACGTACTAGACTAGATCAAAACAGGCAATCACATCAATACTAAGATCGTGGGCCGTAGACATTTTTCACCTTGATTAGGTTTTGTGAGGGGCGCGTGATTGTCAGTTTTGTATCCTATCGATTTCGGTTGTATCTAAAATAGGTGTGTAGGATAGCGGTGGAGAAGGTCAATCAGGGTTATAGCGTTGTCACTGCGCTTCGACCTAGTTGATTGAATCTGGCTGATCCAAGCCAGGTATAATTTCAAATGGTTGGTACACGTACTCATCATCATTCTCAGAGACCATATTGGAATGAAACACTGGGGTGGATTGATCTGGAGAGTGTTGTGTTTATTTGTAGCGTGATCCATGTCGTCTCTAGTGCTGGGCGAAGATGCAGTAGTATTTAGCTATGACTGTACAACTAAGGCTTGTGTTTTGGCCTGGCCGGGCATCGTTCTTTCATTCGTCGACTTGTTCGCCAGGAAGAACCAGGTTTTAAGGTTTGCGGTTGGAACAACTAAAGGATCTTTTCCCTCGGGTTTCGTTTGTAGCTTCATAATACTATGAAACGGTGTCCCCCGAGCGCTAACCACTTGGAGGCGCATTTATCCCGCCCGCAGGAATCGAAAAAGTAGTTACTCCAGCTATGACAAATACAATTCGAGGTTCAAACTCTAGGCTTAAAAAATCACGCATCCTTCCCGGCTTCTTACCTCTGATATGCCCGCTTTGCTAAACCCCCTTGAAACTCCGTCAATTGGGCCCCCTTTTCTTTTCAGCTTGAGCACGAGATCCCGATCATTCTCCCCCTCCTTTGGCACATCGTAGTACCACTTCAGTACCTGTCCCTCCGTGCTCCATCGACCTTCGGAGAGCTCAACCTCCAACGCAAACGAGTTTGGGCCCAGCACTGTTCCAACAGCACTTTGAGTAGCGAGGGAAGACCCATTCGAGGAATCGGAAGGCAAAAGGTTCGGGGACAACGCGGGCTTTTCATGTGCCTCGGTCCCCACATCGTTCGATAGAACAACGAAGACCAAGTCAGACGTATAATGGACCAACGGGATGTAGACCTCGGTTCCGAGCCCCTCGTCTTCCCCAAGCCTGTCCTGCCACCCCACTCGAACGCACATCTCGAACCGCGTAGAGTGGATATCAAACTCGATCGAGGTTGGCGTGCCAACGGTCGCGATTGGCCAAGGCCGAGAAAAGGCCCCAACAGCACGAGCGCCAGACGTGACGAATTCATACACTCGATCGGGAGACACTTGGAGAGTCCAATCGGTAGGACCAGAACCCGTCATGGCATACGGCAAGGTCTCGTTTTGGTCGAATCGGGTATCATCGGGACTCCAGATCGAAAAGTCTTCGAGGTTCCATCCATCGCCCCACTCGTGCGTATGATCGGGGGTATAGTTCCACATGGTCCAGTTTAGGACTTTGGTCCCATCCGCCCCGTTCAAGCTACTATCCAGCGCCTTGGTCTGGTTCGTATAGTCGCCGGTCTTGTACGACTGCTTCGAGTACATGTTGAATGGAACGCCAGTCTCGCCAATAACGGTGGGGTACGGGTATAGGATGGTACGAGCGTCGTCTTTGAGCATTCCCATTTGATCGCGCATGACCTTGCGGGTCGATTGCGTGCCAAGCCGAAGGGAGCCCAAGACGGACGAATGTTTGTCTCGAACGAGACCAAGAGCGTCCGCGTTGAAAAAATTCCATTTGCGAGTCAGAACCTTCGAAAAGAGATGAGAGTGGGTCGACGAGTATGACACCGACATACCGTCAATGCATCATAAAAATGAGCGCTATATGCCCCTCGTCCCTTGAGATCCTCCTCGCTCAGACTCGGAGGGGGAGCAAACACCGGCGGTTGGATAAAAAAGATCGCCTCGGGATGGGCTTGTCGAATCCGCGCGCAATACGCTCGCCAGTGCGGACACCAATAGTCCTCGACAAAGTTCACAGCGCGATCCGGGTTTGATGGAGAAGATTCAAAGTAACTTGGCTTGAGCATCTCGCATCCGTCTTTCGAGTCGGCGCTTGGTGCCCATACGCCGTGCAACGCCCATATACATTCGCCAAGCGTCCACGACGCGGCTCTCCTCCAGCCCCACCGTGGGTTGATCCGATCGCCCGAGCCATCACCCGCGTCATCCTCCTCGTCTCGAGTCATCCATACTTTCTGCCCCTTGGGATCGACTGTTCGAGAGCCGCTGCGCCTGGGCCCAAGCGGTCCTATGACATACGTCCTGACTTTTTGCGTTATACCGCTTGCGAGTCGAATAGCTTGGGCTGGGGTGGGATGCGTGCCTTGTTTCATGGACTGGTCGCTTGGGTGGTCGTTGAGATCGGGCACACCCACAAGACCGGCGCTAGGCTCGTTTATGCTGTCCCACCCAATCACGCATATGTCGTACAAGTCGCCCGCATCTCGGATCGCATCGGCCAAAACACCACAGGCGTCAATAAAGTGGCTTTGGAGCCAGTCTTGGATGTTGACACCGTCGATGATGCAGCGTGGGGCAAAGTCTCGGCCGGCATAGAACAGCGTAAAGACGAGTTGGCAGACGAACCGTTCGTTGTTTGTTCCCCAGAGCATGGGGGCATAGGTGCGAGGGTGTTCGAAATGGAGAAGAGCGGCTTCGGTGGAGGCGAAGTTGCGGGGATTCAGGCCGCAGGCGGGTAGTGTCTAGTATGGTGCGCCCGATCCACCAGAGAACCGGGACCACTGGGTGCGATTAGCTTGGCCGAATGGCGTACAAAAACGCACTCACGACGTCCTGGTGTGGATTCATATAGACCCGAAACCCAAAATCCTTGCACCGGCGGAGGACTCGTACGGTGTAGGCGATATAGTCGTAGTCATATTTCCCACTGGCTCGCCATCAGCAAGCGTACGCAGTGGAGGGGATCAACTTACGGTCCCTCGTGCTCGATTGCCTCCCAAGTAAACGCAAATCGGATGAAATTGAAGCCCCAGGAGCGCAGACGGGCCAAGTGGACGTCGGCCGATCCGTCGTCGAGGTTCAACGGTCGACCGACAAAACTCTCCCGGCCCGATTCGGCTGTTTCCCAGTCGGCCTGGTGGGTGGGGCGACCAGGTGGTGTCTTGCACCCAGACAAGTTGATTCCTCTGAACAACAGCACACGCCCCGCAGAGTCGACAAAGTGGCCGGCGGTCGTGTGAACATGGTACGCGAGGGTGGGCTGTCTGGTCGCTGGGGACACGCGGGGAACCAGGGGCATCGTCGTCAATATTCAAGAACAAGTCGTGCCGTATTAGACGCCGATAGCCGTTGACATCATCCATGTCGATCGAGACTCGCCGATGGTGGTCAGGAACAGAATGACGCACGTGGATCTTTCCTATCTTCTCACTTTGGTTTGACAGGTATGAAATGGGATGACTAAGCGTGAACTGCAGCCGTCTTCCACTCGAAAACTGAGCTAGCAAAGTAAATTTGGACTTCACTGAGGAACCTGCTTGTTCATGACCTCAAGCCCTGTTATTTGGGGCACATGAGCGAGAGCATATCACTTATATCAATTCAATCGACAGCCCTCCATCATGCTACACGAAACTCTTCAACCAAGACATCCTCTATAGGCGGGCTAGTTCGGCGACTCTCCGGTAACTGACGCCTGTGAATTCTCCTACCACTGTCGAACTACATCCACTACTCTCGTGACGGACGCTCACTATATCCTCGTGCTTCAATGTATCACAAAGAGCCTCGGCACAGGATATATAATCACTGACGGAATTGAATCTACGAACCGTGTGATGTCAGCTAGCTCGAGAATGAGGGAAAAGGTGGTGAAGAGAACTCACTGATCAAAAGGTGTCGCCGCAGCGCAGTGCCGCTCATACTCGCCCCCTGGGGGTTTACTCTCGCCAAGACGACGTAGAGCTTGAAGGATGTCGAAGTATAGTTCGTGGTTGAAACCTATATTCAGCGCAACTTTTTGGCCAGATTGTGGTGAGTAAAAGCTTCCATACAGACGGTCAGACCTACCGAATCCGATGCACCAACATCTTCGCACTATCAGTATGGTTTTGGCTAGTGACAACCGATTAAAACTTACAATCGTAGATTGAGCATGTGAAGAACGTCCAGTTTCTGCGCAAGTCGAGTGTCCCCAATGACCCAACGGCCTAAATCCAGTTTCACTTCAGTTACAGATCTAAAGAGCCACAGCGAATACGTACGACGACCCCCGAACTTGAACTCAAAGGACAGTCGCGATAAATACCGTACGAACTCATCGAGTGAGTCTGTGTCCCGGACAGTTCTTCGCGTTCTCCGGGTTACGGCCATTGATTTGACCCACGAGCGGGGCAAGACCATTCCACAAAAATCCGTTTTACACTCTGAACGCTCACGCCGAAGCTCGAGTATCGTTTCCCGTGTAACTAGTTCTGCTAGGTGGGTCATTAACCCAGCATCCAGTTCCAGTTTCGAATCCAGAATGTAACTAGAAGAATCATGCGCGTTAATGTCATATTCATACTCAAACAAACTCACTTCAAAGTATAAATCACGTTCTCCAAGCTATCAGCAGATTTGGCGCTGAAGAAATTCACGATATCCATTGGAACCGGCTCTCCCTCATCCGCCTTGTCGTCCCGCAAGTAGAAGAAACCAGAATACTTGTGTATAGGGTGATACTCCTCAGCATAGTCATCGAGATCGGCAGGCTTAAGCACGGTGCTCAGTGAAAGTACCGCAACCAGCGTCGACAGAAATTCTCGAGGGCGGCGATGACTCTCTTCGTCGAGCCGAGAGATCGCGATCGGAAAATAGCTCAGCACGATCCGTTTCAAATCTTCGTGGTTGTTTAACACGGATACTACAGCGAGATCTTCTTGAAGACCGTTGAGAGGATATACCAGATTATGCAACCGTCGTATCCATTGGTGAGCTACATCCTCTCGAACGAACTCCCCAATGGGCAGTTCTGGGTCTAAAGTACTCATAGCGATCGCGGTAATCTCAAGTCGACGTTTGAACTGCGCAGGTTCGGATCGTACCATTTCGAACTCAGACGTTAAACCAGGAGCATGTTTGGGACGATATGGCGATCGAGTTAGACGAGCATGCAACAAGGCTGAGTGGAGACCCTGTAACTTCTCCTCCATACGTAAGTGTAGCTCAGACTCCGCCAAACGCTTGAGAGCTGCTGTCCTAATCAAATACTCCCCAGGACGCTCTCCGCCGACGACGTCGAGTTTTTGCCTGCGGGCTGCCGCAATAATCAGAGAATTCTCGAACACGACAGACCGGGGTACCCCATGAGACGCCGGGACAATTGGCCCGATCCCGAGTAGCAGGTTGTAGAGCTTGGAAGGGATGGAAGCCGATCTATCTGCAACCGCAAGAATATATGACAGGTGGCTATTCCAGGCGTGCACGTGCTCGAGAAGCGACCTAGCGGATCCGGTGTCTGTCCAGTTTGGATTTGTAATAAACGTGTGAAAAGCCACAATACTGAGAGCCCTTTCGTTCGTTGAGACGGTATTCCATACTGCCTCGACATCGAGAGACGAGGGCCTAGCACTTGCCATAATGTCGTTTAAGAACAGGAGCTAAGTTGAAAGACTACTTAATCCCGAGAAACCTCGGCCATACCCTTACTCACCGACTCCCGATTCTCAGACTCGAGGATGCTCCCATGCTGTTGCAGTAGAGTTACTGCACGCTGCAAATTTCGCCAAGCCGAGTCATTCTCTCGTGCATCCAGCAGTATGACCGTATGAGCATGACCAATCACGGTCCTGGCTGCCAGGTCTAGTTTTGAGCTGTCGCTTTCGAGCTCGTATGCAGCCAATGTGTACTCCACTCCTGGCAGAACCGCGTTTTCCTCGAACAGAATTCCCGCAAGCTCGTCGAATCTTCGGTGATATTTGAGCAAGTACTTCAGTTGAGGGATGTATTGATTTTCTCGAGCGTAACGTAGTTGTTCGTTCGTGTCCGAGTTGAAAACACTTGGGATAGACCTGCAATCATGTCAATCAAAATCGCGCGATGACTCCGAGTCTATGACTTACCTATAGTCTCGGCTCTCAAAGTAAAACTTGCGACATTGGTCACGCAGTCGTTCACGCGTCTGGTGCTCGAGAGATTCCCAGTGGGAAAGTAGACGCGGTACTCCGTCCGCATACAAGTTGTTTTCTAGGAGAAGCTCGATAGCCTCGGTTGAGAAACTTCCGTTGAGGAGGGCGTCTGAAGATTGGACAAAGTATCCCGCAAGTTGCCAGCATGTTGAAGAGTGGAACCAATAGTGTCGGGCATCTTGTCCTTCTGCTGACTCAGCACACGATTCCATGCTACGGGCGGCGGCAGCTAGGCCCTCCCGTCCTTCATCATTGTTACTCCGAAGGAACTTCAGCTTTGCTCTCGTCATCTGATGATAAGCTGAAGCAATCTTGGCATCTTCTGCCCTACCCGCCTGCTTGAAACAGACTGCTGCTACCTTGTAGATTCGGCGTGAGAAATACTCTTGTCCCTTTTCGACCCACTCAGCAGGAGTGGATGATACTTTATTCCATGTTAATCATCATCAAAGGACATGTTCTGAAACAGACGAACCACCGATGCGGCCGATCATTGTTGATATGGAAGAGACTGTTATGAGGCCTCGCGATAACCAAAAGTTCTAAGTTGCCCGCCGTTTGAGTACATCTCCTTTACATTCCGGGTCTTCAACGCACCTTAACTTGGTTCGCAACTGCTCCTGAGTCCCATATCCAGCATCGCTTCCGAGCTCGAGTAATCGCAACGTATAGCATCTTCAGGTCAATGCACAATGCTGGAGACATATTCGCAGACCGGTCAAAATCTCTGGCGAACGCTTCTGAAATAAGCTTCCAATCTTTCGGACTTGCAGAAGAGTGGCTGAAGAAATTGTATAGTAGTATGTCGTCAAACTCTAGCCCTGCGCGGTTTTTCCATTACGTTAACGCCGTGTGTATGACCGAAGCTCAGATTGAAATAACCTTTACTGTCTGTGATTGTGAGAACAGGGCAAAGTCCATCCAGTGTGGCGTCGAGCTCTGTAGCAGCCGCGTTGGAGCGAACAAGAATTGCTTGCTGAGCTCCGAATCCTGTTCTAGAGTCCGAACTGCTAAATATCAATATCAGAGAAGTTTCAAGCTTTAGTAACACGTCGCCCACCCTGACCCAAGCACAAAGCTTTCAAAAAATGCCAGGTCGTTCCTCGAATCGTGGAAAAAAACAGGCGGGGGACCATTTACACGGGCGCTCTCCGTTGGCAGTCGATCGATAGAATTTGGAAACAGACGATACAGCAGGTCGACCACGGAAGCTGCACAATCAACAATCCCACGATGACTTCGGAAGTTTTCTGTTAGGCTGAAGATAGAAAATAGAGCGCTGGGTGATGTCCATCGATCCCTTTGCGGGTCCTCATGCTAGCGAAAGGCATTAGAACCATTCCTATTGAAAACTGCACAAAAGCACCTACAATTTCGTCATGCACAAATGCGGTCAAGTCCTTAATCCGAAACGCACTACCAGCCACAACCGTCTGTGCGGTATCGCCACCCCAATAGGTTCCCTGTATGTTGGGACACAAGCGACGCAATACTGCTCTGTCTTCAATAAAGGGGATAAATAAGGTACTAGTCGCACTCACGATGGACATCAATCATCAAGTTGTCCTGAACCTCATCGACGTATCTATTTGTAGGCAAACGGTGTTAGGCACAGTATGAACGGAATTTTGCATACTTACAAGTATTCGACAAGCCTTTGACCTTCCTTTGGCACAAAATGACGTAGAATTTCTCTGGTTCTATGACAATGCTCAAACGGTGAGAATGAGATACAGAAGGACTGCACTTATCCATACCTATCCGCGTGGTCCCACTCATAATTCTCGGCTTTGAGTTGTTGATACTGTTCAAAAATGCTGTATATTTCACGGCGTGTCTCGATCGGAAGTTGATCGCGCACTCGACGAGGAAGCTTTTCCGTATATTCTTCCATCGACAAATATCCGTTAGGTGACTGTAAGGCGTTCCTGCAGCCTTTGATAACTCCAACAATCTCGGAGTACGCCAACGCAGGATCCACAACCGATCTCGGACGGCGCCCAAACTGAGGCCAGTACTTCTCCAGAAACTCACTACACATCATTAGTCAGGTAGCAATCCATGGTACCATGGGCGCTCAACTTACTCGAATTCAATCTTGTGATGAGGAATGACCCTCCTGTGGTTGAATTTATCAACTTGTGGGAGATCTTGCTCCAGCATAGCGCAAAGCTTTGGATGAAAGACGTAGCTTAGTAGCGTATAGTCTGGTTTTGGATGGAGAGTCACCTTGTCGAAAGAGACAAACAGTGGGAAATGACGATCTTCAAGCAGAGAGAACGAGACCGGAAGGTCATCTCGCAGGTCAAGCTCCGTATCGAATTCAGCTAATGTTCTCTGAGGGCTCTCCCGCGCGCGTTGCGCCATCGCTTGGAGCTCATCCGTCGTTTTGTAGGCCAGCTCAGCTGATCCAGTTAACCCTCGAAAACTAGACTCGACATGCCGGGCAAGGACTCGGGATCGAGTTACGAACATTTGGCGGATTGGGGAGTCGCCGCTTCCTTCTAGCTGATTTACAGCTCGCATCTTGTATATCAAAGCTGTCGTTTTACCTTGAAGTAGTAGCACTGAGTTCACATCGGTTGGTGAAATGAGATATGCTGCGTACCGGTGCCGCTTCGACCTATAACAACAGAAGCACCGAAATAGTTCACAATGGCTCGTTCGTGGGTGCTGTCCATTCGAAATTTTAGTCCTATTTTGAAAAAGGTAGAGAATAAGAAAGCCCTTACTCTAACAGCATTGGTAGATTGATGTCAAGGTCAGCGATGATCGCTAAAGTAGTCGCTAAGTAGGAAACTCAAACACTGGAAAACATAAAAACATACAATTGTACAACGCTTTCGAGAAAGGAACATAACGCTCCAAGCTATTGGAAACAGCGGGATTCAGATGATAAGCTGTTGCTCCTGAAACGAACCTACCCGATCACATTTTGTATCTGTAACATACATCAAGCACAAAGTTTAGTACTAGATCCTCATCTTTCCGATAGAAATACTCGCTTCGTCCTGGTCTTGCTGGGTATCCTGAGATTCGCTGCTATCATCATAGGTATAGGATGTATCGTTGACACTGTCCCGGTCAAATGAACCATCGTAGTCGTGATACTTGTCTTCCTCCAAATCGACGGAGCCGGAATAATGACTAGCCGGGAACATGGCCGGCTTCATACCTGGGAGACGATAGATACACCTTGAGGGTAGCAAATCGGTCAAGTATTGGGGTGAATAAATATAAATGATTCTACCGTTTTCTATACTTTCTCCCTTTAGCAGAGAGGTGTCGAGCGACCTTGACCCAGAACTGATAGTTTACTTGTGCTCTTGGCTCGATTCGAAGTATCTTTATGACTGTTCTCACGAGAGGAATAGGGGCTTGATGAGTTTAGTTTACCATTGGTACGTTAAAATAACCCACCTTGCCGATCATACTACCAAATCACACAGTGAAAGTTAGATACCTGGTGGTACAAAGATAAGAGACACCCTACCGAATTTTGCACGTCTGGCTCAACGGAGATCATATATATCAGCCTTAGGTCTGCTGGTAGTCTGGCTCGGTAGATCGGGATGAAGGATGTGCTTCCGATCACAGGTCTCTGATTTTCAAAGGTAAACTTGCCAGCAGAGAGCACTCTGTGGGGTGCGTAAGACTTAAATTGAGCGCTCGGATGTTACTTGGTCTTACTTTATCTCGCCGTGAACCATCCGCAAAACCTTCTGGTCACGATGCAATTGGCGAAGTTGTCCGTACGCTCGTGTTCCGAGCAACACCGGCCAGTGTTCGCCGGCAGGAATAGCGTCCATTACAGAAGCAAGAGAAGTTTCGACTCGAGTATGAGATGGCGTGCGGGCTGAATGGATGTGGTCGGGGCGAGGAACAGTGGCTATCAGCACGCGGTGGCAACCCTAGCGGCTTTGTGGTGGCATGTTTAGATTGATGAGCCACTCGCACGAACCAATCAGAGGAGCCTAGTTATATGATGACCGCAAGCTTTACTACCAAATTGGGCACACAAATTCATTGAGAACCACAAAACCAACCCTTAGCAAGCATGATGGTACTTGTGTCAAGGCATTTTAAAGTAATATCAACGAAACTTACTGTGAATGCGAAGAATTTCCTGCTAATTAACGATTCTATGCAGTGGGCAATCCTGGGTAGGTCAATTGTTTTCGAGCATACGCATATCAATAAGACGTTTCCTGGCACCTTGAACATATATGCGCACGACTACGATCCCTCGCCCAAGCTAGACCGTTAGTTAATTGCCTTCCTAAGATCAAGGGATCCGGATATTATCCAGTAACAAGATCTATTGAGTGATTTCCAGGCGTTACCAGCCGATACTCGCGACGAGTCCATACAAGGCACTAGTGGCGATTTATCACCTTGCTGAGAAGCCTCGGATTCAACTCGCGATGGCTGGCTATGATCAGGCCTGTAAAGGCTATCAAGCGAATACAAAACCCGTGGACTCTAAACGTGTGAGCTATACCCTGTCCTAATATGCGAACAAGTAAAACTAGGCCTGACAGTCCAACTCGTCTGATCGAGGATTCCTCGCTTAAGGCTCATGTAATCATGACCGACGTCTTGGCATCACATACGCGCAAGGTTCGAACGCGGACATCAGATTATTAATCAAACTACTCGGTATTTGCCAACGACCAGCGCAGCCCGTTACTTGCGGAGCGCCAATCGTGACTCGACAAACGCTCGGGCTCACCCACGACTCACATGACACCTGCATCATCCGCCTATACTGTCGACTATCACACCGAAGAAGACGCAAGACGCCACACATGTGTGTCGAGTCTTCTAGCGCACACGCAAATGAAGGGCAAGACGCGAATCGTCCTGAACATGTGGCTATCTACGATCTGCGCATACACTCGGGTGATTAACTTCAGTTGCGTCTCGAGGGCCAAGAGAGGCAATAATAGATAACGAAACCTGAGCTTGACTGTACCAGTTACACCGCACAAACAGCTCGTTGATCCAAAACCACCCGGATTGAATTGACCAGACTCGTGATCACTCGGGTATAGAGTCAAAAACGATCATCCGGGTCCGATGAATGCGCGATGAATCCTCGTCTGTTGAACACATGAACCAAGTTTTGATTAGCTTTGTCGCATGGTTGTTGCTGGGACTACACAGATGACTGAATGGGTATAGCATGGGTTGGCGCAAAGAAGTGAGTCGACGGTCCAGTACTCGTGGTCCACGTGTATTTCATAGCAGAAAAAAGGTGATTTTCTAGCGAAAGAGGTTCGTTCGGCACATGTCGAGTTCATAGCACTGACAATGCGCGGGCCGCTCGATGCGCCCGCCGGTTATAGCAATGCTTGGACGGTATTGTTCCTCGATTAATTGACTAGGTTGACAAAGCCAAGCGTATGACCACACCTCGACGTAAACGGGCTAGAACGGCCGGGTGCGTCTAAAACCCAAGAGGCATGTTCGAGCCGAGATAGGGGCGAAAAGCGGGTGGGAGCAAGGTATAGGCCAATGAGACAGCACGCATGAGCCCGAGAGACGGTCGGTCGATGTTTCGGAGAAAACGTTCGAGGGTCCTGGTTCTTGTTTCGGCGAAGAAATGGTGTGCTCGCGCGTGGTTGTCACATAGTTAGCAAAACGAGTGCCGTCAGAGTGGGTGTCACTGCCATTTGGAGTAAAGGCCTGGATTAGGGGTGAGCCGCGGGCCCGCGGGTACACCCACGATATACAAAAGAACACAGATAGCAGTATAGGCACCCTTGTTGAATGAATTGTTATGCCGATGGTGGGTGCAGGTGACCATTCAGCTCCGTGTTCGTTCCGATTTCAACTAGACGACCCAAGGGTTGAAATGACCAGCTCGGCTTCGAGAGCTAGAACGCGAGAGATTGCCACGAGAGTAACCAGGTCAGAGTCAAGGCAGGGATGGGCGCTGATGCGCCGTGTGCCGGCGCGCTAACTATGGAAACACGTCGGCGGTTGTTTAGGCTCGGAGAAAGATGTGTCAGCGAGCCGGAGAAACGTATCGGTTGATGGAATGATGCGCGATCCATGATCAGGACACGGTGATCAGGGAGGGATGTTCAGGATGTCAGGGCGAATTGGCAGAAGCCAACCAGTGTGTCGGCTTGGAGTCATGGCAAAAGTTATTCCGAGGGGGGCAGAGGAGGGGGGAAGAGACAAGCCGAGCAAGCCGAGTTACGAGAGTGGATGGGCAGAGTAGCAAAGCAACTAGCGGTGGTCGGTTGCCATGCGGGCGGGCAGGTCAAGACGGGCGGTGTACGAATACGCCGAGGTTCAGAGCCGGAGGGACCTCGGAAAGACATTTTGGACCCCAGGCGTGGCAGAGACGCAGCGTCGAAACACATATCAGTGCGGTATGTGCGAGTACAGGCCTTCGACAGTGGGGCCGTACCACCGAAGGTCGTCGCGGGCGGGGGAGGGAGAGCGCCAGGGAGGGAAGCGCCAGGCTGAGTCAGCCAGGGTCTGGTGTGATATAAGATATGGATGGATGCCGCGCGTCCCAGTTTCGCCCACCGCAGAGAGCACCGTCGTGTCTGCCATGTCGCCCACCGCCCAACCGACGCAACGCGGCTTCAACCCGTACACCGAGAACGGCGGCACCATCCTCGCCATCGCCGGCAAGGACTTTGCCGTCATCGCGGGCGACACTCGCCAGACCGAGGGATACAGCATACAGACCCGCTACGCGCCCAAGGTCTTTCGTCTGTGAGTGCTCCCATATCCGCTCGATCGCAGCTCACAGCATTGCAGCACCGACAAGGCCGTGCTCGCCGTCAACGGATTCGCCGCCGACGGAAACATGTTTGTCAAGAAGGTCAAGCAACGGCTCGAGGTCAGTCCCACGCGTGCGCGGCCATGCTGATCGCTAAGATGGATGTGATCATCAGTGGTACCGCCACGCCCACACCAAAGACATGCCGCTGCGCGCGATTGCCCGGCTGATCCAGACGATGCTCTATGCCAAACGCTTCTTCCCCTACTATGTCTACAACATCCTCAGCGGCATCGAGGAGGACGGTTCGTGATCCCACTACCAGTTGTGTTGCATTCATCTCATCACTCGTGCTAGGCTCTGGAGCAGTCTACTCGTTTGACCCTGTCGGCTCGTACGAACGCGAGGCATGCCGTGCAGCTGGTGCAGCCCAATCACTCGTGCAACCGTTCCTGGACAACCAGGTGCGTACTTTCATATCCCTCGGCCAATCCTCGTCCCATCGCCCGCGCCCGCCGAAATCAGAATCCATCCACCAATCGCCCAAATGACTTGTTCCCGATTTATCCCCCTGTCCCTGGCCTTTGCGCCTTCCTCCCCTTCTTGTCGCCTCCATCACCCTCTTCGTTGCCGTTTTCCTCCCGCTTGCCTTGTGCCCGCCTCGCGCACCCGACATGCACGAGTGCATCCATTACATAATCTTCCCCGTGACGTCGTTTCTCCGACAATCCTCCTTGTTCTTCCCGCCAATTGACAACTGACTTCGGCTCTTTTCTCCCTTGTTTTGATCCATGGGCTCGATCCGGTTGGCTTGTCGGTGGTTGTTTTGATTGGTCCCCATTTTTGGCCCGTGGCGGTGCGACGCCTTGAAATTATCCGGCGAAAATAATAAACAATATAGATATACTTCAAGAACCAGCAGGGCGCACATCCTCAACATTTACCCCTGCCACACGTCCTGGCACTCGTGACTGACAGCTTCACGAGTGCCACCGAACGACACATCGAGGTGAGCTTTGTCTCGATTTATCCATTTTTTTCACTAGCCTGGGGAGCGTGCGCGTCCTCCTATTCTCCTGCCCAACCTCTATCGTCTTGCCGATCGTGGGTTCGAAACGCCCCCAACGATCATTTTCTCGCCTTATCGCGCAGCCTTCGTTTCACCGCCTCCACACCATGCGTCCGACTCTCCGATATTGCTCCACCCGAGCCCACGCTCCGGCTTCGAAAGAAGACCTCACTCGATCCGCCCTCAGTCTCGATTTCATTCTCGGCTTGAGCTTAAATGCTGGGGGACTGTCATCATCGCCCCAATCGTCATCCTGTCACCCCCCTTTTTGGCTTCCTCCTTTATCGCATTTGCTTTAAAGTCTAGACCTGCGGTAGCTAATTTACATTGATAGGTGGGAGACGGCCTGGAGATATATGTGCTTCTCGCACCCGGTGCCGGTGACGAGCTCGTGGGCATGGCCGGCGCATCCGAGGTCACGACCGAGACATCGGCGGGCGAGCGGGTGTTTGTGATTAGGCGCGAGTTGAAGAAGGATTAAGGGGAGTCGGCCGGGCGAGGGAGAGCGTTTGTTTGGACGGGAAGGTGGAATACTGGTTCGTCTGGATGGGTGGGATGGGCAGGCGGGCGGGAGAGATGGGGAACTCGAGGCTTGACCTAGTCGCCTCGCTCGGCACGGCAAACAGATAGTGTATCGATCTGCCGTTTTTGTCTGGCCGAGGTGCGAACGTTGGATTGAAGGGGTTGTCGCTGTTATTTTCGTAGTTTCCTGGTATTGATTGGATTTATCGGTGAATGTCACAATCTGGAAGAAAGGGCTAGACAAACGATTAGAGTTTCAGGGGCAGGGGCTGACGTATGCTTTCTGACATGTGCTGTTGATCTTCTAATGTGCCTGGATGGCTCGTGTGATGCTGGAGCACGTTTGCCGGCGGCGACATGCAATGACACTGGCTTTATGCCAAGTAATCAAGCCAAGTCTGCGTACAACTAGTCCAGGGTCTACATGATTTAGCTACATACTTCCCTTGTATCGAGTCCCATGTGTGTGGTCTACTTGCAGAACCTGGGGTGACTCGTTTCTGTTGCACGTAGGTGTACATCTGCCAAGTTTCGCGCTTGCACCGAGACGCCTTATATATAAACCTGAATAGCGTATTTATGCTTCCAACTAATTGATGGGTCGTGATCGATCACACAAAAGCACTTATCTAACTGAAATCTAAACCTCTTGCATCGGCGAGGATCGAAACGAAATGCTCTTTGGAAAGCTTTGCTCAAATCGACTCGTAACTACTGGGAAATTTCAAATCAACACCAGACCACGCCGAGCCTCACGTGTCATGCACTTTGTTTCTTTGATCTTCATCCCCATGATGTTAGCAGACGACATCACGCTCAACATACTGATCGAAGGCGATGACACGGTTCAAGACGCATTTCAAATCACTATCTCTCGCACTGAGGCATTTGACGACCTTGCAGACCGCATCCAGTCTCACCACTTGCAAAAACGGGCTCCCCAATTTTCTGATTGATGTTATTCAGCTGCAATTTGCCTAGGGATCAACTCCAGAACTTCCAAACCTCTGATGAAAATGCTCTAGCCCAGACGGATGAAATATCATCGGCTTAGCCGGTGATCCCCAGTAACCACGGACAGTTAATTCATGTATTTGTCAAGTGTCAAAGTGAGTTGTGTGGCAATCGAACTCGATGCCTGTGCTCCTAGCGCTGTTGCTGCATTCTAAGCCGTTTTTCAACGTATGATTCCGACCTGGCCGAGTAGTGGGTTCGTTGCCGCAATTAGTGTCCAGGTCGTCGTATTTGTCTCCGTTTGACGGCTTGCTCAAACCCACCAAAAGGTTTGGTAAAGGTCTCAAAGACATATTCGTGTCATAACTAATTCAACGTTTACCTACTAGTTCCAATCGACTCATAAAGTCACTCGCGACCCAAAGTATAGCTCAGGCGACAGAGATCAAGTACTTTAGACAGCGGCTGGTGGCTCGAGAGACTCATGATTATATCAGAAGCGGGAGTTGCTATGAGCGTACTGGCCCTTCGATATTCCTTTATCACCCAGTGTGTGAGGATCGTAGATCCGAGCTGTCGAGGACGAGACGAACGGCGGTGTCGAGCTTAAGGAGAAAGCGATGACTTGCCAATGTACTCGTATTCGAGAACTAAGAGGTACAGAACGAGAGTACATGCGAGCCGTTTATATACACGAGTAGAGACCAATATGAAATGAATATGTGAGATAATAGCTGTATCGAGCATATGAGACAAGACGGCACGGCCGAGTGGCTGTGTCGATCGTGTGGGCGCTTACGCGCCTCACACAGTGTTTGGCCAATTCGCATCGAACCTACGGTCAACAAGGCCCCATTCCTCCTGATATATTGACCCGGGTCAAGGAATATTTTCCCGCTTCCCAAGCGACTCACGACACCGAATATGATGACCCCCCGAATCAAAGTAGGGAACGTGAAACGGTCATAGCTGCTAGGGATCAAAATGGTCGAGGTCAGCTACGCAAGTTGCTGGAATCCTTCCTACCTAGATCCCCAGCCTTTGGCACCAGACCGAATGATTTTAGGATCGATCGCGATGGGGGTCGCGTATTGCTAATGGAGGTGAAGGATGAGACGGAAACTAGAGGAAACGATCCATCTAATCAAGCAGCACGATATTATGGTAGAGTCTGGAGTGATGCTAGTGTACGTCCGGTCCGCTGTTCAATCTCCACCACTACCTCATTTATCCGCAGGCTCGGCAGCTGCTACTCAAATGTTGTTGCCCCTCCATCATAATTGCGATTTCTGGCCTCTCCATGACGATACTCGGCGCGGTGTTTTTGGATCGCCCAGTGGTCGAATCGCTTACCACGGCCTTTTGCGTTGGAGATGAAATAGCCCTCTCTTCAGAGCTGTCGCATCTTGCTCGGGTTCTTGACACTCTTTCTAAAGCACAGATCACTTTGGAGGAATTTTATGGGAACATTCAAGCTCCAATTCGTAACCCCGGTCGATTCTTTCCTTATACCACCCATTACAAAAACTCGGACGGGCAGCGGATCGAGTTCACTTATCTCAAAGCTCTGTCCGAGGACTATCCCGATGCCGACAAACTGGTCTTTCTTGCAGGAACTGGGCCCGTAGACCAGTAACAGCACATCATAATCAAGTTCGCTCGGAGATACAATACTAAGGCTCATACCCTTCTCGCTGAGCGGCAGCTCGCCCCTAAACTGCTCTATGATGGCACCGTGCACCCACAAGATCAGCCAAGGCCCGATCATGCGATGATTGTCATGGAGTTTCTACACGGTGTTGACCTCGGGAAATTCACCGACTATCCCCTACCAGATTCTGTGCCTGGAGATATCGACAATGCGTTAAAATACCTTCACGACAAAGGCTTTGTCTTTGGAGACTTGCGTGATCCAAACGTGATGATTGAGACCAATACAAATGGAACAGTGATTGGTGCCAAACTCATCGACTTTGATTGGTGTGGAGTTCACCAAGAGGGACGTTTTCCGGATTCTATGAACCAATATATTAATTGGGCGGAAGGGGCAGAGCCTAGGGCGTTGATGGACAAGCGTCATGACACGGAGATGAGAAAAAAGCTCAACTTGTGGATGTAGCTAGCGATATTCCGCACTACTGTGACTAAGAAAATGATTCGCCAAGAAGAAACCCAACATCAAACCTACCACGGACCCGCAAATCTTGCTTGTTGCACAATATCAGTTTAACCCATGAATCGATTTATCCTAGAACCTGCGCTGACGAGGTGCGATACTCAAGAATGGGAATAATAACAATGATGGCCCTCCCATCACGAATGGGCACATGCTGTTACCGTGCCCGGCCCTGAAGTAAAACGAACCTTATGATGATGACGCCATGCTTGTCGTAGGCGCATATTGTTGCATTCCTTTGACTCTGCTTGTAGATACATGTGCTTAGAAACTTGACTCAAATTTATGTACAGCACTGTAGAGCCGTTCAAGACCTATAGGACAAACAAAATTCGGCCGAATCAGGCCAGGTGACCGGGAAGTGAAACACGTGACTATCCCCTTGTTTCACCTCTGTATCATCATATATGCCTGCCGAGTGAGTTCCATTCTCTCACTACTAGCTATATGTATATTGTAGAATCTATACAAACCCACTATGAAAAGAATAAACAGAAAATGCGCTTTCTAAGGGGGGTTTTGCAACGTAAATGGGCCATGGACTTTGATTTGGCCAAACTCATCCTCTTTGGATCGCTAGGTTGCTCAACCAGAATCTACGGAACGCACAAACAAAATAAATAATACCTTCGGCGCCTTCGGTGATTGCAGTCGAGCCATTTGACCCATATCAAACCCCTAACATAAAAAAATACAGAAAAACATGGCATCAAGGGGAGTAGCGACTCACCAAGACCCGCCAGCACCTTCAGTATTAGCACTAACACCAAGGTACCGCCTTATCACAGTCGCCACAAGCTCAAGAGGTGTACTCGAGGACACAAAGACGTCAGTAGGGTTTCTGAGGACGGCGCTCGACAGCACGTCAGGTTTGGCTGATGGGTCCTCAGAAACTCGAGTTGTAATCGCCGAAACCAGATTGATGGAGTACCAGAGGGAGAGAAAAGGGAAGTGTACGACATGCGGATGGGACTTTGATATTGGGCGTCCTCGAGTGTACACACAGATCGAAGGACGCACTCGAAGGGAAAGTCTGGGAGGCGAAGTCACGTGTGCAGGGGTCTACTCTTGAAACTCAAGGCCGTGGAAGCAGGCTAGGGCGTGGTTGAGGAGCCATGAAACGGAGTTATATGAAAGATATGAGGTCCTAAATTGTAGTGATGAGATATAAAACCGTAGTAAAAAAGAATTGTGTGTTCCACTCAAAGTTTGCTGGTCCCCAGTCCGGCTCGAGACCCAAAAATTGTGCATAATCTCAGTTCATGAGAGAACACTTTTATGTATTATGATCTGTATACACTCATTAGACATGGACGCATAAACCACTGCATTTTGGTTCTAGATAAATAAGCCGCTCCCAGAGGAAATCCATGTGTTTCACTTCCCGGTCACGTTTCACTTCAGGGCCGGGCACGGTAGCGTATATGCTACATAGTTTGTCGATATGGTTAACTACATCTTCGTACAAACTGAGCACAACCACGGTTAGCCCGAAGGGTCTCTAGCCAGAAGATATTACCTTAAAAGGGGCGAGCCACGGTATTATATGCTCATAAGGTTAAGTGCTATCAAATCGCGCAATGTGAGGCCGTGAGGCCGAGCGGTCGATGGCGAGACGGGAGTTGGCGATGTCGCGGCTTAGGGCAAAGCGGTAACTTGCTAACGGGTCTCGGATTCGAGTAGTGCTGCTGTTCTATGTACATACGAGCAGTCTTATATAGGCAGTGAACGACAGTAAGGGTTCGGTGAACGAAATATAAGGAGTGTCCGTATGAAATAGAGGAGAAAGATCGTCCGAGCACAGCCGCGTGGCTGTGCTGTTTGTGTGGGTGCGCTCGCGCACCTCACACGCAACCTGATGTCTATTAGTATAAAAAATCGATAAAGAACCCCATTTACGCCGCCGCACCTGGCGCTGCGTTGTGACAATTCAAGCCATTTACAACACCAGTAATCCCGTTTGTGAGGCCGGTAGGCCGAGCGAGTCGAACGCGAGATGAGAGTCGGTGGTGTCGAGGCTTAGGGCGAAGCGATGACTTGCCAACGATCTCGGATTCGAGGTAAAGCCAAGTATCTACGTACATGAACGAGAGTCTTATATAGACGAGAAACGAGAGTAAGGGTTTGAGGATGAAATATAAGATGAGGAACGAGTGTGTAGCTACGAGATAAGAAGGGCACAGCCGTGCGGCTGTGCCGGTTGTGTGTGGGTGCGCTCCGCGAACCTCACACCGTTCCTCCTACCCGAGCCTTGCGACAAACACTAGAACTGTTAAAGTTCAACTTTATCCACTATGTATTGTTTTTTTTTTTAAATCACGTATATTATAGTCGTGCTGGGGCCGGGCCCTATGGTGCGACTTCTGGTGTGTACACTAGGCAAGAGAGAGGAAAACAGAGGAAATACGGAGACTTGCGCTACTGTACTCTAAATCTAGGCTAAAGAAAACATTTCACGAATAAGGGAGGCAGTCTACAGAAGAGGTTCGCGGCTAACGCTGTGTATGTTACTATAAAAGACGGTATTAGTTGAGAAAACAGTCGAAACGATGCGAGCGCCGGACATATTCCAGGAGCGCCGTAATACCAGCCCGAGAAGAGAAAAGGAAGGAGAGGGAAAGAAAATTGCGCCCCCTCGAGGTCAAGACTTGCTGCCTAACGGCGGCGTATTTCGGGCATCGAAGCACGAAGTGCGAGACCGACTCAATGGCTGCGCCGCAGGCCTGGCAGGCAGGCGAACCGACGAGTTGTACTATGTATTGTTTCCCCATCTCCCCAAGTGATATCATAAAACCCTTGTTGTACCGCTGAAAAATCTTAATAGTGTGCGCTTGTTGGGCGTTTATACATCTGGCCTTCCATTCTTGGCACCACCTGTTGAGCCGACAAATTAGTTTGGATACATATTGTGATAGATAGGGGGTGCATGTTGGGATATTTTCTACCTCAATAATTGAATTGTTCGTTGTAGAGAGCAATTTGCGTCGCGCAGGTTCAGACAAACGGTTTTGCAAAGTCTCTAATATATTCCCAAGGATTGTTTGTCGAAGGTTGTATGGGAGTCATTCAGTATCGCATGTAATACCGTGATGCAGACACCAGTCATTTCAAGGAGCAAACACTTTCATTCAGGAACTGCTCCCCCCTCCCGCTCCGTTGTTGAACCACTGCTTGCGCGGCCAGTCTTCAGGATTATCCTGGTTGGTAAGAGCCCAATCTTCCGTCAACACGTACTATTGGATAATCAGCCTATATCCTCCACAGAACCAGATAATAAACCCACCATATGCGCGTATGAAACCTGAGTGTAGCTAGGGAACGTTGCTTGAGTCCCAGTCAACCAAGCGTCAAAGGTCGAGCGGCGTACGATGGCCGCATGCGCTGTGCAGATGTTACATGACACGTTATAGTAATGACTGCTCTGAACTTACCGTGCTAAAAAATCGAACAGATTGATCGGAATGTTAGAGCGATACTAAACAATTTTATAAATTCACACATACGGCCCTATTGAGAAAACGGATTTCAGCTTATGTTTGAATGTCTTTGTGACACTACTCACAGTAACCTAGTGGTTGATTGCGATGTCGGCATCGTGACCGTGTTAGAAGATCGACCTCGATTCCAGAATAATGCATCTGCGCCTCCCTGTTATGGTATCAATTACGATATATCACCGGGACATCAACTGTTACGCACGTTTGATGGCGTATACCAGTTGGTAGCCGTACCCACGTTGACGGCCCGTAGCTGGGCCTCGTTAGTCGCCACCACCGAGTTGGCTTGGTCATGTAAGCATCTAATGACACCATGCCTAGCTATGCCGCATGCTTACCATCCAGCGTGTGAACAACCTATTCCTAAGAATTAGCCCGGGTCCTGATCTTTGTGATCAAAGTGCTCACGAATACAAACACGTTATGGTTTGCGTCGTCGGCCGACAGATCGGGGTCCAGGTCCTATATCTTTTGGTTTAGACTATTTTATTATTGCATCGTATGGATATACTCACGAATGCCATGTAAACACCCGCGCTACGATGGGTAAGAGCTTGCATTGTTCGATGAGGCTCCCAACTCACCGAGGATCATGCTGAGAGGTTCCACCTCCCGATCCAGACTTTTATCACAATCAACATAGTGCAAACGTCAAGAGAGGGGAGAACGAGTTACCTGGAAGCCTATCGAGAACAGGGCCCTCAGTTTTACAAGCCACAACAAAATGGATGAAATAAGACGTACGACCGTAGGTGCGTACCGGGGTCCCTTCACTGTCTTCTTCCGAGAGACATTCGTTACTTGTTACGCCATTGGTTAAGACGCCCATCCACCTGGAGAAAGACTGTTATTATGGATTGACAACAAGCACCTCGAGTTTCAGCGCACCATCCTGCTGGGTTGCTTTCTAAAACCGATATTCAGTATCGACCCCTATATATTAGATGGAATAACTTACGATATGATCTCGCCACAGCACGGAAGTTGACGCCGGCAAGCTTACAGGGTTTTCTCAGCAATGATCCTGCATCTTGACCCAAATCGCTACATACCTGTGTAGCCATGATGAACGCAGCTTCGAGACTGAATGGTCCCATCCCCCCGCGTTGATAAAAGTTCATATTTTGGTCGTATCCCGCCTGACATTACTAGCTTCAGTACCCTTTCAACTCACTCGAGCATTTATATGATTACTCACCCGAACACCAGCATACGGCGCAGTTTCTCCTCCGGTGATAGATCGACTTCTACCAATCCAAGTATCCCCGTTTCCCCGGCTCAAGTCATGAACCACTGCTGAGTTTGCAGTTAGCAGTTGGCGGACAGAGTCGGGGAAGCGTGCAAATTGCCCAGCGTTGCCCTGGGCGGGAGCGTTTTGACCTAAACGCTAATTAGCATGACACATACTGAAAGTACTATGACCCTTACTCAACCAGCGGGATACCGGGCTGCCAAGGTCGTTTACAATGAGTGGACTGTTTTGCTAGGTGAGACTAAGCTTACTCGTCAACGTTTTGGGTAACGGCCAAGTTGATGATTTGTCGGAATATGCCCTGTTACGGAATTCAGTTTGATAAACAATTGGGCCAGTCGAAAAGGTTTTACGTTAACTCTATCACATGCCGTAGTTCAGCAAAAGAATCCACAGGAGCTCTATCTCTTACTCACCGATAGCCAATCTCTGTTGGTCTCCACTGGGGTAGACTATTTCGGCGAGTGAGCTCAGTCGACTACTTCAATCGAACAGGAAACCCACGGGAGGTATGCTAGGTAGGGGGCATCCGAGGCTATGTGAATGCGAAGAAAAATTAATAAAGTGATGAGTGATAGAACTTTGTACCTACGTCGCCCAGTAGAACCACCACCGACGTGGCTTGAGGCTGTGGTGGCACCGATTGGTCGTTGCATCACTAAATATAAGATTTTGGATTAGCATATCTAAGCCAGCATGGATTTGTGCATACAGAGGTTCCTGCGCCATGTGAACTCCGAGGCAATCTATGTATAGTGATCGGTTAGAGTAAGGTGCATTACGGGTCAGAAACGTACCCTCTGATACACCAAAGAAAGAAAGGCTAGTGTCAAGTACTAAAAGGTGTTGGCATCAAGATACAGCTCACACGGAATGTTCAAACAACTCACGCCTGCGGTAGATCGGTCAAATGGGAACGGAACCTCTCCCCTAAGAAATAACCATGTGAGTGCTGCTCTGAGATATATGAGCCAAGAAACTCGTACTTGTGAGCGCGCGGAAGCAGTTCGGTATGTTGCTTTTCGGAAATCGAACGACGATCGGTTCCAGTGGAAGTAGAGTACCAATCGTCGTCAAATGGAACGCCGCTAACCATCGTCGGGGCACCACAATTTCCGTTTTTGCTTCGTTTGAAGAACACGGTCGAGCCTGTTGTATGCGCGAGTGTTGAGTGACGATTACTACTAAGAGTACAATGTTTTACCGGTAACCGTCATTGTCTGCCTCTGTGCAGTCTTTAAGTAGCAGTTCGGACGCTTGTCGTTTTCATTCCCGGAGAACGGGGTGATAACAAATGCTTGACAAGTCGAATTGCCGGCGCAAGCATTCCGACATACGCTGACCTTGTCCGTAAAGAACGAGCCCTTGTCCATGTCGAATCCAGGCATGTCTTGATTGTCAAACTCGGACCAGCTGTAAACGTGTGTGAATAACAAGTAAGAAATACTAAAGTGTAATGCGTACTCGAACAAGCTGCATGGGCACCCTTTAGGGTTGACCTACAGACTGCATGAGATTGCGTCTTGAAAAAACAAATGTTAACAACCTTGGAGCAGAGACTCTGGCACCCGAGACTCAAGACTCCACATCCTTGGCTTCCGTATCGGAAGTGGTCTTTGCACGAGTTGCCAAACACCCGCTGACCGCCTAGTGAAATTGCGTGAGTCAAGGTCACGACAAAAAGAAAACTGATTTACCATCCGGACAGTTTCGAGCTGTTCCACTGAGAATGGCGCCACAGTGACCCCAGTAAACGTACGAGCTGCAGGCCGGCTCTGCACCTTTTCCGTCCCAAGCTAATATCGAAGATAACGTGAGAGAAGAACCATGCGTGAACGTGAATAAACGAACAGACGGTATCCATCCTGGGTCACGTATTCAATAGTCAGTACTATCTCAAAGGATCGGGTATTCAAACCTTACCATGGATTAGCAGAGGTGAGAGATTCGTAGATGTTCACGACTGTAAGATGATAAGTGTTGCCTGAGCAGAGAGGAAGTGCGAAGACTTGCCGATGTATGCCACAGTGATACCAACAATAAACTCGATAAGTGCCCATATAAACAAACCGAGTAGTAGTTCAATTTGCCTCGTCTGCAATCCGGACTCCGGAAGCCCAAGCGAGTTCAGGTGAACTTGTACCAGACGACCTTCGTCCATAATCGCGGCTTCGCCGTGAGCAGCATCCTCGACGGCGTTGATACAGTCGCATATGTTTGCGCACGATTCGGACATGATGCATTTCTCGATGAGGTTCTTGTGGCCCGCGTTGCAGAAGAGTTCGGCGGCGTTTAGATAGGCTACAGAATGTCAACGAGTGTTCTGGTGATATTTGGGATAGAATTACCTCCACATTTGAGAACTTGGTGAGTTGGGCAGCTCTCTACTTTTGTACGAATAGCCGGGCAATGTTCGGGCTTTTCGAGAGGGCGTCCTGCAAGAATCTCCGTAAAGACCTCCTTTGGAACTCGGCCGTCATCTACAGGATGTAAGTCTTGTTTGAAGAATATGAGCGTATTGGAGCACATACCATCAGGACTATTCCTTCTCATAAAGTCTTCAAGCCCTCCACCGCCAAACGCACGCATCATCCGACGAGCGTTATCATCACCTTTCCAGTGCATGGCCAGAGATCGGACAATCTCATCATGCTCGATGTGATCGTCTTTGTTCGTATCCAGTTGTTTGAGAGCTCGCTCATGAAGTTCCCGTCGCTCCACTTCCCGTTTGAAGGTATTTGGGAGGTCCGAGGTTGGACTAGTAGACGAGGCGTTGGAGGTGTCTACGACCGGGACGCTCCGCCCTGCGAGACCTTCACGAATGTTCCGAGCTCGATCGGCAGCAAAAGCGTCGAGTTCACCGCCACGAGCGACGTGCAGCAGTCCAAGGACCGCAAAGGGAGAAAAGAACCGCATGGCGAGAGCAGACTCGGGTGAGAATTCTAGGCGGACGAGACATAAGTATCATTCATTTCGGACTAGGCTTCCCCAAACCGGCCAAGTCGGCCCAGACCGCTAGCCGAGAGATGTAAATCTGAGCAGAGGTGCACCACTAGACCGGACGCCAAGGAAGCCATATGGTGGTCGTTGTTCCAGAACAGGAATAATCAGACAAAATAGCCCGGGATCAAATGCCGCACTGCCTGTCGGGACCTCGGACACCACATTTTAGCCTCGGACATCTCGAGCACTCTATTATTCTCACGCATGATTCTCGCTAGAGAAGCATTCATACCAAGGCCGAAACCAGGAACGCGAGCTGACCATATGAATCGAAGCGAGGCTGGAAGTAGTGGCACTGCTGTATATACAAGTTTTACTGATAGCCGAAGCCCGTCCGGATCACTTGAGCTGGGCGCTAAGAATCTCCGGAAGTTTTATGCCAGTCTTCTGACGGTTTGTATTTTGCCAGTATGATATTAAGCTGGGCCAGGTGATCGCGGCCTTCACGGGCATAAAATTTTTAGATTCTAGAGCCAGCTTGAGAAGAGCGTTTGTTTTACGAGCCGAGTCGGTTCGGAGCGCCAAGAGATGTACAAGTCAGCCTATGAATAATTTGGCCGGTGCTTTGCTCTGGTTTTTGCCACAGCTGGAATATCGGGACCTGATTACGAGGTGGCTCGATCAAAGGAGATCAAGGAATATATTGGCCAGAGAATATGAATGACTAACGTGTATGCGGATTCTCGACCCAATGGATGACATGACTTCAAGTAGGTTGACACGCTGGCTTGCATGCTGTACATGTTTAGCGCATCGATGAGAGGGATGCACTAAACAGCGGACGCATCAAGAACATGTACAGTCGTCTTCAAACTGGCTTCAAACGAATGAGCCATGCAAAGATCATATAATTATTATCTGGATACATTCACTGGCTCCCTTTTATTGTCCTTGGATACAAACATCCTTTGCTACCAAGAACTGAGCTTGGCTCGCCCCGTTGACGATGCAGTCCATGTTACTGGCCACACCCCACTTTCCATCATTCCCGCAGTTGCGAGTTTGTGTGAATCCTGGTGCGGTCGGGCAATCAATCTCGGCACCTTGACCAGCCAGCGTGGCTGGCCAGTCGCCGTCTGAAGGACAGGCACGGAACGTACTAGAGAAAGGGATGAGCAAGAAAACAGATGAGTATATGTGCTACGAACGTGAGGAGAGTCTTTGTAAGGTTAAAGTCTTTGGTATCTTGGTCGACGGCCCAAAGCTAGGAGAGACTATGAGTGGTGCTACTATTTTATAAATCTTTGATACATACCATGGCACCACCCAAGTTCTTCTTGAAGATGATGTCCATCTTTGCAACAAACGAGCTGTGGAAAACTGAGACACCGCATATCCCTCGGCCGATACTACTCACAACTCGTCATCGTATCCAACCCATTGGTCGTCAAAAGTAAGATAGTCTATAGCAAGAACACCGTCAGGACAAAAATATCTTCTCCACGACCAGGGCTCACATCCATTCCCAGGTACGAAGTTGACACCCCGCCCGTTCTGGCTGTTCAGAATTTCCTGGATCTCAAAGTAGCTAAGGTAGCCTTTTTGAGCAGTGCATCGTCCCGCGATCCCAGCTGCACCTGGACTTCCCGGAGTGGTTTGGGTCAAGTCTGTCAGAGTCCAGACTCGGCCGTAAAGAGGAAGACCGGCAACAAGCTGACGAGACGGAACACCGAGGCCGAGATAAATGTTGATAGCAGAGGTGAAGGACCAATTGGAAAGACGTTGGTCGACAATTGGTGCTTGGTTTTCGACCACAGCGTCCCAGTTTCCGTAAAAGCTATCGAACAAAGATGAGATTCGGTGAGTATAAGATATGTAAATACTCACTCGTATGTCATGAGGTTGAACCAGTCGATAGACCCAGCAATGGTCTTGGGATCAATTCTCGCAATATCGTCCGGACCTGCTGGGGCCGCCATCGTCAAGATGAGTTCCTTTTTTCCAGACGAGGCCGCTTCAGTCTTGGCAGCGGCACGCAGTTCTTGGACCCTATAGTGAGTAACTCGTGAGGTTAGGTCCAGGAGAGAATGGAGATATTCCTACAAAGAGTTAAAGTTGGCTCGGTCGGCGGACGATCCTCCTCGCTCTGGGTTCCCGACAAACTCCCAGTCCTGTGAACATGTCAGAACAAGGGCCATGAGTACAGATATTCACGTACGATATCGATGCCGTCAAACTCTAGCTTCCTCGCCCAAGCAATGGCCGAGTTGATGAACACTTTTCGGTTTGCCGCCGTAGAAGCCATACGAGAGAAGAATGGAGTATAGTCAATCCCACCGGTATACTGCGAGGCGCGTAGCCATCCACTATAAGATTAGTTCGAGAATGGAAGAGGATATGGACTGGACTCATCATCGTTCATGGACCATCCTCCAACAGAGTACGATGTCGTGCAGCTGGGGTTGAGTTTCTTGATCCATCGATTCATACGAAGAGAGAGGTCTTCGTCATCGTACTCGTGGGGAATGATGGTAAAGTTCTCGGCCATGAAGACGAACGCATAGTTGATGTGGGTGTATAGATATGGGTTGATGTTTTCGGGCAGCTGGAGGTCATGGTCAATGATTGCTCAGTTATCAGAAAAAGTTGATAAACATACGAAGACAGAGTCGTTATGGCAAGCCGGAGTGGAAGGGTCGAGACCTCGATACTGTGCCCAGTTCGAAAAGTAGCCAACGAGTTTGAGGTTGTCAAACGTTCCCGCCGGAGGTTTGAACAGCTTGGAAGTGTCAATGGAGGGGGCTTTGGGACCAGCGGGTGGAGGTGGCGGTCCGTCATTGATCTAGAACGGCAAAAATCAGAGACAGCGCTGGGTTTGGTTTGCGCAACCTACGCATTGGCTCTGGCAGCGCTTCGATGTCAAACAGTATTCGGCCGTCGTTCCACAGTATCCATACTGGCCACAGCACTAATTTTATGTGAGTACGGTATATGACACGGGAAAGACAATCGACAGACCTGCTTGTCAGGACAGAGGGCGCCCTTGGCTTGCGACCCGCAGGCACCCCCCTGGCCGAACACGACCGACGCAAGTCCGAGCAGCGAGACGACAGAATGAAGCAGCATTGGGAGAGGAGACGATTCCCACCAAGTCTCGACTCGGACCCAGGTATACCCATCTGCATCGGGTCCAGAAACCAATATACGCCGATCATGGTGGTCGTCCAACAAGCGAGAGAAGAGTGACTGGGGTCTCGTCCGGTGATGTCGGCCAAATTAGCCGAGCGCCTCACGGATTGATCCCAGATGCTTCTCATCTCGGCCAGGTCCCGTCCACCACGAGCTCATTTACTCGCGCTGCACAAATGCGACTTCCCACTCCCCTTTTGCCTTGGGCTCTAGCAACATGTTTGCAAAGGTTGCGGTAGTCCTTGGGCTGGCCGTCGCTTGTGAGTCCTAAGTCTCGTTCGATTCATTGCTCTATCTAACACTTGGCTTAGCGGCCAACGCGGCATGCACAAAGACATATTCGGTATATTATAATTTCTCCTGTTTATTGAAGTCTCTCTGAACTTTCATCAGGTCGTCAGCGGCGACACCTGCACCTCAATTCCCCAAAAGAATAGCATCAGCTCCTACCAACTTACGAAGCTCAATCCGTCGCTGAACTGCAATGGGCTCAGCATCGGACAGTCACTATGCATCATCGGTAAGCTTTGTATATCTCGTATCCTGCATGGTCTAATGGGTTGCAGACTCGACATACAACTGCCAGCCGGTATATACCGTCAAGTCGGGTGATTCGTGCTCAAACATCGCCAGCGCAAACGGGATAACTACCACCCAGCTTAGTGAGTATTTTAAAAGTGTGCCTCGAATATGATTCTGACAGATACTTAGTCAACAACAACCCGCAACTCGGCAGTACTTGCGCGATCCAAGTACGCTTCATCCTGCCCGATTCGTGTGCAGTCGTTTATTTGTTTTGTCTCATAGCCTGGCCAAAATCTTTGTGTCGCCAAGCCAACTACCACAACCTCGCCTGGTACGTTCTCTCTGATCCAAATCGTATCTTCGAACTAACCTTTTATTCTCAGCTACTACTACCTCGAGTTCCGCTGCTCGTAAGTCGGTATTTTGATATCACGTAACCAAAATTATAATTGCACCCACAGCGACTTCTACCATCACATGTACAAAGACCTATTCCGTCAAGTCCGGCGACAAGTACGTCTCAGATACTTGCTCTCTTTCCCCTGTCTTACTCTACTGTCCAGTTGTCAGGCGATCGCCTCGGCCAATTCCATCTCTTACTACCAGCTCACGTACCTCAACCCTTCTATGAACTGCAACGCCCTCTCCATCGGCCAATCACTTTGTCTTACTTCAGCTCAATACAGCTGTCAACCAATCTACACCGTCAAATCCGGCGATACATGCTCAGCGATTGCCACCGCCAATAGTATCACCGTCAACCAGATTATCACAAACAACCCAAACGTCGGGTCATCCTGTGCGATCTCGGTCGGACTGACTCTCTGCGTCAAACCTGCGACTACCACTACCACCGCCACGACCTCTAGCCCGAGCCCAACCAGCACTGCCTGTACGAGGTTTGCGACAGTCCAGAGTGGGGATACGTGTGATTCGATTGGTGCTCGTGCAGGAATCTCGCGGTACTGGCTTGGAGTCTTGAACCCAACTATCAACTCGGCATGTTCGAACATCCAAGGCGGACAGGCGCTGTGCGTTGATTCGCCCCAGCACAATTGTGGGTCGGTGTATCAGGTACATTCTTGGTGACGATGGGAAGATGCAAGATACTCACCATATAGGATTATAGATTACCGGAAAGGAAGGAGGATGTCAAGCAATTGCTGATTCGCTCAAGTTGACGGTCGCAAACATGGTATCGCTCAATCCGAATATCAACTCGGGGTGCACTAATATATACGTGAATGTGAGTAATTGCCCATATGTGATCTTCTGCATCACTAACGATAACGATGATAGGAGGTGATATGTACGGCCCCGAGGTCTATAACCGCCCCAAGCACGGCCTGCACGCGAAATTACTCGGTGCGTTTCTCTCGGATATGTTATAGCGTCATCTGACTCTTGTTCATAGGTCGTTCCTGGAGACACGTGCAACAGTATGTCCTCGGGCAACTCCTCTTTGCGACCCAAGCAAGCTCATTCTGCTGATAGATATTGCCGCCAAAAACTCCCTTACGAACCTCCAGCTGACTTCTATCAATCCCTCACTCAACTGCAACTCGCTCGGCGTTGGCAACTCGTTATGTTCGTTCAGTCCTAGTTTATCGATTTGCCCCAAGTTGGTGCAGGTTGTCGCAAACGACACTTGCTGTAAGTCTTGCTTGTTGGCCTTATATAATTCACGGTTCACTGATTTCGTAACCCGGTTGGATAGACGGTCTGGCCACGGCCGTCCAAATGTCGCTCGATGAGTGGAAGTCAATCAATACGGGGATCAACTGCGATGCTTTGCAGCTGTCGTCACTTGTTTGCTCCGCTCAGGGCAATGCCACGCTTCCCCAGGCACCCAGCGGGACGAACCCAACCGCTCGTGAGTAGATGCTTTGGTTGGGTCTCAGGCTCTTGACGAAGCCTTTACGTGCAGTGCCTCTGTGTGGGAAATATGACAAGAAGAAACGATGCTGTACCATGTACTCCGTCACTGCCGATTTGTTCAACTCGCCACTATGCCAGCGGGCGAATGCAAGTGTATTATTCGGCCTCACCATTTCATCTTCTTATGCAACATACAGGGATGCCAAGATAACTGCATAGGAGATAGCGGGGTCGTAAAACCGACGGCTTCAGACACACCTACGGCATGTATATTCACGCTAATGATCTGGGTCTAAACTAACTACAAATTCGTAGTATACAATCGGTCCCACCATCGCTCCCGACCCAGTACCAACTGCAAATTGTAACAACTGTACCTCGACGCAATGCTGCTCAAGCTTCAACCAGTGTATGGACCAGAAGTCGTGGTACTGCAAAAAGGCGAATGGATGCACGAAGAAATGCGATACCGTGAGCGATTTCTCGGCATTGATCGACGTTCTTGGGTTTATTTCTGTGTGGTAGTATAACTCGACAACCGTTCTTTTCCCCGGATCGTACTATGATCCTCCCAGCTACTCGTTCCCGTCTGGCAACTTCAGTCAGTATGGTGGGAATCCGTGTGGAAGCTGTAACGCGACAAACTCCCTTGGAACGTGAGTATCGAATCTATCTTGACAAGTGCTTGCGTCTCATCCCGCCATAGATCGGCCTCGGGAAAGTACTGTTGCGCATACGGAAGTCGGTGTATGCCACAAGAAGGCGACAGTTGCAAGGTCTGGAACGGATGTTTGTACAACTGTATCGACCAGGTGATGAACAGTACGGCATACAGTCAGTGTGATGGTTCTGGGACATGTGTGTATTCGACGATTACGGTGTTACAGCCGTGGTCGGTTGCAACGCCGTCACCATGATATCATCGTAAACTCTGATTCTTTATCGTTAAATGAATACACTTGTATGTCCTTCATGCGGATACGAGTCTCGCCAGGTAGCATCGGCGAATCCAGACCAATATATGTGTGTGATGATACACCGAACAGTCAAGCAGTCGGATCCGTCTACCAAACATATTCCAAGCCTTCTATCCCATGTTGCAACCAGTGCTACACAAAAGAACTGATAACATCTTAACTATACTTCATGAAACATCTATCTTGCTGTTACTCTTGGATGCGCAGCTCGTATGATGGCAGTAAACCGCATACTCCCGGTGTACAAAATAAGTACTTTTACGAAAAGTTAGTAGTTATCATTTGGATACATACGTGTATCGATTATCGCCGCTACTCATGCGATGTTGCGGCAGTACTTTCAAATCTATTAAAGATAATAATGTCGTCATTAAGCTAGGCTCAAGCAACTCGTAGATTTCATTAATCGATTTTACGCTCTATTCTTGAACTGTTGGTTCTACATGATATAAATGCGTGACACCCGCCCGCACATTCCTGCACACGATAATCATTAATCTTCAATACCATAGCGTTTCTTAACGTCAACACGAGCTCCTGTTGGCCCCCCAGTTCCCAGGTGAATATACGGGACCCAGCGCGAGTAGTTTTCTATTCCAATTGTGTTTCGTAAATGGACTGAAGCCATGTGTAGTGCCAGTGCAGTTCGCTGGTGATCTAAGACTCCGTCCTGGAGCATGCACTCGTACACCTTGGCGGCGACGATTGGAGCATCGTTGTCATTAACAGACCACATTGTGGCAATCACGTGCGCATATCCTGCCATCATCAAGCCACCAGCGAGATGTATGACCTCGTCAGGAAGCATCGAGTCTCCAGCGGCAGTATGGCACGCAGATAGAAACGCCAGCTGCGCGTAGCTAGTTGTATGCTGGGAGATAGTCGCTAGATCAAGATCCTGGTCGTGCAGGTGGAGGCAGCTTTGCAAGGGGTCTCTCGTATCCTGGGATGCGTGACAAGCAAAGTGAACGCAACTGTGGTCACTCATTGCTTGTAGCACTGCAGCGGCAGTGGCTTCCTCCTCTTCCAGCGTTGTGCAACGTAGCCCCTGAAATATCCTTCTAATTTCCTCCAGCTCGTCTTTGGCTTTTGGAAGAGCGCTCATGCCTCTAAGTGGATCCCGATGACCAACTCCTAGAATACCTGAAAAGACGTTTGGAGACGAAGCAGACCGACTGATGGAAAAGAGGTTGGGCGCGTAAGACGAGACGGCGAAATTTGATAGGATGGTTTTGGGGTTATCATACACGCCGGCCGCATGGATCGGTAAGAATGACAATGCCCCAGTGGTGCACCATGTAATGTGTGGAAGCTGATCAGCAGGGAGCACTTCCTGAAATTAGAAATGAGTTATCGTTGGCCCTAGAAGGAAAATATATGCAAAGTTCCTACCTCTATATCAAGATAATGGAGTATCGGCTCCACAATGTCATACCATAGCATAGCTAATATATCCTTGAATGAACTTTCGGCTTGTGCTGGACTTTTTTTGAAGCCGCGGCTGCTGCCCTGCGTCCGAAGACAGGCGGCAAGCTTGTCGCTTGCCCTCTTCGCTGTCTCTTCCGAAACACCCTTCAAGCGAAGGAATTTGGTTTCAACATACTCCTGAGCAAGGGAGCACTCCTTCGTTGAGTGGTATAGTATTGCGTCACACGAAGATTCTGTTGCGTTCAAGGCCACAAAGATGCCATTGGGAAGTTGCTTCCACTGCTCGCCTATTAGCATCTCCCACCTGCCACGTTCTCCAAGCGGAGCTGGGAGTGATCTATGTTCTGGTAGCGATTTAATTTGAGCAATAATTCGGTCTCTCCTATCAGCCAGCTGACTCTGAATGACACTTGAAGGTTGGGACACAGCTATCCGTTCAAGCTCGAGCGATACTCTCTCGAGTTCGTGAGCCAGATGTGGGGCAGCAACCCGAAGTTCTTCAGCAGGTGCGCGAAGTTCCAACATTTGGCTCCATAACAGACATCTTCCTCGGTCGAACCATTCGAATGCAAGAGCAGGGTGTTTAGATAGCGCGGCAATGAACGTTGCTCGCGCGGTGAGCCTCTGGATCTTATATAAGCCCAGCAGCTCAAATCGGCGTTTGGCTGAGCTCCCAACCCAAATCACCTCAGGCAAAAGAGCTAAGAAACGGCACCACGCTTCGAGGCATTCTGATGACTTGTGAGCGTCGGAAATCATGGATAACTCAGGTGCTCCAAGAGCTTTCGACAGAATAGATAACTCCAATTCCGTCAGCTCCACCCTAGACCCGATGCATCTTGAAGACTTCACAGATTGCAATAGTTCTGTCAGAGACGATTCTGCCCAAGCCTCCGAAGCTTTAAGCCTGACTACCGGCTCACCAACAGATAACTGGGCGGCACGTTTGAATGAGTCTTTTGCCCTGAGTAGATATCCATCGTCGGCTGAAACTTTGTGTAATTCCTGGTATGTGTATCCGGCATGAAGCAACATAGTTGCTAGACATTTATAAATATCTGGCGCCGAATCAATAGCTCGCTCGTAAAGCTCCGCTGCTTCGTAGATATAATTCGTCTCGCCCAATTGATGGTACATTTCCCGCCTGCAATCTGCAAGCGCCTCCAAACATTGTAACTTATCCAGGGGCCGACCCTGACTATTTGCGAATGCGTGATTATAACAGGAGTACGCTCTTAATAGATGATCCGTTCCATTGCTATGTCGATAGCAGAGTCTGTGTAAGGCCCCCAAGTTGAATAATGTCCCGTAGTCAGCCGAGCATCCCTCGTTGGATTGAAGTAGCATTGCACTCTCAAAACAGCCTATTGCCTTGTTCACGGCATCCGCATGAGCATCATGAGAAGCCAAAAGTTGGTAAGCCTTTCCAAGTAAGCATAGGTATGTCACAGAGGAATTGAACTCTTCTTGTGTATAATCTTTTACACTCTCAAGACACTCGACCGCTTTATGGAGGTACTCTATTTCTCCAACTCGTTCGTAGAGCAGTATGTAACCATATCCAATTTTGAAGAACTGCGAGGGCTTGGACTGAATGTCTTCAGGATTGAGATCATTATACCTCTCCAAAAACCTTATATATCTAAGAAGGTATTCGAGCTTTCCCAGCCGATTGTAAAGCTCCATATCGATTTCGGAAATTGGAATTAGGAAATGTGATTTGACGTCATCGGAAAGCGCAGCTGCACGATCAAGTGCATCTGTTGCAATGTCTAGATTTTGAACTTCTCCCAAAGCTATAAAAATTTGGGCCTGTGACCAGCCAAACGCAAAAAGGAGAGAATTTTGATCTGGGTGGTCGCGAAGGCTGTCCATATTGATCTTTCCAAGACATGAGACCGCCTGTTGAAGATTTTCGATTTGGCCATAGTTCATGAAGAACAGCACATGCAAATAACCTAGACTTATTGCATCGGAAATCTGAATCTCGTGCCCATCAGGGTAAAATTCGGTCGCCATGTGCATGTAATTGGTTGCTTGGCGGGCATGCCCAACGCCCCCCACGGTTTGAGCTAGGTACAAGTAACAGACGCTCAAGTAAACTAGGCACGTGTGTCGATTCGGATGTACTGCAGACGCAAGTTGCAATGCCGATTCATACCAAGCAATAGCGCTATGTATGTGATCTATTGTCCCAGATATATTATGCATCTGTTGATGAGATACTCCAATCATGGCCATGTATGAATGGTTGTCAGGGGATGACTGAATCAAACGTTTACCGTACTCAATTGCGAATTCTAAACTTCTTAATTGCCGAGTACGCTGACCGCGACGAAGGAATAGCACAAAGAGCTTAAGTACGCGATCTTCTTCGTCTCTGCATCTGTGAAGGCTGGAGTTCAGATCCTTCGTGTTCCAGTAGATCGCCAAGTCCATCAGCTCAAGCGGTGTGTCCAGTGAGCTGTATTTCTCCCAGCCATGGTCGGCCAGCATAGATACCGTAACTTGAGTGTCATCTATAGTATTAAACCCAAGAAGAAACGTGTCTGTTCCTCCAGATTGAATCTTCAATAGGCACGAGATCTGTAGGATTATATCTTTGTGCTTTGTGGTAAAGACTGTTTTTGCGGTCTCGTGTTCTCGACTGTACCGTATTATTGCGCAGAAGTGATCCCATGACGAAGTACCACTGTGATCACGTAGTTCCAGCAGTACATTATCCTTTCCATGAACCGATTTAAGCATGGTGGTTTCTTGTAATTTTAACAGCACTGACCAGTTCATTGTCGCCTTCTTGGGAAGCTTGTAGTGCCTGATTGAATAGCTCTTCCACCTACGTTGTTAGTCCTAAGGTCAAAACCAAAAGTTTTCTGCAAGGACTTGGCCCACCTGTTCGCGCTGGTGAAGGGTTGTTCGTGCGGTTAGTGCGTTCGGAGCCTTGAGGGGAAATAACAAACGAACTTGCCTCCATCGCGTCCAGCAGGGCCATTGGCCCACAGGTTTGTGCCATTATCTTTCACGAACCTACAGAAATTTGAGGCAGAAGAAAGCAGGGGCGAATGTGGGACAAGCTGCCATGGTATCAATGCGATTTTGTAGGTTAGAGGACGTCACATCCATGCGGTGCGTCGGAAGTTTTCTTTTACCTAATTTATCTATCTAAAGATATTAACCAACCGCAACGAAGCAATGACTCGCTTGAACCCCACGTAAATCATGGTGTTTCTTGTTGATCAAGTCATCTGGCCTTTATTCTGCGCAGTGGGGTTAACACTGCCCGGGCTGTGCAACGCCATTCAACTTTGCACGCCCTCCGCATGGTCCAATCCACTGATCGGCAGGTCGACAAATATCCGACGTCCTCCGGACAGTGTGAGGGTATTCACATAGTGTCCGTGGTCAACCGAGATTGGTGGAGCAGCTATGAACATAGTGGACAGGCCGCAAACTTCATTGCTCCAGAGTGCCTGGTACTTCTCATGCAAGGCCTGGTGCATACATAGCATGAGCATGTGCACTTCGATTTACCTGTTAGGGAGCATACTTAGACGCGAAACACTGCTCATCAGCTTTGTCCGGCAGTCTTTAGACTTCTCTTCCGGTTGATGGAAAGTAGTTAACAGTATTGCCAAATTATGGTAATATCGTCATCGCGAGGTTTCTTCCTCAAGATAGTCCAGCCACCTAGCACGTTCCCGATGCTTCTAGTTCGAAGTCGTAATTGTTGTAACTAACCTTGGTGTACTTCGGTATATGCAAAGGCGCCATACGCTATTTTCATGAGATAGCTTAGGGCAAATGTGATTGGAGTCACTATTTCTCGTGGGGATTAGGTTTTGTGATAACTTACTGTAACTGCATGACTAGTACTCACGAGCGCTTTTGACTTAATCTGAGGCCCCCCGGAAACCAGCCCACCCAGCTTCCGATTGGGTCTTGGAGCTCACTAGAGCGTTCTGGGTATGCGCGTTTTGTGGCGCTCTTCGCTTTGTGAGCTTCTGTGACACGATGTGGGTCCCGGAGCATGGAGTGCAACTCGAATTTCAAACGAACAGGCAATTTGTGCGCTGCCTTGGTTGCTTCGGCGACTGTGTATAGCTTGCGGTTGCAGTATTGCTATTATTCTATATCACCGCATACATACCAAGGTGAAGGTAACGATTTCCTGCCGGACATAAATCTACACGTAGATTTTCATTACATCTGCGATCACCGGTATAGTTCACACGAATTGAGAGGATAAAGTAGGGTCTGGTTCGTGCGTGTGCGTTCGGAGATGCGCATAAACCTTCGGGTACAGATGGAGACGAATCTAAGGGCAATTAACTGATATGGGTATTAGCGTATGCCGTCGCTTATGGAGGCATGCAGCCGTCCCTTGACTGGGGCACGGGCGCCTTGAGGTGGTAGGGCTTGGTGATAAACCCAAAACTAATCACAGGCTTGACATATACGCTTCGAGACACGTGTTTGTAACATTTCGTCACGACTTCAAGCTGCTTTCGATTGCGCGTGCACGTGCCAGGCAGGGATAGTCGTTATCACTTGAATCAACTTAAATAGGCGACTAATCGCGCTGGAGCATCAATTCAATGATTTAACTCTGACGCTAGTCCCAACCCCCTTGGTGAATTCACATAAAGTAATTTGAATCTTACAACTTGGTATTTTGAGGCAGATATTTATCATCTTACGCAAGTATGAAAAAATGCCATATGGGAAGCAACAGACAACAAACGCATTGCTACAACGTGAAAGGGGGAATGGGGACAGGGGTGATCGGCGAAGCTCGGGAGGCGCGGGTGCACGTGACTTGGCGGCGGTGTCTGCTCACAACCATCGAGACATAACTTACGATCGGTGGCCGGCATGCTGGGCTGGACCATCGGTTCTGCGGAACCTCTCGGGCGGTGCTTCTGGTATCTGGGCCTCGTTGCTTGAGCTTAGTCAACATCGATGCATCATCCTTATTACGTTCCGAAGAGGTCACCAGAGATTGTCGCCCTCTTTCCCGATCACACCCATCCGAGGTCCCTCACACCGGTTGGCCAATCCTCCTACTCTCCAGTTTTTTCATTTGAACTATACACACCTGTTGACCGAACTTGATTGCTGTTTGTGCCGCCCCTTGTCAACATCAGAATTCGTAGTTGTTCGCGATCGTTTGACTCTCAGAGTTGGTAAGTAATCGCATGCTGTCCTACATGGATCTAATAGCTACTCCTCACCAGTACTTTCATGGCTCATGCGCTATTCTGGCCTCTAAAATCGGCGTTCCAACCTCTTGGGGATACGCCGGCAATTCCTTTGACACAGGATCTCGTACCAGAAACCCCCGCTACCGTATTGCTCCTGGCGTGCGATGATCTACGGCATATTCTGTTTACGCTTTCCACTGATCTTGCCTCCCCTCGTAAGCAAACGAGGTATACGCTTTCTGCAAATCATTGACATTTGCCTCATCTACCCAGATCCTCGCAAGGTCGATGTGACATGCTGCAATACTGAGTCATCTGTGATTGGTATGGGGTACATTGTTGCAATGTATATCGGCTTAACTTCGCTTAATAGCCAGGAATATAATGCTTCTAGTTCTACTCAATGACAAGGACGACGCACAGAAGATCTGGAACATCTTCTACCATTTCAAGATCGATGACCGCTCCCTAACCATCCTCACTGAAAAGTCCAAACGGCTCTGCGAGGCGGCAGAAACTATTGAAACCTGGAATCAGTCTTCCTACGGATCGTTCTTAAAGTTTATCGATACGCACACTCTAGCACAGGTTCGCCACCACTGGAAGAGCTATGCCGAATTCTCTACACTCCCATCTGAACGACTAGATAAAATCCTCGCGCAGCAGTCAAAGCGGTGCAAGTCCGCCCTGAACAAACATGGGGAGAACATACTTCCAAGTCGCTCAGCTGGGCCATTTTTACTTGAAGCCGTCCCACCGATTAACAGCCTCTTCAAAAAGTACTGGCGGACTGGGAGTGTTTTTGACCAAGATGATGCTAACCATCTCAATCCAATGTTCATCTACTCGAACTCGGGCGAGATATTTGACCTTGACCAGACGACATTTCCTCAAGGATTCCATTTGCTTCCCGCCATGACTCCTTGCATCGGAACTTCCGAGCTGGGAACTGAACAGGCCCTTCTCGATACTATGAGACGGCAGTTCGCTAATTGGGTCGAAGCCTTTCAAGCTTCCAGAGCGGCCGAGTCCATCGTGCTTCGATTTTATGCGGGCGACGCGATTGCGTTCTGCCACGCCTTGGATTTATTCTCGCGAAATGGTACCACCACTCCCGGTCTGTACACCTCAGAATGGCATGCTGCTCAAATCAACCTAGACGCAATTGACCCCTCTGGCCCTACTTGCTTTGACGTAATCGATAGCTCGAATCTGGCAGATCACCTTGACTTTTACTCCATCTTGCTTATCTCCCGACCTCTTCTGAAACCTCGTGGGGTGGTCTACACCGAATCCCTTCTTCCGACTAAACGGCGTGAGATCGAGCGATCGGTCTTGGATAATCGACTTTATACATCCGTCCCTACCATCGCGACATTGATTGGGCTTGTTCCTCGGCATTATGTTTCTGGTTTTACGTCCCGAGCTCCAAACTCACACGAGGATCATCTCGGACAAATCCAGGAACGCATAGCCTGGGTCGAGCCTTTTTCCGGTGACCCACAAGCTATCGGACATCCTCCAGTTGTGGAGATTGATCCCGATGTCCTTGCAACGGCATTATTCGGCCTCTATGACAAGATGTTCTACCGCGAGCAGATCGTCATGGCGGTTTTCGGAACCAACATCTCCTACTCTATGCCCCTCCATTATGTTCGAGAGACCATTGGCTATTTGTTCAGAGTCGTTCAAGAACGAGTGACGAGTGACTGGGACCAGGTGTGCCGGAAATTCATCGATTTGACCGAAAAGGCCAGAAATTACGTCGTTGGGAGTCAATACGTTCACGAAACAAAATTCTGGCTACACCTGACCGGGGTATACACCGATCCGTCTCTACTGAAACTACGACCTGCTTCACACGTGCCGGTATTCAGGGGTTGGGAAGAAGTCCCTCTGGTCGTCTGTGTCACGATCACCGTACCGAGAAAACATCTCAAAGCGATGCTAGAGAACAAAGACACCTCAGGTCTCCCTCAACTCGAGGTTGCTCTAAAGTCGTTCGCGCCCGGCGGGATGAAACACGGATACGCAAGTGTTCATTGTGTCTGAGGCAAACTTGTCGATGATTCTGGCTCTAAGCTTGTGTTGCTTGAAGAAGACCCGATCGGCTTTCCTGGCTCCTCTGATCTCATCGTCTCGTTCTGGGCCTCGTCGCACGTCGTTGGTGATCCGGATATCGGCGTAGCGTTTGCGCTTAAGACCTCGAGCCATTCCGAGTCGCTATTCAAAGACAAAACGGCATCCGGTTTGGTGTTATTTGCAGCGTCACTAGGGGATCGAGAGTTTGTTCGAGTTTTGAAATATCGGCCGAGCGTGTCCTCTGGAGTCGACTTTGTTGAGCTTCCGCCGGTTCGTCCTCAAATTCCAGAAAACAAATCTGTCAAGGTTATGCCCACTCTTGGCAGCGGGCCGGCAGAGCGACACATAGCCTCTTTCACTGGCAGGGTAAATATCGAGTGTCAGGACGAACGGGAAGCTTTAGCTGGTGGTGCAGAAATAACCGCCATACAGATTTCTCCATGCACTATGCGCTTGAAAGTGGGAGAGTTTGAGCACACGTTGGCGTATCCATATCCTATTTTAGGACAAAAATCTCGTTTGAGAATTGCAAGGAAATCAGGTTATATCGAGGTACGTCAAATATTTTGATACTCCCACCGTCCTTTTGTTCTCAATTAGATTGCAGGTAATTGTACCCCCGTCGGAACCTCTCGACGGCGGAGGTTATGCGCTGAATACTACTCCTGTTATCCACAACAATCCTTGGAACATTCATCATGTGTCAGTAGACCGTATGCCTCGTCTAGATATCGAAAACACGGCCAAGATCGAATGGCTTAAAGCGCATACTCACCTTCAGCTCTCGAAGGAAGAGCATGACATCGTGCTTGGCAAGTCTAGCGCCCAATCCGAGTCTCTCATCGCCTGGGCCGACGCTCGGGAGACAATCGCCACCATCATCAGCAAGTGCTCAGGCGCTGATGGTAATACACAGAGTCGAGTAGTATCACTTTGCGAATCCAAGGGCGGAGAGATATACGCCGTACTCCTGATCGGGGGGTTCAGGCTTGACCTCGGTTCAAACACTGTCGTGTGCGACGCTGCGGTTGTTCATTCTACCGAGGAGCCTGTTGTGGATATTTTACGTAAACTACCGGTGGACGGGGCGCGTCCGAATCTCCAGCTTGTTACGACTCCAGAAGAAGCAACGACTTGGAAAAGGCTGATTCCGGCTTTCGTTGAAAGGTGTCGAACATGGGACCACCGGCCGAACTGCGAGTACGCTTCGAAGGAGACCATCCCGATCTCTTTGGAACCGACGGAAAGCCCGATTTGTTCGTGTGGGCAGGGTGCCGGGCTAGATGGTCCTCAGTGGAAAGTCGACGCTTGGTCCAGTTTACTCTCATTTGCCACTCGTCTTGCCATCTCCCCCCTATTCCACACTTCCGGCTCCGTAGGTCCCAAAAACGTCATTTCGGGCCGCATTGGAGAAACTGGACCAAAGTGGGAATTCAAGCCACGCACGGATACCGCGTGCTGGGTGTGCTATGGCGCTGGAAAACCAAATCTGATGACGTGCAGCGGGTGTAAAAAGGCGAAATATTGTTCGAGTGCATGTCAGAAGCAGGATTGGAAGAACCACAAGAAGATTTGCAAGAAATGATGAGGGAAGTGGATGTATGCGCCATTCGGTCTCTGAAATATAAAATCACGTGAATTTGACTGTCTAGCTGGTTAGTATCCTTCGTTGCCGCCTCGTCTATCCCTGTTTATAGTGGTATCGCTTTGGCTGCAAAATGGACAAAAGTAGTAGTATTTGCAACGATCTCAGACAAACGTCAGATATGTACGTTGTTATTATCCCTTGGATAGGTTACATTCACGGCCGCGCGAACATGATATCGGAACGCAGTACAAGTTTCGTCCCCTTCTTAACCTCGCGTCCTTCATGCAGCATGCAAGCTCGTCCATGTCTATCAAGCATTGTATCAGAGGTAGCAGACAAAACCCAATATAGACAGATCTACCGATGTATTAATACTGAGCCCCTGGCGAGTGGAGGCACAATTTCTTCAGTCTTCTTCTTTGAGCCTGGGACGTCCTGGTGGAATACGGTCTACGGAACCGTTATTTTTCGAAAAGATCGATGGCATATTATGGATCATACCTCACCGCCCTCGACCCCGTCCTCATGTCCGGTTACATATACTAAAATCGTCCACTCGGACCACCATCCAGTCGCCGCATCGCGTACGCTATCGTCATAGTGTGCACCAAAATATTGTCCGGGGTCATATCTATCACATGTTCAAGTGGTGAAACCTTCGACCAATCAAGACAACTCACTTATATAATCGAATGTTCGAGTTGCATCCTACCGGCGCTACATCTGTAGCTCGGGTTTCGGAAGAGGGAAGAGGGGGCAGGTGAGGTGAGATGGCGTTATAGAGAACAAGGGCAAAATCCTTGGACTGGAAAGAAATCCGATCTGCTCAATATAGCGCGTGAGAACAAGGGCTGGGGCAAGCTATATACAACTCACGGTTTACTCTAGTGGCCTCGCCTCTCTTGGGTGGAGGTGTCGCTACCAATGGAAGCCCCAAGATAAATTTTGAGAAAATCGCGCATTCCTGTGCCGAAAGAAAGTCCTGTACGATCCGAGTTCTTTAGCCGATATACATTGGAATAACGGAGGAGATGGACATCTATAATATATATTTGATCCGGAATGAGTTCTCGACATAGCAGGTCTTCTTTAACGGTAATCGATGGCCATATCACGTTTTGCCCGTCGCTTGGAGTTGATGTTTGTTTCGCGACTTGCTGTAATTTCTTCTTTGGCATATTTTCTAACAGGATATGATAGAATACGATGTTAGTGTCAACCTAGCCCCGTTGGTTGTCGTTCAGGATAACGAAGTGGTCGCCACGAAGAGAACCCGGCACGTCACGTGTCATCAGGGGTTGATCCTGTACAGGTCCTGTCGTTCTTTCTCTGCGATCGCAACTGTGGCCGAAAACTAAGCCCTACCAACTAAAAATTCATTGGCGTATAAAAATGCATCTTTTTTCTGTTCTGAATAGCTATCGTGCGGGTTCAATGAGCTTGAAGTGCGCCTGGGGTCATAATATTATTAAGTAGGACGCCGTGCTAGCTACTGGAACTAGTAAAGTAGCCAAAAGAACGATGTGCCAGAGAACACTTGACATAAAAGATTTGAATCATAGATCAAATTGAGCACCTTCCAAAAACACTCCAAATCTGCGAGCGTTATGACACCCTTCATGAATGGGTACATGGAAGCTCATACGCATGGTCATTGGGAACCTCAACTAAAAGGGGTAATTGGGCTACACCAAAACGGTGGGCTCACCTACTATCGATCAACAGTAATACTTGCAGTGACACCCTAGTTATCATAACCTGAAATGTGGCACATTGTCTAAGTACTGGGACGATAATTTCATTTTCGAGTTCGAGAATCGGTGCCCCCTCTCTGCCATCCTCGCCATCATTTTAGCCTAGCATACAACCACCAACATACAACCACAGCCTACCATAGGGCTCAAGTTATTTCGTCCAAGCTCAGCGGTAAGTTAAAGCGTTCTGTATGGCATACTATGTTTGTGGTCGTTTGCTCAGATCAAGACCCGGCCCAATGTGGATGGATTACGTCATCTGTGATGGAAACGTGCCACTAAGTTGCCACTGGGTTCCCTGAGCCACGCTGTCCATCAGTGTGCCACGGCGTTAGCCTACCATCCGCCAAACTATCACCCTCTCTCTGAGGTCATATCGGCACCCGTCCATTGGGTCGTTCTGTCATCGATCGGGTGACAAAGCATATACTTGTTCCGACGCTGAGAGCACCGCCTGGTTCGAGCCGTCAGAGCTCGATGGCAGAGACCAGGTTGTTTGAGCCCGGGTTGAGTGGGGTGTTGGGTGTAGGTGGTCAGAGGGAAGAGCTGGAAGAGATCGGGGAGGACGAGGATAGTGCGTTTGAGGCAGGGTACCTGCCGTGTGCTAGAATATCGGAAATTGGACGCGAACGAGGTCGTGAGAGAGGCGGTGGTGGAACAGAGGTGGCATAGTGGGACTAGGATCGACCAAGTCGCAGTAAAGAGACGCGATTGTACGCTGGATGACGAGGAATCACTGCTGGTGGGAGCACGAATTGTAGACTACCGAGTAGAGGTTATGTTGGTGTTCCTTTTTTGATTTTGATTACGCTGTAATTTATGAGGACGTGTACGATACTCAAGTGGCGTCCCGTTTTTGTGAATTCATGGATTCCGTCCGTTTTTATTTAAACTCTCATTTTGGTTGACGGAGTGGCATGATTGGATTCCCCTCGTCCTTGTCCACAAAGCAGCACAAGCAACCGAAGGTTCGTGTATTCTTATGTAAAATCGTAGCAACCTACTCTGGCGTTAAAACAAATTTTATCTCCGATGAACAGCAGGTTACTGGCTCGCCAACTTATGGCCCGAACCCCACTTGTGTCCACTAGCAGCAGGCGCCCGAGCCTGACCTCGCGGCGCAAAACCTGCCGCACCCTGCGATCGCGTCTCACTTCCCCCTGTAGGCGCCTCGTGCATTCCACCAACCAACCACCTGCCCATCGCGGCGCTATGGCCCACTTGCCCCACTCTTGGGCTCCAGAACTTGGAGCGGCTGGGCGTCCCCGGATAGAGGAGACGCCCAAGATCCCCCAAACGTCCAAGCACATGGAGCAGCTGGGGCAGAGTCAGGAGTAGGTCGGGCACGGGGAAGGGCAAGAACCACGCGGCCGAGGCGATCATGCGTGTGAGGGGCTGGACGAGCGCGCTTGGACCTCCCAAGATCGGCTCAAGTACTGTTTATGCCGAGAAGTTTTAATCTATCAATTTGGAGGACAGGCGTATGTGGATGAGCGAGCTTACTCGGGAGAACGAACAGAGCACACGCGTTTTTGATACTGACTAGTCCGAACAGGGATACTTGGTCCGTCCGGATTTGCCTTGCTTATCGAAAGACGTGAAGCATGATGAGCGCGCGCCAAAAAACGAGCGTCTGTAGGCAGATGTTCAAGATCTGTGGTAGGTTAAAGTTCGTTTTTGCTGAACTTGTGTGGATTAAATTTGTGAAATGAAGGACGTGACGGACCGTGGTGACCGCGCTTGATATAATCAAGTGCCAGGCATAGTGTCTGCCGAATATTGCATCAGTAAGATCGGTCGACGCACGGCGATGAAGCAGTCAATGAATATTCTAAAATTGAAGAAACACGAGTAGGTACATACCTTAGGGTCAAATATGCATGTTATACCGGGGCTCTGTTGTCCAAATCAATTTATTAATGTCTCTAATGACGCTAACCACTTACGTCCCAGTAAACAACTCGGAGCTATTCTCTAAACCTATAAGAAGCTTGCGTTATTTTCGCCATTTGTTCCTCTACCATGCACGCAGCTGGCACAAGGACTAACCTGCATCTTGCCTAGAACATGATATGGAGCGTAGAAGAACCGAGGTTCCAGAAATGAGATGCATCATGACAGGCAGCGATATCGCCGCACCCGACCTAGCAAAGAGCCGTGTGATAGTTAAGATTTTCATCAGTTCCGCGCGTAAGTCGCCCATGTTGTGGCAAATTTCGAAGCTTCAGCTTGTGATTTGATATAAACTAAAGACGGAGGGGAGCTAGGCGAAACGTATGGGGTGTGGTGCGATGGATACAAATAAGGTTTACCGTGGTTGATGCCGAAGTGGCAAATAGGCGCTTGGCGCTCGGACGACACGGAAGCTCTGGCCACGTTCCAAGGGACCGACCTCCGATCGGAACACGTTCTGATTGGAGATTAGCGATTGGGGAGGTCGATCATGAATAGACGCTACCTACTCGGAAGCACAAAAGCGACCGAAGCTCACTCCTATGCTGTCGAGAGTTAGCTCAGTGCGTCCACGCTCCTGGCTGTGCAGGAAATACGGATAGGTGCTACAAATCAAAGTAAAAGCGAAAAACGAAGGCGCTAAGATATTTAATTTTTGACGCATGGTCAACGGCGGGTCCCATAATTGATTGATTGATACTGAATTATACCGGATTGCAAAAGTACTTCTCACAAGCGCCGAAAAACATGTCATTTCGCTCATTCCGCCCCGGAAAGAATTGGACGTATCACAACTGTTTGGGGCTCTGCAGACTCATCATATATAAATAATGAGTCTTGAGGAGAGTGCGGATCGAATGGTATTAACCGTCCGCCAGGAAAAGTACTCGTTGAAAACCCGCCTTTCAGGCTCGCATCGTGTTTTCCACGACGAGGAGACGTCCGGTAGGCTCCTTAAGTGAGATTAACACGCTTGAGGTACCATATTATGATACTAGATAGCTATCTGACGATGTTGATAAGGCTCTCGTGTTGATTCGAGAGTGACGCCTGGAGACGTTTTCGCGTTTTCACCTTGAGCAGCGTTTAACACCTCTGGTAAATGTTTAAATCTCTTCCCAGGATGTAACAGGCTCCGTCCAAGGCGTAGCTAATCTGTAGTTGGAAAGCAGCAGGTAAAAAAGAGCAAAGAGCTCACTCAAAGTTGAATTTTCAACCTTCGCCTGAGGTGATGTGGCTAATACTGTTCGGACCGCGTTACTCTCGTGAGCAATTCGTGGTACCTATCATGTATACCAAGCTCCAAACGGTGGAGATATGGCCGATTCTTTCTGGCTCGTGACGAGCGAAATGACAAGTTTTTCGGCGCTTGCGAAAAGTACTTTTGCAAACGGCAATAACGGTATATTTCGGGGGGACGAAATCTCAGCGATTAAACGTTTTCCTGGAGGCCGCTCATTGAGCCGCGTAGCTTGGGTGCCAATCAAGGGCAAACGAGCTACTGCATGCCAAAGCTAAAATAATTCGCGCATTGCAAGAACCTGCTTGGTGATTATCGCGCCAATCATGAAAGTGCATGTATTTATGGTGCCAAATTCTCGAGCGAGTTACATACATACGTATTCTATGTACAATGCCGAGAAATATAACTCCTGAAAGTCTTGTAATAGATTTCATCAATCAGAACACTATTCGTTCGTCCCTAATAAATGTTCAATTCCAATATCAAGGCAGGCGTACTACTATCACTCCGGTGGCTTTAATTGCATTTCATGACAGCATCGATGACGTGAATAACTCCATTGCTGGAGGTCACATCAGAACGCAGCACATGGGCCGTGGATGAGCCGCATGTGACAGTCTTGACGCCGTTCTCACTCTTCAGTTTGAGTTCGTTGCCAGATTCAGCGGTAACCTTGGACAAGAACGGCCATTCAGCAGAATAGGCAACAGTGCCGGGCACCCAGTGGTTCTTCAAAATCTTCTTGAGGTCATCGTCAGAGGTGTTATCCGTATCGATTCCATTGAACGCCTCGTCGACTGGAGCAAAAACCTGCATGGTGAAATTCCCGGGTTAGTGTTCGCTTGCGGTACTGGCGAGGAAATGATGAATTACAGTAACCCTGCTCGAGTCGTCAACCGTCTCTAATAAGTCGGCCTTTTGTAGACTTCCTCCAAACTTGGTAAAGCCGTTCTGAGCGGCGTCAACCAAGGGCTTGCAGAGAAGGTCGGATGGCGAGGTTGGAATGGTGAGGAGAACGTCGATCACCAGAAAAATAATATTCTTGAACGAGAACTGCTTTTCCACGTTTGCAACACCGACAGAACGGTCAACGGTAATGATGGGAGACCACCGCTTCAACCCCCCCGCGACGAATTGAGTGACTTGCTGATGGGCGATGCCGACATTAGAGTACGATCATCGTCGTCTAATATGTACGGCTCACCTGAACTTGGTTATCTGAGTAATCAGTGGCCCTCTTGCCGCTACTTCCACCTAAGCCGGTAGACTTGAAACCTGATTTGCCTGACAGGCGGCTCTGGTTCGGAATTCGCCGACTAAGGGAACTTCCGGGAGGTGTGAAGCCGTTATCTATGTTCCCGTAAAGTGTATTATAAAAGAAAATATCATTGTCGACTGTGGGATGATCGGAGTCGAATGCCTGAATGAGCGTCTCAGTTTCACATTTCGGCGGAAAAGACGGAAGGTAAGAGCTTGGAAGAATCAAGAGTACAGACCTCGTTTTTCGGAACGAACACGGTTACGGGGCCGCTCTTGAGTATATCGATCAGCGGCTTGCTTTCATCCTTGGTGAAAAAGTCTTTGTATGCGTTGGCAGCCGAGGTCTCGCCGTCCTTTCGGAGCGCGTCCACAAACTGGGTCGCAAAGTCGTTGGCGCGAGGCATCATGGGCGAAGCCTCGACCAGGTTCGACCCTAAATAGAGGGCGGAAAGGAGGAGAGGAGAGAAGATCATGGTGGTGAATGGGAGGTACGAGCTGAAGGGGAAAGTGCAACTCGATGCCTTCAATGGAGGACCTGTCCTCCCTTTTTATAGTGCTTGAATCAAGTGTAAGCGTGACGGCGACCTCAAGAACATAATTGCGGAGCTGCGTGCGTGCCATCTTACAGAATGTTGCCGAGGTAATCTACACGTAAAAGGCGCTCATCCGACGTGTGATACAAGGCTTGAAGAAAGTTCGGATTGAATAACTAAGTCGAGGCGCCTATTAGATGATTCTAGGAGGTAGCCACGAGGCATTCTCCACAGCCCCTCCCTGTGAAGTTCTGCGAAGACCCAGACGACTGGGCCACCGATCGACGAGCTGATGCCACACTCCACTGCTACATCAACACGCTCCGCTATATCACGGAGTACTCGGATGATGAGACAAGTCTCGCCTCGGATCCTTGGTCGCGCGCATGTACTTAATTGGGGCCGAGCAGCAGTATTTTTAGTTGAAATCTGAAAAGCGGGTAAAGAATGCTCCTCCATAAAAATGCACCCTCTATAGCTAACTGAATGAGGTACACCGATTATTGAGCAAGACAAAAGATAGAGATATATTTCATCTTGATACATTCACTGAGGCACTTCATGTACTGGAAATTCATTGAATACCAGCCATTGCAGGCAGGTAACATGGAGAAGGATTTCGTAGCCATGGGAAGCGAACAACGTGACCGCACTCCTGTAGAGCCTCGGAGCTTCGAGATTACTTCGTTTGAAGCTTCCAGCTTTTCGTTCAGCTTTTGTTCTTAGGGTTTGCTTATAGGCAATTACGATAACAAGATGCGCATCACAACATCCAAGGGAAAGTGCCACCAATGCTTCGGGCGACTCGAGAAGCCTGCCACTTCCCGCCGTACCACTCGTTACAGAAATTCAGGTTGCGCCATCCACATCATAAGTAGAATCAACATCGAAATAGCTCTCATGATATGAAATAATGCCCTTTTTCGTTCAAAAACGTCTATTCTCTGCGGTTCTAAGAGTGTGTTCCACGAAAGCATCAGTGGTCGTTTGGCGCAGCCATAAGGCTTGATATTAACGCGAGATAAAAGTATAATGAATGGCCCGGGGTCATAAATTTTCAAGCTTTCATATGCGCGGAGGACCGAGTTGCTACAAGGCATTTCAGCCTGACACCGATAAAGTCTGAGGTACCCACTAGTATACGTGTTGGTGAGCAGTTCTTCCACGGGCACTTGGGTAGACGATGTGCCCGAGTAGAAACCAGTCTCCTGTACCACATGATACTGTTCCTGTAACCGTCTTACATAGCTGCGGGTTGAGCGGACGAAATAAGCTGGGTCCCAAAAAAACCAATTCTTCCGAGCAAGATCAGGAACTACCTGATTCAACAGTCATGAAGCAGCGAATGTTTTCAGTAACGAATTAACCAGAAAAGCCTCTGGAACATTTGAGACCGCAGGAGGCAGGACCCAATCATGACATTCAAAAGGCTGATCAGGCTATCAAGCGTCTATTGGAAGCCCAACGTCTAACCGTTGCCCCTTGAACCAAATCATGTTACCCCGTCGGCTTCCGAATTCGGTTTGACAAGTTATTTGAGAAGTTCCAGGCCAATCCAGCTGTCCCGTATATCGGCACTACACACGAGGCTACCCCTTGCTCCACCAGTGCCTTGAGTGAGATAAGGCTTCGAATTCTCTTTAGAACTGTACATATATATCTAGGCAGGGGTTTACCTCGACCCCCCCGTCCACAAGTTATGCCTGGTTTTCGACTCCCAGCATTAGAATATGGGCTCACCCACCCTCACCCGAGAGGACAGTTGTTCTTACTTGCCACGGTAGCGGTATTTCTGCTGATGATACCTTTTGTGATCCTCGTAAACCGTAAGCAGTGCATATTTGGATCTGAGACAGGTCATTACGATGGACTGCTGAATCAACTTATAGTTGCAACTGTCGGCTCTGAATTGGTTCCTTCCCTTCAGCCTAGTTTTCAACCCAACAAGACTCTTATGGAGGGTTGGTGGGGTAATGGTCGCCTACCTCCCCTCTTACGTCCCAAAACTCCGAAATGTCAGCCCAACGATTTGGGTCGGGGCGATACCTTTCGTCTTTCTGCATCATTATTCGACTATACGGTCATGAGCACATGGAACACTAGCGATCCACCATCGTTGTCTCGGGTTCAAGAGCAAAAGCGCGCCGAGTACCGAGGCCAATCATTTGCTAACTGTTATGTTAATACGACTCGTTTCGACTATAGCTTAGTGGACGAGACGCAAACGGTCACTGTGAGTAGTACAGCGTGATCTTATGCCATGCGCTTGCCCAAAGGCTGACAAATGGCAAGGCCGGAGTGGTTTGTCCCGGAACTGATCGTGACTACCCGATCTTCATATCAATGGAAACGAAAATAGTGTTCGCTCTAGAGCTTTCTAGAGACTTCATCGGCCAATATTATGGGCCCGGATTGAACTTGATGAGCCTGCCCGATGCTGATCCGAGCGACTATCGGAAACTTGTGCTGGCCGCACTTGAGGTTATTTCAACTGATTCTCTCGCTATCATAGGAGGAAATCAGCTTCCGGTTCCACCGCTTAGCATGACCGTTGTCTTTGAAGTAAACAACAAGACCGACGAATTAACCCCTACCGACGCGGATACTTTTACATTCCTGAACGGTACGAAAGGTCACTGGCCTCCCGAAGCTACGATGTACGGGGAATCAGTTACCAACCTGGTCCACGTTGTTAATCATGCCGTCAATCTGGACCTCGGGAACCATATATTGAATAACATGTTTAGAAACAAATCGGTAGTCCCAGAACTCGTGTTACCCAACCTTGCTCCACCCGGCATGAGTAAATGGGTCAATAATGAAACCCAGGCATTCTACTACGGTCAACTCAATTCTAGCTATTCCACATGGGCACAAGCGCTTCGCGCTGGATGGCCTGTACAGCTTGGCGGGGCAACGGGTCTGCCCGAAACCTCCAGCATTGCCACTACCTACTTGTGTCCCATGTATCAGGCCAAGCCAGTAAACGCTTTGTTGTCATCTGTATTTGTCGGGTCTGCAACTATGACGCTCTCGGTCTGGGGTGTATGGATGTTTGTGACAGCATTCTTGGCAAAGAAGATTATGGCACCTCGTAAGTTGATATTAATATGCACGATTTGATCTAACTAGCACTATTTCGATAGGCGTACAGTGCCACTGTAAGGCATGCAAGAAGCAAAGCCACGACTCTGATTCGAGCATGGTGGAGTGAGATTTTTTGCCTCATTCAAAGTGACCTTAGACTTATACTATATTAAATCAGACAAGGCACTACCGGTCCAGCACAGCCTGGCACGGCCCCTGTGGAAGAGAAGATGCCATCATCTCCAGATCCCACTAAAGCTTTGGGCATCAAGCATCTCTCATATGCTAGCCAATCGACGGCAGGGGGGTGACGGGATGCTTGATATAGCCCTAACTCGTTGTTTTAACTATTTACTCCACGCGACTATTTTAGAGCGTCCAAATGATTCCGAACATGGTTTTTTAAATTGTTATTGCCGTTTGAAAAAAAAGCTACTCCTGCAGGCGCCAAGAAATATATGTACGTTTGTTGACCGGTTTCAGAAATACAATTAAGTCTTCGTGGTTCCTGGTCCAACCAGCACGTACTGTGGCTGTTATAAAGTATCCCAAAATAAGAGACTGGCGGATAGCACCCACCATGCTTGAGAACTCATGACGTTTTGCTCTGAACAAGCACTTCCCGCGGTTTGCGATGTACAGCATGAATAAACCCATCTGAACGACCCAAAACAAGACTGGATGGAAGCACACCGGGAAACTAAAGAATTTGGAGGCGCCTGTGAGACCATGCGCACTATAAAATAATTTGCTTGCCCGTGCGGGCCTTTATATATCTGAGAATTCGTCCGAGTACGATCATCCGCCCAGTTGGCTTGGTCACACGTGCCTGGGGTATCCCATTAGGCGAGATCGCTGTGTTGGGTACACGGAGAGTGAGTTACCCGAAAGAGCCTTATATCGTAAAATACTTGTATAAGACGTTTGAGCCATGGCTCAACTTGGGCACCTACGATCATCACTCTACTTCCAGGAGGGTTTACGTTATCAAGCGCCAGCTGTATGCGCTTTTGTGAGCGGGTATCATCAATTTCGTCGCGAGCACGCTGCAAGAGACTCAGAGATGGCCAATGAAAGGAGATCGAATATTTCATGCCCTCGGACGTGCCTTATTGCCTAAGGAAGATAATGCCATGTTCGAGGTTAAGATTCGGTTTCCCCTCTCTGCTATCATCGCCATCATTCCGGCTACACACACTGCTCGTGCAGTAAACAGACTGTAGAGCATTGGGCTTTCTCGAACAGATACAGTGTTGCGCGACAGCGCTATGTATTCTATACCATATTCGCCGCCGTTTACTTCGGTCGAGACCCGGCCGAATCGGCTGTATCGATGACGGATAATACATTACGTCATCCATGATGGAAACGTGCCACTCGAGTTGCCACTGGGGCCTCCAAGCCACGTTGTCCGTCCGTTACAACAGCTGCAGCCTCGCCTCTCCTATTATCATTTATTTCTCCAGGGGCGTATCTGCGTGCGCCTATTGAATCGTTCAATTATTGTTTGGGTGAGAGAGCATAACCTAGGTCATGGTGGGAGTGCTCATCATGACTGCATCCTAGGCCACCGTTGCCACCTCTGCAGCAGAAAAGCCCCCAAAAGCCCCCCACACAATTCGATACTGTCCAAAGTGTAGCTAATCATGTCTCATCCCCTATTCTGGCCATCAAAAACATTCTTCTATCCGATTGGGAACACTGCCGCCGTCTCTCTCACCCAGGATCTTTCTCCTGAGCAGTCAGCCGACATCCTTCTTCTCGGGTGCGGGGACCCTCGAAATATCTTGTTTACTTTGTTTGCCGACGTGAATGCGCCTACTCGTAAGTACTTACCCATCGTTGCTCCTCCGGGCCAATTCATCTTACAAATATGGCCAGGCCCGCGAAAATTGGATGTAACTTGTTGTGATCTCGAACCCGCTATACTAGGTAATGACAAGCGCGATTTCGTTCGATTCCTACATGCTAATGCTATTTAGCTCGAAACACTCTCCTGTTTGCCCTATTGGAGGCGAAGGAACCGATTGATCAAATCTGGAATATCTTTTATCACTTCAAAATCGACACTGAATCTTCGAAAACCCTGGCTTTACACAGCAAGCAACTCTACGACAGATCAGAGACCACGGACGCATGGCAAAGTGCTCCTTGTGGATCGTTTCTCAAGTTTGTGGATCATCGCACCATGAACGAAGTGAGGCACCACTGGAAAAACTATGCAGAGTTTCCCAATATCTCTACGGCCCGATTGACCAAACTTCACAAGCAGCAAAATACACTCTCTGAATCCATCACAAAGCAACAGGGTGTAACTCTCTCCCCAAGCCGTGCGGCAGGAATGCTATGGGTTCATGCCTCCTCGTCCGTTGACACCATGTTTAGACGTTACTGGGAGACTGGAACACTGTTCACTCGTGATAGCGACATCAAGGCGGCTAATCGATTGAACCCCACGTTCGTGTATGCATATCCTGGCGAAGTCTTCAACCCACATTACGGGACCTTTCCGCAAGGCTTCCATCTTATGCCGGCGATGGTACCATTTAGTTCGGAGGTTTCTTCGTCAGTACGCGTTCAGACCGCCATATTCGATCTCATGAAGAAGCAATTCAACAAGTGGGCAAACTCGTTTCACACGTCCCGGACCGCGAATGCGATAACCATTCGGTTCTATTCGGGCGAGGCGCTTGCATTTTGTCGTGCCTTGGATATTTTTGCCACCGCCGGTAATCCGGCGACCGGCGTATTTGTCTCAGCTTGGCGCGGTGCACAAATAAACTTTGATGAACCCAGCGATCCACCTGCTCCCACCATATTCGACGTTATCGATACTTCTAATCTTACCGACCATCTTGGGCTCATCAACATTCTGCTTGCCGCCGGTCCCCTGTTGAAAGAAAAACCTGCGTCTCAATCTGTTCTATATACTGAAACCCTCTTGTCGGCTGGCAAAGATGCCACCAAATCATTCCTAGACCGCATTTTCACAACTGTTCCCACCATTGCTACACTTCTAGGCCTTGCTCCCCGTGCATACGTATCCTCGTTCACGAGTCACTCCAACACCCATGAACTCTTGTCTCCTGAGCGGACCAAACAGTATCATGAACGAGTCGCCTGGATCGATCCTTCTGGTGGGGACCATCACGCTCGGAACAATGATATTACTCCATCATTCGACGCCAAGGCCCTTGCAGATATACTTTTGGGCTATACAGCAAGATGTTTGCCAACGGACTCGACATAACCACGATGTTTTCTCGACCTTCTCTCGCCAAGTTCAAATCAATGATCGACGTTCATTATCATCGCGAGACTATAGCTGCACTTATGCATCGGGTCAAACGCCGAGTTCAAATTCATAGCGGAGATTGGGACCATGTCGTGAACGAATTTCTGGAGCGACTAGAAACTGACACCTCGCATATGCTTGAAAATGTCTACTATCAAGACATGTGTCTCCAGCTTCACCTATTTGATATCCATACGGTCCCCACGCTCAAGCCTGACTGGAGACCAAAATTTGCAGCGAATCCGTCTTCCGGGATTTTCCGAGATTGGCCAGACGTTCCTGCGGTGCTGTGTGTGGTCATGACCGTCCCTCGCAAATCATTTGATCCGTTTTTCGAGGATAAAGATAAAACTGGTACTCCAACTATCAAATGTCATTTGAATGCTAAAGGAATCCATTCGACTGCGTATTCATCATCCCATGTTGTATGGGGCAAATGCTCCAATGCTCAAGGCGCAAACCTCGTGACTATTGAAGAAGACTCACAGGGAATATTCGGAACCTCTGATCTTGTTGTTATGTTCTGGGCGTCTTCTCGCGTTCTCGAGTTCCAAAACACATCGGTTTTGTTGGCTCTCAAGAGCACCCCGCACTCTGCTCCCACGTTTATGACCAAGCTAGGAATGGAGCTCGCTATTTTCTCAGCCAAAATAGAGGACCAAAAACACGTGAAAATCTTACCTTATCGACCATCCGTTGATTCGCATGTTCCTCTCAGGCTTGGTCCGCTCGCCAGCTCTAGCACACCTATCACAACGAATCCACTTTCATTCTTGATGGCCGTCACTGGCTCGGGGGACAGTGCTCATGGCGTGGTTTCCTTCACTGCGCATGTGGACATTGATTCACCGGTTGAACGAAAAGTGCTTTTGAGTGGTGTCGAAGTTCAAGCCACTCAAATAGCCCCTTGTACTATGAAAATGTCCGTCGGCAAACATGATCATATCGTGTCATACCCTTACCCAATCATGGGAAGCGCATACAAGCTGCGTGTTGCTAGAAAATCACATTATGTCGAGGTACGATCAATGCACTTTTGGAATTGCCTCTCTAACTTTGGCTCAGGTCATCGTCCCAGCATCAGAGCCGCTTGATTCTGGAGGGTATCATTGTGACTACGCTCCAATTGTGCGTAACAGCACCTATACGCCATGGAATATCCACCACTTGTCGATTGGTCGCATGCCCAAAATCGAAGCTACAACCCCAAAGAAACTCGACTGGCTGAACTCTCATACCGCATTACAATTGTCAGACCGAGAACGCGATATTCGACTTGGCGATGAGACAAGGAAAGAGGCGTCCATCAACGCGCTTATCAACGTCAAGGACACAATCCATGCACTCACTATGAACTTCTCAGGCGTCCAAGGTACCAAGACTCGGACGATTGGCTTATGCGAACCCGACGATGGGGGTGTCTACGCTATACTTCTCCTGGGAGCGCTTCGTCTCGACTTGGCTTCATTCACGGTCATCATCGACGTCGCACTGGTACCGCTCTCGAACGAACGAATGCCTGCGTTGATGCCACATATAGCCAAAATACAGGACGCAAACCCGATGGTCCAGGTCGTACACTTGCTGACAAAAGTCTTGCAGCATGTGACCTCGACCGCCGTTTTTTGCAGCATTCGTTGTACAGCGGCCGAACGCGGGCGTTTCAGCCCCCATATTTCTACAGAGAATTGTACTGTAGTATCTAAACTATGTGTGTACAAAAAATGGCGCGCTTCCGACGCTTGTGAGATGAGATGTCGCGCCTCTCGCACGGTAGGGGGCTGCAAGACTTTTGTAACGGTCAAGCGCCGCTCAGATGGAAAAACAATTTATGTACGATAAAATGGTAGATACATGCGTCAATAAGAACAGAACTCTAATATCGATTGTTTCCACCCTTTGCATCGATTACAGTGTGTAGTCTAGATGGAACAGAATCATACAATTTCTGAATAAAACTAGGGGGGATGCGATACCATTCTTCCTTCAATGCCTCCCACAATTCGGCTTTGTTTCGAGGTAGAACAGCGTGAGAGCGAACCTTTAGGTCTAAGAACTCCCATATATGCTCAATAATATTGAGATCGGGGCTAGAGGCAGGCCAAGGAATGACGTAGATTCGGCGGGACTTGAGCCATTCCCGAGCAACAAGTGAAGTGTGCTTTGGGTCGTTGTCCTGCTGGAATATAACGCTTTATGGCTTGCGCTTCTGATCCTTAACAGTCCCTAGAAACGCATCTTGGAGGATTTCCGTGTACCTAGCACCAGTGAGTGTCCCTTCAATACAGTACAGGCGCCCCACACCTGCGGCAGTAATCACTCCCCACACCATGATACTCCCCCCGCCGTGCTTGACATAATCTTTGGTATTGAAGGGGTCGAGACCTTCACCTGGCCTTCGCCAGACATATTGCTTCCCATCTGATCCAAAAATATTGAACTTGCTTTCGTCTGAAAAGGTGAACCGCCGCCACATCATCCTCGACCAAGTGAGCCGCTCCGTGACCCAAGCAAGACAAATGCGTTTGTTTAGGGTGCTACTGAAAGGGAATTTATGTTATATATATGCACGTAAGCCAACGGTACGCCGGGCACGACGGATTGTAGTGGGATGGAGTCCGGGGAAAAACTCACGCTGAAGCGCAGTTGCCGTATATCTGCAGGTCCAAGCAATGGAAAGGGCAACAAATTGCACGTCAGAAGGAGTAATTTTGCGTGAGCGCCCAAATTTTGGCCTCGTAGAGTAGACACTGCGAGTTTTTTTGACCTCTCGCATATCCTGGTGACCGTAGTGGGGCGGATACGAAGCCGAGCACCGGTTTTGTAAGTTGACATGCCCCCAGCGAGCATACTCATCACGAGGGCTTTGGTCGCTGGGTCGTAGTACCTTCCGGGCGTAGCAGATATAACTATAAGACAACTAGGCTTGAATGTCTTGCCGGCCAAAAGTTATTGGGCTTAAATGCGCTTGCTGCTTGCTGGTCGTCAGGGAAAAGTCCACGTCGGCGCTAACCAGCTGCAACCGGTTACAGCTTCAAGTTTGATCGAAACCAGTTAAAATTGTGCAGGCGTGCTGCAGCCAGTTGCCATAGGGGCACCAGCTGCCACAATCGCCGCGGCAAATGCCACAATATTTTGGCTTTGACAAAATCCAGGCGCAATTGCGACAACCGATTATAACACCTAGCGAATTCGGTTGCGACCGGTTAGAGCTTTGAGGGATGTATATATGCTATTAGTAAATGCCCAGCCGCTTTTCTAATGCCTTAAACACTCTGTTTTCTGTGTCAATTCAATAATCGTATTTTGTTGTGTATAATACATCAATGGGGAAACACGGAGATACAAGAGTCACTGTCGCGTCATCTGGAGGGGAATGGCCTATCTATTACGCTCGCGAGGCTGGGTAATAGGCAACACCGTTGATGTGGCCTTCAAATTCTGATAAGCTGTCCAGCCAGGAATTATCGGATACAAGGAACTAAACCTATCTTAAGTTCTGAACAAGGTGACCGACGCGTTGTGCATCGCAGGAGTTGCCCTACTTAACGCTTGAATCTGCCTTCAGCCAGAAAGGGGGATACTGTTGGGTCGGTTTCTAAATAGTGACTGAATACCTGGCCTACATGTCACAATTTGTGACTCACCCTAACGCCCTGGATTGCCATGGATTGTTCGGCTGACTACCGTTGCCATAGTGGATGGATTCCACAACCAAAGACCGCCTGTGACCCTTAGCTACGACAGCTTCGATGCTGACGGTCGTGCGATCCGATGGACGGTATCACATTGTTGAACGGCTTCACTGAGGGCGGAATAGCAAGTATGTTCGTGTGAAACGTACATCTGGTGAAAAGCAAGATGTGAGCTGAGAACATCGGTAGATAAAGCGCACAAACTTTCAATAAGAGGCGTCGGAGTCGGGTAAGGGATGCTAGGGTGGCGGCAGCCTGTACTGCAGTCCTCGTGTAGATGTTGTTGTCGACCAAAGAGCATTTAAGTTATTACATCCAAAAGTAAGCCAGACTGCCTTGATGTGTAACGTTCCACACCATCAATTGGACCGAGCGTACCGAGAGAATACTGAGATAGGGGCATAGTATAGAAATCAAATGTATATATTAAACTATGGAATCGGTTTACAGTAAAAGAGTGTGAACGAGGGTACGAACGATGGCCTGCAAGGTCGCCTGAGAGGCCTTATTTATACCCTACAGAATGCGTCGAGTCATCCTTGAGATGCGGTAGGATCGCTCTTAACTTGACTCGATTACATTCTAGCACGTTCTATTATATTCCAGTTCATTCTTGTATTTACATGATACTTCTACACTCCCCCTTAATCGAGCAAGTGTAGCTACAAAAGTAAAAATATAGAAATCAAACGATTCTCAGAAAGATACCAAACGATTCATTATTTCAATACAATTAATTAGACTTGGTGGTGACGAGTTAAGCTTCGTCGACTTCGACTTCAGTTATCTTCGCACTCGGTTCGCCCATTACTGAATTAGTCAGGTAACTAAATTGAGGCACGGGCAAAGCTTTAGTAAATACATCCGCAAGGTTTTCTTTGGACGGAACGTACAAAGTAGAAACCTTTCGCTTCTCGATAACATCGCGCATGAAGTGGTGGCGAATGTCGATGTGTTTCGAGCGTCCGTGATATTGCGATTCGACGGATAGCGTGAGTGCAGCGAGATTATCTGAAAGAAGAAGAGTAGGTGCGTCAGCTCCGTAGTAAAGTTCCTCGAAGAATTGACGCAGCCATAAAGCCTGGGTACATGCGTGAGATAGCGCCATGTACTCAGCTTCCATCGTCGACAGAGCGACGGTGGTTTGCTTCTTAGCGGACCAAGAGATGGCGGCTCCGCCAAGTAGAAAAACATTTCCGGAAATAGACTTACGATCGAGTAAGCTACTTCCCCAGTCGGCATCTGAATATCCAACTTCGCCAAATCCATCAGTCGATCGGCGATACGTCAAGCCACGCGATGCGGTGCCCTTCAGGTACCGAATAGTATGCTTGACAGCCGTAACATGCGTCGGTCCGAAGCAAGAAGTAAATTGGGCTAGATGCGTCACAGCATAAGCTATGTCAGGCCGTGTACATAAGGCCGCATACAATAGCTTACCAATATACATCCCATAATTAAAATTTGGCTTCGTGTCTTCGTGCCGTGTCAGTTGGACATTTAGTGTCATCGGAGTGTGAGCAGCGTAAGCGTTCTTGAGTCCAGCGGATTCAACTATACTATCAATGTAAGCGTGCTGGTTGATAGTAAGTGTGCCATGCTTACGATCTCGAATGAAGTTGATGCCAAGGAAATGACGGATTGGCCCAAGGTCTCGCATCTCAAATTCCCGAAGGAGTTCAGAAATGACCTGGTCGGTATTATTGGTCGATGTCGCGACCATAATATCGTCGACGTGGATAGCCAGAATAGCGACTTGAAGCTGATCGTCGCGTGTGATCATTCGACGATAAACGCAGGCATCGGTCTTGCAAGCTTGATAGCCGATTCGCTTGAGTTTCGAGTCGAATAACTTGTTCCACATCCGGCCTGCTTGTTTAAGTCCATAAAGAGATCGCTTAAGTTTAAGAACGTGATTCGTACCATCTTCGAAATAAGGAATTTGTCGCATATATAACTCTTCGTCGACGTCGGCGTTGTGATAAGCCGAGTGGACATCGAGCTGTCGAAGATCCCAATCGTTTTGGTTAGCTAACGATGCGATAGCTCGGATCGAATCAAGACGTACAACTGGTGCGAACGTCTGTCCAAAATCGATGCCAGGAGCTTGACTGAAACCTTGAGCGACTAGTCGTGCCTTATTTCCGATAGCCTTCCGGTCCTTGGGGAGTTCGACGGGTTCGAACGTTCCCATCTTCTGGAGAGTGTTGGCCTCGATCTCCATTGCTGCCTTCCACTTGTCAGCGTCCGGGCCGGCGAGGGCCTGTTCCACCGACGGGTTGTCGACGGAGGAGGGTACCTGAGCGGCGAGGGCCCATTCTGGTACGGTGTCATCCTCGGAGTCTGCCACGGGCGATTCTGGCGCCGCACAAACGGGTGCGTCGATGGCAAGCTTGTCGAACTCTGCGGTCTGCTGAACAAATTCGTCGTAGGACGGAAGATCGATGGGCTTAAGGGAGGGCGAGTCCAGGTAGGTCGGAATGGTAGGCGGGGATCCAATGGACGATTCGTCAGTTGAGGCCATGATGGCGTCGTCATCAGAGTCGGTATCGGATTCGTAGTCGGTATCGGAGTCGGATGTACAAGTAGAAGTGGGGTAGGCGTATCCTGTAACAATGTTAGATAGCTCTGAATCAATTGTGAACATTGCTTTACCAGTCGGGGTAGGATCTTGGGGCTTTGACTTGACGCCTCCACGTTCGCTCTCCATGATACGGAGATCGGCGTTGGGGTCGCCTCGTCGGGTACGGGTGTTGAGGGGTTTGATGTCATCGAGTTCAGGATTCGATTTGTCGCGAGGTACAAAGCGCATAGTAGATCGCGAAGGTAGAGTAGAGGATTCAGTTTGAGCTGAGTGAGTTGAAGTGGGCGAGTTTGTTGGCGACTTGACGACTTCAACCTTGGTTTTTATATCTTTCAGCTCCCCCTTTCCCTTCGAGTCATTGCTAGGCTTGCTCTCGCTCTCGACTTTGCTCGAATGTTCTCCCCCTATTCCAGTAGGTTCTTTCAGTCGTTCCGCAGCGCTGTCACTCTGACTCATCTCCCCCTCAGCGGGAGGGACGACTGTTTCTCCCCAATCTGGGTCTTGCTGCGTACCTAAATCATGCGCATATACCCTCGGAAACGAGACGTTCCGTGAGTGTAATATACGATTAGCCCCTGTCTTATAGTATCGCCAGCTCTTCCCCTGTACGTCTGATATTCCTGTGAATATACCAGTAAAGGTTTTAGCATCTAACTTTGATACATTTTCGCCTTGGTTAAGTATATAACACTTTGCTCCCCATGGTCTAAGTCTACTTATTTCCGGTCGTTTATTCCAGAATAGCTCATAAGGCGTCTTCCAGAACTTTCCGTTGACTTGCGTAGGCGTGCGATTCTTCAGATAACATGCGTATGCGATCGCTTCGCTCCACAGAAACTTAGGGGCCGAGGCCTCTATCATCATTGCTCGGGCTTTCTCGGCGAGTGTCCTATTTAGTCGTTCAGCGATTCCGTTCTGCTGAGCGGAATATGGGGCAGTAGTTTCTAAAATAGTACCGTTCAGCTTCGTATGGTCGGTCCATTCTTTATTGACGAATTCTCCGCCGTTATCAAATCTAACGCGCTTGATTCTCTTGTCCTTTTGTGTATTTATCATCGCTTCGAATGACTTGTATTCGTTTATTGTCTCATCTTTGTGCCTTAAGAATGCTATGATCGTGAATCTAGTGGCGACATCTGTAAATGAGACATAGTACTTGTACTTGCCAATCGAGGCTATGCACGCTGGACCCCATACGTCAGTAACTACTAGTTCCCCTATCTCACTAGCTACGGTTCTAGAATCTTTCGGAAAAGTCTGTACATGCGCTTTTGACTGCATACACGCGTCGCATTCAAAATTTAGGCCTTCGCTATCTTCAGCAATTTCCATGCCGTCAACAGCGTTAGTCTCTTTTAGGCGTTTCAGCGATTTCACGTTGATGTGCCCCAGAGTCTTATGCCATTCCAGCCACGTACGTCCTTTCTGCTTGAACATCACTATTTCGCCATTTGACTTTTCGGACTCCGCTTGAGGGTCGCTTATTGTTTGGGCATTGATGCTCCACAAGTTCCCTACGGCGCGATCACGGAGCTTCGATCCGATCGCTACTTTGTCATTGTTTGGGCTCAGTACCGTAAGTCGATCACGCTCGAGACTTATTCTCATTCCTTTATCAGTCATAAGCGATAAACTGATTAGATTAACAGGCGCATCCGGAACATGCGCTACATTCGTGAGCTTTATTGTACTGTATTGATGCTTATTTGGTCCTGTCTTGCATCGGAGTAAGACGGTACCTCGGCCTACTATTGGTTCTTGGCCGGCAACTCCGGTGATATAACCGGTAGCTTGCGTGTACGAATGGAATGCGCTGCGTTCCTTCGCTATGTGAGTGGTCGTTCCACTATCTGCTAACCATATTTGTTTACGCTTGCTGATTGACTTGGTTTGTTTATCTCGAGAGGCAAATGCGTAGTCTTCGGTTTCACCTGATATGGCTATATGCGTACGAGCATTTCCATTTTGGTGTTTCTTGGGTGAGTCAAACCTTCTGTTATGGAAGTTTCCTTTGTTTGACTTATTCTGATGGCTTCGCTTGTATGCGCCACCGCCTGGTGCTCGGCATTCAGCCGCCCAGTGCCCGATTTTCCCGCAATTATTGCATTTAGACTTTGACTTGTCTGGTGCTCTACTTTCGGTACGTGTTGACCTATTGTGGTTGGGCTTATTTGAACTAAAGAACGATTTCGCTTCACCGTTCCGTGTGTTCCTTCGGTGAGCTTCGGCCAGGATCCTTGACCGTAAGTCACTGATTTGGTTCGCCAGTATATTGGCGTCGCTCGCGTCAAATTGGAAGCTTATGGACTGGGTGAACGTGTCCCATGAGTCCGGTAGGCTCGCAACTAACGTGGTTATCCAATCCACCTCGGTACATGTACCAGGTGCGATTTGGTTGAGCTGTTGGAACCATCCACGCATTCGCTGGATATGTTCCTCGATATCGTCGGTTTCGGACATGCGATGACTGAAGAACTTTCTTCGCAGGTCGATCAGTCCGACGGTACCTTTGACTTGATATGTCGCTGCTAGCAGATCCCAAGCGTCGGCGGAATAAGTGCATGATTGGATATGTGTAAGTACATTTCCATCAACTCTAAGACGGATATTTGACAATGCCTTTCGATCATTCTTTGTCCATTTCTCATATTCGGGATTCTTTTCGGGCTTTTCATAATCGAGAGATCTTATACCGTCTGCACCAATTGTTCCGGGAACCATCTTGGTAATCATAGGTAGCTGCTTAGGTGACTTTCGAGTTACATAGTCGTATAACTCTAGGTCGGTGAGGATATCTTCCATTTGGATTCTCCACACATTGTAATTATCGGTTCCCCGAAGGGGTTCAATGCGATGGAGACCAGTGGTCGACGAGTGGGTGTTGTTTTCGGCCATTTGGAGGGGTTTGAGTACTCAGAGGGATAAGTTTACTATATAATCGATGTATCTTGGTTTAGAGCGTTCAATCGGGGCTCATAACCTATAGAAATCAAATGTATATATTAAACTATGGAATCGGTTTACAGTAAAAGAGTGTGAACGAGGGTACGAACGATGGCCTGCAAGGTCGCCTGAGAGGCCTTATTTATACCCTACAGAATGCGTCGAGTCATCCTTGAGATGCGGTAGGATCGCTCTTAACTTGACTCGATTACATTCTAGCACGTTCTATTATATTCCAGTTCATTCTTGTATTTACATGATACTTCTACACATAGCTGCGACACAGATGTTGGTGGTGGTTCGACGCTGTGACCGACCGAGATCTGGCTATGGTATTTATAAGCTCACCAAGCTAAGCGCCGACTTGAAGAGGTCTCGGTGGATGAATCAAGTTACTGTAGCCTGCCCTAAACGAGACAACAACGCATACAAGTCCTAAAAGTGCCATACAACACGCCAAATTCAAACTCGCGCCTCTATAGTATTCTGGAAGATAGAAGACATAGAAATATAACCTATGCACGCCTAGAATCCTCACTGATCACTCGGCGCTTTTTTCGTCTGTTCAGATGCGATACCTGTAAGCGGCTGCAGCTCACTTGGACACCAGGAGGTGGTTGTAGCTGACTTTGACGATTTCCTACTGGGATTCCAACTGGTTGCAACCAGTTGCTACGAAGCTAAAATATGTTACATCCCAAAATCGGTTACATCCGAGGTAACTTTTCCCTGACGGTTACATAAGTCTTGCAGCCCCCTACCGCGCGAGACTCGCAACACCCCACCTCACAACCGCCGGAAGTGCGCCATTTTTTGTGCACACATAGTTTAGATACTACGGTACAAAGCTTTATAGCAGCATGAGGGCTGAAACGCCCGCGTTCGGCCGCTGTACGACGAATGCTGCAAAAAACGGCGGTCGAGGTCACATGCTGCAAGACTTTTGTCAGCAAGTGTAACAAAAGGGCACGAGATGGTTGCATGGAAAAGGCTACTACCAGCTTTTGTCGAACGCAGTCGGACTTGGACGCATAAAGCAAATTGCGAATACTCTGCTCGTGGGAAAATTCCTCTTACGGTTGAAATCGACCAGAATCCGATCTGTACCTGCGGTCAAGGCGTAGGATTGGAAGGACCAGAGTGGAAAGTGCCCTTGTGGAAGGGATTTCTCCCGTTTGCAACTCGTGCGGCTATCTCGCCGTTGTTCGCCGTGTCATACATAGAAACCGTCGCGGGTTTCGCCAAGAGCCTGACATCCGGCCGCGCCCATAGTACCGAGAGCGGGAAGGGATTTCAGGGACCAAAGGAGCTGTGTTGGCAATGTGGTAGATCAGACATTCCAAACCTGTCAACGTGCAGTAGATGCAAGAAAGCGCGGTATTGCTCTTCGAAGTGTCAACATGAGGATTGGCCCAGTCACAAGAGGAACTGTAAGAAGGTTTGACTGTTGTGTGGTCGGAGGCGATTTTATGGATACTAAGTCTAAATTGTACTTCTAATAAACTCCACACTGCTCCTGCGGTGTTCTTGACGTGCTTTTTGTGATAAGATCCAAACATTTCTATCGTTCCTGAGCATTATTACTGCGGTTCTCAAAAGTTCGTGCCGGTCACATGATTTTGAGGAGAAGATTGGCCAAAAATAATGTTTTGGTACTTTTGGGGTTTAGAGCGCATGTATCAAAACGCTGCATATAGCAACCGAAGCGCAAAATTCGTGCGATCATTTTGATATATACATGTTGCTGATAGCCTCGAGTTTGACTCGAGGGGACCGGGAGAGAGCAAAACGCCTCAATACCAGCCAGGCAAAAAACGAAGGCTATCAAAATTCTGTGAGCAGGAATAAATAGAAAAAACTCAGGAAAGGCAGCCCGCAAAGTTTCAAGTTCATAGATTCTCCCTCGCACGAGATGTACCATCAACGCCTTTCGGGGGGCGGGGAGGTCACTGCAGTATTATCTCACGCAGTAAGTGCGCTTTAGCCTTGATACTTTACAAGCCGTCTTTCCTGAGTTTTCTCTGTCTATTCCTGCTCACAGAATTCTGATACCCTTCGTTTTTTCCATGGCTGGTATTGAGGCGTTTTGCTCTCTCCCGGTCCCCTCGAGTCAAACTCGAGGCTATCAGCAACATGTATATATCAAAATGATCGCACGAATTTTGCGCTTCGGTTGCCATATGCAGCGTTTTGATACATGCGCTCTAAACCCCAAAAGTACCAAAACATTATTTTTGGCCAATCTTCTCCTCAAAATCATGTGACCGGCACGAACTTTTGAGAACCGCAGTAATGAGATTTCCATTTTTGCTTGTGAAAAATAATGTTGGAGATTCGAGTGTTTGAATTCAAGCTCATATTGCGCGAAAAATGTTTTCCTGGCAGTTCGGGATGACAATGGGAATGAATTCAACCAGCGTCTCACTCATGTCAATGCAATTAGGTTTAAGAGCAAATACAGAGTGAGAGTTCATACAAGTCATTTAAATACACTAGAGACGGTAATGGATTGATACGAAACGCATAAGGGGGACGAGACCCTATCATGTATAAAAACAAGATAGCCCGACCAAGAGACTGTGCCGTTTACGCGGGCGCCCCCAGTACCTCACATTCGCCCTTCCGGGCCCCGAATCGGTCCATCTAATGGGCTCTGGGGCTTCACATGTTAATCCTTAAAGGCCTGAATCACAATTCAGCATACATCCCAAGTCTTCGACGAAGAATTGAAATAACCATAACTTACCCTGCTTGATCAGAGGGGTCCTAGTAGATGCCGAGTACCCTGGAGGTGCCTGCAAAGATACCAAACTGGTCAACACGGAGTCACGATAGAAGTATAGAGATGTAGATTCACCAGGTTACTATCGTACAGAAGTATCTTTCCAATGTCATTCATGATTCCTTTCATTCTGTGAAAACTCCATCGATGGGACGCAAACATCCAGGTACCGAAATGCACTCACGTTCGACCAAGCGCCCTCATGACACTGCGACTCCAACCCACTTTTTCATACGCTACTACCGTCTTAATGGCTTCTTTGGGCCTGGTAGACTTAGTAGCTCTAGGAGTCATGTGGAGATGAAAACTTCTGTTGGGCTATAGGATCTGGATCACTTACACTGCTTGTGACTGATTCAGGCGACGGAGTAATAACTCCATCTCCTCTAGCTCCTGTTGCAACACCTCGCGCTCGTGTTTGATTTCCGCTTGTGATTCTTGATCTTGTGCGAGCAGCGCCGTTTTATACTCTTCATTCAGTTTATCTAATTCTAGCTGGTGCTGGACCCGTTTCTCGCTCATCCCTTGGTCTAGAAATGCGCCTGCACTGGTCTGTAGAATTGTCTTGCCTTGTTCCACAAGCTCCCTTTGAATGAGGAGCTGGACTGGGGTCGGATGAAGGGATTGCTTTACGATTTTCAGAACTGTCTCCCGCGGATTGTCGTTACGGTATGATTTTGCCCCAGCACGGATGGATCGGTCAAAGAAGAGAGGATTTTGCAACAGGTCCTGCTCACGACGTTCGCCCTCCTCATATCGGACACGATCCCACATGTTTGTAACCACTGAGACGTGGCTCATTGCCCCATCGCCACATAAGTTATTGAAGACAGTAAAAACTCGACGTGAGGAGCCCGACATCCTCATGTCCGAAATTCGATGTAAGTAGATGATCCCATAGATGTCTTGCCTATGGCATATTTAGTCCCCCCAAATATCAATCGAACTCTACACTCACCATGAGACAATAGATTTAGCGATCTCTTCGAGAATTTCGATATCGGGTCGTAGAGAATCATCGAATCCTGGTGTATCAATCAGTTCGACTAAGGTTCCGTCATCGAGGAGAAGGTCAGCGGCGCCAACTACAGTTGTGCATGAAGCTAGGCTGTTGCCCACTGCAAGTTTGCTCCCAGCAGCTATGTTGATAAACTGATAAGACGTTATTGTGATTCAATTCAATTGGATGGGAGTAGACCTACGGTTGATTTCCCGGCTCCCGTTGCCCCCATTAGCCTGGAAAACGATAAGCTAGCGGTTACGATGTATGCTGGCAACTCACAGAATCTTTTTCCGGTCCCGCGGATGCACTTGCCCTGCAACTGCGCGCGTACCGTGTTCAAAGTCTGAATGAGAGGGAGTGTTTGACGATGAGAATGATCCCATGTTCTTAAGAACGCAAGTGGGATTATATGAGAGACGCGCAGAGGAAATTTCACACTCAGTGGTGACAGAACTACGAGTTTGCAGGTTGGTTTCACTCAGCTTAGGTTGTGGCAGACATTTATAGGGCTGGGCTCGTGTCCAGTTTCGCCAGCAATCAAGGTTTACGATGTTTCCGTGAAGTCAGGCTATGTCGCTATTTGGGTGGATATGTTATACAAACAAAGGCTTTTTATTTCCCAGCGCACCTTCCCCTATAGCTTAAATATATCACATCAGATCGTAAATGTCTTGCAGTACATTCGCCTTTGTTGATCGACTATATGAAAAGTGCGAGTCAAAGTTCTATCGTGAGCCATCCCCTAGAAGAAGCCCACTGAGAGGTGGAGATCATTTGCCACTAAGATGCTAAGCAACAGGACGACGTTTGTCTTGCAGCATTTCGCCAGCACGAGGCCGGAATCGTGAAGTATATGTTTGCCAATACCATTGTAGCCACATAGAAACGGGGTCAACCCCTTTTACAACTATCACAATAGTGATTGACATGAATAAAATGAGACAAACATTCGCCATGTGTTCCTTTTCGTGCCTTCGGCCGGCAACGTAACGCCAGATTATTTGGCCCAGAAGAAGCTCAACTTCATGGGCTCTTAGCCTGATGCGACCCAGTTGAGAGTCCCTGAGTTGCCACCCAACCTTTGTTATTAGCGCCGACCACGTTTCGCGACTGGCGGTTGAATCTCCTAATATGAAGGGCGGCAAACAGTGGTTGCATGGAGCACAGCATGATTATTGTGCTCGTTTGTCAAGTGGAGCGTCCACTCGCCAGGTAGCTACTATCCAGGGGAATCCCAACTCTATATAAACCCGACATATCCGCCGAAAATAAAGTAACAAGCAACACCTCCAGACGTCTCAACCAAGTCGATCTCTACAGCTATGACTATTGATCGCTCCCAACCTATCACAATAGCGTAGGATCTATGCATATATTCTGACTTCCAAGCGCTAACCAACCAGGTCACCATAGTTTGTGCGGTGCGACTGGCACGGGCAAATCAACGGTAAGCTAACGGTCTGGATCGACCTGCACGTCTGATAACATGGGATAGTTTATCAACGATGCTAGTGGAGGCGACCTGCCGGTTGGCCATGCGCAAAATTCGTGTACCGAAAACATCGCCTTTGCGCCACCATTTGAAGTAGACGGTGTGGAAGTACGGCTGATCGACACCCCGGGATTTGATGACACTACCATGTCTGATACGGAAATCTTGAAGAGGATCGGGGCCTTCCTGCAAGTGAGGTGAGACCCGCACGTGTCTTTGATTGAATAACCGGGTGGCTAACGTATCCTAGCCACATGGAGAATCAATATCTATCCGGCCTCATCTATATGCATCGCATCACGGATAATCGCGTAGGGGGTGTCTCGCGTCGCAACTTTCGAGTGTTCCGTGAGCTGGTTGGTCCCGGCGCTCTCGTCAACGTCGTCATAGTCACAAACATGTGGCGCGATCCTATCGAACCCGCTGAGCTTGCTCGGGAGCGTGACCTCCAGGAGAATCCGATGTTCTTTCAGCCGGTTCTAGAAAAAGGGGCTCGTATGGCTCGATATGTTCGGTCACAGGCACCCGATAGCGCACACGACATTATTCGGATGTTTATGGAAAACGTTCCAAAGCCGACGTATTTGGGAGAAGCACTCGCTGATAGGACGGCTCTTGAGGACACCAATCCGGGCAAGGTGCTGAACGAAGAGCTTCAGAAGCTTCTGGACAAACAGAAAGCTGAGCTCGATGAGCTGAGGGCGGAACTAGCGCAGGTTAAAGAGAGCGAACGCGAACTTCGGGAAGAGCTAAAGGCCGACCTGAAAGAGACCCAAGATAAATACGACGAGACCAAAGCACAGATAGCTTCATTGCTGGAAAAGAACAGTAAATACAAGGCCAAAGCCAAGAAATTCCGCGAGGAGAATGCAGAGAGCCGTGGCAAGATAGCTGAACTGAGAAACGAGCTGGACCGTTTAAAGGAAGAGATAAAGGTGACCAAGGATCCAGAAGAGGTGAAATTCCTGGCAAGACAGGTCAATAAGGTTGAGAAGGCGATTTATGGAATCTCGGGCTCTGTATGGAATACGATCAGTAGCTGGTTCTCGTAGCATCGGCGTTTTGGTTGTTTAACTGCTCGTACGTTCCAAATTCAGCCGGTCCAGCATCTTTAATGTATCATAATTCATCAAATATCTAAGCTGTCGGTCGTCAAACCTGCCAATTTTCCTATCGAGGTCGTTCTATCGAGTTCGGATTGTTTTTCTCTTGCTCACTAAACTTGAATGCCAAGAGCAAAACGAATGAAAATTCAAGACTCAGTTTGTATCAGGAAAGGGGTGTGCTATCCTCTCTGGTTAGCCGTCGGTTGACTAAAGAAAGGGGCCATCACGGTCGAGGAGCTGACGTCAGCGGGGGTCCATCAGTGGCTGTGGGGCTGCTTTGGGTCCTTGACGTCGACCACATCGTGCAAGCAAGACACACCTGATAAACTAGACGGGCAGCGAATTGAAAGACTTTCAAAGCTGAGGCTGCTTGGTGTGCTCGCAGCGGACAACACGCACAGCTGGCTCCGACTGGCTCATAGAAATTCCTGATCGCCACACTGGACTGGTATCCGCTCCGTTATAGTAGCCATGTCGCACCCTCTCCTCTGGCCAACGTCTCGCATGTTTCAGCCCATCGGCGAGACACCCGCAATATGTCTCACCCAGGACCTCGCTCCCGAGCAGTCGGCGGATATTCTTCTGTTGGGATGTGGCGACCCTCGATATATCCTATTTACACTTTTTGCAGACGCTAAAGTGCCAAGCAGTGAGTGTTCACCACTCCGTAGTTAAAAACACATATTTATCACGATCGGCAACAAAGGTCCCCGCAAGCTGAGTTTCACTTGCTGTGACGTCGAGCCCGCGATCATCGGTACGAAATACACCTTGGACTAGAACGCTAAACTGATTGTCTTCAGCTCGGAACATCCTGCTGTTCAGCCTTCTCGAAGACAAAAAACATACTGATCGCGTGTGGGACATCTTCTACCACTTCAAGATCGACGACCAAGCCCTGAAAATCATCACTTCCCAAAGTCAGCGCCTATACGACCACGCGAAAGATGTTTACGCATGGTCCGAGTCTCCGTACGGCTTGTTCATGCGAGCCATCGACACGCACACTCTGGCAAAAGTCCGTCAAATATGGAAAAACTACCAAACGTTTTCTACTATCTCTGCTGCACGCCGGAACGCCCTGCTCAAACAACAAACCGATCTATCGAAGCACGTTCTTGAGAAAAGCGAGTTTAGCGCAAGTCCGAGTCTTTCGGCTGGTATGCTCTGGTCCAAGGCTGCACCGCCTCTCAAGAGCCTATACAAGCGATACTGGGAGACGGGCACGATCTTTACGCGCGATACCGATGTCGAAGCGGCGAAAAACCTCAACCCAACGTTCATCTACTCTTCGGCGGGGGAAAAGTTCAACCTTCATCCCGCCACATTCCCTCAGGGCTTTCATCTCGCGCCCGCCATGACGCCAACGATCTCGGGATCCAAGAAAACGCCACCGCTCGAGACCGAAGAGGCGATCGTCTATGCGATGCGACGGCAGTCCGAATCATGGGCGGAATCCTTCCTCGCTGCTCGCACGGCCGATGCAATCAAACTTCGGTTCTTTGCAGGTGACGCTCTGGCGCTTTGTCGTGCTCTCGACACTTGGAGGGCAAACCTCAACTCGGTGACGGGGGTGTTTGGGTCCGAGTGGCATGCCGGTCAAGTCACGTTTTTCGACGCCGTTCCTCTGGTCTACGACGTGATTGAAACCTCGAGTCTTACGGTCGACTTGGATATCCTCAACTTGCTCATCGCCACTCGTCCGCTGCTGAAAAATGACCCCGCGTCCCAGTCGGTCTTGTTTACAGAGGAGCGCATGTCGGTTGCCGAATTTGACGAGCATCTCCCGACCTTGAACCGACTAGGCGCAACGATTCCTACCATTTCGAGTCTTTTCGGCCTCGCGCCTCGCGTTTACCTCTCCGACTTTTGGACCTATTCCGATCTACACGAGACACTTTCACGCGAACACGTCGGGCGGTCCCGAGAACGGATCGCGTGGGTCAACCCCGCAGGCGGCGATCACGATGCGCGTAAACAAAAATTGGCCATGTCGTTTGACGTCGACGACTTGGTTCAGGTCGTGTATGGGATCTACTCGAATATGTTTTCGAGAGAGGTGACTCGTATTGCCGTCGTGGTTGGGAGAAAGCTTCCGTATGAGGCTCCGTTTCACTATACACGCGAGACAATCGTCATGCTCATCAAGTACCTTCGACGCACCGTCCATCTGAAAAACGGTACCTGGGATAAATTTGGCGAGAAATTCGCCGAGGTTGTCAAGAACGACTGGTGCTCGGTTGTTGGGAAAACGTACTGGGTAGATTTGTGTGTTCAGCTTCATCTCGCAGGCATACACTCTGTCGACTCGCTCAGGGATCTCCCAGGTGAACTGCCTCCTATAGTCTGCGTTGCTTTGACGGTTCCTCGTCGAAAGCTGCAGATTCTGTTTGATCACAAGGAGAAGAACTGTACGCCTGTTCTCGAGGCTCATCTTCGACTTGCCGGCACGAGCGGATTGGCTTATTCGTCAATTTACGCCATTTGGGGAACGTGTCGCCAAGCAGGTAACCAGGTCCTGTTAACCGAAGATGAGAAAGGGTTCGCGGGGGCATCAGATCTTGTCGTCATGTTCTGGGCCAACTCGCGTTTGATCGGCTACCCTGGCTCCACGTTTTCGCTTTCGATCAAATCAACCCCGCATTCGGCCACCGTGTTTAACTCCCTTCGTGACGTCTCGGGCAATGATATTGATTTGTTTGCGGTTCCGACAGATGATGCCAACCACGTACGCATCATGCACTATCGGCCTCATCTCAAAGACGAACCCACGCTCGCACCCGAAGATCTGCATGACCCATTCGAAAAAGCAGGATTCAAGCCAGCTAAAGATACAGTCCTGATCACGGCCAACGTCGAGGATCGTACGGTCGTGTCGCTCACTACTCGAATCGAGATTGACGATCCGGCTGAGAGGGGGGTTTTGTTGGAGGGTGCCGAGGTCAAGGCCGCCCAAGTCTCCCCATGCGGGATGAAGGTCAACATAGCAGACTATGAACACACTGTCTCGTTTACGTACCCGATCAATGGAGAAGGGTACAAGTTGAGAGTCGCGAGAAAGTCGCATTATGTCGAGGTACGTTTGTTCGAGACGATTTTCTGGAGCATTGGTAGGCGTTCGTATGGGCACCTGCGAGCTTCAGGAAGCCAGAGTCTTGTTGCATTGCTTATCTCGAAGTAATCTGATCCGTCTCATAGGTCATAGTTCCGTTTTCGCAGCCACTCGACAACGCTGGATACTACTTTGACAAAACGCCCATCTTGCGCGGTGCCAGCATCAGTCCATGGAACATTACTCACGTAACTCCTGATCGCATGCCCCTGCTCGACCTCAAGGACCCAAAAAAGTGGACTGGATCAAAACTCTCATTAGCATGCAGCACTCGCTTCGTGAACGGGAAGTTCTCAACAAGAACGACGCAAAGGAAATTGCTCTACCAATCAACCAATGGGTCAACATCAAGAATACCATCCGCGTAGTGACCACCAACGTGGCCGGCGTCGGCGAAATGCCGAACAAGGTCTTCACGCTATCCGAGAAAGATGGGGTTGTGTATGCCATTCTTCTCGTGGGTGGGATCAGGCTTGATCTCGCGTCGTTTACGGTTTTCATGGATGTGGCGGTTGTTCCTCCGTCGACCGAGGGTATGCCGCCTCTATTCTCTGGCATACGGACACTGCGAAGTGCGGGCAACATAGTATCCATTACTACCTCGGAGCGAGAAACCGTTACGTGGAAGAAGATGTTCCCGGTCTTTGCTGAAAGGTGTCGCGCTTGGTCCCATACCCCAAACTGCGAATATACTTCCACTGGCACGATTCCTCTCTCCATTGGTCTAAACCAGAACCCGCTCTGCAAATGTGGCGAAGGTATCGGATTCGGAGGTCCAGAGTGGAACGTTGGGACCTGGAAGAGTCTGTTGCCGTTTGCGACTCGAATGGCGATCTGTGGACTGTTTGCTGTTACCTCGGCGTTGGTCAAACCACCCCTTCCTCTTCCAGGGACGGCAGGATTTATTCAACCCCAGAAACGGACGGATAAAACGTGTTGGGTATGTGGGAGTTCGGGAAAGCCAAAGTTGTTGACATGCAGTGGGTGCAAAAAGGCGAGGTATTGCTCGGCCGAGTGCCAGCAGATGGATTGGAAGCTGCACAAAAAGGACTGTAAGAAGCTGTAGATCCATGTATTTGTGAACGATAGAATGAAATTGCATTGTACGCAAGTGATTTAATACTGGGTGTATGCGTAGAGGGCTTTATTGCCGCGCGTTTTAACGACACGAGTCAGCCTCTCCCCATCCACAGGATCTTTATTCGACTACACTTCACACCGAAGATATTATATTATTGGGATATTTAGTATCCACTACCGTCGAGCAGTCTCTCTCTTGAGACTTCACGGGTAAACTCGTGCGTAGTTCACTTGGGAGACACACAGTACACCAGGAAGTGATTTTTCATCATCAAGTCTCAAGTTGTTTTCCAATTCTCATTTCCCATTAGCTCTCACATCCCAATCCAATCGTATATAGCTTCGGGGCCGACATGCCTCTACACTTCGGGAGCCGAATCTTGGTTTCTCACAGGCACCCCGAGCTCCTCCCATCGAGCTACATGGCGGTATAATCAGACGACCACATGCCCACAAAAAAAAAGTGTACGCACTCAGGTTTTCGTGAATCGGATGACTGAGTAGTGGAACAACATAGGGATCGAATGTTGCCCAATAGGGGTTCTAGATACGGGTGTCAGATTCTCACATCACAGAGTCGAGATCAAGATGCCGACCTCTAAATGATATTTTTGACTGTCTTCATTCAAGAGCCGCTCGACGATCGCGAACTTGAGGGGATCTTTCGGATCTCGATGAACCAACCAGGACCTTGGATTGCAATGCGTTCACGATGATCATAGGGTCAAAAATCGACCTACAGCGTTTCTTTATCTGTACAAAGAAAGCTAATACTCAACGACCCGAGATCCAATGACACACTTACCTTGGCGGTACACGGCGGCGGCTTCGATCAGCTTCGCACTCAGTTTTTCCGCGTTTTCAAGGCTAGAGGCGCAAAGGTGAACTATGATTGTACTGTCGGATGTCAAGAGCTCCTATGATCATATCCCTAGATTCGATACTTACTATACCATCGGGTCGAGCTAGATGATGGAGTGGTGAAGAGATTCGGAGGCTCACGTGGGTGGTCGAAACTGACGTCATTCCCGTATTTGGATTTTGCTCGGACGAATGCTGTGAGACACAATACATGTGTTCATTCGGGGAATAAGCATTGGAACCTCGACCACACCTTGTGGGATTATGTATAACCTATAATCGAATGATTGACATTTCTATTAGGATAATCTACAGCTCGTTTGATTCTGCCCCCCATCGGCTGGGTATAATATCATGGTACTAGAGTAAAGGCCGATTGAGAAGAGAACTACGACGAAGATGAGGGTTGGGAGCAACAATGAGAGTCGGCTCTGGTTGACATCGACTTCGCTTGTCCTCCTCCGACTCCAAACGACTCACCTGCGCGAGCCGCTCCGTGAGAGTTGACGATTCAAGTCGGGCCAAGTCGGGCCTGTCTCCCAATTCCGCTTACCGACCCAATGCTATGGTAAACTACCCAAAGATCTCTCAGCGTCATCGTTGCAGACTTGACCATTCGACAAGTTGTGCTTGTAGAACGCTTTCCTTAGTGCTGATATTGGGGTTAAGGTCGAGTACTCCACAGTTTGGACGCACAGTAGAGGATGCTAGTGGTGTCGACTAAAACCAAGTAGGCTCGTGGTAACACTAAAAGGGAGTAAGAAGAAGCACTTGTATGACTCTGTCCTTCCGTATCCACAAGCAAGGTCTAGACGAGAACAACAAGGTCAAGCTGCTTGGGTGCCACTGGCCGTCTATAAGTAGGCAGGCCGATCGAATCTGCCACAGTTGAATATTGGAGTAGAAAAGAGGATCAGCGAAGCGTACTCGATTGTCGTACTTCTCGTGATGTTGATGTGAGAAGAAGGCCTGAGGCTTGGTTGGCGTACGTTCGCGCGGGCCATTAGCGGTGTAGGCAACGATTGCAAAAGGCAACTGACTCCGGGAAGAAACATGAGAAGTGTCCCTTTTGATAGCCTAGCGTCATCATCACATTGGTGGCTCTACTGTACTAGGGGCGGTTGGCATCGTGCGGAGCTAAATGGGTCAGGTGGATGAGCGGTTCCGAGCTCGGACGGTGGCCAAGTCGCATTGGGCGTCCGAATCGGAAACAAAAGCATGACCAGTGAGCAAGCCTCGGCAGCAAGCTAGATGAAAGATGTAAAAGAGTGAGGATAGAATTAGCCAATTAGAATCAAAGTCAAAAGACGTTCGAGGTGTGGTCGTTGTGCCTACGCAAAATCGGAGCGGTTATGGTTGCTGATGTAAGCGCCGGTTTTCGGCATCCATATCATTCTACAAAACCTGCGTCCCGTTCAAGTGAAACACAGATCTACGACCGGAGATATGTATGTATGCTCTTGGCAAATGCTTTGAAAAAGGTGGCACATTTTTCCTCAACCACCATCAATTGGCCTCGCCTTATGTCATATTTACCACCCGGCCTGCGCATCATAAATAGACAATCTCTGTGTTCGAAGCTCCCATCGACCATACATGCACACAGAACTATCCCGTCCTAGCAGCTCCTTCATTTCTCAACCAACCCCTGCAGCTAGAACGCATAACCCCGGGATGTTAGCCTCACGAACCAAGCGGTCTACGCGACTCACCATATAGGCTACCTGACGTGCGGTGGGCCGTTCAGCCGGGTTGTACTTCCAGCACCACTTCAAGACGCCGAGAAGGATCATGTCTTGACCAGAAGCTGAATTGTGCTCGAGTTCCGGGACTTGAGGTGTGCGACGCTCCTGCCTTACAGCCCATATGATTGAGTGACCGGACTTGATTTCGCGAAACGGCACGTCGCCAGTGATGATTTCCTTGTTTGATACTTTAGTATATTCAAATCTATTAAGGTCAACTCTCTTACCAATATGGTCTATGGAAATTGTCAAAGCGGAGAAATCGTGTGATAGAGTAACACTCACCATTCCCATCGCGTATATGTCCGTCTCCCGGGACCTCTGAGGTCCATCTCCAAATAGCTCAGGTGCCTTTCCAGACCGTGTTTTAGAAATTGCTTGATAAAAGCCACGTACGTACCATCCAGCGAGTAGTTCCTCCTCCGGGATCCGTTTGCGAAAACTGAAACACCGCCTCGTCCGTGATCGAGAGTCCAAAGTCCGTGAGCTTTATCGTGCCGTCTTGGTCCATCACCAAGTTGTCCTGTCGTAACTTCGAAATCAGAGCATTACCAGTCTATGTCAATGCGACCTACTCCCTTGATATCACCATGCACCTAGTCGGCTGATGAGGTCGGAAAGCTGGAGATTGCATCGGTAGACGTACCACGTTTTCTTCATGCAGATACTCGACTGCGCGAGCAAGCTGCAAGTACTGGTGGATCGATGAGATGTTTTTACTATTGGATGTCCGTTGTCCGCTCACACCCACCCAGGGAAGTCGATTCCTTTCCGGCCATTTTCTCAACACCGAGTTGACGCTTCCGTACATCATCCACGGCGACACCATCGCCAAACAGTCCTTGAATCATGCCATTCCAGATAGTCCAAGCACGTTCTTGTGCTTCAGCTTCGACCATACGTTCAGCTCTCGAGTCGTACGCTGTCCAAGAATATCAGTAAAGAAGTAGTCAGGGTTATATGTTCGCTAAGTACCTTGACGTGCTTTGGGTCATGCTGTCGCAGACACTTGACAGCAACTTGCATTCCATCGGACAGTGCTAAACAATATATGTCAGAAAGGCCAGTACGCGCGGCAACCGATAGAGTCCTGGTCGACGCATCAGACAACTGCTCCGTAAGGTTCGGTATCTTCGAGTGGGAGGCCAGATAATCGACTACCGTGGGAAGCGGCTATAACAAAGCATAAGATGGTGTTCCCACGTGTTGTCAGGCATACCGTGTTGACGTCGATAGTGATTAGCCTCCACTTGGGATTCGCAAGGAAAAACTAATGAGAGTTCGCATACGTAAGATCTTCACCAGCACCCAACTCGAGACGCTCACCGCCTGACGTCTTGATAAGCGATTTGTGTTATATGGGGGTGAGGGCGATACACGTACCTGTGTAGCAGAATGGCATATCAAGGGGATACCCGAACCTTTTTATCAGTCCTTTGGGCATATACTTACGTCCTGGCCTCGCTATTTGTCAGTTTGTCCAGATGAATACAAGTTCACGACTTACAATCTATAAGGGCCATATATCAATGAGGGTCGTAATTCCTGTAGCCACGAACCTCCTAGCGCGCAAAAGGTTAATGGTAACACGAAACCGTGGACCCACTCACTTCCTATGGGATAGATCGACCAGCGAGCGTCAGGTCGGTCAAAGTGAAGAGCTCAGATGCCACCGACCAGCTACGATGAAAAATGTCAATGGAAAGTCCATGGGTTTGATATAGATCTCATTACTTTCTATACCGAAGCGTGTTGAAATCGATACGAAACGAAGACATCTGGTTCATACCACCTGCGCGGATGCGGAGAGCGATAGCGTCAGCCTGGTTTGCAGCAAACGCCAAGTTATGGCCTGAGCACCAGCGGATTGCACCTTACCTTGATACCAGCACATAATCAAGTGGCAAGAGATCCCGATTAAACTGAGTTTTATCGATACCCAAACTTTCGAAGTCCACCCTGTTGAAAGCTTGTGTCGATGTCTTTGGGTGATGATCACGGCATGAACATACCACCTGTTGTGGACGAGGTATGGAAGTCCGACATTAGGTTACTGTGAGACTGGATTGACAATGACCTACAGGATCCTAAACCGGAAAAGCTAAACAGAGCCAACCCGCTCTTGGATCATTTCACGTACACGCTGACAGGGCGTGCGCGGCTATATTCAGGTGGGCGACTTGGCAAACAAGCAACCTGCGTACTTTCTAATTTAGACTGGGTTAGTATAAACAGAAGTAGGCGCTATGAGGGAACTTGTTGTTAGCTTACACACTAAAACCCATAGACATTACAGAATAAGCCAACAGGTGGGTCTTCGTACTTGAGAGAAGCACGTACCTCCTAAGACACAGCAGGATGCACATAGGTTTGTTAGAGCGTGTACAGGGGGCTAGCCTTGCTCACTCACATACTGACACACCACCGAGTGGATAGTGTCTGTTTAGAGTGTGAACTTGACGCTAGTCTTGCTCACTCACCCGCTGACACCACCGAGTGGATAGTGTCTGGTTAGAGTGTGAACTCGGCGCTAGTCTCGCTCACTCACCGCCTGACACACCACCGAGTGGATAGTGTCTGGTTAGAGTGTGAACTCGGCGCTGGTCTCGCTCACTCACAGCCTGACACACCACCGAGCGGATAGTGTCTGGTTAGAGTGTGAACTCGGCGCTAGTCTCGCTCACTCACCGGCTGACACACCACCGAGTGGATGGTGTCTGGTTAGAGTGTGAACTCGGCGCTAGTCTCGCTCACTCACCCACTGACACACCGCCGAGTGGATAGTGTCTGGTTAGAGTGTGAACTCGGCGCTAGTCTCGCTCACTCACCCGCTGACACACCACCGAGCGGATAGTGTCTGGTTAGAGTGTGAACTCGGCGCTAGTCTCGCTCACTCACCCCCTGACACACCACCGAGTGGATAGTGCCTGGTTAGAGTATGAACTTGGCGTTAGTCTCGCTCACTCACCGGCTGACACACCACCGAGTGGATAGTGTCTGGTTAGAGTGTGGACTAGGCGCTTGTCTCGCTCACTCACCGCCTGAAACACCACCGAGCGGATAGTGCCTGGTTAGAGTGTGAACTCGGCGCTCGTCTCGCTCACTCACCCCCTGACACACCACCGAGTGGATAGTGTCTGGTTAGAGTGCGAACCTGGCGCTAGTCTCGCTCACTCACCCACTGACACACGACCAAGCGGGCAGTGTCTGGTTAGAATATGTACTGAGCGCAGGTTTTGCTCACTTACGCCCTAAAAGGTAATCGGAAATGCTATGGGTAGTGCGTACAGTTCGATTAGCGATGATAAATGACCACATCAGTCTCTTACATATGCAATAAACATTTCAATAGTCGCCATAGCTGGTAACATACCGGGTACTACCAAGATATCATTGTGCGGTGCCTTTGCACGCTGCTGTAGACTCTTACGCGCTATAGCGAATTGAGTTCGATTACTAATTCTATCCGCTGAGTTTCCTCAGGGCTTCGACTCACCAACTATAATTCCCTTTTCAACCTGGCGCTTTCATGCACTCTACTCCATTCCACTTACTTTCTATGTGCAGACGTTCCAGATCCGTTCAGGCGACAACTAGGGAAACTAGCATAATCGCGCACCATCTGTGGAATGAGGGGCAAATTTGTGAGTGTGATAGCTTTGGACTTTGCACCACTTGCGACTTACCACCTAGGACGTTATGTGGTGCTCGTTAGGACATGATCACATCAAGGGAAACCATGCACACCCATTCTCCAAACGGTTCCCGTATCTCCGGCTTGTGGGGCGTGGGTGTGATGCAGGATATGATCCGTGTCAGACCTTGATTTACGGATGATACAGCATTCCTACCCGTCCTTTGATCTGCTCGTGCTCCTGCTCGAGAAAGTTAGCGCCGGATGAGGTTCCTCAGTTATCGCTCACCTCCTGAGTATGGTTCAAGATGCCCGGCATAAGCTTGTGCAGATATGATGTGGACAGCTCATTTACCGCTACAGGCCCAAATTTCACGTACTTGACCCAATAGTCTGACATGGTCGTTATGGGTGTGATGGTGGTCCTGGGTTCGTCTCATGTCACGTTACATTCGATCCTCTGCGTTACACTGTTACATCGTTGTCACCCACTCCTTACGATCGAATCCAACTTTCATGGCCGTAGACGCATTCCGAGCTCTCTCTCACACTTGAAGCGGCCCGGCTCCGGGCCCCTGACCTTGCTTCTGCACAAGGGGCGCTCAAATATGATGTATCCAAGCGATTTCTCATATTATAAGTCACAGCGAGGAACCGACCGGCGGCAAAGAAAAAAATAAAGAATTACTACTATCTAGTCTTGATACTTAGCTCAAATGTCTGTCAAGGCTATTGTAGCACCCGGCCGAAGGCTGGGCATGTATTCGCACATCTACCATGATGGTAGCCACAATCCCTGGCCACTGGGTGACTGATTATTACGTCCATCAGGACATGTGTTTTCCGAACTTTCCCACTACTCTTCCCCTCTTTTATTTTATCGCTTATATATACATTTGTTTGATCTACTCTGCTTCGTTGAGACGACGCTCGCTCGCCCAACTCGTATACCACCGCTGCTTTTCCTACCAGGTTCCAAAGCGCGTTCTCCCGGGTCTTTCATTATGTTGTTCTCTTTAACCGATTCTTCGTACTTGTACGATCGCTCTCATATAGCTAATTTTTTCCCAACTTAGGCACTTTGCCCAGAAACTGCAGATGGCTGTTGGGATATGTTCGAACGGCATATAAGCGCCCCACCAACCTCATCCGAAACGGAAAAGTAAACGGCAAAGCAAATCTTGCAGACGAAACACATAATCAACCGGTCTCTGATCTGAGCTAGCAGACCAATGTGCACGCTGTCTGGTCGATTCATTATAAAGATAATCCGAGACACTTTCAGTCGATTGCGAGACAAATATCAATACTTTAAGTAAAGTATCTGTGTGATAAAGCTCCTCGTCCCTAAGACGTCGTGTGGTTTTATGTTCAAAATCATATGTACTACTGACATTCGGAGGCCAGGCCTTGTGGTGCGGTTTCCAGGGTGTACACTGCGCTATCAGGGTAGAAAAGACAGGAAAAGAGACTGCTGTCACTAATCGCTGGGCTCTTTGTTGGGTGAGATCAGACGGAATTCTGTAGAGGAGAAAATACTTAACAATGGGAATTATTGCGTGACCACAGCTAGAGGTTGGTCACGATCCTAGGTGTATGCGGTCGTAGCACAGCCACACTCAACTACATGTATCATCCAGTGCTTCTTCTGATGTTATCTCCGCTATGTTTCCTCTCATGCGGTCGTGTCCTCAGCCGTTGCGTGCTCTGAGTTAGGTCCTTTCCGTTTTTACTTCCTCTGGTCTTCGTCGCATATGAGTCAGTCAGTTTTATTCCAATTGGGTATTGTAGAGCTTTCGCATCGCACCAAACGCTCCTCGAGTGATTTATTTATTTAATTACACGCTCCTCGCAGTATTATGAGTCCGATTTCTGTGAAGGAGTGGTCTCCTGCATCGTGCGGTCATGTTCTCGACTGGTATTTCGTCATCGTCTTCAGTTCCTTGAGTATAAGGCTTCGTGCAAGGTAACGGCAGCAATTATCACACCGTGACTAACGAATCCAAAATTGACGACTGAGACGCGGAGAGAGCGCTCATGAGTCAGTTTTTTACGGTGCTGGATCTTATTGGGAAACATAGCCTTATACAGGCCGACACCCGTAATGTAGTCCTGCTGGATCGCGATGAGCAATGGTCCGCATACATAGGTCGTCGAACAAAAACTCAATGCGCCTATGTTTGGAAGCGGGGGCTGACTCCTGGGCCAGGAAGCCACACTTGAATATGACAATCGAGGCTGCCTTTTTCTATAAAATTCAAATCGTTCGGTATACCGCACCAATGTGTCTAATGCGGGTGTTACCTAGATGGTACTTACATTTTGTTTTTGCAATTAGAAAAGTTTGAGAACTACTCTTCATACCTGTCAGCACCACGCTCTAACAGGGTTCCTACTGTCTATCCACGAGATGGCAGTGTACCACATGGCTTGGTTAGATCATATGTAGCTGCCCAGACGCTTCACGTGAAACAAGCAACGGCAAGACTCTGTATAGCTAGAACATCCATATTATTTAGATCTCGATCCAAATTAAATGGAATCTGGGTGTATGACCCAAAAGGTGGCCCACCTGACGTCACCAAATGTCATAAGAAAGTGGGGCCGGATCTGAGCCAAGAGCTCCAGCACCGGATGAACTAACCATATTTTGCGCTCCACCACAATGTCGGGGTGGGGCCGCCATATAAAACTGAATGAAACGTCAGCAAAATGGCCCTTCTGAGGGTCCAGATTATTTGGACGAATGCATTGTATAGAGAGAGTGGATCTATAAAAGCCACCAGCAAGAAAATATGCAACCGGGGACCAGTCACAACCCCGTCGAGGTTGGGCTGTGCTTGCAAATGCTGAAGCGGGAATTCAAGAGTCGACTATAAATAGCGCTCTGTTAAGGAACATCAAGATATACTTGGAAGCACGCGCGACTAGTTTAATCTGGCTTTGCGTTGCATATATGATACGCGTTAATGTATGAGAAATCCTCTGCACTTATTTAGCAAGTGGAAAATCCGAGACCGTGGGAACTTTTGAAGCGTCGAAGCGCCGAGATCACGGGATTGCACGTTTGAGCGTGTCGAATTCAGAGGGGGGGAGTGACCTTGCAGAAGCAAGGTGATCATATAGCGAACGAGTAAAAAGGCCCTTGAGGGTAGAGCTGTCCCTGCTTTCTGGGTACCAATGTCCGGCCGGCACCCAGACAAACACTATTATATGAACGGCGTCTTTCGAATTCTATGTATTCGTTTGCTTCTTGTATACGAACACCAGATTAGGTATAAGTGTTCTAGGTGGATCAATAGCCTACCTGGGTTTTTGACTTTAATTATTCCCATTTAGTCAGTTTTTAACCGAGCCGTGATGTAGCATTGTCCCATCCCGCCGAGACTTTCAGCCTTTGCCTAACAACAGTCGTTCGGCTTGAATAATGCATAAGAGGCTGCGGACTAGGTCACATCTGAAGCTCTACTTTTTCTATGCTGCCCACGAGGTGAATCATGACTATCATTAGAAGACTAGCAGAATAGAGACTTAGAGCTGGCAAATTCCCTGGCAATGGTTGGCCAGCGCTTGGGGGGTGGGGCAACTAAATACGCCTAATCGTTAAGAATCGGTATTTGTCCCTTAGTCACACATAAATCGATATTTCGGCGACCCCACGGAAAACATACGAAATTCATATTACAACGTGCTTCAACAATGAGGCGATAACGCCTACTACCCAAGCCGTGTTGGTCTCGGCATCAAACCACATAGCCGTAGCGAACTCCCCATGACTCACAATTACTCACAGGATAGCCCCAAACGGCTCTCGAACCAGCTCAAAACTCAAATTAGTATCCACGCTACATCCTGCCGCCTCAAGCTCGATTCTTCATCCAAGGCGTGTAGCGGAATGTAACAAGGCGGCTTGGGTCATCCGATGTAAACGACCAGCAATTCTCGATAAGTCCGTGCGGTTCGCAAGTCCCACGCCCGCCCATTTTGGTTGACCCTCAATCCCGTTGGTTCAGCCCGGCGTTGCGCTCAAGTCGTGCCAGCACCGCGAAAAAAACCGAATGAATCGTCCAATGGGACCCGAAATTCGACCAACCGATCCACAACGCCCGGCTGAGTGACCACGAGATCGCCATTTCGCTCAACCTCGCAACCCTCCGCACCCCTCTTCAAGTATTTGGACTTGCGTGGTTGCTGCGTCTTTGAGTCGCTATCAGGAACCAGAATAGGCAAAGGTTATGCAACGCTGTTGAGGGAACATGAAAGGACCGAGTAGGGGTTGGATCCACTAGATATTGGGTCATTTTGCGCGGAAAATTGTCAACCGGAAGGGGGCCAGAGGAAGGGCAGAGGCACACGAATCGACGATAGCAAGTGATGCGGTCGTGATTGGTCAGAGGGTTGCTACTTTGCCGAGTGGGGATCATGTCGTATCCAGTCGGTTATTTTCCTCGAATACAGAGTCACCGGGTATGAGCGGTAGGGGTTGTCGATCCACTCGTATGTGGCCTTGTCGGACCCGTAAGATTGTAGAATTTGTGCTCGTGTGTCTGTCCGAGACGCTACGATATGGTGACGTGACGATGGGTTTGCCCGAGGAATAGGGATATAAGCGCAGTGCAAAGGTTGGAGACGCGGAAGAAGATGGGGATGGTCGAGCCAATCGTGAGGTGAGTGATGAAGTCTTTGGATTGGTACGGGAGGGCTGCGGCAAGGTCGTTAGGCACACGAGTTCGGTAGTATTGGGCTAAGCTAGCCGTGGTATGGTGTTAGCACGAACGTAGAGACAAACACGCAGTGAGATGTGAGGCTTACTGCAGGTGCACAAATTAGTACTGACCTGGCTTCTCTCATTCCTCCGGGGATACGTAACTCGCCAAGGGATGAACGAGATGGTAGTCGCGCGGACGCACTCGGTCCCGAGGCACCGAATTAGCACATGCTTTCCGAACAAAGATTGATGAGCCACCACCGAGGATCAAACAACGGCCTGGTAAATCTACCTCGAGAGGCACGGCAATGCTTCCTTGACGGGAGACCGGCCATGGAGGGCTATGGCAGCTTGTTGGTTCGTCGACAGTGAGGACATCCCTTCCCCAAGTGCCATGAATGAGACTCCCGGCGTGGGAGACTTGACGGCGCTGAGCACTGAGTCTGAGCAGAAAACCGTTGTCGTTGGCGAGTAGAGCCTGGACGTTGATGACGCAATCAAGGCGCTTAGCGAAAACGGCGTTTGTACCCATCGCTTTCGGACAGTGTTGGCCCTACCCGCCTTTGGTTCTTCTAGGGCAGAGAGAAGCATCGGCGGAAGAGTCTTGATGGCGCAGATAAACACCCCGCTCGCCCATCTTTCATGATTATATCTATTACTGTTTTACGAATAGAGAGTCTACATATGGCATCGGTTCGATTTGACTGCCTAGTTACTCTACGGCGCTGAACCTTGGATTCCTCATAAAGACGCAGATCATTTCAGCTCCATAAACCTCTCCGCTACGGTGATAGAACCTATTGCGCTTTCTAGCTGCTATGATCGAGCAAGCAGGGTCCTTTGCACGAATTTTTCAACCTCATCGAGTCCGCATATATCCAGTAGAACTGCGAAACAAGTGAATTTATGCGTGATAACTTGAATGTACGCCACAGTGTGCGATTGTAATTCACTGCAAGGCATCAAACCAAACCATTCATTCGGGTATCATACATTCAACCGTGTTTCGTTTAGACAAATCCCTGCCACACTGTTCGTCCTGTGGCCGCAACTTTAGACCCCGATATGTATGTACGGCGCCCATCGCCACACTTCCTTCTCCCCCACCTTCTCACGCAGCCTTGCAACTGCCTTGTGTAGCGCTCGAGCAGACTGCGAGTGGTCCATCCTGCCATCCTTCATGAGCTCGGAGTATACGACCTCTGCCACTACCGGCGCATCCTCGTCCACAATCGACCACATTGTTGCAATAACACTTGGATATCCGACCATTAGCATCCCGGCCGCCAAATGCGTCGCCTCATCCGGAAGGTTACGGTCTCCAGTCGCAGTTCGACATGCTGAAAGAAATGCTACACCTTTGTCCTTGAATTGCCGTTTTGCAATCTCCTCGAGCGTAAGTGTGCCATCGTGGAGATGAAACCCACTATGACTGGGACTCTGACGATTTTGATCGGCATGGCACGCAAAGTGGACCCAGCTGTGTCGTTCCATGGCGGCCAGAGTTGCAGCAACGGTGGCTGAATCTCCGTCAAGTTGAGAGTACCGAGCTCCGATGACTTGTTCATTGATTGCCCTGAGCTCGCGGGCAGTGTTTGGTAACGGTGTTTGCCCTGGAGTGGCTTCCTGCCCAACCAACAAGAGCTCCGCCCGGGAAGTCGGTGCTTTCTTGTGCATGAGCAGAGCAGAAATTGTAGGAGTGTATGATGAAACGACAAAATCAGACGTTTTTTTAGATCTGTCGTTGTATAGGCCCGCTGCATGAAGAGGCAAGAACGACAAGGCTCCAGTCGCGCACCATGTGATATGGGGTAATTCGTCGTCGTTTAATTTGCTCTAAGTAACTTTGTCACTACACAGAACCCAATGGAGAAAAGATTATACGTACTTTGTATGAAAGCGCATTTAGTATGGGCTCTACGACGCTGTTCCATAGAAGTGCCAGAGACTGAATGTAATTTGGAGTGTCTGTCTTGAACCCCCGAGCGGTCTCTGGACTACCACGCTGGCACATCTGCGACAGAGTTTGGGTGCTGAGGGCCTCCAACTGCTCTTCAGTCACTTTGCTTAGGTGCACGTGAATAATGTCTTCGCGCTGTGGCATAATAATAAGAGCGTCGCATCGTTCATCGTGCGCATTGACGACAACAACAGGCCCATCATTGACGGCTCGTTTGAGTTCCTCCGCCTTGAGTGGTAGCATAAAATCGTGAAAACCAGGGAGCAAACGCGCTTTCGTCAGGAGCTCACTCCAACGAAACGCCAGCTGGTGGTGATGGCTCGTCTGGGATACCGAGTCTGTCGAGAAATCGCTGGCCGGGGGATGTAGCGTTGACTCCGAGCAAGCCATATCAAGTTGGCGGGCGACAGCTTGAAGCTCAAGCGCAAGACCGGGATCCTCACGAGAGATTTCGTCAAACGAGGTTCGGAGCTGGAGTGTTTGACTCCAAATCACAGCTCGCCCTTGTTCCAGCCATTCGAGGGCAAGGCCATATGACCCTACCGAGATAGCCCACGAAGCGGCTTGGCTGGCAAGATCACGAACCATGTTCATTGCACTTTGTCGATGTTTGATCGTCTGGCCAATCCATACGAGCTGAGTAAGCGAGGAGAACGCCACTCGATAGGCTTCAAGCGGAGAAAGACCGAGTACTCTCGATAAATGCGCCCATTTCTGGGCGGATTGCATCTGGCAAGAATGTGTGAATGAAGTAGTCTGGGCAGCCGACCTAAATGCATTGCAAGCCTCCTCAAGATCAACCTGTTGCCGGAGACAATGGTATCTAAGTTCCCTGGATGCTCCAAGTTTCAGCAAACGGCACGGTTTTTCACGGTGGCCGTCGGGCGTGAGCTGGATTGCTTTAGACAAGTATTCTAATGAGTTGTCGATGTCCGCCAAATCCTGGGTACGTTGAAATCGACACCCCCACGACCACCCGACATGATCTAGGTGGGTCGGTTTCCTAGCGTGATTGTCGGGGATGAGCTGTGCGGCTTGAGAATGACATTCTATCGCGTGATCTATGTCTATTACCTCTCCCAAAAACTGAAATCGCCGCAGCCACGAGACTCCCAAGCCGGATAGGTAGACCTCTTTGTCTGGGTCACCATCGGCAGCGAGCTGAGATGCTTGAGAATGATGGTCTATTGCATGGTCGATATCCGGAAGATTCCTAAGAAGCTCGAATCTACGCAGTCGGGCGTTACCGAGGCAATTCAGACATCGAGGCTTATCAGCATGATCGTCAGGAATGAGCCGAAATGCTTTATCAAAGGAGTCGATTGCGAGATCAATGTCGGCAAGTTCTCCAAGTCGCTCGAATCGAAGAAGCCATGCATTCCCGAGAGTCATCAAGCGGTCAGGTGTGCGTAAATGACTATTGGGAGTCAGCCGAACCGATTGAGATAGAAGGTTTAAGGCATGGTCGATGTCAGTCAATTCGCCGAAACGCTGAAACCGATGAATAAACGAGCTTCCTAGGCTGCTGAGAAGTTCTGGTTTGGAGATGTGCTCATCAGACGTAAGTTGTACCGCTTGAGACTGATATTTCAATCCATTGTCAAGGTCTGGGAGTTCTCCCATTCGCTCGAATCGACTCATCCATGCCCCTCCAAAGTTCATCAAATAACCTGGAATATCCGGGTGATTTGTGGGAATGAGCTGTACTGCTTGAGACAGACATTCTAGGGCATGTTCAAGATCCGCCAAGTCCCCGAAACGCGCAAACCGATGTTTCAACGAGGCCCCGAGACTGCCAAGACACATCGGGTGTTCAGGGTGACCTTCAAGCGCGAGCTGGACCGCTTGGGAATGACAGGTTACTGCGCCATCAATGTCTGCTAGTTGGCCAAGGCGCAAGAATCGAAACAGTCGCGAGTTTCCGAGGTTATGGAGTAGACCGGATTTTTTGGGATCTCCATCGCGTGTGAGCCGAACTGCCTGAGAATGACATTCTATTGCGCGCTCAATATCTGATATCTGCCCTAGGAGCTCAAATCGGGAGCGCCACAGGTTGCCAAGGTTGCCGAGATAACCTGGTTTTTCGGGGTGCCCTTCGTGTGCGAGCTGAACTGCTTGAGATAAGCAGTCCATTGCATGGTCAAGATCTATCGGCTGTCCGAGACGTTCAAATCGGCAGCCCAATGCGATTCCGAGACCGCTGAGACAACCTGGCTTTTCAGGATGCGCTCCACGTGCAAGCTGAACTGCTTGCGAGTGATACTCAATCGCACGATCAATGTCCTCCAGCTGCCCAAAGTGCCGGAATCGACCTAAACACAAAACCCCGAGATTGCACACTTGCCCTGGTTTATTGGAGTGCCCATCATATGTGAGCTCAACTGCATGAGAGTGACAGTCTATTGCATGATCAATGTCCGTCAGTTCCCTCGAGCACTGAAATCGACCGTGCCACGAGTCCCCTAGGTCGATAAGACGACCTGCTTTGTCAAGTTGGCCTTCTGGAGCAGTTTCTATAGCTTTTCGTAGACATTGTATCGCGTTATCTATGTTCGCCAGATCTCCGAGCCGATTGAATCGAGTCTTCCACAGGACTCCAAGGACAGCTAAGCATTGTGCAAGTTGTGCGGTATCGCGTGTGCCCACTCTTGCCGCCTGGACTCCATATTTTATCGCCTCTTCGATGTCCAAAAATTGCCCTAGTTTTGTAAGTCGGAGGTAAAGTAGACAGCTCAATGCTTGAAGTCGCAGGAAGGTAGGGAGACCCAATTGTTCACTCAACGCCAAGTAATGTTTTTCGCAAGCAATACTGAGATCTAGTAGCTGAATATAGTCCTGGGATCTGTATAATTTGAATAACTGAGAGCCAATTGCCCTCACTGCATCGAGCTTTCTCTCGAGCCTATTGGCACACTTATGATGAGCCATCTGTTGAATCTATAATTTTGATTCATACGCACAACGCTGTTTCGGAAAACTGGGCTGGTTCCTCGCTGTTCCCTATCCACTCATCCAAGAGTATATCCACAAGATCCTCAGCGTTCATCAGCTCTATGTTGAGTGGTATTGTTACGAGCGAGCCCCTCTTAGATCCTTGCCCAAGATCGATAACCAAGGTTTGATCGCTATTTGAAAGGTCTGTACTCCTAGTTCGGCGTTTCTTAGTTCTTTGACGCAGTCCAAGTGCAGAGTTGACATACCCGTGAAAGCCACTCATGACAAGGGGCTGCATGAGTTTCTACAGCTGGCTTGCAGCGATTGACCCGCGTGCATCGCCCAGCTGGCTTTATAACTGTTCATGAGAGAATATCATTCATCAGAATCATGGCGCATCAAGGCAGTGGATCAAGATCAGGGTGATCTATACTGAAAAGGGCCCGAATGCGATGCTCGGTGCCAACCCACTCCACACTGTCTATCCTTTTTTTGACTGTTCACGCAAGAATCGAATAACATCTATGACCTCAAAATGAGCTCACCTATGTTCTCCCAAAAACACGGACACTGAGCATTTGCTAGGAGAACCCAACACTATACTAAATATGCGCCAGGTCTTACTTCGAGGGGTTCCCTAACTGTCATGAACTAAGATACGCGGTATTAACTCGGAAGAATACTGGTGTCCATATGGCTTGTTAACTCTTTTGGTAGTATAGTAACTTTATATTAGATGCCTATATTGGATAGCTGCCCGTAAAGTCTGAATCGGCTTGTACTGTAACCGGTTCGGTCGGTCAATGGCGCCATGAACACAGCCATGTATATACAGACCTTGTACAGACCTAACACGTGGGCTGCACAGCCTGATTTTGAAATTTGAAGCTGTATGCCCATGCACGAGCGCCGCCCTGCGGCACATACCTTGCCATATGGCAAAATCACCCCATATGTGGAAACATGGCATTTGTATGAGCTTAACGTGGATGATGCTTGAAATCGAACCAGTATTCAAGTATTTTTCATCGCTCGCATCTGATTGATTATCATGTTGTGTATTGCTTCAAAATGCCATAAGCACCTATTGGACAAGGTCACATCCTGTCCAATATTCCAGCGCATGTTCCCGTGTTTCCGAGTATCCTCTAGGGATGTCTAAAATACTGATACGTAATAAATAACACGTCATGATACTGATAAAATATGTATTTGGTTCATTTTGATAGCTTCCGCTCCACCCGCCTGTTTATTCAATACTAGAAAGTTCTATCATGATGTAATTTGTTTGTATCTGATTCATACTGGTTTCGTATCTGATACTTCGATTGCTTGCTGTACACGTTTCAATCGGTGCCTTCCCTTCAGATTTCCTCGCATCTGGGTAATTTCCCCAACCAAGATTTCATAACGCTCTCGAACGTCTCACAGAAGCCGTTCCCAACCTTCCTTCCGCAGCCGCCAAAGTACCCGTAGAGGCAGCCACATGGCGATACTTCAGCATACGACTAAGGCATATTAAAGGACCGCCGTTTAAGGAGATTAATGCATGTCTTATACTATGTTTCCTTAGTGGCCCAGATTGTGACCCGGATAATATCCAAGTGAGTGATTTTTGGAATGGACGTTGTGTTTCAGTTTCTGGGCGGGTGTGCTAAGTTACTGAAAATGGTTCCTCGATGGTGGTGATATTTTGGTTTGGTTGAAGGTGAGTACGAGATTGTGAGCAAGCGATTCAATACCTGCTTACGGAATTTGGTTTGCATTGCAAGAAACACAAAGTTAAACTTTCCGGTTTTGCGTAAGATTGATCAAGATATCATTATAATGCCGGCAACGAGTGTTTCGGTGGAGCGCGTCTTCCTGAGATGTTGCCCTGTGACATCTGAATATCGACAACGCATGTTTGTACGGGCGGCGCGCAAGATTCTCACATGCAAATCCCGTTTGCAGGCTGGACCTAGTGATCAGCTGTTTGAATTCGTACCAAGTTTGAATCATTAGAGACTAATTAAATACGAATAAACTAGTTACGGAACTCAATACCTACTCCAAAACTTGATAAATTGCAAATTAGAACAAATATGTATCAAGTTCTAGAGGATTCGATCTGGTTATATCTTATCATTATCTTCGACATCCCTAGTATCCTCATATTTATCTCTGTAATTTATGTATATAATCCATGTACTACTACTCGGCATCGAATCGATATCATATTATCATCTATTCTATCGCAGCATTTACGAGGTAGCACACAAGCGGAGAGCGATTTATTCCATATATTTGATTGTAAATAACTGAGGCACTTGCTGTTCGCCTGTTACTCATCTCGACCATAGTCGTGGCGTTGACCCGTCGAGCTTCCAAGCCGTTGTTTGCTCTGGCCGGCCTGGCACGCTGTATCCTAACTCTGCACTATCTATATACGCCTATTTCGCCGCTGACCCCGAAGATTGCCCAACTACCCCATTTACGTACCAAACGCTTATATGCGCATTCGTCAATTTTTTTGTCTTATATGGTGTTATGCTCAAATCTTAATGGACACCCGGGCCTCTAGCTCGTGGTTTTAATCGTTATACTTCTGATTTTTCAACGCGCTTGTGCGTCTTCTGGGCCCGCTTGACTCCATGTGGTTTCCAGGATCCCCGCTTGTTACTAATCCTATATCACATTCCTATCGAAATCTTGTTCTATTCAACTTCGCTTATGTGCGATATCAGCCTAGTTAGGTCCTGTTTTGTCACCTGTGTCGCTTCAGTCAACCTGCCTGACTAGTTCGGGCCTGGGCAAGGGCCCTTTACTTTGAAGATTCACTCATGCCTGGGGAGACCCCTATATTCAGATTTATTCAAATCCTTTAGGAGGATCTCCTTATAATCAACATTATAATGCTATCGCGTTTATTCACTAATTTTTATCTGGCCCGACGTCTTGTTCCTGCGACGTCTATCCCATTCCCATTTCTGGTATTTGCTCCCAAATGGTTGTTCACCCGACATTCCGTTTCACTCTGTAGCCGTGTGAGAGGGAGATTGGGGATATCTAGCTCACCAGGATATGGGCCTGGAGACTTATCGATATCAGCATAGATCTGTACAATGTGCTTACTCAGTTGGATTACACGCCGTAGATTCCCAAAATCCGTCCATCTACGGGCGTACCTTCTCAGGGGGAGCTGGCTTATTTCTTACTTGCTTAGCAACCATCCTGCCTTAACAAGGCTACATCTCGCTCTCCCTCTTTTCCTCGTCTGCTACTTGTCGTGCTCACAGACCCGCCATCCAGTGTCTTTTTACTCGCCCACTATCCCTTCTCAATCAGCCACTTGATCTGCGAGTTTGTTCGGGTCTTAGCGCTGGCTTTGACTCCGTCGCTTCGCTACAGTCTCCCAATCAATTCTGCTTGAATGGCGGTAGCCCTTCTTGACGCACTCATACCGTATATGTGCCCTTATATTTAACTATCAACAACATACATTGCGCCCGTCAATCCCGGTCTGGTGCATACAGCGAGCAAGCGCATGCGCGGCGCGTACGTGCTTGTACGAAGCCACGAGTTCCACAGAGATAGATTGGTATGAGCATCCTGCAATCCCCATAAACTCCAGTTCTTCTCGATGACGACGACTTACTTATGAACTGCTTAAATCGTGAGGCGTCGGCACTCTTTTGTAGGTGGGGGGCGCTGCGTAGAAGAGGCAGGATACCCATGACTAATAGACACTTACAAATATCGATTGAACAGGCATGTAAGTCTAGAAGATGTGGATCTGGCATCGATTGGAGCTCAAGGTAACGATAAACGTGAGATATGACATCATAGCGCAAGATGTCATACTGCGATAGGCTATCTAATAAATAAGTATAAATTTTTGTAATTTTGGGGGTATCATTGTGGCCGCTAGAGACCTTGCTAAGGCAAGGTAATCATCAGGAGAAAATGGCTCATGGCATGAGCACCGTGCTCATGCCATGAGCCATTTGAGCACTTTTGAGCCAGGCGGAGACGGAACACCCCATATCTGGACTGCCCACGCTGACCGGCCCATCCGACAATCTGCCGATGATCTGATCACACTGCGAGCTTGATTCGGACAATAATGCTTTGTCAGAATCCTTTTTGAGCTCAAGCGAATCGCAATAAAAAGTAGAAAAGTGGATCATGTATCATTAAGAGAATAAAAGCATAAAAGTGTGCTCGTCTAAGTACCTGTTGACATAAAACGTATCGCAGACTTCAAGTGCATCAGTGTGCGCCCAATCCCAGCCGCTCTTTCGGCCGCCAAAGATGGGTAACAATTGTACCGAACGATACAGTTGCGCAACTGGAACGATTTGTGCTTTCCGAACACCCAAAGCCATCGCTCGCCGCACTCTATGCATTCCAATGTTCGAAATTGGATCTTCGAATCGAGGCAAGGTAAATAACTCGACGTAGGCTAGTGCTTCCGGTACGCCAAGTGATTCAGGTAGAGTAAATATAACCCTCAGCTGCGCTACCCGGAATCCTTAATGAACATGAAAGTCAATATTGTGCGGACTCGAAGTAAGTTTAATAACTACCATGTAATCCTAGCAAAAGCGGACAACCATCTTCTGTCCAGTCATCCCGTACTAGAACAGTGTCAAAAAACCCCTCCACCGACTTGTCTCCTGCCTCTCCAAGAGTTCCAATAGGACAAGCGCGAACCGACTCTTCGAAATCATTCGTAAAGGGGTCTGACAGGCGGACTATGGCCTGATTATAGACCGATATGCCGGTTTCAGCTGTAGGAAGCGCGTTGGGATGTGGCTGGCGGATTGAAAGGTAGTTAATAAGCTGGGGAAGGAAATCTGTCGCCTTGTATACGTAGTGAAGTGCTAGTTGTGTCATGCCATGGGAGGATTGAGGCAATGACCACTCCGTTCGGAAAGTACCTCTTAAAGTACTGCATAATGCATCAGTCTGTGAGGGTTTCAGGCGTAAGAAAGGAAACTGTACCTCGGGACATTTACTACGAATGGAGGTATCCCGTTAGAGCCGAAGGAGGCTAGGGCAGAGACTGCGCGATGGGTAGGATGATGTAATCCGCTTTCTGGTGATGCTGCGGCCCACTCCAAGAAGCGATCGAACAGGTTCATGGATTCACTTCGAGTTAGATTTTTACACATCTGTTGGATGAAATCTTTATGGTTTGTTGCTTTGTAGGGATCCTTAGCTGTAATAATATGCAGACGCTCAGGCAGCTCTGTGTTGAACCCACGAGGCGAGCCTACGGCTACGATAAAGCCTGGGTAGTGTTCCATCGAATGTATCTTGTTTGTTCGAAAATATAACGGCGTAGTCCGAATTCCGAGTCTGATGAACACATCTTTATAGTTGTGCCAGGTGTCAAGCGCATTAGATAGCAGGATAAGTGTGTGGGTAGTGTGTGTAGGAAGCTGGGCGTAATAAATAAAATCAAGTATTGCACGCATGGCATTGTGAACATCGTTCGGAACAAGACCGGCCAAAACGCCAAGAATAACCTTTTGAATATGTCGGTACTCGGTCCCAGTGCTTTGTTTCAAGTGCGTAAAGCCTTTAGTAAAATGTCGAAGGTTCGGGTGGGTTGTGAGAGCAGCCATTCGCCGATCGACTTCAGTGTCATCATTGATAGCATCAAGGCACCAGTCTAGGACGCACTCGAAAACACCCTTGTGTAGCTGATGGAGTAAATCCGGTGCAAGGCAGGAGTATATATCGCAGTGTGGAAGATTAGCCCAAAATGGTACTCCAAATGGTTTCAGGCCTTGATCTGTAAAGTCGACAGCGCCATGTCGACCAGACTCGTAGTACAGAAGTAGATTGTACGTCTCCACCGGGTCTCTTTTATGTGCACATTTTCCAGAAGCCGGGTTAGGTCGTAAATAATTTAGAGGGTCGCCTCGGAGATTGGGATGAATTGTGCAGATGTGGCACCGATTCTCTTTGCAGCAAGCAATCATGCATTGTTCGGGGTTGTCTGCGACGTATCCCATGAGAACAGGAAAGCACCAGCGCACTTTACCATCAGCACATGTGAGGTAAACTCCAGTTTTTCCGGCCTCGACAAGGGGACGGAGCAGCTCTCGCATTGACTCATGGAACAGGCGTTTTTTCTACCAAAACATATAATTCAAGGCGAATAAAGAGACTTAAATATGTGTACATGCCTCATCTCCACGACATTTCTCCTCAAACACCTCAAGGTCTGTGACGGGAAGCTGACCAACTAGTATAGTAGCGCCAGAATGGACTTGAGTGCGAGTCTCACTTGAGATGTTTCCAATCGACATATAGACTGGCCAAGCTTCCTTGCATCCTTGCTGGGACGTGAGGTGGGTTTTGTCGGAGTAAATGATTACTGGGATAACTGTCGCGCCTTCAGGAAGCTCGTTCTGGTCACCAATTTGGTTAGCTTAGGTACACAGCCACACCCGTCAAACCGCTCACCTGCACTCGTGCCCACGCTGTTCCCGACTTCATTTCATCAAATATGCGACATGTCTTTGCTTCGTCAACAAACGCCTCCTCGGGTGCAAATGACATCTGGTCCGCAAACCGAGGATCTCCAACCAGCTCGGCTACCGCCTCGAGAGTGTCTCGTTTGAACATGGTCGCAGTTTCGGTGAGTGCATTCCCGGAGCGATCCTTGCGGTTCCCGGTGATAACTGTTGTCCACTTCGTCCATTCAGGGCCCTTGGGTAGCTGGTCAATCTTGTTGTTGAGCGTATGGTTGCTTGAGTATGACAGCTCCATTCGCTTGACCTTGGCTGACGTCAATTTTTAGATTACGCCCAGTCAACCCGCCACTCACAGCTTCGAGTTTGAAGAACTCTGTACGAGCATTCTGTGATACTTGGTTTTCTTGAAACCACTTTGCAAGCTTGAACTCGGCCGCATCTTTAAACCCAGATGTCAGTGGTATGTTATTTGCCATCTGTTCGCTGCGAATCTGATGGTACTTCAACTCCCCAGTTCCATACGTGTATCCAGCTGTAGGACAGACAATTCGATGGCGAATGGGCTCCTGCATGTAAGTCTCATCTACGCCCACTTGAACATCTCCTTTGAACCAGTTTGATTAACGAGAATAAAATCATATTAAATGGGAATAAAATTACCTTCGTCCCTATCCAGCACTGGGTTGTGATTTGTGCTGCCATGATTAGATACGTAAATTGGTTGGTTCACTATGTCATCAAAACTTCATTGACAGAATATTTAGCTAGTACGGCGAGGCAGTAGTTGCTGAGACATACCTTGGTGCACTTGTGCTTGGTTGGACTTGGTGTGTTTCCAGATGCGATGCCATGGATCTGAGATGATTGACGCAATTGCTGCTTAGTTTGTGGTGTTGTGATAGGTCTAGATTGGTGTCAAAGCTCTCTCCACATCCAAAACAGTAGAGAGACATTGTGGGTCGTGTATCGTAGTCAAGAGTAGGATTGCATGAGTACAGGAAATCTATATTATTTCTACCACATTGACCATTTTTGAGTTACTCTGCTCGGGATTTCTGCCGGTTCGCACAGAAATCAGTGAGTGTTTCACTTTACCCAACAATAGGCGATGGTCCAAAAGGCCTTTCATTTCTCACGACTACAGCGTCCCCCCCCCCTGCTCTCTAAACACACTAGTAACCACCCCGAACAACATTGGATTATGGATCCTGACGGGCGCAGCAACACGTCTAACAATATTCTGGAAGCTGAATGTGCTAAACGGACAAAAACTGCGACAACCAAAAAAAGAGAAGGCAAGCACCTTTGTACTCAGACCGTGAATTTGGGAGCTGATCCACTCTCTACACAGCCGAAAAGCAGAAACAAGACAGTATGTGTAACCTCCTCTAATACATATGTAGGCTGAACGCAAACGCAGAGGAGGCAACAAAGAAAGCGAAAGCCGCTGCGTCCGCCCAACGTGCAGTAGTTCGACAGCAAAATCTTGTCCATGATCCGTCGCCAGCTGAAATCCAAGCATACATCAATGATCCAGCTCGGCAGGTATCCCGAGAGGCCACACAAAGTGCACGTTTTCAGGTAAGTCTCGTAACCAAGCGCGATTTGCTGACTTATAATAACTATAAACTAGGATCCAATTCTAGCCAATCAACTTAACCATATTCAACCGCAAAAACGCTCCATGCACACAAACCAAATAGCAATGCAGATCCATGAATCCCGACAAGCTTCGACAACACGATCTCTAGCGTCATCCGAGCGCCCAGCTTTGAGTCAGGTTCGCATGTCCGATCCATCCGTGAATCAGGTCAGTAATGCTTATCTATTGTATCCTACAATCAATACCAACATCCCATGCACCTTATGCTCAATATTTACATTCGCTAGGTTTCAGCTCATCCTTCACGTGCAGTTCAGAATATCAATCATCAGCAATCGCAGTTGGGGCATATTGCCTCTGTAAGCTCACCTGCCCACGCTATGCTCGCACAAAACGCTCGCATCATACGGTATCCCTCAAATCTTACCTCTGCGCTTCCTTCTCGGCATAACGCCAAAAACTCTGGGACTCGAATCAACTCATCTAGTAAATTGGACCGGTCCAGTCGTCAAGAAAAGAAAAAGATTATGAATGCGAAGCGACCAACTCTGGGAAAGATAAACGACGATGATCGCCGGAGAGCTCTTGCCAAATCACTTGACATTTACTCGAGCTATCTGATGGCTAAGGATCCCTTTCGAGTATATCCAATCAAGGATTGGGCTGAGAAAGCCTTGCAAGACGCCTGTATTGCGCTTGACCTTGAGAAGATATTTACCCCAGCAAGAAATGATTTGCGGCTGGCAAGTACAATTTAAACTGGCCAAGGAATTTACTCATCTGGAATCAGATGGCTGGCCGGCACTCATGTATTTGTAGTCCTTGGATCAAGGTCACCCGAAAATTTGTTCCATCGGTATATTTCCTTCATGTACCTGTTGGTTATGATTGCGAGAATATTGTAAATCGGAATCGACAGCAAGTGACACGATTGCTCTCCGAAGCACGGTTCTCACACCAGGTATGTGAAATGTGTCGTGAATGAGTTGTATTGACCTGGTGGGGTAGGATCATGCCAAGGTTGTCGCCCAAACTCCCTATATGTGCCCAATCTTTCAGGAAATCCTCAAAGAGTGTGTATTCAAGAGTCGTGATTCGTGTGGGATGGAGTATCCAGTTATCTGGGGAGAGATTACGCTTGAGCATTTGGCTTTCTTAGCAACTTTAGTCAGTGCATACAATATTTATTATCCGAGTTGATTGACGTTCTTGAATAGGTTGAAAAGGTGTTGAAAGAATGGCTGACCGGACATCATGTCGAAACGCCATTTGTGATAGAAGATCAGAGGGATGTGTACAAACAGCACCTAGCGAAGCTTCAAGAGCAGTACAATACACGTCCAGATATCATGGGTGAGTACTGCCAAAGGCTAGTTAAAGAAGCAAGGTAGATATCCGCGTCTTACTGGCGATTGACGCGATGTTGGGCTAATAAAAGATTTATCCATAGGGAGGCGCTCGGAAGTGGTCCAAATTCATCCCAACAACCGAAAAGCGGAGTATCATCGACTAGCATTCAACTCTGGGCACAGAAATATCCTCCGATGCTGTCGTTTGATACGAGTGTTGGTTCAAACGCGCTCATTGGGGCAAACGATTTGATAGGTCCAAGTCACGTATGTGTTTCTTTAACGGTTCCATGACGATTCTTGAAAGGTAACATATAAACATTTAGTATACAGATTCTTCCTCATACCTCGGCGATTATAGCTCAGGTGGGGACTCCTACAATATTGGTACATTTACCGATTCAAGCACCCAGCCATCGCTCATGGTATGTACATTGACCTTCCCCATAAATACTCTGACTCTGTAATATGTAGAGTGAAAATGGACAATATAAAAACACCTCTGATCCTAATCCCGAAGCACCACAAGAATCCAGTTTGACGCTGGGTCGCCCACCTGACGCTCCTCTCCATCCATTCAACTGTCCTGGCCCATCGTCGCTTCGTCAAGATCAAGACTTCCAACAGCTTCGGTGCGATTCACTTTCCCTACGCGTTGTGCACAATCCAAATGACACTGAATTGTCGCACAGTGCTGCTATTCCCACTGTAAACCCGGACACACAGACTGAGTCTGAGGTTGACAGCTATGTGACTTTGCGTCCCTCGCAATCGGTCAGTCAGGTACGTTATGTAAGTGTATGCATGAATTGTGCGACTTAACGGCTTACTTACATATCAGATACAAAGGGTCGACGCTCGGATGATGGATCCGCGAGTCCGCCAACCCAGTTTGAAAAGGACGCAGTGGGTTGGGAGAATGACTGGATTGACGCTCGGTCGATAAGCCAAGGGCACGCTGAGGAGTTCTCTATTCGGTATCCAACGCCGCCTGTGGCTATCCCTTAGTGATGAAATTTTATGATATTGTTCTGAATTCTGAGAATTTACCGTACAAATGCTTGATGAGCGTTTAAGTCCATAACACCTATATAATTGCCTCTTTCGTTACACGTTGGATCCAGATCACAGCGATCACGATCGGTTAAACGAGCCGCAATTATGTAACCGCTCGCCTCCTGATCACGTACCGCATTAGGTTTAGTGCGTGCTCAAATGGCTCAAAATTTGAGCCTTTTGAGCCAGTTTTTTCTCCTGATGATCCATCCGCTCGTTTTGTTTGGAACATGCGCCAATGTCTTCTCTCTTGCAAAAATGCCCTCGAGCGTGGTTAGGCCGCTCCTCTCAAGTGTCCACTCGACAGGGTCAGTTGGCTCACATCAAGCGGGAGGCGGACGATCGGCCCCACTTCACACAGGTCAAGTCGCGCCACCCCGAGTAATCATCGGATCTCATTTGTGTACGTACGTACATACGGCTATGCTGCAGGCCCTGCTGGTCGATTGTCCTGTTAGAGAGGGGCGGAAAAGATCTAGAAAGAAATTCGCTTTACCGCAATCATCCATTAGGACTGTATATACATGGCTGCATTCATGGCGTCACTGGCCAATAGAACCAGCTAGAACCTTGTTTAGGCCTTACGGGCAACTGTCCGTAATATTATTTCCATTTATATGTGACACCACTGCCAAATCCGCCCGGGCTCACGTGGTGTGACGGGCGCTCATGAGGCGACGAGCACAACATGCGCACACCCCCTAATAGGGAGCTCTAAGAGCCAATCAGAAGCCCGGGGAGCGGTTCTCGGGGGACCTCAGGATCGGTCACAAGCGCTCGTGAGCACCAGTCATGCGATTATCACGAAATCTAGCCCGTACGAGAAATATGAGGCTCGTGGCCACAACCGCATTTTCCCGAAGACGATGGGACGAAGCCTGCGGAGGAAGCATCGTGAATACTCAGCCGAAAGAAGAGCGGGTCGGACAGCTCACGTGACCCCTTGGCCTCGTACAGAGGCTCACGACGAGGTGCGCGTGTGTGTGCGCCCTCGTGTTCTTTTTAGCCCACCGCCCGCCCTCATTCAAAATAAGACTATATGCATTGATGCCTTGATTTAATTGATATGAAACCGAGCTCAGTGCCGCCCAGAATGCGTTTGTGGGGGCGACCCCCGCGGTCGCACTCTGGGCGGCCCGGCCACTCGTCGGTCCGCTGCAGCGGACCGACTCCCCCACCAGCACCGCGAAAGCTGGGCTCGGTGCATATATTTCGCATATATCGGCACGTCCGACTAAGAGCGACCAAGGCTGAGTGTGTTAAATCTTATTATATGTTATAGGCAAATGTATATAGATAAGGGTTTCGTAGCTGCTATGCAGGTGGAAATGTCCTTCGCTTATGTGCTGGTTGAAATATAATCCCTCCTAGAGGGCGCAGCGTTAACCGAACATATAACAAAACTTGGTATTATAACCAAAACTAGTCTACCTATATCTACTCGTATACCGACCTGTGCCCGAGTGGTTTTGGAAGTTCCCTCCTCTCTCCGCCTGGCTTTCTTTGACTCTTCGATAGCACTTGCGTGGTCCCCAATACCAGGACTTCACCATGACCGATTCTGTGTGTCATCAAAAGACAAGCATGGTCTGATTAACTTATAAGTACTTGTCTGGTCAGGTGCCTGACGAATTTTTTTTTTTTTGCATTCATGTCTAGAGTCCTACACGGACACAAGGTCGAACCGGACACATAAAACACAGGCACGGGAAGAAACGAAACGGGTACAAGGAGCAGTACGGGGGACAGCGGTAAACGGCTCGTAGATAGGATCACGTGTCTGAAAATTCCTTGTCGCCCACAACCATAGAGCAATACAAGAGCAACTCTCCTAGCACTCACAAACGAGAAGACTAGAACAAATACACCTAACATACCAGATGTCTATTCCAGTCCATTGGCATCCCGAAATATACTTCTATCCGATCGGCAACACTCCTGCGGTGTGCCTCACCCGCGATCTGTCACCTGAGCAGTCGGCAGATATACTCCTGCTAGGATGTGGAGATCCAAGAAACATCATGTTCACCCTGTATGCCGACCTTGTGGTTGGTCTAAGTGAGATTCTCTAGCTGGACAGTGATTAGGGTTAATGAATGTTCCTTATACGAACAGATCCACGTAAGATGGACATAACGTGTTGCGATTCGGAACCTGCAGTATTAGGTTTGTATAATTATCTTGAGTTGAAAGCATTTGCTCACGATGATTTCACAGCTCGAAATATCTTACTCTTTACTCTACTCAAAAATCACAAAGCAGCTGACGTGGTTGGCTCGATATTCTACCACTTCAAGCTCAGCCAATCTGCCCTCAACGTTCTTACAAATCAAAGCAAGCTCTTATACGAACTTTCGGGAAGCATGGAAGCCTGGGTAAGATCCTCTTATGGTTCGTTCCTGAAGTTCTTGGACGCTCGTACCCTATCCCTGTTACGTCGCCACTGGAAATACTACATGGAATTTCCCAGCATCCCCAATAACCGTCTCAATAAGCTCCGCTTGCAGCAAGTTCAGTTCTCCAAGTCTGTGTTGAAGAAGTTTGCCGAAAACTTGGGGCCTGGAAGATCTGCGGGTATGATGTGGAAAGACGCCGTGAACCCAATCAATAACGCCTTCAAGAAGTATTGGAAAACCGGTACCACCTTCATATCGGATGAGGATATCGATTCCGCTACCTCTTTGAATCCTACGTTTTTATACTCGCTATCTGGTGAGATGTTCTGTCCCCACGACCAGACATTCCCTCAGGGCTTTCATCTCGCTCCAGCATTCATGCCCATCATGTACGACCCTGTTCATCCAAACTTAGTTGACACAAAACCATCCGCAATGGATCTCTCAAAGCTTCAGTTCCATGCATGGTGCAACGCATTTACTGAGGCTAGGAAAGCAGGCGCTCTCACTATACGTTTCTACTCGGGTGACGCACTTGCTCTTTGTCGCGCATTAGATATCTACAATTCATCAGGATGTACCGCTCCCGACCTTCTGAATTCACCATGGGGCGCTTCGAAGGTTAATCTGGATCAAATAGGGACTCAATCGTCACCACTTCCTACTTTGTATGACGTAATCGATACCTCGAACCTCGGGAACTACGTCGGTCTTCTGAATCTCTTGCTTGTCTCGCAGCCGATCTTGAAGACAAGGCCATTCTCAAAATCGGTGTTATACACCGAGGAGCTCACACACGCCCAGGAAACTGGCGCCGACCCCTTTCTGAAACGTCTATGCGCCTCGGTTCCCACGCTCTCCACACTCATCGGGCTCGCACCACTCGATCATTTGTCAGATTTTACATCTCATTCGAACGTTCACGAGCCACTCACCGGCGTATCTCAATGTATAGAACGTACAACCTGGGTTGACCCAACCAGCGGGGATCAACATCGCAGCCTGACTCAAGTCAATCTGGCTTTCGACGCACATGACCTCGCCCACATAATGTTTGGAATATACCAGCATATACTATGCTTTAGTCAGGACGTGTCCGTGATGCTAGACAACCCGATGCTTCTGATGTCTCGAATCCGCCAAGGTGCTTTCCATCATCCAGAGACCTTGTCTATCTTATTTCAGCTGGTCAAACGCCGCGTTTGTGTCAAACACGGAACCTGGGATAGCGTTTTGAGCCGGTTTTTTAGCCTGGTGGAGGGTCGAGAAAGCCGGCCAGTCGAACGCGAAAAGACTCAAAATCTGCATCTGCAGCTTCACCTGGGCGGAGTCCATACCCCCAGTCTATTGAAGCCGGATTGGCTTTCCCATTTCGCCGAAAGGCCTTTATCGATTGTTTTCCGAGGGTGGGACGATATCCCGCCCGTACTTTGTGTTGTCCTGACAGTTCCTCGCGAGTGCATCATACGTGTTCTAGGTAAAGAAAACAAAGTGACCGGCTCACCTGCCCTGCAATGCAACTTGAGGAACGGACGCAGCGTTGGGCACTCCTATACTTCGGTTCGCTGCGTGTGGGGGACCTGCAGATTTGATCGCGACAGCAACTCGTGGATATTAAAAGAAGATCTCTTTGGGGCCGATGGCGAGTCTGATTTGGTTGTTTCGTTTTGGGCTGCAGCACATGTTTTAGCCTATGAGACCAAGACCGTGGGCTTTGGAATAGTGCCCACCCATGATGCGATGGTGCATTTCCTCCCAAGGCTGGGGGAACCTCTGGAGCTCTTCACTGCGGAGCTGAATGACCCCGCAGCGGTCAAGGTGTTATCCCTTCAACCGTCTCTAGCTTCTGAAGGCCAGCCGGTGCCACAACCAACTATTGCTCGCCTCTTGAATTCTTCCTCTCAAGACAACACGGATCAGTTCTTGATTGGCACTACGGAGACCGACAACCATGTTTCGGTTGTTTCTTATACGTATCGCCTAGAAATCAACTCTCTGGAGGAGCAACGAGCACTTTTGAACGGCGCGAGCCCGTCTGTAACGCAAATTTCACCTTGCACCATGCAAGTCGTCGTCGGCCAACAAAAACATAACATTTCATATCCATATCCAATTCTAGGTTTTGCGCACAAACTTCGAATAGCCCGAAAATCCCACTATCTTGAAGTAAGTCCTCGGTCAGTTTGTACCCACGAGGCTCCTAATAGATCATATAGGTCATCGTACCCGTATCCAAACCACTCGATTTCGGCGGATACTGCTTGAATCGCACACCAGTACTTCAGCGCAACCCCCACACACCCTGGAACATCCATCACATTAATCTCAACCGAATGCCACTACTTGATACGACGGGTCCTAGCAAGCTCACCTGGCTCAACTACCACACCGGCCTCCAGATGTCCGATCGCGAACGATCAATCATGCGTGGGACACTACCGATCGATGACCAGCGCACCAAAATCATGCCTGCGATCAAAGATACCGTTCACAGCATTCTCAACGACTATGCCGGTTTCTGGAATAAGCGAGAAGTCGCGTTCGGACTCTGCGAGCCCAACGACGCCAGCCACTTCTACGCCGTTCTTCTAGTTGGAGGGTTACGCATAGACCTAGCTTCGTTTACTATCATAGCTGACACGGCGGTGATTCCAACGACCGAAAGTACTGCCCCAATGATCTTTCCGTTTCTCAACAAGTACATGAAAACGAATCCACTCTACACTCTGACTTCGATGGGAGACGAAGCAACAGCGTGGAAGAATCTGCTTCCTGCGTTCATTGAACGCGCAAGGACCTGGGAACACACTCCAAACTGCGAGTACAAAATCGCGGGCCGAGTTCCAATATCGTATAAAAAGGGAGACGATGTGTTTTGTTTCTGCGGAACTGGCAAAGGATTCGATGGCGATATGTGGAAGGTAGCAGGCTGGAAACCGCTCATACCGTTCGCAACCCGAGCGGCGATATCTCCGTTGTTCTACGTCCCGTACCTCGAGTCTAGCGACCAACTGATAGTAGGCCTGCAGCAAATGATGGGTCTGTCAAGCGAGGAGGACACCTGCTTCAGCCAGAGTATTATCATTGTGCGTAAAGACCCCTTCCCAGCACGACTACTGTACCGTATCACCGCGGCCCCGGCACTCCCGCAGCATCCGTCAATTTTTGCGTGACTTTTGTCACTACTTACCTGGCGCTTGGGTGATGTCTCGGGGGGTCGTGTACCCCTATTCATCGCCTCTCACCCTGTATACGATAGTGTTCTCATGTCAAGTGTATCGTACATTCTATATTATTGTTTCGTGACTCACATAATACGACAATACTACGGCGTAGCGTTGTTGTGCTAGCTGTTGGATCGACAGTATACCGTCGATATAGTTGTCGGCCACTTTCGCCGGTCGGTCGACAGACGTCAGGATCATCAAAAGCTATGAAGATAGTATTCGTGTGTGTCTAGTACAGCATATTAGTATGCTCTCTAATATGAGCTAATACGCATGTACCCGAATGTATAGTGTTTGACAGTACACCGAATCGATCTTTCTTGTTAACTACTGACAGTAATCACTTTTGTTAGCTACGGATTATAACCACCACCGGCAACCCAGCAACATCGATTCAGTCAGTATAGTATGACAATATGAGTAACCTCACATTATATATCCATTGCCTGTCTAACGGCAATATACCACCCGCTGTTGTCATAACAGTCGCATCGGTATTTTGCTCATTCGTCACAGCTTTCTCATTCGTTGCCTGGTAGCTGACATTTTGCCGTAGCATAATCGTATAGTCGGACAGCTATCAATCCAAGAGTTTGACGATACTGATTCACGACAGTATGTACGTTCGAGAGGCTTGCTTCTTGTGTCATGGGGTTGTATGACAGTTAATATCCTTGTTTTCCTTAACAGTCAAATGACGATATCCAGCCAGGCATTGTCAAGTCGATCGTGACCATAGTTATGGCTGTTTGCATAAGTCTCCCCGGATCAAACTTTTTTTTTCAGGGCCCAGGTGCGCTAACATGTATTCCGCTTATTCCACAGGCTACACGAATCGTATCAAAAAGATAAGTATACCATCGGATTGGGGCTTCCGAGGCGAACACGATGGTATAAGTATCTTTTTGATAGCGCAATTTCTCTCCGAGGACACTGATAGGTGACCGTGTGCAACAGCATGCAACAACGGAGATGGCTATCAAAGAAGCGTAAGTACGATTGGATAGAGGATCAGTCGGGTGAGGTATATACGAAGTATCTTTTTGATAGAGTGTCTCAGTCGCACAAAATTGTACATGTATTTTCGAGACGGCATCCGCAAGATTTGATGCTCGATCGTGCGTCCCAAAGGTACAACGGACAAATAGCGACGTAAAGGATGCAAGATGATATATTTATTTCACTATATGGCCTGTTCGACATACATATTGGAAGATAATGTAAGTGAGCATCGCCAACTGGCGTACGGAAGATACGAAGCTTTGGTGCCAAAGGCAACCAAACAAACCCTTTCCTCTTGTGAATCGTTTCATTCCGCACCACCACACCAACATGCCTAAATGATAAACCAACTGCTCTCAATCCGTGAAGCGTAGCACTTGACTCGCTGGCATACTTGCAAGTACTCCTCCACCCCTTCCAGGCACAAAGCGTCGTGGTCCTAAACCATCGGGTGGTCTGTGTAATCGAGATTAGCTTCCAGAAAGTGATTATGGTCAGTCATCGAACTTGTAATAATGCTGAAGTATGCTTACGTCTTCGTAATGGACACCTAGATCATCCAAAGGAAATTGATGAACAAGATATTGATACGGCGACCTATCGGCTAATGGGAGATACAAGTTGCTCTGGCTTGACTCGGCACGGTGAGCAATAAAACATATTGAATCGATATGCTAGCTTTGCTGATCTTCTTGGCAAAGAAATGCTTGAAGGATGTTTCACTAAGCCTGATCGCAACCATGAATGCAAAGAAGTCAATCCAGAAATAGCAAATCATCAACATTGACTCCAGCCACGAATCGTTGTTGCGAACCAAAGACCAAAACAAGGACCCAACCCGATCGAAAAAGATACTTATTTCGTGTCACGTCATGATCGAAAAAAAAACTTTACTACCCGGATAGTAGGTGAGCGCGCGGCAACAATGACAACTATCGGACTGACGTTGATGTGGCGTTACCCTAATAAAAGAGTGTATTGTAGCGGCGCCACCTTACAATTACGTGGATGTTCCCGGTTTCCTCGAACATCTGTTTGACCTCACGAACCGTGGTGTCGTCTGGCCGGGACACCACGCAAACATATCCTGGCTGGTAGCCAAGTGCCGTAAGGCAAACCATAGCCGGCAAAGTCAATCGCTGACGCGTTGAGATGTTATGATACAAAAAAAGCGAGATAAATGAGCGGAGCCTGTAAAGGAAGGACGAGGGAACATTGGGTTTCAAGAATGGGATACGGTAGCACTTTATAGATATGATGTAGCCTAGTGTGCCCTCTAACAAAATAAAGAGTACTAGTAATAGATGCCGTATCTATGAGAAGTAAATAAGATCTTTGGAGAGGTTCCTGGTGTACACTGTGGGATAGAATAAGCGCTATACCCCCCTCGACTCAGTATCATGCGACAAACTCGTCGTTGAGATACTCTATCAAAAAGATACTTTGTATATACCTCACCCGACTGATCCTCTATCCAATCGTACTTACGCTTCTTTGATAGCCATCTCCGTTGTTGCATGCTGTTGCACACGGTCACCTATCAGTGTCCTCGGAGAGAAATTGCGCTATCAAAAAGATACTTATACCATCGTGTTCGCCTCGGAAGCCCCAATCCGATGGTATACTTATCTTTTTGATACGATTCGTGTAGCCTGTGGAATAAGCGGAATACATGTTAGCGCACCTGGGCCCTGAAAAAAAAAGTTTGATCCGGGGAGACTTATGCAAACAGCCATAATTCTATTACTTACACATCGTTCACGTTGTATTGTACCTTCGACGTGTATGATGGAGTAGCTAATGTATATATATGCTCTAGTATGACCGCTAATTAAGCTACCAGGACAAAAGATAGAAAGAAGTGAAGAGAACGTTCCAGAACTTGGTGTGAGTGGGGCGTCCGTCATGCGTCCAGTCGGATTTGTTCATGCACTCTGTGACGGCTCCGGCGGAGACCATTAGGGTTGAGTGACAGTTCATATGCTCGTTTCTTATTACGGGTCGAATGACGATCTCCAATAGGACATTGTCAAATTGCCCATGGCCATAGCCAAATGTACTATCGGATACACATAACTTATACCCTCACTCTGTGCGATGCAGTAGTTAATTTATACATACATATGTATATTGTGTCCTGGTACAATCGATACTTAAGCTACGAGGATGAACAACAAAAATATGCGAAGAGAACGTTCCAGAACTTGGCGTCAGTGGTGAGGCTAGTCGGATCGTGATGGCTCTGGCAGAGACAATACAAGCGATACAACTGTCAAACTCATTGTGATTACTGTGCTACGCCCTCTATTGTATGGTAGGCTCTGCCCATCAATCGTATGTTTCATTTTCTTGTGAGCATGTTGACGATACCTAGCTGAGCACTGTCAGATCGGCCGTGACGGTAGTGCGCCCACATCAAATTATCGATTTCGTTCACAATCCTGTTCCGTCCCCAGTACGTACATTACAAGAACCTGTTCATGTATGCGCCTAAAACTACCACCATTGCTAATAAATATCCTAATACGCTTGTAGTTCTACAATACTTTTGTCGTTTACCAGTCGAATGACAGTACCTAGGTTGACATTGTCAAATCGTCCGTATCAATAACCCACTCACCCCTTATTTTGTTTTAATATAAATTTATTTCGGTAAAAACTGAGCGCTCATGAACTACTTTTGCTTGATGTATGCGTGTTGCTACACTTAGTTTGATGAGAACCAGGCTAAGAGGCACGAGATAAGAAGCGCCACTCGCCTGTAGGAAAACATGGGACCAAGGAGTGGGCCCAAAAACGTGATGCTCAATGCACGATACTGCTTGCCATGGTTAAACACGAGAAGATAGGTCATACGGTGCCTCACACCACGAACATCAGCAGCAACCGATCCTACCCCAGTATTAGCCGTGAAGCTACGCCAGCGCCACATCAAGGCCATTATTTCTCCCCCCATTCGGTGACCGTTCCTCAATTGATTTCTTGTATTTATCTATTATTACCGCCAGGAGGTGGCGAAAACTTTTCATCAGGATCTAACAAAATAAGCATGTCGCGCCGGTTATCGGCTGCGGATATATCCGCATATCGCGGGTAAAGAAATCGGCAAAAATCGGCTCCGGGTCGCCGGTGCGGGTGCCGATATGGGAGCTCGGATATCGGCGCGGGTAACCCGCGACGATCGGCAGTTAAGCGCCGACATATCTGCGCGTAATCTGCGCGTTGAAGCAGCGTCGGTAGCTGCGAACACATTTTGACGTGACACAAAAGTCACCACAAAAGAATGTATATAGTATCATAAAATAGCCAGGAATTCCGGCTCTCGATCCATATAATTACCGTCCCGAACAAAAAATTCTGAGGGGGGATCGGCAACATTCATTCAAAAAACATTCAGTTTGATCCGCTGAATATGTGAAGTCGTCATAACCTAGCATTTACATGTATATATACATAGATCGATGCGGAAAAATGCGCTGAGTACGATGAAACTCATTAGAATATCAGGGGACTCATGCAACGCGAGATAAAGGGGAAATACAGGGGCGTACCCCTGAAAGCACCACACGCGCTAGTGAATCTAGCCGTGCGAATGTCGCTCCCGCGTGTGGAGCCTGTGCGGAGCACTCAAAATAGGCTATGTGCAATGTTTCAGCCATTTTGGAAGAGATCTAGTGCCTCCTTTAGCTGAAATACCCCCCCTGAGCGCTGAAACCCCCTCAAACCTCCTCTACCGCTTTTTTGAGGGTCTTTGAGGCGAATCTGAATGTATAGACGAACTCAGCGCCCATGAGAACCCTAGTAAACTCAGCAGCTACACCTTGGTTAATTGAGAAAATACATATGTACATGTCACACCCGGGGGAACGCACTGTTTCCCCTATACGTGAGGCACCACTAGTTGGTTCACATGAATGTGAGAGACCTATGAGTAAGCGACACATGCAAATTGGGGTTTTTGAGGTCGCTGAGACGATTCGCAGCGTCAGATTCACTCATAATCGTGTTCCTAGGGATGAAACCGGGGGTACGCTTGTTTGAACATTATTTTTGGATGGTGTTTGGCGTCAAACTTAGGCTGTAGATTTTTTCTAAGTGACATGAGCTATAACATTGAGAAGCTACGACTTCTGCGCATTTAATGAGCCACTATGCAAAGATTTGTGGCGGGTTTCCGAAAAGTTCCCCCCTTCAACTTTTTTTCGCGCAACCAGGATTCTCTGTTATCTCCTGCTATAGTTATCTCTGAGTGCCGTGTAAGATATCATTCGAGAGCGGTGCGCTCTCTCTATCGAATAGTATATACCATTTGTATGTACAGTGTATATCCAGTGTGCTCATTCCCGCCCATCGCCGGAAACCCGCAAAAATGCCGATAATCGTGGGTAAATCCGCATATCGGCTGGTGCGGGCGCCGATATGACTTCTAGGGCGCCCATGATCGGATGCTGGTGCCGATAATCGGCAAAAAACCGGCACGACATGCTTGCGCAGTGCGTGCGAAGGATTTAGCAAAATCGATCAATGATGAAGCAAAAAAAAGGGGAACGGACGGGTTATCAATGCGCACGATTTGATAATGTCGACCCAGGTACTATCATTCGACCAGTGCATAACAAAAGTGTTGTAGAACTATGAGCGTAGTAGGATATTTACTGGCAGCGGTGGTAGTTTCAGGCGCATACATGAACTGATTCTTGTAATGTACATACAGGTGAAGGAACAGACTTGTGAATGAAATCGATAATTTGACGCGAGCGCACTACCGTCACAGCCGATCTGACAATGCTCAGCTAGGTATCGTCAACGGGATCGCAAGAAAATGAAACATATAATCAATAGACAGAGGTTGCTATACGATAGGGAGCATAATATAATTATCACGACGAGTTTGACAGTTGTATCGCTTTTACAGTCTCCACCAGAGCCCTCAGAGAGTGCAGGAACGAATCCGACTGGCTGCATGATGGGCGCCCCACTCACACCAAGTTCTGGAACGTTCTCTTCACTTCTTTCTATCTTTTGTCCTGGTAGCTTAAGTAGCAGTCATACTAGAGCATATATATACATTAGCTACTCCATCGTACACATCGAAGGCACATTACAATGTGAATAATATGTAAGGGATAGAATTCGCTATGGCCACGGTCGACTTGACAATGCCCGGCCGGGTATCGTCATTCGACTGTTAAGGAAAACAAGGATATTAACTGTCATACAACCCCATCACGCAAGAAGCAAGTCTCTTGAGCGTATGTACTATTGTGAATCAGTATTGTCCAACGCTTGGATAGATAGCTGTTTGAATATACAATTATGCTATGGCAAAATGTCAGCTACCAGGCAATGAACGAGAAAGCTGTGACGAATGAGCAAAATACCGATGCGACTGTTGTGACAATAGCAGGCGTGGTATTATCGTTAAACAGGCAATAGATATATGATGTGAGGTTACTTGTACTGTCATACTATACTGACTGAGTCGGCGTTGCTGGGTTGCTGGTGGTGGGTATAATCCATAGCTAACGAAAGTGATTACTGTCAGTAGTTAACAAGAAAGATCGATTCGGCGTATTGTCAAAGAATAGTTTATTGCTTCCACGCAACAATTGGGCGGTAGTACTGTCTATATAATGAAGCAGGCCGAAGTCCTGGGTCCTGGGTGGTTTTGACGAATCGGTGCAATCAAAGCGGGGACTGAGAGTGTGGACGTTTGGCAGCCTTGAGCATGAGGGTCTCGTTGATCTGTCGCAGGCGGTTTACCCCCATCTCTAAGGCGGTGAGCTTGGCCTGGAGCTTCTGTTGTATTGCCACAATGTATGCGGTATGACAGTACCGGGCTATGTCCGGCGTTCTTTTATCAGTTTCATCGCCGAGTGCAACAGAAGACCTCCGCTGACCAATCCAGTATAGCCCAATGAGGGGACAAGATAGTGTCGTCGCACTGGACCGGCAGCACGCTCAGATGAAAATATTCATTAGGACCCCTGGTGCGAAATCTGCGCACCTGCTGAACTATTGTTCGCCTTGCATCCACGACATGATAATGGCGATGCAAACAGTCGCCCAGGGTACTATCATCGTCTCGTGCATAGTGAGTACGGTTTACTCACGTTTTATTATCATAAACCGTACGGGATTGGCGCTTAAGGAGACAGAACAATATGACGTATCGCCGATTATCTTCAGCTGCATTAGCTGATTGTAATCCGAGTAACCAATCAGAGTGGGGCGGGCTGGTGGCTTTACTATCATACTGCTGGCTAATGTACGTGGTCGAATGACAGTATGGAAGTGTGGGGGTCGAATGGTTTGAGAGAGCCTGATGGTACTGTCATATGAGCGAGAGGGATAGATGTAATGAGTGAGAGTGTATATCGTACGTACGATAATTATGTTTCTGGCAGTATTGAGCTTGGATGATAGTACCACCAATCAACATAGCTATACATTCGGGTACATGCGTATTAGCTCATATTAGCGAGCATACTAATATGCTGTACTAGACACACATGAATACTATCGTCATAGCTTTTGACGATCCTGACATCTGTCGACCGACCGGCGAAAGTGGCCGACAACTATATCGACAGTATACTGTCGATCCAACAGCTAGCACAACACGCTACGCCGTAGTATTGTCATACTATGCGGATCATAAAACAATAATAGAATGTACTATACACTTGACATGAGAACACTATTGTATACAGGGTGAGAGGCGATGAATAGGGGTACACGACCCCCCGAGACATCACCCAAGCGCTAGGTAAGCAGTGACAAAAGTCACGCAAAAATTGACGGATGCTGCGGGAGTGCCGGGACCGCGGTAATACGGTACAGTAGTCGTGCTGGGAAGGGGTCTTTACGCACAATGATAATACCTTTACTGAAGTGACTCAGGAGGAGCGCTCAAAGTTAGCCCAGCCAACGGATGCTTGTTGGGTATGTGGAAGTTCCGGCAAACCCAAGCTGCTTACCTGTGCCAAGTGTAAGCGGGCGAAATACTGTTCAGCCGTTTGCCAGAGACAGAATTGGAAAGAGCACAAAAAGAGCTGCCATCAGTCATAATGTCTGTATATGTTCAATAGTGTTTGTAAAATGCAGCATTATTGTTTCCTTGGTTGTAGAGTTTTCTTCTGCGACCGAACTACTGTGCAGGCTGCAATTGGATAAAATCTTCAACTATGACATCACATTCAAACGATTTCGACTATAATCTTTCCCATAGTCTTGTTCGCCTCCATCTCTTTGTGGGCTTCTGATATATCTTGCCACTTGTAAGTCTTCTTGCAAAGCGAAGGTCAGCGGTCCAACCCCAAAGATTAATCGGTATACTAACCTGGTGGATATACACCTTCAAGCGTCCATCCTCAAAGGCGCTTTCGCCATCTTTCCAGAACCTGCTAATCAAGTCGGCCTGGTATTCTGGTGACCGAGCGCGCAAAGTGGACCCTTGTACTCGAACGCGTTTGTAGAGAAGTTTAACGAGGTTCACATTGTTGACGATTTGGCCTAAGATATGACGATCGTAGTTTTGAGAAACAGATACTTGGGGAAATAGAGTATATGCGTACCGCTCATGCTTGCCAACAAGACCATTCTGCCATCTTTCGCAATAGACTCGATATTTTTCTCCCAGTAGTCTGGACCTATAAAATCTACGATGACGTCCACTCCTTGGCCATCTGAGCCCTCCTAAGTGAGCAAATCTAAAGAAAGTATTGATGAGACAAACCAGTGATCTTTGCAACCTCGTCTGCAAAGTTTTGCTCCCGATAGTTCACGCCATGTGTTGCTCCTTTAGGCATCTTGGTCAAGAACTCAAGTTTCTCTTTTGAGCTTGCGGTCGTGATGATGTTTTTCCTATAACCCCTGGTCGTCTTTCATAGTTCAGTTAGGAAAGATATGGGTACTCACGCTCCGTAAAACGCAGCCAATTGGTTGGCCGCAACGCCAACACCACTCGCGCCGGCATGGATCAATGCGTTTTCGCCTTTTTGAAGTTCGCATATCTTGATCAGCGCTTGGAATGCTGGTTCACGAAACCCGAGAGTGAATGGAGAGAATTGTCAACATAATGGATGAAGATCAATGCGAGATGATACGCACCGGTGATAAAGTTTTCAGGAATAGCAGCAGCCTCGATCCAGCTCAGATTTTTCGGCTTGGGCATAATATTGCCAGCCGCGAGTGTGATGTACTCTAAGAGACAGACTCGGTATTGAGTTCCCTGAATGTCAATCCTACTCACCCGCATAAGCACCCTACACATATCTATCAGTATCTCAGACCACAAAGCGCATATACAAGACTCACACCATATGCCAAGCCAATAACCTCTTGCCCAACACTCAGTCCCGTCACCTCACTCCCGAGCTCCTCGACAGTCCCAGAAAACTCGACACCGAGGATATCACTCGCTCCAGGGGGGACAGGATATCCACCTTTTCGTTGCCTACACCCCAAACGCTCGGGTCTGTCATATGAAGATCATAGGTGGTGGGACATACATGATATCCATCCGATTGATCCCGAAAGCGACGATCTACGATCATATTCAATCGGTCCTTGCGGGACAGGAATAAGAAAGACTCACCTTGACCAGGACCTCCTTGGCGTCCGGTTTTGGCTTGGGTCGTTCACCAATATACAAATCGTCCGCCGACTCGCCCTTGTTCTTGACTAGAATCGCACGCATCGAGTCGCCAGCCATTTTCAAGAATAAAAAGGTCAAGGCAGATCAAACAAAGAGTGCTCCAAAGAGAACATGAACCAGTGAGACAGAAGACGTCGTAGTATTTATAGTCTTGACCTTGTCGTCGTCTCGCTTGGTAACAGAACCGGCTAACCGGAACTCGCAAGACTGACGTCACGCCTAACCTCTGATTACAGATTACCGATCGGCTCGGCCTCTCGCGCAAGGCAGACGAATCCAACTAAAAATACGTCCCTCACAGTAAGCACAAATCGTACAACGTCGCATGTCATTATGACGAACCATAAACTATCGTACACCACAATAAAATCCACAGCAAATAACCATACGAATCACAACCCATCCTCATAAAGCTTACGACAAAGCGCAACATAAAACCTCTCCAGATCCCACAGCCTCTCCTCTCCCTTTCGCCGCCTCTGTTCAGCCGGATCCTGCTCGCCACCGGGATTCGCAGCATGCGACGACGAAACAGCATTCACAACCCAATCCAACGCCGCCGTCGCCGCCGCCCGTTGCTGATTCTCCTCGGTCGACTGAACGACCGTCTCCTTCGCTCGCTCGTCCCGCCAAATCCCAAACGACTTGGCCCATTCGGTCCATCCGGCTTGGACACGCGCACTTCCAGCGCCTCGAAGCTCCCAATGATCCACGCCCTCGATCACACCCAAAAACTCGCCCCATCGTGCCGAGGCGACACTCACCAAGCCGTCGTGTCCGTGCCACCTCGGTCGATCGCGCGCTTCTTCACTGCCCCACTCGGGCGTCCGACCCGCGTGTTTGGCTTCGGCCGCGTCCAAGATGGTCTTGAGAAGACAGAGTGGGTGGAAGATGGACATGTCGGCCGGAGCACGCGCTGCGACGGAATAGTATTTCACTCCCGGCATGTTGGGTGTTTGCGGATTAAAGAAAGTCGAACAGAAATGGGTCGTCAAGTTGGCATAGGCGGGCGAATCGAGGAGCGCGAGGAGCATGGTGGTGAGGGATTGAGGGAGAGTGGCGAGTTGAGCGAGAAGAGACTGGGCAGCGTCGGATCGGTCTTTGGGTTTGGACAAAAGAGGCGCGTTGAGTGTGTAGGGCGGGACATATTTGGCTGCTTCCTCTACTGCATGGCCGAGTTCTCCTATGCCAATGTTGGCAGCGCACCAGTCCATAAAGCTACTGCCTCGGTGCGGTGTCGATACAGTCGTCAGAGAGACAGGATCGTACTCGGATGGCTGGATGCGCGAGATCAAGTGACGACAGTCGAGACCACCCATCGAGTGGGCGACAAAGTTGATCGATTGGCCTCGGACACGTTCGGAGAGGACATCGTGCATAAGCGTTGCGCGGTCTTGGATAGAACCAGTTCTGTGTGGGGTAAAAAAGTGGGGTCAGCGAATCGGGATGCGCACGGGATAAAAGAGACGAATGTACCCTGGGACACCGGTTACGACGACGCCTGCTCCTACTTTGCCCTTTAGGATCTCGAGCACGTTTGACCAGTAGTGGAGCTGGAGTCGAGGAAAAGCACTCGGTCCACGCACGTCGAATCCGTACAAGCCTGGCAGATATACTCGATTAGCCAACGTCAAGATAGCAACAGCCGACCTACCACGGCAAAGCACAATCTTGTTTCTGGGAGCACGGACTGGATCAAAGAGAGCAGGGCAATTCATGAGCTTGTAGATCGTCGAGTTGAGGTCTGGCCGTCGTTTCGTCTTTTGGGGCGCACGTTCTTGGTTGGGGCGAGCAACGTTGGCGGCAGACATCGACAGCCAACGCGGCCACCGGATGGCGTCCTGGGCTACCCCTTGCCATCGCCACTGCGGCCACAGCAGCCTCCGTTGCTGCGCAAATCCAACATTCCCACCGGCCGATTGAATGCCTGTGTTGACAAAAGAGATGACACGTCGCTAGATGGAGAGCACAGGGGATGGCGCGCACGTCGAGACTGACATGACACCAGGCGGAGAGGCATAAGTGAAGACAGGAGAGTTGGGGATGATATAGGCGGTCATCACATGACTCAGTTGGAGTCGCGAATTTGGATTTGATGCTCAGGGCCTAGTCAGTAGTCATGTGGTCCCACGTGCTTTGTCTTTTTTTTTTGCATACATATTTAGCCAGCTACATTCCACGTGCTTTGTCTCGGTTGGTCCATGCGACAGGTGTGTTTTCGTTGGGGATAGCCTCAAGCTTGTCTGGCCGTTCGGCGCATCAGGCCTGTGCCCAAATAAACCCCTGAACGCCGCTCCCCAACAGTGCATCCACGTCGTGTCACCTTGCATCGAATCATCCGGGTTTGAGATTCGTGGCTTTTTTCCGTTAGGACAACCAACATTCAGCAGCTTCTTGTTCATGGTTCCGTTTGCTTAATCGTCGTCCGATCTAGCCTTGTAGCAAGCGCCCCGTGATTGTAGTATCGGCCAATTACAAACATCCTCGGCAGTTGAAACTCATGATATCAACTCGTTTCATGAGCGGAATTGTAAAGCGGTAAAAAAAGGCGGAAAATGATAGGTAATGACCCGAACGAAACGCCATTCGGTCAGGAGCATCCATATGCGCATCGTTCAAATGATTTACATTCAAGCATGTATCGTCCAACTCAGAGGCAAAGTGGTAAACCCTTCGAGACCTAGCTGGGATTCACATCACTCTCTGCGTTTGCGTTTAGCCTTTATGCCGAGGTTCTATCGTAAGTTAGGCCACAAGCGGGGCATGAACCTAGCCGTCACATGAGCATGTCTTCTAGACATACCTCAATATTGTTACGATGAACGACTTGCGTATCGGTCTTTGTGCACCGCTCCGCGATCAGTAACCTGTAGAACTGCCGGTACGAAAGACTCGGCATGGTCCGAGTAAATATCTGGAGTAGCGACATATACCGAGCCGGGAGACTCAGTGACTGAAGGTACGGTTACAACGACGCAAGTATCTCATTACCGGGCTCAACTTCCCTTGGACCTGCCGAATGAGTAGCGAGTACCACTTTTCGGAGATAAAACTGTGAGCGAAACCGCGCGACAGCTTCTTCGTAATTCAAAAAAAAAAGGAAACACCACCTAGCTGCAGGTTTAAACATTCAATCTTTCGGCTACGGAATGCGAGACTATCGGTCCATTTATCCAATTCTTTCCTGATACACTGCTTGGGTGTAGACCTGGAAAAATGGATAGTAGCAGACGTAAGGTTCGTGACTAACTTGGTTGAGCACCATATCTGCTGGAACATCTCATAGCCTTCGATGCAGTAGAGCTCTAGGTGTCGCAGTTGGGATAACTCGACCTCATGCGCAGATGTTACAAAGACATTCGCGTCTGCCAGATTTGCATTCTCGAGATCAATAAACGTGCTAGTCAAGCGGGTCGGAGCCCGCAGAACCCCGTTCCTGGAATGTAAATAGGTTAGTTTCCAAGTGCCCCAGCTTCAGCCCAGCTAGAATATCGGGGACATCATCAACCACCACTACGAAATGAGATCCAGGTAAATTTACCGGGGTTACCCATGAAGCCGGCTCAAATTACCTGTACTACAGGTAAACCCCTACACGTAAGTCCACATGCATACATGTCTTGAAACCGACGCATGTAAAAAAATTCCTGTATACACAAAGAGAATGGTATTACAGGTTTTTTCAAAACTATGCTACATTTAGTAATAATCATCGCCTTCGTAATCCTGTTCATTCTGCGTGAATGCTGTACGACACAACAAGTCGTCTTGGTCAATTATAACCCATTCTCCCCTTCTGTTCTTCGCCTTTGTCTCGATCCAACCGACAGCGCATTTTATCGATGTAACGTCGAGTATAACTCTCTTGCTGGAGTTGGTATACGATACAAGTTCGACCGAGACGTCCCCTTCGGCGTCTTTTGCTATGGTTATCTGCGCTAGGATGCGGAGCTGGGGAGAGTCAACACCGAAATCGGGATTGGGAGGGAGGGTAAGAGCTAGCATACAATCAGGTCGTCCGTACCCGATCTTTTTCACCAGATTGGCCTTTCAACCGTTGTAGGATACAATGTAGGACGCTGGAGCGAGGGAATTCGGTCCAGGATAGTTGGACCAGAGATTACGCAGCGTTTAGCAAGTTCTTTGCACTCATGAGGTGCAGTGTTTTCCATCCTTCGCATCTGACACTTTGTCCTATCCTTTCTTCTGTCTGGTAGGTCCAACGGGTTGTAAGCGATAATACTTGCACCTGGATTACTAGATGAAAGAGGAACAGCAAGGGGAATATAATTGTCACGAGCCAGGAGGTGTCGTTGACATTTAATACAATTAATAACATTTTCTCTGATATAATATTCTATAGTTTACGTGTCATGTGACTCATGGAACATTCTGGAATCTTTGTAATACGCTGACGCGTCCTCATTTGATATCGAATGACCAATTGTAGTTTGCGCACATGTATTCGCGGCTGTGTTCTGACCAATATATAAACAGGGTCAAGTTCGAAGGGTACGACCCAAGAACTTGACCTCCTGTCGTCTTGTTCATTATATTTTCTTTACTTGAGTTTCTTCCTAGTCGTGACACTAGGTCAAGTTCTTAGGAACTGCAGGTAAACCGCTTGTCGTCGCGGATCACCCCCAGTTCACCGTCTCATACGCCGTTGGCGTGTCTCAAGCTTACATATAATTGCCTTCCAAAAATCCTACTCCACCTATCCACAGACACGTTGGTCGTTGCCCTATCGCGTCCCCGCATACCGAACCTCATTTGAGCGCTTCCTGGGCCTAGGCCGCGGCAGCTCGTGAGAACTAGGCTCCTGCACACGTGAACAAGCTTCGGCTAACTAATCTCGTCCTTCGACACGAGGTGGGGTCACCCTGTGCCCTTAAGTAGTGGGGTAACGGAGGTTCTTTCTCCTTTCCATCCAGCGACGTGGGATACATCGCATTCTCTTACTCTCTTGCGTATACAAGGCGGCTACAAGAGCACCCATTTCCACTATAGCCAGTAAGTCCTCCGGCGCGAGGCATAGCATTACATTTATCACCATTTAGTGTCGTGGTACAATATACTCCTCGAAACCATCCTCTATATCTACAAGATCATCCTATATTGCAACCCAATCGCATCTATTGAACGAGAAGGCTACATTCGAGCTCTTGAACAACGAGCTGACGATATCTGGGCGGCACAACGAGGATTCTACGACGAGTTGGTTTTTACTCGGGACCACGCACATCATAACCGCACCCCTCGCGAGACTATTGAAGTCATCGCCGACTATTATTTCGACGTCTTTCATCCAGGCGTTCCGGACCGCTACTCCAGTCTATATATTCTTCATAACAATCCAGAGCCCGAACGCACCGGCGAACTCCCCCTTTTGTACCCAGAATAAAAATGTCGCAGTGGGGATCTCATATGTCTTACGTCCCACCACCTCCCCCCGAATCAACAAATTATGAACCCATTCCTCCTTTGCAACCACATCTGACGGGGTTAACGGATTTTGGTCATGGGGCGGGAGACGAAACATTTATGCAAAATACTCCTGTGGCTCCAAACCCTTCTGAATCGGATAATCCTATGATTGTATTAAATACATTGCTAAATGAATTCCGAGCGTTTCGAGATGATATAACCCTCCGAATGAATTATGTCGAAACACGGGTCCGCGAAAATATGTTCACGATGCGCCATTTTAATGGCTTACAAACGGACCTACAAACCATTCTCACGCAATTACATGGGCTCCCCTGTCAACCGACGGGTACAAATCGACCTCCACCACCACCACCAGCAGGGAACATTCCCCCCCCGTTGCACCTCCAACCCAAGTCCCTACTTCAACCACTCGTGTCAAATTAGCCAAGCCAGACAAGTTCGATGGAAAAAAGGACAAGTCGACCACATTCAAGGTGGCGATTACCCAATACCTACGATCCACCTACCCAGGAAGCTCGGACGATGACAAAATTGCGTTCGTCATCTCATACTTGGACGGGAAAGCAGCGGAATGGGTGGAACCACACATGGAACATGATGTACTGCGCCAAGCGGTCCCGTGGCTACACAACGTTAACCTGTTCTGGGCAGAATTCGAGAAACGATTTGGCGAAATTGACCGTGCCACCAAGGCGTTGAAAAAACTGAAGTCGCTTAAACAAAAATCATCGGTCCAAGATTATGTGACTGAATTCCAGTCTCTTGCGGCATATGTTAACTATGACGACCTGGCCTTACGCGATATGTTCTATGAAGGGCTCAAGGACGAAATCAAAATGGCTATGTTGTCCCAATTATTCGACGTTAAGGATAATACCACCACAGGACAAATGGTTGTCGACCGCGCTTTGCTCATCGATCAGCATCTGGAACAGTTCACCGGCCGGTCTATCTTTGACAATAAAAACTCGTCTAACTCCAACAATCGCGCCGCTGCTCTTTCCAACCCAACTCGCGAGAAGTTATCATCCGGCGACGCTGTTTACATGATTGGCACTGACGGGCGCGCGGTCAAAGGGAAAATTGAATCCATTGGACGAAACAACCGGGGTCAAGTCGTCCCTAACGTTAAATGGGCAGGTCAGAATTCGACAGTACAAGTCCCGTTCCCAGCTCTTAAAAAAGACGACCGCCCTTCTACCGGCATGTCTCGCGCACCGCCTCCGCCACCAGCACTTGCGAAAGGAAAAGGACCAGGCCCTATGGAGTTAGATGGTGAGAGGAGGAGTGGCGGTATAATTTGTCTGCGCTGCCAAGGAAAGGGCCACATGGCACGGGACTCCCCATCGAAACCGATCTCCGGCTTTGAAGCCCAAATTGAAGAAGTGAAGGAACCTGACTCGGATGATGAGTCGGTAAAAGACAGCGCCTGAACCTGGCAAGGGGGTCAGTTTTGGGCAAAATATTAAAAAATATGGACAATTTCTTGACTGCGCATGTATCTTCTGATATGGAAATTATGTCATTATCCAATGAATCTCAAATGATGTTATTTTTCCGTGCGCAGCCGTGTGAAAACCCCCTTGAAAAACGTTCAGCAATCCAAGGAAAACCTTTCTCTGGATGGGCTATGCTTGACTCAGGAGCCTCTTCAATTTTTATTAGCGAAAATATAGTTCGCGATTTTCAATTATTTAAAAAGAGGCTTGACAAACCAAGGCGTCTTAAAGTCATTGACGGACGAGAAATCGACTCAGGACGAGTGGAACATTACGTCACTCTTAATATCAAAATTTTTGACCATGAAGAGGAGGTAGATGCCTACGTAGTCAACGTCGGCAACCATGACCTCGTCCTGGGAATGGCCTGGCTCAAACGCCACAATCCAGCCATAGACTGGGATAAAAAATCGCTTGTTTTCTCCTCTCGATACTGTTCAGAAAATTGCCTTCACACCTCCCCCATTGTTAAAAGCGGCGAACCAGATCTGGAAATCGCCGCTACATCCGAACTTCCCACAAGATATGCCGAATTTTCAAAAATTTTTACAGAAGAAGAAATCTCCCCACTTCCCCCGCACCGTCCTTACGATTGTGAAATCACACTAAAGCCTGATGCGGTACCACGCCATGGCCCCATCTATAGTCTAGGACCTAAGGAAGACGAGGAACTTCGTAAAACGGTTACCAAACAACTCGAGGCTGGTCTCATCCGACCCTCTAAATCCCCAATGGCATCCCCCGTTATATTTGTCAAAAAGAAAAACGGAAGCCTGAGAATGTGTATAGACTACCGAAAGTTGAATGATATGACCGTAAAAAATGTGTACCCCTTACCAAGGAGAAATGACCTCATAGAAAAACTCCGAGGAGCAAAAATATTCTCTAAGTTCGATCTCAAGTGGGGTTACAACTTAGTCCGAATCAAAGAAGGAGACGAGTGGAAAACCGCTTTCAAAACCCGCTATGGTCTGTTCGAGTACCTCGTCATGCCTTTTGGACTCACAAACGCTCCCGCCACCTTCCAACACTTCATGAACGATATATTCCGAGACATTTTGGATGTCTACGTTATCATCTACCTAGACGACATTCTGGTGTTTTCAAAAAATGAGGCTGACCACGAGAAACATGTTAGAGAAGTGCTTTCGCGGTTGCAAAAGCACAACTTATATTGCAACCTGGCCAAATGTTTCTTTAGCGTCAAGGAAATCGACTACTTGGGACTTATTGTGTCTCCAGAAGGAATTAGAGTCGATCCGGCTAAAGTCGTGAAGGCCATTGACTGGTCAATCCCCTCAAAGGTCGTTCAAGTACAAGAATTTGTCGGTTTCTGTAATTTTTATCGGACATTTATCAAAGATTATTCGCGTATTGCTGCCCCTCTGTTCAACTTAACCCGAAAAAATCATCCTTGGGAATGGACCAAAGAATGCGCCTCCGCTTTCGAACAACTCAAAGAAGCGCTTCGATCCGCCCCCGTATTAATTATTCCCAATATATCTAAGCAGTTCTTCCTGGAATGCGACGCATCTGATTTTGCTACTGGCGCTATTTTATCGCAATTCTCAGAGGACGATCGTCTTCACCCTGTTGCGTTCTTGTCTAAAGCTATGACCCCAGCTGAGCGCAACTACGATATATATCACAAGGAACTCCTGGCAATAGTCAAGGCGCTCAAGGAATGGCGCCACTTGCTAGAAGGTACAGCACTGCCGGTCCAAATTATTACGGACCACAAGAATCTGGAGCCTTTCAAGGCTTCAAAGGACTTGAGAGGACGCCTAGCACGTTGGGCAGGGTTCCTGTCTGAGTTCAACTTCCAATTAAAGTATCGCCCCGGCAAGACTAATGGAAAAGCTGATATCCTGTCGAGGAAAGATGAACACCGGCCTTTAGGGGGGGGTGAGAGCCGAGCTCTACTCGATCCTGCCCTCTTTATTGCTGCTATCGAGCCTGATGAGGTCCTTGATGACCGTATTCGCGACGCATACCTACAAGACGAGCGACTAAGCCACATCATAGAGGCTCTCCAAAAGAACGATAAGGTTAAAAACTGGTCCTGGAATGATGGACTCCTTGTGTTCAAAAACAAAATTTATGTACCTAATGACGACTCGATTCGCAAAGATATACTTGCAAGTCGTCATGACAATATGGCTGCAGGACACCCAGGGCAATTTAGAACGTTGGAACTAGTCAACCGGAAATATTACTGGAAATCCCTCAAAAAATCGGTGACCTCCTATGTTTCACACTGCGAGTCTTGCATACGCAACAAACATTCGAATCAACTTCCCCCCGGCCTGCTCAACCCTATTGAACTACCGTCACGACCATGGGACCATATCAACTACAATCTAATTACAGGTCTTCCAGAGTCGGAAGGGTTCGATGCGATCCTCACAGTGGTTGATCGTATGTCTCGAATGGTACACTTCATTCCCACTACCTCTCGCGCTTCCGCAGCCGATGTGGCCAATCTGTTTGTAACTTACGTTTGGAAACTCCACGGCTTACCCTCCAAAACCATATCCGATCGTGGCCCGCAGTTTAACTCAGCCTTCTTAAAACAACTTTATAAAAGGCTTGACATTAAACCTTCGCTCTCTACTGCTTTTAGACCACAGACGGATGGATTAGCTGAACGATTAAACCAAGTAGTTGAGGTCTACCTCCGACACTACGTAGCATACAAACAGGATGATTGGGTTGGGATACTACCCATGGCTGAGTTTGCATATAACAACAGTGTCAATGCGTCCACCAACCAAACGCCCTTCTACGCATGTTATGGTTTCCATCCTAGGTTCTCAGTAGGCCAACAAGCCGATGAGTCTGTGCCTCATGCCGATGAACGAGCCGATCAGCTGAAACTACGTATGGAGGAACTCCAATCGTCAGTCACCTTGGCGAATGAAAAAATCAAGCACTACTATGATCTCAAACATCGCTTGCCTGAAGACATAAAGGTCGGAGACAAAGTATGGCTCGACGCTCGAAATATCAAAACGGAGAGACCTGTGGTCAAACTATCAGCCAAAAGGATTGGACCATATAAAGTCTTAAAACGCGAAGGTACCCATGCGTTCAAATTGGACCTACCACATACTCTGCGCGTTCACCCCGTGTTCCATACCTCCCTGGTGTCTTTGAAGAAAGAGGATCCTTTCGGTCGTGACCCTCCACAACCTCCCGCCGAAGTTACACCTGACGGCGAAGAAGAGTATGAAGTTGAAAAAATCTTGGATTCCAGGAAACGCCGTAACCAAGTCCAATATCTGGTACACTGGAAAGGTTATGGACCAGAGTCTAACACATGGGAACCCATCGAGCATCTAGACACTGCTATGGGAGCTGTTCGGAAGTTCCATCGTGAGAATCCAAGAGCCATCCGCCACCCTGACCTTGAGGAGGGGGTAGTGTCACGAGCCAGGAGGCGTCGTTGACATTTAATACAATTAATAACATTTTCTCTGATATAATATTCTATAGTTTACGTGTCATGTGACTCATGGAACATTCTGGAATCTTTGTAATACGCTGACGCGTCCTCATTTGATATCGAATGACCAATTGTAGTTTGCGCACATGTATTTGCGGCTGTGTTCTGACCAATATATAAACAGGGTCAAGTTCGAAGGGTACGACCCAAGAACTTGACCTCCTGTCGTCTTGTTCATTATATTTTCTTTACTTGAGTTTCTTCCTAGTCGTGACAATAATAGGTACGTCGTGTCATGAGCCGTGCACATGACTTCGTCTTTGACAAGTGGCTTACAAGCCACTCACTTCTTTTCTTCCGCTTATTAAGGATGATTGGCACATTAGTCACCTTATCTGAAGTGGCTGACTTGTCACGACTTGACACGTGTTTCATAATAAAACAATATTCTTCTGATTTAATATATTTTCCGAGAACATTTTCAAGATACACTTTCCTTATATGGGTTAAATGTGTCATGTGACTTATGGAAAGTTCCAGTTTGCTGACGAAGATGTATTTCAACTTTGATGTGAAATTCCGCAGTCCGCAGCAGCTTCTATCTGATTATGTGATCTGACTCATTGTACGGTTGTGTTGTTTTTGATGTGGCTTGGACTGTGTATATAATGAGGGCGAGTTCGACGGTGTCTCACCAAGAACTCGACCTCCTCTGTCTAATTCGAGTTTCTTTTATTTTTACTCAACGTCTTGAGACTCGAGCCTGACATTAGGTCGAGTTCTTGGTCGATTCTTGGTAAGGGCCTCTGTTTGCCGAAACCACCCTTCTCGTTGCCACATACGCCGCCGGCGTTGTCTCAAGCTCACATCCCGTTGCCTTCCACAACTCTACCATCCTCCCCGCAGACACACACATCGTTGCCCTATCGCGTCCCCACGATCCCGCTAAAGTCCATATCTCAGTGAAGCGCTCAAGGGTTCGTCCTCGGCAGCTCCTGAGTAATTGGTTCGGGCCAATCGTACACGTGAACAAGCTTCGGTGCGCTAATCGCTTCCGTCGACAAGCGGTGGGGTTACCCTTTGCCCTTAAGTAGTTGGGTAACGAAGGTCACTTCCCCTTTCCTCCTGCGGTGTGGGATACACTGCATATCTGAGCGTATACAAGGCGGCTCCAAGAGCACAATCTTCAATCGTGGCACAAATCTTCACCGAATCCGATCGGTGCATCCTCTGCAGTTGGTTCGGCCACAACCCCGACAACTGTCCATTCCAATCTTCCCATATTAGGGAATATCAAATCTATAAAAGGGACAACTCAGAGTACGATCATCGTCGAGTGGCTGTCAAACCACAAAAAGTCATCCCGTCCCTTCAACAATTTGTCACTCCTCCAGGGGCTCCTGAGTGCATCGTCTGCCACCGCCCCAACTCCGATCCTCGTTCCGCGGCGTGTCGCTTCTGTCCAAAGAAGGACGCCTATACGTATATCGCACGCATCCCTCGCCACCTTCTTTAAGCTGGATCGTCTAGAGCGCCAGCTTATCCAATACCTTCTTCACCGCGCTACTCGAGCCGAATCCCACGCCCGCCGATACCAATCGGAGGTCGACGAACTTCGAGCAGAAGTAGCTTTCCAAAAAGCATATAACGAAGAAATCCTCGAGTGGTCTGCACAATTAAATCTTCGCGTTACTCAGCTGGAACAACAAGTTCGCGAGTACGAATTCCTTCGCTCTCTCCCTACTCCAACTTTTCTGACGTCACCTTCCAGTGGCCAAATACAAACAGTTTCTTCTGCAGAAGAAAACTCGAGCACCTCGTCGACGCAAGAGCGCAGATAAACATATCGCGCTAAACGAGTGGCCTATTCTGTATCAAATAGAATACGCCAAAGAAACTGTACCCATTGAAGGAAGTCTGAGGTTCGAAGGAAAAGAAAAAGCGTTATTTTTTGAAATTAGTATCAAAGGGCGTCGAAAATTCTTCAGGAATCATAACCAATCTTATCCGCCCAACTCCCACCTGTATAGTTTAGTACTTCCGTATCGTCTGCGCAAATAAACTCCTCTGTTCTTTGCACTATGTCGCAGCAACAAACCACCTTCCCGGCAGCCATTAATCTGTCCACCGCTGGAACAGATGATATCCTCCAGTGGCTGGTAGCAGCAGTGACACACGTCAATCAACAAGCTGTCACCGACACTCAACACTTCAACACCGAGCTGGCCGCAGCTGGCGCAGCGGTTAATGCGCTGCAAACATCTGTTAATCAATTGATAGCCGCCCAAGGCAGCACAAGCGGAACGAGTGGTTCAGGCAGTGGAACAGGTGGCACAGGAGGAACAAGCGGCTCAGGCGGCGGAACAGGAGGTTCAGGTAGCACTAGCGGACAACCCACTACAGCTTCTACTGTTAAAATCAAAATGGCTGCGCCTAACAAATTCGATGGCACAAAACGTGAAGAAGCTGTCGCATTCAGAATTGCCTGTAGCAGGTACATTGCTACAAATATGCCAGCCCATACCGATGAACAAAAAATCGCGTTTATCACTTCTTATTTAGAAGGAACAGCATCGGAATGGGTAAATGCATTTGAGGAACAGCGGTATATCAATAATGTTGCAGTGCCCTGGCTATCCGACTTAGCCCAATTCTGGACTGAGTTTGGACGACGATACGGCGACGTCAACCGCAGTGAAAACCACCGTGCCCTATTGCGCAAATTAAAACAAAACAAAACGGTGCAAGAATATGTTACCCAATTCAATTTATATGCTTCAGGATTGGGATACAACGACGCTGCACTTCGTGATCAATTCTATGATGGGCTCTCTGACGAAATCAGGAATAGTATGATAGCTCAGAACTATGACCCCACCACACACAGCGCAACAGAAGTTGCCGATCGTGCTTTAGAAATCGACCGACACCTCATTTCTTTTGGAGGAAAAAAATCCTCCAACGCCCCTGCTAACAAGTCCTCCAACTCATCTACTAAGACTAGTGCGACTACCTCCAATAACCCGTCTACTCAAGAACGGTTTAGTCGCAATGATCGAGTCTATATGATTGGTACCGATGGACGAGCCAAGAAAGGGCAAATCACAAGGATCGGGCCAGGGCTTGGGGGGCGTATTCAACCCACTGTCAAATGGGATGGGGATTCGAATGAAGTAAAATTGCAATTCCGTGACCTAAAAAAGGACACTAAACCAACCTCAACCCCGCCTCCAAAAAAGGATCCTGACGCAATGGACTTAGATAACGCGGGAAAAGGAAAGAAACCTGTGATCTGTAATAAGTGCGGTGGGAAAGGACATTGGGCCAATCAGTGCCCATCGAAGGAATTATCAGGCTATGAAGCCTTTGTGGAGGACCCGGACACAAGCGATGAGGAGTCGGGAAAAGAAGGAGCCTGAACCGTGCCAGGGGGGCGGTTTTGGGCGAAGTTTTGAGTAGTGTGGTCTCGCATAATGAATGTAATAATTTGGAATGTATGTCGCTTGGAAATGAATCCCAACTCCAATTATACTTCAGAGCGTGCCCACTACAAACAACCCCCGAAAAGAAAACCACATATCTTTCTAAACCCTTTCATGGGTGGGCAATGGTTGACTCAGGTGCAACGTCAGTATTTATACACGAGCGTCTTGTCAAAGAATTCAAAATCCCCACTATTAACTTGGAAAAGCCAAAAAAACTACGAGTCATCGATGGAAGAGAAATCGATTCAGGAATGGTCGATAAATATGTGCAAATAGAAATCGAGATATTTGGCCACTCCGAAATATTATCTGCATACGTTGTTAATACAGGTCATAATGATATGGTACTAGGAATGTCATGGCTTAAATGCCATAATCCAGCCATCGAATGGAAGAAGGGATGGGTCACATTCAACTCTGAATATTGTTGAGATAACTGTCTACATCATGCGCCACAAGTATTGGCTGGGAAAACGCCTGATTTGGAATTGAAGGCAGAAGGAATCCTACCCGACATATACAAAATGTACGCGGATGTTTTTACCGAAGGCGAAATGACGGAGCTTCCGCCACACCGTCCATTCGACATTTCAATTGACTTAAAACCAGGCGCAGTACCTCGACACGGCCCGATTTACTCTGTCAGCGTCAAAGAGGACGAGGAGTTAAAAAAGAACATCAACAATCAGTTGGCGGCGGGACACATACGCCCATCAAAGTCACCTATGGCGTCGCCGGTGATATTTGTCAAGAAGAAGAATGGGAAACTACGCATGTGTATTGACTACCGTAAACTGAACGATATGACGGTGAAGAACGCGTACCCACTTCCATTAGTAAAAGATCTCTTGATCACGTTGCGAAAGGCCAAGATATTCACAAAGTTGGACTTAAAATGGGGATATAACCTGGTCCGCATCAAGGAAGGAGATGAATGGAAAGCGGCCTTCAAGACCAAATACGGTCTTTTCGAACCATTGGTAATGCAGTTTGGCTTAGCAAATGCACCAGCTGTATTTATGCACTTCATGAACGAGATCTTCAGAGATCTATTAGGAATCTCCGTGGTTGTATACATGGACGATATCTTAATATTCTCAGAGAATGAAGAAGATCATGTCAAGCATGTTATGGAAGTCTTGAAAAGGCTCAAAAACAATAAACTATACTGCGCTATGGAGAAATGTACTTTCCACGTAACCGAGATTGATTACCTGGGCTTAATCATCGCGCCGGGGGTAGTCAAGGTGGATCCTGCTAAGGTCACAAAGGCAGTCGACTGGGATACACCAGAAAATGTTACCGACATTCAGTCATTTATTGGATTTTTGAACTTTTATGGGGATTTCATCGAGGGATTCCGGAATATAGCAAAACCCTTGTACGGTTTAACAAAGAAAGACGTCCCTTGGAAATGGACCCAAAAAGAAAATGAGGCATTTCTAAAATTGAAGGAAGCACTCCGCACAGCACCAGTGTTGATTCAACCAGATCCCGAAAAACAGTATTTCCTAGAGTGCGACGCCTCTGACTACGCTACAGGAGCGGTACTCTCACAAGTTGGTCCGGATGGAAAAATGCATCCTATTGGATTTTTGTCCAAATCCATGAACGAACATGAAAGGCGTTATACCATCCATAACAAAGAATTGTTAGCAGTCATCAGAGCCTTCAAGCTGTGGCGTCACTTACTGGAAGGAACAGAAAAACCCGTGATAGTGCTATCCGATCACAAAAACCTGGAGGGTTGGAAGACGAATGTCGAACTAAGGGGTCGAGTAGCCAGATGGCAAGAGACCTTATCCCATTATAATTTCCGTATATTCCATATCCCTGGTCGCAAAAATGGGAAAGCAGATATTCTGTCAAGGCTCCGAAAACTCCGCCCTGAAGGGGGGGGTGAAAGCTCTGCTTTGCTACCAGAAGACATTTTTATCCAAGCCATTACTCCAGACCACGACTTAGAACGCATCATACAGGACGCATACATTGCAGATGAATACTCTCAAAAGGTCATCAAGGCCTTGGAAGAAAATGAAAAGGTCAAACATTGGGAATGGGACGACGGCCTGTTACGGTACAAAGGCAAAATATGGATCCCTAACAACAAGGCAGTGCGCAAACTGGTCATTGAAAGCCGTCATGACAATATCGCAGCAGGACACCCGGGACAGTTTAGAACGTATGAACTGCTTCACAGGAAGTATGTTTGGGCGTCCATGAAAAAATCTGTCAACGACTACGTAGCCAATTGTGAATCGTGCATACGAAACAAGCATAGTAACCAAGTGCCACCTGGATTGTTAAATCCCATCGAAACCCCTGATAAACCATGGGAAGAAATTACATTTGACCTAATCACCGGCCTTCCAGAGTCAGAAGGATTCACTGCTATTCTTACAGTCGTTGATCGTCTCACAAAAATGGTCCATTTCATCCCCACCACTAATGAGGCCAACGGAGTTGATGTAGCAAATCTATTTTTGACATACGTATGGAAATTACATGGGTTACCCAGGAAAACTATCTCGGATCGGGGACCGCAATTTACATCCCAGTTTCTCAAACAGCTCCATAAAAGGCTGGATATTAAACCATCGTTTTCAACAGCATATCACCCACAGACGGATGGACAGACGGAACGGCTGAACCAAGTGGTCGAATTGTACTTGCGCCATTATGTCTCTCATAGACAAGACGATTGGGTTGGACTACTTCCACTTGCAGAATTCGCATATAATAACGGAATCAATGCATCTACGGGTAAAACTCCATTCTTTGCCAATTATGGGTTCCATCCAAGGTTCGCAGTAGGAGATAAGGAAGGACAAGGCCTGCTCATTGCGGACGATCATGCTGAATGGCTACAAAAAGGATACAATGAACTCAAAGCCGCCCTAACCGTGTCTCAAGAGCGCATGAAAGAATACTACGACCGTAAACATCGCGCACCAGAAACTATCAAAATTGGAGACTCAGTATGGCTTGACAATCGTAATATCCAATCACAACGCCCTGCACGCAAACTATCAGCAAAGCGCATTGGACCTTTCAAAGTGTTAGCCAAGATAGGGAAACATGCGTTTAAACTGGAGCTACCTCACACCCTAAAAATCCATCCGGTATTCCCAGTAGCACTACTGTCTCTGAAGAAGGAAGATCCATACGGACGAGAACCTCCCCAACCACCTCCAGAGGTTACACCTGAAGGCGACATCGAATATGAAGTCGAACAAGTCCAAGACTCTCGCCGTCATCGGGGGAAAATTCAATACTATGTTAAGTGGTTGGGGTACAACGAATGGACCTGGGAACCTTATGAGCATTTAACCAACGCCAAAGAAATGATCGCCGACTTCCATAGGCGCCATCCAAATGCTTTGCGTCATCCTCAAGTGCCAAAGCCCCCTCGGACTTAGCAAGGGGGGAAGTGTCACGACTTGACACGTGTTTCATAATAAAACAATATTCTTCTGATTTAATATATTTTCCGAGAACATTTTCAAGATACACTTTCCTTATATGGGTTAAATGTGTCATGTGACTTATGGAAAGTTCCAGTTTGCTGACGAAGATGTATTTCAACTTTGATGTGAAATTCCGCAGTCCGCAGCAGCTTCTATCTGATTATGTGATCTGACTCATTGTACGGTTGTGTTGTTTTTGATGTGGCTCGGACTGTGTATATAATGAGGGCGAGTTCGACGGTGTCTCACCAAGAACTCGACCTCCTCTGTCTAATTCGAGTTTCTTTTATTTTTACTCAACGTCTTGAGACTCGAGCCTGACATGACTGATCAAGAGCTATCTTTAGTGCGCCTTGACTTCTTTGGACTATTCTTAGCAGTGTCTTATTTATAGACGCACCTTCTTTTAGAAACATGCACTATCTTTAGCTCATGTATTCTTGGAACTGTGTGCACAGACCATGTACCCATGAGTATAAATACTCGGTGTGCAAGCTGCTCTCAGACCAGCTTGCTCTACCTCGTCGATCTCCCCTCAAGGGTGATACACACGTCAGACATACACACTTAAGACTCAACCTATAAGATACTCGGTCCTATTAACTTAGGTACTTAGTAATTCGCTGCAAGCCACGAGTCCCTCACAGCCTTTAAGTAAGGCGGGTGCATATTATTCTAAGCCACTAAGACTATACATCGAACGTATCCTCGGACCGCTTGTCCAAGTCTACGTCGACGACATCTTAAGTGACTTAGCGGACGAACCGACTCTAGCCACGAGTCAATCACAGATCCCTGACGGATCGGGTGACCTTTGGAACATCCTCACGAGACGCGTAGAGGACTCAGACCCTAAGACCAGAAGGCTCGACGCTGCGCATCGAGGCCTTGTCGACGCATCGACATCAGAAGACACATACGAACCGCCACAGGCGGCTGCCACGCATCAAGCTAGGGATCAAGCTAAGATCCGTCGACGCTACCGTCGAATTAAGAACCGTCGCTAAAGCACCCTATAGACGAGGGTCGTGACACGTCGGAGTAATGCATACATCCGCCAGGAGCGATATGGTATGTGGGCAAGACCTCGTACCATACTTCGGAGTGATGCTGGGCCAACAGATAGGCGAGAGGGCAGAGGGCGGAGTGGATACGACTCGAGGAAGAGTGCGGGGGTACGAGCTTGTATATATGTATAACGCCAAACGCTGTTTTCCAAGAATTCATCTAGCGTTGAATACTACAATTTATTCAAGTAAATATATTCAAGTGGTTAATATGTGATATTTCTGACTGCACATGTTGGTATAAAATAGGCTGCAGCCTGGCGATTCCAGGTGTGGCCAAGCGCCAGGCGGTTCGGTGTCATGGCCCGCATCAGGAAACTGGGAATTTGCTGCCAAAGTGCTTTAAAGTGATTTGAAAAAACCACTTGCCTTATATCACCAAGCTAAGTGCTGTCAAGTTTAGCCAGTCTAAAAGTAAGCAAACTCCAGCAACCTCCCAAATCCCCAAAATACAAGGCCCATGTTTTAAATTGCTTCAAATCACTTCACATCACAACCAAATCAGCAAAATCAGCAAAATCACTCAAATCACCCAAATCACCCAAATCACTTGAAATACCTTGAAATCACTTTAAAGTCATCAAATCACAATTTCCAAATGGGGAAATTTCCTTTTTTGGAAAATGTTCAGAAAATGTGAAAAACAATTGGAAATTCAATTCAAAATAGTTGCCCTAAGGGAGAGTGGAACATGTGACCATCACACAAGGGGCTTATGTCAGCAAGTGGATTGGAGCTCTAACCACTAGGCTAACCAGCTGGTACTGGCAAAGTTTACCAAGAGTACATACCCTTGACAACAAGAATTTTGAAACATGTTTTTCACCCCAAAGACAGGAGATATAAATTATGCAAAAATTGTGGCTGAGTGCACCCAGGGGTAAGCTATGTCCCTGTGGCTAAAACGTGGCCAGGAGACCAACCGCTAGTGAGCAAAAATTGAAATATTTTTGGATTAGCTCTAGTGCACCCCCAGGGGGCAGGAGAATTGCAGCAAAATTATGAAGTGTAGGTTTAGGGTTGTGAGAACATAATGGGTATTTTGCTGCAAATAACACTAACCTGTTGGCTGCTGCAGAAATTCTGTTAGCAATGTATGCTCAAATGCTCAACACTAGCAATAGCACTGGACTCAGGAAAATTACAGCAGGCAATGGTCATGCATGGATATTTTTTGAGAATTTTGGAACATTCATAGATTTGTAAAGTACCAGGCAACAGCATGACCACAGTAGAAATCTGGCTAAGTCCATCAGCCACCCATGTACTGCAAGCTCATTTTCAAAGTCATAAATTCTTCAAAATTCTCAAAAAATACCCATGCATGACCATTGTCTGCTGTAATTTTCCTGAGTCCAGTGCTATTGCCAGTGTTGAGCATTTGAGCATACATTGCTAACAGAATTTCTGCAGCAGCCAACAGGTTAGTGTTATTTGCAGCAAAATACCCATTATGTTCTCACAGCCCTAAACCTACACTTCATAATTTTGCTGCAATTCTCCTGCCCCCTGGGGGTGCACTAGAGCTAATCCAAAAATATTTCAATTTTTGCTCACTAGCGGTTGGTCTCCTGGCCACGTTTTAGCCACAGGGACATAGCTTACCCCTGGGTGCACTCAGCCACAATTTTTGCATAATTTATATCTCCTGTCTTTGGGGTGAAAAACATGTTTCAAAATTCTTGTTGTCAAGGGTATGTACTCTTGGTAAACTTTGCCAGTACCAGCTGGTTAGCCTAGTGGTTAGAGCTCCAATCCACTTGCTGACATAAGCCCCTTGTGTGATGGTCACATGTTCCACTCTCCCTTAGGGCAACTATTTTGAATTGAATTTCCAATTGTTTTTCACATTTTCTGAACATTTTCCAAAAAAGGAAATTTCCCCATTTGGAAATTGTGATTTGATGACTTTAAAGTGATTTCAAGGTATTTCAAGTGATTTGGGTGATTTGGGTGATTTGAGTGATTTTGCTGATTTTGCTGATTTGGTTGTGATGTGAAGTGATTTGAAGCAATTTAAAACATGGGCCTAGTATTTCAAGTGATTTCAAAAAGGTACCTGCCTTATGAGGCCTTTTATGATGTCAAGTGATGTAAAGTGATTTAAAGTCTGCCACATCCAAATACTGTTTTGCTGATGCGTGTGGCTGGTCTAACACGGCTGGTCCAATATCCTTCATCCACTCTTCATTCCTGACTACCACCTGCCTTGCGCGCCAGCGTGCGAGAATTATCTCGCCCAACCTTGAAGTTCAAAAGGCGAGTTAACGGTTTCATTGGCTCGAACTACTATTTACATCAAAACGCTAAGTCTCTCTTGGTACCATCAGCCCCCAAAAAAGCAAAAGAACGCTGAAGAGGCGGGGAATGAGGACGAGGTACGTGCTCACTGAAAACCTAAGACGTACTAACTCCTCAAACCCTAGTATCTGATTACAAAGAAACGTTTAAAAGGCAAGACAGTTACAGGCTCAAAGCGCAAGGCAGAAGAGGCGGGGGATAAATGCCAACAGGTAAGTTTTTTGATATTCAATAAACCTACTAATAATTATATACAAGGCCGAGCAACCTACCCAAAAACGCGATAGGCCAACCCCAGAAATGGTGAGAACAACTACCTTGACTCGTAGAATAATGCTGACTCTTACGAGCGCCCAGTCCTTTCTGAAACCAAGACCGGCCCTCCACATCCCCCTTCTGATAACTCGACTAGTAACTCGAGTAACGCACTGGAGCCCAATGCCTCTCGCGAGGTGCCAATCCCGATCTGCCCGTGCGATCTGCTGAATGTCGAACCGAACGAGGAACGTGATGCGACGACAAGTTATTCATTTGGTACTATCATTTATACTCACAATAGTGTTGTAGACTGGTCTTCTTGTGGTGAAGAAGACGACAAAAATGATCGCCCATCCTGCCAAAGCTGTGCCGCCCAGCAACCGCCTGCTTTGCAAGCGTTGCTAACTTATCGATTCTTCCGATCGTCCCCATTTTTTTTCACTCACTCGACTGACCTCTTCAAATCCTACTCGAATCTATCTCTGAATGAAGATTTTACAATAGATCGCACCTGGCGTGATGATAGCACCAGCGACGATGGACTTGTGTGAAAACATGGTACCTGTATTGGACACACACTATATAACACTTACGGTTTCCATGTAAATAAGTACTACAAAAAATGTAAAACCTAGGTATTTGAATCGAGAAGCGCGCATACAAACAGCGAGACGGCGACATGTAAAACCAAAGTGAAAAGTACAAAGACCTGTACACTGCAGCAAAACGAGGCGAGATTTTACCTGCATACATCAGTAAAAGTGGATTTTGATTTGCCCACATTCAAATCAGTTTAAATCACTCCAAATCACAAAATCACAAAAGAGCCAAGTACCCCTTTTGAAAGTGATTTAAATCACATGACCTGTGATTTGGAGTGATTTCAGGTGATTTGGTTTGAACTTGAGGTGATTTGAAGAGATTTGGTTGTCACTTGGGTAGATTTAGAGTTATTGCAAGTCTGTATTGGAATCTTCAAATCACAGGTCATATGGTTTGGTGCACTCACAACCCAACCATTATATGGACCAAGGTATATATATACAGCATAAACTTATATCACACCAAGTAGAGATAACAATGATATATTCTTCAGATACACTAGTAATTACACGTTCCAAGTACAAGATAACAACTAAATAGAAAAGACACAACACACCTACCACGAACAGAAAATCGGGCATTATACACTGGCCGTATGAAGGGGCTAGATACGAGCGTCCGGGGCTGGGGTTCTAACGGCGTAGCGTGGCTGAGAATCGAAGCGACAGCGTCAGGGCCGGCCGTGGTTGTCAAACAGTTGGAGAGCGGGGGTGCCATTAGCGGTGCGTTGCTGGCGAGTGGTGGCATGCGCACAACGCTGGTCGGCGGCGCCGAGCATTGGCGCGAGGGCGGCCTCAGGCGTGGTGGGTCGCAAAAGCGGCGCACCTCGAGCGCCTGTGCAACATTGAGCTCCACAGGCGGTGGTCGAGAAGTGGTGGCCTGGCGCTCGGGCTAGACCGGTGGGCAGGCGTATTAGTCATGTTAGTTTGGGCCTTGCGTTTGTTCGTTCACTCACCAGTGGGTGGGCGGGCAGCCAATCCACAGCGTCGGACGACACCGGCGTAGATCGAGGGCGGGGCTCGCGCAATCGCTTCGGAACGTGGGACGCAAGGGGGGCTCGAGCACAGTCGCTTGCAGGGGAGTAGGCGGGACACGTACAGTTTGGCGGCTGGTCAGCCACCGTCCCATTGTCCGCCAGTAGGCTTCGCGATGCCGGGTGATCGGGGCGCAACTACGCCGGCCGACGCGGACAGCGCGTCGCGTGAGTGGCGGACCTCGAGTGTAGGCCACATCAAGCTCGGCGATTGGTGGTCGAGAGGTGGGAGCCTGGCACTCGAGCTAGTGCGGTAGGCGGGCGATTTAACCATGTTAGCATTGCGTTCGGCCGTTTACTCACCAGCGGGTAGACGGGCGGCTGGGGTTTCGCTTGCCCGCGTGGCAAATCCACCGCATCGGACCACGCCTGCGCAAGTTAGGGGCAAGGCTGGCGCTATCGTTTGCGATCTTGGACAACAGGCGGGGCCAGAGCGCCGCGTACATTCAGACACGGGCTTCAAGCAGTGGTGCACAGGGACGAGGTTGGCTGATGGCACCGGGGAGGAGAGTGATCGGTGTCATATCGTGGTCGTTGGGGCGCGGTTCCAGCAGCCGGGCAGGGGTTTTCGCTAGAGAAGCTGTGCCAGAATTTTGCAGGACTCCGGCACCTGCAGCAGGACTCCTGCGCTTTTTGGCCATTCTGGCACTGGCACTGGCACTGGCACGCCAGTTGCCGGAGTCCGTGCCAGAATTCTGGCAGGTGCAGGAGCATGCCAGAATCCCGGGACTCCTGCAACTGGCTATGGTCAGAACTCACCACATCAAATTGTGTAATGGCTCATTAGATGCGCAGAAGAGAGAGCATTCCAATGATATAGAGCACGTTTCATACGAAATTCATTCTGGCAAATTGTACGCAGTTCTTTTGTTCGGGTCTTTGTGGCCAACATTTCCAGGGCCACAATACTCACCACAATCTCTCGCAAAGTAGCTCATTAAATGCGCAAAAATCAGGAGATCACAGATATGTTATTTACTCCGCGCAAAAAAATCGATAACGCATAGTTCGCTCCAAATTGATGCTCTGGAAATATTCTGGGAAATGCGCACATGCTATTTCACCACAAAGAAAGCTGTTTGAAGCTTATCCGACCAGCTAGCCTTTCTCCTGAGATTGAAAAACCCCTACTGACATCATATCTAGTAAATACATCGACTGAATAACTATGAACCGGGGTGTGTGCAGGCAACCTCACTGTCAACCCAGCAGAATCACTGCACATGGTCGGAAATTTATGTTATAAGCTTGTTCCAGATGTTTCAGGTACCTTAGATAGGGCAATAAGCATCCCTGAATCTGTCTGTGATACTAAGAAAGCCAGAATTGCGCTGTGTGGGTGTCCATGGCGCATTTCAGGGGGTTTTCAGCATCAGGGGCGCTGTTCCCCCAGTTTCACCAGCTAAAACACCTTCAATCAGGCTGGTTTTTGGTATACAGAGTCCTTATAATAATGCGCATCGACTCCGTGCAAGGGAGCGAGGTTTGCACAGCTGCTTTTGCTAGCGCTTGTGGCGCTGTTCAGGGGTTTCCCCCTTTATATCGCTGATAACTTTCGATGAAAGCGTTCGTTTATTATGAAAATATGTGCATTCGATTCCTCTCAGTAAGGCGAGTCGATTGGTATGTATATCGCCCCAATTAGAGCTCAGGATAGCGAGCTTGAACATCTGCGCATCCCCCTGAATATTTTTCTTAGACAATTCTGCGCCGATACTGCTCATTTCTTAACCGTTTGTAATCAAGTTAAGTGCAATCGGATCCGCTGAATTTTGCGCATTTTATGAGTTCTCAATATATGCAATCCGTGGTGGTCATGTACAGGTGACAATTTGCCAGTATGCAGGTATGCCAGTACTGCAGGACTCCGCCCAGGACTCTGGTTCCCTTGAGGCTATTCTGGCACCTGCACTGGCAACTGGCATGCCGGAATTTGACAGAATTTTAGCCAGAATTCTGGCAAGTTCTGGCTGCAGGAGCCTGGCACAGCACCTCTAGTTTTCGCGTCGACGAAACGGTGGGCGGGAGCCACAATGCTTTGACGGGCAATCTGGTCAAGCAGCCATGGTCAGTACGGTGCGCTAGCAGTTGGGGGGTTACTCACCGTGAGCAGTTGTCGTCAGGAGAGACAGGAGTTGTGTAGTCACGTGAGCCTGGCCTTGAGAACGACAAGTCAGAACCGGTGTTGGGCTGATGCATGTATTGCCATTGCCACCGATAGAAAAAAATAACATTAAATAGAGAAAAATTCCAGCTTTCGAATGATGCCTTGGATATGAGGCTTCATCAACATAGAGGTGAACTGTCGGTGAAACTGGCATCAGCCGAATTGATTAAGATAGGGTCCTGACAGTAAAGTCACCTGGAGCAGTCGCTTAGTAGCTTAATAAATAGACAAAATTCACAGCTTTTTGTCAATATCATTCAGTCTGCATAAGGTCACGAATCAACGCCATTGACACTGATTACAGTACAAAAATAATGCCCCAGCTTCGCAGCCCCCCCATTACAACCCCAGTAGTTGGAGATCTACCCAATCAGGAAATGTGAATGCATGTAGCTGGCACTTTAGCCCTCAAAATGCCCGATCCTCTTTCCTGAGTGTTTGGTAGTAAGTACTTTCTGAACAATCAATTCACCAGTTTTTGGCTTTTGGCTGAGAGTATTGGTCAGCTGATTTATAGCAATTTCATATCATGTAAGTGAACTGTGGAGAGTTTTGCTGTATTGCTATTGAGATTTTGGGTGATTTGAAGCTGTAGTGTTGTGATTTAAATCGATTTTAATGCTTAGTGGAGTGATTTGGAGTGATTTGGAGTGATTTAGATTCAAATGGCTTGCATTTGAACAAGTTTGAGTACACATAGCAAGGATTTGCACTAGTTACAAAGGCTTTGGGTTGTTGTATATGTAATTTAAAGACAGACAAAAGCCAAGTGGTTAATTGAAATCACTTTGGATGGCTTTGTTAGCAAAACCCACTTTTGCTGATGTAATGCATGTGTGTTACGTGTATTCCGCGGGAGATTTGTGCCCTTTTCGATACTTGGGCTACCCACGACATTCTACTATGTCATTTACCTGTAGTATGCTGGTCAATTTACCAGGGTAATGCTTGTATGGCTTACCTGGGTTTCATTTCGTAGTGCTAGGGGGGGTGCAATACCATTCTTCCATCAATGCCTCCCACAATTCGGCCTTGTTTCAAGGCAGAACATCACGAGAGCAAACCTTTCGGTCTAAGAACTCCCATACATGCTCGATAATATTGAGATCGGGGCTAGAGGCAGGCCAAGGTATGACGTGGATTCGGCGGGACTTGAGCCATTCCCGAGCAACAAGTGAAGTGTGCTTCGGGTCATTATCCTGCTGGAATATAACGCTTTGTGGCTTACACTTCTGATCCTTAAGATTCCCTAGAAATGCATCTTGGAGGATTTCCGTGTGCCTACCACTGGTGAGTGTCTCTTCAATACGATACAGGCACCCCACACCTGTGGCCGTAATCACTCCCCACACTATGATACTCCCCCCGCCATGCTTGACAGTTTTTTTGGTATTGAGGGGGTCTAGGGCTCCCCCCGGCATTCGCCAGACATATTGCTTCCCATCAGATCCAAAAATATTGAACTTGCTTTCGTCTGAAATGGCGAACCGCCGCCACACCATCCTCGACCAAGTGAGCCGCTCTGTGACCCAAACAAGACGAATGCGTTTGTTTCGGGTGCTAATTAAAGGGTCTTTATGTCGTATATATGCACGTAAGTCTACGCTACGCAGGGCACGACGGATTGTAGTGGTATGGAGTCCGGGGAAAAACTCGCGCTGAAGCGTAGTTGCCGTATAGTTGCGGGTCCGAGCAATGAAAAGGGCAGCAAATTGAACGTCAGAAGGAGTAATTTTGCGTGGGCGCCCAATTTTTGGCCTCATAGAGTAGACACTACTAGTTCTTTTGACCCTCTCGCATATCCTGGTGACTGCAGTGGGGTGGATACGAAGCTGAGCACCGATTTTGTAAGTTGACATGCCCCGAGCGAGCATACTCATCGCAAGGGCTTTGGTCGCCGGGTCGCAGTATTTTCCAGGCATAGTAGAGATAACTATAAGACAACTAGGCTTGAATCTCTTGTCGGCCAAATGTTATTAGGCTTAAATGCACTCGCTGCTTGCCGGTTACATAAGTCTTGCAGCCCCCTATCGCGCGAGTATCGCGACATCTCATCTCACAGGCGTCGGAAGCGCGCCGTTTTTTGTACACATATAGTTTAGATGCTACGGTACAAAGTTTCATAGCAATAACAGGGCTGAAACGCCCGCGTTCGGCCGCTATACGACGAACGCTGCAAAAAACGGCGGTCGAGGTCACATGCTGCAAGACTTTTGTCAGCAAGTGTATAGATACCTCGTACAAACCTGCGCATACAAGCATGACAAATGTAGGGAACATGAAAGGCACGAGCGAGGGCTTTTGGTTCGAGTGCACATGCGAAAAGAATAACAAAGAGGGTACAAGGGTGGAAGAAGAATTTGATACCAACCAATATTAGAAACACGAGCGAGCATGGAAAGCTCAGAGCGAGGCGATGCCTTACAACATCGCGGTGTCGCAAGGTCTGGTTTACTTTGAGCCAACAGAATCAGACTGTCAATTGTTGGCTTACAATAGTAACGAACTTCGCCTGGTGATCGATGGTAATTTCCGTGCCTGGTAATGGCGATATAGTAGCCAGCTTGAAGGGTCGATGTTAGATGGTCTGACCATGGTAGTTATCAGCTAATAACCACCGGCGTTCATCACGTATTTCAGTTCCTGTCATTCGTCTGCCAAAGTTAAATGTGCAATTATTGCGTTACTTCATCAAGTCCTTACTCGATTCGAGCAATACGGGCGTAGGGTCTGCGGCCTTGGCGCTTGGAAAGATCATGAGACCTTTGGGACATCCAGAAGTACAGCAGTTAACGCCGTCTATATAGGATCAGGCACTGTAGCAAATTTCTGGGCAAGCATCTCGTAAGTCTATTTGTGGACACGACCGCTTTAGGTCTTGGCTCTTCAACCAGCTGATCCCGCCCAGGAACAACTTATCCTAAAATATCAGCGGAATCGCTATGGAGCGCTGACCTGTCTATTCAAGTCTTGGCGCATATTTGAAAGATGGGCACATCTTTAGTTTAAAACTGGCCGAGAAATTCACGAACTTCGGGGCACGAGTCCTTCTCTTATAATTTCGATGTTTCGATCCTGCCTCTTTGTGCTTGCGTATGGATGGTACGCTGCCGGTCAGAACCCCAATATTGTTCGAGTCGACGACTCGACGGTCTACAGCTCGTCCAACCCTAGTGGGATCCAGTTCACGACGACAGGGTGGACTTCAGTTGCTTCCGGAGACGCGACTCAAAGATACGGGGGCACATATACTCAGAGTGGTGTGTATGGCTCACGCCTCTGGTTTGCTTTTCGAGGTATGTATGCCTGCCACGTTTCTAAGCTTCCAGCTAATATTATGTTGCCAGGGCGTGGCATTACGTACTATGCAGATCAACCCCCCGGTTTCGGGGCGGTGACTGTCTCCATCGACGGCGGACCCAACCTCAACCTCAACTGGACCAATTCTGGTACGAAAATGCTGTACCAACAGGATATTTGGGGTATCCAAGGCCTGAATGAGGGCGACCATGCCGTTGTAATTGGGAATACGAATCTGAACAACCGCTCAATTGGCTTGGATTATTTCACGTGAGTGTCCCATTATATATGGTCTGTTGAAGGCTTACCGCGTCCTAGTGTTTCTCCCTGGGAAGGAGACGACATCACGCCCACCGCTCACGGACCGTATGTTATGTTAGTTGGCCGTATTTATTTAGGCTAAGTTGCGTCGCAGTGGAGCCTCCAACGTAACAAAAGGGGCGGTGCTAGTCGACAACGAAAGCAGCGAAATAGCCTACTCTGGTTCAGCTTGGGACTCGCGGGTCTGTAATCGGCCCCTCATGGTTACTATCTCATACTAACACAATTGCAGCACCTCGTCCCTAATGCTACAGCTCAAGCCCTGTTCTTCAATGGGACTGAGCACTGTAGTGTCGTACCCGGATCGGTCGCCTCCTTCATTTTCAATGGGACCACTCTTTGGTATTTCTCACACGACAGTCCCCTCAACTCCCAGGTCCGTTTGAGCATTGACGGAATTCCAGCTTAAATAGTGGATACCGCTTCCACTGGACACTCCTGGGTACGCTTTCCATCTCGCCTGAATCAGAATTAGCTGTAACCGCTTTGCAGTTAACTCAGAAGATGTTTTGGAGCGTCTCAGGCCTGGAGCCCAAACCTCATACGGTTACTATCACCCACGCTGGCACGGGTGAGGAGTATGCCTGCCTCGATTATTTCATGTATCTGCCAAGGTGAATCTGAAACCGCATCGACTCACAAGAATGAAACTGATATCTTAGTTAAGCTCAGTAGCCCTTTCCACTTCTTCGAGCACCAAGGCAATACCAGTCGCAGCCATAGTAGTGGCAGTATCAGCTGGGGTCACTCTCCTAATCATTCTTATTATCCTTGCCGCTGGAAGAGGGGGTAACCGGGAGTATAGCTCCGGGTTTAGCTGTGTATGCTCAGTAGAGTAATTATCATCTGTTCCACCCCCTCGCATCTCCGTCTCCATCATAATGCCTGCTAGCAAGATGAGAAGCGTTCAGACCGGAGGCCTAGCTGACCCCTTGCCCGCTTTTGAGGACGAGTTCTCGAGTGTACCCGAGAACTCGGCACGCGTTTTTAGCAGTATTCCTCCATTTTTTTATCCTTCCCCTACACTCGGCTTATCATTCCCGTCGGTCTCCAAGATTAGTAGCGACCCGAAACAGCTCCCCACGCCACCACCAACTGTCGGGCCACCTGCGTTTGAAACGTTAAGACCTTGACCATCAGCAAAAATTGACCAAAATCAAACTCGGTTTTGATTGGACCTTTACCTAGTTGGGTGGCCCACCATACGAGTTGACAGGGATTTCAACCAGTTTCAATCCGTGCAAGACCATCATTGGTTTGGACTGGTTCCAACCATAGAGGGACAGTAAAGGCCAATATAAACCCCAGAGGTTAAGTCTGGAGTGATCAAAATCTGTCCGGTAGGTCTAGACCACTCCGAATCTTCCTTATAGAGTGGGCGAGAAACCAAATGGGACACGTGACCCGCCTGCAGAGAAGCGGCGGCGGACGAAGGACACAGAGGATCAAAAACATGTAATAACAGAATACGGAGCTATCCACCTTGCATATCATCGCGCAGAGTATCGTAGTGATTGGATCATTCTACAGCAAGACAATCCGTAAGCACTGCCTGCAGCCGTCCCGTTTGTTTTGCCAATGTGTACTGAGACACCCAGGCGCCACAAATGAGAGTTTATTCCTCTGTTTCTTAGTCGGTTGCGCGCAAACAAAGTGTGCGTAGCATATGTCACACACCTATAGAGGGTGTGCGCAAGCTTTCCGCTCGCATCAATCCATTACGATGGATCCATAGACTAAATATGATATCAGCTTACGCCCACCCTGATCCCTCGTTCTACGCCTTTATGGATGTCTGAGCAGGGCATGACGGCTCTAATACACATGCATGCGACATTAAGCGCATAAGTACACCACTGGGCGGAGCTACAAAGCGCGCACAAGGGGATAAATGATGTTGAAGCGCATGTATTCCGGTTATGGGAACAATAGATCAGCCACTGGGAGTGCAGATGAATGAGCATAGGCCTAGTACGCATACAGGACATGCGACCTATATGTGAAACTCTACGTTATAGATTCTGGCTTGATTGGGTTAAATCAAAGAAAGTTAGGGACCAAGAATCACGAAACCTTGACTTTTAACCAATCTCACTATGTAATTGAAGGCAATCGGTGTTGCTTGGTCTATAACTTTCTTTGTTTGTACCCAATCAAGCCAGAATCTATAACGTAGAGTTTCACATATAGGTCGCATGTCCTGTATGCGTACTAAGCCTATGCCCATTCATCTGCACTCCCAGTGACTGATCTATTGTTACCATAATCTCCATGGCACTGTGATGTGCTGTTTTTTAGGAGCGGGGCCATATCAGGGTCAGCTATACCAAAAAGAGCCCAAATGCGATACTCAAATTTGCGGTCGGCACTGGCGCTCCACTGCCAAAACACAATGACGACATGCTCCGCACTACCTGTCGGATTTCTGACAATGCACGAAGGGACTAAACGGTATCCATGACCTCAAAAGGGGCCCACCCACGTGCCCCCAAAAACTAGGACATCGGGGGTTTACCGAGTAACCAGAATACATGCGCTTCGACATCATTTATCCCCTTGTGCGCGCTTTGTAGCTCCGCTCTATGGTGTATTTATGCGCTTAATGTCGCATGCATGTGTATTAGAGCCGTCACGCCCTGCTCAGACATCCATAAAGGCGTAGAACGAGGGATCAGGGTGGGCGTAAGCTGATATCATATTTAGTCTATGGATCCATCGTAATGGATTGATGCGAGCGGAAAGCTTGCGCACACCCTCTATAGGTGTGTGACATATGCTACGCACACTTTGTTTGCGCGCAACCGACTAAGAAACAGAGGAATAAACTCTCATTTGTGGCGCCTGGGTGTCTCAGTACACATTGGCAAAACAAACGGGACGGCTGCAGGCAGTGCTTACGGATTGTCTCGCTGTAGAATGATCCAATGACTACGATATTCTGCACGATAATATAAAAGATGGATGGCTCCGTACTCTGTTATCACATGTTTTTGATCCTTTGTGTCCTTCGTCCGCCGCCGCCGCTTCTCTGCAGGCGGGTCACGTGTCCCATTGGTTTCTCGCCCACCGTATGTGTAGGCCAAGAGAAAAGCCGCCGTGGATCGGGATTCAAGACCCATTTTGAATCAAATGGGATTCGTGCGCCAAACCCCACGACTGGCCATTGGTTTCGTTAGGCCACATGGTTCAGCGAGGTGCGTTGCGGTTGAGCGGCTGACGTCAGCGGATGTCCATCAGTGGCTGTGGTGCTACTTTCCTGTGCTTGACTTCGACGACCCCTTGGAAGCGAAACAGACCCGATAGGCTAGTCGAGCGGTGAGGGGCAGACTTGCAAAACCGAGCCTGCTTGGTGTGCTCGCAGCAAACACCACGCACAGTTGGTTCCGACTGGCTCATAGAAATTCCTGATCGCCACACTGGACTGGTATCCGTTCTGTTTTCAGTAGCGATGTCGCATCCTCTGCTCTGGCCCATGTCTCGGGCATTTCAGCCCATCGGAGAGACACCCGCAATATGTCTCACCCGGGACCTCGCTCCCGAGCAGCCGGCGGATATCCTCCTGTTGGGACGCGGCGACTCTCAATAACTGCTATTTACGCTCTTTGCCGGCGCTCATGTACCAAACGGTGAGTGTTCGCTGATCCGCAACCAAGGTGTTCGCAAGTTGAGTTTCACGTGTTGTGACGTCGAGCCCGCGAACATCAATATGAGATACACCCTGGACCAGAAGGCTTGGCTGATCGTCCTCAGCTCGGAACATCCTGTTATTCAGCCTTCTCGAAGACAAAAAACTTAACAATCGCGCGTGGGACATCTTGTACCACTTCAAGATCGACGGCCAAGCCCTAAAGATAGTCACTTCCCAACGCCAGCGTCTATACGACTACGCGAAGGACGTTTACGCATGGTCCGAGTGCCCGTACGACTAGGTCATGCGAGCCATCGACACGCACACTCTGGCAAAAGTCCGTCAAATATATGAAAAAACTACCAAACGTTTTCCACTATCTCTGCCGCTCGCCGGAACGCCCTGCTCAAACAACAAACCGATCTATCGAAGCACGTTCTTGAGAAAAGCGAGTTTAGCGCAAGTCCGAGTCTTTCGGTTGGTATGCTCTGGTCCAAGGTTGCACCGCCTCTCAAGAGCCTATACAAGCGATACTGGGAGACGGGCACGATCTTTACGCGCGATACCGATGTCGAAGCGGCGAAAAACCTCAACCCAACGTTCATCTACTCTTCGGCGGGGGAAAAGTTCAACCTTCATCCCGCCACATTCCCTCGGGGCTTTCATCTCGCGCCCGCCATGACCCCAACGATCTCGGGATCCAAGAAAACGCCACCGCTCGAGACCGAAGAGGCGATCGTCTATGCGATGCGACGGCAGTCCGAATCATGGGCGGAATCTTTCCTTGCTGCTCGCACGGCCGATGCAATCAAACTTCGGTTCTTTGCAGGCGACGCTCTGGCGCTTTGTCGTGCTCTCGACACTTGAAGGGCAAACCTCAACTCGGTGACGGGCGTGTTTGGGTCAGAGTGGCACGCCGGTCAGGTCACGTTTTTCGACGCCGTTCCTCTGGTCTACGACGTGATTGAAACCTCGAGTCTTACGGTCGATTTGGATATCCTCAACTTGCTCATCGCCACTCGCCCGCTGCTGAAAGATGACCCAGCGTCCCAGTCGGTCTTGTTTACAGAGGAGCGCATGTCGGTTGCCGAATTTGATGAGCATCTCCCGACCTTGAACCGACTCGGCGCAACGATTCCTACCATTTCGAGTCTTTTCGGCCTCGCGCCTCGCGTTTACCTCTCCGACTCTTGGACCTATTCCGATCTACACGAGACACTTTCACGCGAACACGTCGGGCGGTCCCGAGAACGGATCGCGTGGGTCAACCCCGCAGGCGGCGATCACGATGCGCGGAAACAAAAGTCGGCCATGTCGTTTGACGTCGACGACTTGGTTCAGGTCGTGTATGGGATCTACTCGAATATGTTTTCGAGAGAGGTGACTCGTATTGCCGTCGTGGTTGGGAGAAAGCTTCCGTACGAGGCTCCGTTTCACTATACACGCGAGACGATCGTCATGCTCATCAAGTACCTTCGACGCACCGTCCATCTGAAAAACGGTACCTGGGATAAATTTGGCAAGAAATTCGCCGAGGTCGTGAAGAACGACTGGTGCTCGGTTGCTGGGAAAACGTACTGGGTTGACTTGTGTGTTCAGCTTCATCTTGCCGGCATACACTCTGTCGACTCGCTCAGGGATCTCCCAGGTGAACTGCCTCCTATAGTCTGCGTCGCTTTAACGGCTCCTCGTCGAAAGCTGCAAATCCTGTTTGATCACAAGGAGAAAAACTGTACGCCTGTTCTCGAGGCTCATCTTCGATGCACGAGCGCCGCCCTGCGGCACATACCTTGCCAGATGACAAAATCACCCCATATGTGGAAACACATCATTTCTATGAGCTTGCGGATGATGCTTGCAATCAAACCAGTGTTCAAGTATCTTCAAACGCTCGCATCTGATCGATTACGATGTTGTGTATTGCTTTGAAATACCATGAGAACATATTGGGTAACATCACGCCCTATCCGATATTCCAGCGCATGTACCCGCGTTTCCGAGCGTTTTCATGTCTAGCTCCGTAATTCGGGTATATAACCCATGTACTACTCTGTAGTCTACATCAAACCGATATTATATAATCATCTATTCTATCGCAGCATTTATGATGTAGCACACAAGCGGAGAGCGCGAGCCTGAGCAACCGCTTCTCAACGCTATTGTGACGGCCATGAACTTGAATGTATGCGTTTGCGGCGCAGCCGTGCCGGACCACGTTCGCCTGCGACTCTCTCCCTGTATTATTTCCCCTTATATTTCCCTTCATGTGACCGTATCCTCAGGTATCCTCAGCTGTCGCGTCTCACCACATGCACGCTGAGATAGGTTTCTTTCTGTCTTCCCGTTTGTGTCCGGCGTCGTCTCATCCGTGGTTGGATTTTTTATTTATTTTCGTTTGGGTATTGTAGAGCTGTCGCGTCCCATCACACGCATGCTGGGATTCGCTTTTATTTTCATTTTAGTTAGCCACACCGATCCCAATATACGTTTAATTTGTGCCCGTTCTAGAGTCGCGTCTGGTTAGTGCCCAACGCCCGCATGCGGACGTCTTCTGAACGCTCACGGCCCGTTTTGTGTTCGCTAGCTCGTTGGTTCGCCTCGTATCTCTTGGCGCCGGGTTTGCCCCCGTCGCTTCACTCCAATCGCCCAATCTATTCTGCTTGGATGGCGGTAGTCTTTCTTGACGCACTCATACCGTACATTCGTCCTTGTATTTAATTATCAACAATATTCATCACGCCTGCTCATCCCGGTCTAGGAGATACAGTGAGCAAGCATGTGCGCGGCGCGCACTTCCTCACCTAGTCCGAGTCGCTGCACCTTTAAGGCATATCCTGCCCACAGACTTCGTGGTAACTAGACGGGTAATAACTAAATGGCCCGAAGCAACGAGCTCCACAGAGAAGGATCTGTACGAGCATGCCGCAATCCCCATAAATGTCAGTTCTCCTAGATGACGACAACCTAGTTATGAACTGCTTGAATCGTGAGGTGTCGCTATTCTTGAGTAGGTAAGAAGCGCAGCGTAGAGGAGAGGCAATACCCATGACTAATAGACACTTACAAATGTCGATTAAGCAGGCATGAAGGTCTAGAAGATGCAGATCCGGCATCGATTGGAGCTCAAAGTAGCGATAAGCGTATGATATGACATCATAGCGCAAGATGTCATACTACGATAGGCTATCTAGTAAATAAGTATAAATTTTTGTAATTTTGGGGGTATCATTGTGGCCGCTAGAGACCTTGCTTAGGCAAGGTAACTTGCCGGCACGAGCGGTCTTGCTTATTCGTCAATTTACGCCATCTGGGGAACATGTCGCCAAGTGGGTAACCAGGTCCTGTTAACCGAAGATGAGAAAGGGTTCGAGGGGACATCAGACCTCGTCGTCATGTTCTGGGCCAACTCGCGTTTGATCGGCTACCCTGGCTCCACGTTTTCGCTTTCGATCAAATCTACCCCGCATTCAGCCACCGTGTTTAACTCCCTCCGTGACGTCTCGGGCAATGATATTGATTTGTTTGCGGTTCCGACAGATGATGCCAACCACGTACGCATCATGCACTATCGGCCTCATCTCAAAGACGAACCCACGCTTGCTCCCGAAGATCTGCATGATCCTTTTGAAAAAGCAGGATTCAAGCCAGCTAAAGACACGGTCCTGATCACGGCCAACGTCGAGGATCGTACGGTCGTATCACTCGCTGCTCGCATCGAGATTGATGATCCGGCTGAGAGGGGGGTTTTGTTGGAAGGTGCCGAGGTCAAGGCCGCCCAAGTCTCGCCATGCGGGATGAAGGTCAACATAGCAGGCTACGAACACACGGTCTCGTTTACGTACCCGATCAATGGAGAAGGGTACAAGTTGAGAGTCGCGAGAAAGTCGCATTATGTCGAGGTACGTTTATTCGAGGCGGTTTTCTGGAGCATTGGCAGGTGTTCGTATGGACACCCGCGAGCTTCAGGAAGCCAGAGTCTTGTTGTATTGCTTATCTCGAAGTTATCTGATTCGTCTCAGAGGTCATAGTTCCGTTTTCGCAGCCATTCGATAACGCTGGATACTACTTTGACAAAACGCCCATCTTGCGTGGTGTCAGCACCAGTCCATGGAACATTCCTCACGTAACTCCTGATCGCATGCCATTGCTCGACCTCAAGGACCCCAAAAAGGTGGACTGGATCAAAACTCTCATTAGCATGCAGCACTCGCTTCGTGAACGGGAAGTTCTCAACAAGAACGACGCAAAGGAAATTGCTCTACCAATCAACCAATGGGTCAACATCAAGAATACCATCACGGAGGGGGTTCCAGGCTTCCGCGAGATTATAAGCACTTACAATGCCCATCCGACCAAACAGACTAACCAGCCTGGCGTCCGTATTATAAGGTCGTACAATTCACCGGCCTAATCGGTCATCCTTTTAGAGTCATACCTGGCTTGCACAGCTGACAAGCCTTGCGGAAATTGCAAGGCTGTCCTGAAAATTACAAGGTCGTATAAGTAGTTACAAGCTACGAAGCGACAGGACATATTTCATCCATTGTTCCTGCATTTATTTTGCACGCAAAATTTTTTTCATTCGAGTGATTGCAACGGCTTCTGCCATCGCACTTGCATATTTCGTTGTATGGAAAGAAGGCGTATATTTATAGAATTAGATCAAATGTAACATTGTAAGTTAGTTTTACACGTAAGTTTATGGAGGTGTCGTAGCTGTGGACGCGACACACACGGGTGTATGCACTATCCATATATCACATGAGTATGTATGAAAGGGGCTCACCTAGGCTAGCTCCTAAAGACGCCAAACTCACTCTGAGAAATCCTATCAAAGCAAACAGGACATGCTGACCGATGGCGGCCGGCGCTTTGTGCAGGTCCGTGTCCGGCTCCCGACCGCGAGAGCGACCCGCGGATGGGAGGATCCAAATGAGCAAACTATTAGGGCGTACGAGCGACGGTGGGTGGGATGAAAACTCCACGCGCCGACGGGCGGTGACGCAACATGGTCGTGGTCAAGCGCGAGTTGTCGCATCGGCTCGTGTCACGTGATCTGCGCGCCGCGCCGGCCGTCCCCATCACTTAGTACTGACCGTGCACCTCCACGGGCTCCGTTGCGTGACCCCCCAAGTTACAAATGTCCAAGCAACCCCAGGGGATAACTAACCCAGTCGTCCATCAGTCACGTGGCTAAACCAGCATGCGAGCACGTAGCCAAGTCAAACCTGCAGCTACGCCTTGGGGCCGAAGGTGGTCGAACTCAAGTGAGAGAGGCTCGCCTCTGCTCTCTGTATTTATATGCCACCTCCCCAACGCTTACGCATGCGTTCTGCAAATTTCAACTTCGATTTCCAACTACATAGCCGAGCTCCACAGAGGGCCGGTGGTTGAATAATCCCGGTGAGGGGGTGACGCGTTGTCTGGTATATTGTGCTACAATCCTTGTATAAACTGGCGCAGCCTGATCGAAATATTGCGAGACACATGTAAGAGTTGTTAGCTTATTTAATTCAGATGGAAAATTGCGAAGGTAAAAACAAACTGGCCTTGTGCGGCTGCCCTTATAATCGCTGTATCGTCCTGGGCAAGGTCAAGACACCTTCTATAGGATTGTATGCGCTTATAATCCTCATAATCTATGACGAAAACCGCCTTACTTATAATATGATCGCAGCCTGCTACCTTCCCCGTGATGACCGTCCGCGTAGTGACCACCAACGTGGCCGGCGTCGGCGAAATGCCGAACAAGGTCTTCACGCTATCCGAGAAAGATGGGGTTGTGTATGCCATTCTTCTCGTGGGTGGGATCAGGCTTGATCTCGCGTCGTTTACGGTTTTCATGGACGTGGCAGTTGTTCCTCCGTCGACCGAGGGTATGCCGCCTCTATTCTCTGGCATACGGACACTGCGAAGTGCGGGCAACATAGTATCCATTACTACCTCGGAGCGAGAAACCGTTACGTGGAAGAAGATGTTCCCGGTCTTTGCTGAAAGGTGTCGCGCTTGGTCCCATACCCCAAACTGCGAATACACTTCCACTGGCAAGATTCCTCTCTCCATCGGTCTAAACCAGAACCCTCTCTGCAAATGTGGCGAAGGTATCGGATTCGGAGGTCAGGAGTGGAATGTAGGGACTTGGAAGAGTATGTTGCCGTTTGCCACTCGGATAGCGATCTGCGGACTGTTTGCCGTTACCTCGGCGCTGGTCAAACCACCCCTTCCTCTTCCGGGGACGGCGGGGTTTATTCAACCCCAGAAGCGGACGGATAAAACGTGCTGGGTATGTGGGAGTTCGGGAAAGCCAAAGTTGTTGACATGCAGTGGGTGCAAAAAGGCGAGGTATTGCTCGGCCGAGTGCCAGCAGATGGATTGGAAGCTGCACAAAATGGACTGTAAGAAGCTGTAGACCCATGTATTTGTGAACGATAGAATGAAATCGCGTTGTACGCAAGTGATTCAATACTGGGTGTATGCGTAGAGGGCTTTTTTGCGGCGCGTTTTAACGACACGAGTCAGCCTCTCCCCATCCACAGGATCTTTATTCGACTACACTTCGCACCGAAGGTATTATATTATTGGGATATTTAGTATCCACTACCGTCGAGCAGTCTCTCTCTTGAGACTTCACGGGTAAACTCGTGCGTAGTTCACTTGGGAGACACACAGTACACCAGGAAGTAATTTTTCATGATCAAGTCTCAAGTTGTTTTCCAATTGTCATTTCCCATTAGCTCTCACATCCCAATCCAATCGTATATAGCTTCGGGGCCGACATGCCTCTACACTTCGGGAGCCGAATCTTGGTTTCTCACAGGCACCTCGAGCTCCTCCCATCGAGCTACATGGCGGTATAATCAGACGACCACATGCCCACAAAAAAAAGGTGTCCGCACTCAGGTTTTCGTGGATCGGATGACTGAGTAGCGGAACAACATAGGGATCAAATGTTGCCCAATAGGGGTTCTAGATACGGGTGTCAGATTGTCACATCACAGAGTCGAGATCAAGATGCCGACCTCTAAATGATATTTTTGACTACCGTATCTGACCGGGAAGCGAGACAGAACGCTGAGTTTGTCGCTGCTGTGAGAAAATCTAGACCTCTCTGTCTATTATATGGCATACAATATCTGTGACATCGAATCAGCACGCCCGCCCATTTATGAGATAAAATGCCAGACAGTCGAGGGGAACTGTGACACACAATGACGTGGGGCACTTGACCCAGAAGCGAGACATACGGATCATCTCGGAGCTGACAAATTGCAGTCGGAACTCGCCCTCCGTCCAATCCAATCATTCATTCACGGTGCATCCGGCGAAGCTGTGACACGGTATCGACGGAATCAACAGTCTCCCGGCTATCGCGAGTATGAATACCGTCTTTTGAAGCACAACGCCAGTGTCTCGAGGGCCCGGATGCTACGGAGTACCTATGTATGCACGCGAGTCATCTTTTCTACCGCTCCGAGCTTGTGTGTAATCAGGCGGTAAGTATCTTGAGAGGAGAAAAGTGCGCGCAAAGCTCAGCCCAACACTTACAAGTGGATGGTTTACTTTTTATACATAAACGAAACTTTGCGTTACTTTGAAACAACCATTCAACCATACTCTACTATCTCTGAGAGACATTTCGAGATATTCTGCCATGCGTAGACGGTGCAATGCTGTTTGTCTCGCTTCTGGGTCTGCTTAAGCGCCGTCTCGCTTCTCGGTCAGGTACGGTATCTTCGTTCAAGAACCGCTCGACGATCGCGAACTTGAGGGGATCTTTCGGATCTCGATGAACCAACCAGGACCTTGGATTGCAATGCGTTCACGATGATCATAGGGTCAAAAATCGACCTACAGCGTTTCTTTATCTATACAAAGAAAGCTAATACTCAACGACCCGAGATCCAATGACACACTCACCTTGGCGGTACACGGCGGCGGCTTCGATCAGCTTCGCACTCAGTTTTTCCGCGTTTTCAAGGCTAGAGGCGCGAAGGTGAACTATGATCGTACTGTCGGATGTCAAGAGCTCGTATGATCATATCCCTGGATTCGATGCTTACTATACCATCGGTTCGAGCTAGATGATGGAGTGGTGAAGAGATTCGGAGGCTCACGTGCGTGGTCGAAACTGACGTCATTCCCGTATTTGGATTTTGCTCGGACGAATGTTGTGAGACACAATGCATGAGTTCATTTGGGGAATAAACATTGGAACCTCGACGACACCTTGTGGGATTATGTATAACCTATAATCGAATGATTGACATTTCTATTAGGATAATCTACAGCTCGTTTGATTCTGCCCCCCATCGGCTGGGTATAATATCATGGAACTAGAGTAAAGGCCGATTGAGAAGAGAATTACGACGAAGATGAGAGTTGGGAGCAACAATGAGAGTCGGCTCTGGTTGACATCGACTTCGCTTGTCCTCCTCCGACTCCAAACGACTCACCTGCGAGAGCCGCTCCGTGAGAGTTGACGATTCAAGTCGGGCCAAGTCGTGCCTGTCTCCCAATTCCGCTTACCGACCCAATGCTATGGTGAACTACCCAAAGATCTCTCAGCGCGATCGTTTACGGACTTGAACATTCGACAAGTTGTGCTTGTAGGGCGCTTTCCTTAGCGCTGATATTGGGGTTAAGGTCGAGTACTCCACAGTTTGGACGCACAGTAGAGGATGCTAGTGGTGTCGACTAAAACCAAGTAGGCTCGTGGTAACACTAGAAGGGAGTAAGAAGAAGCACTTGTATGACCCTGTCCTTCCGTATCCACAAGCAAGGTCTAGACGAGAACAACAAGGTCAAGCTGCTTCGGTGCCATTGGCCGTCTATAAGTAGGCAGGCCGATCGAGTCTGCCACAGTTGAATATTGGAGTATAAAAGAGGTTCAGCGAAGCGTAATCGAGTGTCGTACTTCGTGTGATGCTAATGTGAGAAGAAGGCTTGAGGCTTGGTTGACGTACGTTCGCGCGGGCCATTAGCGGCGTAGGCAACGATTGCAAAAGGCAACTGACTCCGGGAAGAAATATGAGAAGTGTCCCTTTTGATAGCCTAGCGTCATCATAAAATTGGTGGCTCTACTGTACTAGGGACGGTTGGCATCGTGCGGAGCCAAATGGGTCAGGTGGACGAGCGGTTCCGAGCTCAGCCGGTGGACAAGTCGCATTGGGCGTCCGAATAGGAAACAAAAGCATGACCGGTGAGCGAGCCTCAGCAGCAAGCGAGATGAAAGGTGTAAAAGAGTGAGGATAGAATCAGCCAATTAGAACCAAATTCAAAACACGCTCGAGGTGTGGTCGTTGTGTCTGTGCAAAATCGGAGCGGTTGTGGCTGCTGATGTAAGCGCCCGGTTTTTCGGCGTCCATGTCATTCGACAAAACCTGCGTCCCGTTCAAGTGAAACACAGGTCTACGACCGGAGATGTGCATGTATGCTCTTGGCAAGTGCTTTGAAAAAGCTTGTACATTTCTCCTCGACCACCATCAATTGGCCTCGCCTTATTTCATGTTTACCACCGGGCCTGCGCATCATAAATATATAATCTCTGTGTTTGAAGCCCCCACCGACCATACATACACCCTGGCCTATCCCATCTTATCCATTCCTTCACTCCTCCACCAACCCCTGCAGCTATCACGCATAACCCCGGGATGTTAGCCTCACGATCCAAGCGGTCTACGCGACTCACCATATAGGCTACCTGACGTGCGGTGGGCCGTTCAGCCGGGTTGTACTTCCAGCACCACTTCAAGACGCCGAGAAGGATCATGTCTTGACCAGAAGCTGAATTGTGCTCGAGTTCCGGGACTTGAGGTGTGCGACGCTCCTGCCTTACAGCCCATATGATTGAGTGACCGGACTTGATTTCGCGGAACGGCACGTCGCCAGTAATGATTTCCTTGTTTGATATTTCAGTATATTCAAATCTATTAAGGTCAACTCTCTTACCAATATGGTCTATGGAAATTGTCAAAGCGGAGAAATCGTGTGATAGAGTACCACTCACCATTCCCATCGCGTATATGTCCGTCTCCCGGGACCTCTGAGGTCCATCTCCAAACAGTTCGGGTGCCTTTCCAGATTGTGTTTCAGACATTGTCCAATGAGAGCCCACGTACGCACCATCCAGCGAGTAGTTCCTCCTCCGGGGTCTGTTTGCGAAAACTGAAACACCGCCTCGTCCATGATCGAAAGTCCAAAGTCCGTGAGCTTGATCGTTCCGTCTTGGTCCATCACCAGGTTATCCTGCCGTAACTTCAATATCATAGCATCGCAGGTCTATATCAATACGACCGACCCCCTTGATATCACCGTGCACCTAGTCGTCTCATAAGGTTTGATAACTGGAAGACTGCGTCGGCGGACGTACCACGTTTTCCTCATGCAGATACTCGATCGCGCGAGCAAGCTGCAAGCACTGGTACACCGATGAGATATTTTCCACTACTTGATGTACATGATCCGTTCAAACTCACCCAGGGAAGTCGATTCATTTCCGGCCATTTTCTCAACACCGAGTTGACGCTTCCGTATGCCATCCACGGCGACACCATCGCCAAACAGCCCTGGAATAATGCCATTCCAGATAGCCCAAGCACATTCTTGTGCTTCAGCTTCGACCATACGTTCAGCTCTCGAGTCGTACGCTATCCAGGAATATCAGTAAAGAAGTAGTCAGGGTTATAATGTTCGCATAGTACCTTGACGTGCTTTGGGTCATGCTGCCGTAGACACTTGACGGCAACTTGCATTCCATCGGACAGAGCTAAACAATATATGTCAGAAAGACCAGTACGCGCAGCAACCGATACAGTCCTCGTCGACGCATCAGACAACTGCTCTGTAAGGTTCGGTATCTTCGAGTGGGAGGCCAGATAATCGACTACCGTGGGAAGCGGCTATAACAAGGCATAAGATGGTGTTCCCACGTGTTCTCAGGCATACCGTGTTGACGTCAATAGTGATTAGCCTCCACTTGGGATTCGCAAGGAAAAACTAATGAGAGTTTGCATAGGTAAGATCGTCACCAGCACCCGACTTGAGACGCTCACCGCCTGACGTCATGTTAAGCGATTTGTGTTATGTGCGAGTGAGGGCGATACACGTACCTGTGTAGCAGAAGGGTATATCAAGAGGACACCCGTCTCTTTTTATCAGTCCCTTGGGCATATACTTACGTCCTGGTCTCGCTATTTGTCAGTTTGTCCAGGTGAGTACAATTTCGCGACTTACAATCTATAAAGGGCATATATCAATGAGGGTCATAATTACTCTAGCCACGAACCTCCTAGCATGCAAAAGGTTAATGGTAACGCGAAACCGTCGAACCACTTACTTCCTATGGGATAGGTCGACCAGCGAGCGTCAGGTCCATCAAAGTGAAGAGCTCACATGCCACCGACCAGCTATGATGAAAAATGTCAATGGAAAGTCCATGCGTTTGATATAGATCTCATTACTTTCTATACCGAAACGTGTTGAAATCGATACGAAACGAAGACATCTGGTTCATACCACCTGCGCGGATGCGGAGAGCGATAGCGTCAGCCTGGTTTGCAGCAAACGCCAAGTTATGGCCTGAGCACCAGCGGATTGGACCTTACCTTGATACCAGCACATAATCAAGCAGCAAGAGATGCCGATAAAAGTGAGTTTTATCGATACCCAAACTTTCGAAGTCCACCCTGTAGAAAGCTTGTGTCGATGTCTTTGGGTGATGATCACGGCATGAACATACCACCTGTTGTCGACGAGGTATGGAAGTCCGACATTAGGTTACTGTTAGACTGGATTGACAATGACCTACAGGATTCTAAACCGTAAAAGCTAAACAGAGCCAACCCGCTCTTGAATCATTTCACGTACCTCCTGACAGGGCGTGCGCGGCTATTTTCAGGTGGGCGACTTGGCAAACAAGCAACCTGCGTACTTCCTAGTTCAGATTGGGTTAGTATGAACAGAAGTAGCGTTATGAGGGAACTTGTTGTTAGCTTACAAACTAAAACCCATAGACATTACAGAATAAGCCAACAGGTGGGTCTTCGTACTTGAGAGAAGCACGTACCTCCTAAGACACAACAGGATGCACATAGGTTTGTTAGAGCGTGTACGGGGGGCTAGCCTTGCTCACTCACCCGCTGACACACCACCGAGTGGATAGTGTCTGGTCAGAGTGTGAACTCGGCGCTAGTCTCGCTCACTCACCGACTGACACACCGCCGAGTGGATAGTGTCTGGTTAGAGTGTGAACTCGGCGCTAGTCTCGCTCACTCACCAGCTGACACCACCGAATGGATAGTGTCTGGTTAGAGTGTGAACTTGACGCTGGTCTTGCTCACTCACCCCCTGACACCACCGAGTGGATAGTGTCTGGTTAGAGTGTGAACTCGGCGCTAGTCTCGCTCACTCACCGACTGACACACCACCGAGCGGATAGCGTCCGGTTAGAGTGTGAACTCGGCGCTCGTCTCGCTCACTCACCGCCTGACACACCACCGAGTGGATAGTGTCTGGTTAGAGTGTGAACTCGGCGCTAGTCTCGCTCACTCACCCACTGACACACCACCGAGTGGATAGTGTCTGGTTAGAGTGTGAACTCGGCGCTAGTCTCGCTCACTCACCAGCTGACACCACCGAGTGGATAGTGTCTGGTTAGAGTGTGAACTCGGCGCTAGTCTCGCTCACTCACCGCCTGACACACCACCGAGTGGATAGTGTCTGGTTAGAGTGTGAACTTGACGCTGGTCTTGCTCACTCACCCCCTGACACCACCGAGTGGATAGTGTCTGGTTAGAGTGTGAACTCGGCGCTAGTCTCGCTCACTCACCAGCTGACACCACCGAGTGGATAGTGTCTGGTTAGAGTGTGAACTCGGCGCTAGTCTCGCTCACTCACCCGCTGACACACCACCGAGTGGATAGTGTCTGGTTAGAGTGTGAACTCGGCGCTAGTCTCGCTCACTCACCCCTGACACACCACCGAGTGGATAGTGCCTGGTTAGAGTATGAGCTTGGCGTTAGTCTCGCTCACTCACCGACTGACACACCACCGAGTGGATGGTGTCTGGTTAGAGTGTGGACTAGGCGCTCGTCTCGCTCACTCACCGCCTGACACACCACCGAGTGGATAGTGCCTGGTTAGAGTGTGAACTCGGCGCTCGTCTCGCTCACTCACCCGCTGACACCACCGAGTGGATAGTGTCTGGTTAGAGTATGAACCTGGCGCCAGTCTCGCTCACTCACATACTGACACACCACCGAGCGGATAGTGTCTGGTTAGAGTGTGAACTTGACGCTAGTCTCGCTCACTCACCGCCTGACACACCACCGAGTGGATAGTGTCTTGTTAGAGTGTGAACTCGGCGCTAGTCTCGCTCACTCACCCGCTGACACACCACCGAGTGGATAGTGTCTGGTTAGAGGGTGAACTTGGCGCTCGTCTCGCTCACTCACCAGCTGGCACCACCGAGTGGATAGTGTCTGGTTAGAGTGTGAACTCGGCGCTAGTCTCGCTCACTCACCTCCTGACACACCACCGAGCGGATAGTGTCTGGTTAGAGTGTGAACTTGACGCTAGTCTCGCTCACTCACCCGCTGACACCACCGAGTGGATAGTGTCTGGTTGGAGTGTGAACTCGGCGCCAGTCTCGCTCACTCACCTCCTGACACACCACCGAGTGGATAGTGTCTGGTTAGAGTGTGGACTAGGTGCTCGTCTCGCTCACTCACCGCCTGACACACCACCGAGCGGATAGTGTCTGGTTAGAGTGCGAACCTGGCGCTAGTCTCGCTCACTCACCCACTGACACACGACCAAGTGGGCAGTGTCTGGTTAGAATATGTACTGAGCGCAGGTTTTGCTCACTTACGCCCTAAAAGGTAATCGGAAATGCTATGGGTAGTGCGTACAGTTCGATTAGCGATGATAAATGACCACATCAGTCTCTTACATATGCAATAAACATTTCAATAGTCGCCATAGCTGGTAACATACCGGGTGCTACCAAGATATCATTGTGCGGTGCCTTTGCACGCTGCTGTAGACTCTTACGCGCTATAGCGAATTGAGTTCGATTACTATTTCTATCCACTGAGTTTCCTCAGGGCTTCGACTCACCAACTATAATTCCGTTTTCAACCTGGCGCTTTCATCCACTCTACTCCATTCCACTTACTTCCTATGTGCAGGCATTCCAGATCTATTCAGGCGACACCTAGGGAAACTAGCATAATCGCGCACCATCTGTGGAAGGAGGGGCAAAGTTGTGAGTGTGATAACTTTGGACTTTGCACCACTTGCGACTTACCACCTAGGACGTTATGTGGTGCTCGTTAGGACATGATCACATCAAGGGAAACCATGCACACCCATGTTCCAAACGGTTCCCGTATCTCCGGCTTGTGGGGCATGGGCGCGGTGCAGGATGTGATCGGTGTCAGACCTTGATTTACGGATGATACAGCATTCCTACCCGTCCTTTGATCTGCTCGTGCTCCTGCTCGAGAAAGTTAGCGCCGGATGCGGTTCCTCAGTTATCGCTCACCTCCTGAGTATGGTTCAAGATGCCCGGCATAAGCTTGTGCAGATATGATGTGGACAGCCCATTTACCGCTACAGGCCCAAATTTCACGTGCTTGACCCAATAGTCTGACATGGTCGTTGTGGGTGTGATGGTGGTCCTGGGTTCGTCTCATGTCACGTTACATCCGATCCTCTGCGTTACATTGTTACATCGTTGTCACCCACTCCTTACGATCGAATCCAACTTTCATGGCCGTAGACGCATTCCGAGCTCTCTCTCACATCATATAGCGAACGAGTAAAAAGGCCCTTGAGGGTAGAGCTATCCCTGCTTCCTGGGTACCAATGTCCGGCCGGCACACAGACAAACACTATTATATGAACGGCGTCTTTCGGATTCTATGTATTCGTTTGCTTCTTGTATACGAACACCAGATTAGGTATAAGTGTTCTGGGTGGATCGATAGCCTACCTGGGTTTTTTACTTTAATTATTCCCATTTAGTCAGTTTTTAACCGAGCCGTGATGTTGCATTGTCCCATCCCGCCGAGACTTTCAGCCTTTGCCTAACAACAGTCGTTCGGCTTGAATCATGCATAAGAGGCTGCGGACTAGGTCACATCTGAAGCTCTACTTTTTCTATGCTGCCCACGAGGTGAATCATGACCATCATTAGGAGACTAGAAAAATAAAGACTTGTAGCTGGCAAAATCCCTGGCAATGTGTGAGGCCGGTAGGCCGAGCGAGTCGAACGCGAGACGGGAGTCGGCGGTGTCGAGGCTTAGGGCGAAGCGATGACTTGCCAACGATCTCGGATTCGAGGTAAAGCTTCCTATCTACAAGTGTCAACGAGAGTCTTATATAGACGAGAAATGACAGTAAGGGTTCGAGAATGAAATATAAGATGAGAAACGAGTGTGTAGATACGTGATAAGAAGGGCACAGCCGTGCGGCTGTGCCGGTTGTGTGTGGATGCGCTCCGCGCACCTCACACAATGGTTGGCCAGCGCTTGGGGGAGGGGGGCAACTACGCCTAATCGTTAAGAATCGGTATTTGTCCCTTAGTCACACATAGATCAATATTTCAGCGACCCCGCGGAAAACATACGAAATTCATATTACAACGTGCTTCAACAATGAGGCGATAACGCCTACTAACCAATCTGCGTTGGTCTCGCCATCAATCCACATAACCGTAGCCAACTCCCCTTGACTCACAATTCCTCACAGGATAGCCCCAAACGCCTCTCGGCCCAGCTTAAAACTCAGAAATAGTATCCCCGCTACGTCCTGACGGCCTCAAGCTCGATTCTTCATCCAAGGCGTGTAGTAAAATGTAACAAGGCGACTTGGGTCATCCGATGTGAACGACCAACAATTCTTGATAAGTCCTTGCGGTTCACAACTCCCACGCCCGCTCATTTCGGTTGACCCTCAATCCCGATGGTTCAGCCCGTCGCTGCGCTCAAGTCGTGCCAGCGCCGCGAAACAACCGAATGGGTCGTCCAACAGGACCCGAAAGTCGACCAACCCATCCACAACGCCCGTCTGAGCGATCACGAGATCGCCATTTCGCTCAACCTCGCAACCCTCCGCACTCCTCTTCGAGTATTCCGACCTGCGTGGTTGCTGCGTCTTTGAGTCGCTATCAGGAACCAGAATATGTTGGATATCATCCGTGGCTGTGCGCATGTAGTCATGTGATCCATTCCCGAAGTATTTACACGACGTAGTAGAAATTTTATCAGAGAGAGAGTTTTCACCTTACCACCATGTAGCCTGCCCGCTACCTCTCGTTCAACAGGTTATGAGCCCCGCTAGCCTGTTCTACTTGCGCTTATACCTCACTCTCGCTTCACTCGAAAACCCGTTCATTTCATTCCGTTGCTATATGCACTATCGTCGACACATCTCATATATACATTTTGTACGACGCACTGGCTACTATCAAAGTGCCACGAAGACGGAGTCCGAGACCAAGAGGAGTGATGGATTACTAGCGGCAGAGCGGTGGTAAAGGCGAAGGGATCGAAGCCGTGGCGCAATGCGCGGCGCTCTCTCCAAGGCTCGAAAGAGCAAGGTCAGCAGAATGCGAACCTACCCGAGAGCTTACCTGGTGCTCGAATTGGGAGGACGGCAAGAGCGACCGAAAATTTCGCCCACGAGGACACGCGATAAGTTCCAGAAGACCCGACGATTCCGGAAGTTGGACGACAGAGGCACTGGACGAGCACGTGGTACCGAGGCGAGCGCGTATCCACTCTAGGTGATTCAGGGTGCGAACGAAACGCGCGTAGGCGAGCGCGGGGGTGCTATTTTATCGATTGGCTCATCGACAAAGCACGGGCGCGACTCGTATATGGAGCATTCCAGCTTCAACTAGCGTGAAGACGGCGACGAACGGTTGGCTCACCGACGGTTGCCCGAAGCGCAACACGGCGACTCTACGAGGACGATGGCGGATTTCCCCACTACCGCGGACGATCCTGACGACGCCGATTCTATGCCTGGCGAGGCTAAAACGCAGTTTTGGTCGATGCAGCGGAACGGCGGGATTATCCCCAGACATCAGCCGAGGCGCGCATACGACAATCGAACCGACGAGCATCGTCGATATTCGCACGAGCGCTAGGTCAATGCAGCGCATGCGATCAAGATAGCAAGGCGCACGAACGAGACATCGAGTCGACGTATAGGAGACGATACCATAGCGGCGAGGTCAACTTCAAAAACTGCATGACAGACGCCGACAGCCGAACGATCGACAAACCGTGACCGAGCCGTAAGAGCCGCTGAGCCAGAGCCAACGACGGTCCCTGAGCGACAACGTGCGGGCGCAGATCGAGCGGTGAGAAGGGGGGGCGCTCACGAGGCGACAAACCTGACCCAAGACCGACTTCATATCTCTATCGTTTTCAACTCGTTTTATTCCGTTATTTTCCGCCCAAGCTATTCATTTCGATGCTCCATCTGAGCTTTTTGGACGAACACGATGGACAAACTCCTGGGAAATGGCACGAGATCGACAGGTCGACCTCAAAACCCACACCGACAGATGCAACCCGTAGACTGATCGACAAACCGACGAACCCTGTAAGAGCCGCTGAGCCATGGCCATGCGGTCCCTGAGCGACGACCCCGGGGCACTGATACGTGGTGCGAGCGAGCGGCGCTCCCGAAGCGACCTGCCCGACCTGAACGGATATCTATTCACCTTTTCTATATTGTTTTTATCCGGTTTCCATTTCGTCATTTTTGCTCAGTCTGTTCATTTTTGATTTTCTTTTCTATCTCTTGTTTTCTGCTTACTTCCACGTTTGAGGGGGTGTGTTGGATATCATCCGTGGCTGTGCGCATGTAGTCATGTGATCCATTCCCGAAGTATTTACACGACGTAGTAGAAATTTTATCAGAGAGAGAGTTTTCACCTTACCACCATGTAGCCTGCCCGCTACCTCTCGTTCAACAGAATAGGCAAAGGTTATGCAACGCTGTTGAGGGAACATGAAAGGACCGAGTAGGGGTTGGATCCACTAGATATTGCGTCATTTTGCGCGGAAAGTTGTCAACCGGAAAGGGGCCAGAGGAAGGGCAGAGGCACACGAATCGACGATAGCAAGTGACGCGGTCGTGACTGGTCAGAGGGTTGCTACTTTGCCGAGTGGGGATCATGTCGTATCCAGTCGGTTATTTTCCTCGAATACAGAGTCACCGGGTATGAGCGGTAGGGGTTGTCGATCCACTCGTATGTGACCTTGTCGGACCCGTAAGATTGTAGAATTTGTGCTCGTGTGTCTGTCCGAGACGCTACGATATGGTGACGTGACGTGGGTTTGCCCGAGGAATAGGGATATAAGCGCAGTGCAAAGGTTGGAGACGCGGAAGAAGATGGGGATGGTCGAGCCAATCGTGAGGTGAGTGATGAAGTCTTTGGATTGGTACGGGAGGGCTGCGGCAAGGTCATTAGGCACACGAGCTCGGTAGTATTGGGCTAAGCTAGCCGTGGTATGGTGTTAGCACGAACGTAGAGACAAACACGCAGTGAGATGTGAGGCTTACTGCAGGTGCACAAATTAGGACTGACCTGGCTTCTCTCATTCCTCCGGGGATACGTAACTCGCCAAGGGATGAACGAGATGGTAGTCGCGCGGACGCACTCGGTCCCGAGGCACCGAATCAGCACATGCTTTCCGAACAAAGATTGATGAGCCACCACCGAGGATCAAACAACGGCCTGGTAAATCTACCTCGAGAGGCACGGCAATGCTTCCTTGACGGGAGACCGGCCATGGAGGGCTATGGCAGCTTGTTGGTTCGTCGACAGTGAAGACATCCCTTCCCCAAGTGCCATGAATGAGACTCCCGGCGTGGGAGACTTGACGGCGCTGAGCACTGAGTCTGAGCAGAAAACCGTTGTCGTTGGCGAGTAGAGCCTGGACGTTGATGACGCAATCAAGGCGCTTAGCAAAAACGGCGTTTGTACCCATCGCTTTCGGACAGTGTGTTGGCCCTACCCGCCTTTGGTTCTTCGAAAGCGGAGAGGAGAATCGGCGGAAGAGTCTTGATGGCGCAGATAAACACCCCGCTCGTCCATCTTTCATGATTATATCTATTCCTGTTTTACGAATAGAGAGTCTACATGTGGCATCGGTTCGATTTGACTGCCTAGTTACTCTACGGCGCTGAACCTTGGATTCCTCATAAAGACGCAGATCATTTCAGCTGCATAAACCTCCCCGCTACGGTGATGGAATCTATTGCGCTTTCTAGCTGCTATGACCGAGCAAGACCCTTCGCACGAATTTTTCAACCTCATCGAACCCGCATATATCCATTAGAAGTCCGAAACAAGTGAATTTACGCATGATAAATCAAATGTACCCCACAGTGTGCGGTTGTAATTCACTGCAAAACATCAAACCAAACCATTTATTCGGGTATCATACATTTAACCGTGTTTCGTTTACACAAATCCCTGCCACACCGTTCGTCCTGTGGCCGCAACTTTAGACCCCAATATGTATGTACGGCGCCCATCTCCACACCTCCTTCTCCCCCACCTTCTCACGCAACCTTGCCACTGCCTTGTGTAGCGCTCGAGCAGACTGCGAGTGGTCCATCTTGCCATCTTTCATGAGCTCCGAGTATACAACCTCTGCGACAACCGGCGCATCCTCGTCCACAATCGACCACATCGTTGCAATAACACTCGGATATCCGACCATTAGCATCCCGGCCGCTAGATGTGTCGCCTCATCCGGAAGGTTATGGTCCCCAGTCGCGGTACGACATGCTGAGAGGAATGCCAAACCTTTTTCCTTGAATTGCCGTTTTGCGATCTCCTCCAGCGTAAGTGTGCCATCGTGAAGATGAAACCCGCTATGACTGGGATTCTGACGATTTTGGTCGGCATGGCACGCAAAGTGGACCCAGCTGTGTTGTTCCATGGCGGCGAGAGTAGCAGCAACAGTGGCCAAAGCTCCGTCAAGTTGAGAGCACCGAGCCTCGATAGCCTGTTCATTGATTATATTGAGCTCGCGCGCGGTGTTTGGTAACGGCGTTTGCCCTGGAGTGGCTTCCTGCCCAACCAGCAAGAGCTCCGCCTGGGAAGTCAATACCTTCTTGTGCATAAGCAGAGCGGAAAGCGTTGGGGTGTATGATGAAACGACAAAGTCAGATGTTTTTTTAGATCCGTCGTTGTATAGGCCCGCAGCATGGAGAGGCAAGAACGACAAAGCCCCAATAGCGCACCATGTGATATGGGGCAGTTCGTCGTCGTTTAATTTGTCCTAGGTGATTATATTATTAAAGAGAGCTTACTGGAGAAAGGGTTATACGTACTGTGTATGAAAGCGCATTTAGTATGGGCTCTACCACGCTGGTCCATAGAAGAGCTAGCGACTGAATATAGTTTGGAGTGTTTGTCTTGAACCCCCGAGCGGTCTCTGGACTGCCACGCTGGCACATCTGCGACACAGTTTGGGTACTGAGGGCCTCCAACTGCTCTTGAGTCACTTTGCTTAGGTGCACGTGAATAATGTCTTCGCGCTGTGGCATAATAATAAGAGCGTCGCATCGTTCATCGTGCGCATTGACGACAACAACAGGCCCATCATTGACGGCTCGTTTGAGTTCCTCCGCCTTGAGTGGTAGCATAAAATCGTGAAAACCAGGGAGCAAGCGCGCTTTCGTCAGGAGCTCACTCCAACGAAACGCCAGCTGGTGGTGATGGCTCGTCTGGGATACCGAGTCTGTCGAGAAATCGCTGGCCGGGGGATGTAGTGTTGACTCCGAGCAAGCCATATCAAGTTGGCGGGCGACAGCTTGAAGCTCAAGCGCAAGACCGGGATCCTCACGAGAGATTTCGTCAAACGAGGTTCGGAGCTGGAGTGTTTGACTCCAAATCACAGCTCGCCCTTGTTCCAGCCATTCGAGGGCAAGGCCATATGACCCTACCGAGATAGCCCACGAAGCGGCTTGGCTGGCAAGATCACGAACCATGTTCATTGCACTTTGTCGATGTTTGATCGTCTGGCCAATCCATACGAGCTGAGTAAGCGAGGAGAACGCCACTCGATAGGCTTCAAGCGGAGAAAGACCGAGTACTCTCGATAAATGCGCCCATTTCTGGGCGGATTGCATCTGGCAAGAATGTGTGAATGAAGTAGTCTGGGCAGCCGACCCAAAGGCATTGCAAGCCTCCTCAAGATCAACCTTTTGCCGGAGACAATGGTATCTGAGTTCCCTGCATGCTCCAAGTTTCAGCAAACGGCACGGTTTTTCACGGTGGCCGTCAGGCATGAGCTGGATTGCTTTAGACAAGTATTCTAATGAGTTGTCGATGTCCGCCAAATCCTGGGTACGTTGAAATCGACACCCCCACGACCACCCGACATGATCTAGGTGGGTCGGTTTCATAGCGTGATTGTCGGGGATGAGCTGTGCGGCTTGAGAATGACATTCTATTGCGTGATCTATGTCTATTACCTCTCCCAAAAACTGAAATCGCCGCAGCCACGAGACTCCCAAGCCGGATAGGTAGACCTCTTTGTCTGGGTCATCATCGGCAGCGAGCTGAGATGCTTGAGAATGATGGTCTATTGCATGGTCGATATCCCACTGTGGCAAATGCCGGTACCTGAACTTAGTACGACATCGAACTCCGTACTTCTCAGGAGTTCCAGGGCGCGGCGTCCGTACTCTCCGTGACACCCGGATTTTTGAGGGTACTACACCCTGCTGGGGGCCCGAAATCCCGTACTACCTGTGGCTCGGGGTAGTACGCCAGGCACGGGCAGGGTTCAGTCTGGACAATTGTAAACGAATAAGACAATTATCGATTCTCATTACAATGCGGACCAATCGTACTCTAATCACCATCACCAGCCTCGCTATCATCGTCGTCGTCGAATTGTGGACGCACACAATCTCTACTTCGATCGACGATAGCCCATGTCGCCCCTAGCTGGATTCTTCCCACGACGGAGATGATCGTGTCTATATGCACGAGGTTTATTGGCCCCAACTCGGTGTACGTTACGACGGGTGTCTCAGGCCGTACTGCGTCCGACCCGTCCGTATTGCACTGCTGTACGGCCGCGAGTAAATACGCATTATCGGTGCCGTTACTTGTAAATTGATCATCAGTAAACATCATGAGCGAAAAGCTACCAGGTATACTCACTCTTCAATGAATCGAACAAAATATATGCCTACGCATCGACCATAGTAACACTGTACGTAGGGGACATCCGGCAGACGTCGCCAGCGAGCGTTGCGATCTGGTAACAGATCGTACTGATGGAAATGTGAGTCACGAGACTAAGACTTTAAAATAATGCGGAGGATAGTCAAGATCTTACCTTGACAAACGAATTGTCGCGTGCCATGTGATCGCTCGTGATGAGTTTCGCACTACGAATGCGATCGCCATCTGGAACCTGGCGAAATCGCCCGTAGCTTATCAGCGAGTCGAAATTGATTCGGCGTTTGAGTTGGTGCCGGGGAGTATCGGGAGAGACGAGCGAAAAATAGCCGAGAAGCTGGTTTTCCAGCTGGGTTGTGTGCACACCTCGCGTCTTCACAGGCACTCCGAGTACGACTTCCGGGACTGTACAAAATATATAAACTGTGCGTGAGGGAGAAAAGAATCCACGCACATTCGTCGTGCATCCTCTCCCGGCTCGATATTTCCACGCCGTGCACTATTCTTCTTTGGACGCGCGGTCTGCCTACCGATGGCAAGTTGAAAGTTCTTGATACAACTTTCATTTGCGCGCTTCGGGCGACGTAGTTGTTGATCATCTCGTACGGTCGGATACGGTTTTTGACGGCTAAAAGGATAAATTGACAGAAGCGCTCCATGACGAACGCCCATGATGCCCAGAGCGGACCGGTCCGTCTGATATAATAAGCCATGTGCAACAGGGCGTGGATGGTCAGAGGGCATGCAGGAAGACGCTCTAAAGCGTACTGATAATAAAGACTGAGTATATGCGCGTCACCAGTCGACAGCTGTAAGACATCTTAGGTACAGTGATAACTTACAGTTCGTACTCGTTCACCCACTCGCCAACCATCCTTTCAAGGAAATCAATCTCCTCGTCCTCGATCTTAAACTGCATCACAAGCAGCATGATTTCTCGCATCTTGAGGAAGTGGCTAAAAGGGCGTGAATAAATACAAATGGCACAGTAAAGACAAAAAGCTCACCTGTAATATGGCTCGTTTAGTCTCCCCCGAAGTAGAATTGGAGCCATGTATTGAAACCAGAACGCGAAGGCTTCGGCCTTGAAAAGCTTGGTGTCATCGGCAATGTTTGGAAGAGTGCCGACAAACTCTGCAGGGATCGTTCGTGTAGCCGCTGCAGTTTGCTTACCAATCACTTTCCATACCACTTCATCGATCACATAGTCGCCATTTTGACCCGCGTCCAGCCACTTGAAAGTTCCCGTCCAATGTTTGATCATGTTCGGGACCAAGTTTTCAAATAAGAGATGCATGATGTCGTACGGGAAACTCGAGGATAGATCGATTGACTTGAGTCTTGTAAATATTGAGCGCGAGTTAATCCCAAGATCTTTCTGGAGGAACTCGCGCGCTGCCCTTGTTGGCGCAGCTTCGATGGCGCGCAGGTCAGCTAAGAACTCTACATGCGATCGCATGGGGAGCTCAAAGGGGGAGTGTGGTATTTCGTTGTCGGGGCGCCGTAGAGGTATGTAATAAACAGTGGTGCGCGCGAGCGGGCAGGGATAACCCTGCATATAGCAGGCTCGGCAGGGGGCGACTCCGTTGTGTCCCTTCATAGCGGTCATTTTGGAGACTGCGAGAATATCACCAAATACTAGAATTAGAAACGCGTGAAGTGTGAATACATAGGCTACCCCTTCGGGGCTAAGTCCGCTGCATTCCACACCCTCCTGCAGCTTCAATAGTTCATCCAAAAGCGGCTCTAAGAACGAGTTGATGTCTTTGCACTGTAGGGGACCGGGGATAACACCGACGCACGATACGTTTTCGAGTTTGGTTCGATGCCGGGGGTGGAGATTGTAATTGATTAGGATAATAGGCCAAGCGGTCGAGAGACCTCGGCGACGACGCTTGAAAAGAGTGACCCCATCAGTTGATAGGCCAAGTGCGATATCTTCGGGGTTATCAAAAAAGTGATACCCACCAGCTTGATTGACGGGAGTGGCACGAAGCCTGCGATAGTCTTGCCCATCGAAGACGTCGTGGGTAACGCCTAATTCACGATCCACATCAGCTTCAGAGCGATAACGAAGCTTTGTAACCGTAGCAGTGTTTTGGAAGAGGGCTCGTAGCTGAGGGATCAGGGGTGTATAGTGAAACACTCGCCTGGGTTTGCGGTTTGCGGCGTGGCGTCGCTCTCCGCAGAACGAGCACACCTCAAGATCAGCAAACCTCCCAACGTAGCAGAGACAAGAGTTGATGCAACAGTCGTAGGGTGCCGTATCGAGACCGGAGAGGATGCGCAGACGACGCCAAGCAATGAACTCGGATGGGATCTCGTGCTCGGCGCAGACGCCGAGGCGAAGATCGTCCCATGTCGAACGTGAGAAATGGGTCCGAAGCCGGGTAGCAAGGAGTTCAAACATCTTGCGGTCTCGACGGTTGAGTTCCCGAGCCTCTGTGCAATGACTTAGCCAGTGTTACCGCGCATCGAGTGTAGTCACGTACGTAGTTCATCCCATTCATTGTCGTCCAACCCAACAAGAAACTCCTCGAGGAACTCTCGCAGGAGTGCCTGGTCGATGCGAGGTTCATTGTCCGGGTCCAATCTCGGTTCGTCCACTTGCTCGTCGAACAGGGGGTCTTCGTTGCTACTGACCGAGCTGTCATCCCCAGGTTCGTAGTCAGCCTCTGAGGGGTCGGGGCTGATGAGGTTACCCCACTCGTCGATTGCAGCGTTGGGATTGCGAAGAATCCTATAGACGTTCTCTAACTTAAAGTGTCAGCGTACGTTGCAGTCAGGCGCTGGGGACTCACCAAGAAGTGGGATGTGGGCGAACGGTGGTTGTAGCCCATTGGGGTTTGCATCGACTGGAGGATGTTCATCGTTGGCCGGGGGGTTGTTCGCACCGACCAGGGGGACATCTACGTCGGCGGGGGGGTGAGGGTTTGCATCGGCCAGATCCGGTGGGGGATCGATGTCCATATTGTTCGGAGCGTGGTCCACTGGTAGGGCTAGCGGCCATAGTATGATCAAAAGGTCAGAAATACAAGCAGACAACATACCTGGCTGGGGTGGATCGTCCGCATCGTCCGAATCGTCCGCATTGTCCGAATCGTCTGCATCATCCGAGCTCGACTCCGCCTCTGAGTCTGACATGTACCCAATACCCTCCCTGTACGGCTCTAGATGCCGGTTGATCTGCCTTTTACTAAGGAGTCTACCGCAGTGAGGGCACTCGCGCCCTGGCTTGGGGGGCATCGTATGGGGGGTGTTGCATCGTCGGGCAAGGGTGGGGGATAATAAGAGGGATGGTTTCACGTGGCTCTGTGAGACCGCAACTCGGCGTCAATCGCCATTGTGCCTGCATTATGTCTGGGCACACACAAAGTTGTACGTACTTTGTATTGCGCTGGGCTCATTCATACTAATTATTCATTCTTCTCAGCACGCGTAGACCATGCCGCACCGCTCTAGACACCCCAATTGCGTTGGGCGGAGACGTACGCTAACCAAAAGTAAGCACTGATGAACTATTTTTCAATGTTCCGCGTTGAAACGCTCACTTTTACCTCATATTTTGCCCTTAACCCTTCGTATCCTATCCATTTGCAATGTACACACGCTCCTCAGGAGCAACGCCTCCATCACCACGACTTTGCAGGCAGGTGCGATACTCTTAAGAAGCCTGCTTGTTTCGAGTTGAGGCGCATCCCCTCCCCCCCTAGTTTTACGCTTTAGGTGCGCCGGCTACCCGTCTCAAGGCTTGACAATCTCACACTGACGGACTATACCCACGTTAGATAGGCACCTTACAACACCCAATCTTATTCCCAACACAACAATTACTCAGTACGTATAACTCTCTGACCGAGTCATGCCCTGCTAAATCCGAGCACTCGATTGAACCAGCGCCAAACACCCACTTCGTATACGGATAACGTGCTAGCCAGTGCCAACTCGATCGGCACTTGCACTACCGCTGACACCGACAGGAAGAAGTGTGAAGAGTCCCGCAAGGAGACTTACTCCTTGTGCATCTACAAGGGTGAGTTCTATCTGAATGTGCCATCGCGAATTGGCGCTCATAGATCGATTCAACAGTGCTCAAGCAGGTTCACCCTGATACCGGTATCTCGAACAAGGCTATGGCCATCCTCAACTCGTTCGTCAACGATATCTTTGAGCGTATTGCGACTGAGGCTTCTGGTATGTGCCATGCCAGATGATCAAACCCCTACACAGCTAACTGTCCTGTCCAGGACTCTCCTACTTGAGGAAGGGCCTCATCCTCCCGGGTGAACCGTCCAAGCATGCCATCTCCGAGGGAACCAAGTCAGTGACCAAGTTCTCTGCTGGTACCGGCAAGTAGATGTTCTTTCGCGGACTCTGGTCTCTGTCATATCTTTTTATCCTGTCGTACTTTTGTTATGTACTCTTAATGTGACATACGCTCGATGTACACCTCGTTCACACTCGTTAATAACATCGCCGTTAACCTTTATGCACGCTGTTGTAACTCGGCTCTTGCGCCCAACCCACGTCTCGGTGCCCTAGATCAGCGGCGACGATTTGTAATGTGGGCTGAGACAAACGGGATTAATATTTCCCTGAGCACTATTAGCACGATCAAACACGATGTGTGGCTTAGTCTTAAAGCTGACCTGTCTGTTCTTTCGCAGTTTGTTGCAGCACCCCCCCCCCTTCGTGTTGTGTCCCGTGCGATTCTGAGCTGCCCCCACTATGTCTTTGCCCCCTAACGCCAATATCCAAGCGCTCCTGGGCCAACTCCTGGCTGCGACTCAAGGTGAGTAGCGCATCTGCTCCAGCGGTCGCCTGTGGTGCTAATGGAACACACCCCGCAGGACAAGCACCACCACGTACCGCAACTAGCGGCCCAGGTATGTATAACTCAAAACCACATACACTCACTGATGCATCTTTGATCACAGTGGACATCGTATCAACTATGGCCGCTCTCGCAATGTTGGCACCCCAACTCACCGCCGCTCTCCAGACTCCGACATCTTCCAACGAGGCCGATGAATCAAGCATGGACCGGCTCTCCGACTCGAACCGTCGGATTAATATGAAGTTCAAGTACAACGAGCGACCATCAGGTACGGCTGGGCGGGGCGATTTTGACTTGAGGAACCGTATGGGACTCAACAAATTGGACTACGATCTCTTCCTCGTAAGTCTTTGACATTTTACTTTAATTCTCAGATCTTATAATTAATTACCAACAACAGCGCACGGTCAAGGATGCGACTCACGTCGCACAGCTTGACCGGACGCAGATGATGAAGTTCCAAGATGCAAGAAGGTTAGCCCGTGCTCGTTCCAAGGTAAATGCGTCTATTTCATGCTGTACCGTACAATATTTCTAACGCTATCCTAAGATCATCAAAGCACTACCCGGTCTTTCGGTATATGCCAACTGCAAATGGCCATATTGGCCGGTTGACGGTGGTCTCCTCATCAGCTTGAAGGCCTCGGCGCAGGCTCACAAGCGTCGACAGGAGCAACTTGCATTGGAGGAAAATCCACCTGCGAACGTAGGCGACGATCCTGCGGACGATGGACATGACCCTATGAATGCGGACGATCATCCGAACGCTGACGATCCCGCAAATGTTCGAGACGACCACGTGCTAGATGCCGCCCCTGCCGGCAATGTCGAGGATGACTCCGATACGGACGAAATTGGAGACCAGACCATGACATCTGTACACGAATGTAGGTGAGCATCATATAAACCAAAAAACATCACTAACTACACATCACAGTCGACGAAATCCCTGGTGCAGAAGTGGATACGGAAGAAGAGGAGAGCGAGGATGAACAGGAGGAAGAAGTGATGGACGACACGCCACCTTCCGCTCCTCCTGCTTACAACTCGGCCCCTGCCCCCGTCCGTCTTGATACCGACTCCAGCCTTGCACCCTCTACCACGCGTAAGGCTGGGTCACGCAAGACCTCTCCTCTTCCCCCAGCGCTTGTAGCCAATACGCCTGCCGCAAAGGATCGTGCCCAGTCGCTCGCTCCGACTGATCCCGACCCACTCGACTCGGGTACTACCACTACCCGCTCGCGTCGCAACAACAAGGCGGCAGGGTCCGTCTCCATTTCGCCCGCTTCGAACATCGTCCTAACCTCTACCACTGGTGCTGCGCCTGCCACAAGCACCATCTCGTATGCCGCGACGACTACGACTACCGTTCAAGCGCAGGCCTCGTCGACCACCGGAGCACCGCATGAGCTGGGCGACCCCGCTGGGTATGCCTGGCTCCCTGTTTCGAAGCGTCCCCCTATCCCCTCCGTTCAAGATCCTGTCGTCCCCAATCCCGCCGATTCGACTGCCAAACCTAAGCGGGGGAAGAAGGCAGCCACTGTCGCACCGCCGGCAAACGTCGATGCTCCCGCAGCCGCATCTGAGGCTGCGCAGTCCAAACCAAAGCCAAAAGGTAGAACGGCTAAGGCTGGTGCTGCCGTGCCCGCACCCGATCCAGAGGTATCCGACATCGAGGCTGCACCGGTGGCGAAGGCGACCCGCAAGAGGGCTGGCGCAGGCGCGAGCGCCAACAAGTCTGTAGGTCGTGTGGGATTGTCCGCATATAACCGAGTGCTAACGGATAAGTTTCAGGCAAACGCAAAGCCAGCCTCTGGATCGAGGCCCAGGTCAAAGTAGGAGTGGGTATATGCGCATTGCAAGGGCGCTCTCATTCATTTTATTTTCTTTTCAATCCATACTCGCGTGCTTTGACGATCTCGTTACAATTTCCGCTGCATATTAGCAGTCTGCCTGTGTTTATGCTCTCTTATAATACGATCGCATTTTGACAAACAGACCTATTCAACAAAATACGAACCCGAATCGATAAAAGATAAATGAAAAAACGGAAAGATAAGATGGGATAATAATAACCAAAGCGAAGATACAGATAAGATAAGACAAACCGGGAACCCAAGCCAAGGCCACTCAGTCCCGAAAAGGGTACCCCCGCGTACTACCACGTACCCCCTAGAGGTACGCATGCGTACCACAACAGACATTTGGTACTACGCGTAGTTCGAATTGTGCTATGGACCCGTACGGCCCGATTATTTTTGTTTATTTTGACGGTACTTTAATCGGGTCCGTTGGACGTTTTTCCGCTACTAGCGCGTAGTACCTGTCGTACTCTAACAGGCACCACGTAGTAGTACCAGGGGTAGTACCGGGAATTGCTACAGTGATCCGGAAGATTCCTAAGAAGCTCGAATCTACGCAGTCGGGCGTTACCGAGGCAATTCAGACATCGAGGCTTATCAGCATGATCGTCAGGAATGAGCCGAAATGCTTTATCAAAGGAGTCGATTGCGAGATCAATGTCGGCAAGTTCTCCAAGTCGCTCGAATCGAAGAAGCCATGCATTCCCGAGAGTCACCAAGCGGTCAGGTGTGCGTAAATGACTATTGGGAGTCAGCCGAACCGATTGAGATAGAAGGCTTAAGGCATGATCGATGTCAGTCAATTCGCCGAAACGCTGAAACCGATGAATAAACGAGCTTCCTAGGCTGCTGAGAAGTTCTGGTTTGGAGATGTGCTCATCAGACGTAAGTTGTACCGCTTGAGACTGATATTTCAATCCATTGTCAAGGTCTGGGAGTTCTCCCATTCGCTCGAATCGACTCATCCATGCCCCTCCAAGGTTCATCAAATAACCTGGAATATCCGGGTGATTTGTGGGAATGAGCTGCACTGCTTGAGACAGACATTCTAGGGCATGTTCAAGATCCGCCAAGTCCCCGAAACGCGCAAACCGATGTTTCAACGAGGCCCCGAGACTGCCAAGACACATCGGGTGTTCAGGGTGACCTTCAAGCGCGAGCTGGACCGCTTGGGAATGACAGGTTACTGCGCCATCAATGTCTGCTAGTTGGCCAAGGCGCAAGAATCGAAACAGTCGCGAGTTTCCGAGGTTATGGAGTAGACCGGATTTTTTGGGATCTCCATCGCGTGTGAGCCGAACTGCCTGAGAATGACATTCTATTGCGCGCTCAATATCTGATATCTGCCCTAGAAGCTCGAATCGGGAGCGCCACAGGTTGCCAAGGTTGCCGAGATAACCTGGTTTTGCGGGGTGGCCTTCGTGTGCGAGCTGAACTGCTTGAGATAAGCAGTCCATTGCATGGTCAAGATCTATCGGCTGTCCGAGACGTTCAAATCGGCAGCCCAATGCGATTCCGAGACCGCTGAGACAACCTGGCTTTTCAGGATGCGCTCCACGTGCAAGCTGAACTGCTTGCGAGTGATACTCAATCGCACGATCAATGTCCTCCAGCTGCCCAAAGTGCCGGAATCGACCTAAACACAAAACCCCGAGATTGCACACTCGCCCTGGTTTATTGGAGTGCCCATCATATGTGAGCTCAACTGCATGAGAGTGACAGTCTATTGCATGATCAATATCCGTCAGTTCCCTCGAGCACTGAAATCGACCGTGCCACGAGTCCCCTAGGTCGATAAGACGACCTGCTTTGTCAAGTTGGCCTTCTGGAGCAGTTTCTATAGCTTTTCGTAGACATTGTATCGCGTTATCTATGTTCGCCAGATCTCCGAGCCGATTGAATCGAGTCTTCCACAGGACTCCAAGGACGGCTAAGCATTGTGCAAGTTGTGCGGTATCGCGTGTGCCCACTCTTACCGCCTGGACTCCATATTTTATCGCCTCTTCGATGTCCAAAAATTGCCCTAGTTTTGTAAGTCGGAGGTAAAGTAGACAGCTCAATGCTTGAAGTCGCAGGAAGGTAGGGAGACCCAATTGTTCACTCAACGCCAAGTAATGTTTTTCGCAAGCAATAATGAGATCCAGTAGCTGAATATAGTCCTGGGATCTGTATAATTTGAATAACTGAGAGCCAATTGCCCTCACTGCATCGAGCTTTCTCTCGAGCCTATTGGCACACATATGATGAGCCATATGTTGAATCTATAATTTTGATTCATACGCACAACGCTGTTTCGGAAAACTGGGCTGGTTCCTCGCTGTTCCCTATCCACTCATCCAAGAGTATATCCACAAGATCCTCAGCGTTCATCAGCTCTATGTTGAGTGGTATTGTTACAAGCGAGCCCCTCTTAGATCCTTGCCCAAGATCGATAACCAAGGTTTGATCGCTATTTGAAAGGTCTGTACTCCTAGTTCGGCGTTTCTTAGTTCTTTGACGCAGTCCAAGTGCAGAGTTGACATACCCGTGAAAGCCACTCATGACAAGGGGCTGCATGAGTTTCTACAGCTGGCTTGCAGCGATTGACCCGCGTGCATCGCCCAGCTGACTTTATAACTGTTCATGAGAGAATATCTTTCACCAGAATCATGGCGCATCAAGGCAGTGGATCAAGATCAGGGTGATCTATACTGAAAAGGGCCCGAATGCAATGCTCGGTGCCAACCCACTCCACACTGTCTATCCTTTTTTTGACTGTTTACGCAAGAATCGAGTAACATCTATGACCTCAAAATGAGCTCACCTATGTTCTCCCAAAAACACGGACACTGAGCATTTGCTAGGAGAACCCAACACTATACTAAATATGCGCCAGGTCTTACTTCGAGGGGTTCCCTAACTGTCATGAACTAAGATACGCGGTATTAACTCGGAAGAATACTGGTGTCCATATGGCTTGTTAACTCTTTTGGTAGTATAGTAACTTTATATTGGATGCCTATATTGGATAGCTGCCCGTAAAGTCTGAATCGGCTTGTACTGTAACCGGTTCGGTCGGCCAATGGCGCCATGAACACAGCCATGTATATACAGACCTTGTACAGACCTAACACGCGGGCTGCACAGCCTGATTTTGAAATTTGAAGCTGTATGCCCATCCATCCGCTCGTTTTGTTTGGCACATGCGCCAATGTCTTCTCTCTTGCAAAAATGCCCTCGAGCGTGGTTCGGCCGCTCCTCTCAAGTGTCCACTCGACAGGGTCAGTTGGCTCACATCAAGCGGGAGGCGGACGATCGGCCCCACTTCACACTGGTCAAGTCGCGCCACCCCGAGTAATCATCGGATCTCGTTTGTGTACGTACGTACATACGGCTATGATGCAGGCCCTACTGGTCGATTGTCCTGTTAGAGAGGGGCGGAAAAGATCTAGAAAGAAATTCGCTTTACCGCAATCATCCATTGGGACTGTATATACATGGCTGCATTCATGGCGTCACTGGCCAATAGAACCAGCTAGAACCTTGTTTAGGCCTTACGGGCAACTGTCCGTAATATTATTTCCATTTATATGTGACACGATGGGACGAAGCCTGCGGAGGAAGCATCGTGAATACTCAGCCGAAAGAAGAGCGGGTCGGACAGCTCACGTGACCCCTTGGCCTCTTACAGAGGCTCACGACGAGGTGCGCGTGTGTGTGCGCCCTCGTGTTCTTTTTAGCCCACCGCCCGCCCTCATTCAAAATAAGACTATATGCATTGATGCCTTGATTTAATTGATATGAAACCGAGCTCAGTGCCGCCCAGAATGCGTTTGTGGGGGCGATCCCCGCGGTCGCACTCTGGGCGGCCCGGCCACTCGTCGGTCCGCCTGCAGCGGACCGACTCCCCCACCAGCACCGCGAAAGCTGGGCTCGGTGCATATATTTCGCATATATCGGCACGTCCGACTAAGAGCGACCAAGGCTGAGTGTGTTAAATCTTATTACAGTGGGCGCCAAATCAAATGCAACACGTGACCCTCTCGCTGAAAAGCGAGGGCGACGGGCGATAGCGAAGGGATACTGCGGACATGTGCTAACGAAATATGTACATACATGTCCCCCGGTCTCTTGTAAGAAAATTGAGATTTGTTGTTCAATCCTGCGGCGAGATAATATCCGGACAGTGGCATGAGCCGTTGCATTTGTTTCGTTACTCGGCGCTTAAATGCTCAAGCCCAGTAAATGTGAGCTCAATTGCCCATTTCTAGGGCGATTCTGACGAAACGAAGTATGCGCTACGTCCCCGGGCCATTTAAATAGTACATCCTCGGCATTTGAGCCCGTGTCGATTGTGGCTTTCAGAGTTATTCATCAGACAATGAGCTAAACCTGCAGACACCCCCGCCTCTAGCACCACAGCTATTTCAGTCGCGCAGCTATTTTAAACGAGCCTAACGCAATCTATGGTGCTCTAGATAGTACCCCAGCGTGTACCGAGCGACTCCCGTACAGCATACATAAAGCAAATTGTGGATTAAGCGCTCCTAGGCGCAGTTTCGATATGGTGAATCAGCTACTGCGAGTGCCAGAGCACGTCTGGGAGGCTAGCAATCTCACATATGGTAGATGTGGTATAGGGGAAGGTGCTCGCCAAGTTGCAGCGCGTTTGGACAAGTCTGCGCGAAGTTATGGTCTAAACGATGTTGCTGTGGTTGTGTTACATAATGATTAGGGAGCTTGGGCTTAGCGCCAATCTTGCAAATTGGCGTTGTTAGCAGTGACAATTTGGCGATTTGATAGTGACAATTTAGTCCTCACCATTGAATATAGGATCAGATGGGTTGAGGTTTTCGCAAATCGTAGATAGATATGATGTCACTTCGCTGGCAAGTTTCTGCGCCGAAACGTGATGATTTGAGTGAGAAATAAATTGGTTTGTGGCCGCGAAAAGTTAGGGACAATGTGTTGAGAATCTTTGATTCTCAATTGGCTTCTTAGCGCATTCGTACTTGCTGAAAGGTATGCATAGAACCCTCAGGGGGCTTGCCCCGAAGGGCGGCTGCTGAATGTAGAACTATCTACATGAGGTACAGTATAAATAGGGCGTACATGCGTGTATGCTGTACATGAAAAAGATAAATGAGCGCATAGGAAGCGCTATGCATACAGCCATGGAGGCTGGGTATCAGGTGGCGGTTAAGCCGGCGGTTCATCAATCACAACACAATGTCGCTAAGCGCCCACGAGTCACTGTTTCTTGTCGGTGCCATCGCTTCGCCGGCTGCCACCATGTCAGAATTGCAATCGGAGTACGATATTGACAATGACATTGATAAGATGCTGGCTGAACTACCTCCGCCTCCCCCGATTTTCGCTCCTCGAGGCCTTGCCGTTGCAGCTCAGCTTGTACAAGTTTTGTCCGTTTCGGCGCCAGATATCCTTGCTCCCTCTCTCAATTATTCCACCAGCGAGGTGCTGGCACTTGCTCTACACGATTCAGCTCATCGGAACGACATATCTGGGCCGTCAATACCACGACATTCCAGTTTATTCAGTGGGACTCGGCCAAGTTCACAGCATCGAGTCTCATTTGAAGAAATGAGTGACGAGTGGTGTCGTACAAACACCAGGCGAGTAATCGGACATAGCTTACAGAACTACATGTAACTTTATCTAACCAGGTTCGAAACGAAATCCGACTTGACTCGAGTTCGGACTGCACTTGGAATCCCCGATCTGTTCATTTCCTCCCGACGCGAGCGGTCCTCAGGAGACGAAGCCCTCGCTATCCTGCTTTCACGCCTCTCTTACGCCTCCCGACTCCTTGATCTCAGCGACAAATGGGGTCGCTCTGAGGCTGCTATTTCTCGCTGTATCTCAGAGATTGGCCTCTTGATTTATAATAACTGGTCCCGCTTGTTGGAGTTCAATCCTCGGTTTCACACTCCAGCTCGATTAGACCACTATGCTGCTTGTATCTCTGCTGCTGGCAGCCCCCTATCTGATGTATGGGGGTTTATCGACTGTACCATCAATGAAATATCCCGTCCAGTAGTTAACCAGGATATAGTCTACAATGGTTACAAGAAAGGTCATGCGCTCAAATACCAGGCTGTTGTGACACCCGATGGGCTCATGTGCCCCACTTATGGCCCAGTTGAAGGACGCCGAGCAGATGGCGGGATTTTGGAGATGTCAGGGCTCGATGAGACGTGCACCTCGCATGCAATCGGGGCTGATGGTCGGCAGCTATTTGTCTATGGTGATCCAGCGTATGGTCTTAGCAATACAGTAATCTCCGGAGTAAGGAGAATAGGTGGCCTGACTGACAATGAGAGGAAGCTCAATCTCAAGATGTCAAAGCTAAGGCAGTCAGTAGAGTGGGGATTTGGGAACGTTTCTCGCAACTTTGCCTTTATTGGTTACCCAAATGGTTTGAAACTTGGGCTTCAACCAGTTGGACGCTTTTACCTTCTTGCTGTTATTTTCACAAATATCCGGGCTTCCATGTATCCTTCGGAAATCTCTGTCAAGTTTCAGTGCGCACCTCCTCCACTTGAGGATTATCTAGAGTCTTTTAAATAGTGTATTGTATACATATGATTATTACAACAATGATTAGGGTTTAAAATACCGCTCACTGAAATCAGCAAATGTACTGCTGATTTGCTCTGTTGCAATCGCCAGGCGCAGTATGGCTGATGTGTTATCCCGAGTCGCTCGAATTTGCTCACGTTGAAACACTTCGGCACGCTGAGCGCGTATCCCCTCGGCGCGATCAACCACAGCGGAGATTCCGACTACCAAATTTGGAACAGACGGAGCGGAGCGAGCCCCTGTCAACGGTGCAGACATCGCACGGCCTGGTGCTTGCGACGCTTCAGGGCCATCAGGAGTGGGAGGGGAAAGAGCGGGAGTTGGTTCACGGGCAGACACATCTAGAACTGCGTTATGTCGAGTATGAGCTCCAAGTACCTCTTGCCGATGTATACTCTGAAGTGTTCTGTTAATACACAATCAATTAAGCATGGACCAGAAAATACCCTAGTCTTCATGCCCCGTTCCTTATCGCGCTCTTTTTCCCACGCATTCCATCTTGTAACCATGGAGTCGAGAATTGAAGCAACCTGGATATGTTGCTCGCTCGTCAATGGAAGGCGAAGCGACTGAGCACTTTTCCCATCCTAGGTGACATCGTAAGCTTGAATCGACTAGAATTTGTGCCAAGCGTACCTCATGCAATTTGCGGAGCGCTGCGACTTTCCTCTGAACTGTCCGATATCCGAGCGGTGGATTGAGTGAGTGGTCGATATTGAGTTTGTCCGCGATCTCGGTCCATCCGTCTGTGGTAGTACCGTGTTCAGCAGCCCAGGGTTGCCTATCCGAGAGCAGGGAGATGAGATCACGCAGGGGCTCGAAGGTGAAGCTGACACGAGGCTTCACAGGCTGCTTCTGAGGTGTGTCATCGCCAGGGCCCTGCGACTCCTCCTCGATACGTTCTGGCGATGCTCGAGAGCGTACAGAGGCCTTCTTTCGAGTGGAACGGGTATGCCTCTTAGCTTTAGTCATGATACAGAGGGTGGGCGTGAGTAAACGGCTGAACCACCCCGATAGCGACAATTTGAAACTGCCCAAGGTACAATTTGATTAAGTACAATGGCGCTAAGCCCGAGCTCTCTATTTCCTAGTAAATCTCACCCGAAAATCAAATTTCGGTATTGTTTGAATTATAACTTCACACAGACTTGTCCAAACGCGCTGCAACTTGGCGAGCACCTTCCCCTATACCACATCTACCATATGTGAGATTGCTAGCCTCCCAGACGTGCTCTGGCACTCGCAGTAGCTGATTCACCATATCGAAACTGCGCCTAGGAGCGCTTAATCCACAATTTGCTTTATGTATGCTGTACGGGAGTCGCTCGGTACACGCTGGGGTACTATCTAGAGCACCATAGATTGCGTTAGGCTCGTTTAAAATAGCTGCGCGACTGAAATAGCTGTGGTGCTAGAGGCGGGGGTGTCTGCAGGTTTAGCTCATTGTCTGATGAATAACTCTGAAAGCCACAATCGACACGGGCTCAAATGCCGAGGATGTACTATTTAAATGGCCCGGGGACGTAGCGCATACTTCGTTTCGTCAGAATCGCCCTAGAAATGGGCAATTGAGCTCACATTTACTGCATCACGAGAACTGGTCTTCGCCAGCTAAGTGCTCCAGAGGGCGTTGAGAGTGTTGAGGGCATTGAAATTAATGCCCCCGTCTGGAGCTCTCACGAGCGCTCAACGCTCCTCAGCCGGAAACCTAGTTACTCGGCCACCTAGTGGCTATTTTTGTCCCATCCGACAGTTGTCCCGATATGTTAGCTCCATGGCTCGATTCTGAAATTCACAGCTGTTTGCCCAACCGTCCGCGCGTTCTGTCTGGTTTATGCGCCAATGTCATTATTTTGTGAAAATACCCCCGTATGTGGACTGGCCCATTGCACGAGATACCTCGTTGGTCCTCTGCGCACAGCGCGAAGTCCGCGCTAAGTCACAGGTCAATTGATCAGCCTGCTCCACAATTGTCATGTCCCGCCACCCGAGCCATCAACAGGATTCAATTTATCTATATATGTACATGTAGCTGTGTGAAGCCCACCGGGCCAGCCTAGAACGGTTTAGAATAGGAATAGAGTAGAAATCGCGCCACTGGCAGGCATCCAACATCGACGTCATAACGAGAACTCCGAGTCGGATATAACCGTCGGATGGGACAAAAATAGCTGCTACACGGCCGAGTAACCAGGTTCCCGGCTGAGGAGCGTTGAGCGCTCGTGAGAGCTCCAGACGGGGGCATTAATTTCAATGCCCTCAACACTCTCAACGCCCTCTGGAGCACTTAGCTGGCGGAGACCAGTTTTCGTGATGTGGGCTTGAGCATTTAAGCGCCGAGTAACGAAACAAATGCAACGGCTCATGCCACTGTCCGGATATTATCTCGCCGCAGGATTGAACAACAAATCTCAATTTTCTTACAAGAGACCGGGGGACATGTATGTACATATTTCGTTAGCACATGTCCGCAGTATCCCTTCGCTATCGCCCGTCGCCCTCGCTTTTCGGCGAGAGGGTCACATGTTGCATTTGATTTGGCGCCCACTGTATATGTTATAGGCAAATGTATATAGATAAGGGTTTCGTAGCTGCTATGCAGGTGGAAATGTCCCCGCATCTCCTTCGCTTATGTGCTGGTTGAAATATAATCCCTCCTAGAGGGCGCAGCGTTAACCGAACATATAACAAAACTTGGTATTATAACCAAAACTAGTCTACCTATATCTACTCGTATACCGACCTGTGCCCGAGTGGTTTTGGAAGTTCCCTCCTCTCTCCGCCTGGCTTTTGTTGACTCTTCGATAGCGCTTGCATGGTCCCCAATACCAGGACTTCACCATGACCGATTCTGTGTGTCATCAAAAGACAAGCATGGTCTGATTAACTTATAAGTACTTGTCTGGTCAGGTGCCTGACGAATTTTATTTTTTTGCATTCATGTCTAGAGTCCTACACGGACACAAGGTCGAACCGGACACATAAAACACAGGCATGGGAAGAAACGAAACGGGTACAAGGAGCAGTACGGGGGACAGCGGTAAACGGCTCGTAGATAGGATCACGTGTCTGAAAATTCCTTGTCGCCCACAACCATAGAGCAATACAAGAGCAACTCTCCTAGCACTCACAAACGAGAAGACTAGAACAAATACACCTAACATACCAGATGTCTATTCCAGTCCATTGGCATCCCGAAATATACTTCTATCCGATCGGCAACACTCCTGCGGTGTGCCTCACCCGCGATCTGTCACCTGAGCAGTCGGCAGATATACTCCTGCTAGGATGTGGAGATCCAAGAAACATCATGTTCACCCTGTATGCCAACCTTGTGGTTGGTCTAAGTGAGATTCTCTAGCTGGACAGTGATTAGGGTTAATGAATGTTCCTTATACGAACAGATCCACGTAAGATGGACATAACGTGTTGCGATTCGGAACCTGCAGTATTAGGTTTGTATAATTATCTTGAGTTGAAAGCATTTGCTCACGATGATTTTACAGCTCGAAATATCTTACTCTTTACTCTACTCGAAAATCACAAAGCAGCTGACGTGGTTGGCTCGATATTCTACCACTTCAAGCTCAGCCAATCTGCCCTCAACGTTCTTACAAATCAAAGCAAGCTCTTATACGAACTTTCGGGAAGCATGGAAGCCTGGGTACGATCCTCTTATGGTTCGTTCCTGAAGTTCTTGGACGCTCGTACCCTATCCCTGTTACGTCGCCACTGGAAATACTACATGGAATTTACCAGCATCCCCAATAACCGTCTCAATAAGCTCCGCTTGCAGCAAGTTCAGTTCTCCAAGTCTGTGTTGAAGAAGTTTGCCAAAAACTTGGGGCCTGGAAGATCTGCGGGTATGATGTGGAAAGACGCCGTGAACCCAATCAATAACGCCTTCAAGAAGTATTGGAAAACCGGTACCACCTTCATATCGGATGAGGATATCGATTCCGCTACCTCTTTGAATCCTACGTTTTTATACTCGCTATCCGGTGAGATGTTCTGTCACCACGACCAGACATTCCCTCAGGGCTTTCATCTCGCTCCAGCATTCATGCCCATCATGTACGACCCTGTTCATCCAAACTTAGTTGACACAAAACCATCCGCAATGGATCTCTCAAAGCTTCAGTTCCATGCATGGTGCAACGCATTTACTGAGGCTAGGAAAGCAGGCGCTCTCACTATACGTTTCTACTCGGGTGACGCACTTGCTCTTTGTCGCGCATTAGATATCTACAATTCATCAGGATGTACCGCTCCCGACCTTCTGAATTCACCATGGGGCGCTTCGAAGGTTAATCTGGATCAAATAGGGACTCAATCGTCACCACTTCCTACTTTGTATGACGTAATCGATACCTCGAACCTCGGGAACTACGTCGGTCTTCTCAATCTCTTGCTTGTCTCGCAGCCGATCTTGAAGACAAGGCCATTCTCAAAATCGGTGTTATACACCGAGGAGCTCACACACGCCCAGGAAACTGGCGCCGACCCCTTTCTGAAACGTTTATGCGCCTCGGTCCCCACGCTCTCCACGCTCATCGGGCTCGCACCACTCGATCATTTGTCAGATTTTACATCTCATTCGAACGTTCACGAGCCACTCACCGGCGTATCTCAATGTATGGAACGTACAACCTGGGTTGACCCAACCAGCGGGGATCCACATCGCAGCCTGACTCAAGTCAATCTGGCTTTCGACGCACATGACCTCGCCCACATAATGTTTGGAATATACCAGCATATACTATGCTTTAGTCAGGACGTGTCCGTGATGCTAGGCAACCCGATGCTTCTGATGTCTCGAATCCGCCAAGGTGCTTTCCATCATCCAGAGACCTTGTCTATCTTATTTCAGCTGGTCAAGCGCCGCGTTTGTGTCAAACACGGAACCTGGGATAGCGTTGCGAGCCGGTTTTTTAGCCTGGTGGAGGGTCGAGAAAGCCGGCCAGTCGAACGCGAAAAGACTCAAAATCTGCATCTGCAGCTTCACTTGGGCGGAGTCCATACCCCCAGTCTACTGAAGCCGGATTGGCTTTCCGATTTCGCCGAAAGGCCTTTATCGATTGTTTTCCGAGGGTGGGACGATATCCCGCCCGTACTTTGTGTTGTCCTGACAGTTCCTCGCGAGTGCATCATACGTGTTCTAGGTAAAGAAAACAAAGTGACCGGCTCACCTGCCCTGCAATGCAACTTGAGGAATGGACGCAGCGTTGGGCACTCCTATACTTCGGTTCGCTGCGTGTGGGGGACCTGCAGATTTGATCGCGACAGCAACTCGTGGATATTGAAAGAAGATCTCTTTGGGGCCGATGGCGAGTCTGATTTGGTTGTTTCGTTTTGGGCTGCAGCACATGTTTTAGCCTATGAGACCAAGACCGTGGGTTTTGGAATAGTGCCCACCCATGATGCGATGGTGCATTTCCTCTCAAGGCTGGGGGAACCTCTGGAGCTCTTCACTGCGGAGCTGAATGACCCCGCAGCGGTCAAGGTGTTATCCCTTCAACCGTCTCTAGCTTCTGAAGGACAGCCGGTGCCACAACCAACTATTGCTCGCCTCATGAATTCTTCCTCTCAAGACGTCACGAATCAGTTCTTGATTGGCACTACGGAGAGCGACAACCATGTTTCGGTTGTTTCTTATACGTATCGCCTCGAAATCAACTCTCTGGAGGAGCAACGAGCACTTTTGAACGGCGCGAGCCCGTCTGTAACGCAAATTTCACCTTGCACCATGCAAGTCGTCGTCGACCAACAAAAACATAACATTTCATATCCATATCCAATTCTAGGTTTTGCGCACAAACTTCGAATAGCCCGAAAATCCCACTATCTTGAAGTAAGTCCTCGGTCAGTTTGTACCGACGAGGCTCCTAATAGATCATATAGGTCATCGTACCCGTATCCAAACCACTCGATTTCGGCGGATACTGCTTGAATCGCACACCAGTACTTCAGCGCAACCCCCACACACCCTGGAACATCCATCACATTAATCTCAACCGAATGCCACTACTTGATACGACGGGTCCTAGCAAGCTCACTTGGCTCAACTACCACACCGGCCTCCAGATGTCCGATCGCGAACGATCAATCATGCGTGGGACGCTACCGATCGATGACCAGCGCACCAAAATTATGCCCGCGATCAAAGATACCGTTCACAGCATTCTCAACGACTATGCCGGTTTCTGGAATAAGCGAGAAGTCGCGTTCGGACTCTGCGAGCCCAACGACGCCAGCCACTTCTACGCCGTTCTTCTAGTCGGAGGGTTACGCATAGACCTAGCTTCGTTTACTATCATAGCTGACACGGCGGTGATTCCAACGACCGAAAGTACTGCCCCAATGATCTTTCCGTTTCTCAACAAGTACATGAAAACGAATCCACTCTACACTCTGACTTCGATGGGAGACGAAGCAACAGCGTGGAAGAATCTGCTTCCTGCGTTCATTGAACGCGCAAGGACCTGGGAACACACTCCAAACTGCGAGTACAAAATCGCGGGCCGAGTTCCAATATCGTATAAAAAGGGAGACGATGTGTTTTGTTTCTGCGGAACTGGCAAAGGATTCGATGGCGATATGTGGAAGGTAGCAGGCTGGAAACCGCTCATACCGTTCGCAACCCGAGCGGCGATATCTCCGTTGTTCTACGTCCCGTACCTCGAGTCTAGCGACCAACTGATAGTAGGCCTGCAGCAAATGATGGGTCTGTCAAGCGAGGAGGAGCGCTCAAAGTTAGCCCAGCCAACGGATGCTTGTTGGGTATGTGGAAGTTCCGGCAAACCCAAGCTGCTTACCTGTGCCAAGTGTAAGCGGGCGAAGTACTGTTCAGCCGTTTGCCAGAGACAGAATTGGAAAGAGCACAAAAAGAGCTGCCATGAGTCATAATGTCTGTATATGTTCAATAGTGTTTGTAAAATGCAGCATTATTGTTTCCTTTGCTGTAGAGTTTTTTTCTGCGACCGAACTACTGTGCAGGCTGGAATTGGATAAAATTTCCAACTACGACATTATATTCAAACGATTTCGACTATAATCTTTCCCATCGTCTTGTTCGCCTCCATCTCTTTGTGGGCTTCTGATATATCTTGCCACTTGTAAGTCTTCTTGCAAAGCGAAGGTTAGCGGTCCAACCCCAAAGATTAATCGATATACTAACGTGGTGGATATACACCTTCAAGCGTCCATCCTCAAAGGCGCTTTCGCCATCTTTCCAGAAACTGCTAATCAAGTCGGCCTGGTATTCTGGCGACCGAGCGCGCAAAGTGGACCCTTGTACTCGAACGCGTTTGTAGAGAAGTTTGACGAGGTTCACATTGTTGACGATTTGGCCTAAGATATGACGATCGTGGTTTTGAGAAACAGATACTTGGGGAAATAGAGTATATGCGTACCGCTCATGCTTGCCAACAAGACCATTCTGCCATCTTTCGCAATAGCCTCGATATTTTTCTCCCAGTAGTCTGGACCTATAAAATCTACGATGACGTCCACTCCTTGGCCGTCTGAGCCCTCCTAAGTGAGCAAATCTAAAGAAAGTATTGATGAGACGAACCCGTGATCTTTGCAACCTCGTCTGCAAAGTTTTGCTCCCGATAGTTGACGCCATGCGTTGCTCCTTTAGGCATCTTTGTCAAGAAATCGAGTTTTTCTTTCGAACTCGCGGTCGTGATAATGTTCTTCCTGCAATTCCCAGCCGTCGTTCATAGGTCATTCACTGGGAGAGATAGGGATACTCACGCTCCGTAAAACGCCGCCAGTTGGTTGGCTGCAACGCCAACACCACTCGCACCTGCATGAATCAATGCGTTCTCGCCTTTTTGCAGTTCGCATATTTTGATCAGCGCTTGGAATGCTGGTTGGTAAAACCCGGGAACAAGGGACGAAGAAGAGAATCGTCAATATCGTGATTCAAGATTATTAGACGATACGCACCGGTGATGAAGTTTTCAGGAATAGCAGCAGCCTCGATCCAGCTCAGGTTTTTCGGTTTGGGCATGATATTTCCAGCCGCAAGTGTGATGTACTCTAAGGGATAGGCTAGGTATCGCGCTTTATCGGCTTCAAAACCACTTACCCGCATAAGCACCCTAAATACATACATCAGTATCTCAGATTAAAAGAACGCATATACAAGACTCACACCGTACGCCAACCCAATAACCTCTTGTCCGACACTCAGTCCCGTCACCTCAGTCCCGAGCTCCTCGACAGTCCCAGAAAACTCGACACCCAGAATGTCACTCGCTCCAGGAGGAAGAGGGTATCCACCTTTTCGTTGCCTACACAAAAGTCCAGTCTGTCATACGCAGATCATCGGCGATGGGACATACATGATATCCATCCGATTGATCCCGAAAGCGACAATCTACGATGATATTCAATCGAACCTCGTGGGACAGAAATAAGAAAACTTACTCTGACCAAGACCTCCTTGGCATCCGGTTTTGGCTTGGGTCGTTCACCAATATACAAATCGTCCGCAGACTCCCCCTTGTTCTTGACCAGAATTGCGCGTATCGAATCGCCAGCCATTTTCAAAAATAAAAAGATCAAGGGAGATCAAACAAAGAGTGCTCCAAAGAGAACATGAACCAGTGAGACAGACGACGTCGTAGTATTTATAGTCTTGATCTTGTCGTCGTCTCGCTTGGTAACAGAGCCGGCTAACCGGAACTCGCAAGACTGACGTCACGCCTAACCTCTGATGACAGATCACCGATCGGCTCAGCCTCACTCAGCAAATCCAACTAAAAATACGTCCCTCACAGTAAGCACAGATGGTACAACGTCGCATATCATTATCACGAACCATAAACTATCATACACCACATTAAGCCATCCACAACCCAATAATCATACAATTATAACCCATCCTCATAAAGCTTACGACAAAGCGCCACATAAAACCTCTCCAGATCCCACAGCTTCTCCTCTCCCTTTCGCCGCCTCTGTTCAGCCGGATCCTGCTCGCCACCGGGATTTGCAGCATGCGACGACGAAACAGCATTCACAACCCAATCCAACGCCGCCGTCGCAGCTGCCCGCTGCTGATTCTCCTCGGTCGACTGAACGACCGTCTCCTTCGCTCGCTCGTCTCGCCAAATCCCAAACGACTTGGCCCATTCGGTCCATCCGGCTTGAACGCGCGCACTTCCAGCGCCTCGAAGCTCCCAATGATCCACACCCTCGATCACACCCAAAAACTCGCCCCATCGTGCCGAGGCGACGCTCACTAATCCGTCGTGCCCGTGCCACCTCGGTCGATCGCGCGCTTCTTCACTGCCCCACTCGGGCGTCCGACCTGCGTGTTTGGCTTCGGCCGCGTCCAAGATGGTCTTGGGAAGCCAGAGCGGATGAAAGATGGACATGTCGGCCGGAGCACGCGCTGCGACGGAATAGTATTTCACTCCCGGCATGTTGGGTGTTTGCGGATTAAAAAACGTCGAACAGAAATGGGTCGTCAAGTTGGCATAGGCGGGTGAATCGAGGAGCGCGAGGAGCATGGTGGTGAGGGATTGTGGGAGTGTGGCGAGTTGAGCGAGAAGAGACTGGGCAGCGTCGGATCGGTCTTTGGGTTTGGACAAAAGAGGCGCGTTGAGTGTGTAGGGCGGGACATATTTGGCTGCTTCTTCTACCGCTTCGCCGAGTTCTCCGATGCCAATGTTGGCTGCGCACCAGTCCATAAAGCTACTGCCTCGGTGGGGTGTTGATATGGTCGTTAGAGAGACAGGATCGTACTCGGACGGCTGGATGCGCGAGATCAAGTGACGACAGTCTAGACCGCCCATCGAGTGGGCGACAAAGTTGATCGATTGGCCTCGGACACGTTCGGAGAGGACATTGTGCATAAGCGTTGCGCGGTCTTGGATAGAACCAGTTCTGTGTGGGGTAAAAAAGTGAGGTCAGCGAATCGGGATGCGCACAGGATGAAAGAGATGAATGTACCCTGGGACACCGGTTACGACTACATCTGCTCCCACTTTGCCCTTTAGGATGTCGAGCACGTTTGACCAGTAGTGGAGCTGGAGTCGAGGAAAAGCACTCGGTCCACGCACATCGAATCCGTACAAGCCTGGCAGATATACTCGATTAACCAATGTTAATATAACAAAGATCAACCCACCATGGCAAAGCACAATCTTGTTTCTGGGAGCACGGACTGGATCAAAGAGAGCTGGGCAGTTCATGAGTTTGTAGATCGTCGAGTTGAGGTCTGGCCGTCGTTTCGTCTTTTGGGGCGCACGTTCTTGGTTGGGGCGAGCAACGTTGGCGGCAGACATCGACAGCCAACGCGGCCACCGGATGGTATCTTGGGCTACCCCTTGCCATCGCCACCGCGGCCACAGCAGCCTCCGTCGCTGCGCAAATCCAACATTCCCACCGGCCGATTGACTGCCTGCACTGACGATGGAGATGACACGTCGATAGATGGAGAGTATAGGGGATGGCGCGCAGGTCGAGACTGTCATGGCACCAGGCAGAGAGGCATTCGTGACGACAGGACAGTTGGGGCGGGGATGATATAGGCGGCCATCACATGACGCAGTTGGAGTCGCGAATTTGGATTTGATGCTCAGGGCCTGGTCATGTGGTCCCACGTGCTTTGTCTCGATTGGCCCATGTGACAGTTGTGTGCTTTCGTTGGGGATGGATGAGAAAATAGCCTCGAGGTTGCGTGACGGTTTGGCGCAGGCGGGGTCGAGTCCACGGCGCATCAGGCCTGTGCCCAAATAAACCCCTGAATGCCGTTCCCCAACGGTGCGCGCGCGTCGTGTCATCCTTGATCGAATCATGCGGGTTTGGCATACGTGGCTTCTTTCAGTCGGGACAACCAAAATTCGACTGCTTCTTGTTCATGGTTCCGTTTGGCTGATCGTCGTCCGATCAAGTCTTTGAAACAAGCGCCTCGCCATTGTAGTATCTGCCAATTGCGAACATTCTCGGCATTTGAAACTCATGATACCAACTCGTTTTATGGGCGGAATTCTAAAGCTCAAAAAAAGAATGGGGCGATGACCTGAATGAAACACTATTCGGTCTGGGGCGTCGGCCCGGCATCTATATGCGCATCATTCAAATTAATTCACATTTAAGCATGCAACGGACACAAGATTTTTCGTATTCAGAATCAGTTTCATGAAAGCATGCATCATTCGACTCAAAGGCAAAAAAAGTATACCCCTTCTAAACCTATTAGGATCCACACCACTCTTTGCGTTTCCGTGTAGCCTCGGTGCCGAGCTTCAATCTCAAATTGGGCCACAACCGGAGCATGAACCTAGCCGTCACATGAGCATCGCTCGTTTCATATTATATCTACAGACACTTGCTGAGGCCAGTACAACCCTGCCCGCGGTAAAGCAACACCATCCGCCTGGATGTCTTCTAGGCATACTTCAATATTGTGACGGTGAATGACCTGTGCATCGGTCTTCATGCATCGCTTCGTGACCAGTAGCTTATGCAACCGCATATACGAAAGACTCGGCATGGTTCGAGTAAAGATCTGGAGCTCGCGAAGCGACATATACCGATCCGGAAGACTCAGCGACTGGAGGTATGGCAACAACGACACAGGTATCTCATTACCCGGCTCAACTATCATTGGACCCGTCCAATGAGTATCGAGTGCCAATTTTCGTAGGTGAAACTGTGACCGAAACCGCGCAACCGCTTCTTCATACTTCAAAACAGGAATCCCGCCTAATAGCAGGTCTAAGCATTCAAGCTTTGGGCTACGGAACGCGAGATCCTCCGTCAACTTATCCAAATCTCTTCGCATATGCTGCTCGGGTGTAGGCTCGGAAAAACGGATAGTAGCAGATGTAAGATTTCCGACCAGCTTGGTCGAGCACCATATCCGCTGGAATACCTGATAGTTTTCAATGCAGTAGAGCTCTAGATGTCGCAGTCGGGGCAACTCGATATCACGCGCAGATTTGGCAAAGCCATCCACGTCTTTTAGACTTGCAGCCTCGAGACCAACGCACATACTAGTCAAATGCGTTAAAGCGCGCAGGACCGGTTTTTGGAAGACAAACAGGCTGGTCGCAAAATGTTCCAGCTTCAGCTGACTAAGAATATCGGGAATGACCTTAACCCCTCCGTCCCACTTTCGCCATGATCTATATTTCGCATGATAGCCAGACCAAAAGTCAAGAGCACGCAGTTGAGGGCACGAGTGTGCGGTCTCCCGAAGTAGGAACTTGATGCAAGATGGAAAATCATTGGACGCGTAGCCGTTATCTCGTCCCGATATTTCCACCTCGAGGAGTGACGAAGAACCGAATAGATAAAGCGCTTGCCATCGGATATTGTAGCAAAGCTCAGCCGAACTGATGTCGCTAAACGAGAGTGTGCGTAAGTTGGGTAAAACCAGGATCTGCCCGGACCTAAGACCAAGCGCATTTTTCGAATCCATGGAATACACGTAGCCCTTGTACTTGGCGATATTGAGACGATGCACATGTTGGCCATAAAAATCAAAACGTGCCATGTCGCCCATGTCGCAATTCCCTAGAGTCTATTTGATTCGAGTTGATAGATTTCCAAGACTGTCGATTATTTGCTTACAATGGTAACAGTCTTCGTTTGGTGATCGGTATCGATTTCTGTACCCGGTAAAAGCTCGAAAAGATGCTCAACGCCCTGCACCTCTCTCCAAAATCCGGGTACCAGTCGATTAAAGATGCGTCGACAGCTAAGCAAGAGCCCGTATACAGAGCCTGATTCTACCACCACATCAACAACTAGTTCTAGTAGCTCCGGAATAATGCGTGCTTCCTCGGACATGGTGACTTTTTCCCTCTCGAGGGCGTTTGGTCGTGGTGGCAAAGTAGATGATCAAGCCGGGCGCTTACCGAAGGACGAATCAATTTGTACTATGGTATCCTATCCTTGAAGCACGCTCAGAACCAAGCTAACTGTATATGGCACTTCAACCCGTAGAGGCTGATACTCCTGAACATGGTCCTGGGCATACAACTGAAACTGGTCAATTGAGAAACAGTGCTAATGAAACGTAGCATATAGCCAGTCTATAAATTGCACAGGATCATCGAACACCGTAATCTTCATCTGACCCTCGTCGCCGGAAATAAGTTGCTGACTCGGTACTTTCACACTTACCGGCTTTCCTCCGCGCCATTATTTCATACCGTGTTCAATGTTTGCGGATGTGGCAGGCTGGAAAAGACTTTTTTCGCAATTCTTAGGATCCTCCTCTAAATACATAAGCATTCCCAGGGGGCCGGGGAGCTCGACACAAGCTTCTTCTTTAATAGTCTCACTTTCATAGCTCATTTTACCGAACAGCAGATGAGATTTGTTAAATCCAGTCTATCTTGCGCAGCGATGTCCGCTTGTGCGAGAGAATAGTCCCAGACTTGTCGAATTGAACTTGAAGGAGCAAAAGCTAGATTTTATCACGACACTAGAGCCACAGATAAAAAAAACAATACGGGAGTGACTGACGATCGTGGAGACTCAGGATAATTTTCGGATATTTACTTGGCTGGAAAAGGCAAGTGAACAGGGGCACCTCGTGCAATGGATCCCAAACTTCACCACCACGAACCGCGGCGTCTCATGTCGCCCGCATACTGTAATGAACAAGCCTAGTTGGCGGGGAAGCCCTGCCGGACATTTTCGGCTAACTAGCATAGGGTTCGGGTGAGGCGCAGGTGGCGTAACTCACAACTTGGTCGCGTCGTGGGCTATTTCCTTGGACAGACAACTTATGTTGGCCGTCCTGGTGGCCGACCTTGTGACTGACAGCGTTTGAATCGCTTGTGCACTTCTGACAACCACGAGCAGCTCCAAGTGTCTCAATTTAGCCAGCATATCTGTGATCAATTAAAATAAATTCACTTCCCATTCCAACTGCTAGCAGTATGGTTCGCTAGAGTCGCAGTTGTCAAGCTAAGCAAATGATAATATGGAGCCATGAGCAATTTAGTATACTACTCAACGATCACACGCAGCGCTGGTACGCGACATAGAATTAAGAAGACAGATGACTTTGCTACAAGCAGGGCTGAGTGGCGGAACCAGTAAATAGAAACAAATAGAATTGGATGAACGCGCGCGCGCGGCGCGAGAATGAAATGGAATGATTGAGAAAAGGATAAACCCCAAAAACACCAGAAAATCATAAAAGGTTTATCAAGAAGGTTCGAGCGCGCATACGTATATGAGCGAGAGAACGAAAGAACTCACCGGAATGACTCGGCATCGCCTCCTGCAACTGCGGAGGCAACGTACGCGGCCTTGGAAGTCATATACGTGTCCCCGAGGACTCCGCATATAGTTAGTATAAATAGGCCTGTGTTTCCGCTTCATTCCTGTATTTTAGTTTTACCTTGAACACGTACGATTTCGATAGCCACTTGCCGGTTTCTTAAGATCTTACATAGTATCTTTTATCTATCTTACTTGTTTATTGTCTGACTAAGGTGCGCTAGGACTGTCGTTTTATTTGCTAACGTTTGTTACAGATCTTACGAGAACCTTGCAAAGCGGCTTAGTCATATTTCCCTGCTCATTGTCTGAGTAGCGTTCTCAGGCTTTCAGTGTATTCATAGCTTTCGATGTACTAGTATCAACAACATTCAATCACTGTATCTACCCCAGGACGTTGCGCGATAGTTTCCTTAGAGACATATAATCATCTCTGTCTTATGTGACTGTATTTGGCGCATGTCACCAGGCAAAACACGGAGAGAAATTGATCTGTAGACAAGATGCCGGGTCTCCAGTGTCGTCAAAGGTGCGTCAGCGATGTCCATGCTGTCAGCCACAAGGTCAGCCACCAGGACGGCCAACATAAGTTGTCTGTCCAAGGAAATAGCCCACGACGCGAGCTCGTGAGTGACGCTTAGGCGACTGATGTTCCACGGACCCAGCGAGAAATGCGGTTGGTGGATACACTTTTGGCTCTCGAACATCCCGGCAAACTCGACCGCCCATCGCGTCAGTACGTGGCCTACCATAGCGTGACTCGCGACAATATCTGGGCTTCCCTACCACCACCAACTACACAAGTTTAGCTTTGACGGTTACAAACGGCTATCGCCGGGACGATGACACGATTTCATTGCAATTTTGATCTCATTTTGGATACAGCGGAGTATTTAGTTCATTTAGAGGACCCCAGAGTTCACAATGGTGACCTTAGCTGAGGGTGTACCAGACCGGCTGCCCTTCGATTCTATCAGCTTAACAAGATTCATCCCCTCGATAACCTCGCCTGCGGTTCAGAGATTAAAACTGTTTAAACATACTCGGGGGGTCCACTGACCGAAAACAACATGCGCGCCGTCGAGCCAGTCAGTCACCACGGTAGTGATGAAGAACTGTGAGCCGTTGGTGTTTTTGCCAGCGTTAGCCATGCTCAGCAAGCCAGGTTTGGTGTGCTTTAGGCTGAAGTTCTCGTCTATGTATTATAGAAAATAATGAGGACATGGCTAAATCCCAGAACAGAACAGCATACCTGCGAACTTCTCGCCATAAATTGACTTTCCTCCAGTACCATCTCCTCTTGTGAAGTCCCCACCTTGAAGCATGAACTGAACGACGTGAGACGTGGAATGCACAATAAATAGAGAATAGCGTACGTTAGGAATAATTCGATGGAAGGAGCTGCCTTTGTAACCGAAGCCATGCTGGCCAGTCGCAAGTTCACGAAAGTTTTTCGCAGTCCTTGGGACAACATCATCATACAACTTGAACACGATGCGACCTTCATCTTTGCCACCGATGCTAATATCAAACTAGAGGCGGCCTTGAGTGTGCGAATAGCAACATGGCTTTCTACCTACGTATACGCTACCGAACCGATCAGGTCAGCCGGCCACGTAAGGTGGATGTATGAAATACCTACTTCGCCATAGTGATTCCACTAGTAAAATAACAGTATGAAATGGTAGGTGAGTGAGAAAACCGAGCGTCCAGCGGAGACACGTACGGTAGAGCGGAGAGGGGCGAGACGTGATCACGTGCATCTCACCCTAACCCTATTGCTCGCCCGGCGCTTAGTCACCTCCGCCTCATTCTCCCACGCTCTCGCTCGCACATGCTCTCCTCTTTGCCCACTCGCCTGCCTATCGGTCCTACATTACTCTAGACTATCGTGCGGTGCCACACGCATATACCGTACTTGCCCCAAGCGGACGCATGCGCGACCTCGCTGCCCTCGCGGCTTGCCCCGCCTCGCTCTCGTCGACCATTGGTCCCGCGGGTTTCTTCTTGAATTTATTTCTCTTTTTCGTCTTTTATGCCTGTATCATTTTGATCATGTGATACCCGTCTTGTTCTTACTCCGTTCGGCCCCGCTCGCTCGCTTATGCATTAGTTGCTCGGCGTTTAATACGCTACTTGCATGTCTTGCGGTCTATCTTATATACTCGCCTCACGCGATACTTTATATTCTCATCGTATTCAAAGAAGGAGTTTTCTCTGTTAAACGTGAGGTATCGGGCAGGCCACATGGTAGTAAGGAAAGAACTCTCTCACTGATACAGTTTCTGCTCCGGCGTTTAAATACAATTATAGGAATCACATGAGTAAATGTGTAACGTCAAGGATGATATCCAACATTCTCCCACATTGTTTGTCTGATCATTCTAGGCCTTGTATGCCGTCCATTTGACTCTCCACGTCGTCTCGATCCCGGTCGACATCACCAAGTCCCTCGACGCTTATCGCCTACCACCTCTAGTCTAACATAACTCCGTTGAACGCCAATCGAGATGCTCCCAGAGATGATTTACCGACGATATAGCGAGTCATGTCGGTCCCTAGTGATATTAGTTGGCGATACCTCACCAATATTGCAATTGACACGAAAACAAAAGCAATTCACCATCCAATTAACAGGTGTGTGTGGGAATAAAACATCGCCAATCACTATTAAGTTATAAAAGGTTGGTCGCGGGTCTATTGGATACATGAAATTGAATATTCAGCCAGATCATATCACTATGAAGATTGTTAAGTGGTGTAATTCCTTAAGCAGGAAATTTCTGTCCGGAGGATTTTGGATTATATGCGCTGTGTTGCTCGCTATCTACCAGGTCCATATGTCTATCCCACTTACTCCAGACACCAGAGTCCATACTTGGAAGACTTAGTGTTTTTCATGGCGAACGATTCAAAATTTTGTTACATTGAGCGATCAGGCCAGGGTACACTTGATTGGAATGTAAGATAGGATAGCCCATCTTTGGTTTTAGATCTCCAGCCACTCCTGGATCAAACGGCGGCGACTCTCCGATCGTGGAACAAGAGTAGAATCGAACGGGAGGGGGTAACTATAATCATGTTTAAGCATCAGCGTTGCGGCGATTTCAAATATCACCCACGTAATCAGCGAGCTTGTGTTTGTTTTCGCTTGGGGAGCGGGCTTTCCTGGGGTCGCAACGACGTTGAAGACACAGAGTAAAGTGCTTGCCAAGATAAATAGGTTGGACTGTGCGAAATGCGAGCCTGAGCATTCTCTGAATAACGGGAATAATCATTCGATGTGCTTTATTCAAGCCTTCTCGAAACTTACCGCCGCCCAAATCCAAAAACCGGGGCCGAAGGAAGTTCCAAGTCCAAGAATCGATCAGGATTAAAATCTTGGGGATTAGGATACACGGCTTCATCATGACTCATTGCCCTATTTTAATACGACGTAAATTCTCCACTGCCTCTTGGCGGAGAGTGAAGGGAAACCATACTTACCATATGTTTGGGATACTGGTAATTGTGTAAAGTTCAATCGTTAGAAACGCCCGAGGATTCAAGTGTCAGAACAAAAACCAACATAATGGCTCCTTTTGGAATGCGGAACCCTTTATATGTATCATCCTTCGAGCACACATGTGGTATACCTGTACAGCAGTTCTAAGCGTGGCCACGGATATGCACGTTCCTCAATGGCGTACCTGTTGGTCCAACCGGGCGCCATCTCATTATCTCCTTGAGTACCGCTTCAAAATATGGCAATGATTCGCGGTCTTCAAGCTCAGGCAACCTGTCGCCAATCACTGCATCCAACTCTTTCTGGACCCTTGTCTGTATTTCTGGGTGTAGAATCATGGCCAGTATGAATGTCGACATAGAAGATACCGTCTAACAATATTGGACGTCTGATTATGAATGAGGCATTCAGGACTCTCTTTACTTACAGTGTCAGAGCCGGCTGCCAGCGTGATAATTAGCGCCACAGCTTTACCCAGGGCAAAGAAAACGTACCGGGTAGGAGCGTTCCAGCCACCCATCGTATCACATCTTCCTCCTCTTCTATATTTCCCTGACTCCGCATCTCTTTATTAGCCATTTTTGCAAGGAGGTTATTTACGATCGACGGTGCTGCAAGGTTGGCCGCCTGTTGGACGCTTGCCGTCAGCATAGATGACCAAAAAGAGCTGTCCCGCTGCAAGGAATTCTAAACATACTATCTGTGATTTTGTCCAGTCGAATGGCTCATTGAATGCTCTATCTTTGTTAGCGCGCCACTCATTCGCTTTGCGCTTCCAGCCAGCACCCGGAAACCACGATGGCACATATTTCAACCATGGAATAATATTAACGTAGAAGTCTATAAGCATATCAGTAAAACGACTTGAGGGCTTCGCGGGTCATGCTGACTTACTGGCGGGCAGTGCTGCTTCTGCCATTTCCTCAGTCGCAATTTCCATTACCCCAACCAACGGATCATGCGGGTAGGATGCCTTGTAACCGTACACACAAGATAACATTGTGGCAGTAGTCGTCCTGTGAAACTCCCGTTTAGATAATCAGAATTTGCGAGCGAACAATCCATCGCACCATCGTATTTCTTTCGCGAACTCTGTAGGACGCCGCAAAAGCCGCTGCGCCATCAATCTTGTTTGGTTTACCATTTTGGATGACAGCTCTCCCGATTCCTTAGGATGGAGCACCGCTTGCGTCATAGCCCTCTGTTTCCTCCATCGCTCGCCATATGGGAGAAAGCCAGTATCCTTGCCCCAACCAGCGCTGGAAGTTATGAGTCAACGGCTGATCCAGGCCAGCGGTATAAATAAGGCTATTTACCACCGGTCGTCATTTAGCATTGGGAATTCAGCCCGGTCAGAATATATAGCAGATCGCCTAACAAAAAGTTCTTTGGCCGAGTCACGCGAATTCAGGACAACAATCACTTGGCCCAAAATAGTGAACGATATAATGTCGCCTATCCATTTGTAATCAATATATGAGGCCGAGAAAAGCAGGGGAGCATACTATTAAGCTGTTTCCCTATCTCAATGTATTCGAGATGTTCTTCAGAGGTTGGGATAGTAAATAAGTGGCCAATCAGAGGATAGCTTCCCCTAGATGGAGGTAAGGGCAAAGCAAGTTTGGTCCTATTCAAGCGCAAGGCGTATATAGTAAAGGCACCGAGCGCCAGAAGAGAGGATAGTATATAATCAAGAGCCATGAATGAATTGCTAGCAAATCGGTTCTAACTAGAGGGATGGTGTCTTTCGTCCGTGGGACGTGGATTCATGTGTGCTACGTTTAAATACTCAATGAGAAGGAGAAGTGGCTCGTTGAATAGCACCGGCTGCTCATAACCGAACAATCTGTTGATGAAAAAGCTCAGTGGGCTCGTTACCTATGGATCTCGCTTCCTACTGGTGCCATCTAGATATCCTTATCGTCAATCATGGACTAGCCGTCCCCGAGAAGTCCAATAGTCTATGTCAAGATACTTCAAAGATCATTCACGACATGATGTCTCAGCCACTATATGCAATTGCTGCCGAGCGCTGATGAGCGATGACAAATAGACGCTGAAGAGCGCGTGCAAGAATACGTCACCAAACCCGATTCGTATATTCAGTGTGAAACTTAATCTACGACTGATTCCTGCTAATACCGCACTCGATTGTCTCATGGCGTGTGTAGGGAGATAAGCTATTGATACCAAGAGATGGGGCAATCGATATAGCTCTTGCGCGTGGGATAGGAGTTGCGCGCCCATCTGTGGATTGGGATACTGCGCTGGTGTACATCGCTTCAAGATTTACGGTACGTAATTTCAGAGCCGACAGACGAGATATGCGAGGACAGGTTACCTCAGTGAATGGCACACATAACGACCAATAGAATGTTGGGTACCTTGACGAAATTTGGTTCTACATGCGTGAGACGATCTACAAGGTTACGCGGATAGTTCCGCATAATGAGTTGCAATATTGGAACCAAGTCCTTATTTCAGATACCCTCCATTTGGTCGATACACCACATCAAACGGTGAAAAGCCTAACTTCCATCTAACTATCCGTAAGAGCCATTTTAACTGTATGTGTTACAGCATTCAGATGCAGCATTTGAGGGTTGGCCGCTCCCAGTTTGGTCGTGGGCTCCAAGTCAAGGCATTTCGTGTCTTTTCGAGAGTAATTAGTTATCATAGGTCCTCGGGCAATTACTCATACCAAATTTTATCTCTATATATGCGCCTTTATTTGATCCTATTATATTCAAGCCTTTATAAGTCACCTTTTATGGTCCCACGCGCAAATCGGGTCACACGGGTCCTATTTCACATGTTCTGCCGCACTTGAGCCGTCTTCTGGTAAATACACGTGCTGCCATTCTGTGATATAATCAATCTAAGCTTCATTCACACATGCAAATATATCTCTAATTTAGGTACGAGGTATCCGACAATTGGGACACTCCTATCCAACTCCTTGCCGTGTGGGCCGGACCCTAACCTGATATGAGACCCACATGAACCGCAAAATTTTGTAAGTTTCAATTTTGTTAGACGATTCCCGGGATTGATGGAGATTATGTCGTTCTTTGGACTCCTTAAACTGGCCAATCCAGACCCAGCATCCGGTCTCGCTCTTGGTTTGTTATTTATGAAATGTGGATCAATTGAGGCGATTTTACAAGCTACTAATCGCCAGCCATTCGCGTAAATATATGTTACATCATTGACTTGGCGAATGAACCGGTATCGACCGGCTCCAACCTCCAATTCTTGAGAGCAATCCCTGGATTGTCGGGTATCAGTCCAGCCTACGATAGCGTGCCATTCAACAGCTGTTAAACCGTAGCATATGGGGGACTGACCTGCGGTGGATTGATTGGTGCGCGCGAAAGAGCATACCACATATAGAGCCTGATAAAAGGACTTTTTACGTATAAGCTGCAGCTCTAAAGCTTAGCCATTTCGAAATGTAGGTGTCGGATCAAACATGAACTCACCGACGCTGATTTGGCCGGGACCCTGCTTCCAGCTTGAACTTTTGTGCAGATCGAGAGGAATGTATGCCGGAATACGCAGTGGGGTTGTTGTCGCACGAGACGTATAATCCTCGTTCGACGCTTTTGAGGGTAACTGAGTTGTCCGAAGTTTGAAAATCAATTTGGAACTAGACAGCTTTCAGCGTAAGAACATGCTAACAACAATCACAGCGATAGCGCACAATCTGGTCGTCCTTCCGATTTAGGGGACTGATAGTTAAACGCTTGCCCTCCTTGTCAGAGTTCATCGTAAGACACTCGTTGTTCATAGCAATCAGGCGATAGTTTCCGGGTTTAATTTGTACTGCCATGATGTAGGAGGATAAGTTGATGGAGGTAACAAAGCATTGGATCAAGTGGCTCATGAAGTAATTTATACACTTGAACAGAGTAAGAAGTTGCGTCAGCCGATGCGTCGCTCCCATTCAAGGCGACGCAAAGAATACTTGATGACGCCTGCCCCCTTATATGAGGGTCATGGGATTGAGAAAATTCGGGTGGAGCGTTATATGGTTCAACAAAGTAGAATGCGTACAACCGGGTTCCAGTTGCGGGTCTTTGCCTTAGTTTTGATAAGTGATATAGCTTATGAAATGCCAATATATTAGGGAATTATCAATCCGCCCTCCCTCCTCCTATGGCGGGAAACTGCGTATCGATGTGTCCGGCAGCTACAAGAACATTCTGCTGACTGACACGACATGATAGCCCTACATACTACCCATAGAAATTCGGGATTGGTTCCTTGGCACGACGGCTCAGGACACTCACCATAAACGTTTGATTACTGCCAGTACACACGGACACGGTGTATGGGGGTTCCGGATTAGTTGCCCAGCCACCCGCACGGCTGACATGCCAATTTTGGTTATCAACACAACGGCGTAAAGACACCTAAAGTCAATCCCTGGGCACTGAACGGGTTCACATGATATGGCACGCTACCATTCAAACCGAAGATCTTGTCTCTCTTGGCGCGTCGTTTCGATATGACCCTCCTGACTTTACGTAGTACCGAACACCTGTTCGGCAGAACAAAACGACCCTGTTTTATAACACCCCAGGTGCTTCAAATCACGGGCTACTCAAATTAATTCTTAGTTGTCAAAGTGTTGAGAAACAAAAACAAAACGCCGTATAGTACGGCCGTGGGAATTTCAGAGGTGATCGTCGGAAGCCAATATCCACGTGACCGGGCCGGAGCCGGAAGCAATCCAAACGTTGGAGCCGAAACCCTGCGGCCAATTTACTGATGTCCGTAAATATCACTCTTCCCCCGACCAGCCAGCTCTCCGGCCCCGAAGAAGACAGCGAGATCGAGTCGAGCAGCGATGGAACCCAGGAAGAGGAGACCTTCAGCGACTGGGTCGACGATGAGGATACACAGGCACCCACCCTCAGCCTGTTTGACGAGACGACGCACCCTAGTGCGCTCAAGGCAGTTGCACACGACAAAGAGGTCCATGGAGTAGATATAGTGGAATTCGGCAACCAGCTTCGTGAGTGTGTCTATTTTTCGGCTCCCAAGTTTACCCAACCGCCGTCAGGTCTGGACTTTCTCAAACGAGTCCGACTAATCAATTACATTCGGAAATCGGTTGGTCCACATTTCCATCATCGTTCGACAAAACTAAACATGAACCTAGAACCCTGCACCGGCGGAGATCCTTGCTTTAGAACAAGATGATCCCCTGTTTTCGGAAGACGCTCACTTGCGACCCGTGATTGAGGATGACCCGCTTCTACGTACGAGACTCTGTTTCGTACAGTACCCCGAAATACTGACTGTCCCACCAAGTGCTCGGAAACGACGAATGGAGTGACGATGAGGAAGGAGAATCGGTACGCAGCCCGAGGTGGTTCCGACTACTCAGCTCATACGTTTACAGGCAGAAACCAAACAAAAGCAGGCAAGTCTATTCATTCGTCTTTCCCTCCACGCATTAGAGCAGAGAATCAATACCGCTGAACGAGCAGGTTATCGAAATGGAAAAGGAGTTCGATAAGATCAAGGCCCGGTTCGAGGATCTAGGTCGACATGTACCAGAAATCCTATCCGAGTCTGCCGATAATGAACCCCTGGCTGCATCCACTTCCTCCGAGAAACCTCTAGCCCCACCACGAGATGATGATACCCACTACTTTGATAGTTACTCGTATAATGGTTAGTCCTGCCTGGCATCTCAGAGCGCAAAACCTAACATCCATTCTTACTACAGAAATCCACGCGGTTATGATTCAAGACAGCGTTCGCACATCTTCCTATGCATCATTTATCCTCTCAAACCCGCAGATATTTAAAGGAGCAGTCGTGATGGATGTAGGATGTGGTACGTGCTGGCTTCGGAGGCGTGTATTCTGTGTTGAGGGAGATTTTAGGGAGTGGTATTCTCTCCATGTTTGCCGCGCGAGCAGGAGCTCGGAAGGTGTTTGCCGTCGAGGCTAGTGGAGTGGGTCTCAAGGCCGAGCAAAACTTCAAAGATAATGGATACGAGGACATCATCACGTAAGCATTCTTCGTGCGAGTGGTTTGGTCCTGCTTGAAATCATGTCTAGGCTCATTCGCGGCAAGGTCGAGAATATCGCGCTGCCGGAGGGATTCACTCATGTCGATGTGATCATCAGCGAGTGGATGGGATACGCGTTGTTGTATGAATCCATGCTCGATTCAGGTAGGCGTCTGCTATTTGGCCGTGTGTTCCTCCAGTCAATATATCCACATATAGTGTTGTTCGCGCGGGACAAATTTCTTCGTGCGGGAGGATTGATGGTGCCCAGCCAATGCCGAATAATGGCGAACTTGGTTGAAGTTCCGAGCGTCATCAAGGAGAACATTACCTTCTGGGAGAATGTTTACGGTATGCTCTACCTTTCGCGTATGAATCCGGAATCTTAGGGGCGCGCTAGGATTCAAGATGTCCTCCATGGCAGCAGAGGTTTACGATGACGCGCTGATCGAGGTCGTCAATGCAGACGCAGTTTTGACCAATGATTGTATCATCAAGGTGATTACGTTTGATCAGTCCTGGAACTGTTTTAACTGTGATCGTAGGACCTTCCTATTCAACGAATCACGACTCGAAACCTTGACTTTTCATCTCCATTTGTCCTCAACGCCACACGATCTGGCAGAGCCCATGCATTACTCCTGTACTTTGACACTTGGTTCACGACCGACGGCGCCGACGTTCCTCCAGACGCCGAAGTCACAATCGCAAAGGGAGACGGAGATGTCGTCACGGCCGATGTGATTCAAATCACCCCGCGACCCGAGTTAGTTGCCAGACGCAAATCGAGTATGGGGCCATTGCGAAAGAAGAGCATGAGTGGCGAGAATCTGCCGGCCGAACCAATCAAGGACGGGAAGGAGGTGTCGTTTTCGACTGGGCCCGCGAGTATGCCGACTCATTGGAAACAGACGTTATTCCTGTTCAGGACGCCACTGGACGTTAAAGAAGGTGAGTTCTAGCCAGGGATTAGGTCACTACTTTCTGATTCGCCTGGCTAGGATCGTGTATATCCGGACGCCTCCATATCCGAAAGAGCAATACCAACTCGCGCGAGCTCGATGCTGAGATTCACTACAAGATCCAACACCGAGATTTGCACAGTGGGGACCTGTTGCCGGCGAAGGAGACTACAGTGCAGTCGTACAAGATTCGGTAGATCTGAAATTTGGGATGTATTTTGTGTAGAATTCTCTCATGTATGCTCGAAAGTGCTAGAAGAATGAGTCATGTAATCGAGTCAAGTGAGTGCCAATCACGTATGACTCGGAGCGATTTGTAGGCATAAATAGAGGCCCTCCGGGCCCTCTGGACGCCATCTCTTCACTCACTCACACACTCTTTTCTCTAACGCTTTATATACCATTTAATATATATATTTGATTTCTACATTTTGAAGTATTGGTCACGAGTTTGGATATATGCGCTGAGTATTGAATGAACATATGGATACCTAACTGTATCCAGAGTTGGTCGCCGGTTAATATTATGTCCCATTCTATTGCCGTCATATTGAAGCATACCTTCAATCCCATGATTCCCAAGTGGAATAAAGCTCTTGCGCCGCCGGATGCACACTTATCAATATACCCCCGATATCCTGTTTTTCAGGAGCACGTTGGTTGGCTCCTTTTGAGATCATAGATGCTGATTACTCCCTTTTTGTATTGTCCGAAATCGGGCGGGCGGTATGGAGTACGTCGTCATCACATTGTAGTGGGTGGAGCGTTGGGGCCGACCACAGATTAGGGCATCCCATTCGGTCCATTTTGGTATAGCTTACCCCAATACGGCACCAGTCCCAAAAAATGGCACATCATGGTGCAGTCGAGATAGTAGATATCGTATTCTTAAATTCAGTTAACAGCACATTCATATTGGTACAACTCGTATATAATAGCTTGACATGCTCACTTGGCCCAGTCATCCACGCGAGTGGTGGCGGGGCATCCCTTTGATGGTGGTTTCGAGAACTTGGTTTCAACAAATACCTTTTCTACGCCGTCAATACGCTTGTCGAATGCAACATAAAGCTTTGCCCTATCGTGTTGTGGTTCAGTCAGAGATCCTAGTTTGAGAACATACCACTTACATATCATCGATAGGAACCCGGTGGGTAATCATGCTTGGCGCAAGTGTCGGGGTCAATCGTCCTCATCTAGGGAAACTATAACTCACAATGTCGGGTCAAACTTTCCGGGGATGATATAGTCGTTCAGAATTTCCTCCCAGTACTTATGCACTGGGGCTACGACGCAAGACTCATGAAAACTGGAGCTTTTATAATTGCACTTGACACTCACATTGACCATGTCCAATAAACCTTACACCTTTTTCCATTAGGGCTCCGATGGCGAAGTGGTTGACGTTTCCAAAGTAGTCGGAAATAATGCCACATCGACCCATCTTCTTAACCGACGTGATCATCTCGTTTGCGGTCTCGGGGACGTCGGTCTCCAGCATAAGAGTTTTCTCGACTTTGTGTGTGAACGTTTTGGGCTCGCGGAAAGTACCTTGTTTCATGTGATGATAATCTCCGAGTTCAATCATGAATAAGCGTGCGTACCACAGTCAAGCGCGACATCGACTCCTCCAGGAACGAGTTCTAATAGTCGCGCTGGGACATCCTTGTGCTCCTTGAAATTGATCGTCTCGATGCCGCTCTTGTTGGCAGCAAAGGCCAAGCGTTGAGGATGAGAATCAATGCCTATAACGCGCTTGGCACCTTTGAGCTGAGCCCAACGAGCCGCGCACTGCCCGATCGGTCCAAGGCCCTATTAGCTGGTGTCAATTTCGTTCACTAGAATTGAACAATGCGTACGATACCCATATCGCGACAACATCACCCTCCTTGACTTCTGTATTGACAACGCAATGGTAACTCGTAGGAAGCACATCTGACAGATATAGCGCTTTTTCGTCGGGCACTTCATCTGGAATAGGCAACAGATTCACGTTCCCATACGGAACCTAAGCTGTATGGTCAGAGGGCTATACATTGGCTGAAGTGGTTCTTTCACCTTGACATACTCGGCCTGTCCTCCCGGGAACCCCCTGTCAAGTGGCTATAACCGAAAAAACCCGCGAGCCGAGTGCCATACATCGCATTCATCAACCTATAGGAGCAACATGAAGGTAAGTAGGAACATAGAGCGATAAGAAGCTTGTGCTTACGAGCTGTCATTGGTGCGCTCACAAAAACTGCTGAGCTTTTGCTTGCAGTACCTGCATTCTCCACAAGCAATTTGGCAAGATGAGACCACACGTTGGCCGACTTTCAGATTAGTTACGTTTGGTCCCACACAGTCTACGACACCCATAAACTACGAACAGCAGCTTAATTAAGACTCTGTAGCATCACATCCTTATACTCACCTCATGTCCAATAATGTCTCCTTTCTGCATAGTCATGAGTTCGCCATGGAATATATGCAAATCAGAACCGCAGATGGTAGTACCTGTAACTTTGACGACAACGTCGTTCTATCGCGCAACATCTAACAGTGAGAACAGATCATGTGTAGAATATACTTACTGGTTCTGTAATATCGGGAACCGGCACCTCTACCATTCGGACATCCCCAGAGGAGAACCAAACGAGTGCTTTCATAGTAGAACCATCTTCCCGATGTTTGTATCCCTTTTTGACCGGAACCTCAACTGGGCCCATATACTAAACGCATCCCCCCCACTTAGGACAAAATATAGAAGGAGACACATGTCACGTACTCCTTGGATAGCATTCGAAACGGCTTGCATGATAAAAATTGATACCTCAGTGGTTTCAGAATGGGGAGGGGAATAGTTTCAGACGGCAATTTTATACCCATGCGTGAGGATACGTTTATGATGACTCAGGCTAAGGCGAGTGACGTAGAACTGGGTCATTAGGCAACACAAATAGCAAAGGATACCGGATTTGACGGCATACATACCAAAAGGATTGATTGGCGAGCGCAGTAACAAGTCACCTCCGCGAAGTTGACATCATGACGCGTCATACAAGTTTTCTAAAGAAACGAATTTCATCAGCACGGCCCTTCAATATATGCGAGCCCTGATCCACTAGCATCAGCATGAACCTCCACTCGAAGGTTTGAATCTACATGTGAAAAATACAGTATACGATAGGCAGAAAAAAACCAATATATAACTATTGATGAAGCGTCAGCCTAAGCGCGATCTGATACCCAGCCTCCATGGCTGTATGCATAGCGCTTCCTTTGCCCTATTTATTGATTTCACGTACGACGTATAAGTATGCGCATCGTATTTTTGCTCTAACCCTTGTAGATAGTTCTTCAACCCCTGTACGTACCTTTTTTCTCACTGCGATTACCCTACGAAGCCAAATATTTGATCCTCGACGAAAGCAAGATACTCAGATCCGCCTTTGAACCTCGAGTTCGGCATAGCAGATAAGACTGAAAAGGACTAGATCTCACCATTCATCAGTCGTTGTGCAGATCAAGATGTTTGATGAAACCGTGTATCCTAGTCCTGATTTGGCAACCCACCGGCCTCCAGATCTCCATCATCTCCGTTGGGAACAGAATGCACCTTATTCGTCATGAACCACCCACCGGTTCAAGGGATGGATGGAATGGGGAGAAGAACCACTTGCATCTTGAGCGTGTGGCGGAATATTCTCAATGGCGGCGGATCATCGAGTCTAGCAACAGCAGCAACCTGGGACCCTCAAAACATGGCAAGAATGAATAGTAGCACATGTTCTAGGCACTATTCTAGCGGGCTTCGATGGTATTCATACCAGCACAGGCTACGACAACCGATCGCCTGGTATATAACGGGGACGATCCTCCTTGTCCTGGCCTCTTCGACCCTGTAGAATACTTAGCTTCTTCTGGACTAGGTTGAATCCCAACTCTTCATAAATGCAGCGGCGCCCCACATGAGACCGTCAGTCTAAAACACCCTTTTTGCTCGCTACCAGAGTATGCCACAACTATCCGACAACGCCAAAGCTATACTACTGGTGGCACTCGGTGGCCTCGCGTCCTATGTACTCTTCTCCAAGAAATCTCAGCCGGAGCTTCCACTTCCGCCGTCGCTGAAACCCCACCCGCTTTTTGGTCATCTATTTTTACTCCCATCATCTCAAGAGGAGGTTGGATATAGTAATATTAGCAAGCAACTCAACAGTACGCGTATTGAGATTACTACCTATTCGTTCAAGACTAAATGTTTGCTAGGCCATATTATTTCATTTACTGTTTTTGGACAAACCATTATCGTACTTCATTCCTTGGAGTCTGCTGTTGAGCTTTTCACGAAGCGGGGCATAACATACTCTGATCGACCGGAGTTGCCGATGGTCAACGATGAGCGACTGCAAGTCTACCTTTATATTTCGTCGTGAGTTGTCTGATTACAAATTTATATAGCGCCGGCTGGGGCAGGAATACCGGGCTTCTTCCTTACGGCGATCGATGGAAACGACAGCGCGTTATGACTCAAGACGGTCTGAACCCAAGCGCGGGGGAGGAACTATGGCCAAGAATGGTGAAGCAGGCTCGAAAATCGGCACAACATCTTCTCAAGCGACCCGAAGGCGCACTCGGGGAGGTCAAGTGGTCAGTCCTAGATATACAGTACCATGCAAAAAGAATACCCCACGTGACCTGCGGACATTGAGCTTCACCTAGCTGCCAAACACCAGAGGTTTTGCCCATGTAGCTAGTGTATTACAATAGGGCACAAGCATGAGATATTCTCAAAACAACAAGCACGAAAATCGATTAGGAAAATAGGTAGATACAAGAAAAAGTATAGCCGAATATGGGGCAATCTTTTTGCCTGGTACACCTGGCCGAGCAAAAGACCAGTAAAGGGCAGGGCCAGTACCGAGCCCTGAGCTATTGCGTTATCGTAGATGAATGCACCTTCATAGCATATCAAGCCTATATGCGCTAGAGGGTCAGGCGATTGCAGGTGGAGGGCGAAACAAACTTACGAGTTCATAGCATATACAACAATACAACGCCTGAGGCGAAGAGAAACAGACTACGGGTCATTAATAAAGTATGAAGCGGTCTCATAAAGGACTTACATGGTGTGCGATTCGAAGCTTGCGGATGAATTGTACAGTCAGGAACAAGTGGAAGACTGGTTGGACAAAAGGACTTACTATACCATATCGCTAATAGCATGCCGTTGAGCATGGCCTGTACGACGAAACTTGGTGTACGCATGCGCCACATGTATGCGTACCTTCTTGCAAAACATGGGACTTGTTAGGCTCCTACAGCGGGAGCTATAGATCAAGCATATGCGACTCAGAGCATCTTATATGAATTCCATATGGAATTTGCATGTTTTGATGATGGTCTGCCGGTATGTCATATATTACTCCCGCTGTAGGAGCCTAACAAGTCCCATGTTTTGCAAGAAGGTACGCATACATGTGGCGCATGCGTACACCAAGTTTCGTCGTACAGGCCATGCTCAACGGCATGCTATTAGCGATATGGTATAGTAAGTCCTTTTGTCCAACCAGTCTTCCACTTGTTCCTGACTGTACAATTCATCCGCAAGCTTCGAATCGCACACCATGTAAGTCCTTTATGAGACCGCTTCATACTTTATTAATGACCCGTAGTCTGTTTCTCTTCGCCTCAGGCGTTGTATTGTTGTATATGCTATGAACTCGTAAGTTTGTTTCGCCCTCCACCTGCAATCGCCTGACCCTCTAGCGCATATAGGCTTGATATGCTATGAAGGTGCATTCATCTACGATAACGCAATAGCTCAGGGCTCGGTACTGGCCCTGCCCTTTACTGGTCTTTTGCTCGGCCAGGTGTACCAGGCAAAAAGATTGCCCCATATTCGGCTATACTTTTTCTTGTATCTACCTATTTTCCTAATCGATTTTCGTGCTTGTTGTTTTGAGAATATCTCATGCTTGTGCCCTATTGTAATACACTAGCTACATGGGCAAAACCTCTGGTGTTTGGCAGCTAGGTGAAGCTCAATGTCCGCAGGTCACGTGGGGTATTCTTTTTGCATGGTACTGTATGTCATAGAAGAAATCATCGTATTAACCGATCATAGGATGGCTGCCGCTATGTTGCTGTCTGCCATCTATGGATATGAGCCGTCGTATCCTTACGATAACCGTATTGAGACAGTTGAAACTGCGTTCGACGGAATGTGCGAGGCTGCGATGCCTGCTAGTAAGTGGATTAATTTGTCTGTGTTACAAGTTACATCAATTGTCGTTCACCTAGATTTCTATGTGAACACTGTACCTTGGCTCGTCCATGTGCCTGCTTGGGCCCCTGGTGCAGCTTGGAGGCGAAGAGCAAACGAGATTCGTGCCTGGAGAGACCGGGCTATCAATGAGCCATTCGAATGGACGAAATCCCAGATGGTATGGCGCGGTGTTTGTAAGACTCTGTTCTATTGTTGATCGACCGGATCGGCCAATGATAGGCTGCTAACATCGCGTCGCCCTCAATGCTGAAAAATCTTCTTACCAACATGGCAACCGGCGCGGTTCCGAAACATGGGATCGAGGAGGAAGAAGATATGCTTCGATGGGTGACAGGGACAATATATGCTAGTATGTGTAACTTTAAACCGTTTGGAATGGGAAGTTACTGACAAAGCATGCGTTAGCTGCGTCTGATACGGTAATACTCACGACCTGTGGTCAAGTTACCAAACGATGATTTTTATATTGCTTCCAGGTCGTATCCACAATCAAGACATTCATCTTGGCCATGGTACTTCATCCTGAGGTCCAGAAGAAGGCTCAAGATGAGATCGATAGAGTTCTTGGAGGAAGGTTACCCGAGCTTAGCGATCGCCATTCATTGCCATACCTGACCGCCATTATGAAAGAAGTGTTTAGGTGGCGAACTTCTGTCCCAATCGGTTCGTCTGAGGACCTTGTCTGCTTATTTTTGTTGCTGAGGCATTTCCATTACGACGCCAGGTGTTCCTCGTAGGACTCTCAAAGAGGACGTGTATAAAGGTTACAGGATCCCTAAAGGGTCTATTGTGTATGTTGTCTCTTCTCCTTGTATGCAAAGGGCTCAATATTTTCGTTGGCCTTCAGAATCATGAATACCTGGTGAGGCGTCTTGGCTATTTCGAACCTTGTTTGCTTCAACTAAATGCCTTTATTCAGGGCAATCAGCCATGATCCTGATATTTATCCACAACCGGACAAGTTCAAGCCTGAGCGCTATCTCGACCCGACCTTACCTAAAGCACCTATATTTGGTCTCGGTAGACGGTAAGACAGAGAAACAACATGGAAAATGAGAAATAACCACAGAAACAGTGATTGTCCTGGAGCAAATTTTGCGGAAGCAACCTTTTTCATCATGGCAAGCACACTGTTGACGGTTTACAGTATCAACCCTACTCCCGGGAAGCCGTATCCCGAAGCAAAAGCCACCAATGGCGCATTAGCGTCGTAAGTCACCCACTAGTTCATGAGCGCACCTGCTCACTGAGCTGCTCTTCCAGACATCCGCTACCATTCCACTCGACACTTACTCCGAGGTCTGAAAGCCGGAAACGTTTGATGGAGCAGTGGATTGACAATTAGATGGAGCACTCCGGTCTACTTTTGTACCTACTGCACGCCGATGTATCCAAGTTCTGTTCGTGCTATGATATACACTGGCTTACTAAATTGATGCAGCACGTGATAGGCTTGGTGCGAAAAGCGCTGCAGACGACGATAGAGTCGATATCAACGTTTGGTTCAATAGTAAAAGCTGTAGTTTACAGTATCAAGTAGCATTGTGCCAGTTATTAAAACATTTGAACGATCTACCGGAGAGATGTAGCCAAATTACTTGGCGATCAGGCTGCAAGAGTTTTGCAAATTCCGAGTGTGATTGAGCTAGCCCCCCCGAAATGTATCAATCTTAGGACATGCCCAGTCGATTTGAGTTGCGCAAAGTACTACAATGTGTCTATTGGTACCTATAATGCATGTTCGCATATCTATATCGCCTCTATACGACACTTCCAAGTGCATATAGGCGACCGCATACAGGGGGCATTCCCCCACCTTTTCAAGTTACCTATCAGAAGAAAAGAGATATGCATGATGCCATATGTGGCAAATATACTTGAAAGTCATACTAGAGCCTAAAAACACAGACTTCGAAGTGTATAACAAGTGGATCTAGACTAGTTCCAAATGCTGCATCATATCCCCCCTGTTTGATTTGGCCAAAAGTAAAAGTTGCCAAAAGCAAAACGCCCCCCAAACTGATTGTGCGTGCACTACATATGTACTAAGACTCTTTGTATAATTATAGGCTCGCTAGACCACCTGACATAAAAGTTATAGACTACGCATTGGGCAAAATCTTGATTTTTGTACTGGAAAGCGGCAACAGTCTCAAGCGCAGTCTATAACTTTTATGTCAGGTAGTCAAGCGAGCCTATACTTATACAAAGAGTCTTAGTACATATGTAGTGCACGCACAATCAGTTTGGGGGGCGTTTTGCTTTTGGCAACTTTTACTTTTGGCCAAATCAAACAGGGGGGATATGATGCAGCATTTGGAACTAGTCTAGATCCACTTGTTATACACTTCGAAGTCTGTGTTTTTAGGCTCTAGTATGACTTTCAAGTATATTTGCCACATATGGCATCATGCATATCTCTTTTCTTCTGATAGGTAACTTGAAAAGGTGGGGGAATGCCCCCTGTATGCGGTTGCCTATATGCACTTGGAAGTGTCGTATAGAGGCGATATAGATATGCGAACATGCATTATAGGTACCAATAGACACATTGTAGTACTTTGCGCAACTCAAATCGACTGGGCATGTCCTAAGATTGATACATTTCGGGGGGGCTAGCTCAATCACACTCGGAATTTGCAAAACTCTTGCAGCCTGATCGCCAAGTAATTTGGCTACATCTCTCCGGTAGATTGTTCAAATGTTTTAATAACTGGCACAATGCTACTTGATACTGTAAACTACAGCTTTTACTATTGAACCAAACGTTGATATCGACTCTATCGTCGTCTGCAGCGCTTTTCGCACCAAGCCTATCACGTGCTGCATCAATTTAGTAAGCCAGTGTATCATATCGGTATGACCTCAACGCCGAGGACTGTGGAATCGTGAGGTCCAGATTTATGAAGTGAGCGACGGTGTTTTACACTACCATCTGAACGATCAACGTGAGAAATATCTACTCGGTGGTACAAATGCTGTTTCGTGGGTGATATGCATACAATTGTGAATGCATGAGCGCCACCTTGCGGCCCACCACCTTGCCGCTCGGTGCTAGTACCTGTGATTATCTTATCTACCGATCTTAGATTAGCAACATCAAATATCCTCTTCGTAACTTACGGTTGTCGGTAGGGCTGTCCAAATACTGATACATACTGCATACCAGAGCCAATATTTGATCTGATCGCGTATTATTCTGTATCAATACCATGCTCCACAGCTTCGATATGACCTAATGTGATACAGCTTGAACCTGGTATGATACAATATAATATTGAGCATGCTTGTCCTCGACGACCGCGGCCGTTAGACCCAAGCTAAGTATGATGCATTGTCTTGAATTGCATAGCACGCATTCACCTGAACAGAATCGGTCTAAAATGTACGCGTTAGACGTTATATGCGGTCTCGACGAGCAGAGGTCGTGGTATGACACAGTATGATGCCATACTACGAGGGATTAATACTCCATGATAAGATTACCAGGATCGGGGATATGTAATGATACCGCTCCAATCGTATCCGATATTATCATATCAGTATTTGGACAACCCTATTCACATGTCATTTGTCCTCGGTCTGTCTTATATACTCGCCCTACGCAATGCTCTGTAGTCCCTCAACGTATTCAACATCACACACACTCTCTCTCATCGCTCATACAAACTCTCTTGGCCTTTTTAGCCGTCCATTAGACCCCCCGCACCGCCTTGACAGCTTTCGACGCCGCCAAATCTCTTGACACTGCTTGTCGCCCATCGCCTCGAGTCTAATACTCGCTTGATTGAACAAGGCGCACGTTGGCTCGCGGGAACAACCAAAAGGCTTAAGGTACTGGGCAGTGGAGTGGTTGTGCTTGAGACATGAGTTACTCTATAGTCCGAGTTCGTCGAATAACTGAATGGCAAAGGAAATGCGCATTTGCGGAGAGGCTGGCTTGGACCGGCGCTGGATCTAGAGATTCAGCCACCACATAGAAGATCAGTATAATATTTCACATTTTTGGTACTCGCGTTGAGGGACGTAGGAACCTTGGTGGGGCAAGGTGACCGAATGGAGAGCTCTGTTTATAGCTGATTGGCACCGTGTCACGTGCCATGTGGCTCTCCAATCTCTTTTACGTCAACGGCCTTGAAGCCCGAGGTTAGCGTGTTGGCTGTTGTCTTGAAAGCGCCGCAACCACCCGGAAAAACCGGATTCGCTTGTCCGAGTTACACTACAAATCAGTATCTATTTTTTTTTTGCGTGTTCCCCACTTCGCTTCTTCTGGAAGCCGAGGCTATTGAACACTTGGAAATAGCTTTCTTACCCTCCAAGCCTGGGTGCTTGGACCAAACATTGAGAATCAGAATAGCTTGAAAATAACCCTGCAGCTTGTCGATCGCTTCTCATGCCAGAGTTTACGCAGGTATGAGCAAATTATGCGCTTCTTGTCATGTTCACAACTCCGGAATAGTATTAATATTTATTCCCTAGGCATTCGCCGACAAGCTAGCAGGAATACAATGGTCCCTCCAAACTACAGCTAACCCCGACTCAAGTGGCAAGGAGACATGTTACTTCTTCGTACGCTTCATTCACCGACCTCGCCCTCAACCTTCCAGCAAGTGATACTAGTTCTGATTCGCATTCATAGAAATTCATATCTGATGCGGCGGAGAACACATGCTGTTTTATGATCACGGACACGATTAGCGTCTGGGCCGAAGGTACGCGCTTGCATTTTTCGTCCGACCAGGCCGTTCTTTGATTCTGTTCAGTCCTTGATTCGAAACACACTTCCCACAGGGCGCGGCACGCTCATTCTGCTCGGGGCTCATCCAAACGTGGTTTCGCTTTACCGTACCATGACGTAGACGAGGAATCCGACTGGAGGCGTGGCGTTGTACGAACCCTGGGGGAGGTACACGAGAATGCGATGGACGGAGGAGTCGAGTTTGAGGTCAAGAACTCGGAAGTGGCTGTATGTCTTGAACTCTTCAGGTTTATCTACTACTGATATCACAACAGGATCTAAGTGTATACTTGTCCGATACACTTCGAGACTTTCATTGGCGGTGGGATGTAATGTCGGTTGGCCGCATGGCGAGCCCAATTCTTTCGAGGCAGCTATTCATGCCGATGGTTACCCTTGCTACTGTTATGTCGAATCTTAGTCAATCTATCGAGGACGTGTCGGAGGCCTCTTTGAAAACAGTGAGTTTTCCGCGCAGTTTTCCGGGTTTACCCCGCCCTTACATCTCATTAGATGGCCGAAAGGAAGGCTTCGACTGCGAAGGTCATGCCTGCCCATCACGTACGAGGGTTTCTATCCAGACCGGCCGTTCAAATGACTCTGAAATACATCGCCGAAGTTGATGGCGCGCCGAGTGTTTCTGGTCAGTAATTTGACCTTTCCCCTCATTCCTAGATCAGGTCTGAACCAAATTCTTCAGGGTACGAGCAACCAGCGGCGAAATTGGTGTCTACGCCATCAATCGACATGGCCGATCCTCCTGACGAATCTGGATCCCGGGGATTAGGGTCGGTTATTCGACCCGCGGCTAATTCGTCGGGAGAATCACTCGGTCGGGTAAGACCCACTCATCCAATCAGCGGTGTAAAACTAATGGTATTTCCCGATTTGTAGTTTGAAGGCTTTGGATCTGCGAGGAAGGGTAAAGGCCGTGACGATACGGACGACGAAGATGAAGGATCGGTCCGAAAAATGCGTCGAGGAGTCACGCCAAGGAGGTCCGACATACGACCAATATTGTCCAACGAGACTCCAACCCTAAGGCGGAGTTCCTTCCCTCGCTCACGACTGGATCCAGATTCGACTGCGACAGAGGCCGAAACTACACGGCGGTCTGATGATATTGGCGGAAACAACTCGTACAGCCAGACGATGGACGAAGATATTGGACCCCCTGCCGCGGCTTCCTCCCAACCACCCCCTGCCCCATCCCCTAGCCTAATGAGCCCTAGACCGTCTCGCCCTTCTCCGCGTGAAAAGGTGGCTCGTGCAGTCAGTCGTTCTCCAGTTGATAACTCGGATGTTTTCGGGGGAGCAGAGACCCAGACCCAGGCGAGCTCCGACGACTCGGATCGGGAGGCAGAACTCGAACGGCGAGTCAGGGCTGCGGGAATGATTGGGTCTGCTGCAGTGCGTACGCCAGCTGGAGGAGGGCTAGGTTCAAGGATGATTAGGAAAAAGTTTTGAAGGACTGGTATCTGGCATGTAGCTATCTTGTTTATTTATCAACAAATCTATGTTTGGCGCTTATCTTCAGGGGTAAATGGAAATGCCGGTGATCTCAGCTATGACGACATTCTGGTGGACGCATGTGAAACCGCGCTGCCTCCAGCCTTGAGATAAGAGGGCCGTGTGCTCCGCGCCCTTGCGCCAGCCTCTCGCATATAACTACCACCCCCATTCCCTGACTTATACCACCTACACCATGTCGGACACTACCGCCCAACCTCAACAACCGAGGCAAGTATCTGAGGGTAATCATGCTACGAGTGCTAACGAGCATCTAGCAAAATCAATGGACAGTATCACTCCTTGAAAGGAACGATTGTCGAGGTGGTAAGGATGCTTTATCAAAAGTTCCATTGCCGGTGCTGAGGGTTTATAAGATTGGAAACCTCTTTGGTTGGGCATCTTGGACCCAATCTGGAAAGGAGGAGCACACTGCCGGTACGTCGAAGATTTATAGGCAGACTAGATAAATATCCATGTTGCATATCTTGCAGGAGAGGCCGAGATCACTGCTGCCCAGGCGCAGGCTTATGCCGAGGGCACGATTGATCGTGTTGTAGGCCGCAAAGACGCAATTGTCGGCGCGGTCGTGGGGGACAAGGCTCAACAGATTGCAGGAAAGTATCAAATAATTTCCACCCCTGACCGCGGCTGATATCAAGTATGTTGTAGGAAACGCTCAACACGACAAGGGTAAAGCACAAGCTGAGGCAAATGCGCCAGCATAACGAGACGGATAACTAGACTAAATATACCATGTCTTGATGAATTATGAATTTATTGTATTGCTGAAATATCCACTCTAATTTCTCCAACTTCAATCCATGCTAAACACTCGTCGGGTATCTCAATGAATTGTTGAAGCTGGGGCGAAGAACTGGCTAATCGTGTAGGAAGTAGCAACTATATGCGCTTCGTGTTCGCGTATTATTCATTGGAATTTAGTTCTAGAAGCCTCCTTTCAATGGCTTCTACACGTCTTACACCGAATACCTAGGTAGGTGCTGAGGAAGATTTATGGATAGAGCAAACGGGCTCCCTGAATAGATGCAAACCATGCTTGCAGCATTGAGGTTGACCTTGAGCACGAGAGTTACGAGGTCGTGCCACACAAAATGAATGCCTCTTACACCTGAAAATCGAACTCAAAATAGACCGGTTGAGATGTACTACATCTTCGTATTAATAAATGAAAACGCGTGTTTCCACGCTTCAATGGATCGTTGCCCTCTGCACAAATGCTCTCGCTGCCTCGCCGGCCAATCAATAGCTCAACTAAGGTAATGCGACCCCTGGGCCCAGCAGTTCCGATTATGATCATTGAATACAACGCGTGGCGAAGATCGCGGCCCACACCCCTAGGCGTGGCCGATGCTGTTCATGAACGAGGCTGCATATCTGTGGAGTGTGCCGACCAGCGCTCCATTTTTGATGGGAACGGTCCAATCGTAACCCGCCGATCTAATGAGTCGAATACTTGCGCGCATATCACAAGGTTCTCCGACGAACAACACAGCCCACGTCGTCTATGTCTGTGACAACTCTTGCTCCATCCGTAGAATGGAGGACTTGCGCAGCTCCTCATCTAGAAGCTTATTCCGTCAAATTGTCAGTCTGCACCGCCTACTAGCGTCTTAATCGTGATAAGCGCATACAGTAGAACACCTGGAACAGGCAAGCAGACTGCGAATATTCTTCGCGATCGCCATCGATTACTGGATAAAAGATCTCTCTATTTAAGCCCCCTGGTGAATGTTCTCCATGCATTGCTCAACAGCGGCTCCCCATAGTTTACACTTCCCATCTCAATGTCGCTGAACGCTTCATCTCATCGTTCATGCTCCTCAATCAACCCGCTTGTTAGATGGTCCCGTCCTCATCCCATCGACGGTCGTCATCCGATTGATTTCAACCACAAACACACTGGATCTTTTGTAAATTGGTGCAATATTTGGGCTAGCGGCATTCAATTCAAGTTCGTCGAGTACAGGCAGAACAAAGCTGGTGTGAAGCACGAGTTCATCTATCTACGCGGCTTGCGCCGTGCGCCAAACTTCTCTCCATCTGATATTAGCTCTGAGGCAGAGAATCTCTGGGAGGGCTTGGGGGACTTGCTGGACCAGCGCATCTGCGTTATTGAGCGCATGGCGAGTCCTGACACCCCCGTCAACGCTCTGGTACGCACAAACGCCATGGACTACGTCAACATATTTGAAGAGAACTCCGAAGTAGCGCAGGACCGGCGTTCTGAATCCAATGTGCTTCTGGAGATTGACCTTGAAGAATATCGCAACTTCTCAGATGTTGTTGATATATGCTATCACATCGTAACCCATTCTAAATCGCAATACTATACCTTGCAACAATACAACTGCTTCTTTTTCTGCTGGAATATAATCCTTGGGCTAGTGCACCCTCAAGAGAAATGGGTCTCTTCGGTCAAATACCAGTACCAATCCATATCCAAGGGTTCGATTGACGAACCACTTAATAACCTAGCTGCTACCGAAGGTAGATCTAAAATTGCCTTTGTGGTCTCTGGCACAGGTTTTGCGCAGGCTAGTCAACAGCGTACAGAATATCCACTTCTTCAGGCGATCTCGCAAAACTTCCGTCGTCAACCGACTTTGGGTGATCTTGAACAAGAGTTGAGATCCATCTTTTGGCGGAAGGAGCTTGAAAAAATCGTTCGCCGAGTAGTGTATCATGTCTTGAAGAAGGTGGCGCCCTTGACCAGCGATCTTGTCTCTCAAGGCACAGGTGAAAATTCTATTTATGATCTTTTCGCCCGAGATCCCGAAACCTATCCATTGGACGCACCTTCGCCTTGGAAAGATGATATTGACAAGGAAGAAGCATATTTATTCGATACCTTCGTGAATACCATCATATGGCCAACTTTCAAGGCTCAACTAGAGGGCCAAACGCAACGCGACCAAGACGAGCCGCGAAAACAACTCCCACCCCTTCAACGCATACAAGCATCACAACCATACCTGAAAGCTCGGTTATCTGGACTCGGGACTCGGACTGCTTGGAGAAATGCGAGTGCGGCTGCGGGCGATAGCAATTCAATTCTACATTTTGCCAAGACATTGGCAGAAACACCAAATCAACTAAGCAACATCTGGAAAATTTCGAGTCCATTTGTTTCGATAGTAGCTGCTGAGATGAGGAAGACTGCGGGCGACGAGGAACCGTTCAAGGTACAAGGAAATGGGGACAATATTTTGAAGCTTGTGGGCAAGATGGATCTTGATTTCTCAGAAATAGAAATGCAAGCCGTGGCCCAGTTGGAGTTAGCTATTGAGCGGATGGCGGCGTCCCACAAGGATTACGACCAGAACACTCTGCGCATGGCCACTTTACAGCTTTTGATGCGTCTTCGAAAACGCGGAGAGAAGCTAAAGTTTTATGTTATGCCACTAGAAACCTGGCACATGTGTCTTTGGCATTCATTAGGAGACGATATCGTTCGGCCGTTAGTGGAGAGGTTGAGGGGCGTGCTAGCCGAATCGGAGCCACAATACAAATGCCAGAAACGAGTGGTGCGTGCCTTGATACCAATCTTGATGTTTTACTAACGCAGCTATGTCGTGTAGAAAGTCACGTCAAAGCGAGTGCCCTTCACAAAGATTTGCAAGATGGGCTATTCCGAGATCGAGGATTTCGTGGTTGAGCGGATCAAAAAGCTGAGCGAGAAAGCAAACAAAGACGGGTTCGGGCTATCCGAATCCTGTCAGCGAGAGATACAGCAGACCATGGTTGAGATATGGGAGAACAAGAAGTCCTGGATGGAATGCTTAGTAAGTAAGGCTTGTCATGATTGAGCTGAACCTGATGTATCTCCTCATTATAGCCCGCCAATTGGCTCACATAGTGAATAGTGCCGTGTTTTGAAATCAACTTCAGAGGAGGCTGGGATGAATTCTTATCACCCGCCAGAGGTTCTATGTATTTTTCGTAGTCTCTGATATAAATCGACCCAAGTTTTGAAACATGCCGGCCAGGACTTTGGGTTTGATCGAATCTGATGATCACTCCGTTAGGTTTCCGTAGCAAGGAATTGCAACGATTACCATCAGCCGGTTGATCACGCGTCATAATGCGTCCATTGATAGAGTTATGACGGCGCTACAATTGGCTTATATGAACGTTATTTTGTCAGCTTCATCCGTACCATCCCGCAAAATGAGACCTGATTCTCGCTCTCTTTTTGGAAACTTTCGCGCCGATGTTGAAGCTGCAGTTCTAGAGTTTATTGGGACGGTAAGCAGAATCATCTAGATGTTATTTGTCCACTGAATGCTGCTCGCTTTGTAGACTCTTTGGCTGCTATTTGCGCTAGGAGGGATCCAATCTTCAATATGGACGAACCAGGACTCCATTTCTACGGCGACGAATGGCCATGTCAGGCCCATACCATCATCCCAACAGGTGGTGCATGCAGCTGCAGCCTTTGGTCTTTCCTTGCTTGTTGCCATGTGGTTGTTCTATCGGTTAGTTACACATTTATTTGCTATAATCATCCGATTCATGGATGCAATCAGAGCTACTGGCGGAGTCTTCAATCCCAACGTCTCATTGGCGTTGCTCTTGGTTGGAGTAATTGGTCCAGTTAGATTTGTTTTGTTCTTTGTCGCGCAAGTACTGGGTGCGATTGCAGCATCCGCAATTCTACTCGGTCTTTTACCAGGTCCATTGGTCGTTACGTGAGCTCACGTCGATATATGCGCATTTTGAGCATCGCTGATCGATCCCAATAGGCCAGCCCCTGGCAATGGGATCAATGTCGTCCAAGCGTTGTTTATCGAGGCTTTCATGACTACGATGGTAAGCACCGCCCACCATCGAAACTATTTTTACACTAAATAATGATTAGTTGGTACTAGCGGTACTGATGCTCGCCGCTGAGAAGCACAAAGGCACTCCATTTGCCCCGGTTCGTTCTAGTTTTTGGTTATTTATCCGGACAATGACCCTAGGAATTTGGGTCAGATCGGAGTGGGCCTCACCGTGTTCGCTGGAATGCTCTGGGGTGATATCTATACCGGGTGCGCCATGAATACCGCTCGCGCGTTCGGTCCAGCTGTTTTCTCCGGGTTTGACGGTCGCCACTGGGTGGTATGTCAATGTTTCATGTTATGACCTTTTCCTTAATCCTGTTCGACAGTATTGGGTCGGGCCATTCCTCGGAAGCCTAATGGCTACCGCCCTCTACGTGATCCTCAAGCACATTCGGTACTGGGATTTGAACCCAGATCAGGATAGTCAAGACCCCAAACAGTCCCCGATGTCGAATGGGAGTTCGAAAACTGAGAATGGAAATGGAAGGGCGGCGGCCGCATGATATGGGATACGAACAGCATTTATTCTGATTTCTGAACCATCGTCCTTGCACAGGATACTGGCCAAACTAAAAAAGTGCATAATATCTAGTCATTTGTACATAGTACTCCCCAATGCGTTCACAATCCCTTCCCAGTCGTCAACAGGTGTGTGAGGAAAGCAGGGCAGGCGTATATCGTGACCGGTATATGAATGCAAGATTATATCTAATAGAGCCAATCCATGCAAGGAGACCAAATCGCCCAGCTACTCGACAGTCGCGATCCCCACATTCAACTTGACGGAAGCACCCGGCTTTGAATATTCCTCCTTGAACTTGATCGGCACTCCCGGACGAAAGACCAAACAATGCGTCGAACCCCCAAAATGAAACATCCCAGTCTCGTCGCCCTTTTTGATCTTCTGACCGGGCTGAACGACCACCTCGCACGTCGACACTTCGCCCATCCCGATCGCCACAAACGCCATCAACCCGATCGCAGGGTTATCCGCCTGGATATAAATCACAGATCGAGCAGCGACCGAAGCCAGGTACGCCTGGGACTGGTTCTCCCCTGACGGATCAGCGTCGTGCGAGTCCGTAAACCCCTCTTCCGGTGATTCGGCAAAGTACGTTCCTGGGATCGGGACGATTTTGACAACGGTTCCGTTGACGGGACTCGCCCAGCGATGGTAATTCGTCGCGCTGAGAAACGCCTGGTAGACTGTCCCGCCCGCGAATTGAGGCACGAGTTCGTCGTCGTCAAGCATTTTGGAGAGGGAGTAGGGTTGACCTTTGAGGTTGATCGGACTGTCCTTTTGAACGTTGTACGCGATACGGTATATCGTCGACTCGCACGCGTTGTTTATGACTCGGTCGTCGTCTGGGGCCTCGATTGGTCGGACGCCCTCTCTAAACTTTCGCGTGAAAAAGTCGTCCCAGCTGTTGTATCCATAGTACGGTGCGCTCGGATCGCAGACAAACGTCTCCGCGAAACCCGGGATGGCTTTTTTGGCGTCGGGTCCGAACCAGCCGTTGGGCGCGTCGGTCAGGACTTCGCGCGAGTCGGGGGAAGAGAGGTATTCGGCCCAAACGTTAAACATTTTCTTGAACATTTCGTTTAGTTTCGGGTTTTGGAACGTGGATAGGCCTGAGGGCGTGCCCATTGGCCAATCGAGGATGGCGCTGAGGGGGAGAGTGACTTGGCCGTTTGGATCTTCAAAGTCGGGTGCACATTGGATCACATGGTCGAATACGCGCAGGAGGGTTTTGTAGTCGCGAATCTGCCAGCCATGGTTAGTAGTTGATCGTGAGATAAATGAGCGACATACCTGAGGATGGTGCTCTGGATCGCTGTTGTACGGCGGTTTCTGCGGAATCTCCTCGAACATCTTTTGAAAGCCTTTATGAAGCTCGGGGTCGTTCTCGATCAAAGACTGAAACTCGAGGATGACGGGATGTGCGTGTTCGAGGGGTTTGTTCTTGTCGTTTACATGGGTGACGACCCGGTCCATCCATCTTTCGACGATGCTGTGATCATTTGGGAGCCAGCCGCCGACGCGGTGTTTGGCGTGTGGGTGGTAGGAGTTTTTACCGGGCATGATCTAGATGAATGAGTGCGTGGCTGAGAATTCGATTGTTCGAGGTGACTTACTCGATCCGATATTCTAGGTCAAAGCTTGAAGTACTTGGATCATCCCAAGCGGTACTAGGGTCCATTATATATGAACTTTGCCCGCAACCGAACGTAGTCATTTCACTGTGCTGAGCGTCACTTTGCGTCATGAACTGTTTTTATGGAAGCGTCGCGCGTCAGTAACGTCATTTAACCAGGAATTTCGCCGGAATACACACATGTCCTGAGAAAAGGCCGATACCTCCGAGATGCACTCGATCTATGAATAGCCAACTCTGGCTCACGCGAGAGACAGACGAGGTGGTTGTGTTTGGAGGTGCCCAGACTCACGTGCCATCACTATCCATAACGCCGGGTGTGACATGTTGATGGTATATCTGGCGGGAGTGGGAGAAAAACAAGGGTGCAGCAATATCCGGACCTGCTGGGGACTGAGTCGCGCGAGATTGACTGTCGCTTGTGAAGATGTGCGGCTTGTCTATTAACGATGTCTCTGACGACGAATCCTATGTTTCAAGATTCAGAATGAGCGGGAATCGAGTGTCGTCTATAGATGTGGTGGTCGTAAGCCGAACCTGAAGCAGTCGGCATTTACCAAGGCTTATGTAATACGGTAGGGGTCATCATCAACAACAAATCTGAGAACTTCTGAACAGGTTTATGTTTCCAGAATATTGTATTTCGTTCGTTATACAATCCCTTCCCAAGACTCCGAACTGCTAAGTCCTACCCCCATCAACTCAGACCCTTCCCATCACACTGAGCTGCGATTTGCCTCAGCCCCTCTTTGCCTATCACGCGAAACGGAATATCTTACCAGTTTAACCAGCTCCTTTGCTTCGATTCGCTCCTTGGGGTCGTATCTCCAGCAGCGATGCATCGCTCCAATCATGATATACGCACGAGGCGATATGGGTTCTTTCGCCAAGTCGGATATGTCCGGAGTGCGTTTTTCGTGGGCAACAATAATAATGATGGGAATAGAATTTGTAATCTCCGCGAATGGAACCTTGCCTGTGACCAGTTCCTGGTTCTATGGATTTAGCGTATGTAAAAGCCGATGTTATTGTACCTACGAGCATAGTCTGCATAGCGTCATCGTAATTTCTTAGCCGAATTCCCCTCAAGGTATTTACTAGACAGACTTACCATGCCAACTGCATATATATCCGCCTCTTTCGTACGTTTCGCATCTTCCAAGTGGAGCTCCGGGGCCTATAGTCCTAATCAGACATGCTGATTGCAGCAGCTAGATCTCTACTTTCCATCCAGCGCAGCGTTCCTCCCCCTCCAAATTCGGTCGAGGAGAACTGGAGGGTCTTGTCTTGCATGACAGAGAGCCCGAAATCAGTCAACTTGATGCTGCCGTCTGGCCCCATAAGTAGGTTGTCCTTGAACTCGAGGTTAATTATACACCCCCAACGATTGACGACAGCGACATACTGCCTTGATATCGCCATGAACCTGCACGTCACAATCAGTCTCGGCAAGACGTTCACCTGATTATGATGTACAAACCACGTTCAAATCATGGATGAATCGGATCACCTCGGCGAGTTGTTCGCACTAGAGTCGGTCAGCGACAGCATTAAACGACAGAGACGTTTCGCATACAACTGCATAGGGATCCATGCTGGGATTGTCCCTCAGCACGTTCTTTACTGAGCCGAGTTCCATCCAGGGAGATATCATCGCCAACCGCCCACGAAACATGCCGAGTCCGGACAACTCTAGAATCTTTGAATTCTTCAGCTTAGCCCATGTGCTCAACTCTTGAGCGGTGTGCTATAGGCGTCCACTTAGTACCCGTTGGTCTGAACTAGTTGCTCCCACCTTTGCATATTTCTCGTCATTGTGGCTGTTTATGCATTTGATTGCGAACAACGCTCCGTCCGGTCGCCTTCCCCGGTACACTTGGCCTTGCCCCCCAGTGACGATAGGATAGTCAGAAGCTTGCCAGTTCGTCAATTCACCTGTGAGGTCAGTAATACCAGCGTGCTTTGTAAGATAAACCACCATGTCGGCGATTGCCTGAATTTACGCGGTCGGAATCGAGTTTCAGGATCATGATTCTCTTACAAGATTCGATGGAACTTGAACGGTCTTCCGGAATAGTGGATATGTGCGTAGAAACTAGGTCGAGCACAGTGCATATAAACAAGGTCCGCTGATTCAGGGTATTGGCTCACCTCCTGGAAAAAGCATCTACACACCCACGGCATGTTATAACCAAATGACATACCTCCTGTGGTTCAAACAAGCGTCATCTTGTTGAAGGAATTTAGACTATGAATAAGCTTACCATCTAATAACGTTTGTGAGGATCATGAAAACAGTTTTTTAGCATCAAGCTCATTCACCTCCTATTGAAAATACTCAGAAGATTCGGTCCAGTCTCAGTGTGTGAAGCAGGTTGGTTACGCACGGGCTGGTGATCCCAAAGATGAACACCAATTGTCCCGCAAAGGACATGAGACAAACCCACCAACTAATCGACAAGTACGCTCTAGGATTATTTAATGGCTTGCTACGCTTCTTGACTCACATCCTAAGAGATCGTCAGAAAAAGTCCGATGTATGTAGAGTATCTACTTACAAGCTAGTTGTATCAAAAATGTACGACGTAAATCGCTATGAAGGGACGAATGAAGCAGTGCAAAGATGTATGCGCACCTCCTATAACGAGTCGTTTAAATTATGTCAACGGCAAAAACATAGTATGATCACGAACTTGCTGGCGAAACCCGAGTGAAACAGAAGATTCCTTGTTATCGTCGTATTTATATGTATGATGTGCTCGCCATTACCTTCTACCACGGTGGACGCCAGCCCGTAAGTGGTAGCCGGCTTCATCTACCGATATTACTCACATACTAAGGCACAGAAAACTCCTCAATAAGCGAGTCCTCAAAGGGCAAATTCACCTACCATCTTTTTTTATTGCCCGAGAGATCCGACAGGGGTCAATATGGGAGGGAGCCAAAGCACGGGCCAGCTCACGTACTAGCATGTGTCGGGATATTTGGTATATGCAGCTTGTGGAAACGGTACACACTTACGATCTAGATAGCGTCAAAGAAATGGGAATGGGTATGTTCATGTCTAGGAGTTGGACTCGCTCACATCCTAGCAATCGATCAGTAGAGCCGTTGTATGTTAGGACGATTTCACTCACTCGCTGGCCACGGGCGACAATCAACAAACTTTCAGTTCTCAAAGTCGCTCGTTATACACCCTCACTTTCTACGGCGAACGTGTCAAAATATTGGCCGTGAATCTCGTGTATGCACACTCACATCCTGTTCAACGTTATCAATGCATAAGCGCGATGCCTGAGATCGGAATGACTTACGTCCTTGATCTCAAGATACATCTCAAATAGATCAGGGATTGACCGCCGAAATAAGCTCACCCACTATAAGACGAGTTTAGAACCTCAGTTGTTCCTACACATGTGGCATACACACGATACTCACAATCTAACCGTGCCGCAACGAATCAGATCAATAGTCAAGTTTGGTGATCAGTTGACTTACAAGCTGTGGGAGGCGAATCAGATTTCCAGTGTGTTTTAGGATGAGGAACAAAGCAACGTACTGTCTACACGATCGTTTATCAGCAAGTATGCGAATACTCGCTTCGCTAACCAACGTAACACGACTCACCTCCTAAAATTAGTGTTAGGTGTGGCACATAGCCGATTACATGTAAGGTAAACTCACAGGCTGACCCATCGATGATTATTTGGTCGTCAGAAATCGTACCGTCTTCGCAATTCACCCGACTTACTTTCTATATCAATAAATGAATGTCTTATGAACCAGCGACCAGCTACATATTACAACGGGAAAAACCTACCCGCTAGCCGATGGGACAAGGAGAGAACCTTTGCTAAGCATCGATAAAACCGTGGTGGCGATGTTTACGCACTCTCTGTGCCACAGTTAAAGCAAATAACAAAGAAAAACTGGTCACTTGCATTCTAGGTGCTCTGGGTGAGCAGCGATCATCAGCCAGGGGACCCTAAGACGTACCATCTGTAGAACATGAAATATGTCGTAGCTATGATGAGAGCCAGATCTCATGCCACATGTGAGGTCAACGTACAAACTTCACAATATCGCACACGACCGTTTAGATGGCGACGCAACGAAGGAACCGGATCACCTACCCATTTCCCGAGTGGCTCTCGGATCGAAGGCTTTGGGTTTTTTGAGGCACGTTAGCGAGCAGAAGCTAGATTTGCTAGTGGACAAAGTCGGCGTCTTACGTTTCCCTTGACTGATTCGTGCGCCTGGAAAAAATTGCAGAACTACGTAGACCAATAGCATCTATTTCTTTACCTCCTAGATACGAGATGAGTATTTTCTAGTGGTAAAGTATGAAACAAACATACTGCAAATTTACCGAAATACAGCTTGTTGAAGTCCATGGTGGTTTTCGTGTGGTATCGATGGCTGTCGACGCTCGGTTTTGATCAGCCACAGTGCACGTGACCCCTATTGTCGCCGTCCGACACATTTGTCCGAGCAGCCACGCGGTAGCCACAATACCCACGGGTGTGTCACGGGTACCCAGTACTTGATTCATTCAATCTATTTCAGGTTTTTGTCCAAATTATAGACATCGCTTCGTGGAATTACGCTGTGCCAATAAACCTCAGACTCATGCTCATTAGTACCGCCTATGGCCTCGGATTACTCCAGGCATGTGGGCCTCGTACTTCATCCCAATTGCAAATATGCTCGGCTGACTTCGTTTCGCCACCCCCTGGATCACCTGGTCACCTGGCGTCAAATACATGACGTGCCAAGCGTCAGGCTGTGTACCATCTGCCGATCTGTCAGTTGCCCACACCTTGTTGAAATTGTCATGCACGGGGATGCCTTTCTGAGAGTGCTAGGAGTGATGTGTCATATTGTTAGAGTCTTCCGTGCATCGCTGGTACAGATCCTGGGTCTTATGTATACCTATAGCATGGGCTATCATGGTCGGTTCACGTACTAGCTCACGTCCGTGGTTTATTTGGCGTTGCGGGTAAGATGCATCTAGTTACCTGTAACCGTTAATTGTGGCCCGTTTCTCGATCAAGTCTAGACCATCTCAATAACTTAATAGTACATTGCTCCGTCAGGAAGTTCGATCGCATATTTCGCGGACAAGGCTCCTGGCAACGGCACGTTCACTGTCTCCATCGATGGCTGGATCAATGGACGGCCGTATCAAAACGTTACATGGACAAACACGGGCACGATCACGCAGTACCAGCAAATGCTGTGGTCGGCTGGCGATTTAGATCTGGGCGATCATTCGATCACCATCGGGAAAATGAACGATGATGACCAGACGGTTGGTTTGGACTACTTAGTGTAAGTATTTCCAATTCTTCTGGGCCTTTAACGTTCTCGGACGCCTTATCAATACCGCCAGGGTGGCACCATGGGAGGGGGCCGATACAGCGGAATTCATTTCGATAGACCGCTGTGGAGCTTTTACGCCAGGAGGATCAACCCGGATATCGTCGGGATGTTCGATGGTCGGATGCGGGAGGCATCCCCAGACGGGTGTCAGGAATTTGTACGGATTGATATCAAAATATTGAATGTTTTATAGCTCGCTCAGCAAACGAGTACAAGAGGGAGAGGGATGATTCAAATACGCTCATCTAAAATCATAATAATTGACTGTACGCTCTAAGAATGCGAATGCTTGTGCGATATACAAGATTTTGTTTAGCATACATGCTTTGGTGTAGATTCGTCAGTTGTACGTCACATTGAAGGTATGGAGTCATGCCACCTATATTCGTATTTCTCCCGCATCCGACCATCGAACGCCCCGACGATATCCGGGTTGATCCTCCTGGCGTAAAAGCTCCACAACGGTCTATCGAAATGAATTCCGCTGTATCGCTCCGCATAGTTTAGGCCCGTGCGTCATCTACCTTGAATTACTCAATCAACTATATCATCAATCCTTGAGGTCGATACAGTAGTGGAGCCTCTAGCATACCCACCGGCGCAATAGTTGTCGATAGCGAAGGCCCAACAATAATGTATTCAGGGAACGCATGCAACAAATTCGTAGGCGTGTTTTCTACCGCTCTCGTTTTGAGACCTGCTGGAACTTCCTCGGGCTCGGCCGGGCTAGTGGAAGCGGTAGCACATATTTTAATGGCACGGAACACTGCTGTAATAGTCCAGGATCTACGATCTCCTTCAAGTTCGACGGAACGTCTTTCTGGTATTTCGGCGACGGAAAGGCTCCAGTGAAAATGACTATTGACGGAGGACGCGAACAAACTCTGGACGGCTCGGCTGGTGGGGTAAAACTGTTTGTTGACTTTTGACTTCATCATCTCTTACTAATGGCAGAATGAAATAAAACAAAACAGGCAACCCAAGTTCTACCAGGGAATGCTACAGGCCTCGCTCCAAGCTCGGAGCCACTTCAGCAGGCGTCGTGACAATAACCCGACGATCGTCGCGACGCCGACATAACTCGTTATCGACGTACCGTCGCGTCGCCGACCTTTGCCGACCGGTTACCGAGTCGCGACGATCGTCGTCCGGCCAACTCATATTTTTCATTTCAGTGATTTTCCTGGATTTATTTGTCTGAATTGATTGTGAGTGTGTACTTTTCCGTTTTGGTTGCCTCAGAGCTAGTATCTAGGGTATTAAACAAGCCACTTCACTACATGCATACTATATGCAAAGTGGAATTGTGTCATGAATAATGCACAGCGTGCTCGGACGTAATATGCATTGCGCATCCCTCAAGTATCCTCCGGCTTGCTGACCAACTTAGTTTCTAGTGCGCTCATAACTCATTTCGTTGTGTTTGCTGTTCTCTTGGGCATGTTCAATATCGGAGTAAGTCTCGACTGCTGTAGTACAAATGCAATAAGCTGGTATCCTGTGTGTAGAATGTCAAATGGGGTTGACAGAGAAGAGTGTGATCGAACAGATATGAGCAATTATGTCAACCACCAACAGACTTGAAGTACATAGAACATTTATAGTGGCATATTCTAGACATTTGGAAGGCATGTTACATGTACTATGAAAATCCTGCGTTTAATACAAGCATCTTGTACATGCAATCCATATCATTATGAGCGTTGTTTACGTAGGCCAGCATTGAAAGACCAAAATGAGAGCGTCGTGACCATGAAAATCCAAACATTGTGACAATGACACTGAGAGCGTCGCGACAATGAACACGAGAGCGTTGCGACGGTGAAGGGAGGGGCGTCGCCAGATTGGATTGAATAGGTACGCACTGGGCGTGCGAACTAAAAGATAGCAACTATGAGTCAGAGAGATCAGTGGCTTTGAGTTATGGTCGAAAGAATGCTTGAAGGTTTCGGCGTAGTGGCTGAATGTGTTGAACCGATGTTTGGCAACCACACTAGAGAAATGCGTGACTTGCTGTTGTGCGTGAGAAATAGCACAGTATCCTATGTGCGGAGGGTCGACATGCGTTTGGAGAAAACAGTATACCGTGCAAGACAATACGTGATTATGATATGCATCGCCCTTAATATAGCGCATGAGCTGCGGTGTGCCTGAGATAATGGAGTTGAATTAATTTGAGCTACTATGACGACTATCTGGAAACTCGGAATACACAAAATAGGCGTAGTATTATGTCCTGGAACATGCAGCAATGGGAATTATAGGATTGACAAAAGTATCTGTTCCAGTTCATAGCATTATACTCAGTGTCAACACACATCACTGGGATTGTATCAGTAGGTAAACATGATTACAACGCCCAAACTGAGAGCTTCGCATTTATGAAGATCCCCGCGTTGCGACGACATAGTAGATGAGAGCGTCGCGACGCCAAAGAGAAGAGAGTCGCGACGATAAAATCAACGGATGCACGCTGGGCGTGCGATTGGAACAATAGAAACCACGAGTCGACTTGCTCAGTGGCTACAAGCTATGCTGTAAGGAACGCTCAGAAATTCTTGTAAATGGCCTGAGCTTGTTGAACCAGTGTGCAACGGTGACACTGCACATAGGATAGCCATACTAGCATATCCTATAAAATTGCTAGGTATCTAATATTCACCATTCAATTACGGTTATGCAGCCGATACAAGGATCTAATACATTCCATGTCACCAAATACAGCGCCGATGTATTCCAGCACCATTGTAATAGAAAGCAAGCAATAAAGAGGACCAGCAATCAGAATTGCGGCCGCTGCCCGAGCCTTGTCATGACGTCGGTAATGGGTTGCTGTTCGCTGGTCTCAGGTCACTCGTTAATGCATTACTGTCGTCGCAACGGTCTTTGTCGGATGATCTTCACAACAAACACTGACATAGGAGATACATCATCTGCGTATTCAGGTGCGTGTGGGCCATCCAAGTCCAACTGTGAGAATCAGAACTCAAACAACTCAGCAGTTGACAAGGTGTTGCCAAACAATGGTTGCACGTCGCGACTACGCTGCAACTCAATTTAATGAACTTAGCGTCCAACGTCGCGACGTTCAAGCATTTTTCAGGCACATCTCGTCGACTGGCAAACGATTTAGGTGATGATTGTACCACTTGACTTGTACAGTTGGCGCTCATTGAGAACAGTGCAGCTTATCAACACAGTACTTTGCAGGAAGCTATCCAGACGTCTTTTTTTAGGTCTGAGAACTTGTAGTATTATGATACGTGTCCTCGTCGTGACGCACTACTGCGGCTAGTTGTGTAGTGTAGGCCTCAATCGAAGATTGCGCCATCAAAATTCTGTTCATATATGTGGATTATATAATATTTTTATATGCATTCCGTGGCCTGTGTAATTGTCGAAGTACAGGTTTGCAGATCTGAGCCCTGAAAAAAGGTTCGACCGGCTTGGACTTATGAAAACCGACATAACTCAAACACTCTTTGTACACCCCTTACACGCACACATTGCTGAATGTGCTGAACCAGTAAGATGGGTTGGTAAAATAAAATTACCAAAATGAAACAGTTGTAGGCCAGCAGTCTTGGCACTGAACCCATTGTGCCAAATATGGTGCTATGCGAAATAACCATACTAAAGACAGGTCTAACGCTCAGATTGTGTGATGATCCGTTGTCTCAGTTTACCTGCTGTGCATATACCCGTTCCGTCATTTTACCTGTATATAAACGCAACCTGTACACCATTGAATACCATCAGTTAGAGTATTCCTTCGCTTCCCTGCATCCGCCCACGAAATCAATGGCTTTGCCCGAACCCCTTCGCTCAATCGCCTTGATGCTGATCTCAGCAACAGTAAATGGCATCGCGCCGTCAGGGCGTCGAGTGGCTCATTAAACATAGGTTTGATGTCGCGACACCAGGACAATGTCTTGGCCATACTTCAACTGCAAAGTCATGCGAGTTGCTACTCATAGTAATCTGACCCCGTTTTTTACGCAGTCCGTGTGTGCTAATAAATGTATATTCGTTGTGCGTCATTGTGCATTCGGTGCAGCTGGCATTGGCCACCCACTTTACCAACGCAACCATGCTGGTGATAGAAACACAGTCCCAGCAATGAACGCTGACGCCTTACATGTCTATTTTCATGTAGGCGAGCCGTGTGCGTCCAATGGTTGCAATCATGAACCATATAGATATTTGGCTGACGAAATATGCCTAAAAAGGTATTCGGACGTCGCGACATCGGGACCTGACCTATTGCACAAACATCTATATAATTTGCAACGTTCCATATTATTTTAGTAGATCCTCATCAACCACAGCACCTTTTGGCTGCATATAGCTGCCGTTTGACTTATATGGGCGGTAAGTACCTCCATAGATATACAGTACGTCATTGTATGGGGGAATCTAGCAACTTCAGCAGGCGTCGTGACAATAACCCAATGATCGTCGCAACACCAACCTTCGCCGACCGGCTACTGGGTCGTGGCGAGGGTCGCCTGACCGACGGGAGTATTCATTTGGCAATTTTTGTTGATTTCCTTGGCCAAATGGATTGCATGTGTGTACTTGTGTCGTTTGTATACCTGTTAGCGTCGTGACGCCAAAGTTGAGAACGTCGCGACAATGAAGATGAGAGCGTCGCGACGATAAAAATAAATGGATGTGCACTGAGCGTGCGAGTCGAACAATAGCAACCATGAGTCAAATCTCTCAGTGGCTACTAGTTACGCTCTCAAAGACGCCTGGACATTTATGTAAATGACCAGAGTTTGTTGAACCATTATCCAACAACGACAATGCAGGTAGAATTGTGGTATCAGTATATCCTATAACATTTGGCAAGTATCTAATATTTAATATTGAATTATGCAGCCGGCACGAGCATCTAGTACGTTCTGTGTCATCAAATACTGTGAGGACGGATACCAGCAGTAATGTATGAGAAGGCAACCGTTACAAAGGTTAAAGTGTGCGTCGCGACAATGAAGGTACAAGCGTCGCGACGTTCAACATGAAACCGTTGCAACTATGAACATGAAACCGTTGCGACCATGATGTCTGACGACGGCGCAAAGCCTGAACGGTTTTTCTATGCTACTTCATCACTGGCGGAGCTGTTTGAGTTTCAATTACTACCTTTTGTCATGCACGGCTGGCGAAAAAAGAGAAGATTTTCCAGCAGTATAAAAACCCTAAACATATCACAAATGGCTAGAAATGGCTTGGCGACCACTCAGTCGATTTATGTGAGGCCGGTAGGCCAAGTGAGTCGCACACGAGATCGGAGTCGGCGGTGTCGAAGCTTAGGGCAAAGTGATGACTTGCCAACGATCTCGGATTCAAGGTGAAGCTGAGTATCTACGTACATGAACCAGAGTCTTATATAGACGAGAAACGAGAATGAAGGTTCGAGGGTGAAATATAAGATGAAGAGTGATTTTGTAGATACGAGATAAGAAAGGCAAAGCCGTACAGCTGTGCCAGTTGTGTCGGTGTGCTTTGTGCACCTCACAATTTACTCCCCTGGCCAGCCTTTAGCCCCGATCTAAAGATCATCAAGCATGTCTGGGACTACCTGGACCGCAAGGTGCGCGCTAGAGAGCGCCTTCCTCGTAATAGAGAGGATTTGTGGTCAGCTCTGCAGGAGGAGTGGCATTGCATCCCCAAGGCTTCATTGATAGGTTATATGCGTCGATTCCTTCTCGTATTCGGAGCTTTATTGATGCGAAAGGGGGTAACACACATTTTCGAATCACTCCAAATTTTTTTGTTGCATTTTGTATCATGAATTTGCGTGTTCTGTAATGTTCAAGCAACTTTATGACATTTGGTGCTTGTTAATTACATAACTGTTGCAGCCCACCTCCGTGGGAGATTCTATATTGTTCGCTTCGTAGCACTTGAATCGATCTAGTTTTTCGCATGCAGGTATATTCGATACGTAGCTACATATTATAGTAGCACGACGAAACCGTACTCTCCGCTGTTCGGCCAACGCTGCAGCTTCAAGTCGAGCTAACGTGAGAAAGGTCACATGCTGCAAGAGTTTCGTAAGCCAGTGTATATGTAAGTGCATGCAGAAATATGAGCCTGACAGCACCAACTATGGGTCCGGCAGTCTGAAGTTGCGACGTCATCAGAAGATAGTCCAAGAAGCCCACTGTTGAGCGTCGAGACGCCTGACTTAGATTTTGCGCATATTCTGTCGTCCATGGAGCCGTTTGACTCATGGTTGCCACCTTCCCACTCACGCGCCCGAAGCGCACTCATAGGTCCGTTGTAATATATCAACGAGACAATTTCCTGTAATGCTAATAGCACAGTTGACACCTTCGAATTGAAGCAACTGCTCATGAGGAGTCGTGGCGGTGCATGGATGTGGATGCACTATAGACATCCTGAAAGAGGAGCCAAACACCAGGGCATTGTAACAACAGATTATAAACCCGTTGAATTTTCCTTTCGAGAGTTCTGTAATATCTAACCAATGTGTTATTCATTTCTCATCAACTGCAAGTGCATTTGAACATTGCAACAATTTTGTGTTGCAACGCTATCAGCCAAAGTGTTGCAGAACTCTATTGAAAAGTTTTGTGTATGACCAGTACCACGATCCGATCTTGCCTTCGGTGATAGGTTCAGTCTGGACATCAAAACATGCTTGGTTGTTTCATTGCAATGCACCGTGACTATATCAGATCAACCAAGAATTGCAGATTGGGCGCTACCAAAGGGGATTCCGAAAGAGTCCCAAAGTCGAATGGTATTGAGGCATGACACAGATATAGATGCACGCTGCCGGGACGAGTCGAACGGTGGAAATAGCGAGTGAAATGGCTCTGCTGTTGATGAGATATCACCAAAAAGGTGGTCCGACGTCGCGATGTCGTTGGAAAGTGGTTCAGCAAGTCAAGCGCTTGACATCGCGACACCAACCCGTGTTCTGAATGTATCCTTTCACCCGCTGAGCCGTTTGAATCGGAAATGCGACTGTTCCACTTGAGCAGCTAGTACACGTTCAAGCATAGCTAGGGTGCTTCAACTTTCATTCACCACTAGGACTACTCATTCAAAGCATGTGGGCTTCATGTCGCAACTTTGAGTGGCCTTTTGGGACATATCTTGCCAACCGCCGAGCTATTTGGATCGTGGGTACTACCTTTCGACTCGCACAGATAGCGCTGACCAGATGGCCGCAAATGATTAAGGTCTGCGTCACGCTATAGCTCTTGTTGCAAGCTGAGTGACGCGACGACCAGCCAGCGACACAACAAAGACAGCTATTATGTTGAGAATCTTTGATTCTCAATTGGCTTCTTAGCGCATTCATAATCACTCAAAGGGATGCATAGAACCCTCAGGGGGTTCGCCCCGAGGGGTGTAGAACTATTTATATGAGGTAGCGTATAAATACGGTGTACATGCGTGTATGCTGTACATGAAAATGAAAACTGAGCGCATAGCAAGCGCTATGCATACAGCCATAGAGGCTGGGTATCAGATGGCGGTTAAGCCGGCGGTTCATCAATCGTAACATATTACAACAAGCATTTATGTTTAATTGTGGCGACAATAATTGACATTTGATGTAGTATGCAGTACATTTCAATTGGTTCACATCTCGATCGGTAGTAGCTGTGAGTCAAACGGCTCTGTTGTCATTGAGATACCATCAAAACATTGCTCAGATGTTGCGACATTGTGTGAAATTGGTGCAGCAAGCTGCGCTTTGATGTTGCGACACGACTACATCCACCGGACTTGGACGGCCGGCTCGCCCCTATACTAAAATACCCTCCAGAGTGTAGCAGTGTAACACCAGGCTGTAAATTGGACATGGACCAGGATGTATGCACAGGCGGCGGAATAGTGTTTGGATTACCCAATTTTCTCTCCTTTTATCAGTGTTTCATCTTGAGACCAACTCTTGGCCCTCGCACCCCACTGCACATACTCTGAGGTAGGGTTTTCTCCTTTATGTTTGGTTTAATGCTCGGTCCTCGTAGATATTAGATACCATTTCATTTCTGTTATGTCAGGTAACATAGAGCTGTTGCGCCCCACCACATGCTCGCTGAGATACTGTTATATATTTTACATTTGGCTCTCCCAAACGCCCACAGAATACAAGTCTAATGCCCACTATAACTTGTAGGCCTCTCGAGTAAGAGATTGACACTCACAGTCAACGTCGCGACGTCTGACCACTGTTTTAGGCATATCCTGTCAACTGCCGGGTCGCTTGATCCATGATTAAAACCGTTTGACTTGCGCGGATGCCCGGCACGTATCCGCCTACTGGTATTTTAATAGGCTTATCAAATAACAAAGAAAGGAAAATACAATGCAAGTAACGCTTTGGACACAGTCAAAAAACACAGGGCGAGAGCGAGGATTGTCAATAGAGAGTAAGTATTACAGAGTACGACACAGATCTGAATGCATCCTGGATGCAAAACCCAAATGGTTGTGATTTTGAGCTGAATTTCTCGATTGCATGTAAGATATCTCCAAAAAGATGCTTGTGTAGAAGATTCATGTATATAGTAGAATGTTCTCGAATGAATGAATCATCGAGCGAGTCAGTAACCGAGTCAGTAATCGAGTCAGTTCGCTATATGCGCAGTATATGCGGTTCCGAACGGCATTATGACTCGACGGTTTTAGGGTATAAATAGGGGTGCCTTCGGCCCCCTACCAGCATCCCAGAATCACTTTCATACTCTACTGTCTCTACTCGAACTTTTAACCAGTTTATTTCTCTTTTGTATCCTGCATATAAGAACCGCATTTCAATAGCTTGATCGTCGCAATGTCCGACCAGCGTTTTGTCGATATCTCATTAACGAGTTGTGTGACTCAGAATTTCTGCCGTTTGACTAGCGCAGGTGTTTCGCACTCTCGTACGTCTGTAGTATGTCACGGAAGGGAATACCCGCCAAGAAGTAGAAAATAGTGTGTAAGTAAGGGTGCTATCATACACATGGCTAGATAAGTTCCAAATTTCAGTAAACCTTGGCACGCTACATATGTGTAGGATTGCGCTGCCCGCACAAGTTGCACGGCATTGTGATTGAAGGAGTTCAAATGCTGATGAAATATTCTAATTATTGCAATGCTCCCATCGTCGTCATCGCGACACTCTCATCCTCGTCGTCGCGACGCTGTCGTCTTCATTGTTGCAACACTCTCATCTTTATTGTCACAACACTTTCACCATCTGTAAAGGCTAGCTAGAGGACAATTATGAACTTGAGTCTCCGCGCTGGACCACATTATCCTCGGATTATTTCCCTATCTTTTTTCCGTTGTATTTCGTTTCATGTGAAGGTATCCACGGCTATCACATCCCGCCACACGCACGCTTAGGTAAGTCTTCTCGGTCTTTCCGTTCTGTGTCTGTCGTCTCAGCCATAGTCACATTTGTCCCCCCATCTTTCAGGCATTGTACAAGCTATCGCCTCCGACCGTACGATCTCTAAAATTTGTCTATTTTTCTATCAGTTAGTGACACCGCTTCCAACATACGCTGAATTGGTGCCCGTTCTAGAGTCGCGTCTTGGTTCGTCCCTGCTTGTCTTGAATTGCCTCATCTCGTTCAGTTAACCTAGTATTGCTCCTCCCACGGTTAGGTGCATTAACCACGCGTTCCCCAGCTCCTATCCTCCTTACCCAGTCGGTCAACACGTCCGCGATGGGTCTTTCACTCTATGGTTGCAAAGTTTGCATCTCAATCGTCGCGACGCTTGCAACCTTCCCGTTGCGACGCTTGCACCTTTGTTGTTGCGACGCTCTCAGTTTAATGTTCTTAAAACTTGCTTCATGGTATGGCATTTCTGGTGCACGCAGACACTGTATGCTGCGATATAAAATGTTCTAAACGCTTGTATCAATCGTATGAATTGCATGGTAAATACACAATACCCGACACCTGTTCCAGGATAGTATGCTGGTACGCCTACTCTCTATGCCTTGATTCTGTTAGTCGTCACGGTAGCATGTCTCTTTTCTCTTGAAATGTCTTGGGTGCACTCCAATGCACGCATTCATAGCTTTATTATAAAACCGCACAAGCAAATCAGCCAATGATCACAAGTGCGGAATCCGCTCGTGACCATTCCCCATGCTAAAGTTACCTTGTGAGTGCAGTGTTTTGAGCGCTTCTTAAGCATGGGGAGCGATCACAAGAGGATTCCGTGCTCGTGATCACTGGCCAATTTACTTATGCGCCAATCTCACCAGCTTTATCTGATGATCACAAATTCTCTTGAAAATTATATGAATTCTCTATACTCATCTCGATGTTCCACACTCACACTACCACCCAATCGCTTGCGCATTACAGCCAGTCATGCACTGTTCCAACATCCAACATCTCCGTGAGCTCGATGAACTCGACAAAATGAGTTCTTGAACACACTACCAGCCACGGGTTGGTCAGCCAACCGGAGTATGCTGGGTGGCCGTTCAGTTTGTGTCATGTCTGAATCCTCCATGCGTTCATCACAATACTGGTTCACAGCGCATACAATCCGCATGCAGCAAAATGAGTCCTCTAAGAGCCTGTATACTAACTCAGGGACATAAAGGAGCTACAGCGCACATCCGCAATCGGTTGGGCCAAAGAAATATATGAAAATCGCCAGAAGAAAATACTTGTCGGCCAGACGACGATCGTCGCGACTCGGTAATTGGTCGGCAAAGGTCGGCGATGCGACGCTACGTTGATAACGAGTTACGTCGGCGTCGCGACGATCGTCGGGTTATTGTCACGACGCCTGCTGACATAGGTGCTCCAAGCGTTCATACTGTCACGTTGACTCATGCTGGCTTGAACAGAGAGTACGCTTGTCTTGACTTCTTCATGTACCTACCAAGGTGTGTTAGAGCACTGCTCAATTCACTCTTTGCCCAGTGCTGAAACTCAGTAACAGTCTATCAGCCCTCAGACTCAGGGTATCACACGATCGCCAAGCGCCAGTCCGCCTTCCAAGTCAGTCCCAATAGGGGCCATAGTGGGTGGGGTTGTGACTGGAGTAGTCTTCATACTTCTGCTACTTGCCTCCTCCTACGTCCTTCGCAAACAATACCAGTCCCTGCAGCTGGCAAAAGTTGTAGTCGACAGGACGTACAATAGGTGCGCAACGGGGCAAGAAGAGCCTAAGCCAACGAACCATGGAAACCTCACCGCACCAGCTTTCATATATCATGAGCTTGAATATAATCCAGATAATGATCTTGTGAGCGAGGATCAAATTCCGAGTGGCACGCATAGCTGATCCATAGGAATAATGAGGCAACACAAGGGCCGCTGGGTAAGTGTTTTATACCTGCCGTATGGTCCGGCTCATGTCCGCCCCACACATTGCAGCCGTTTGGACTGGAGCCACATATGTTGGACAGCCAAAACCACATTGACATGGTGAGGTTCAGTCATTGCCATGAGTATAACTTCGAAGCGAGTGTCAGTATGTGTATTCAAATAAATATGTTCTCCCCATGTGGATTCTTTGTGTCCAATACCCATTGTGGAACGATTACATAAAATATAAAAGCATACAGGTACAAACAAAGTAAGCGCCTACGGCGCTATGAAGAATAGACTGTAAAGAGTGAATATAACGGATCGATAGACAAGCCTATCGAATCAGTATGGGAAATAGAAGGAAAGGAATCATATGGATACATCGATAGTGTGGGTACGCATATACGCTGCCCAGCGATAGAAGAGGGTCACCATATGCACACTTGATAGTGCGCTAGGGTTTCCCAGGCGGATTGAATGCTATAAAAGACTCGTTAGTGTAGACCAAATTGATGTACTTAGTTTACTGTCAATTTACAATACTTAAGCTTGTCTATACACTGTGAATCGCACCGAGACGGTTGCTTTACTTATTGTTTACACTTGTTTACTAGGTGCGCCGCAAGGATTGCTATATAACTAACTAGATACATTTGTGTTACAATATAGAAACCTTACATTTTTTGACATACCACATTTATTGTACTAGTCTAGTCTTCCAACGACTGATCACCGGCGGGAGGAGATTACTGGAAATCCGTGAGTAAAAAGGACTCACATTAGTTTGTTAACGTTTGTGCACAATTAGAAGTCGACATGAGTAACGTACCGAGCGCGGGAACTTTGGGAGAGCCCGAGTCCACTGGTTTGGTGGGAGGGGCGCCGAACGTACCGGTGCCTATCCAGTCTCCAGCAGGAGTAGCCGCATTTGGCGGAATCTCGGGACCAAGCCCGATCGTCTCCGTGACAGTCCTACCAAGGACGGAGGGTGCCGGAGTGGGACTCCAGGGGGAACGCATACAGCAAACCCCAGCGCCCATGAGACTCGAACAGAGTCCGAGTTGACCACGCCAAATTATAGTGAAGACAAGGGCTTGACTAAAGAAGAGAGCCCGAGCATGGGAGCTAGCGAGCGCTTGAGGGCTAGGAATCTTGGACTAGGGAGGACTAGCTACCCTCTGGGGAAGTCCAGGAAAGAACCTGAAGGGGAGTCAACCCCTAAAGGGGTTCGATTCGAGTTGTATGAAGGTGACTGTGACGCTTATGCACCCTGACTAGACCCTTCGCTGAGCACTTGGCGCTTAAGCCCCTATCGAAGTGCCGACATAGGTTTACCCTTAGTGAGGCAGACAGGAGCGGATGGGCAGACTAGCTGTATGGCACCATTGTATCCATCACACCATAATAACCTAGCAATCGTGCTGTTTCCGTGTTACCATGGCCTCATAACTGCAAGTATGACTCAACGGTTACAAGTAGTATGACTTGAGTGTTACAGGTATGACTCACACTGACTTGTGATTGGTCCTTTAAGGAATGACTTGCCTTTTTGCAGTCCAAGTCATCCCGTTGTTAGATACTATTCTTAGATATGACTCATGTTAAGATATGATTGGTCTGTTCGCTTGTAGCACTGCCTCCTCTGTATAGTATAAATACGCTCCTGCCAGAGCCTCAAAATGCATTCCTCTTCTTTACATACATCTTTACCACACAGTGTGATTAGCCTCAGAGCTCCTCTTTAACATTGCCAGTAGATCTGCGCATGCACCCATAAGCAACTTAAGACCTTACTGACATAAGCCTTAACCTGCTCATCCATTGCAGCGTCACTAGTTAGTGTAAGTCCCAACGTACACCAGGTAGCACTATTTCATAGCACGCCCTTGTGTGAGGGTTCCTTAGTCAGAAGATATACTTGAGCGCTTTGGTGTACCGACGCTATCCTGCTTTGCTAATTAGGGACTTTGCCGGTCTAGTCCACTAGTTGCCAACGTATTAGAGTAACCAGAAATCAATAACGACATTTGCTATTGCTCAGGATAGTGGCTTGCTTGTGAGATACCCCTCGCGCGTAACAAAGGTCCTGCATAAGGCATGTAGGTGTCGTGTTGCCGAGGGGGTAGAACATAGTGTCGAACATTGATCAACCACCAGCTCCAAGTGATGGGTGACTTTCAGGCGCTAAACACAGACGCAGACCAGCGGCCCGGGTCGTAGGGCCAAGTGCCTAGTGCGTGAATCATTGTGATAATGGTTTTAGTTGTGTGCCTGTTACATATGTAACTACCAATCTGATCAAGTATATATGACAAAGTCTCGATCATGGCCTGGGATCAGATCGAACACAGGTCTCCAACATCAGGAAACTCCACAAGGCTATCTAGTCCACCTGGGCAAACACGTGCAGTATAGCCACCCCCGCATCAATTTAGCCCTCCTTGGGCACCTGGGGACTGTTTAGTCCGATATTGTCAGTGAGAGTTTTATCGGCTTTGATACATGTTCTGGGGTATGTATTCAACTCCATGATACCCTGGATACAAGACACAAGACGAAAACTACCGTATGATACAATTAGTGGTAAACTAGCCGACAACCATTGCCCCTGGCCTTTGGCTTGCACAACAGCCAGGCGCTTATGTCAAATGCAAATACCTGCCACGTATGCTCAGAAGTTTTTGTTTCGCCTGACTATCACCTTAAGTTGGCGCACCGCACAGTGTCTCCTAGGGTTCAGTTAGAAACAATATGTTTCTAACTCGTGTTAATAACACCGAGTTAATAACATGTTATTAACACCCTGAGAATTCCTGACTGGAATCTGTGTGTTAGTAACTACGATTTGATAAGTATGTCCGAGGTGTCTCAGCCTTGACTAGGTACCTTAATCTAAGCTTGTACACTATAGGCAACCCCAGTGTTTAGGCTATATGCTGGTTAGGTACCAGGTACGCGCAAGGGCGGTCAACGTGGATCGGCAGCAATTGTACCCGCCGATGAGATGAGCTAGTTGACCGTCTCGATTTATGCATGTATGCGACCCTAGGAGGCTGCGACATTGCATATAGTAACATGGATGAGATTTTAGCCAGCAGGAGGGGCAATAGGCTATAAAATGTGCAAAAACATGCTTCGAAAGGATATCAACACGATGAACTCCTCCACTCTATACACCGCTAAACTCAACAAACTTCGTCGCGCACTTGGGTCTCTGTCTACCTCACTATGATACTCTATGGCACCATGATGTGCTGTTTTTTAGGAGCGGGGCCATATCAGGGTCAGCTATACCAAAAAGAGCCCAAATGCGATACTCAAATTTGCAGTCGGTACCGGCACTCCACTGCCAAAACACAATGACGACATGCTCCGCACTACCTGTCGGATTTTTGACAATGCACGCAGGGACTAAACAGTATCCATGACCTCAAAAGGGGCCCACTCACGTGCCCCAAAAAACTAGGACATCAGGGGTTTACCGAGTATCGATCTGGCTTCTCTGCTTATGACTTTCGTGGCTGCACTCCAAATCCTGACAAGGTTGAGGATTGTGGTACAGAGTGCGAGGCTCTGAACGCTGACCTCGAGCGTATGTTCGGTCCTCGAGTGCATTCTCAAGTCAACCTGGTTGGAGGTCGCACCTAAAGAGCTGTCGGCACCTATTGCTGAAAGTATGTATGGAGTGAACATTTCAAGTCGGATTCTTGAAGGCCTTCTGTCCAATCAAGCGCAAGATTTGGACTCATTCAGCTTCGCGCCTGGCGAATCTTCTATCCACACGCCCAGCCATGGAGGTACTTCTTCGGTGAAGAAAGACATCAGCTGTATAAATTTGGCCGTATACTAGATACATAACATTGTTTGTATATGTTTTGCGATAGCACTATCCTTTGTTAATAACACATGTTAATAACACCCAACTTTGGTCGCAACGAGTTACTAACATGTGAGAAACTCGAGCCAAGTTTATAACTGAACCCTAGTGTCTCCGCAAGTTTAGGACTACATTGTATGTACCCTACACTGATGGATTACTGTTGACGCTTAGTATCCATCCGTTGTCGATAACTCATAGATTTATACCGCAGAGCTGAGATGATGTTGTACAAGGTGGAGTACTGACGTGTCGCAATACTCACCTGAGTATTGTTTTGTTTCATTATGTGCTTAGATACTTACACGAAACTAAGGTCGAGCTGGGTGTGGGCGGCACGCCCATGTTATAACAGTCCGATACTGCGTTTTGCGGTTCGCCACAACCATACTGGTAGGTGCCTAGAGTGGGATCTTGCTCTGCCCTCATATTTTATTACTCCAGGTGAGTCTAATTCTGTCGTCTTGGGCTAAGGGGGATTGTGCATCGGAGGGGCGCAGACGCACAAGCACTACTGAGCGGGGAATAGCCCAGCGCGCGTCGACGCATCATGCTATAATTGCAAGCGACGTGTCGCATGTTTGTGCGCCCTGCCACGATTTGAACATGGCGGCGCCCATCGTCGCTCACCGATTTTGGACCCGCCCAACATGTCCGTAACATCGGCCCTTTAGGGCTGGCACTGTATGCTCACGTGCTGCTCTATGTGTTTCGTAGTGTCATATCCTTCTGATTGACGATGGCAGTGTTCAGATAGCGATCATATAGTACACGTGCGACGGGCGTGTTCTGAGAGTATGTACCCGATTTAGATGCCCTCATCAGATACTTGTAATAGAACCACAATGAGCATGACAACTATCGATTCATGACAAGGTATTACAGGAACTCAAGATTTTCCGTCGAAATAAGCTACAGATCGTACTGTTCCTCACAAATGCTATCATAGCTTGCGTGTGATCGGGTCTCAAAATCGTCCTGGTCGTTTGCACTATCATACGTTGGGTCTTGACCAGCGTTCAAGTGTGGCTCGTGGCTTGTTGGTTCGAGTTCGTCGATATCCATTGATTCGGTGTCGTAAACCTCCGAGTGTGAAGTCGCGTTCAGATGGCCGATGCCAACTCCAGGCATATAGCGGACCGCCATGTCTCGATCAACAAATCTAGTTCAGTACGAGGTTATTAATATATGCTCATTACCATATTATTTGAACGGAGTATTTCAGGCTTACCGGTTGACATAATAATGGCTCCAGTCACCTTCCAGCTGATCATCGTATGATATGGAGGGAGCGGCTGGTTTCGTAGCCTGATGGTATTTGAACGACGGGATAAGGTGGCATGATCGAATTACGGTTGCAGGATCGATGAAGCCAAATGAGTCAATAGTCGAATTCGAGTTAGTGTAAGCGATTCGATCCATTCTGCACAGATCCCAGCCGCCGACTTCGGCTAACTCCAGCCAACGAACCCACAGGAATTCAATACGGCGTGGGGCTTGCGTATGAAGTCCCAGATGCAAAACGTTGGCATGGTAGATTCCTATAACTTTTGCATACCAAAAAGGATGGTCTGGATTGTCATCTTGGTTCCGCGTCATAATAAAATGATGCTTAGTTCGTGGATTAACGGTATCTTGGGTTCGGCGGACGTCATATGTAGTATACGAGACTTGGCAAGTTGCATGTCGGACAAGCGTACCAGAGGGAATTACGATTTGTTGTCGCTGCAGCTCAGAAAATAGGAGGTTCTCGGCCGGAGATATGCCGAAACAAACCAGGAAATAATTCTTGAGGTTCGGGAGGAAGTCCTTAGATCAAGATTTGCATCAAAATCGACCTTTCAACAACGTCTACACTCACAACGAGTGCTGGATCACCAGCATTCTGCTCCATAAACCTTCGTATATGCATTGTTTCTCCACGAGCGCCAATTGTATGATGCTCCGTTGGAGCATATGAATCGGTGAGTTCGCCTCGCTCCATTGAATCCGTTGAATTGCTCTCGATACTGGTCTTCTGTTCTTCCCGAATGTGCTTCTCAAATTTTGATAGTAAATGCCCGCGCTGAACAATATAGGATTGTCGATGGTCCATGTCACTAACACTTTCAACAAGCCGAGCTTGATTAGATCTTCGGGCATGGGATTTGGCTCTCCGATGCTCAAGTTCACCCTTATCCATGCGTCAGGCATGGTAACAAAACCGACCCAGCTGCAGTCACTTACAATCTGGCTTGAATAGCTATCTGTTGTCCCAAACATTTCGATTGCCTCTGGATAATCTCCCAACGAGTGCAACTTATATGTTGTCAGGTTGAACTTAACTGCTCGTTTGCCAGATTCCGTTGATTGAGGGGCATTGCCTGTCGCCAAAGCATGCCGTATTTCTACCCGTTTCCTCGCTTCGTGCTCGCGATCCGTCTCTACTGTATCATAATGCGAGGCTATCGTGGTTTGAAACCGGCGCAACCTGCGTGCTAGTGTGACTGTTTGCGTGCGCAACATACCAATGGTTGTTGTCGTATGGACCCGGAGTTTAGCCAGAGCGTGCCAGTGGGCCATAGTAAATATCAGTTGTTGAATATGTATATCGTCTTCTTCGAGGAACAGTCCTTCAAAACAAGGACCGCAGCACTATATCGATCTTTAAACACATGATAAGGCCGCTATTGAATTCGCTTACCTGCAGTATGTCCTCGTAGTCTCGTGCAGCAAGCTTTTTCATGCCCGAAACATTGTGGCTAAATTTGCGGATCGTGTCGGGCGGGTACGAAGTTATTTGTCGAAAACTGATTGATGTCGTGTCTATTTATGGCTGTTTTCATAAGTCTGACCCGATCGAAAAATAAACGCCGAGGCGTCAAAAACACTTTTTCGATGAGACAACTGCAACGAGAAGAGCTATCAAAAAATTAAATATACCATTCGATTCGCCCAAGCGGGGCGAACATTTCTATATACATATGTTTCGGATAGCGTCACTTTCAGCGACGGGCTAAGTCAGGGGGTGGTATTCCACCGAGTACACGACCAATAGAATAGCTATCAAAACGTGTAGCCCAGAGTCGATAGATTAATATATCAAGAGCGTGTGTACAAAATATCCCGTTGATAGGTGCTCTGAAGAGCGATGAATCGCTCATATGGGACTGGAACTGAGGGGCTCCAGAAACTGCTGGGGGTCTTCATCGCTCTTCAGAGCACCTATCAACGGGATATTTTGTACACACGCTCTTGATATATTAATCTATCGACTCTGGGCTACACGTTTTGATAGCTATTCTATTGGTCGTGTACTCGGTGGAATACCACCCCCTGACTTAGCCCGTCGCTGAAAGTGACGCTATCCGAAACATATGTATATAGAAATGTTCGCCCCGCTTGGGCGAATCGAATGGTATATTTAATTTTTTGATAGCTCTTCTCGTTGCGGTTGTCTCATCGAAAAAGTGTTTTTGACGCCTCGGCGTTTATTTTTCGATCGGGTCAGACTTATGAAAACAGCCATAATAAAATCATCGAGTGGGTATTGTAAAACGTACCGAGTGTCAAATGTTGCGGTTGCATGTGGGCCACGGGTGTGTAGCATTCGCATAAGGTGTTCGAGTAATGACTTCCAGACCCCTAACTCGACCTCGTGTAGTAGGTCAGGGGTGAGCATTCGATACAAGTGAAATCCAGAAACCAATTTTAGTCGGGTTGAGAAGGCATTCTAATAGGAGTGTAGATGGGTGAGCATATGATTTGAGGAACATTTATTAGAGCAACTATACAAGCGTAGGTACACTTGACGTATCTGAAAGAAGGTCTTGAACATGCTTGCTGTTCACAACATAGCCATCGTGGTAGATTAAACGTCGAGCATCTAACACTTTGCTTCGCTGGCTATCATCGTCTACCCGATAATTCTTCCGCATGTTATTATCGCTCGGGAGTCCGAGCTGAGATAGTTCGGGCTTGGTTATAAGGCAGCGTGGACAAGGGTGCATGCCAAGGTCTTTGATTGTTGCAATGAGCACTCTAAAGGAGGGTTCAAGTTACTCCATGTCTTATTATTCTATCGAACTTACTTTTCTGGATAGTCTGCAGAATATGTGAATATACGAGGATACAAGCGGCGCTCGACTCCATCAGAGCATTTAACACACATTCCATCTTGATATGCACGAACAAACTCATCATCAAGAAGTACTCGCCAGCAAAAATGGAATATCTCTCTTCGACAATGCGAGAGAAGCGCTGGCTGAATCTTTCCAGTCTGTAGCGCCTGGAGATGAGTTTGGAACTCGTCCGATATCTGTTTGTATGTTATATTTGCTAACAGTATGTATAACCAGGCAAGACATACCTTGGGTATATACGCTACATGTTCGCTAACTCGACTAGACGGTCTCCGGCGATCCCATTTTGAATTGTTTCCAAAGAACAGATAAATCGGCCACAGGTAAGACTGACCAAATTGCCCAATATGTGTAGCATCTGAGCTAAACATAAGCGCTGCAATTGCGCGCTCAAATTTGCAGTTATCTGAACGGGCGATTTTTTGTATCTTCTCATGTTCCTCAATCCATGCGTTACCTGTGTAGAGCTCATCATATATGCGCTCTGAACGGTCGTTACCGTGCTGCCAATAGTGTCTATATGGCGTATAATGCAAGGGGCCTACGGAATCGCAAGCCATAGCTGAAAAATGCGACCGAATGACATTGACCAAACTTCGTGTTCGAAGGCCAGGTAGAGTGAGAATGGTACCAAGCTCATCAAATGACTCAGATGAAACAGCGGCATGCGTACGAGCACGAGCACCAGCTCGTTGGCTATGAGGTATACTTATTTTGACGTCATGCGAGCACCATCCATCACTTGCAGTGAAGGATTTGTTCTCAGACTGATTGATTAGCACTGAGTCCAATCGATCAATCATGCGATCTATTGTGTGCAAATTCACCCTCCGAAAGTGTTCAGAGGAGAAGTCAGGTGCAAGGAGAACATTTGAGACCAATCGGGTACGCTCTTCTTGCGATTTGATGGTACTTCCGGTGATAAACCAGTGTGCAAGGCGGAAAGTGCTGATATTAGGGAACGGATAAATGATATCCAAGAGCGCTTGTGTTTTATCTTGCGAGAGGTTTGGATAAATGCTTTGAATTCGCCTTGTGAAGTACGATATTGGGAGGTTGAGATCGGGATCAATACAAATGCAATCTTGCATGGTTAGGTACTTGCGAATCAACCCAAACTGATTTGGCAAAGAGGTTCGCCAAATCAAACCAGAGCCGGAACTTGTTGGGCTACTATCACTTGGCAAGGTGTCATCCAACTGCTCCGGGCCGGAAGGAAGTACATCTATTGCCGGGGCCGGTAACCGCATGGATGATGGTATGCGGATTATAAGGCGGAGTCCATCTTTGGATATGACAGTTGGCCGTTCATGTATCTAATTGGATTTAGAAAGTACCCCTGTGTTAATATAATGTTAATCTTTGGTTGAGAAACAGACTAACCTCAGAGAATTCCCGAGATTCCTGAGATTCTCGAGGCACCTCTTCTTGAGCAGGATTCAATGTTAGTGGCATGGATGGCAACTGAGATTGCGGCTAAATATGTCAAGCATATCAGAACGTGCCACATTTGTATCATTGGAAAACATTTGCACTACATCATGGTTATCAGGCTCTCCTGTCGCAGTGGACCCACCACCCTCAAAATAGGCTTGGGTTGATGCAATGAGGCGTCGACGCTTCGCATTCCAGGCTTCGCAGGACGAGGTGTGAGCCAACCAGAGGTGCCCACATTCCTCTTCGGATATACCACAAGGACAGATATCAACCGGCAAAGCACGACGAGATGACATACTAGTGAAGATAGGATGGGTGTTATGTTAAAAAATATCTCGATGTTGGCGCAATATTTATAGCATTTTTACAAGCAAGAAATGATAGTATATGCGCTCTGTGTGTATGCGGTGTTAGCTGTAAAGCATCATATCAACACAGCATGCAAAACACGAGGCATTGGTAGCTTGCACAACGTGCAATGCTTCTGCTGGTTTGCGCCCAGATATACATAGAGAGTGACAGAGGTCTTTGGCCTAAAACGTTAAACGAACATCAGGGAGCGTGTAAAGTATGAGCTCCAAGCAAGAGGGACTGCGCCGTTAGAAACTAGCTACAGATATGGACATAACAATTCAAATTTCGAGAAGGGAGTAGATCATATAAACGGCACAGTGCTAGCCCAACTAATGTAAAACTGTCGCCTCAGACAGCGCTCGAGTGCTTTGCATTTTTCTATCAATTCCTTTTCCAATCTCATTTCAACATGATGGCCAAACAAAATGCTAACGACGGGTCGCTTATTGCGCCATTAAGCTCTCGTAGCCTTATGCGCCAAACGCGCGCCTGGTATGTCAGATAGATTCTACAACAAAAGCCAAACTCACACAGAGTCCACAGTCGAAGTCATGCTCCGCTCGGACTTCAAGTTGGTAAACATTTCGGTCGAGTAGGGGAGGCAAATGCTAGTATTCACGCAATCATTGATCGTGGTTTCGAAAACACTCTTAACCGAGAACAAGGTCAAGCAATCGTCCCCGAGTAGGTCAACATGCATATATATGTATTAACCGCTAACGAAGATCATAGACATGCCTGGGTCGATTCCTGTTTTACTGACATGGCTCGAATGTATGACGCTTTGCGTAAATCCGATCATCCTACAATGCTGGCCGCCCTTCGCAATCAAGAGTCCGGGGTTGAATTTCGGAATCAGCTTTGCTCTGCTGTAGGTGGCTCGAATATGTACACTACCCCGCATAATATCCTGAAATCACATCTAGGCCCAGTCTGGTCGCTCCGCTGGAAGAACTGACGATTGCATGTCAGTTGTAAAGCATATACGCTCATGGCCACAGCTTGAAAATACGCCAAGGCTTGGCTGGAGCTCTGAAGTGTGTGCAAACCTACTAGCCACCGAATCTATGGATATGACTGACCCCAAGTACGTGTTTGTCTGTTTCTCGCCGTTGCACGAGCGTTAATTCGAGCGTCAAAAAGCCTGCGCAAACAACTCCGTGATAATATCACCGATGCGCCGCATGACGAAATCTTTCGAGGGATGTACAAAGACTACGAGTTCCCGACAGACGAGGCGGGCCCACTGCACGGATTTGGCCGAAGTGACTTGTTTGTAAATGTAAGTAACGCCAGCAGCCAGTTGGTGGCTCATGTATAACTAATTCCACAACCCCGCAGCTCCTTCATACCATATTCATTGGACCGGCCAGCGTCTTCTCGAAAAGATCCGGAGGGTCGCGTGGCAAAGCCGCCAAAAACGGCATGTTTGAGTTCAATATCCAGTCCATTGCCTATTCAAGCATGATAGTGCGTGATATTTTTGTACATCCAACTGTATATTCACAAATCCTGTAGCTCCGCTTTGTGCTCTGTAGCCCGGGATCCTGGTATCGTATCTCCAACGAGGCAATCGATACTCGATATAACTATGATCTATTCTACCTGGAGGTGCTTAACATGCTTGAGGATCCGGATTTCGCCCCCGAGGTGCGAGAATTACTTACCTACCTCAACCAGTAAGATTGGCAGGTTGAAAATTGCGTCGTCCTCACTGACCGTTTATGATTTGCACCCAGACTTGTTTTCCCGCACGCCCACCCACGCGCAAATCGCATTCGTCCCCAAGGCTCGAGCATTCGCCGCAAGATGGCCAATGCACGCGTGGCACGCCGTGCTCGAGGTGTTTGAGCGGTGACGTGAATGTTGTAGTACTTTCGTCTGCGCAAAGGGGGAATAATCAACTCCTACATATGTCGTGTTCGTGCCTGCATGTAGTTACCGATTACCAAGTCAATGAATCGATTTAAGCAACCTATTGAAACGATTGCCATTAGTATACATAAGGTACCAAATATAACCATTCCGCTTTTTGGCATATCAAAGTTTTGGTCATTCTGATAAAATTCGCTAGGTCCATGACAATGATCGGTCCAACTAGTGATTGTCGTTCTTTCATCCATCATAACACTCTAAGTTCTGGCGTAGTTAACAATGACAGTTCAGAACGAAGATCTTGGTCGATTTCATTTTATCGAAAACCTCCATGCCTGCATTAGTTCTCATGGGCAACATATGTAAATGTATTGTACGTGAAGTGGATGAAAGTGGTCGCTCTCGCAGGCAACATCAATTCCATCGTTCTGGGGGCTGCTGTGACTTAAACTGATCTCAATTATTAGGTAGCGATATTATTTCCTGCGGAGAATGATAGGGATCTTACATGCGTGGAGAATACACTACGAAGAAGCAAGTCACACTGGGACTGCCATATAGTACCTTCTTCGTTCTTGATATCACTAGGTGGCTTACGTACACTACAAGCGCTTATAGTTCCATGTAAGGGTCGGCCCAAAGGCCCGATGAAGTTTGCGACCCATTGCTTGGCTTGGCCGTCCCACCCGACCCGAGAGTCGCACTTGCGCTTTGGGGATCCGACCAACGCTTGCGCCGCCTTTGGCGGCGCGGGCGTTCCCCCGTCCAAGTTGGGGGTCGGGTCAAATGGTGGGCTGTAGAGATGTCGAGCGAGAATTTTGCCGAAAATCGGCACCCGCACGCGGATATCGGCGCATTTAGGGCCATTCTCGCACCCGCACCCGCACCCGCAGCCGGAATGCAGGAATATCCGCGAGAACCGGCATTTCCGCAGGAATCCGGCGATATGCGGAAATACTCGCAACATAATGAGTTTTAGATACATGTAGTATACATAAGTAGATAGAGCGAGCTGAGAGCTTTCGAATGGTATCCTGCACGTCCCGAAATAATGTCTGTGGGGGGAGATATTGGCCGTCCGATGCTGCGCAGAAGTCAGCAAGGGGGGGGCACTTCATGAAAACCCACCACAATCACTTTGTAATATATTCATTATATGCGGAAAATTCTCAGCTTTCCAACGGTGTGCTTGGATTCGCTGGGAAAAATCTACAGGGGGAGATATAGTCAAAATACGTTAGACAGATAATCGTAAAAATGCGTACCTTCGAGTTCAGCCCCAAGGGCTCCGATTCGAAGGAATCCAACGCTGCGAATGAGTTCAGCGACCTCGAAAACCCCTATAAACACATGTTACTTACTCAGGATTGGCTGGCATTGATGTGAACTCGACATGTGTCTTACAAGGCTGGGGAAAATAGTGCATTCCCCCCGGGTGTGACATGTACAGCAGGATTTTGTCAATTAAGTAGGATAGTGCTACTCATTGGAATATGGTTTTCAGGCCCGCTGAGTTCGCCTGTAACACTAGAATTGGCTCAAACTGCTTCAACACTGCTGTACAAGGGGTGTAGGGGGGATTTCAGTCACCAGGGGGGATATATCGCCCCATAACACCACCAGGAATGCGCCAAATATAATGAAACTTTGTATATATCATATAATACACATATAGAACATCTTCCGCACAGGGGAGCAACATTTGCACGGTCGGATTCACTAGCGCTTGTGGCGCTTTCAGGGGTACGGCGCAGTATTACCCCTATTACTCGCTCTGTGAGCATCCCCTGAGGCTGAAACCATTCTAGGTGTACTCAGCGCATCGTTGCGCATCGAATGATATTAATATGTCCATGAATAACGCATTTTGCGACGACTTGGCAGAGTTTGCGCATCTGAAACAATATTTTTCCAAAGATTGTCGCCGATTCCCCCCGTATAATTTTTTGTTTCTTATATGTTTTATATCACTCGAAAGCTGGATTTTTGGGCTATTTAATGATACTAGTTACATCGATTTGTGGCGACTTTTGTCTGACCACAACTGTCCTTCGCAGCTATCGACGCTGCTTTCACCGCGCGGATATGTGCGGATAACCCGGCGCTTATATGCCGATTTTTGCGGGTTATCCGCGCGGATATCGGCGCGCTCAGGGCCATTCCCGCTCCCGCACCCGCGCTCTGCAGCGGATTTTTGCGGGAATTTATTCCCGCGGAATGCGGATTTTTCCGCTGCGGAATTCTGGCGCGACATCCTTAGTGGGCTGTGCAGCTCTCAGGGCTGAATACTGGGATCCTTGCTCAGAAAAAACAGTGGCTACGATTGTTTCTTGTGATTTACGATAGTGTTTGGCTCCATAGATGGTTGATGTATATAAGATAACATGAATTAAATACCGTATCATTATATGTGTTGAGATATTGAGGATTTGCATATCTAATTGTGACCTACAAGTGGACAACCCGCACCTACGTAGCTCCTAAGTCGTAGCTATTTAGGCGTTGTTAGACACCCCAATGGCTATTTACTCCATGTTAGTCAGGTTGGGACTAAATCAGCCTAAAAACTCGGGGGCTTGCCTAAGGGGCCTAAAGGCCTAAATAGAGCTAAATATAGCTAAATAGGCAAGTCAAGCTTGCCTGAAGAAGGCCGATACAATCCCAGCCCACGACTGAATACATGTATCCATGTGGAGCCCAAAACACAAACATCGAGAGACTTGAATGAAAGCGTCCGCGTTTGAGCGGGAGTGTTCCATGTCCACTGCGACTTTAGTGCGTCTCTAAGAGGGCAATCAGACCAATATGCCTCAGAACTGAAAAATGCTTTGCAATTCGATTTTATCAGCCCCTTTACACGTGATAGCTCTTTGATCTGCGACCCTATTGTATATTTCGGTACACCGTGGGTGTGCCTTTTCGGGCGGACTTGTGACCTCCATGATGCGTCTGATGACATCCTCGAGTCGCGTCATCAGTCCAAGCAACGACAAGACATCGGAAAAGGATCGAAGCATATATGCTAGCCTCGAGAAGCCCCCTTCGTAGCCCATTCTCGTCAGGAAGACTGACTCTCACTCGCTCCTCGAGAACCTTGGGGATGACCTACAAGCTGCTGCGCTTGAGCTTGTTGGAACGGTATGTCCGAGTACACCGAGGTGTTGATTGAAGCTGAATCATATGAACCAACGTTGATAGACCTTTTGGCTGATGTTGGCTCTTGGTGGCGTTCAAACCGCCGCATGGACGAACCAACAAAAACCTCGACAGGCTTTTTCGATCCTCCAATTATCTATTCGTCTACATCAATGGGCCTCTCCCTCCTTGTCTCCGTATGGCTCTTCTTTCGGTAAGCCTTCTTCATGTTCTGTGTTCGTTTTGCTGAAACAGACCAAGGGTGAGGGGAGGTTTATTCAACCCCAACGTGACCACTGCCCTCCTGTTGACCGGGTCTATTGGTCCAGTGAGATGGGCACTTTATTGCATCGCCCAGATGCTAGGCGGTATCGCAGCTTTGGCATTATTACTGGGACTCTTGCCTGGCCCATTGGTTGTCGCGTAAGTTAGAATATCCTTGGTTGTCTATTCGAAGCTGAAATGTTTGCAGCCCCGTGCCCGGACCCGGAGTAAACTCAGCTCAAGCAGTATTTATCAAGGCTTTTCTAACGGCAGCGGTAAGTCTTGGAATTCTATCTCAATTATTCCTCCGACATGCTCACCTCTTGCGATAGCTTGTTCTCGCAGTGCTGATGCTAGCGGTGACCAAACAGCGCACAAAGCCACTTGCCCCGATTCATCATGTTTCAATAATAATGTGCAACCTGTTATCAACAAACCTTTGATAGATTGGAATAGGGCTTACGCTATTTGCTGGGCAACTTTGGGGAACGATATATACAGGCGCCGCAATGAATACGGCACGAGCCTTTGGACCGGCTGTCGTAACTGGGTTTCATAAACAGCATTGGGTGGTAAGTAGATAAGTTTTGTATTAAGCAATATCTTTTGAGCCCGCATAGTACTGGGTAGGACCATTTCTGGGATGCCTGGCCGCCACTGGCCTGTTTCATTTCCTGAAGCACATACAATATACTGGCAACTAAACCCCGATCAAGACTCTTTGGATTTCGAGAAATCGCCTTCGGATCCTTTGGAAACGTGGTAGAGTTTCTGTATTTGCAAGAGTTGTTATAGGGGCTTGAAAATGAAAGGAATTATTACAAGAACCCATCAATGTAATTAGCTGGAATAGCTGTGAAATATTCTCAATAACGCCATGCGGGGTGTAAAGGGTCGCCGGGTGAGCCATGCGAACCTCCTTGTTGGGGTATCGCATTTAGCTTGACTACTTTGGAAAAATACGAATGCTCAGGCGCTCTCACAGCCAAGGCAGTCATATCAAACATCCAAGCCAGATACTAATCCCTTAGATTGAACAATTTCATTCAGGGGTCGACCAATTTTACATGACGGAAGATACATCAATTACATCACACTTTCTGACAATTCTTCTTGTGATCCGGCCAATCTTGACGTTGGCAAGTCGAAGAGCAGTAACGAGCCTTCTTGCAGCGGCTACATGCTGACAAAGCTGGTTTCCCTGCACCCCCACAAAGCCAGCATACATTGGCCGCCTTCTTTTGTGAAGGTGCACCAGTTCCGGCGGCACCAGTTTTCACAGTGGGTAAAGGCTGCGCGACTCCTGTAATAGTTTCGATATACGAGACGGCGAAAAGTGGCGAGATAGCGGCACGAGTAGCGAACGGAAGGAAGCCCTCCCATTCTGAAACTCTCCATTCTGGTCCATCAAAGCCGATATTCTGACCACATGAACAGAGGGGGTTTTCGTTGGCTATAGTCGAGAGAGGAATTTGTCCTGTGGCAGCATGCTCGCAATTCTCCCTATGAGCCCAAGTGCGGCAACGTTCCACAAACGCTGGAAGAAGCTTCTTCCACGCGATCATCGTGTGTGCGTTGGTTGTGATGCGGGCCACTGAGCTTGCATTGACCAGCTTTTGGATACTCGGCAAGAGCACAGGCATTGCATCTCGAAACAGTGGCACGACAGCACAATCAACGATCACCGTAGCAGAAGCAAGATCGTATCGAATGGCGCCGGCTAAAATAATCGCGTATATCCCTCCCTGGTCAGGTTCAGACAAACCAATGGCGAGGGGCTTGAAGCCTTGCTCCCCGGAAGCAGTCATGGTAAGGGCGTGGATAGAATCTTTGACGTTGACCAGTGCATTGATCGCTTCTGCTTTGATTGTGGAGTCACTTTCCCTGATCCCAAGCTCTCGGTTCGATAATTGCGACGCCACATGAGGATTAAGCCAGCGCAGTTTTTTTGGGTCACCCAATTTCACAGGAGGCATACGGTCGAGTGAGATGTGATGTATGTTCCATGGGGTGTACGTATTGTTATTCAAGACAGGCGCGAGATTGAGGCGGTAACCTCCGGCGCCAAGGGGTTCCGATATTGGCACAATCACCTAACGAAAATTAATCTCTAAGAGCGATCAGAAAGTGGTGTTATGACATACCTCCACATAGTGGGATTTCCTAGCGATACGCAACCGATATTGGTCGCCTATAATCAGATACGGATATGAAATAACCTGAAAGTGATCTTCGAAAGACAGCTTCATAGTACAAGGGCCAGTTTGTGCCGCACTAACTTCCGCTCCATCCAGAAGAGCCTTTTGCGCGGTAGGGGAGTCAAAATCTACCCGAGCAGTGAGCGAGACGACGTAACGGGGGCCATTGTCGCGGCCGGTATTTGCCTCAATCGAGACTCCATCGGCAGGAGGAACAGGATCTGGAAAGCGAATCGCGACGCTCTCAACATTGGGGGATTGTCCTGACACAAGAGACGGGCGATAGGGCAAGATCCGCACATATTGCTTATCGTCGAGCTTGGCCGTAAACATAGCTAGCTCCATCCCCAGTTCACGAACGAACCGCATAGTGGACTGTGGCGTGCTTTTGATACACAACGAGACGCTTGAACCTGCAAATTCCAGGGTTCGAGAAGAGGCCCAAAACGAAACCACCAGATCAGAGCGCCCATTTATTCCTTGCTCGTCCTCCTCAATACAGATTTGGGAGGAGCCGGGAGCAGAGGTACATGTACCCCAGATTGGATGTATCGCAGAGAACACATTAGAGTGGGTAAGTGGGACGGACAAAAGACACTGCAATATTGGCCATCCCGTGTCGTTCCTGTCAGTCAAGAGTAACCGAAGGCTTCGTCGTGGGATGGTGAATACAACACAAAGCATTGGCGAGATGTCGGGCTGGGCCAGAGGAATTCTATAAAATAGGGGATGGGGGTCTGGCTCTAGGATTTCGGTCGTGTGCACCCCGAACAGGTGCAGTTGAAGGCAGAGATCTTGAAAGTTATTCATTCCGACAAGTCGACTACCATCCATCCTGACCATTTCTAGGAACTCATCGGTTACGACATCCCAACCACCGTCGACGAGATGGGTTCTCCTCTTGATATGCTGCATCAAGGCTCCGATAGTCTCTCGATGATATTGAACATTTTCCATCATCAAGAGCTGAGAGCGGGATGGTTTGGCGAGCATGGCATTCATGACTTGTTCGCTTGCAAACATCTTGTCATAGAAACCGAATAACACGTGTCCAAGATCAGCAGCACCGATGGACAGTTGACATCTATGCCGAGAGCTGTGGGAATCACCACCGGCTGGGTCGACCCAAGCGACTCGCTCGTGATATTGCTGGTCATGATCCGAGTACATGAGCTCATGTGTATTCGATTGAGAGTTGAAACCAGACACGTATGCGCGAGGAACGAGGCCTAGAAGCGTTGCAAAGGTGGGCACAGTTGTGCAAATTCGATCCAGGAGTGCCTTGGTGGCATCTTCGCCCACTGGCAGCAAGGTTTCGGTATAAAGAACGGCCTGCGAAGGTGGGATCTTGTTGAGCAGCGGCTGGGCGACGAGAAGGAGGTTGAGTAGACCAAGATGATCGGTGAGGTTGGACGTGTCGATGACATCGAATGTGGTGGGAACTGGTCGGTCATTCGACCCATCGAAGTTTATTTGGGCACCGCGCCAAGCAGAGACAAATACCCCGGTTGCCGGGTTGCCGGTGGAACCAAACAAGTCCAAAGCCCTACAGAAAGCGATGGCATCGCCTGAATAACACCGGATATAAACGGCATTGGCGGCTCGGGACACGCGAAACGATTCAGCCCATTCTCGAAATTGGGTTTTCATGGCGTCCACTATCGCAGATTCCTGGCGTGAAGTATTTGGCGTCGTTTTGGAATCCTGAAATTGTGCCATTGCCGGGGCCAGAGGAAACCCTTGGGGAAAAGTACCATAATGCGGATCAAAAACCTCTCCGGCCAGGCAGTAGGCAAATGTGGGATTGAGCTTGTTGACGCCTTTAGCACCCGCGTCGGTCGCAGAGCAAGTTCCTGTCTCCCAATACCGCTTGAAAAGTTTGATGGTTGGCGCCACAGCTTCGAGCGAGAATAAGCCTGCGGACCGACTGGGGCTTTGATTTGAGCTGCGCTCCTCAAGAACAAACTTGGAAAGCTTGTTTTGCTCTTTGCGTAATATATCTTGTTGATCGGTAGATAACCCAGGGAAGGCGGCGTAACGTTCCCAGTGGTAGCGAACTTCTGTCAAGGTACGAGAGTCGGAGAACCCAATAAAAGTGCCGTATGGACACCGAGACCAGGTTTCCATGTCAGCGGCCATTTTGCAGAGTCGAGAACTTTGCCTTGTAAGCAGATTGGAAGCCTTGTTATCGAGCTTGAAATGATAAAAGATATTCCAAGCCATGTGGATGTCGTTCGCGTCCTCAAGCAGTGAGAACAGCAAAATGTTTCGTGCTGGTCACAGATTTCCATCAGCAATATTCGTGCTGAGAAATGGAAATAAGCCTTAATACCGAGTATAGCAGGTTCGATATCGCAACATGTAAGGTCTATCTTTCGGGGTACTGTGTGATAACCTTGATCAACGCCCATTCGTGCTATCGTAGGAGGGTACGCTACCTGAATTGACAGTTACGTCGGTATGGAGAGTGAATAGAATATTTCGAGGATCTCCGCATCCGAGTAGCAGAATATTGGCCGTTTGCTCTGGAGAGAGGTCCTGTGTCAGGGAAAACGCCGCTGTGTTACCCATGGGGTAGAAAAATGTCTTGGAGGGCCAGAAGACCGGGTGAGCCATGACTGCATGCAAAAGCTCTGTCAGAAGCGATATTCGATGCTGGTATATATATTCTACCGATTGGGAGGACTAGTTGGCGGGTCAGCGGGGTTTCGAATGCAGGACTCGAGTGGCAACTCTAGATCAAATCGATATTAGCTACGGTTTGCCCCGCTTTCATTACTCGAGACTCCAAGCGGTTGTTTCCAACGACGTACCTTCTATGGTGTGAACCTGTTGCAGCCAAGTTGCCAACGCTCACGATGGTTCGAGCGCCCAGTGGCAACTCGGTGGCACGTTTTTATCATTGGTAGCGTGACATGCTGACACATGTATCCACAACCGGTAAAGCCTCATCAACCCAGGCCTTCGCCTCGACCCAGTGACATATTTGTCCACTGGCACGCAGTCGGCTGATTAATATCACAGAAGTCTGAAATTAATTCCTTAGGGGGACAGGAATATGAATACCTTTTCAACCAAAAATCACGTTATTTCATCTCGCAAACGGAGACATGTAATTCAAGATGCGTATACATCGCAATCGTGCTACTTATAACTTCAGAATGAAAACAGTTAACAAAATATGGTCCAAGAAGAGGGTGAACCAAAATTCGCGGTGGAGAGAAACCTTGGCCCAAAGCTTCGACCTATTTGAAGGGAGTAGGTATGACTGTCGCCGGGCCGGTCATTTTCTTTCCCTGCGTATATGTATCTGTTAGACGTCAATCAATATAAAGCTGCCAGGGCAGCTTACATTCTCATCCCACTCAATAAACGCCGTCAACTCAGTCCCACCGAACCGGATCCCAATTCGAAAGCTCAAAACCCAGTACGAGCATCACGGAGAAGGTTGCAGGATGATCGTATATTACAAGAATTGAATTATATAGAAGCTTTAAAGGTGCTTGTATGCATATATAAGGAATCAACAGGCTGGAGGTAATATAACAGGCTGATATCCGAATTTACAAGCCTGTCAGCTACATGTACAGATGATCAAATATTTCAAGTATCTAAAGTCATGGTGTACTTCAATATAGCTGTGCTAAGGTTCTAAGCTCATAGAGCAACGCGTTATTTAATAAACCGGCCTTAAGTCTGTAGCACATACATGATCGGATATATTTACAAGCTGACTATTGGCCAAATAGTTCATTTAGTAACAAGCTAGAGATCATACAACTCTTCGTCAAAGTCGCCTTCGTCTCCATCTGGGTCATCGCTGTCACCATCCGCATCTTCGATACTCGTAAAGCCCGTGAAGCCTTCTTCCGAGCGATCGTTCTCATCACCCGCATCGGCTAACACCTCGAGTTCTTCGTCCAATGGGATCGCCGTCTCAATCGTACCAAGCTCATCCTCTTCTGGCCGCTGATCCACTGCAATTTCAACCAGATCTGCATCTGCCATTTCTTCAGAACCAGACATACGTTAATTGAAACAGAGAGCTCTATCAAGCGCATACATACCATACGTTGCATAAGTCTCAGCAGGGCCAAATTGGTTGAAATGGCCAACACCTCCGCCCAGGTATCGCATCAGCATATCCCGATCGACAAAACTAGTTGAAAAGCACAGTGTAAATCTTAATGCATACTCAATAACTAAAAGTTTCACTTACCGATTGACCATATGATACTTCCAGTCACCCTCATCATCATCGCGAATCAATTGGCTTGAGCCACGGATGAAACCCGAACCAAAGTCTGGAATCAGGTGGCAGGCACGGATGATGTAGCGAGGATCAACAAAAGCAAACGCATCGAGTAGCTCGATATCGTTTCGGTACTCTCCGTATTGCACACGGTCTAAGCGACCAGATTCCCATCCGCTAGGCTGAGTACTATCGTAGTCAAGCCACCTCACCCACAGAAAGTCCATTCGCTTAGGTGGACGATCACCAAATTTGACCCTGGCATGATAAATGCCTAAGACTTTTGCGTATAGGAACAGGTGCGTGGAGGAGCCGTGGGCGGTGTCGTTGGGCAGAATGATGAATCGGCACGACGATTTTGTGTTGACGACGTCATACTGGCGACGTATGTCGTATGATGTGTAGTTGATACGGAGAGTGCCATGTTCGTACATTCGGTCGTTCAAAAAGGACAATTTACCCAGCTCGGAGAATTCTGGATTCCCAGTGATGCGAGCAAGGAGGTGTTCTTTTAACAAACGTATAAAGTACTAAAAACGTGATTAATAAAACACCTGACGCTTATCACCATTCACTGACCTTCATGAACGGTTCGTGACTGTGAGCCTGCACCCATAACGGAATATTGATCGCATCCTCCGCCCGATCGCTCTGTCCGATGCCGTAGGGTTGATCGTTATCGGATGATAGGTAACGAGTTTGGGGCATGCTTAGCTGGGGGGTTAGGTTCTTGAGCTTGCTGAGGCGACGCTGGATGGCCTCGAGTGCTTCGCCAATGTCGCCAATCTGTGTCATCTGCGAGATAGCGTCGCGCATATTGGTACGAAACCACTGAGCCTTGACTTTGCGATGTTGAAGCTCTGTCTATGATAGCAGAGGATTTAGTTCGTGATTAAATTTGAAAACGTAAATTAGCATTACCATTTGGGTTGAGAATGAATCGGTTGTCCCAAACCGAGCGATCACAGCGACGTAGTGGCCAACCATATGAAATTTGGGCGTATTTAAATTGAGTTTGCAGATCTTTCGAGTCGCTTGCGTCGACGCGTCGCTTGGTGTCTGGCGACCCTGTGCTCTTGCCGCCATCCGTCGCTGGCGCGCATTCGATTCCCGAGGCGTTTCGAATACTTCCATACTATTTGTAGCTTCCTGGAAGTCCCGAAGCTCGTTTCCTAGTTGAATAGTAGCTGTTGAAAGCTGTTTTAATGTTGCTGTTGTGTGTAGACGAAGTTTGGCTAACCCGTGCCACAAGGCGAGTGTAAAAAGAAGGCGCTGTACTTGTGAATCAATGGCGCTGGGTAAGAGTCCGTTGAAAACTGGGGGACAGCACTAAAAGCAGCCCATGAGCACTAAGATTTATTCAAGTTTAAGAATGCAAGGCGACCTTACCTGTAATATATCCTCAAAGTCCCTTGCAGCCAAACGCTTCAAGCTCGCAACATCTTCGCTGAACTTGCGAATTGTGGAACCGGAGAACGTTGGAACTTTTCGAAACCTATATAAATAGTGAGCATATAATCATTCTATAGGATGATACCGATATTACCTTCGATTAAACTCAGTCACGGTATCGTTCCCTTGGCCGTAGACTATGCGAATCAGGTGGATTAGAACCGATTTCCATACTCCAAGTTCTATTTCATGAAGCAGGTCAACGACAAACATTTCGAAGAAATTGAACTTGAATGGTAAAAGCCGCTTCGAAAATGCGTTCTAAAAAGGCGATACAGTTAAATTTGATGATCTATATACAAATAACACGCCTACATACCTCCGTTGGAACAAGAGACTTAGCCTGCAATAGGTGATTGACTTCGACGTTATCAACGGCCTTATGCTGATCATATATGATCGCCCGAGCACGTTGAACTAATTTCTGGCGCGATATGTTGTCATGTCTTGCATTATTTTTACGTGTCAGCATATCGGATCGAGTGCCCATTTTATGCACAAGCTTAAGTGGAACCAAACATCGCGGACAAGGGCAAGCACCCTTGTCCCGTATTGTTGCCAACAACACCCTGTTGATTGAAACCGTTATTTCGATTGCAAGTCAACCATGTTTGTAATATAAACTCACCTCTCAGGATAATCAGCCGAGTAAGTAAATATGCGTGGGAATACTCGGCGCCTTATCCCATCGGCGCAATCGATTTCAATTCCATGCTGCCAAGCTTGAAGGAAATCCGCATCAAGGAGCTCCTGCATTACTGCATGCATGAGCTCACGACGAAGGTGAGTCAGAAGACTCGCTGATGGCGGGCGCCCGTTTAGTCTGGTAATTTCATCCTTCACGCTATCCGGGAGCTAAATAGAACGTACATCAGCAGCTGCATTTAAATAGACTAGGGCGCATAGAACTCACAGACGGGATGTGTGCAAGGTCAAAACAGGAGCCTGAATTCGGTCTGCATCGCTCATACTTGCTAAGATTCCCTAGCCACATATACATCATCCATGCCTTTTGCGTGCTAAAAGGGCCAAGTTGTGCAGCATCGGATCCAAACATAACCGCCGCCACCACTCTTGGAAGTGTACAATTCTCATCAGATATCTTGAGGCGCTGGACATCTTTGTACGCGTCAATCATTGCTGGCGAGTTGTAAATTTCACCCATGATCTCTTGAGCTTCAGCCCTGAGTTTCCCGGGCGGGATCCAAAGAAGCTTAAACGGTTCGTAGTGGAAGTGGATCGCATTGTTTTGAGAAAAGGATTTACGTATGCCGGCTAGTATTGTACGGGAATGTAAACCTATTTGGAGAATTTAGCACGACTCGTAAGCTTATATTCTTTGACGTACCTGGCACCATGATCTGATTACTTGATCTCGCGCTTTTTGAGCCCTGTCGAAAGACCGGTATTTGTATGGGAACTGATCGCGCTTTCCAGCCCTGTATCTGAGCAAATTTCTCCTCTCCGGTACCACGAGCTGCAAGCAATCTGTCAATTGCTCGAAGGTCAACCCCCGCTAAGTCTGCTGGGTTGAATTGTGGTTGGAGTAAGACATCATCAAGGAGCTTTTCGCGATTTTTGAGTGAATTGTTGGATTGTTTCCAAAACCAGCGCAAGAGGTAAAATGTCGATAGGTTAGGACAGGGTGCTATCGCCTCACGTAGAGATAAGGGAACTGGGAGTGCGTCGGAGGCATCAAGAGCGAGAGCAAGATCGTGATCAACAAAGTCTTCAAGCCCAGCATTTCTGTCTGCAATTGTGACCGGCTTCAACGGATATATGCGAAATCGACCAAAAGAATCAGGAGGGGTTTCGAATGGGACAAATCGAGTCCGTGTGCGAGAGTTGGTTCGACTAGATGCAAGGGGTTCTGACACAGGTGGTGGAGCCTCCGGGAGTGCGTCAAACGAATCACGGTAGCTCTCCAGCACAATCCGAGTGCGGGAGCGAGTAGTTGGACGGATGGGCTGCATATCTGTTATTAGAGGGGGAATTTCGCTATGGATAGAACCAGATATAACGCTATCTATAGCAGAGGTACCATTGCATCCGGGGCCCTAACAATACATCTGTATTAGTAGAGGAATGCGCATGAGGAGAACTACAAACTCGCCGTAGCATGGGAGGATCCCTCCTCTGGACGGACTTTTGTTAGGCCATATGACCTATTGGCGGAGGCCTGTTTTAAGTGGTGGCGAGAACTGTGGTTCGGAGCTGGGTGCCGGTAGGGCGAGTACTGGCGACGTTCACGCTTAGCCACAACCGGACAGACATTTTCATGCATCGTGAGTCCTTTTTGAGATTTGAAGCCGCGTTCACGACAAACGCAGACATACGGACCAACCGGTGCCATGATCGAAGGTTTCCTATGCTCAACGCTGATAGGTTGATGCCGGGAATTCAAGGCAGGCGGGGAGCGTATGCAACAACTAGTGAATTGAAGATGGTACGGTTTGGCATTTTAAGTCTCAGTAGTACAGCTGTGCCGAAACGCAACAGTGTTGGCAAAATTGCGCAAGTCAAACGACATGATGGGGACGCGTAAGTGCTTGGATTGGATTTGGGCCGGGTTGAGGTGGCTATATGCTATAAAAGGATATTAAGTATGTAGAATTTAAAATTGGCCGGCGGGAAAGTGGTTCCGAGGCGCACGAAGCCCGGTCGAGAAAAAACTGGCGAATTCTATGCCGCTGCCTATATAAAGAGGTCGTACAATGTTGCGACGTACCTTTACCCCATCCATCCTCCTTTCTCAGCCACTACTTCTTGTACTACCCCCCCCCCTCCCCCAGCACCGAGCATACAATGCCTCCAGTACGAACCAGCCGCCAACGTCAACGACAACGGAGTCGGTGAGCCAAATATGATCTCGATTCGCATTGAAATGAGAGCACTTATCATGCACCATAGTACACCGCCCGAGCCTGAGAGACAATCTCCAAGTCCGTCTCGTGCAGCGACCCCTGCTGACGAGGTTCACCATCTAGACGCGGAGCGCAGCCCTCTACCAACCGATTCGCGCCAGCTTACACGTCTGGTGGCAATGAGCTGGACGCCGCGTTCGCTTACAAATGCTGCTACCAAACTGCGCAGAGCAATGGACGACGGCTCGGAGCAAGCAATCAGGGATGGTGCATCGAAAACGTAAGTAAATTATTTACTATAACCCACTGCATATGCTCACACTGATTATGATGTTAGGGAAAAGCGATATTTCGACTTGTACGACAAGCTTGATCGGCTGCAGCCTGATTTATTTGACCTCCTAGATGCGCGCGATAGCCACTTCATGCGAAATGTGCGCCAAAAAGTGAGAAATACGACTCAGCTTTCATGTTAATCCCTTCTAAACTTAGCGCTTTAGCTCGCTGATGGTCGCAACGGGGCTAAGGCCGAGGACAATCACAAGGCAAAACATTCACTCCCGCACTTGCGAGCTTGGACGCCTTCTCTTGTTGACGAACCCAAAGGTAGTCGTGGCTTAGCACATCCTGAGTGTGCCTACATGTTGTCGCCTACAACGATAGATTGGGATAATGAAGAGTAAGCGCTCTAAAACATAGCTAAATGTGCTACTCACCTGGTTCGCAACTAGACAAAAGCGACAGTTTATTGAATGTTCAAATCCTCCGATGACTCACAAGCACTGGAGCCGATTCCTCTGGGCCGACTGCAAGGCTGACCCAAATCACCCGTCAAAGGGCATGCTGCAGAACAAGTTACTTGTTGATGTAAGCCGACTCAAGCATGAGATTCTGTGCTAGGCTTACATGATAGTAGATGGCTAATGTAATCCTCAAATCCCCCTCCTCCGTCATTCCGACAGCTCGAGTTCGGCCAAATGTTGTACGACGCGGGCGGAAAGGTATTGCAGCCAAGTACCAGCTGACTAAGGTCACGACAGGCTTCCTCGCATATGTGGCTGTGATGGTAAGTTTTTGGTCAAGCTAGTGTTTTCGCTTCCTATCTCACCCAATGAGTCTAGACCCGTTACGCACTCTCCTCAGAAACAACCTTTGACGAGGACGGCGGGACTTTTAACTATGTGAAATTCTATGACGATATTCGCACCTACCTTGAGGCGCCAAAATTCAAGAGACGTGCAAAGGTACTGATAGACTGGTGGAACAAGTAAGTCAGCAATGAATAGAGCTTGCCGAGATATTACTTGCTAACGCCTTTACAGGACCCTCTTCCCGGACGTTGTTCAAGGGGATGATGGCACAGAGGGCGAGGACACTGCAGATGGTACATTAGCGCTCCTGGAAGCCGAGGTCGAGGAGGATGGGGACTTGGAAACCGCTGATGATTAGGCATCCGTTCAGTCGACTTACCTTCTGTTCCTTATTTCGATGTTTTTGTATCATTACGATGAAATATAATAAATTTCTCATATTTTTTCCTACAACCGTGTGCAACGTGTGCTATCCTCTCGATTAGGTCTCCGATGCGAATGGCGTCAGGTCTGGTGGTTTCGAGAAGCATGCCCAATGATTGTAAGCGCGGGGACGTTCGGCATAGTATGCAAAATAACCCCACATTGAGGCTGAGTTATAAGCGATAGCGATTCACACATTTTGTTCGAATTCTGCAAGATAGGTGCATACATTGTACTGACACGTAGTTGTTAACATTTTGGGTAGTTTATGTATACCCGGCTAGATCAGAAGGGATGCAGCGGGTATTTGGAATATGTAGCCTCATGGCAGAGTTCACCAGTGAACTGTAAGGCTTTGTAATGTAGATCACCAGCCTGGCGCTATTGTCCAGCCCGGAATCATGTGTAAGCCAGTTGTGTGATTTGGAAGCGCTAACAATCTGACTGAGTCAGCCAGTGCCTTGTATATCCTTACAAGAAATTCATCAGCCTGGTTAGTCTGTTGGGTCGGATGGGTATTATAAGCGCTTATAATATCTGGGAAACCTGGAACCTTCTCCGTGATGGAACCCGTGCTAGCACTATTACGCCGAACGAGCATGCGACCTACATCCTGAAGATGAGCCGAGACTACGCATACATGCGACCATCCAGGTAGCAGATTACCTGAGTGATCAAGCGAAGCATCAGGATGCTGCATGAACCATGCAGTTGTGAAATATGTATACCAAACCTGTCTCTCATGAATTCGGCGCTTGAAGCAGCACTGGTCGAGTAGATGCTTGCTGAGATCCGCTTTGAAGCGGAATGAGACGTAGGGTGCTGGATCTGATAGCCACATCGATGGCTGGAGTCATAGGACAACGAGGTTTCCTTAAGAATATTTCTTGAGCATGTTTCGATGACTGAATTATTTACGTACCTTAGCGACGATCTCAGACCACCCATCGCTTACCACTAGTTCACCTGACGGGAGGTAGCTCCTTTCTCGCCCAAGGTGATCCGGATCGTCTTCATCATATCGCACAACACAGTCTGTTCCGAAAGAATACCGAGTTACTCGACCGACGACGCTTCGGGTAATGGCCCATATCGCGGCTCCATCGGCAACCGCTTTGGCGCTAGATATGCCAACGGCGTTAACCAAGTGAATAAATACCAGATCGGGCAACCATTACCCAGGTTTGTTACTGGTCGTCAGGCGGCCGGAGACATCCAGCTTATTCTTCATAACAGCCTTTAGGTATGGGCTATCGCCAAAACCGCCGACAAGGAAGAGATGCTAAAATGGAGAGATTGGAAATCAGATCACATGACAATAGTACAAGAATGCCTACCGGCGAATTCACGCCCGAACACTGGGCCATCACGGAAGGTATGATACGAGAGACGCAAACGTCGAATAGGAGCTTGACCACCCCGCTGAATGTTTATGCCTAATTCAACAAGTCGCCCATATTTGTGCCACGACGTACGAACCCAGGAAGTTGCATGTATCCACTCTCCACCCCAATCGAAGAGATATTCAATCTTCTCTTTCCCATTTTCACTTCGATCAGCTTCTCGTTTCCCTGAAAATTGCGTTTGGCGAACGTGCTGAAATGTTCAAGTGAGTCGCTGGTGTAGGTTTCCACCTCTTCTTCATCGAGATCCTCCCATTCCAACTTGCGACGGATGTACTCTTCGAACGCGTCATCGACGAATATAGCTCCGGCTTGGACGCCTGTGAATGCCGATCAATTCAAAATCATGGCTGTATCTCTTACTGGCTTACATGCGGATGACTTGACTTCCTTCAGTTCAAGCATTGGCTCAGTGGCCGCGACCTTGTAGACGGTTGTATCGACAGTAGATCCTCCTGCGTCGCATACAATAATGTTCATGTTAGGCTGAAAATCCAACCGCTAAGCAGACTCATTCAGCGCAAGGCGAACACTCACCGAAAGGGCAGAAGACGTGCGGGAATCATCAAGACAGAATTGGACGGAAGCTTCGGCTTCCGTAACAAACAGTATCTGATCATGAGCTCGTCTCATGGTCGACCAACCACCCCTGGTTGCCGCGGTACGGAGTACACCTTGCTCGCGAGTACCCCAGCCGTTCGGGTGAGCGATTACTACTTCCATGTTCTCTGAAAGAGTCTCCCATTCTTTCTCCCCAAGGAACGTAGTGTCTTGAAAAAAGGCTCGAGTGTGATGGAGCAAGTATTCCAGAAAATCAACATAGATTTGGTCAACTTTCATCCCAGGAGGCAGGGCTTCGTATGGTCTGCATGAGCGATAGAACTCCAAGTACAGCGCTGAACTCACGATCTAACTTGAACCCAGAAGCTGGTGCCATGTTTGAAGGATGAAGGTGCAACTTGAAGTGTTTTGCGAGAGAAAATCCCTTCTTACGGGCTGCTTCGGGGTCTTGGTTGAACGCTTCAGCACCGTACCTCACAGGCTGATTACGTTAGTTAGTCTGCGATAGAGAACCGGCTCCTCGTTGTGACACATACTTTGTTGTCAGTGTTATACCAGATCCAGCTGGGAACCTTGCACGCTTGCTCGCTCTCAATCTGACCTGGCCATTTGGTGACACGCTGGATGGAAGGCTTGACGCCTGTAGTAGATGGGGCGTCAGCCGGTTAGCATGTCCGCGGGGAGAGGCGTACCGGAAGTCAGATGGATATATGAGACCGCACTACAAGTGGTTCCGATATCGATGCCGACAATTAATTTAGACTTATTAGTCCAGACTCTGAACAGCGCGATAAGCTCACTGTGAGAATGTTAAAGACAGGGAAGACTTACTCGTTCATGATGGCCGATGTTAGTCACAGAATGTGGTGAAACTATCGTGTGTGGTAAAGAACACGGCGATCGTGCAGCGTGCCAGCAACTTGCAGATTTATATACAACAGAAGCAGCGGCTGAAGGAAAGTGGGGTGGCTCGCAAATTTTCCAGGGTGGCTGCCGAGGCCACGGCGTTCATATCGCGATTCTAAATATGGTGGCTACTCCATTCAAGTGGCTGAACCTCCTTATCTCCGGTCGTCAGGTGTCGCCACGGACCCCCAGGCACCCCAGTCACCGTATCGCCTCCCCAACTTAGGGCGAACTGGTGGCTCCTTAAGAACCGGGGGCGTGCATTAAGGTCTGTGAGCTCACTGCTTTCACCTCATTTTTTCCTTCGCTATTCATGTTTAACCTGAGTCTCCCTTGGCCAAAGTCAGAGGAGCAAAACATGATGCATACAATGTACGCTTCTGATCAGATTGCCCTTGCATAAACAGCTAAGAAACTCACTGCAGCATTATTTTTTCTTCGGCGTCGGATGAGATTGATGCCGTACGCAACATTATCCAGTCGATGTGGATACTTCTGACATCATGTGTGGCAAGGTACTGCCCAGAACTCAGGGACGTGTTCCCAATTTGCAGTATCTCGACCGCTTTGTTCAATTGAAGCCCAGTAAATCTCGCGGAAAAGTTCGGATCATTCGCACAGCTCCATTGGAAGACATGAAGTTCACGGATTGTGCCACTTTGTGTGAGGTGGGACTAGACCTGCAGGCGTATACTGTATTAAGAACCATATGGACACGAAGTGCGTATTATAGTTTGGGCTAACATTATTTCAACTTACCAGATTAACATATTTCATATTTGATAGGTTGAAGCATTCCGTTCATGCGATATATCTTCATTTGTACCAGGACGAGACGCCCAGTATGGTGGCTCAACGCAATTTCCGTGCGGTTCGCGAACTTGCCCGGCATCTCGGTATCCCCGGCCCTGTTCTGTTCATAATGCCCGCCATCATCGATAAGAGCTTCTCTGCCAATAGCCTTCTGCAGCTTCCTCATCTCGCGCGGGCGGAGGACTTTCAGCTTTGGAGTAAGAGTCTCGCATTTCAGGACATCCGTCCGCTGGACCAACTCTTAAAATCATGTCTCGCGCTCACGCCGAATTCTATCCATGCTCCACCAATGAATTCTTTGACGCAAGAGAGCCTATACGAAATGTTCCGTCAAATCGATACCGCATATACGGTCGACCTACGTGCTGATCGTCTTCGGGACATCAAGCAAATCAATCAAGCTCGCCAGGAATGCCAGGCGGCCGAGTCTCAAGCCCGCTCCTCAGAGCAAGCATTTCACCAACTCACTGTGCAGTACAACACCCTCTTGCATAGTTTGAACCTTCGCGACAATACCGAACTTAGCGAACTCGTTCACCAGTTCCGCAGTCTGAACGAAGACATTGATGGGTTTTCGTTGCAACTCGCTCGGGCCATACCTGCAGAGCATTATTCTCGTTTCCCTGACACCTCCAAATGCCAAGATCTTGATTCTCTCATGCAACTACTAGGTGTTTCGACTGACTCATCCCTGGTTATCAAATCTCGTGATAGGCGTCCGATGCCCACTCGGCAATCACTTGAACTTCTGGTCGCCTCGGCACTTTGTTTCTATTTGAAAACCATGGTTTTTGGACCTTTCTATCCGATTGATCCCTTGAACCACTCAGAAAACGCTCAAGTAGAGATTTTAGAGAAGGTTTACGCCGATATCCAATTGAACAGTGAGTATTGGTATGCATAACGCCTATCGGAATGGGCCTCAATTCGTCGGGACATAGGTTCCCAGATGATAGCTGCGAAGTGGAGAATCGAAACGTATCGCTCACTGGCCAAAGTCAGCCCCATCAGTGACGAAAAGAGAGCACGTATGCTTTCGCATATCGCGGATTTGATCAACAACGGGGTGCAACATCTTGTGGGCGTCAAGTTTCGAGATCTACTGGCGGAGCAATCTCGGCTCGTCAAGCTGGTCACTCGTGCGCTAGAACTCAATCATACAATTAAAGCCGAAGTAGCTCATGCAGGCGACATCTTCGTCGAATACCACCATCACAACGAGGTTTACGACGATTCACGCATGACGGTCCTCGATTCGAGTCCGGGTGATCCATCTCCGACGCATATCATTTCTGCATGTGGACTGGGAGTCGGCGTTGCGAAAGCAGTGGATGGAGGAAAAGAACCTGAAGTAACGAATTTGCTAAAGGCCATTGTTGCGAGCGAGACCATCTATGACTAAATCTGTTGTACGAGAAATCAATTTATAATTTTATGAACGAGCGGTCGGAGATAATAGCCAGAAATGGTTTCTTCTGTGTTCGAAAACAATCGAAATTAGATTGGTACCAGTACATATCCGTGGGCGGTATCAATGAGAAGGCGAACAACCTGACTGGACCGCAGGAGCTGGATTGCTGGTGCGGCGTCACACGAGTGGTTTCCAGTTTCCTCAGATCGAAGATTTTTGCTGTTTCTTCAACGCGTGTAAACTCTAGTCGTTATTCTTCTTCAACTACATCACAGGCGATGATTTGGACCAGGAAACATATGATTACATCAAAATTAATGGTGATGCGGATCAAGCTGAGGCCCTTTTCATCAGCCAAATCACGAGCCTACTTGGAGAACATGTCAGCAAGCAAGTCGGAGCGGCCCTCGAGCATTTTTCTATACTATAGGGAGACGGATGAGCCACCGTTGAGTAGCCGCATCGTAGAGCTTACCACATGTCCAGATTTGAGTATTTGTCCGGCGGAAGCTTGCCTTGCAACTTGCTTCGTATGCCCGACACCCTTGAATTGCTCGTGCCGCTCTCCCAGAACTAGAAGATACATAATCAGGTAGGACTCGAACCGTGTTAGATGAATGGACACGTACTGGTGGGGACTGCCTCCCAGATGGGATGCACCATAGATCCAGCGTTGGAGAATTCCCAGCCCACTGGCGCGTTGTGAGTCTGAGTGTGCCATTCGTTCACCTTGGCCAAGTCACTTTTGGACGCGTCGCATTGAAGTGCAAAATCTTTGACGATGGGGCGACGGGTGAAGGTAGTCGTTCCAGTTGTGCTTTTGGAGTTTTGATCGTGAGCTTGAGACGAGGGGAGATCGCAAGAGACATTAGCATTGTCGTGGTTAACACGTCTCATATAGCCTGCGGGTCAAAATGCTCGCGACATCGAATCTCGATTGATGAATCTTCAGCTTACCGTTCATGAATACAGGCGTTCCAGCTGCGGGGCGCATCCTCGAGAGCGTGACACGGGGGGAAGCTATGAGGCGCATTGGTTCGTTGCTCGGTGGGGGTAGGTCAACGAGAGGGGAGAGTGGCGGGCTGGCGCGGGTGATGTGGCTGAATTTTCAGGCCCTGTCGCAATCTAGCCAATTTAGGGTGAGAAGAGTGATAAGCGCTCCGTGGTTCTAGAACAGGGAGAGAATAATCAAACCCAATTAAGAAAGCTAGCCACGCATCGAGCATGGAGTTTGTATAATATGTGTCTAGCCGCAATCATGTGCGCGCGAACGACCGGAATGCCAGAAGATGAGGTACCTGGATGGCGGAACTAGTAGATCATGCAGTTGTTTCAGTCACTTTCCCTGTGTAAGGTTTGAGAACAAAGTCCTTGCTACAAAAAGTTCAAACTCAAGCCAACAAATAAACTCAATTAAGTCACACAAATGTACATGCTATTAGCGACTCGCCGACTTCAAGTGGGACATCACGAAAACGCGCCCACACCAACTAAGTGTTCAGGAGGCCGTTGAACTCGTTGAGCTCACTTAAATTAACGGTGCCTCCTGGAGCTCTCACGAGCACATTGAGCGTTGCAAATTGTTGGACGATCGGGCGTCTACGTTGCAAATGTTAGCTAGAATGTAAATTCACCGTTATTTTTTAGAATAGATGCGCCCAATCGATTCTACGGGCCAAACTACCCCTGTGTGAGTCCTAAACGAGCTCGCAATGAGAGATGTGCGGAGGATCAAACTTCGCTCGTGAAAATGCTTGCAGTCTGAACTTGGATCGGCCGGACCACCTATCAGACGAATGTCTGGCGGCATGAACCAGTCTGGCATCGCAATCGGTTGTACCCTGCCCCGCCTGGCCTATGTTACGTGGGGATAGTTTGGCCCGTAGAATCGATTGGGCGCATCTATTCTAAAAAATAACGGTGAGTTTACATTCTAGCTAACATTTGCAACGTAGACGCCCGATCGTCCAACAATTTGCAACGCTCAATGTGCTCGTGAGAGCTCCAGGAGGCACCGTTAATTTAAGTGAGCTCAACGAGCTCAACGGCCTCCTGAACACTTAGTTGGTGTGGGCGCGTTTTTGTGATGGACGAACGACAATGCAATAGCATACCGCAGGCCGCACGGCCAATATTCCTCTCGTGTTCTTACTCAAACCACGGGTTCCGCTTGCTTAGCGCCCGACAACGTTCCACCAATATTGTTACTTTGTCCCCCCAACAAAGTGATTTAGGTCGGAGCGAGGTCAAAATTGAGGGATTTTTAGCGGAAGAAATCGATTTAAATTAGTAAATCTAATTTTGCTTGTTAATTTTACCCTGTGATTTGGACAAAGGCTAACGACTCCGAAGATTGATCAAAGGATAGGTTTTGTTTTAATTGCATTTCAGTTATATTCATTACAAGCTCGCGGCTACCCACATCCAGCTCCTTGCCCTTACGAGACCGTTGCGATAGCCGAATTCAACTTGATGCTAGCCCCTGGCTCAGTGTATGCAGAGTCAAAGGTTACATTCACACCACGCCGGAAAATGAGGCAGTGAGTAGAGCCCCCGAAATGGAACATTCCCGTCTCGTCGCCCTTTTTGATCCGCTGATTGGGTTTAACCACAATTTCGCAGGTTGAAACCTCGGCCATGCCAACCGCCATGAATGCCATTAGGCCTATGGCAGGATTATCCGCTTGGATGTAGAGAACAGTTCGGGCGGCGACGGAAGTGATGTACGCCTGAGAAAGATTCGCCGCGGCTGGATCTGGTCCATCAGGATTCGAGAAGCCTTCTTGAGGAGACTCGGCGTAATAAGACCCAGGGATCGCGACTACTTTGACAACCTTTCCGTTCACGGGGCTCACAAAGCGATGGTAGCTGAATGCGCTAAGAAAGGCTTGGTAGACTGTGCCACCGACGAATTGCTGTGTAAGCTCGTCGTGGTTGAGCATAGTGGTAAGAGAGTACGGCTGGCCCTTGAGAACAAAATCACTGTGAAGGTGAACATTATGCTTGAGCCGGTAAAAAGCACATTCGCATGCGCTGTTGATGATGCTGTCGTTGTCCGGAAACTCGACTGGACGAAGTCCTTCTCGAAACTGGCGAGTGAAAAAGTTGTCCCAACTCTTGAATCCATAATGCGGCGCCTCCGGGTCGCAGATGAAAGTCGAAGCAAAGTTGGGAATATCTGCGCTCGCAGCAGGTCCGAACCAGCCGTTGGCGGAGGTGTTGAGGACTGAGCATGAGGCAGGAGAGGTGAGGAACTCGGACCAAACTGCGAACATTTTCTTGAACATCTCGTTGAGCTTTGGTATCAGAAATGTAACTAGGCCCGCGGGCGTAGCCATCGGCCAGTCAAGTATGGCATTGATTGGGAAGCCTACCAGACCGTCATTGGATTCGTATTCGGGGGCGCTCTGGATGATGATATTGAAGGCCTGAAGCATGTGTTGATAGCTTCGAATCTATAAAAATAATTAGTATTATTCAGTGATAGTGCTGACTGCATACCTGACGATGATGACTCGGGTCTTGATTGTAAGGGGGCTTTTTTGGTACCTCGTCAAACATGAGTTGAAATCCGACGTAGATGTCGGGGTTGTTCTCGATCACAGCCTGGAATTCTTTGATGACTGGGTGAAAGTTTTCTTCGGATATTTTCTCGTGTTCGATTCGTTTGACAAGTCGCCCAAGCCAGCGTTGCATCACTGGGTGATCATTGGGCAGCCACCCACCGACACGGTAGTTGACCTGTTTTCCACTGGACATAACTTGTAGTACCTCCTGAATGTATAGTAAGACTCCAAAGATAATACATCATTATGCAGGCTCACTCTGCTAGTTTGGATGTGAGATGCGAAGACGGGGTAATTGTCAGGGAGCCCGCTATTTTATACTGTAGCTGCATTTCCAAAATTCCCGGACGTCCCCCATAATGGACGTACCTGGTTTAGTCGATGACAGCCGTGTCTAGCCCATAGGTCCAGAACCAACATTCATTCATAGAATCCAGTTGTATTCAAAGCACATGGCATGACCGTATCTGGAAGTATCCTATAAAGTAGAATGCATACTGATATGAGCCGATTTGAGTCATTCTGGAACGCTCACTTGTCATATGGCAACTGCATAGACCGCACGACGCCTACCATAAGCCGTTTGATGTCCACCAAACGGCGGCCGATAGTATGTAAAAGGCGGACAAGCAGTGGTGGGAGAAGTATGGCACAGAGCTCAGTAACGTAGTGCTTGGGCTCCATATCGAGTACATCCCTCTCCCTCTAAAATCGTAAAAGCGTGTGCTCGACGCTTCTCCCGACGATGGTACGAATAAACGCACAAAGCGCGCGCACGCCTCGACCTCCAACGACCCAACCTATTCAGATGATACACCGACTCAGTCCTACAGCTTCCAGGTCGACCCGCAGCCCCCGCTTGTCAACATGGAGCTCCAGTCTCCATACTCAGCGTCTGCGATATCCACCTTTTCGGTATCCGCAGGTTTAGCCTCAGCATCAGAATCATACCAAGCCAACCAGTCTACGTCTGCTGTTGGCGCATCTCCACCGTTCAAACATCAATACCAATACCCTGCATATCCACATCCCACATACCCATATACACAATCCGCGTACCCATATTCATACCCTGCATACTCGTATTCTACACACTCGGCCTTGGTCGCTCTTGGTCGGACATGCCGATATATGCGAGCTACATGTACCGAGCCCAGCTTTCGCGGTGCTGCTCGGGGAGTCGGTCCGCTGCAGGCGGACCGACGAGTGGCCGGGCCGCCCAGAGTGTGACTGCGGGGATCGCCCCCACAAACGCATTCTGGGCGGCACTGGACTCGGTTTTATAACAAATAATTCAAGGCATCGACGCATATGGCCTCATTTTAAATGAGGGCGGGCGGCGGGCTAAAAAGAACACGAGGGCGCACACACACGCGCACCTCGTCGTGGGCCTCTGTACGAGGCCAAAGGGTCGCGTGAGCTGTCCAACCCGCTCTTCTTTCGGCTGAGTATTCACGACGCTTCCTCCGCAGGCTTCGTCCCATCGTGTAACTTATATGATGTCCAAAGCGGAAAGTCCCCTATTGGGCCGTACTATAACTTAGTACACAGCATACCGATCTCATCATACCGAATTCACCATATTCGCTTTCTCAGCTCTGACTTGGCTGTACTAACATAACATGCGGATTTTACGCATGTTTTCTGCGTACAGAGAGTTTCTATATACGAGACGACGAAAAGTGGCGAGATAGGTTTTCGTTGGCTACAGTCGAGAGAGGAATTTGCCCTGTGGCAGCATACTGGCAGTTCGCCTTCAAATCGCCCAAGAAGTCCAAATCCGAGGCTTCCGTTAGTTCGACGAGTGCAAATAAGGAATCTAAGTAACTCTCTTGATCATTTTAAAATGATAAATGTATGCTAGCCGTGACTGAACGAACAACTGAGTGTCGAAATGTACGAAAAATTGTTGCGAGGCGGTAGTGAGCGCGACCGCGCGCCCTCGTTGGTTTAGAACACAACGGTCGGGGAAGAATCCCCCCGAACGCGGATGCATATAACTGGGACTAAATATACATCCGAGTCACACGTGATACGACCGTATCGGGCGGCTCCGCCGCCCAACAAAAATATCATATAATTACATCACCACATTTGGGGGAAGTCCGGCCGGCAGAGGCTCCTGCTAGTTCTATAATAAGGCGACGGCGGCCGTGGGTACCTTCTGTCAGAATACGATCAGGGTTTAAGAAGTAAGCGCCGGTGTGCAACGAGGAGAGCAGGATGCCAATAAGCAAGGCTCCTGCTCCCTCGCTTTGCCCCGTTCTGACGCATTTAATACTCATAAGGTCCTAGGGGTACGATTGGGCCAAATCTTCTTGTATATAGCGCTGGGAGACCCAGTGAGATGCAAGTCGGAGAGCATCGCATTGAGTTTGCTCATCCCGTATGCAACTATAGAAATTGAATGTATATGATTTGGACTATAGAGCGAGTGAGTGAGAGTGCGTTCATAATGGATACAAGAGGGCTAGCAGGGGCCCCTGTTTGTCCCCTACACTTTCTTAAATATGACAAGCTCGAACCGAATATGTCGATCCGCTATACGGACGGGTCGCAGTTATGTCCAGGTCGAATCTCACTTCGTCGGCATCCCGTCTTCTCCATAAATCACACTGCTATTAGCACGCGTCCCAGTGTCCTAAGTCCCACACGGGTAGAGTGGCAGCTCAAGTTAGAGTCATCCGCACGTTATATCAGCATTCGAAGACTTCGAATCTTACCTTTTTGAAATAAGGCTACCCGCATGATCAAATTTCGCTAACATTCTATCCTATCGGTTTCCCATTCGCCACACGACATGATTCCGAGAAACTTTCTTTATGTAAAGCAAGATACTCAGCGGGCGCCGATTTCATCCGCTGGATGGGTATAAATTGTTGTGGAAGACGCAGCATTAAGCCATCTCACTCCGCCACTTATTACCCTAGCCTCGTGAAGTTACTCGATAAAACTATGACGCCATGCATCCTTTTTGCTGCCGCTTGCGCTATAGCAGCTGTGACACTTTTTTTCAGGTCGACGCGAAATCGTCAAGTGTCGCCCCCTAAACTTCCCGGACATTGGCTTTTCAAGAACCAGCAATTGTTCCGTAATGATTGGCGAGCGCAGGTTCTTACTGAGGACTATGTACCCAAATACGGTGCGCCTAGCGGATATACATAACCACGCCAGCTGCCTTGATGACCCGAGTTGACAGGCGACATTTTCCAAATTTCCACATTTTATAGAAAAACTATTGTTCTTAATAGTTTACAGGTCGTAACAGAGGTTCTCGAGAAGCAGGCAGCTGTGACATCTGATCGTCCTCAAAACATAATGCTCTCAGATCTGTAAGGACAAGTATACTTAGTCGTTCTTATAACCTTAACATTAGAAGCAGCCTTGGCATGAAATCCAGCGTTGGCATCCGAAACCACGACGAGGTTCACAAAAAACACCGGCGTGTCATGGCTTCAGCTTTGAATACTACAGTCGCTCGATCGTATGCCGACCATCACTCGTCTACTACAGCATTCTTCCTTCGCGACCTCCTCGATCGAACCGGTGCGCTCTCGAACGGCGGCCACACAGTCCGGGCGCCAAATCATTTCGCGTCGCTAGCCGCATCTGCAGACGATGCCGTGGGTCGTTTTATCATGCACATGACTTATGGGCACATCGTCCTAGAAAATGACCCGTTTGTGAAAGCAAATAAGCAAATAGGAGAAATCATTGGAGAGGCGATGGCGGGACGATTTTGGGTCGACCATTTGCCTATCCGTAAGTTACCTCACTCCCTACACAGCCAGATTTCAATCTAATCGTTAGTTACAGTTCGCTACGTACCGGTGTGGTGTCCAGGAGCCAAGTTCAAGCGCATTGCTAATCATTTTCGCGAAACAATAAGCAGAGTAGCAAGTGAGCCTTTCGAGGCCGTGCTTAGGGATATGGTATGTACTTCCTGTTTGAGGATAACTCAAATGATTGATATTGACTCTGCAATCTGCCTGGTCAAGCGCGAAGGCAAGGTAGAGAGGCCGTCATACACGTCGAAACTCCTCGAGTTGAACGGCGGAGTGAAAAGCAAGGAAGAAGATCTCAAACTCGTCAAAGAGACCGCAGAGCCCATTTTTCGTGGTTAGTATGCGAGCTATATTGGGTCAAGTAATTCACTGACGCTGGGTTCGGTATCCGATTAGCTGGAGTTGGAACAGTGAGACATTTCAAAACTTCACAGCTTAAATTTTCGGTCTGACACCCGTGTTAGACCAGCGCCCTCGTTCAGAACTTCCTCTTTTGGATGAGCGTATACCCTGAGGTTGCTGTCCGAGTGCAGGCTGAGATTGACACTCAGGTTGGACGTGATCGCCTGCCGACCTTGCAGGATAGAGAGGCGCTGCCATATACCAATGCTGTTTTGCAAGAGGTCATGAGATATAGCCCCGTTACTCCGCTAGGTAGGCAGACCCCTTTCGATATAGTAGTATGAATCCTTAATTTTGTAATGATACAGGTGTCGAGCACTGCGCAAGCGCTGACTTTGAAGTTGGAGGCTACACAATCAACAAAGGCACCGCTATTGAAGCAAATATTTGGTATGCCTTGCTTGTCTGTGGCGTTGGAATGAGGACTAAGCATGTATTTGCACCAACAGGGCGTTGATGCACGACCCGGCCACGTATCCCGACCCGCATACATTCAATCCGGACCGTTTCCTAAAGGAAAAGCCTGATCTAGACCCTCGCCGCATCTTTTTCGGGTTTGGTCGACGCATATGTCCTGGACAGCACGTAGCGCACAACGGAGCGTTCACGATGTGTACTGCGTTTATGAGCGTGTTCAACATCACTGCTGGGGAAGGGACTAAGGCAGAAGTGAAGAGACACGGCAAACAGGTGTGGAAGATGTTCAGATCAAGCATACCAGCGTGGGTTCACAGTTTGTTACACGTCCATCGAAAGTTAACAGAGCCTTATTCAGTGAACCGAAGCCGTATGAGTGTACGATCGAGCTGAGAGATCAAGCTGCGCGAGTAGTTCTGGAGGCATGCAAGGAAGCAGAGGTCTTCCGCTGACAGGTTTTTCGAGTTTTGAACCGTGTTCGATTCGTGTAAGTTGAAACAGAAGTCTAGCTTCATAATTATCATAGAGTGATTAGCCAAAAATCTGTGATTCTTGATCGTCTTCATTTCTACTCGCCCCCAAAACCTGTGGGCATCGTCAAAGTTAGAGATCATTTCAAATCACGCGTAGATGTGAGCGGAAATGGCATGTATAGGATTTAGTAAGACTCAAGACTATGATATAAGTACCCCTAAATTTCTAGTCTAACGAGCCGACTCTGCCCTATAGGAATACCCTATATTCTTCCTTTGCCCTATCATCACCAGCAATCGATGTTTTTAGTCTGACCGGATCATAGGGGGACGAGGGATCTTGCTTGAGTGTGTCTAAAATGTAACATCTGAAGCCTGTGGCGTATTTAGTTAAAGAGTGAATATATGCGTTCGAGAACTTACATGGCGGTGTGTTTCTTACGGGAGCCTTGATTGATCCTATCGTTGCACAAATTTGAGGAAGAGAAATTTTGTCGTTGTGCCAGAGTAGGTATGCCTGCAGTTGGATTGGGGAGAGTTTTAGGGATGTAGTGGTATTTGAGTTCGGAGAAGGGGGCCTGACTTCGCTCGTGGATAGTGACGAGGACGAAGACGCTTGGACTACTCGGGGTACGGTAACTCAAGTTGGTGGTCATTTTTTGCCCAAGACTTCGTTGCTCCTTTCGGCCGCGCGTTGCCTTTCGCACACTCGTGTCATACCCTTGCTGGGAGTAGTCGCATAATTATCTTGTAGAGCCACTTTCGCAAGGCTCGAAGATGGCCCGCTTTCCAGAGATGTAGATGCACTTGAAATCATCAGCTCTTCGGATGGCTTGGTTGGCGCAACAGTGGCAGTAGGTGTACTAGCCATAGCTGCGTCAGCTGCAGCCTCGGCTTCAGCAACCTCCCCTCCCCTTGCGTGAATGTCTACGCCCTGCTTCGCACGTTTATTCTGCACAGCGGCCCTAGTCGCGTCCATATCCGCTCGCAGATCGGACACAAGCGTCGATCAAGGTAAGAGGGACTCCATTTGTGTAGGTGTGAGGTCTTGTAGTTGGTCAATATGCACGAGCGGATTTTCGGGCCGGGTAGCTCCGTTGGCTGGGATCGTTTTCTGGCGGAAGGGCGGAGAAGCGGGAGACACTTGAAAACAAGTTTTTCTGGAAATTTGGGATGAGTGAATCGCCCTCATACCGGATAAATGCGTCAGCATTCGGGGAAATTACAGAGCATGTAGCTCTAAAACGGGGACACTAACATAGCCAGGAATTTTCACATTTTGGCGATACGCAATGCGAAGGTAGAAATTATGTGCGTAGCCCTTTTACTCACTTTGAAACTCACTCTTAAATCTGAGGGAATGCGTAAAACCATCCCCATGTTCGGGAATTCGAGTTTTTCCTGTCACAATATGAATTTTGCGCATGAAACGGGCGTACAGTGAAATTTAGGAGAGGTTAGGCAGAGGTTGTCGTTGGAGTAACATCTTTTTCCCATGATGGAGGAGCAGGAACCGGGATTAACCCAGCTGGAATGGATTGGGTATGGATAGTTCGTAGAGCGTGGTATAACGCGAGGCCTGAGTGAACATCGTTCGCAGAGTCTAACGTCGATTCGATTATAGATTAGAATCGAGCAGAAATAGTGCAACAGATAAGGCAGCGAACATTGACCCTGCTCCTTTGACAATTTGATATCCCAGTTACTCGTCCTCCCGTCTCCCTTTTCCAACTCTCTTTGCAAGCATCTACGGCACAGCCGAGCAGGCTGGATCGGGGTCCTCCCATTGCGGACAAGCTTGTCGGCCGGATCGATTCCTCGCGAAATGGCGAGAGTTAGTTTCTCGGTAGTCGTTGTATTTTCATCGCCAAGTATACTATCCTATTTCTCCAAGTCGTTTTTCGCGTCCAATATATCTTCAACAGAACTAGTCGAGGCTAGCGCCTAGCCTTTCTTGACACCGATTCCTACACGCGCTCGGTTCGAGTCCAAATCACCAACCCGGGTCCCAACTAGCCCTACATCGGTGATCCTAGCCAATTTGGAAAGATCGAGAATACAACGTCCAGCGTAGTCGTGGCCGAATTCCTGGTAGAATCTACGCATGTCGTTGCCGATATTGACACCCACTTTGAGAATGGTAGGAGAGGTTATGATGGCCTAGGATATATTCGTCATCAGTGCAGGGAAAAATCGTTGTTCTTATGGGGTATACCTTGAGTTTGATTGGCATTTCTGTAAAGCGTGTGAACGACTTGATGGATCTTCCTACAATCATGTTACTCACATTTCATAGACGATATTTGGATGAGTAGAATATCCTTCTCGTCCGAAAGCTATACCGAGTAGAAGTTAGAATGATGCTTCACAAACCTCTAGAAAGACGGACTTGCATTAGGCCCGTTTTTATGCTTCCCTTACTATACGGCACAGTCCACTCCATGTCGAATCCAACGACACCTTGCCATCGACTCCCTGGCGCAGACCGGAGATTGTTGATCATTCGAGTAATAGCTGGATTAACATTATCTGGAGCGCCGGGGTTGTCCCGACTGTCCCGAAAATAGTGGACGTTTGATCGAGGTATTGGGGGGAGTCCAGCCGATTCTACGGATGCTGTATAGGTGTAAAAGGGAAGGCCGGTGGGTGCCAGACGAAGTGCTTCGGATAGAGCTGGGGATGACACGGGAGAAGGAGAAGGCGGGAGTGGTATCGAGATAGGAAGATGAGTTGTTGATGTGACTCGTGTGGTCATGGAAGAAATATTCAATAGCTTTCGCGATCCCTCTCCAGTTGTGAGCTGCTCTTGAGCGAGACTAGCGCCCCGTCGTAAAGCCTCCACGACAGTACCTTGCGTGATTTATTCCGTAGTGCGTCGTCTTGTTTTACGGTGGGACAATATCTTCTTGGTGGCGTCGAAGAGACTTGGCATGGAGAATCAGCTCCAACCGGAAGCGTGTCCGACAAAGAAAAGGCTCACTGTATGTCGATTTGTATTACAGCCTCCATACTATCTACTCCAGAGTACAGCCAGAGGCGCTCGTCGCCAGACGAGCAGTCGATACGCTAACAAGAGGCACACGGAGCATCAAGGAGCATCGAGTATCAGCGTAGTGGCTACAGTAAATAATGCCTAGGCCGTTTGATATGGCCTCAGCCGGCGGCATCGGATGATCGGCGCTTGCCACGAGGAACCGGATTTGCGCCCACGTGACCGCGGTGTTACCATCAACAACGACGACCCGAAGCCATCCCCGCGTGAGTCGACAATTTCAGGACGCATCACCCCCAGCTAACGATGATGCAGCATGGATATACCATCGACCCCTGCCCCTCCTGGTCACCTCAAGTCCATATACCGCTCTATCATGCGGGAACAGAACACCCCGGGGTCGGGTCGGAGCGTCCGATGGGGTGCTCGCAACGCCTTCAAAACTATCACTCCCGAGACCTCGGCCAATACCACCTCGGAGGGCGCTCCCACTGTTCCCAGCACGCCTCTGCTAGAAGACGAGGAGCACACGTCGTTTCTGGATCGGTTGCAGAATCAGAGTCGGGAAGAGAGATCTCCAACTGGTCGACAAAAGATTGAACAGCTCGCAGCATTGGGTCAGAGTGTTGGTTCAAAGCTAACAGCTGCTCCATCTATCACTACCACGCCTCCTTCGCCTGGACCTGCGACGCTCTCGACATCGACAGCCCCAATTCCTCGACCAAGATTCAATTCTACGATGCCCTCTTCTTCCTCCCCCCTCGCCCGAGACGACTCTAGCCTATATCTCCCACACTCTATGTCACCCGCTCAAGAGTACTCCATCTCACACCGGCCGTTTGACATGTCTCGAGACCTGGAGCCGATTCCCATGAGCCTAGGAGATGAGAACGTAGCGAGAGACGAGGATACTCGATTCGGTGATCCACCCAGTGTAGCACCTCCGACCTCCAACGAGACCGCCGCGGGTGGTATGACAACGCAGTATCCGCCTGGGATGTTCAATCTCACCAAGACACAGCAACGGATACCGTCTTTCTCGATAGATCCCGACTCGTCTGGCGAAAAGACGACCAGGACAAGGATATCGGTTCGGCCAAAGAAGGGGGACACGACCGGGTCCAGCTCGCTCGACTTTATTACAGCCAGCGGAGGATCTGGGAGGTCGACGCCTGGACCCGGGCCAACCACGATTATCGACCCGTCTATTGCACCCCACCCCCGCTCGAAATCCCTATCTCTCTCTGGCTCGCGATCCAATTTTCTTTCACGTGCGACTATCACCGCCCCGCCTCGAGAGATGCTTGCTTCAACCGACGCTACTGCCCGAGAAATGCCTACGCTCTACCCCCCAGGTTACGCCAAATTCAACCAGACAACCGTCGTGCAGATCGACCCAGAAAACATACCCGAGCTCACTAGGTTCTTTACTCCCATGCTAGGAGACGAAAACACCCGAGTCCATTTAGAACCTGAGTCTCAGCTGGACGCGACGACTGTTCCGGAGGCGACCGACATTCCGCTGCCCATGTCCCCACCTTCGTCCCTCTCTGGCTCGACAACTTCTCTATCTTCGGCCTCCGTCCCAACACCTCTGGACTTGACCATGCTTATTGAGACGCAATACAAAGCGGATTTGGCCGCACATGCCGCTCTCGTACCTGTTCTCCTTGCCCGAGCCGAATCCGCCGAATCGAGCGCTCGTCGCTTGGCCGGCGTCGTAGAGGAAGCCAAGGATCGAGTCAAGGAACTCGAGACACTCTGCATCGAACTAGGCGAAGAAGTCGGAGTACTACGACAAGAAAAGGAATGGCATCTCAAAACCGAACGAACCGAGCTCGTTGCGCAAGTCTCCGATCTTTCGTCCTCGGCCGAGAAGATCGAGTTGTCTGAAGAGAATATACGAAATATCGATACGGCGCTTCAGCGGGCCGAGATTGAGGCTTCGCGCAGTCGAAAACGAAAGCAAGAACGGGATGCGGCTCGGTTGCTTGTCAAGGACCTCGAGCGACGGTTGAACGAGATGTACAGTCGTGAACGGGACTGGGAGGTTCGTGTCGAGCGGGAACGGGATGGGCAGGGTGCGAGGGAACGGGTGCAGGTTGAGAAAGAGGGATGGGAACGGGAAAAGATCGAGCTGCTTGACCGATGTGTGAGGGCGGAAAAGGCGCTTGCGGACGTTCAGGTTGGGCAATCGACTGGTTCGGTGGACGACAAGCTGCGACTAGAGTTGGAAAACTACAAGGCCGAGGTGCAGGCGCAGTGGAAATATGCCGAGCAGGCGGAAGAAAAGAACCGTAGGCTGGAAGAGGAGGTCAAGATGCTTAGGTCTCAGGAACGGTCGTCTAGTCCCAGGAGCTCGCAGTCTCACGATGCAGATTGGAAGGCCCGGGAAGCCGAGTGGACCGCCCGAGAGGCGGAATGGCGAGCAAAGGAGGCGGCGTGGAGAGGCAAGGAAGCCGAATGGGAACGCGAACGCCAAGACTGGGTCCCGACTCGACGCTTCAGCGAACTCCAGACGCAGATCACCGATCTCCAAGCCGAACGAGACGCTCTCGCTGGAGACATGAATCACCTGGACACCGAACTGGAGCGGATGGGCGCCGAGATGGATGCGCTTCAGGATCGAGCGAGGCACGCAGAGGAGATGTATGTCGGTGCCCAAAAAGAGGTCGAAAAGGCGGACGCGAAGGTCAAGGAGCTCGAGGCAGAGAGTCGATCGAGGTCACCTGATCAACGAGCGATGCGGCGGTTGGAGCAGGAACGAGAGGAGATGTTGGACGCTGTCAAGGGTGCTGAGGATCGACTGCGCGAGATGGAGGAGCGAGCGCAGACGTTGGAGGCGATGTGTGCGAAAGCTGAGGCGGAGCGCAAGGACGTGTTGCGGGACCGAGCCGAGCTGGAGGATGAGCTTGAGCGACTGAGGGTTCGCGTGGAGGATGAGAGGCATGCGCGGACTCAGGTTGAGCAGGAACGAAATACCGTGCGTCGTTTTCGATTTTGGGCATGAGGGAACGGCGCTGACAGTTTGCAATACAGCTTGTGGGAGAACTTGCGTCACAGCAAGAAGCTCATGCAGCTCTGGCGTCTGTGCACGACCAACTCGTCCGCCAATTCGACGAAATCGAACGCGAACGACAGGTTGCGCTCGAGAACCAACAGCGTCTGGAGGGAGTGGTTCGAACTCGGAACCAGGAGATCGCCGAGGTGGAGGAACGCTTGCTCGTCCAGTCTCGCGAAACCGAGCAACTCCGCGCTGCGAGTCGAGAGCTCGAAAAGATCAAGGTTCAACGTGACGACGCCATTCAGGCCGAGGAGCACCTCCGAGCCCAACTCGAGGGTCGGCAGAGCGTAGAAGTCAAGGCGTTGCGGGACAAGGTTGCCAAGCTGACCGACGACTCTGCCCGACTGCAGCGACGGGTCAACGAACTCAAGGCTGAAAGTGCGGACAAGGAGGTGAAGATCGTGCAGCTGAACAAGGCACGAGCGTTGGAGGCCGAGGACAGGGAAGGGCTAAATGTGGCGTTGCAGTCGAAGCAACAAGAGCTCGAATTGGTGAGTACATCTATGTATGGATCCTTGTTCAGTTTACTGACGCCAACGCAGATAAAACGAAAGCTCGGTGTGCGTGGAACGGCCGGTGCGACTCCCGCTCCTGGTCGTGTCGCACGATTGGGTTCCGCTCGACGAGAGTCAATCGCATCGTCCGCCGCGTTTGAGACACCTATGCCTCGCGCAGCCTTGGCACTACGTGATGTTGCTCCTCCCTCCGAATCGACAGCTTCTGTTCTTTCTTCGTCGGTCTCGAGCAACCTGCACTCTGTTTCGACCAACCCGCTGCAAACGAGTACACGGGCCAACATATACAGTGCGATGAGCAGTACTCCTGCAACAGTCAAACCGGCCCGATCATCGTTGCGGGGCTTTTCGTCTTTGAGCGTGTCTGGGATTCGAGGAGTACACTTTGCGCCGTCTGAAAGTGAGGCAGAGACGGACGAGTCGGATGTGACTATTCAACAGTTATGATTGACCATGGGCTTTTATTTATATTTTATGGCCGTATTTTACATAACCCGTTTCTCAGAGTATTCATTTTGTAACTTATTGCTCGTTCTCTGATCAATCTCCATCGGGTTTTTGTATGATTCCAGTTTGCGTTGGCTTGGCCGTGAGTGGGCATCTTGTGGAGGAAACGCTGGGTCATTTAATGGATTCGTAATCACTGTGGCGCTATGGGACCCACATTATCGGTGCGAGCCCGTGCATGCGATCGAATATCAGTCGCATTCCGACAACACAAACGAAGTCGTAGTAGACTCGCCGATCTCCAAGGGGTTCTGAAGCGCTGAAGCAACGTTCACGCACTCCATTCTCTTGCTTCAAAACGACGCGAATTCTGGAGCCTTTCCTTCCTTTTATAAAATAATAACACTTTCCCAGCTATTACTGAATATGTTAGACGTACGCATATATTGTCGGACACAAGACAGAATTGACACACGACCGGGAGAACTCCCGGGTGAACCCCTGATGGCCACACACTATAACACGAGCTGTTATCGTTGTCGGGAACGATGTACACTGCGTGAGTTGAAGGGCAACCATGCACCCAGCGGTGTCTCGATTATGGCTGTTTTCATAAGTCTGACCCGATCGAAAAATAAACGCCGAGGCGTCAAAAACACTTTTTCGATGAGACAACCGCAACGAGAAGAGCTATCAAAAATGTAAATATACCATTCGATTCGCCCAAGCGGGGCGAACATTTCTATATACAAATGTTTTGGATAGTGTCACTTTCAGCGACAGGCTAAGTCAGGGGGTGGTATTCCACCGAGTACACTACCAATAGAATAGCTATCAAAACGTGTAGCCCAGAGTCGATAGATTAATATATAAAGAGCGTGTGTACAAAATATCCCGTTGATAGGTGCTCTGAAGAGCGATGAATAGCTCATATGGGACTGGAACTTAGGGGCTCCAGTAACTGCCAGGGGTCTTCATCGCTCTTCAGAGCACCTATCAACGGGATATTTTGTACACACGCTCTTTATATATTAATCTATCGACTCCGGGCTACACATTTTGATAGCTATTCTATTGGTCGTGTACTCGGTGGAATACCACCCCCTGACTTAGCCTGTCGCTGAAAGTGACACTATCCAAAACATTTGTATATAGAAATGTTCGCCCCGCTTGTGCGAATCGAATGGTATATTTACATTATTGATAGCTCTTCCCGTTGCGGTTGTCTCACCGAAAAAGTGTTTTTGACGCCTCGGCGTTTATTCTTCGATCGGGTCAGACTTATGAAAACAGCCATAACTCATAATTTATATACATTTAGAACTCGACGGTCGTGGGAATCCTTTGGAAATACAACAAAAATCCTCTGTTTGCTGGAACAGTAAGAGAATAAATCTCATTTGCTGTGGAACGTTCACGAACCACTAGTAGTGGCTTGACGCGCTGGCGAACCGGCGAGACTTGGGACGTGATGCACTATGTATACGCTCACCAGCTTTTTCCCTCTCCCAGGCAATCTTCGTCTCGTTGTTCAGCCGCTTCAGTCTCGCGTCTTCGACCAAAAGTGCATCACAGGGCGGATGCATCAACGCCCGCTCATCGAAGTCCCGGAGCAGTCTAATAGTATCTCGACCGAAGCTCCTCGATAGAGCAACGTATACATTGAAAAGTGTCAAAGGATCTCGGAGGAATTGAAGAATCGACTAGCACGTTGCCAATGGTCTGACCTTGAGGTCGATGGTCGGTAAATGCATAGGCGGACATAATCGGAACCTGTCGCCGAGTGGCGCATGTTGGTTTGTTCTTCCTCCGAGGTATGTCAAACCGTCGCTCCGTGGGGAATACTGGAGCTACGCATTGATCCAGACTATCTATCTTCGCTGCCTTTGCTCGGTCAAGTTGGACTAACACGTATTCTAGTGGGTAACAGAGCTGGACCTCGGGTCCTTGCCTAATGACCTCCTCGTCCTCACGGCGGTCAAGAATTAGATCGACCACCACTCTCCGAGAGCTGTTTGCTAGATCAAGCTCGGTTTCCACATTTACCATAACCATTAACTTCATCCCAACCGCTAACTCGACTCGAAACCTCCATAAGAGCAAGGTGCCATGCCCGCGCCAGTGGGCGTTTCTAGTGTTAGACGTACGCATATATTGTCGGACATTTTTAGATAGCAGCATAATCTCAGCCTGACTGTAACTGTGCGGCTCCCTGCAAGCTTGGCTGCCGACCTATGATATATACCCCTTTCTCCTCCTTCCTGTCATACCGGCCATGTGCGTTTCTCCTTCTCTTCTGATGTGGTATCTATAGAAATCAAATGTATATATTATGGCGTATAGAAGAGTTAGAGTAAAGAGTGAAAGTGTTGTGAATGATGAGTACGAGAGGGCTCGCAGAGACCCCTATGTATACCCTACACTTTACTGTGAGTCACAGTCCGTCTTACTGCGCATATACTGCGCATTCAGCACTTAACTCGATTACAACATGTTCCCGCATCTTCTACTAACTACATGAATATTCTACAGTGTCGAAAAATGGCTCCGCCTCGAACGACAATAAAATATACTATACGAAAGAAAAACACAAAGAAAATGAAGGAAGAAGTCAGGATCGCAAGTCGGCGCAAACGCCGTGCTGGTCTGTGTCAGCATACACTATAGCCAGAAGCTGTCGAGATTCTGTTACTCTTGAGTTGGTCAGCAATCGGCCCACGCAGGGCTCAATTGATTACGGAACGGCACTACATGAGATCGATATAACTGCAAACCACCAAAAGGAAAGATCTGGAGAAGCATTGAGGTCGAAGCAGTGACTCCGTGCAGAAGATGTGGGTTGGGAGTATGATCAAGATCGGCGACGACAGGCAGAACAACTAACTCGCTTGGACATGTTTGAGATATGAAGCCCATCGCTTTCCCAATAGGCAACTATTGGGTTTGATATATAGGACGCCATGCTGACTTGATGCAATCATACAGTTCTCGGGACGCAACAAGGTGACTCTCAGGTCCGGTGGTACCCATACAAGGAGTTCACCAGTTTCAAGGACGGCCCAGCCTTGGTCATTGAGTCTCCAACTGCGGTGAGGACCAGTTGCACTGCAAGCGGAATGACATATGCGGGCATGAGATCCCAAGGCTTGGCGTGAGCCATCAGAATCGTGAGAACGCATCGCTGCTGGCCGTCCGATTATATCTGAACATGCTTGAGCTCCTCCAGACAGTGAGGGGGAGTATTGAGTGAGAATCGGCTGGTTATCTGAACAAGCTGTAATCGAGGTAGCATCAGGCAAATAAACGACCTGGTGGACAGACCCGTCGTGTCCCCGTTGTGAATGACCGACCTGCTCGCCAGTTCGCACACTCCAGATGCGCACAGTCCTGTCATCCGAGCCAGAGACGATGTGGGCACCATCAGGCGAGTATGCAACCGAGTTGACCGACCCATGATGACCCTGGAGTGACTGACCGACCTGCTCGCCAGCCCGCACACTCCAGATGCGTACAGTCCTATCAAAAGAGCCAGAGACGATGTGGGCACCATCAGGCGAGTATGCAACCGCGTTGACCCACCCATCATGACCCTGGAGTGACTGACCGACCTGCTCGCCAGTCCGCACACTCCAGATGCGCACAGTGTTGTCATAAGAGCCAGAGACGATGTGGGCACCATCAGGCGAGTATGCCACCGAGTTGACCGACCCATGATGACCCTGGAGTGACTGACCGACCTGCTCACCAGTCCGCACACTCCAGATGCGCACAGTGTTGTCATCCGAGCCAGAGATGATATGGGCACCATCAGGCGAGTATGCCACCGAGTTGACCGACCCATGATGACCCTGGAGTGACTGACCGACCTGCTCGCCAGTCCGCACACTCCAGATGCGCACAGCCCTGTCAGAAGAGCCAGAGACGATGTAGGCACCATCAGGCGAGTATGCCACCGACACGACCGGCCCATCATGACCCTGGAGTGACTGACCGACCTGCTCGCCAGTCCGCACACTCCAGATGCGCACAGTGCTGTCATCCGAGCCAGAGACGATGTGGGCACCATCAGGCGAGTATGCCACCGACTTGACCGACCAATCATGACCCTGGAGTGACTGACCGATCTGCTCGCCAGTCCGCACACTCCAGATGCGCACAGTGCTGTCATCCGAGCCAGAGACGATGTGGGCACCATCAGGCGAGTACGCCACCGAGCGGACCGGCCCATGATGACCTACAAGAGGCTGCCCAAACATCTGGCCAGTAAATGCATCCCTGATCTCCAAGTTTCTATTTTCAAGGCCAACGGCGATATGCTTCCCACTCGGCGAATATGCTGCACACAGTGCGTCACTGTTCATTTTCATGATCAGAAGGGGTGTAGCCCTTCGCGCTTTCAACGCTGTACTTTCTTTCCCAACGATATCCAAACCCCCTATTGTATACTTTCTTCTTATAGGACTCTTCTCTGGCCAGAATAGCAGGGCCGACGCGTATATATGACCAGTACTCCGGAGGACCGGACTCGAGTAGCAGCTGATCATGAACTGCCAAGCATCCGAGAGTAGTCTTCCAGTCTCATCGCTCAAAACCCGGACATCCTGTGGTGCACTGAGTTGAATTTATCTCCACTCGACGACTGACGCGTACCTGATGCCAACTGTCAAACTCACGCATCATTCGTATGCCATGCGCAAAGCTATCCTTCAAATTCATCACCTCCATCCACAGCAAGAGTCGTTCTGATAGGAATCGGGTCAATTTGTACACCACATCCTTCGTTACTGACGCCGTCATCACATGAGCATCCCAGTACCGGCATGCATAGAACAGTTCTCCTGAGATTCTGTTATTCACTCTTTCTTGCAGCCCAGGAACGTCCTCATCAAACCGGCATAGACTCTCAAGTTCGCATATGTTGAACTGGGGTAGAACTCCAATGTGGTAGAAGCAGAGCTTGGCAAGCTGCTTGTTGCGTTCACCAGCGTCACAATAGAATCTACCAGAGCGCGAATGGTCCAACAAGTAGTCACGAAACAACTCGTGCAAAGTTGTGACAATGCCGTTTGGTTCAGAGACGTTCAACACTGAAAGCAACGGAAGCAACGCGTTGTGCACCGTATCTTCGTCTTCGATCTTCAGCAGCCCGGCTAGGACTCTTTTGGACAATGGCTCATGCGCGCATATTACTGTGTGTATCACCAGCAACATGTTTGCACGGTCCTCTTCGCTGCAGTCTTCGTCGTCGAACGCAGCATCGATGATAGCTTTGTATAGCGCATCTATCGCCTTTGTGCTTGTGTTTGGTGAGTTTTCGGATACATCCAGCACTTCCTTGAGACGCTTTTTAGACTGAGTAAAGTTCTTGCTGCCAATGTACCTAACGACAGTGGAAGCGTAGATGAACAGTACTCCTGATCGCTCGACAATGATGTCAAGTTGATCGTGTGAGAGGTTCAAACGAGGCTGGAGTGCAGTGTTCAAGTATGTCCTGATATCCTTCTGGACGATCGGGTGCTCTAGTTCATGTAGCCGGAGCTCGGTTCTCAGCTTCTCTCCCTGTCGATCTCGCATTCGGTTCAGTATGTTCGCGTTTGGGCGGCTAGTTACAAAGAACTTGATAGGCATATCCGTTGCATGAGCCAAAAGAGCGCTAAGCATGAGGTCCACGTCGACTTCCGAGTCGCATTCGTCGAGAGCGTTGACTACGACCACCAGATTAGTTGGCAGAACGTCTTTGATCGTCGACATGGTGTCTACAATAAGTCCCTTCAATTGATCTGAGACGCGTCGGTTATGGGCTTCGGGATTTTGTTCGAGCACGGTGGAAAGGGCGTGGCGAAATGGATGAGAATAGCACGAAAGTTGGTACGATATACTCGGCACTATCCGTCCCACATTGCTGCACTCTGGTAGCTGGCGAGAGCAAAAGAAGCTGGCGGCGAGTGTGTGGTTGTTCTCGAGCAGCTCGCAGAAGCTGTATGCAACAGTGGTCTTGCCTGTGCCAGCCATGCCGTTCAGCCAGTAGATTTTTGGCCCGGATTCGTCACATGCCCAATCGTAGAGCTTCTTGAGGAGTTCGACACGAGTATCGGGGGTGCATGCGCCTCGCTGTAAACTAGTAGATTCGGTTGAGCCAAAGTACGCAGCAGGGGAGTTGGGCAAGGCTTTGAGTCGGTTATCCTTTTGGTGAAGTTTGCGTAAGCCGACATGACTCGGCTGGGAAAGGAGCATAACTTACGGTAGCTATATCTTTCACGGTTCCCCAGATATCAAGCTTCGCGTTGAGCTGAGAGCCTATGTTAGTTTGGTATTTACTCCCAGCAATGCGCTAACCGTTAGCCGTCGAAAAAGGCCTTCAATCCGCTGGTAGCATTTTACCACTGCTTCTGCGTCTTGATCTGCAGCTAGGTACTTGCTCATTCCGTTCCGTCTCGGTATCTGCTTGAGGCGTTCTATTTCCGTTGTTATACCGCTGTTATATAGGACCGCTTTCAGCTCGAGAAGAAAAGAGACACATAGGATACGAACTGTTCCAAATTCTTGATGCTTGCAGTCATGGTTGGAGGTCCCGAGGCTGTGATGTATTTCCGAAGGTCGCCGAATAAACCATCGAGTTGACTCTTGAGCGATGCAAGTTCGGTTCGATCCTTTGCTACAGTCTAATCGTTTTTGAGCGCTCATGCGTACTCAGCACTTCCATATGCTAGATCACATACCTCGAACGTATCAATCCACAATACAAGCACGTCGGCAGCATCCTTGAGGGGTCCAAATGCTCCCGGCGTTTTGGCTAAAAACTCGGCGAGCAGCTTGAGCCCGCTCCACCCTTGATGAGAGGTGTCTCCCGATTTGGGCGGAGTTGTGCTAGTCTGCGAGGAGACTTCTTGCTCGTTAGGAGGCTTGCCGTCGACCAGTTCATGGTACAGGCGCCGAATGCGTCGGAAGCGTTTAGGTTTGTCGGTCATTGCTTATCGAGCTTTCGGTTTGGAGATAAACTGAGCTTGAAGCGACTTGGATACGAGATTATGAGGTCAAGGGCAGGCTCTGGCACGGGTTATATATGCTGATCAGCACGAGGATGCGTCGTGTTCCCCCGGAATGTGCCACGTGATACGGCCTTTTTTTCTTTTTTTTTTTGCATACATATTTGACTAGCTACACGAACACAGGGTCAAACCGCTAGGGACACAAATCCAGAAACAAACACAGGTCAGCCTCTAGGGCGGGGGTCATCAACAACAAAAAAAAGAACAAGACAGGGGGCGCAGAGATACGGGTCATTCAGAGTGGGGCCTAATTAGCCGTGAGGCTGTTCGGCAAGAGAGGGTACGCTAGAAAGGGGGAACCGAAAAAGTCCGAGAATTAGTCAAGCCGATCAAAACGGGTTTCCCCGAATACCACAGTTCCAGAACCACCTTCGTGCAGCCTGTCTGCGGCTTGACCCAATGTGGGCCACTAAGCTTGAGGGATATCGCCGGTGCGCCGGGGTTTGTCGGTCCAGCGTTTGAGGTGAACCGGTTCGCCAAACACAAAGAGACAGGACTTAGCTAGAGAGCGGCCAAGGGAACCGTCCGGATCCTGGAAGGAGAAAGTGAAGGAGGAGTGGGCGCCGGTGATGGAAGCAGGGTTGCGGATCCAACGGGGGTTCCGCATGATGGAGAGGGCCTTGACGGCCGGGTTGAGCAAGAAGGAGGACCTGACCTCCTCTTCCGAGTAGGTGGGATCCCCAGGCTTGGAACGGGCGGGGACGCTGGAGACCATGAGTTTGGTCCATGCAACATCGCGGGAAACAGAAAGGGGGAAAGCGCAACGTGGGGTGTAAGCAGAGTGAATGACAGTGGTAACGGCATCAACCTGATCATCAGAGGTGCCATGCGGCAGCGAGACGATGAGGTTCTTGCTGCGGTTCTGGTGTACCCCTAAGAGCGTGACGCTATTGGAAATGGGGGAGAGCGAGAGGGCGTGCGAGAGGAGTCGGAAAGGTTCAGCAGGGCCAACTGCCAACAAAGCTGCGAAGGGCATCTGCTGGAAAGGTGCCGACGCAGGCCGAACCACGAGTCGGATAGGGTCAAAGACCAGAGCCTTGAGGGGCTGGGCCTTGGGCCTCGAGGTGGGGGGGATTCTAAAAGAGGGTGGGTGCCGTGGGTTTGGTCCGGACTTGGGTTTAGGGCAAGGTTCGGCAGCGTGTTCCAGAGTGGACACAGCCACCTCAGCGTAAGTAGGGCGAGGGTCCGACATGGGGGTGTCGGGACGTGAGGTTAGGGCAGGGGGTTCTGGTGAGAGGTCCTCCGTGGAGGTAGCTGCGTCAGCCTTGGGCACAGCGGTGATGGCCATGGGATCGGTGGTCAAGGGTAGTGTCCCGTTTTCCAAGGGGATTGTCTGTATGGAAATGTCGGAACGGGGTCTGTTTCTGCAAGACTGGAAGCACATAGAACGTTTGGGAGGGGGCGGGTTAGGGCCAAATACTTGACTGTCGAAACGGTCGATCATGAGAACCAAGTTGCGGCGGCATCGGTCCAGGTTAGTCACCTTTAATTCTGGATCAGCTGGGGATGCAAGGTAGTTTTCTGTAATGATTTTGGTGATGCCAAGGGTTATTTCGAAGAGTTGGGTGGGTGGCAGCTGGGAGACTGAGTTAAGGACTTGGGTGACAACGGGGTGGGTGCTAGAAGGACGGTTGGCAGGCGCAGCTGGCGGGGTGAGATCCCGACTGGCAGGACGTTTGTTGGGACCAGTGGACATGGTGGTTGTCGTCGCCACGTGATACGGCCAGCGCCTGTCCAGCCACCACCTTCACACGAGCCTCATTACAAGCTGTCCATCCGGCCTTTGCCCAGTGACATTCGTTTCAACTTCAGGCGAAGTATTTTGGCCTACTCTCCCCTCGAGACATTCCCATCTGCATGACGGCTCGACCAGCTTATGTAACTGCCACAAGACGTTGAGGACACGAGGCCGTTTGCACTGTGGGAAATCAGGGCTGTAACCTAACTCCCCGCCTCGGTTGTGTTAAACAACCCAAATGGCCTTTTGTAAAAGCCCAGTGAAACGTACCTGACGGCCCGCCGGGCATGTATGCAAAAGGACACCGTGAAAGGCCAAGCAGTGAAACAAGGCCCAAAATGTCCGAATAAGGCCCGAATAGGGACGCTCAAACGTGTCACGGCCGCTCAAAATGCCAGATCGGCCTTGGGCCGAGGATTCTCGGTCCCAGAAGGCAAGCCCTTTGGGCCACTCTGACGTTTTTCTTTGGCCTTTACGAACGGTCTGTTGGGCCGTTCTGACATTCTTCTTTGGCTTTTACAGGCGGTCTGTTGGGCCGCTCTGTATGCGCCTTTTACGGCCTTGTATTACACGTTGTATGATAGGGTTGTTTGGCTCCAGGCCCGCGTGGTACAGTTCGGGTAGAATATAGTCATCGCATTCGCAAGCACATTACATAATCAAGTCAAGTCGTAGAGAGCAACATCGAGCAGGAGCGAGATCGGAAGAATGGAATGACGGTCGTAACAAGTTGTGATGTAAAAAAAAGGGAATGCATTACCAAAGGACACGAATACTTAGTGGACTACGCCTCTTACTTCTTCTTGGGGCGACCTGCCTGTTTAGGCTGAGGGCCTGTGGCGACGTTTGCCTAGGGTGCGGTGTATGCGTTAGTTAGCCGATTATTTATATAGCGTATAGCATACCGATGGCTTTTGTCACGCTGAGCGACGGGCTGGCTGACCTTGCGTTGCCGAGTTCAGGCCCGAAGCACCTGCAGAATCGGGTGTCGTAGTTACTTTGTCATTCCCCCTCTTCTTGACAGCGCCACCAGTCTTGCCACCAGTCGTACTATCTTGCTTGGTACGAGCGGCTTGAGATTGAACGCGCTGCTTCCCCTTGCGGTTTGTACTAGTTCCGACGACCTCGTCCACCTCCATGTCCTCCGTGTCGGTGATTAAACCCTCTTTGCCCTCAGGAGCATTGCTGAGTTCGCTGGCATCGCCTTCGTCGCCATCAGGATCAAAAACTGGCTCGGAGTATGGTGGGGGGCGGGAGGCGTCGTGTTTAGACGGAGTTGCAGCAAGAACGGCTCGGGGATCGATTGGAAGTCCGTTCGAGTTCATATCTTCCAAGGCGGACATCATTTTTTGGACAGCGGGAGCTAGGCGACTACGCTGGCTTTTGGAGAGAGCACGCCTCAGGTCTTGAATTTTGGCAAATACGCTAGGGGATATTGGCAGACTGTCTTGAGAGCGTGATGGCGTATTGGAGCCTTTTGGAGAGACAGGGATACGTGGGGCTGAGACCATCGATGTCGCTTTCGAAACAGACCGAGTTGTTGCAGTAGCAGTAGCCGTAGAATTAATTGTGATATAGGTTGACTGGGCCGGGCTGGATGGTGTGAACAAAGAAACGGGTGCTGGATCCGGTTCGATATCCATGGCTGACGGCCGTTTTGGGGTTCCAGACAAATCTGGCGGGAGAGAGAATGGAGACGGGTCGACCTCGTTATCTACGGATTAATGATATGTTAGCATACACTGACCGTTTGAGAGATTAGTCAGCATACCACAAGCACCTGTGATGTCAAGCGACATATCATTCACGTCCTTGGCCAAGGCAGCAACGTCGCCGAGCCTAGCTGTGGGCGAGATGGCTGGAGCGTGCCGGTTGCGAGTTGGAGAAGCGCAAGTACCAGTCGGTCTCCCGGTGGTCGCGTTGATGATCGCATCGGTTGCGCCATTGCTAGTGGGGCTACCGGGCGTGTCGGCGTGTTTGTACTCTTGAGGGTTAGGATTTCGAGGTACGGACTTTGGAATACCTGGAGCTCGATCGGACTGCTGGGGCAAGAAATCTTGATGCTCGGGCTCTCGATTCGTGGACTCTTGATGCGGCGCAGGCTCTTGATGCTTGAACTCTTGATGCGTGGGCTCTTGATGCTCGGGCTCTTGATGCTCGGACTCTTGACGCTCGAACTCTTGATGCTCAGACTCTTGCTTCTCCGCTTTCGGCTTCTTTGGACGGGCGCGCGATTTAAAGCCGTTGGTTGTGTTGCGGAGAACTTTGGAGGCGATGAGCTTCAGGGGCCAGTTACCGAACATCTTGTACGGCCCGAACTCGGGGAGTGCCAACAAGACCTGTTTGAGTATTATTAGAAATGGTTGTATGCGTGGTTCATAGCACAGACTCATACCTGTTCTACGGCTGCGTCAATTAGATCATCCACCATTTGTTTTGTGCTGGTTTGGCTCATGTCGATGCCAGGCGTATGCTCCAGAGCATATTTGGTGATATCCTGTTGTCAAAGCACGGTCAGTGCGAAATTTAGGCGCCATGAGAGTTGATACACACCCGTACAACATCATAATCCTTATCAGATAAACCGAGCTCTGTTCGTATCTGGGATACTTTGGTATGGCTCCCCTTAAGGCTTGCAGGCTTCAGCCCAATAAACTTGAGGTCGATTGTTCTACCTCCGGAACGAAGTTGAACCAGTTGACGTTGAAGGGTTTTGGACTCGGTAATAGTCAGTTTACGTAGGATAGGGATTTTAGGTCGAGGCTGTGGTGGGTTCGTGCCGTCCACATCTTGGACGGCCAAAGATCCAGTGCTTGGGCGGTTCGAGCGAGAGCCGGCCAGAGGCCCGTTAGACACATTAAGCCTGACTGCACGAGATGAGGTTGTAGAGCGAGAAGGAGCAGTGGATTGGGCGGTTGTAGACTGGGTGGTGGCCAAAGGTTGAGTGGCCGAAGTGGGTTGACCAGAATTCACAGAATCGGTAGAGTTACCGGACGGAGTGGTAGTGGCGGCTTGACGAGTCGTAGAGGCAGGTACAGATAATCCTCCCCGAGTAGCCGCAGTAGATTGAATAGTTGGTAATGATTCGTTAGAAAGCTCACGCTGAACAGACGCTGCACGCTGGGCCGGTGTGGCTCGTTGGATGGGTAGTGCATGTGAGACAGGTTGTGCACGTTCAACGGGCGCTACCATAGGCTGCGTCCTGGCGGTTGGTCGGGCGGGTATAGCTGACTGGACGGATGTGGCCAACTGGGTCAGTGTAGTTGGTGTAGTAGAAGCGACTGAATCAATGGGGGCAGCTGGATCGGTGGACGCAGTTGTATCTCCGGTGACACTGATTCCTTTTACTCCTTCACGATTTAGGTGAGCAAGCAGCAAGAGAATAAACATGTGGATACTTACCTCGAGCTGCCAAAATGGCTAGAAGTTCGTTGGTGCTCAAATGATCCATCACGCTGAGCAAAGAGGGGGGGGGAAGGAACGAGCAGAGCAAGACGAACACCTTATGTCTGAAGGAATAAAAGGCGAAAAGGCCCTGAAATTCTTTTGACCTCGAACCCTGTTCTCATTACGCGCTTAAGCTTTGAGCGGCTCTCATCGGTGAGCAAGATCTTAGCATCACTAAACATAGGAATTCATTTACGTTCAGATAAAAAGAATGGTATTGTTAAGGATGTAACATTCATGTCAGAAGAATACATTGAGGTATTAAACCAGCAGCGAAAACAGTAAATGTGAGTGACAACACGATTGATGCAAAATGGAATGAGATATGCAGAGAATGGAACGTGCTACAACACCCATGAGGGGGTTTCAGATGTGCCTATAGGCGTATGATGCGTTAGCTCGATCAAATGAATAATTGTAGGCTTCATGCCAGTAGCCTTCGCGAACAAAGAGGTCGCGGAAGAGCTTGCGCAAGTATGAGTAGTCTGGCTTGTCGTCGGAACGGAGGGCGCAGCAATAGTTCAAGCAGATGCCGAACTCATTGGGGAAACCACGGCAGAGAGAACATGACGGCCCTACCAAGATTCTAGACGACTCGCACAAAATACCTCCAGTATCTGGTGCAAAGCAGACAGTGGCGAGCTGAGAGGGAGATGGAGCATCGGAGATGAAGCGCGTGATACGGGGGACAAGGGATCGCGGTACAATCCCAGATGGATTGTTGGGACCAGAGAAGAGATGCGTGATGAATCTGGCGCACACATTGGCATATGCGTCAGTCGTCATAGAAGGATAAGCTCTCAATGGATTTCCAGCCCCAAAACGGGTATGGCGCAAGTGAACTATTAACAATCAGCGTGACTCTAATTTGTTATGCTCGGGATACAGTTACTCACAAGTTTGCATATTACGATCCTGAATCACGCTGTTATGTCTTGTGTCAGGATAAACACTAGGCAGGTTATTAGTTTTGCGTTAATAAACCTATGACTTGGCAACGTACTTTGCAGGTGATATCAAAGTTGTTCTGGTAGAACCACAAGACGGACACTCATTGTAACCGTTGAGTCGCTGAAAGGTGGGGTTCAGATTACATTCGGTGCAGGTCATGATAAAGAGGGAGGGCAGGACGGTGGACGGGACAAATGGGCATACGACACTGTTTTATACATCCTTGTCAATCTATGACGGGCAAGTGGCGGAGGGCAGACTGTCGCATGTTCAAGGCGCGGATCGATGAGGGTTGGATTCCACGACAAGCCATTCAATTTTGGGCACGCACTGATAGAAGACCGACTGAGCTTGTACTTGCATGGGAAATGAGATGCGAATGCTTGAGTTGTACCAAGATCTGGAAAAAATGTGACGACTTTGTAGATCTGTTTGGTCTCCATTGAATAATTTACTTACATTGTACGTACTAGAGTCAACCAGCGAGTCGGCTCCGTTGAGCGCAAATATTGCCAGATCTCAATGAATGCTGAAAGCGTTGTGGTTTTATTAGTCGTGGGCGCGAAAAGCGCGACTAAGTTGGACGGACGTTAGCAGGCTGTGAGGTTTGGAACGCCTGGCGAGGGCACACCTTCTGTTGTCTCAATTGAGGGTGTGCACACCGGTTCGGCAGCGGTTGGCGTATTTTAAACAGCCAGGGTCATTGTGCAAGCATGCGTTGGAATGTGTGTCGATCCTGGACTCTCACTTGATATCCAAGGAACCGGCTACTGCATATATTGGATAGGTAAGCATCCGTGACAACAAACCAAGAGCGCGAACAGGGGACCAGAATTGTAAACAGATTGATACGGAATGAAACAAGTTATGGGCTGCAAAGCCGGTTTACTATGAGCAATGTGCTACAAAGCATCCGCCCCTCAATCTTTGTCTAAGCTGATTGCATGCTTAGCGTCCTACGTACGAGTTGATCAGACTTGCATAGTTTTAATGTAGCAGGTGTTCTTACCTTATAGGTTCCGTCAAGTTGAAAAAGCCGAAGAGTTACGGCGTCGTCGACGGGTAGTTTTATCACAGGTTTTGAAGCTTCCAAGTGCTCCATTGACAGCCACGAACTGTTTAATATGGTGATATTCGTATAAAAATAATCTTTATAAGGACTTACTTTGAGTTCTGTCCGGCCGTTGGGAAGTTCGATCGCTGGTCAGTAGATTTGTAACGAGTGAGAGGAAATTTCCACATGTCCTCAGAACCAGCAGTGGTCTGGGCAGCGGCTCCCGAGCTCCAAGACTTAGGACAAGTGCCCATTGTGATACGAAGACAGAGCGCTGGTTAAGTATGACGTGTCAGTATAAGCGCGCCTTTATCCTGGTTCTTGCGGTGTGATGCTTCGAGTGACTTACGTACATCAGAGACCCCAAGAACGTGTAGCAAGCATGGAATCCAGTGGCCCTTTGCTAAAGTTCAGAGGTTAATCCAGAAGAACGGGAGATCTTGTCAGCCCGACCAACAAGGCGAATTCACCTAATACTCAACTTGGGAGCCCAAAAACGCGAAGGAGATCTATCAAAACACAGGAATACCAAGGTGATGGTCGCAAACTATTCTGTTGTCTCTCATCTTAATCAGCAACGAACAATATCAGAGGTGTATCATATACAGGAGAACATACCAGCATCATAAGTGGCGAAACAATGGCTCAAGGGCCCTGGCTAATCTAGAGCGCCGCATGCAAAACCACACGAACATGCAGGCGGTAACTTTAATTGTGAAGGTTCCGAGGTCAGCACGTACAGATTTAGTTCGAATAACACGTACTAGATACACGTTTTAGGCTCTGAATCAATACTTCCAACCTCTAGAAAACGTATTAGCATGAACCAATCGTAATAGCACCCTGGAGTTATGCGTACCTCGCCCCGGAGCTTCCATACGAAGCTATGGGCCAACAGCTTTGTTGGAGGGGAACCAAATGAGAATGCCCAAGCAGGCGGATAGTCATGGAGCTGATCAGGCCTCGAGGTGAGTCCACAGCACGTGATCTGATCCCTATCTGACCCGCTACTCTGCTATAAGTATGTCATCTGAACGACGGACCCGTTCGTTCAGCAGTAATGGACGCCCAAGCAGTGCGCCAACCTCGCCCTAGCAAAAAGACTCTATGTTTCTGCTGTAACAAACTTCGATCGGCTCGAACGCTCACTCGACATCTTGAGATTTTCCTCGAGCAATTCAACCAGCGGCTTGCCAAAGCTGGTTTAGCTGGGGACTTGGATGGCTTGGTAGACGACGCACTTGGCGTGGGAGATCCACTTCCCCCAAATTCTGCAATGGAGATAGATGAGAACGTGGATGAAGGTGAGTTGTGGCTTTTCATCTCATGTACTCGCACGCTGATTGTTTGCTTGATTCAGATCGTGCTGAAGCTCTTGCTGCAGACCATCACCTTGTTAACCATAACCTCGACAACTTGGATGTTGGAGCTGGTGGCCCGCTTGACGACCAGTTGCCTCAGCACATTGGTAAGCTCAATTGTTACACGCATTCTATCGCAACTAATCTATTCTCAATACAGGCCGCCAACAAGCGCACGAGCCGATATTTAATCTCCCGGTTGAGATCGGCGACTGGCCTGATCCTGGGAGCGACGCCGCTGAATCTGACGGTTCTAATGAAGAACCAATCGACGACCTCGATGGCGATCCTGAGTTCCAGGAGCAGCCAATCGACCCCGCCAACCTTGGACTCGACCCACTCTACGAGCCAAACTTGGACGACGAGCAGGCAGAAGCCCTCATGCGAGAGCATCTTGGCGATTTAGCCGATGAGGAATGGCTAAACTTGTGTGAGTAACAAGCGCTCCGTTTAGAAGTTGTACTGAAAACTTGCAACGTCTGAAAAGATAATGGCACGGTATCAGCTGCAGACAAGGTCACGCTCCGGTTCCTAGCCACCCGTCTTCGTACCCACTTTTCCCGCCAGACATACAATGAGCTCCGATACGGTCCTTGCGAATCGCTCAACATCCCGAGCAAATTCATTGCCTATCGGCGTCTAGCCATTCTCGCTGGGTTTGGGACTCGTGCATACGATTGCTGCGTTAACTCGTGCTGCTGTTTCCTTGGGAAACACCAGCATTGCAATATTTGTCCGTACTGCGCAGAACCTCGATATTTTCCTACTGGGCGCGCACGACGCTCCTTCCATTATAGCCCGCTCATCCCTCAACTTCAAGCGCTTTTTCGGAGCCCCCGGATGCTACAAAAGCTCATGTACCGGTCCAAGGTCGAGGAGAACCCGGATCCTGATATGATCCAGGATGTCTACGACGGTGAGCACTATCGCACACTCCGAAACACTCAGCTACATCCCGACGCCGAATACAAGATTCTAGACAACCCCGAGGATCTTGCGCTAGGACTCTCAACCGATGGATTTACACTGTTTAAGCGACGCAGGCGCGGGTTGTCTACGGCGTGGCCGCTGATTTTCATCAATTATAACCTACATCCCAAGTACTGTGTCCGCCTCGAAAATGTAATCTGTGTTGGCGTCATTCCTGGTCCTAAACAGTGCAAAGACTTAAATTCCTTCCTGATCCCAGTCCTCGAGGAGCTTCTGCAACTCGAGCAAGGCGTCGACTCCATCAAAACAACACCCGCTAGGACGCCCGAGTACGAGGATCATCCAGAAGAAGGCGAAGGGGAGCTCGCTGAATTTAAGCTACGCACGTTCTTGATCATGATTTTTGGCGATATACCCGCCGTCTCAAAGATGCTCGCTATGAAGGGTCACAACGCTATGGTTCCCTGTTGCACCTGCTACACTCAAGGCGTGTTGTGTAGGCGCGAAAAAAACTCGGTCTATTATGTTCCGCTATCACTTCCAGGCGAGGAGGAGGGATATCCTCCGGAGATGCTACTTTTGCGCACTCACGAACTTTTTTTAAACCACTACAACTCTCTGGACAGCCTCGACGATCGACAGGTGCGACGCAAACAACTTGCGAAGGAGCTTGGTATCAAAGACAGGCCGATATTTGCGCGTCTGAAGTCATTTGACATATCGTGCTGTGCTCCTTACGACGTTATGCATCTCCTATTCGAGAATCTCGTGCCCAACATGATTAAACATTGGACCGGTAAGTTTAAAAAATTGGATCAAGGTACAGGAAACTACCAGTTGGCCGAGGCGGTGTGGAAACAGATCGGCAAAGAGACCGCAAAGGCAACGAGTACGATACCTGTAACATTTGTTGGAACTTTACCGGACATTGCAGAGGATCAGACGCTATATAAGGCTGAGGCGTACTCATTCTGGATCCAGTATATCGCCCCAATCGTTCTCCGAGGTCGACTTCCCGAACCGTACTTTGAGTGAGTTAGCGCGTGCTTGTGCTTACGACGTATTGATATATTTATACACATCAGACATTTCCTCCTAATGCGAGACATTATCATCATGTCTATTCAGGTCGATATCACGGAAGAGCAGGTGGATGAGCTTCAGCGGATGGTTAACCGCTGGGTGATTGACTACGAACGGTGAGCAGTATCTGGCTCATAAGTTCGCTCAAAAGCCTCAACACAATGATAGGTATTATTACCAGTATAACTACAATCGCTTGCCCACCTGCCCGCTTACTATTCATGCGTTACTCCATATGCCCTACTATATTAGGAAAACAGGCCCACTCTGGGCGTCATGGGCGTTCGTAATGGAACGATTTTGCGGCCATCTCCTCCCGGCCGTGAAGAATCGATTCCAACCGTATAGACACCTTGATAACGCCGTACTGCGCCGCGCGCAGATGCAAGTTGTAGCCCATACGTATGGATTACCAACTTTACCGAGGTCAACGGTCAAATGGAGAAATGAAGGTGGCGAGCAAATGTCTAGTCGCGAATTCAGATATGAAGACTGTGAGTGCATATTCCCCTTTGGCAAACATTTTGCTTACCCCACTTTACTTAGTTCCTAAAATCATACTTGGAATCCCAGTCAAAAAAGCCTTTCCCGTCGACGTTCAACTCACGAACCAACTCACCAGATTCCTTGGCCCAATATACCGCGAAAGGGGGATCACCACAGGAGCAGGTCTACGGGAACGCATTGACTGGCAGAGTATAGTCAGCTATGGCCGTTTCCGCATGGCCGATGACGGATACCGGATTCGTACAGCCAGCGCTGTTCAACGCACCCATAGTTCAACTGGCTCCGCTCGGGACAATTCGTTTGTCAGGGTAGGCGCTATTGTATTCTATCTTAGTTTATTCCTCATCCCGTCCCGCAGTTTACTGTGCTACCTGACGAAAACGCTAGTAACGATGGATCGGACACCCCATACGAAGAGGTAAATTATGGTCAGCTCATAAATATATACTATTTTGAATTCATAACAGATTTTGAGTACGTACATGCTGTCTCTAACCTGCGGATTACATTCTGACTGGTAATAAGAACCAATACACGGGATCACTACCTTGTTGGGCGTATTCGATCGTGTCAAGGTACAGGTTTTCTGGATGCAGCGCTGCCTGAAAACCCAAAGGTTACGTTCCGAACCTTGTCGACACCTGATATCTTTCACCTTATGACGATAGATGCTGTTATCGGGCGGATTCAGGTAGATGGGGGGGACTGGGCAATTATTGATTGTAGCAGAAACGGCGCGCGCACTCAGTTTACGAATGACGACGACGATGACGACTAGTTTTCTCCCTTTTCCCTTGTCGCTCTTCTTCCATCTGTTCAGTACTAGTATTGACATGATACAATATGTTAGATTCCAACTCGCTAATTCAACTACATAATGTGCGGAAAGCCGACCAAGCAAGGCCCGGACGTTCTCGAGGCCATCCGGGCGGTGCTGGTATGGCCATGACATGTCATCGGACCGACGGCCACTCTGGCCGCTTCTGACGTCCCGCTGAAACACAGGGCCTCTTTGTGGAGGCCAAAAGCAAGGCCCTGTTAGGCCATGGTTTCCCCCGGCGGCCGCCAGGGACGCCCTGAAAGGCAAAAGGCCTGTCGGGAGTTAGGTTACGGCCCTAACTTCCCACAGTGTTGGCGGATGCCCAATGAGTGAGTCGCGCCATCCTGCTGGATCATTGCCTAGCTTTTGTTTACCCATCCTGACTCAATTATGAGGCACCACATTTCACATCATCTTCATGTCGAATCTCCTCTTGTCCATCATCCGGGCTAGTCCACCAAGAATTTGGGTGCTATGACGTTGAGTTTCATATAATGGTTTCGCATGATGCTGAAGCACCATCATCATCCACTGAATGGTTTCTCAGGAGAGAAGCTACATATTTAGGTCTCATACGGAAACATTGCCTTCTGGTCTCCTCACGCGGGCTAGGACTGTTATCAGAATTATTCGTCCCAGAAACTCTCGTGAGTGCACCGTGCGAGTTACTTCATCTTGTGCACGGATGCTGATGCTCACCATACACCGAGCAAGTTCGGTTGACTTCGAATAGGTGGGAATCTGGAGAGAATGTATACGGAAGACGATTCGGTGTGGATTCGTTTCGATCCTAGAACTAAGTGTCTTATACTGTGACTATACTGCTAATATATAACCTTTAATCATCGAATAAACTAGCCTATCCATGGGCGGATCATGTCTACGACTCTTGTGTCAGCTCAGAACTCCACTGCTTTTTTCACTTCTCCGAGCAGTATCCGCTCAACACGAGCAAGCTTATAGATCTCCTGAATCGCGAAGGCGGACCTTGCGACGCCTGCCGACGTGGATCATGGCTCAGAGAAGCGTTTTACTTAGTACGCTAGTCGGTTCACCAGCGAAATCACCCGCACAGGACGGCAGCGCCGAGGATATCCACGAATTAGTTGAAACAAGGCGCTCGCTGAGGATTTGGTTCATTTAGGTCCTGTGTGAGATAACCGGTCTTACGTCCTCCTTTTAGCTGATATAGCTTTGGCAACCGTAATGCTACGGTTCGAGTAAGGACCCAAACGTGATCCAGCGTCGACTATGGCACCGAACTGCTTCAGCAGCTCGGATTAGTCAGCACTGGAAGGGCAAATTGGACCAGACGAGCAAGGTCCCGGTATTCGCCTCGTTCCTCTCTCCTTTTCACGATATAATGGATACTGTTACCCATCCCGAGTCCCTGATCGAGGGCGAACAAGGTTCTGATGCGGTCTCGGAGACGTCAACTATCCAATACGATCACGAGCCTTTTGCGGACTATCAGCTTCGTGTACGGGAGCTGCTTTGCGACTTGTACGGTTCATCCACAGGGGCTCTCGCCGATATCGCTCACCTACCTGGACGATCCTTCAATCGTATCATTGGCGTTAAGATCCTGCAGAGCAACGTTCCAAAAACGCTCACACTGCGAGTGCCACGCTTCGATGACTCCACCGTTGTCGACCGAGTCGCGATGTTGCGCTACCTCCGTCCTTTTATCCCAGTGCCGGAGGTAGAGGGATATAACACAAGTGGCAATAACCCACTAGGAGAGCCTTATATGCTCTTGCACCGTCTTCCGGGCCAGAACCTCTACAGCGTATGGGACTATTTGGACACCGCCCAGCGATGTGATATAGCAAAACAAGTGGCCCAACTGATTTCGAAAATCCTTCGAGTTCCACTACCCCTCGGCATTGGCCCTATATCCTGCAATGCTAATGGTGAACTGTGCATCGGGCGTATTCCAACTACCCCGCCTTGGCCTGATGAGACAGGGACCATACAGGAGTCGAATACTACCGAGACCTGGACACATATACCTACAACATTCTCAGCATATGTGCACACACGTCTAGCAGAGTTTACGACAAATGCAGCTCGGAGCGAATCCGGCGGAGGATCCATGGTCGATTTATACGACCGCCTCCTTGATGTTTCTAGGGGGTTGTTGGACAGTTTTGCTCACAGTGGTCGTGTCGCCCTTTTTCAACGTGATTTTGTTCCTGGTAATCTTCTCGCTCAGTCAAGTAGACAATATGGCACGCGGACAATCATTGGGGTACTGGACTGGGATGGCTGTGAGGCCGCTCCTTATGAGAGTGCCACTGTATGGCCCAGTTGGCTCTGGCATAAGGGAGGCGAAACGGGGGCGGAGTTTGACAAGAGCGACTATGATACAGATATCCCCGTCACGGATGGAGGGTCGGCGCAGATAAAACAGGTGTTTTTACGAGAGATAGAAACATTGGAGCCTGGTTTCCAGGATGCAGTTAGGAGATCAAGGGATTGCCACTTGGGGTCACTATATGAACGGGCAAGAGCAGGGATTTGGACAAACGAGGACATCAAGGATGTGAAAAGAGCAACGGAAGGCGCAATGAAGTTGATAGCATAGTGGTTTGGGTGTTAATAAAATTAGATAAGGGGAAAACACTGCATGGTTTATGAAGCTTTCCTGATCACCTTCAATAGAGATATGTTACGTGTAATCGATTCTTTCTAAACTGTGCTGGTATCTTTTAGTGAATTTATGTTGCGTTGCTCTTTGACTGTTTCTAAACCGGTGGTTTTCACTATTGATTTTACCCGAAACAGCCCGCATACATTGCTCAAGCCTCTAGACCGTTTTTCGGCGAACTGCACACACACGACGCAGAACACCGACAGCACAACAGCATTTATATTTTATGATACAAACGAGAAGCAGAATATCATAAACGCTCCATTGAGTTGTTGAACGAGAGGTAGCGGGCAGGCTACATGGTGGTAAGGTAAGAACTCTCTCTATGATAAAATTTCTGCTCAGCCGTGTAAATACAATGATAGGAATCACATGACTAAATGCGTAACGTCATGGATGATATCCAACAAGACAAGCATATCGAATGTGGTTTCCGCACTCACGGGATTATGATACTCATTATACTCGAGTCGACTAGATGTATCGACAGGAACGGAATTGATCCTGTGGCTCAGTTCAATTTCATTGTCCTTGTATGCGGGTTCACCGTGAGGTGCTTAACCCATATCTTGCGCTGCCTGTAGCCAGCGAGCACTTTGGCGTCGCACGTAAATCGGGAAACAATGGTTAGAATGGCGATAACAATTCCGCCAACGACGCCGCTGTTGGAAGTATCGGTCGATTGGCGCTGACGGCGCTCACGAGTGGCTGGCTATACAGTACCAACCGCATTTAGTGCAGGCGAAGTCCTCATGTATCTTTGCTCTCGTACCCGATCCTATTCTTGCTATGTGAATTACAAAAGCCGCCTGCTATGGCTGCAACCGGTGCCGACTTGGAATGTGCACTTGGTTTTGGAGTAGAAGTTTGTGCTTGAGAGCTTAGGAGGTGGTCTTAGTGCTTACAAAACCCAGGGAGAGCTATGGCCGGCCGACTCACCTCGGTTCATACATGAAGAAATCAAGGCAAGCATACTCGCCATCCGAGCCGGCATGAGTGAGCGTAACGGGATGCACAGTCGGAGTAAGGTCTGTAGCGGTGCCCAAAAGCACCTGCGTCAACTAGTTGTAGCCTGGAGTCAGTGGTCCGAGGTGGATTGCAAGGCGAGAGATAGATTCACTCCGCTGCTCGTACCACTCAATGTTTGCGCGTTTCCTCCATTGATAGTCATATTAACTTGCGCTCTTCCGTCCCCAAAGTACCAAAATGCTGTTCCATTGAACTTGAACGATATTGTTGAGCCAGGACTGCCACAACAATGCTCTGTGCTCTTGAAGTATGTGCTGCCGCTTCCGTTTGGCTGACCGGATTCGAGGACGATGTAATGGAACTTGACGCTACTATCACGAGAACGAAACTTACGAATCTTCTGCATGCACTCCCTGAATACTGTACTCCCGAGCACTGCACACTTTAGATATCCTGAATTTTAATACCGAATTCTTAAAATCTTACATTCGCGTTTCAAGCGCAGTTATTCCGAATTGGATTGAGCTCGGAAAAACCAACCCACCAGTGTTGGAAAGGACGCATCGTGCTCTAAGATTGCTGGCCCGTAACTTCCGAACTCTCAGTGGGGTTGAACATAGGACAGATGTCGCGCAAAGTTCAATTTCCACGCGTCAATCATCAAGTATAGTCGCGTGGCACCGGTGACAACTCCGGTAGAAAACAAAAATATACTAGTGTACGAGAATCGATTCTCGGCGTTGAGAATTGTGTAGCCCAACGGACTATCACTAACCTTTGCCATATCACCCATTTACAGTGTAACTACTAAAACTAATGGCAGTCTAGACGCGAGCAGGGAGATAATTATGTGAAATGACGCGGCGGGCCATGTGCTTCCAAATGTGCTCCGCCCGAATGGCCGTTATCGGTCGTAGACCATAGAAACTTAGCTGTTTCGAAGGACGTTTGTCAAGGTTCAGTTGAGATACAGAAGAAAAAATGACACTCCTCACCTTTTGGTCAAAGACGTCAGTGTAATAGAGCGTACCCTGGCGATTGGACAGATAGGTTCGAGCGAAGTAAAATGCGAATTGGCCTTGTCGCGCCCTGAGAGGAGCCAAAGCAGCTCTTGGGCGATCACTCCTGATGACGCACGTGTGACGTAAAGCCACTAAGCGCCGATCAAAGGCAATTCACAATAGCGAAAATCGCATTTTACTCCTTCCAGAGGCAACCAATCTGCTTGTAAATTATACCATTCGATGCACAGTAGCAATGCGAATCGGATCATGAGACTTACTTCCTCATGAGCCAGACATTCTGGTTGTGCCACCTAATATTGCACAGCCAGCTCACCCGCGGACTCAAACGCTCCACCGCAGATCGAAGTTGACTTCGTGAGCTCCACCACCTCGCTCCCGTTTAGGTATCTCCCCTCCCAACCCCCGTTCAACTTTGACACTGACGACTTAGGCTCTAGGCACATGATTTGAGTGTCGAGTCGAAGCCAGCTTCATGTAGTCGCCTCTCGCAATCCCTTGCGGCCAAGTCTTAATCTTGGCATGTACAAGTCCGGCGGCCTCGTATAAACGGTTCGAAGGTAAATTACACTACCTTACGTCGCCGCTTCTCGTGCTTGCGGCTCACTGTTTTTGTGTCCTCGACGGTAGTTCTTATATCCGTGCTCGATCATGGGGATGCACGGCCTAGGCTCCTAAGCACGAATGCCGCGTATTCCACTGGCTTTCGCCCACTAAAAGACCACATATAATGGTGATAGTGACGCTTGATTAACGGAGCAAGCATAATAGAAAGGCAGGTGGATTTCTAACGGGACTTAGCGCTATCCCGCCGAACAACGAATGATGCTAATGACTCTTGCACCGCCAGCTACTGGTCCGACTGGACGGTTATCGTTCCACTTGATGTATCATGCATGTCCTACATAACCGCTGTACGCTGTTCTATACCCTCCTGTACCGTACATTTGAAATATGAAAACATCCGGCGTGTTGTCGCATATAATACATTTTCGTCCCTAAATTTCAACGCCAAAGCCGTGCAACCGGGAGTACTAGGGCATAGCTAAAAAAACGCACCAGGAGAGCTGTATGAGTCAGTGCCCAGGACGCGTAAATGACAAGCCAACACTATTGTTTTCTTCCGCCCGGAGTGTTGGAATCGGTCGTTCAAAAGTCCGTGAATTCCAAACTCAATCGGGTTCGAAAACCGAACTTGCAGTGCTCACTTCCAAGCTCGTAGCTTGCAAATCCCAAAACTCCAGCGCCGAATCTGAGTGTTGGAATTCCGCACCTCTGGAGTGCCAAGTGGAGACAGTAGCGGCGATGGCATAATAGAATTTAAGGACCCTCATGTGTGTCGCTATTTGCGCTTCACCTGGGCCTACCGGTGGTCCAAGTGAGGACAGGGAACATACATCGGTGAGGAGATTAGACCAGTATCTGTTGATTTGAGCCGTACATACGTAGCAGCACGAGTGATTAGGCAAATTAAAGGAAGTGTGAAAATGGCTCGTTTGAGCGGTGTATAAAAGTATGAATGCACGTGAATACTTATCCAGGCCTCCTCCCACTAGAATGCCACTCCCAGCGGTTCTACTCAAGTCTCATTGTTGGCCTGACAAAATAATCAGCTCATCATCCTTTTCGAGACATGGCAAAAGGAATTCACTAGAATGCTCATAACGGCTACGAGGCGACAATCTCCGGGGCAACCACTTGAGTTTTTCCGTCACTCATCTTTACGCCCTTTTGTCGAATCGATGGTTCTGCAACTAGAATATAAATACTTGTGTTTGATATGCGATTCATTTGCGCCGAAAACACGCCGTTACTGCTGTAAATTTATTCACAGCAATCGCTCCTCGAAGTTGAGCGGGGATACTAAAGCCTGGTACATCGCAAACAGGGGACTCCCAAGCGATCTCGTTTTAGATCAAAATCCAGCAGGCACATGAGTGTGACGTGCGAAGCACATGAATTGTTGGCTGAGATTACTCTATCGTGACTCTTGTGGCCCATTCATATCACTGTCAGTGCCATCATACACAGCGTATAGGGAGACGCCTAAATTTGATCAGATTAGGCGAGACCCGCCAACAGAAACCCCGAGGCAGGTTCCGCAAATCCTCGGGGTGGTTCTGGTGATCAGGTGGCTGTGCGGACTAATTCGTCGGGTGGCGGCATACAATCACGTGCGCTGGCTGATCAGAACTCAACCTCGACAGCTATCAATGACGGAGAACATAAATCTCAACGAGATGTACTTTGGAAAGTTCGCGGTACGTCTCATCTCGCTTACTTCGTTAGACTAGCTTCCACATAAGCGTATGTAGGAAGTGAGAAAACCAGTCCAGCTCTTCCGGGTTGTCAACTCACTTGCATCTAGGCGCATGCATTGGTCAAAGGAAATGTAGGTTGTTGAACGCAGTGAATGTAAAACGAGTGTATTCACCACGCTGTGGAGCGTGTACAATCGATAGAGCAATATATACATGTAAAGAGCGAAGGCTCGACTGGAAAAACATGGATAAGCGTCGAAGACACGTATATGCGATAGTGTATAAGCGACAAACGATGGCAGTCAGCTAGCCGTCGGTTACGTTACGCGATCAGCCTGTGAGCGCTGACACTTGTAACTTCCAACACTCCCCCTCAAGTGTGATAGCGCGAACCTGTACTGAATATATGAATATGGTGAATCAGAGTATGCGATAGGCTCGGCTGTCGGCAGGCAAAGTGTGCGAAATTCGGAATAATTGAAAAGATTGAAAAAGGCCTCACCCTGAGCACAAACGCCAGAATGGTCGCTGTGCGAGCATGTGTTGGCTTATTCAGCACTCGTTAGGTTTCGCCGTAGCGGGCGGAGACGGCATGAACTGGCACGGCAGAGTGCCAACGGGTGTCTGGTTGTGAGCCAGAGCGGTCCTCAGCGTAGCGGCTGGATATCGGTCATGTAACAGCGTTGAGTCGACCAAAGTGGATCCTAGAGCGAGGTGGGCGTGACGTAGACAAGTATAATAGATGAGATAGCCCCCAAGCGTAATCCTGATGGTTGTATGCAAGTGCTGTCGACTCGCATCTCTCGTTCTCTCCCCCTCAGCACGGCATACAACCGCATGAGCGATCTGGTGTGGAGCCAGCATCCTCGGGTAGTGTGTATGGGCTAGGTCGGCAGTAGAGATGCCGTTTCAACGCGGTTGTCAAGCATGGACTCGATAGTCCAAAGCGAGTGGACGGTCTCGGCTAGTCTTTTCAGATAAGACCTAGCGGACCAAGGCGATTAGACCCGAAGGTCTTAAGCGAGCGGATGGAGCCAGTTGATCCTAGAGCGTGGATCCAACGGTCCTAATTGTGTAGCGGGCGCGTCAGCCCGTAGCATACATGTCCCGGCCGGTATCTGGAGCATGGACCCATTGGCCCTTGTAGAGTGAACCCAACTGGTCCATCGGATGTGGACCCGGCGGTCCAGGGTAAGTCAACCCAGCCGGTTCTGTAGTGAGGACGCGACTGTCCTCAGAACATGAGGACCTCGCGGTCCTCAGAGTGCGGGGACCCGGCCACCACCTCTGGCGAGGGTATGGCCCGGACATAGGGCGGAGAGCATGCTGGTGCGTGAGACTGGACTCGGACGCGTAGAGCAGGTATGGGCGATGTATGCAGGACCAAGTGTGTCCCAGCAATCCCCAAATTAGCGTCTGTTGATTCCGAGCAGTGCTAACACCATTTCTCCCCCTCAATGCTAGGAATCAACACAGGAGCGATGCCACCGTCTGGTGCAATCCTCCCGTATCCTGAGCAAATGAGTTGGCGCATACCAGGCGTGTTTAGGTAGTGCGAGTCCCAGCCGTTCCTCTAGGCTAATGGCTGTTGGCGTAAAGTGGGTACAGGCGATGTACATGCATATGAGTGCATCGTAGCATCCCAGTAAGCTATATGCGTAGTGAACGCGCTGCTTACTCCCAAATCTCCCCTTCAGCGCGTGAACTCGGCATTAAGAGCAAAACGGCTACCAGCCAACATGCTCCCTATCCGTTCAGAGGCGCTAGGCAGGTTCGATCAACCAACTAGCCTAGGATGAGAAAGACTGCCGTACGGGGCGACAGGCAGTGTATGACTTGGCAAGCGAGCAGCGGCGGCTCCTTCCAGTCGAGGGTGCACAGTTGTGCGCAGTGGCGCGCTACGGTTGCGCGTGTGGTATGCCAACAGCGTGGCAGGCAAGGTTTGTGGCGACGTAGGTTCAGTGTGACCAAGGTGTCGACACCCTGTGAGTCCCAGATCTTCCTCCAGCGTATGTGGTACCAGTGGCTATAGTCCAAGCGACATGCTCGGGGCTCATAACCTGTTGAACGCAGTGAATGTAAAACGAGTGTATTCACCACGCTGTGGAGCGTGTACAATCGATAGAGCAATATATACATGTAAAGAGCGAAGGCTCGACTGGAAAAACATGGATAAGCGTCGAAGACGCGTATATGCGATAGTGTATAAGCGACAAACGATGGCAGTCAGCTAGCCGTCAGTTACGTTACGCGATCAGCCTGTGAGCGCTGACACTTGTAACTTCCAACATAGGTGATGACCAATGGGTAGGCTCCCGCAGCAATATCGGCTGCTAATAAATGGTGATCGAATATAAGCCTTCTATTCGAAAGCCATTATGGGATTGGGTGGGTGATGTCGTTCGCCCTTTATTGTTGCGATCTGAGATTTGCCCTGAAATCTTGTCAAGCTGGTGCGTATCTCCTATATATCACACGATCAGGTTGCTAGGCTCTCATCTATACCAATCTACTTTCGCTTAGTATGTAAGTATTCAGGCTCGATTTGATAGAAAATTCCGACTCTGTATGCAGAAGGCAAGTGTTTGTTTCACTCAGACCTCCGACATTTACTTAGAATACCCACAGAGAGTACGTAGAATCAAATTCTATAGGGCTACCAATATTTAATGAGATTCATATCTTTGTTTGGTCGAATAGCGGGTAGTGCTGTTTTCTCAAGCGATACCAGACGGTCGCCTGACAGTCCTCATAATCCAGGGAGTGAGTTTACTGGAAGCATCAAGCATTACAAGCATTCTCATTATCAATTCGATTTTACTTACGGATCAGAAAGTAAGCTGGTTTCATTTTTGCTACAAGCCAGACGCTCATTCCTGTCATCTATCTTAGGGGGTACTTTAATCCTTTATTTGGTTGTTTTTTGAAGCTTTGTATAATAACCGACGGGGTATTCGGCAGACAGTACGTGGTCTCGGTTCATGAAGTGCCACATACTGATAATTGTAACACGTTTTTCACAGCTTGTGGGTCGTTTTGTTACACACCTTGATAATTTGCTTCAGCGAATCTCGGAATGTGTGGATTGTGAGTTTTATATGGACTCGATACGACGAGCAACTCCGTTCGAATTGTCGTACTACCGTTCCAGAAAGTAAGTCTAGTTTGATGGTTGAGTTGCGAGCTACTAGAGAATGCGAGTAAATAAAGCATGTAAGTAGCTTTTATTTTAGTAAATGAGCCTCTTTATTGACAGCAGGTTCTAGCCTGTAAGCATGCCTACAAGTTGCTATAGTACTAGCGTGGGGTCACACCTGGTGCTCTCAGACCGTAAGCGTGCAACAAGCAAGTTCGGAAGCTGAGCCTACCTTGACTATCATCAACAACCAGCGTGTGAGCAGGACAATAATGGAATATGGAAACTTCACTCATTGATTTGTAGAAAGTGAGCAATCCTTTAAGACCAGCACTCGATGAACTCACAGCCGGCCCTTAGATCGTGAGTCGATGCTGGCATAGTCAGTCGAGTACAATTGACCACTTTGACTTGGAACCAGTATGTGAGTGAACCTATGGTTAAAATTCCCTGGCATAGTGACTAACTTGTAACCCCTTGCATATCGAAAAAGGGGGTGCGTGAAAATTTATGCCCCGGGGTGAACTGACCAACACGGCCTTGGACTCCTAGTATGTGAGTAACGTCACTGCAGAGATATCTACACCGCTGACCGATTTTTCGTGCGCCGTGCAGCAAGTGAGCGCTTGGGGTCTCTTCACCCAAACACGATAATGATGTTTTTGCTTCTACTTTTTCCTTGGCTTTAAGAAAGTGCGTTGATAATCTTCTGTAATTGTCAACATTGTCCGATCAATCATCCTCAGGAGGTACATATGAATCCAATATAGGTCAATGAGCTACTGATCATAGTATACACAACCTATGTTGGATAAAACTAATTAGATTGTGAGTTTTCGCGTCAGATATACCAACACTCGGCTGAGCCAGACTCACAGGATGTGAGTCCTGAATGACGGGAGCTCTTGACGAATAAGCCCACCTCTGCCACCAGTTAGTGAGTATGCCCACTATTTCTGGGCGTAGCAATGCCTAATTTGGCCGCGATTAGCCTGTGCGTTATGAATTGCTTGATCAATTATACTCGGACTCCTCAATCTAGGAAATAGGAGGTAAGCAAGTTCAGATCGAAGCATCCCGATTTCATGATCTAAAGAGTCTCATCAGATGGTATGAGCCTTTGCTGTCGGCTCAACCAGATCGCTGCAACGTTTTATTCAAATGCAGGAGGTATTTCAATCGATTCAAACACGTTCTTGACCGCTAAGCCCACGAAATTGTGCAGGAGGTGAGCTCAGTGACCTGATCCACAACTGTCGCTCACAAAGACACTCCTCGCCTCAGTTCCTTTGCATAAATCCACTCTTTCGGAAGACTATACACATCCCATCCAACCTTGTAAGACGACCGTAGGACCTCATGACCGCTCTAATCGCATATCCCAGGCGGTCACCGATATGGTTGCTTATTTGACGAATCATGCTGGTATTACTGACCTTACAGGAGAAATGGAGAAATGGAACATCCCTGAACTCCGAGCGGCCTTTGGAGGCCAGGGCGAAGTGTTTCGAGGGACCCGCCAGGATGGAGCCGTATTTGCAATCAAATGTATAAATCAGCCGGAGGAAAAACAGGGAAAGGTACGAATAGCCAAGTTATACCATGAAAAACGCTAAGTGTATAATTCTAGTATACTGCTCAGGAGTTGAGTACATGGGCAAAGTTAAGCCATCCCAAGATCCTCCAGTTGTCAGGACTCGCCATGTTCCGTGGGCGCTTGGCCATGGTTTCGCCTTGGATGGAATGGGGCTCCGTGAAGCGCGTTCTGAAGGACAATCCACATATGGATCCCTACGCCATGGTACGGCCTAAGAATGAAACGATCGAAATATCTGCTGAAATGTATCAGTGCGAGCAACTTGTGGAAGTTATTCAGTATCTGCACGACCAGAACGTGGTATGTGCGACTGATAGAAGCTAGGACGGGTCTAACCCCATTATACCAGATTGCAAAAGTACTCGCCACAAGCGCCGAAAAACATGTCATTTTGGAAGTTGGCCAGTTTCAGAAAACTGATCGCATCTCACGCGATTCGGACCCAATTATCATCATATGTAGCTTGAAGTAGTCCGGCGAGCAGCGCGGATTTAGTGGTACTAAATGTATAGCTGTAGCAGTGTCCAATGGAAAGTTCAGATTTTTCCCTAATCTGCGTTTTTCGCGACCACGATTGGACTGGTGGGTCTCATACTCAGACCAGAAAGTCTCAGGAGCTATGTAAAAGCCCTGCGACGCTTACATTATTAGAGCATTGTCTCTGCGATGAGATCTGAGAAGTGGATAGGACGGCTCATCCAGGTTGCGCCCTTAAAGGTTATCCGACACTCATATAAGTAGGATCACTCAATATAATCTTCATTCTAGACCTCATGCAAGCCTCTGCGGGTGCTTTATTAGCGGAATCCACCTCAAAACGTGCAAACAGCTTATAGATACCCAAATATCAAGGGTTTCATTTAGACGCAGATGAGTAATACACACTGGTTCGCCTTAGTAAGGCGAGTAATTATAGGTATTTAAGTCGCCAATTGTATTAGAAATGACGCACATCCGGTTGGTTTTCAGAATCTGCTCAACCCGCAAAATGACAAATCTTTCGGCGCTTGTGGCGAGTACTTTTGCAATCGACGATAACGATGTTCAGGTTCACGGGGATATCAAAGGGGTGCGTTTCGTTGCTCATTCGAGTGTTATCAAAAACGTCGTTTTGTCTGCTAGGATAACTTTCTAATGGGAGCGGACGGTAATCTCAAGTTGACGGACTTTGGGCTTACCATCATGCATGACAAAACACTCCAATTTTCCGCAACCGATTCTGTGAAGGGAACGTGGCGTTGGATGGAAAGCATCATAATCATACATCACTATGCGATATTAAAACATATTTTAGGCCCCGGAACTATTCCTGGAAGGAGCAGGCCATACAAAGGAAACCGACATGTATGCGGTCGGCATGGTGAGCATATCTAGTTTGCTACCTCACACACAACTCGCTAACGAAACAAAAATAAAATCTAGACGATGCTAGTGGGTACAAACTCGCTCGCTCTGATAAATTCTGATATCTTGCGATCAGGAAATGATCACAGGGGAGATACCCTTTCGCGAAATCAGAAACGACCTGCATGTTATGAGTGTGACACTGAAGGGGCAAACTCCGAACGTGTCCGAGTTGGCAAAGGAGCCAATATCGCCTCGGGCGTACACCATGATTGCAGCAATGCATCGTTGCTGGAGACATGATCCGAAGGAAAGGATAGAGGCGAAGGAATTGGCCAAATTGGTATCTTTTTCGTTTTTTTTTCAGAACGATCAAAGGTTCTGATAATACTACAGCTTGCTGTCATGGGGAGAATTTGACGTACAGGGGAAGGTAGTTTAGTAGCAGAGAGCAAGGTGCATGTAGTATCTCAGCCGTCAATGTGTACCGAATCAAGCAACGGGTAGTGGACACAAAGAATCCACATGGGGAGAACATATTTATTTGAATTGAAACCAACCGTCTGGTCATCATCGTTCATTTTCCCAATGGTGATGGAATGGTCGCCCGGATCTAAATCGCCAGCCGACCACAGCAATTGCTGGTACTGCGTGATCGTGCCCGTGTTTGTCCATGTAACGTTTTGATACGGCCGTCCATTGATCCAGCCATCGATGGAGACAGCGAACGTGCCATTGCCAGGAGGCTTGTCCGCGAAATATGCGATCGAACTTCCTGACGGAGCAATGTACCATTAGCCTTGGCTTTCCTTCGATCGAACAGGAGGACAAACCTCTGAACGCGAAGAATAATTGAGCGTGTGGAGTGTGAGTTTGCATATATGTATACTCATTTCTCTAGCTGGGGTCGCCAGTGGTAACAGAAACCCATTCATAGAGACTGGCACGATGGCTGTACTGGATACCTGCCGGGTTCGAGGAGTTCGATAAGTTCGAATCGTCTATCCGGATGATATAACTCGGGACTTGACCCGTGGTATAAGGAGAATAGACCACCATGGGCTAAAGAAGACAAATAGATGCAGCCCAGGACTTTCATAGCAGAGCAGTATCGCAAGCCAGTGGGCTGAGGAAGAGCTTTCCTGATTGGTGGACTCTTCAGCTTTTATCAGCCTGAAAGGACACGTGAAGAGGTTGGTGTATGGATCAGACACGCACACTACGTCAACGTTTCAGTACCCACAGGGGTTGTCTGCTCACCGATATCTAAGCATGGCCTGGCAAGGATAACGCCCTAGCAGGCCAATTTCACATCTCAGAAAAGGAACGTTGATATTGACATGGTCTATACTTGATCGAGAAAGGGGCCACAATTAATAGTTACAGGCAACTAGATGCATCTCCATTGTAACGCCAAATATCTGACGGACGTGAGCTAGTACGTGAACCAACCATAATAACCCATGCTACAGGTATACATAAGACCCAGGGTCTGTACCAGCAATGCACGGAAGACTCTAACAATATGACACATCACTCCTAGCACTCTCAGAAAGGCATCCCCGTGCATGACAATTTCAACAAGGTGTGGGCAACTGACAGATCGGCGGACGGTACGCAGCCTGACGCTTGGCACCCCATATATTTGACGCCAGGTGACCAGGTGATCCAGGGGGTGGCGAAACGAAGTCAGCCAAGCATATTTGCAATTGGGATGAAGTACGAGGCTCACATGCCTGGAGTAATCCAAGGCCATAGTCGGTACTAATGAGCATGAGTCTGAGGTTTATTGGCGCAGCGTAATTCCACGAAGCGCTGTCTATAATTTGGACAAAAACCTGAAATAGATTGAATGAATCAAGTACTAGGGACCTGTGACACCCGTGGGTATTGTGGCTACCACGTGGCTGCTCGGACAAATGTGTCGGGTGGCGACAATAAGGGTCACGTGCACTGTGGCTGATCAAAACCGAGCGTCGACAGCCATCGATACCACACGAAAACCACCATGGACTTCAACAAGCTGTATTTCGGTAAATTTGCAGTATGGTTGTTTCATACTTTACCGCTAGAAAATACTCATCTCGTATCTAGGAGGTAAAGAAATAGATGCTATTGGTCTACGTAGTTCTGCAATTTTTTCCAGGCGCACGAATCAGTCAAGGGAAACGTAAGACGCCGAGTTTATCAACTAGCATACCTAGCTTCTGCTCGCTAACGTGCCTCAACAAACCCAAAGCCTTCGATCCGAGGGCCGCTCGGGCAATGGGTAGGTGATCCGGTTCCTTCGTTGTGTCGCTATCTAAACGGTCGTGTGCGATATTGTGAAGCTTGTACGTTAGCCTCACATGTGGCATGAGATCTGGCTCTCATAATGACTGCGACATATTTTATGTTCTACAGATGGTACGTCTTAGGGTCCCCTGGCTGATAATCGCTTCTCACCCGAGCACCTAGAATGCAAGTGATCAGTCTTTCTTTGTTATTTGCTTTAACTGTGGCACAGAGAGTGCGTAAGCATCGCCACCACGGTTTTATCGATGCTTAGCAAAGGTTCTTTCTTTGTCCCATCGGCTAGCGGGTAGGTTTTTCCCGTTGTAATATGTAGCTGGTCGCTGGCTCATAAGACATTCATTCATTGATATAGAAAGTAAGTCGGGTGAATGGCGAAAACGGTACGATTTCTGACGACCAAATAATCTTCGCTGGGTCAGCCTGTGAGTTAACCTTACATGTAATCGGCTATGTGCCACACCTGACACTAATTTTAGGGGGTGAGTCGTGTTACGTCGGTTAGCGAAGCGAGTATTCGCATACTTGCTGATAAACGATCGTGTAGACAGTACGTTGCTTTGTTCCTCATCCCAAAACACACTGGAAATCTGATTGGCCTCCTACAGCTTGTAAGTCAACTGATCACCAAACTTGATTATTGATCTGATTCGTTGCGGCACGGTTACATTGTGAGTATCGTGTGTATGCCACATGTGTAGGAACAACTGAGGTTCTAAACTCGTCTTATAGTGGGTGAGCTTATTTCGGCGGTCAATCCCTGATCTATTTGAGATGTATCTTGAGATCAAGGACGTAAGTCATTCCGATCTCAGGCATCGCGCTTATGCATTGATAACGTTGAACAGGATGTGAGTGTGCATACACGAGATTCACGGCCAATATTTTGACACGTTCGCCGTAGAAAGTGAGGGTGTATAACGAGCGACTTTGAAACTGAAAGTTTGTTGATTGTCGCCCGTGGCCAGCGAGTGAGTGAAATCGTCCTAACATACAAAGGCTCTACTGATCGATTGCTAGGATGTGAGCCAGTCCGCCTTCAAGACATGAATATACCCATATCCAGTTCTTTAATGCTATCTAGATCGTGAGTGTATACTGTTTCCACAAGCTGCATGTACCAAATATTCCGACACACGCTAGTACGTGAGTTGACCCGTGATTCGGCTCCCCCCTATGTTGACTCCTGTCGGGTATCCTGCGCAACAAAAAAGATGGTAGGTGAATTTGCCCTTCGAGGACTCGCTTGTTGACGAGCTCCCTGTGCCTTAGTATGTAAGTAACATCGGTACATGAGGCCGGCTACCACTAACGGGTTGGCGTCCACCCTGGTAGAAGGTGATGGCGAGCACATCATATATAAACACGACGATAAAAAGACTCTTCTGTTTCATTCGGGTTTCACCAGCAAGTTCGTGGTCCTACTGTGTTTTTGCTGTTGACATAATTTAAGAGATTCGTCATAGGAGGTGCGCCCAAATCCTTGCACTGCTTCATTCGTCTCTGCAGAGCGATTTATGTCGTATACTTTGGATACAACTAGCTTGTAAGTAGATACTCTACATACATCTGGCTTTGCTTAACGATCCCTTAGGATGTGAGTTAAGAAGCGTAGCAAGTCATGAAATAATCCTGGAGCGTACTTGACAATTAGTTGGTGGGTTTGTCTGTCCTTTGCGGAAAAGTGATGTTCATCTTTGCGGTCGCCAGCCTGTGCGTAACCAACCTGCTTCGTAGACTGAGGCAGGTCTCGAATCTTCTGAGTGTTTTCAATAGGAGGTGAATGAACTTGATGCTAAGAGGCTGTTTTTATGATCCTCACAAATGTTATTAGATGGTAAGCTTATTCATAGTCGAAATACTTCCAAAAAGGTGACGCTTTCTTGAAACGCAGGAGGTATGTCATTTGGTTATAACATGGCCTGGGTGTGCAGATGCTTTTTCCAGGAGGTGAGCCTACGCCCCGGATCAGCGAATCTCGCTTATATGCACTGTGCTCGACCTAGTTTCTACGCACGTACCCACTCTTCCGGAAGACTGTCCAAGTTCCATCGAATCTTGTAAGAGAAGCACAATCCTGAAACTCAATTCTGACCGCATATATTCAGGCGGTCGCCGACATGGTTGTTTATCTTACAAAGCACGCTGGTATTACTGACCTCACAGGTGAATTGACGAAATGGCAAGCCTCCGACTATCCTATCGTCACTGGGGGGCAAGGCCAAGTGTATCGCGGAAGACGACCGGACGGAGCGTTGTTCGCAATCAAATGCATAAACAGTCACACTGACGAGAAATATGCAAAGGTGGGCGCAACTAGATCAGACCGACAGGTACTAAGTGTCCGCGTCTAGCACACTGCTCAAGAGATGAGCACATGGGCCAAGCTGAAGAATACAAACGTTTTAGAGTTGTCCGGACTCGGCATGTTTCGGGGGCGGTTGGCGATGATATCTCCTTGGATGGAACTCGGATCAGTAAAGAACGTGCTGAGGGACAATCCCAGCATGGATCCCTATGCAGTTGTATGCGAAACGTCTCTGTCGTTTAATGCTGTCGCTGACCGACTCTAGTGCGAACAACTCGCCGAGGTGATCCGATTCATCCATGATTTGAACGTGGTTTGTACATGATCGTCAGGTGAATATCTTGCCGAGACTGATTATGACGCACAGGTTCACGGCGATATCAAGGGAGTATGTCGCTGTCGTCAATCGTTGGAGGTGTATAATTAACGTCGAGTTCAAGGACAACCTACTTATGGGGCCAGAAGGCAACATAAAGTTGACTGATTTCGGGCTCTCTGTCATGCAAGACAAGACCCTCCAGTTCTCCTCGACCGAATTTGGAGGGGGAGGAACGCTACGCTGGATGGAAAGTAGATATCTAGCTGCTGTAATCAGCAAGTCTGATTAGGACTATAGGCCCCGGAGCTCCACTTGGAAGATGCGAAACGTACGAAAGAGGCGGATATGTATGCAGTTGGCATGGTAAGTCTGTCTAGCAAATGCCTTGGGGGGGATTCGTCTAAGAAATAAAGATGACGCTATGCAGACTATGCTCGTAGGTACAATATCATCGGCTTTTACATACGCTAAATCCATCGAACCAGGAACTGGTCACAGGCAAGGTTCCATTCGCGGAGATTACAAATTCTATTCCCATCATTACGATCGTCGCCCACAAAAAACGCACTCCGGACATATCCTACCTGGCGAAAGAAACCATATCGCCTCGTGCGTATATCATGATTGGAGCGATGCATCGCTGCTGGAGATACGACCCCAAGGAGCGAATCGAAGCAAAGGAGCTGGTTAAACTGGTAAGATATTCCGCTTCGGGTGATAGGCAAAAAGAGACTGAGGGAAACCGCAGCTGAGTGTGATGGGAAGGGTCTGAGTCGATGGGGGTAGGACTTAGCAGCTCGAAGTCGTGGGAAGGGATTGTATAACGAACGAAATACAATATTCTGGAAACATAAACCTGTTCAGAAGTTCTCAGATTTGTTGTTGGCGCAAAAGGTTCACTATGATAACCCCGACTGTATTACATAAGCCTTGGCAAATGCCGGCTGCTTCAGGTTCGGGCTGACGACGACCACATCTATAGACGACACTCGATTGTCGCTCGTTCTGAAATTTCAAACATAGAAGTTGTCGTCAAGAGACATTGTTAATATACAAGCCGCAGATCTTCAGTCAATCTCGCGCGACTCAGCCCCCAGCAGGTCCGGATATTGTTGCATCCTTGTTTTTCTCCCACTCCCGGCAGATATACTATCGATATGTCACACCCGGCGGTATGGATGCTCGAGACTATGTTCTACCCTCTCGGCAACACGACACCTACATGCCTTACGCAGGACCTTACTCCAGAACAGGATGCAGATATCCTTCTTCTTGGGTGCGGAGATCCACGAAATATATTATACACACTCCACGCGGATATTACATCGAAAGGCATGTCGTTCATATCTTCTCTTACAATCCAATGTATTCATGAATGCGGAGTCCAGGTCCTCGGAAGATGGACATAACATGCTGCGATATGGAACCAGCTGTTCTCGGTAGGTCTGGTACTCTGCCCCGATGGATTCTCGCACTGAGAGTTTTGGATCCCGTCAGCTCGAAACATCCTACTCTTTGCGTTGATCGATGAAGAAGAGCCGACGTCGACCTTGTGGGACATTTTCTTCCATTTCCATATCGACAAAACAGCCATGTCCCGATTGACCACCGTCGCGGCTCAGCTATCTAACGCATCCACCACTCTGGAAAACTGGAAGCAGTCCAAATGGGGATCTTATTTGAGGACAGTCGATCAACAGACTAGACAATTTAGGCTCGGCCGGAATTTGCAATTTTCCGGCCGATAAGCGCCGTAATTTGGGCTCTGCACGGCCAGATTTTGCTTTATCTCCCGATAGACTCAGCATTTTCGCACTAAGTTTGGTTAACATATAACTTGATAGTACGGTAATGAGATCTCACAGTCTTGTATGTCATCGTTATGTTTTGAGCTCGTGGCGATAAACTCAAGCTGGAACATTCACGGCCGGAATTCCGGCCGTACGACTCTGACGGCCGGTTTTTAGGCGCGGTTGCGGGCCAACTGCGAACTTCAAAGTATTTTCATCAGATATATAATTCAAATGACTCCTGTAACTGCCGTGTAGATTGTTGGATTGGGTCAATTGGGATTTCATGCCGGTGGCCAGCTGACCGCGAAGGGGCGGACATATGGGAGACCCGCTGATCATATGGAGCCATAATGGCCCAAAAAGAATGGGAATCGGTCTCAGGTGGCTAGAAGATATGTCAAAGGGATATTTGCCGCAAAGCCAGCGTAAAAACGCTATGCCTCCTCGAGCTGGGAGTGGTTTAGTATCACGGCCGGAAATTAAGCGCCCAGCGGCCGGAATGTCACGGCCGGAATTCCGGCCTAGCCTAAATTGTCTACTATGGTGACCCTTCATCGGCGCTGGAAACTCTACTCGGAGTTCTCCAGTTTACCAACAAGCCGCATCGACAAGCTTCGTGCCGAGCACTCTCAAATGGCGAAGCGTTTCGAAGCCATTCAGGGAAACAACGCTGGCGCCGGTCGATCGGCGGGCATGTTTTGGGCCACCGCGATGACTCCCATGGCGAAGTTGTTTAAAAGATACCGGGATAACGGTACCACGTTTACGTCACCAGACGACATCAAGGCTGCGACGGAACTGAACCCGACGTTTGTTTACTCCATGTCGGGCGAGAGGTTCAATCCCCATTACGGAACCTTTCCTCAGGGGTTCTTTTTCGCTCCAGTCTTTGCTTCTGTTTCGGGACCAGATTCTTCGGTTGGACCAACTGCCGATGAGATCATGGCGGTGGCCAAGGAGCAGTTCACCGCCTGGTGCCATTCGTTTCGCAGCGCTCGAGCTGTTGGCGCCATCACTGTCCGGTTCTTCTCGGGAGAAGCTACCGCGCTCTGCCGTGCCCTGGATCAATACTCGAAGACCGGCCAGGCCAAGACCGGAATATTCACCTCGCAGTGGCGCGGCTCTGAGGTCGACCTCACCGACTGCCTGCCAACACCTACGACGTTCGACGTGATTGATACGTCGAACTTGCTCGACCACTTGGGTGCATTGAATGTGCTCGTGATCACCCAACCTCTTCTCAAACGGCAACCCGCCTCACAATCTGTTCTTTACACCGAAGCACTTCTTCCGTCTGGCAACAATGCGAGCCAGTCGCTTTTGGATCGGCTTTGCGCCGACATTCCGACTATCGCGATGCTGATCGGTCTGGCTCCTCGAGCATATATCTCTTCCTTCACGACCCAATCCAATGCCCACGAAATTATCGTGTCGAGTGCTTTCAAGGAAATCAGCCAATATCACGAGCGTGTGGCTTGGGTTGATCCAGCCTCTGGAGACCCTACATTCTCGGAGAATATCACGGTTTCGTTCGACCCAACTGACCTTGCGGACCTATTGTCGAGAATCTACATCAAAATGTTCAAAGACGAGCAAATCACACCCGAGCTGATGAAAACCCCGACTGCAGCGGCCGCAGGAGAAATGTCCCAGCCCCATTATCACCGCGAATCGTTCGCTCTCCTCTTGCGTCTTACTCGGAATCGCATTGAGATGCCTCAAGCCGACTGGGACCAAATGGTGAATCGATTCTTTAACTCCGTGTGCTATGGAAGTGAGACTCGGGGATTGCTATCACCAAGTTTCTTACCCATACCCGATCACTGAGGTGGGTCATCGATTGCGGATTGCTCGGAAGTCCCACTACATTGAGGTCAGTGACCATCGTTTTGTTCCCGCATTGCCCTCGTGATTTTCTCGAAATACATTTAGATTATATCGACCATAGCAGATCCGATTGGATCAGGAGGCTACTCGCTCAATGCTTTCGCTATTCTGGGATGAGAGTCATATACACCTTGGAACATCCACCATATCAACCTCGGTCGCTCACCTCTCCTCACGCTCAAGTCCAAAGATAACCTCGGGTGGTTGAAAACCCACTGCGTACTCCAAGTCTCGGACCGTGAACGAGCGCTTAGTGAGACAACCAAAAACAAGCCCGAAAACTGGATGGTTCAGGTCAAGGAGAGCATATATACGATGTTTACCCACTATACTGGGATCGAAGGTGGACCGACTCGGGTGTTCTGTTTCTGCGATCCGAACGGGAACCTGGGCGTGTACACCACGGTAATGGTAGCGGGCGTTCGCTTGGATCTGGCCTCCTCGACCATGGTGCTCGACGCAGCTGTCGTTCCGCTGTCAGTGTCCAAGATGCCGTTACTCTTGCCCGGGATTCAAGCTCTTCATTCGTCTGGCGGAAAGCAAGTAGAGCAGCTCCTCACCGACGAAACGGAGATTGTGGCATGGAAACGCCTCGTTCCTGCCCTTGTCGAGCGGTGTCGAACCTGGTCTCACAAGCCAAGCTGCGAATATATCTCCGCAAACAAAATTCCTCTCTCGGTCGAGGCATCATATAGTCCGATTTGCAGCTGCGGCGAAGGTATCGGATTCACGTCGCCTGAATGGAACGTTTCGTGGTGGACAGGATTGCTTCCTCAAGCAACGCGGATCGCAATCTCCCCAATGTTTGCGGTATCTTACCTTGACAAAGTGGGCGGCGAGCTCGCAAGGATGATGGAATCCCGTTCGGCCGCTCCCGTGGGAATCGAAAAATCCAGTACCACTGTGGTATTTTGCCGAGGATTATTCCACTAGTGGCCGGATCAGGTTTACGATTGATGGAGGAAACGAGCAATATACTAGTGCTGCCGGTACTGGGGACTACTGGGTAGCTTTGTCTCACATTTTTTATTATCCTTTGCTTATTTCAGTTTCGACTTCGCAGCGACTTGTTTGGAACATTACCTGATTGACGCCGGCGCCTCATACTGTCACTCTTACTCATGTAGGCAATCCTAATGAATGGGCTTGTTTCGACTTTTCCATGTATCTGCCAAGGTATGTTCAAATTCATTTCGCGTGTTCGAGACAAACGTATTCAGTTTTTCAATCCAGCTCCACGAGCGCCATCTCCAGCTCTACGCCTACTTCCACACCAGCGTCCTCCAACTCGTCCTAAGTCAACTCCAGTCGGGGCCATTGCCGGTGGTGTTGTTGGTGGTTTGGCACTGATAGCATTCCTCATCGGAGTGGCGTTTATATATCGAAGACGCCAATACCGTCCGCCTTAAGAGACAGCTCATCATGAGATGTACACTGGGGATATGGCGTATCCGAATAAGCAAGTTGACCCGCCGTATGCGGTGGAGACGGGGGAAAGGGGATGTATAGCTGGCGGTGGACGGGTGCAGGAGGCGGAGGGGGTGACCAGGGTACCCCCCCTGGTCCTACTGGTACAACGGATCACACTTTCCCGCCGAGCCCTGCTCCAGCGTTTGATCAGCGGTCATATAGCCCGTATGCCAACGTCCCGCCAGTATGCACATGGTTTATATATAGGGTTCGCCGAGACTGACGTCGTGTTCAGCGTGGGGGAACTTCAATATCACCGAGTAAGTTCACCTATCGATTAATTGAGACCAGCCTGGTTCTCATTGTCATTTACAGCCGTCTGGGCTGGTACGACGTATGCGGGGCACCCGGAACCGCAGTGATTCATGACCGCGACGAGAGAACATCTGTATGTATTGATACCGCTCACGGACTAAATCTCACTGTTGTAGACCTGATCCACAGTTTCATTTTTGGGGGTTTGGGTTTTCTTTTCCATTGCTGTATTATTTGCACTACAGTTTAGGCTCATGTTCTTGTCCATGGCATAATGATCATATCGATTGCCAGTCGATGCTATGCATCCAGTTAGGGGGACGAGTGTTTGGTATGACCTAACAAATCATACCCCGACATCCAAGCGAAACGAGCTCTGGCGCCCGAGTCGGTCTGGAATTACTGTACCATTACGACAATGACGCCGGTCCCCGACGTGATCGACACGACGATGGTAGACAAATTATCCCCTGTCCCCAAGGCTAGCAACGTAAGGGGACAAACTCTTAAAAACTACCAACAACAAATCACACGTAAGGGACACATATGAGAGTTCGATCTGCTGTGAGGAAAACTGTAGAATATTGATGTATTTCGTAAAAGATACGAGAACGTCGAGTCAAGTAATCGAGTCAAGTGCTGAATGCGCAGTATATGCGCAGTAAGGCGAACCTATGACCCGGAGCGATTCATAGGCATGAATAGAGGCCCTCCGGGCCACCTAGACGCCATCACTTCACTCACTTTTTCTATACCCTTAATATACATATTCGACTTCTACAAAAACCACTCGCTCGCTTCATGAACTGAATTGACATTATTATTCCCTCATCGTGTCAAGCAATCGAGTGAACGCTTTGATTACGAGGAGTCTCGAGTGTTGCATCTAGGTGAATGCCCATAAGAAAAGCCCCCACGCTAGGTGCAATCGTAGTCTCAGCATCTGCATGACAATCTTCTTGAGCCACAGATTTGTGTATGCGATTCGACAAGAGATCGCGTGACTGAAAGCGTCCAGCGCATTTAGCCAAGATATTTGATATGAATATTGCTCCCTGGAAGAAAGATCTTTAATCAAAACCTTGACGGCCTGATATGCGAATTGAAAGACTAAGCAAAATAATGGCAACCGAATATGAAGAACAACATAGACTCCCAACCGTCTATTATCAATGGCACTCTTACCCTCCATTGCAGGCCTTCACTATTTTGGACGCATATATAGGAACCAGCTAGGGAGGAGATTGCTTGTTGATCGACGCACCGCCAGAGAGTCGGTTGGTTTGGGGGCGTTCAGCGCGAAGCGCTGAAAGGAGACCGGGCACCAAGACGCGAGCAAGACTCGCCCCCCGGAATTGTGCAACCAATCGAAGAGCAGGGTGTACAATGGGCCAAAAGCGTAGCTGATAGGCCAGTCGCTTGCGTCCTTGGTGCAGCACATCCATAACGTTTAAAAGCGTGCGTGGGAACGTTGTGGATCGCCCCCTGGACGAGCGTAGCGAGGAAGTGCTGCTTAACATCCTTGTTTTTTTGAAAGGCCCTGAAGCCAGAAAATCAAGCGTCATAGAGTACAAGGTGGGAGTATTGTGGGGGTCGCTGATTCTGAGTAGTTTGTTGTATCATTGAGTCCCATATCCGTCGGGCTTGTGTTTATTGTATAAGGTTGTGAGCGCGACGACGCAACTCTGTCAAATGGTGCGTAGAGGCGTGGTTACATGGGTGTCCAAACAGTGCACAATGACACTTGGTTAGGCAGCAGATCTTTCTCGTGTGTGCCACGAATCGAAATTTAAATCTTCGTTTTTTCTCCTTTTTGTTTGACAAATTTTTAGCGTTATATGCGTTGCTTCAGAGGAAGATTTTTGCAGTTTGGTCCGGTGGGGGGGTAGAGTATAGATATTATGGACGCAGAGACTGTGCTACGGGGAGCCATCGCAAAGCTTGGTTATTATTGTGTTGTTGTGTGGACTTGAGGTCGTTTGGATAGGATGCCTATATCTTTCACATCATGGATGAATGCCCTAAAAGTATTTGTTTGGTTGAAAATCAAAGAACCAGTGCTAGGGCTGACTATAACAATAACAGCGGCGACGTGTTTGATTCAATATCTCAACGAATGCGATAATTACAGTATATGCTGGGAATCTGGGAAACAGTGGATGGGACGAGCCAATTTGCCAGTTGACACAGGCACCTACGGAGGCGCAAAGTTAGTTCTGGGATCTAGATGGAAATTCGCTTTAATGTAAATGTTGCGTCTTCTTGATTTCTGTTTCTGTATGTTGGCGATTGGTGTGTGTATGTTGAATAAGTGATGCTCTACTTACGAATTGCACGGTTTGGGGAGAGATAAACATTGTTCACCAGAGCAAGAATATGCGGGCAAAAACGTTGCCCACATTGAATGCGGTTGGCGCTGTGTAGCAAGTCGCTTGTAAGTGGTGTGAGGGCTTATTGACCGATTACTAATATCAATTGTATATTGTTCGTTGGGGACATCATGATCTATTTATATGGTCGTGGATCGGCAAAAGCGTTTCAAACCTAAAAATACTTCTGTGCGATTGATAGGTGGATTAACCAAACGAGTCCGGCAGATGACTTGAAAGCCAGGTGTGGCGGCGTGCGTGTAGCAAGCGACAGCATTGAACGATTACTGGCATGCTCTCTCGTGGCGGGAGGACTGGATTTGATTGTATAATTGTAGTTGCGTACGGATGTCGATCTGGTGGTAGCAACTCATATGACACAGGAGGCAGAGGTCAATGCACCGACTCAAGTAAGCGTCGTGTGATCTAGCTGGATCGATTCAGTCAACTGGATTTATGGAAATCATGCGATGCGTCTGAAGGCTCTGTTTAGGTTGAACATGGTGTGAATATGCGTTGCTACCATTTACAGTAGTATACGCTTAGAAGTGATGTTCCGCGCTTTCCTGATGTTGTATGTAGGCGTCTAACCTTAATTTTGTTTATCGCTTGGTATATGCGCGTGATTTTGCCCATTTGTGTGCTGTGAGGCAGCAATTAGGCGTGAGAGCCTGTTTAATACGGTGTAATTTTCATGTATAGCGTGAAGCCAGGGACATATGATGCATCATGTGCGTTGCACTTGCGTGCACTGTGGCGGGCAGATTGACTGAAAGGCGACACTATGTATGCGTGCGAACATATACGTTGGCCTATGGAAAGCGTATTGTATGGTTGTTCTAATAAGCGTGAGTTTTGGCACAAAACTGATATCGTAAAACATAACCAAGGAGAACGCGCGTCTGGGGCGGATGAATCGCAAATAGAAAATGATGGCAGTACGAATGGTTTACGGAAGGTTAGGAATTCGAATACCCTTTCGTTAAATTGAGTTGCATGGGTGATGACATGGTCGTGTACAATTTCTTGGATAGTATGTACTGATTGGCAACACTCTGCTTTGAGTCAAAATCGAGCTTGGCGAAAGTAGGAACGAAGAAAAATAATGTAATTGAACCAGCACGATATGCCATACTGGAGGGCAAGAAAGACGCGTTGCAGTGGGAGATCCGAGAGATGCCGAAGGCGGCTCGTGTACGTGTGGCCGGGCTGCTAGCCACGCGAGCGGGGCTTAAGGGCGGGCGGCAAATCTTTGCCCTCCAAAAGCAGTGCGGTTGGTGGGACAAACAAAAACTAAGAACGGTCGCAAATGGCGAACAAAAATACTCCGCCACGTGGCGCGCAAATCCCGCGCGAGCGTTCTCCGCCGTATACATATCATCCAAATGTAGTCGAGAGGAGAAGGGTCGATGAAAGTGGCACGTGATCAGTCTGGCACTATCGGCCGGCGGCAGATTATCGAGTCTCGAGTCTCTGCAGGCTGCGACACATGCGTGCACGGTGGGCTTGCGCATGTGATGCGCTACGTAGTCTCTTGATTTGGCGTGAACCAGAAAGCGCGATTGTTATGGTAGAGCGTGAAAAACGAGGAGAAAGAAATAAGTTCAGCACACGTATGTTATGGTAGGAGAAGGGATGAAAAATGAACGAAGCTTGATTCAAGTAGAAATATACTCTACTATTTTTGGCGTAAGTGTTATTTAAGTAAGTTGCGCAAAGAAATGACGAGCACTACGCTGTAACGGGAGCGTGTGCGACGGTCAGAGTCGCTTGTTTGTATGACAGGTACATATTGATATATGGCAGCGGAGTTTCAAAAAGGGAGGTAATACGGGAGATATAGTAGTGTCTGATGCAACATTTGAATTTTAGCTGCGGGCATGCGGGACTAGAACAGGAGGGTACGGCGAATGTATACTGGATGCAGGCATATGTTTCTCAGAAGCAAGCTATATGGCCAGGCGTGGCGATTGCATTACAGCAGATGCACACTTAGGTGCGAGCACGCGATACCAGAATAGATGCGAGCACGCGGTGCCAGAATAAACGCGTACACGCGGTGTAGCGAGCGAATGTGCAATGCAATTGTATTACATGCGGGCAAGCGGTGCCGTAGGAAATTGATACAGCCAGGCGTGGCAAATGCGTGTGCGGGAAGCGCATATTAGACGCGCGCACGCGGTGCAAGAGGGGGTGCATATAGCCAGGCGTGGCGGATGCGTTCGCAGCAAATGACGTATTAGTACTGCAGCATTTTGCAGACCGGAGGCAGTATTTGTATAATTAATACCTTTGAAAAGCCAGATACGTGTCGCGTACTTGTCCTGGTCGCGTCGGAAACCGAGAGGCATAGGCAGCCGGTTGACGGGTGATGTCACGTGGTCCTCAATGTTGGACGGCCAGTTTGCCGTTTCAGTGTTGCGGCATAAGAGGGTAAAGTAAGGCTGTGAGTGAGTCGAGGAGCTGCTTTTTTGGTGTCACCTCACCCTTCTTTGTTTCTTTGTTCCAGGATCCGGGGCGGTCCGCTTGGGTGGGTTACTTTATTCGTGAGGTTGTCGCACAGGTCGGTTTTGCGGGTATAACGTGCGGATATTGAGCGAAGCTTGCGAGTAGCGACACTGCTGCTAAATCCTAACGGGTGGGTGGGAGCAAAAACCAAAACCTAGTGCGCACGAACGGGTGTCGTCGGTGAGTCCCAACGAGTAACGACCACGTGACGGTTCGACCATGTGTTCGTGTAGGACGTTAAATTCGTATTCAAAAAAAAAAAAAGTAACGACCACGTAACGTGTTGCGCCTACGCGTTCTGCCCGCAGGCATTGCGGGTAAGACTAGCCTGTTTACCTCCGCAGGCCGCGGTATACAGGCTCTAATTCACATAGATTGAAAACGTGGAGCGGGCTGAGAGTCTTCGAAAACTCATCCGAGGTTCGAGTTACAAAACAGTTCAAGTTCTCTAGCTTCGCATAGCCCATAGCGTTCAGTGATAGTAGTGTTCCTAGCATGTATTCCTCTTTCTCTACTTCAGTGTGTCCTTCCATAGAAGTCGCACCATGAGGCCTGGCCTCCGAACGACTATAATATACATGATTCAAAAAAGAAAAAAAAGTCAAAGCTATTGAAGCCTTCCGATCCCGTCTTCAACATGTGTCTGTAGAAGATTCATGTATGTACTAGAATGTTCTCGAATGAATGAATCATCGAGCGAGTCAGTAACCGAGTCAGTAATCGAGTCAGTTCGCTATATGCGCAGTATATGCGGTTCCGAACGGCATTATGACTCGACGGTTTTAGGGTATAAATAGGGGTGCCTTTGGCCCCCTACCAGCATCCCAGAATCACTTTCATACTCTACTGTCTCTACTCGAACTTTTAACCAATCTATTTCTCTTTTGTATCCTACATATAAGAACCGCATTTCAATAGTGTCAAAATTTTATACTCTACAGGGGCTAGCAGTCCAAAACAATGTATGTTCATGCAGTCACTCCCGAGGAAGAGGCTGTTGGTGAGACAAAACGGCAATCGTCTAAAATAGCCCCTCCACCCGAAATGCAACGACACAAACATTCAGTTCATTTAATGCGGCTCCGGCAGCGCATTGTAGGTCCCATCAGTCCGGGTATCTGAGAAAAGGTCAGCAATCGTTCAGTCTCAATATATCGCCAGAGACTTACATGGCGAGCCTCGAGTTCCATCGCCCTAGGAATAGATCAATCCTATTCTTCTTTGATGTTATTTTTCGTACTCACAGTGTTGTGATATCGATCATACTCGAGTTGATTGGAGATATTAACAGGCACTGGATGGTTGAAGTTGCTCGTCTGCTCCAGCTCTTTGTCCGTATATGCGGGCCCAGCGTATGTTGTATCATTCGTATCGTTTCTTGCCTGGAGCAAGCGACGTTTGCGGCGGAGCACACAAACGACGGCGAGCGATAAAACGATCAAAATGATCCCACCCACAACGCCACCCGCTATAGCTCCGACTGGTACTGACTTGGTTGGCTCGGAAGGTGGGCTGGTGGATGGTAGAGGGTTAGGTTCATCTTCAGGGCTGATGGGACGATTTACGTTCTCTACTATAAGCCCGATGCGGATATGACGCAGCTGAAACGCACCTTGGCAAGTACATAAAGAAGTCCAGGCACGCTGGACCCCCTTGCAAGTCGGCGTGGGTGAGCGTAACAGTGTGCAAATTGGGAGTCAGGCCTGTGGCGTTTCCTAATAGCACCTGTGTTGGCTGGTGGTTGCGTCGAGTTAGTCATTTGCAATTAGTGGAAGACATGAAGCAGCCTTACACCAGCGCGTATGCCGTCCACGGTTTTCTCGTTCTTCCCATCGATAGTCATATTGACTCGTGCAGTACCATCGCCGAAGTACCAGAACGCCGTTCCGTTGAACTGGAACGATATCGTGGCACTGAGGGTGTAGCAACAAAACTCTGTATCATTGAAATATCGGCTACCAGGCCCGTAAGGCTGTTTGGGTTCGATTAGTCTGTGCCAGTTGACAAATTTACAAGCTTGAAACTCACAATCAAGTCACACAGATTCCTTGTATAGGTCAATTCCGCGTTCTCATTGTCAACGAGTATCGCTCCTGCAGGGACCTCTGACGCCCCTCTACAGGCGACAAGCTTCAGTCTCGAAACCTAAGACGCGAAAGCAACTTACGGCCCTAGAAGTTTCGGAGTAACATCTGTCCCTTCCCAAGGCGTTATTCTGGCAATGGCGACTAGAATTCAACAAATACACGCGAATTCATTGGCTAGCGAGCTACTCACCCCAGATAATCCAGACCGACTGTACGATCACCTAGGCCCCAATTCCCAATTGTTATGGAGTGATCCCCCCCATCGAGACCGCTTTTTGACCAAAGCTGCTGTTGGTACTGCGTGGTCGTACCCGAGTAGTTCGATGAGACAGTTTGAAATGCGGTATCATTTGATTCAACGCTTTTGCCATCGAGTGAGACGGTAAACATGGTGTTGCCAGGGGGTCTGTCGGCATAGTATGCGACCGAACTACCTGAGGAGAACGACTGGTTAGTGTCCGTGCATCATCAAGGGAAAAAAGCAGAAGAAACAACCTCGGAACGCGAAAAAAAGTTGAGCATTGGAAGTTTCAGACTGTGTATATGTGTGATCATGCCTTTGGCTGGAGTCGCCAGTAGTTACGGAGTTCCAGTCGAAGGCGTTCCGGTAATGGCTGTACTGGATACCGGCCAGGTTTGAGGTGTTCCATGTGTTTGAATCGTCTATACTACGGATGGGCGGAGTCTGGCCAGCCGCATAGGAGGTGGCCACGAGCATTGTCGCAACAAACCGCTGATGTACACGGCCCATGGCCGTTACGTGTAGCATAGATTCGAAAGATGAGGAGAGCTTGAAGAGTGATGGTTCACTCCCGCGGCTCTTGTAGGAGCTACCAGACCTTAAGGTTTGAATAGAGATCAGACAGGTGGGCTTGGCCGCGCCTCCGATTGCCCATCCGTGCCTCGTGGTAGGGGCCTCCAGGCGGGCATACTTCCTTTTCAGTCATTCCCCTATCCAGAAGAGCGGCGGCCACCGAGGTACGCCGAAGTACGTTCAGGTAGTCGATGTGAGCAATCCTTATACTTGAGCATGCAAGGCGCTGAGGAAAAGCCCAGGGAGAAGTGAGGGCGAGCGCAATTCTCCGCTTCGCTGCGCAGGAGGGGCCACCAATGAGAGCAGCCGAGAGGAAATCACCGAGAACGCCGGTCATATGATGCATCAAGCCGTAGAGGTTCTCAGACCTCGAGGCGCCTGCCTTTTTCGATGTGCTGTGGAGTGCGATGCACAGATTGACAGGGAGTTCAGAGCCTCGACGGCGAGCACACCAAGAACAGAAGTTCGTAGCATCGAGCGCTAGGCACAGTTGGATAAAACGAGTAGAATAGCAGATCTACACCTCTCCCACTTGAATGAATATTGGGGGTGTCCAAGACCTATAGCGTCACAGACGGTGGTAGTGTCGGAAGCCGGGCATGTCGCTAGACTGCATCACATGAGAGCTGCGAAGAGTACCAAAGAACTGGCATGAATGATATTTTTTTATTATAGCCGGCCAAATATTTCTGCTAACAGGAGAAAAGAAGTCAAAAGTCTCAGTTCAATCGGTCGTTCGGGTTGATGTGCCCAGGTGCAGGGACAGGGCCTTCATGCACGTGACCCTGGGGCAATCATCGTCAACCACGGCCAGCAGCCATGCCAGTGTAGGTGGGCTTATCAGAGTGTGTCGCTCCCAGCTAAAAGGTCGATAGGGCTGAGATATGCGAGACACGTGCTCCTCTTGGTCGCCGCAGATCCATGCCCCACTCCATCTTGACCGAGAGGAACCCACCCAGATCGGAGCAAGGTGTCTGATAGAGTGGTGGCCGCGCTTTCCGAGGCATCGGACCCGACACTTGACCTAGCCAGACGACGCACGGGCTCTCAACCTTCCCTCGTACGCTGCTATTAGTGCACCCATCTTTTCTGGATCGGTTGCGGAACGACAGCGAGGGGGATGTCCTCGACTGCCCGGCAGAAGGTTGAACGTCTTTCAGCATCGGGTCAAAGCGTTGGTTCAAAGCTGACGGCTACCCCATCTATCACCACCACACCCCCATTGTCTGGACGTGCGTCGCTCTCGAAATCGACAGCCCCCATTCCTCGACCAAGATTCAACTCTACCATGTCGTCTTCCTCTTTCCCACTCGCCCGAGACGACTCTAGCCTATATCTCCCACACTCTATGTCTCCTGCGCAAGAGTAATCTATCTCACACCTGCCGTTTGACATGTCGCGAGACCTGGAGACGATTCCCTTAGCCTCGGGGATGAGGCCGTAGCGAGAGACGATGATGCTCGGTTCTATTCCAACACAGGCGGCCCACCAAGTGTAGCACCTCCCCCGATGCCCAACGAGACAGCCGCGGGCGGTATGACAACGCAATATCCACCTGGGATGTTCAACCTCACCAGGACACAACAACCGGTACCATCGTTCTCCATGGATCCTGACTCGTCTGGCGAAAAGACGACGAGAACAAGATATCAGTTCGACCAAAGAAGGGGGACGCGACTGAGTCGAGCTCGCTCGACTTTAATAATGCTAGCGGAGGATCTGCGAGGTCGACGCCTGGACCCGGGCCAACCATTAATGTCGACCCATCTATTGCATCCCACTCCTGCTCTAAATCGCATTCCCTCTCCGGATCACGATCTAATTTCCTTCCGCGCGTGACCACTACTGCCCCGCCTCGGGAGATGCTTGCTTCGACCGATGCTACTCCCCAAGAAATGCTGACACTCTACCCTCCAGCTTACGCTAAGTTCAATCAGACAACCGTCGTGCAGATCGACCTGGAAAACATACCCGAGCCTACCCGGTTCTTCACTCCCATGCTGGGCGACGAAAGCACCCGAGTGAGCGTAGAACCTGAGTCTCAGCTAGACGCAGCGACTGTTCCGGAGGCGACCGACATTCCGCTGCCCATGTCCCCGCCTTCCTCCCTTTCTGGATCGACCACCTCTCTCTCCTCGTCTTCCGTCCCAACTCCGCTAGACTTGACCATGCTTATTGAGACGCAATACAAAGCGGATTTGGCCGCGCATGCCGCTCTCGTACCCGTTCTCCTCGCTCGAGCCGAATCTGCCGAATCGAGCGCTCGTCGCTTGGCGGGAGTCGTAGAGGAAGCCAAGGATCGAGTCAAGGAACTCGAGACACTCTGCATCGAACTAGGCGAAGAAGTCGGAGTACTACGACAAGAAAAGGAGTGGCACCTCAAGACCGAACGAACCGAGCTGGTCGCGCAAGTTTCGGACCTTTCGTCCTCGGTCGAGAAGATCGAGTTGTCTGAAGAAAATATACGGAATATCGATACGGCGCTTCAGCGGGCCGAGATCGAGGCTTCGCGGAGTCGAAAACGAAAGCAAGAACGGGACGCGGCTCGGTTGCTTGTCAAGGACCTCGAGCGACGGTTGAACGAGATGTATATCCGTGAACGGGACTGGGAGGTTCGTGTCGAGCGGGAACGAGATGGGCAGGGTGCGAGGGAACGGGTGCAGGTTGAAAAAGAGGGATGGGAACGGGAAAAAGTCAAGCTGCTTGATCGATGTGTGAGGGCGGAAATGGCGCTGGCGGACGTTCAGGTTGGACAGTCGACTGGTTCGGCGGACGACAAGCTGCGACTCGAGTTGGAAAACTACAAGGCCGAGGTGCAGGCGCAGTGGAAATATGCTGAGCTGGCGGAAGAAAAGAACCGTAGGCTGGAAGAGGAGGTCAAGATGCTTAGGTCTCAGGCGCGGTCGTCTAGTCCCAGGAGCTCGCAGTCTCACGATGCAGATTGGAAGGCCCGGGAAGCCGAGTGGAGCGCTCGAGAGGCGGAATGGCGAGCAAAGGAGGCGGCGTGGAGAGGCAAGGAAGCCGAATGGGAACGTGAACGCCAAGACTGGGTCCCGACTCGTCGCTTCAGCGAACTCCAGACGCAGATCACCGATCTCCAAGCCGAACGAGACGCTCTCGCTGGAGACATGAATCACCTGGACACCGAACTCGAGCGGATGGGCGCCGAGATGGATGCGCTTCAGGATCGAGCGAGGCACGCAGAGGAGATGTACGTCGGTGCCCAAAAAGAGGTCGAAAAGGCGGATGCAAAGGTCAAGGAGCTCGAGGCAGAGAGTCGATCGAGGTCACCTGATCAGCGAGCGATGCGGCGGTTGGAGCAGGAACGAGAGGAGATGCTCGACGCTGTCAAGGGTGCCGAGGATCGACTGCGCGAGATGGAGGAGCGAGCGCAAACGCTGGAGGCGAGGTGTGCGAAAGCCGAGGCGGAGCGCAAGGACGTGTTGCGGGATCGAGCCGAGCTGGAGGATGAGCTTGAGCGACTGAGGGTTCGCGTGGAGGATGGGGTGCATACGTGGAACCGGGTTGAGCAGGAACGCAATACTGTACGTCGTTTTTCATTGCCGGAGTTGAGGAGCGCCGCTGACAGTTTGCGATACAGCTCGCGGGAGAACTTGCCACCCAGCAAGAAGCTCATGCAGCTCTGGCGTCTGTGCACGACCAGCTCGTGCGTCAATTCGACGAAATCGAACGCGAAAGACAGGTTGCGCTCGAGAACCAGCAGCGTCTGGAGGGAGTGGTTCGAACTCGGAACCAGGAGATCGCCAAAGTGGAGGAACGCTTGCTCGTCCAGTCTCGCGAGACCGAGCAACTGCGCGCCGCGAGCCGAGAACTGGAAAAGATCAAGGTTCAACGCGACGACGCCATTCAGGCCGAGGAGCATCTCCGAGCCCAACTCGAGGGTCGGCAGAGCGTGGAAGTCAAGGCGTTGCGGGACAAGGTTGCCAAGCTTACCGACGACACTGCTCGACTGCAGCGACGAGTGAACGAACTCAAGGCTGAAAGCGCGGACAAGGAGGTGAAGATCGTGCAGCTGAACAAGGCACGAGCGTTGGAGGCCGAGGATAGGGAAGGACTGAACGTGGCATTGCAGTCGAAGCAACAAGAGCTCGAATTGGTGAGTACATATCTGTGCGGAAGCTTGGTCAGTTGACTGACGATAACATAGATCAAACGAAAGCTCGGTGTGCGTGGAACGGCCGGTGCGACTCCCGCTCCTGGTCGTGTCGCACGATTGGGTTCCACTCGGCGAGAGTCGATCGCATCGTCCGCCGCGTTCGAAACACCGATGCCTCGCGCAGCCTTGGCACTACGTGATGCTGCCCCTCCATCCGATTCGACAGCTTCTGTTCTTTCGTCGTCGGTCTCGAGCAACCTGCACTCTGTTTCGACCAATCCTCTGCAAACGAGCACACGAGCCAACATATACAGTGCGATGAGCAGTACGCCTGCAACAGTCAAACCGGTCCGGTCATCGTTGCGTGGCTTTTCGTCTTTGAGTGTGTCTGGGATTCGAGGAGTGCACTTTGCGCCGTCTGAAAGTGAGGCAGAGACGGACGAGTCGGATTTGACTATTCAACAGTTATGATTGACCATGGGCTTTTATTTATACTTTACGGCCGTATTTTGCATAACCCCTTTCTCAGAGTATTCATTTTGCAACTTATTGCTCGTTCTCTGATCAATCTCGATTGGGTTTTTGTGTGATTCCAATTTGCGTTGGCTTGGCCGTGAGTGGGCATCTTGTGGAGGAAACGCTGAGTCATTTAATGGATTCGTAATCACTGTGGCGTTATGGGACACACATTATCGGTGCAAGCCCGTGCATGAAATCGTATATCAGTCGCATTCCGACAACACAAACGAAGTCGATCTGCAAGGAGTTCTGAAGCGCTGAATGAACGTTCATGTACTTCATTCTCTCGGTTCAGAACGACGCGAATTCCTTGAACCTTTCCTTCCTTTTCTAGAAAAAATAGCCTTCCCTGCTATTAATGAATATGTTAGACGTACGCATAGATTCTCGGACATTTTTAGATAGCAGCATAATCTCAGCCTGACTGTAACTGTGCGGCTCCCTGCAAGCTTGGCTGCCGACCTGTGATATATGCCCCTTTCTCCTCCTTCCTGTCATACCGGACATGTGCGTTTCTCCTTCTCTTCTGATGTGGTGTCTATAGAAATTAAATGTTTATATTATGGTGTATAGAAGAGTTAGAGTAAAGAGTGAAAGTGTTGTGAATGGTGAGTACGAGAGGGCTCGCAGAGACCCCTATTTACCGTAACAGATCGGGAAGTCGGCCGAGACCGTGAAGTGGGCCACCTACATTTTCTCAGGATTGGCTGATTTGTTTTGGTTCAAATTTTGCATGCGCATTGTACGCGTATACTTGTATATACGAGTCGATTATCGTAGCTTCTGATCATTGAACTGCCGAGAAATATTCCAGTTATCTTCAGTTTATGGAATTGATCCAATCAAAAATTTGGTGATGCACTCGTAACTGGAGAAAAAGGTCGTATAAATGATTCAAACTGATATTTATAGAGTAGAAGGAGGATTTGATTCGATATGCAATGCTTGAGATACTCCTATAACAGAAATTTGTTACTGGAAGAGCAAAACCTTCGTCAGCAAAACATGGTCGCGCTCATGAGAACAGCATTTGATCGTTATAATCCTTACGGCTTTTGAGCACCATACACAATTTCAGGAGCGCTTGCGATCACATGGCTCATGAGTGCTCGTTTTAATCATAAGCACTATCGTAACGAGCACTCCGGAGACCCAATGGTTCTCGTTTGTGTTCATGAGTACTAATAACACAAGAATTGATTCTCTTTAACGAGCTCCTGTGAGCGTGGCTAAATTAGTTATATTTAGGTGTATATATTTCCTAGCGATTTATCGATACGATTTTCAGGCAAAACCGTAACAACTAGGTCATAACAAACCGCAGAGTCTCTCGGGCGATGATCTTTGGATGTACCTGAGATATAAGAGACTGCTGAATGCGCGACACCGCAAGCTTACCGTGTGGGCTTTGCCTTATATCTCACACAACAATGACAACTCGGGCCGGATGATTGAGACACCGTGGTTAAATGTCAGTCAACAGCGATTGGTGGAGGCGACCAGTTCAGGCTCACCGTTGATACAAATAATTACAGTAGACAAAGATGCGCTGTTTGTTACTTAGCCCGCTGGGCATGAGCGTTCCAAACCGTTTAGGTTTTACAATCGAACATGACTTACGGCGGTGGTTCGTTGTCGTGGCCTGCCACAAGTCATAAAGACAATGCGCCGAGAACATTGGCCGAGTCATATCATTGAGGCGATGCCTCTAATCTCGGACTCAATTGAACTGGCCAATTGGGCTTATGTGCCTAAGTCATGGGATCGTCGGATCGCAGAACGGATGGCGAGAAGTAAGGTACGCTGATAAGCCTCGGCTATCATTCTCCTTCTTCCTTATATTCGGACAACTTCTGTCTTCTTGCGTCTGATTCAACGCCCTCCTTGGCCGGTTTTCTGCTCGTTCGCGTCAGATTGTTTCATGGTTCGGTGCGTGGCTTGCTGTTTAGTTATGATATCTTCTGCTAACATTAACGTTTGGAGTACCACGCACCTCACGTCTGTGAATGTAAGTGCGTTCATTTGAATCGATTTCTGTGCGCTACTGACCGCACGTATGAATACACCGGTCCTTTGCCCCCATTCTTTCGACCACTTACCAACTGAATGGTAGAGCTACCTACAGTCCCAGCCTTGTAGCACAAATAATTTCCCCGTTATGACCTTTTAATAACCGATGTATATATGCAATTGGCTCAATTATCATACCTTTCACCACATAAAACCGTGCTCAGAAGAGTTATTGATGCAAAACTTTAAGCTATTCTGTAGTTGCTCACGAGCACTCATAACTGATCAGTAGCCTGCAATCATGAGCGCTAACGTGCCATTTCGATTGCTAAGGATTTCCGATCGATTGTCCTGAGTACTCGCTAAGGGGGGGGGTGTGATCATCGCGCTCCTCGCATTATGATCGCTCATGATCGGTCACGTGCTCCAGCGGATTTACTTGTGTTGGTGGATTGTTAGCGCTTCAGAAGGAATTAACCTAGTTACTCTTCATCCGACAATTCTGACTTGGCAGACGAGAGCAAAAATGGGCCCTATGCAAGCGTAAGTACACAGAATCGCTGTGACTAGGCTGCAGCTTACTCGAATTTCGTACTCCGAGTCCGTCTAGTCATTTGGCGCTTGGCGGTGACCCCAATCCTTAACCACGGCTGCAAACACAAGCACGAGCACGACTACAACTTTGTTTTCACCCGCGCCCCCACCCTCAATATGCGGACTGCCGGTTTGTGAGGTTTCGAGCCTCCTCTTCTTGCTTTCGCTCAAAATCTCCGTCAATTGCAGCTCACAATCTCGGCTTCTTGGACTGGCGTTAGTAGCTGTTCATGTTGGTGGGCTTCGATTCTATATCGAAGTCCATGAATGCGCCTGTTAACTGTAGTTCGAGGTACGCCATAATAAGCTGTGGCTTCTTGTTGGCTCATAACATCATGTGCAACAGCACAAAGCGCCTCAACCAGTGATGTATCATCATAAAACCGACTCTTGTGTTTCTGGCATGCACTAGGAGTCGTTCTGAGTTTGTATAATACCAATAGTTCCAATAAACTCACCGTTTAAGTATCATTTCAGTGATGGGAACGCATATATCAGGAGGACAGCTCTGAGAAGGTCACGTGGCCCACTTCCCGGTGTTTGGTCAAAATCCCGAGCGTTCTTACAGGTCTAGTATCTCGTAAAGTGATTACGCTACCAGCACCAAACTTTGCATACACGATAAATGCTATGTAATCTATAAGCACGCCAAATTTTGAGTTCAAAGATTCGCTACAGCCTGCAGGACTGGTCAATCACAAAATCCGGCCCATTTCCCGGTGGCTTACGGTATACCCTACACTTTGCTGTGAGTCACAGTCCGTCTTACTGCGCATATACTGCGCATTCAGCACTTGACTCGATTACATGCCTCGATGTTCTCGCATCTTCTACTAGCTACATGAATCTTCTACAATGTCGAAAAATGGCTCCGCCTCAAACGACAATAGAGTATACTATACGAAAGAAAGACACAAAGAAAATGAAGGAAGAAGTCAGGATCGCAAGTCGGCGCAAACGCCGTGCTAGTCTGTCTCAGCATACACTATAGCCAGAAGCTGTCGAGATTCTTTCACTCTTGAGTTGGTCAGCAATCGGTCCCCGCAGGGCTCAATTGATTATGGAACGGCACTACATGAGATCGATATCACTGCAAACCACCGAAAGAAAAGATCTGGAGACGTATGGAGGTCGAAGCAGTGACTCCGTGCAGAAGATGTGGGTTGGGAGTATGATCAAGGTCGGCGACGACAGGCAAAACTAACTCGCTTGGACATGTTTAAGATATGAAGCCCATCGTTTGCCCAATAGACAACTATTGGGTTTGATATATAGGACGCCATGCTGACTTGATGCAGTCATACAGTTCTCGGGACGCAACAAGGTGACTCTCAGGTCCGGTGGTACCCAAACAAGGAGTTCACTAGTTTCAAGGACGGCCCAGCCTTGGTCATTGAGTCTCCAACTGCGGTGAGGACCAGTTGCACTGCAAGCGGAATGACATATGTGGGCATGAGATCCCAAGGCTTGGCGTGAGCCATCAGAATCGTTAGAACGCATCGCTGCTGGCCGTCCGATCATATCTGAACATGCTTGAGCTCCTCCAGACAGTGAGGGGGAGTATTGAGTGAGAATCAGCTGGTTATCTGAACGAGCTGTAATCGAAGTAGCATCAGGCGAATAAACGACCTGGTCGACAGATCCATCGTGGCCATGTTGTGAATGACCGACCTGCTCGCCAGCCGGTACACTCCAAATGCGTACAGTGTTGTCATCCGAGCCAGAGACGATGTGGGCACCATCAGGCGAGTATGCCACCGAGTAGACCGACCCATCATGAGCCTGGAGTGACTGACCGACCTGCTCGCCATTCCGCACACTCCAGATGCGCACAGTCCTGTCAGAAGAGCCAGAGACGATGTGGGCACCATCAGGCGAGTACGCCACCGAGTTGACCGGCCCATCATGACCCTGGAGTGACTGACCGACCTGCTCGCCAGTCCGCACACTCCAGATGCGCACAGTCCTGTCATAAGAGCCAGAAACGATGTGGGCACCATCAGGCGAGTATGCCACCGAGTAGACCGACCCATCATGAGCCTGGAGTGACTGACCGACCTGCTCGCCAGCCCGCACACTCCAGATGCGCACAGTCCTGTCATCCGAGCCAGAGACGATTTGGGCACCATCAGGTGAGTATGCCACCGAGTTGACCGACCCATCATGACCCCGGAGTGACTGACCGACCTGCTCGCCAGTCCGCACACTCCAGATGCGCACAGTCCTGTCATCCGAGCCAGAGACGATGTGGGCACCATCAGGCGAGTATGCCACCGAGTTGACCGGCCCATCATGACCCTGGAGTGACTGACCGACCTGCTCGCCAGTCCGCACACTCCAGATGCGTACAGTGCTGTCATAAGTGCCAGAGACGATTTGGGCACCATCAGGCGAGTATGCCACCAAGGTGACCCACCCATCATGAGCCTGGAGTGACTGACCGACCTGCTCGCCAGTCCGCACACTCCAGATGCGCACAGTCCTGTCATAAGAGCCAGAAACGATGTGGGCACCATCAGGCGAGTATGCCACCGAGTTGACCGACCCATCATGAGCCTGGAGTGACTGACCGACCTGCTCGCCAGTCCGCTCACTCCAGATGCGCACAGTGCTGTCATAAGATCCAGAGACTATGTGGGCACCATCAGGCGAGTATGCCACCGACATGACCGGCCCATCATGACCTACAAGAGGCTGCCCAAACATCTTGCCAGTAAATGCATCCCTGATCTCCAAGTTTCTATTTTCGAGACCAACGGCGATATGCTTCCCACTCGGCGAATATGCTGCACACAGTGCATCACTGTTCATCCCCATTATCAGAAGGGGTGTAGCCCTTCGCGCTCTCAACGCTGTACTTTCTTTCCCAACGATATCCAAATCCCCTATTGTATACTTTCTTCTTATAGGACTCTTCTCTGGCCAGAATAGCAGGGCCGACGCGTATATATGACCAGTACTCCGGAGGACCGGACTCGAGTAGCAGCTGATCATGAACTGCCAAGCGTCCGAGAGTAGTCTTCCAGTCTCATCGCTCAAAATCCGGACATCCTGTGGTGCACTGAGTGAATTTCATCTCCACTCGACGACTGACGCGTACCTGATGCCAACTGTCAAACTCATGCATCATTCGTATGCCATGCGCAAAGCTATCCTTCAGATTCATCACCTCCGTCCACAGCAAGAGTCGTTCTGATAGGAATCGGGTCAATTCGTAGACCACATCCTTCGTCACTGACGCCGTCATCACATGAGCATCCCAGTACCGGCATGCATAGAACAGTTCTCCTGAGATTCTGTTATTCACTCTTTCTTGCAGCCCAGGAACGTCCTCATCAAACCGGCATAGACTCTCAAGTTGGCATATGTTGAACTGGGGTGGAACTCCAATGTGGTAGAAGCAGAGCTTGGCAAGCTGCTTGTTGCGTTCACCAGCGTCACAATAGAATCTACCAGAGCGCGAACGGTCCAACAAGTAGTCACGAAACGACTCGTGCAAAGTTGTGACAACGCCGTTTGGTTCAGAGACGTGCAACACTGAAAGCAAAGGAAGCAACGCGTTGTGCACCGTATCTTCGTCTTCGATCTTCAGCAGCCCGGCTAGGACTCTTTTGGACAATGGCTCACGCGCGCATATTACTGTGTGTATCACCAGCAACATGTTTGCACGGTCCTCTTCGCTGCAGTCTTCGTCGTCGAACGCAGCATCGATGATAGCTCTGTATAGCGCATCTATCGCCTTTGTGCTTGTGTTTGGTGAGTTTTGGGATACATCCAATACTTCCTTCAGGCGCTTTTTAGACTGAGTAAAGTTCTTGCTGCCGATGTACCTAATGACGGTGGCAGCGTAGATGAACAGTACTCCTGATCGCTCGACAATGATGTCAAGTTCATCGTGTGAGAGGTTCAAACGAGGCTGGAGTGCAGTGTTCAAGTATGTCCTGATATCCTTCTGCACGATCGGGTGCTCTAGTTCATGCAGCCGGAGCTCGGTTCTCAGCTTCTCTCCCTGTCGATCTCGCATTCGGTTCAGTATGTTCGCGTTTGGACGGCTAGTTACAAAGAACCTGATAGGCATATCCGTTGCATGAGCCAAAAGAGCGCTAAGCATGAGGTCCACGTCGACTTCCGAGTCGCATTCGTCGAGAGCGTCGACTACGACCACCAGATTAGTCGGCAGAACGTCTTTGATTGTTGACATGGTGTCTACAACAAGTCCCTTCAATTGATCTGGGACGCGTCGGTTATGGGCTTCGGGATTTTGTTCGAGCATGGTGGAAAGGGCGTGGCGAAATGGATGAGAATAGCACGAAAGTTGGTACGATATACTCGGCACTATCCGTCCCACATTGCTGCACTCTGGTAGCTGGCGAGAGCAAAAGAAGCTGGCGGCGAGTGTGTGGTTGTTCTCGAGCAGCTCGCAGAAGCTGTATGCGACGGTGGTCTTGCCTGTGCCAGCCATGCCGTTCAGCCAGTAGATTTTCGGCCCGGATTCGTCACATGCCCAATCGTAGAGCTTTTTGAGGAGTTCGACACGAGTATTGGGGGTGCATGCGCCTCGCTGTAAACTAGTAGATTCGGTTGAGCCAAAGTACGCAGCAGGGGAGTTGGGCAAGGCTTTGAGTCGGTTATCCTTTTGGTGAAGTTTGCGTAAGCCGACATGACTCGGCTGGGAAAAAAGCATAACTTGCGGTAGCTATATCTTTCACGGTTCCCCAGATATCAAGGTTCGCGTTGAGCTGAGAGCCTATGTTAGTTTGGTATTTACTCCCGGCAATGCGCTTACCGTTAGCCGTCGAAAAAGGCCTTCAATCCGCTGGTAGCATTTCACCACTTCTTCTGCGTCTTGATCTGCAGCTAGGTACTTGCTCATTCCGTTCCGCCTTGGTATCTCCTTGAGGTGTTCTATCTCCGTCCCTATACCGCTGTTGTATAGGACCACTTTCAGCTTGAGCAAAAAAGAGGCACATAGGATACGAACTGTTCCAAATTCTTGATGCTTGCGGTCATGGTTGGAGGTCCCGAGGCAGCGATGTATTTTTGGAGGTCGCCGAATAAACCATCAAGTTGACTCTTGAGTGATACGAGTTCAGTTCGATTCTTTGCTACAGCCTTATCGTTTTTGAGCGCTCATGCGTACTCAGCACTTCCATATGCTAGATCACATACCTCGAACGTATCAATCCACGATACAAGCACGTCCGCAGCATCCTTGAGGGGTCCAAATGCTCCCGGCGTCTTGGCTAAAAATTCGGCGAGCAGCTTGAGCCCGCTCCACCCTTGATGAGAGGTGTCTCCTGATTTGGGCGGAGTTGTGCTAGTCTGCGAGGAGACTTCTTGCTCGTTAGGAGGCTTGCCGTCGACCAGTTCATGGTACAGGCGCCGAATGCGTCGGAAGCGTTTAGGTTTGTTGGTCATTGCTTATCGAGCTTTCGGTTTGGAGATAAACTGAGCTTAAAGCGACTTGGATACGAGATTATGAGGTCAAGGGCAGACTCTGGCACGGGTTATATATGCTGATCAGCACGAGGATGCGTCGTGTTCCCCCGGAATGTGCCACGTGATACGGCCAGCGCCACCACCTTCACACGAGCCTCATTACAAGCTGTCCATCCGGCCTTTGCCCAGTGACATTCGTTTCAACGTCAGGCAAAGTATTTTGGCCTACTCTCCCCTCGAGACATTCCCATCTGCATGACGGCTCGACCAGCTTATGTAACTGCCACAAGACGTTGAGGACACGAGGCCGTTTGGCGGATGCCCAATAAGTGAGTCGCGCCATCCTGCTGGATCAATGCCTAGCTTTTGTTTACCCATCCTGACTCAATTATGAGGCACCGCATTTCACATCACCTTCATGTCGAATCTCCCCATCTCCTTCGCCCGGACTGGTCCATTGAGAATTTGGGTGCTATAATCCCGAGTTCTATCTGGTGGTTTCGCGTCATGCTGGAGAACCATCATCGCCCAATCTATCCTTTCCCAAGGGAGAAGCCATAGATTCAAGACCTATTTGAGATTATTGCCGTCTAGCCACTCCAAACGAGCCAGGATTGTCATAGGAAGTACTGGCCCCGCAAACTCTTGTGAGTGCTTCGCCTTAGTTGCTTGTCTTATGTACGGATGCTCATATTTATCATACACCAAGTATATTCGGTCAACTTTGTATACGCAGAAATCGAGAGAGTGTGTATGCGGAAGACGATTGGTGTGGATATGTTCCAATTCTAGAACCGAGTGTTTTATACTTTGACTAGATTGCTAATATATAAAACCTCTAATCATCGACGAAACGAACATACCCATGGGTGCATCATCTCCGCGAGCCTTCTGTCAGCTGAGCTGCACCACGTCTTCTATTCTCCGAGCGACATTCGCTCAATGCGCGCAAACCTGTAGATATCCACAATCGCGAAGACGGACTGTACGACGCTCGCCGTAGTGGATCATGGCTTATAGGAGCGTGGTTTGCAGTACACTAGCCGGCTGACCGGCGAATTCACTAGCACAGGATGACGGCGCCAATAAAATCTCCACATCAGCTGAGGCAAGGCACGTACTACTCCCTAGGGATTTGCTTTGTTTGGTGAAACCGTAAGAGCACCAATATTATTCCGTTCCCCTATCAGATGACACGTCTTTGGCGAATTTAAGGCTACGGTTGCAGTAAGGACTCAGACTGGTTCCTATGGTTGACAATGGCGAGCAGCTCGTATTAGTCAGCGTGCGTCCAGCGGCAGGACAAATAGGCCCGGGGCAGGCGAGCAAGGTCCTATTATCCACATCATCCCTTTCTCCTTGCCACGACATCATGGATACTAGTAACCGGCCCAAGTTCTTGATCGAAGGCGAAGAAGGCTCTGATGCGGCCTTAGAGACGTCAACTGTCCGATACGATCACGAGCCTTTTTCGGTCTATCAGCTTCGTGTGCGGGAGCTGCTTCGCGACTTGTACGGGCAAACCACGGGTGACCTTGCCGATATCATTCGCCTACCTGGAGTATCCTTCAATCGAATTATTGGTATCACAATTCTGCATAGCAACATTCCAAAAATGATGATCCTGCGGGTGCCACGCTTCGATGGCTCCACCCTTGTTGACCAATTCGCTGTCTTGCGTCACCTCTGTCCTTTCATCCCAGTCCCCGAGCTAGAGGGATATAACCAAAGTCGCGATAACGCACTGGGAGATCCTTATATGCTATTGCACAGTCGTCCGGGCCAGAACCTATACACCATATGGCACCATTTGGGCACCACTCAGCGATGTAATATAGCAAAACAAGTGGCCCAATTGATTTCGAAAATCCTTCGAGTTCCACTACCCCCAGGTATTGGTCCTATATCCTGCAACGCCAACGCCGAACTGTGCATTGGGCGTATGCCAACTACCCCGCCTTGGCCGGACGAGATGGAGATAACGGAGGAGTCAAACACTACCGAGACCAGGGCACAAATACCTGCAACATTCTCTAGATACGTACACACTCGCCTAGCTGAGTTCAGGACAAAAGCCGTTCGGAGAGAATCCGGTGGAAGATTCAAAGTCGAATTATACGACCGCCTTCTTGATGTTTTCAGGGGCTTGTTGGATACCTTTGCCTACAGTGGTCGTGTGGCCTTGTTCCACCGTGATTTCGCTCCTCGAAATCTTCTCATCCAGCCTGGTGGAGAAGACGGTACGTGAACGATCACTGGGGTACTAGACTAGGATGGGTGTGAGGCCGCTCCTTATGAGGTTGCCGCTGTATGGCCTAGTTGGCTTTGGCAGAAGGAAGGTGAAATGCGGGTGGAATTGGATGAGAGCGAGTACGATCCACATATGCCCGTTACGGATGAAGAGTCGGCGCAATGAAGTTGAACGTATAGTGATTCAGGTTCTAATTAAATTAAAGGAAAATAATTTATGGTATAGGAAGCTTTCCTGATCACCTTCAGTAGAAGTGTACTACGTGATAGCGATTCTTTGTAGCCGGTGTTGGTGTCTTTTGGTGAATCGATCGGATTTGACTATTTATAGACTGGGGGTTCTCACTATCAATTCTACATAAAATAACTGCATACAATGTTATAGTAGCTAGACCGTTTTTCAGCGAACTGTATACCCATGCCAAAGAACGCGACCGGCGCAATATTGTGATTGATGAACCGCCGGCTCAACCGCCATCTGATACCCAGCCTCTATGGCTGTATGCATAGCGCTTCCTATGCGCTCATTTATCATTTTCATGTACAGTATACACGCATGTATGCCCTGTTTATACGCTACCTCATGTAGATAGTTCTAGCCGCAGCCGCCCTTCGGGGCGAGCCCCCTGAGGGTTCTATGCATACCTTTCAGCAAGTACGAATGCGCTAAGAAGCCAATTGAGAATCAAAGATTCTCAACACGCAACAGGATGATCATACATATATCATGATATTCAGAAGAAGCGTAATATCATAGGCACCGTGTTGAAACAATGCGACTCACGATGCCTAGCATAAGTCTCCCTCGTTCAGGTCGCTGAGAAAATATCAGATACCAGTTAGACCTCAAAATACTCACCACAGGCGTACTTATAATTATTACATTCCATCCCTCCAGGCATAAGTAAGCAGGATTAGCATATGCATCTCGAATAGTATTTGTCATACGCACGGGGTTATGGTGTTGATTGTACTCGAGCCAAATAGATGTATGGACAGGAACGGAATCGATCCCGTGGCTCAGTTCAATTTCTTTGTGCTTGTATGCGGGTCCACTGTACGCCGCATGACCCAATTATTCGCTGCCTGAAGCGAGCGAAGTCTTCGGCGCAGCACGCAAAACAGGGAAACAATTGATATAATGACGACAACAATCCCGCCCACGATGCCGGCTGCTATGGCTGCAATTGGTACTGGCCTGGGAGGCGAGCATGTTAGCGTTGCAGTAGCAGTAAGTTTGTGCTTAGGGTATACGAGGCGGTCGTAAGTGCTCACAGAACTCACCTTGGTAGGTCCATGAAGAAATCAAGGCAAGCATATATACTCGCCATCCGAGCCAGCATGAGTGAGCGTAGCGGAATGCACAGTTGGAGTTAGGCACGTAGCGCTACCTAAAAGCATCTGCGTCAACTGATTGTAGTCTGGATTCACCCCGCTGCTCGTGCCGCTTAATGCTTGCTCGTTCCTTCCATCGATAGTCATATTAAATTGCACTCTTCCGTCGCCGAAGTACCAAACCGTTGTTCCGTTGAAATCGAACGATATTGTAGAGACAGGACTGCCACAATAATGTTCGGCGCTGTTGAAGTATGTGCTACCGCTTCCGTTGGGCTGATCGGATTTGAGGATGATGTAGTAAAACCTGACACTACTATCACAAAAACCGAACTAATAAATATATTGCATGCGCTCCCACAGGAACTCGTGTGTCAATAAAATTACAGATCTTCTCGAATTACCACCCAATTATGTCGAATAAACTATCATTTGTGGGATTTCACCTTGCATGTACACCGGCCCAGACTAGTACCAGTACCTGGAAAAACCCAATTAGTAAACAAATCATATAGCTCGCGAATATTACAGCTTAAGTGTCTACTAGACTCAAGCGCCCATCATTAATCTCGCCCCTCCGGCAAGGCTTAGGAGATGCAAACGCCGCCAGGGGTGGGGCATCGCCGCATCTCCGGGGCGCGAGTACTACTCGGGGACAGTCAATCTCAATTTGCACACTGGGCTGCTGAGGAGGCTCCCGCAAAGAACGAAACCAAGCCTGCGCCTCATGAAGGGGATCGAGAGCGCTAGCGCCAGCGAGGTCAGAAGCCAAAAGTGACCGAGCCCAAAGTCAAGAATGAGGCGCGCAAGCAGCAAAACGAAGGTAGCGTCTTCAAGACCATGTAAGAGCGGCTCCACAAGTCAGAGGAGCATAACAAACCAAGTGATTTCACGCGCAAGGCCAAGCAAGCTGCGACATCGCCGTTCTTCGAGGCAGAAACAACCCCTATTGCATCTCCCGAACATCGTTCCACCCAAGTTCCCCCCTATGATTCTGGGCCATCCGAGATTCGCATACACTTTTCACCTGAGATTGCGAATATAGAAAATACTCGTTTTCTTGAATGATCAAGTCTCCGTGCGTTCATCACGTGCTCTGCTCCCCTGCGCTTGGTACTAGTACTTCAGCAAAAACAGCTGGGCCTACGTAGAGTTTGACCCTACAGATACGCTACAGTTGGTATCCCAACTCTACACAGACATACAGACCCAGACCAACTCTACTAAGGCTCTACCAGAAAACCATGCCTCTACTCAGCAAAAAAAGGTGGGTGTGATAACACGAAATAACTTGTTATTTCACCATTACACAATTACAAAACCCCCCGGCGGTACAGGCCCCAATAACACGCATTATCACACATGTGATTACACCACTGAGATTACATTTAACTATGCAGTGTGATCTCAAGGTATATTTACATTATGTATTCATACATGGCAAATACAATGTGTCATAACAAAATTTTGTAACACTTTGTATTTACAGGTGGTGATTGCATGTATTCTCGCCAGGTTAAACCCACAGAAATCATCTATAAATACATCGCACAATAAAACCAGATATATATATCCAAATTTGCAATCATATTGTCTGATTTGGCAGTACCAGATTAGATAGGATATCATTTAATCAATGTTCAATTGGTATCAGACTTGAATTCATCCTAACTCTAGGTATTTACATGGGAAGAAATAAATATCAAAACTGATGTCAGTAGAAACGAGCCGCTGTTACCGTATGTCAAAGGAAGTTAGAGGCAGCTAACACGAACGCACAGACGTTACTTACAGCACGCGTGAGAGATGGGCCATGAGTGATAGTCGAGTAGAGCAGGCGAACAAATACAGAGGAGCAAAGGTCAAACAAGTACAACAGGAACTCTGGAGGGAGTAATGTGGAAGGGGTGGGAAAACCGAGTGCTTTAAGTAGACAAGGACCATGAACCGACGGGAACCAGTCGCAACAGGAGAGCATCATCTGCGTGGATAGATGCTAGCCGAGACCCCGTAGGAGCACCGGTAAGCCACGGCGACAAGGTCAAACAGCACATGAGCTGCTACACTCCGCATCAGCCACAGACTCGGGCGAGTCCATAGTGACTCAGTGTGCCTCAGTAACCGACCGGACAGGTTTCTTGCCTTCGTGCAAACTCCCCATGACATGAATGGCAATCATAAGTGTCAAAATAACAGTGGAGAGCGAAAAATAGGAGACTTACACTGCGTGCATTATGGATTGGGAGTAAGCGTCCGGTTTAGCCACAAACAGGATTATCCACCGTAGAGCAAAGTATCTAATCATTCCCCAAGCAACCTGTCATACGCGCCGTGTGTTAGCGATCAGGACGGGGCACACAGCGCTCACTTGAGTTGACGATGATGCTGCTTGTATTGGGATATACAACGTTGGAATAATTATGTGCTTGTCCTTAGGCGTTTATTTAGGTGTTCGTAGCTCGGTTCGAGGGCGCCGTATTTCTCAAAGCAGATGATCAGATGGAGTCGCGTTGCCTCAGGCAGCTTAGCGGGCGCGAATTGATCTCGGACATGAAGACCAGACTTCATTAGTCTAATCTCAGCATATGGCCCGACAAGAAATTAGTGTGTTGCAGCAGGGTGTCTTTCAAAACGACTCACTAGACTGGCCGACCCAATTACGAGATTGAGCGAGGTTGAAGAGTGCGCGGACTTGCGCGGACAAACACGAGCTGAGCTGCGCACAACGTCAATCGACGGATGGGCGTGATGGACACTCTGAGGATTATGACGGAAGTGATTGAACATAATCGACTCCTGACTTCTGACCTAGATAGTCGGGACAAACAAGTTGTTCAGCGCGCCAATAGAAGGAATGGAGCGGGCTACAACTAAGGAGTATTGGTTAACACGGAATATGATGGTGGTAAGAAACATGTTGCCGATCGCAGGATAAACCGGTAATAGGGATATGAGCGAGGATGGTGTTCAAGCAAACGCACCATCTCTACTTTGGGTTGAGCTCAACAACGAGCCTGCATAGCGGTCCATGTCGGCGAGTGGTAGGTAGGCGGCTCGAAAGAGACATGGCGTTTGTCGACTCAAGTCGAGAGCGCTGAGAAACAACAGAGTCAGCTCTGTCGGATGCGGCTTCCCAAGCGAGGATCACTTTGTGCATCAGCCGGCAGTTCAGAGCATGCCTTAACACATGATAGAATGCCGATATGGTGTGACCGGGCTCATCCGGCACTTTGATTCTATCAAATGTCATGAGCTGCGCACATGACTTTGCTTTGTCAGGTGGCTTACAAGTCACCCACTTCTTTTCTTCCGCTTATTAAGGATGATTGGCGCATTAGTCACCTTATCTGAAGCGGCTTACTGATCAAAGCTATCTTTAGCACGCTTTGACTTCTTTGGACTATTCTTAGCAACGTCTTAACTTAGACGCACCTTCTTTTAGAAACACGCACTATCTTTAGCTCATGTATTCTTGGAACTGTGTGCACAGACCATGTACTCATGAGTATATATACATGGTGTGCAAGCTGCTCTTGGACCAGCTTGCTCTACCTCGTCAATCTCCCCTCAAGGGTGATACACACATAAAGATATACATACTTAAGACTCAACTTATAAGATACTCAGTCCTATTCACTTAGGTACTTAGTAATACATTGCAAGCCACGAGTCAATCACAGTCTCTAAGTGAGACGGGTGCATACTTTGCTAAGACACTAAGGCTATTCGACGACCGTCTCCTTGGGCCTTTAGCCCCAGTCGACGTCGACAACATCCTAGGTGATCTACTAGACGAACCGACTCTAGCCACGAGTCAATCACAGATCCCTGACGGATCGGGTGACCTTTGGAACATCCTCACGAGACGCGTAGAGGACTCAGACCCTAAGACCAGAAGGCTCGACGCTGCGCATCGAGGCCTCGTCGACGCATCGACATCAGAAGAGACATACGAACCGCCACAGGCAACTGCCACGCATCAGGCTAGGGATCAAGCTAAGATCCGCCGATGCTACCGTCGCATCAAGAACCGCCGCTAAGCACCCTACAGACGAGGGTCGTGACATCAAAGGCCAGCAAGTGGGCTGTTCTTCCTAATCCCACTTCAACTCATGGCTCAGAGCCGCCCCTCTGCTTGCTCACCCGCAGCACCCTGTCGGGACGATGTTTAAGCCCGCCTCATGGTCCAAGATGACGCGGGTGTCTCTGATGCTGCCATCGTTGCCAGCGACCCAAATGGGCAGGGTATCGCACGTAAGCCGCTTCCCATCTCATGTCCCTCACATCTTGCTCACGTTTCGCGCCATCATTTCAAGGACTCCGCACGATTATCGACCCCCCTCTCACTCTTTTTAAGCCATTTCCAGCCTGGCCTGCTCACAAACACGATCTAACAACACTCTGACCACGCTCACTCGTCCCGCCACCCCGACTGTTGTCCTTTCCTTGATCCCTACCCCTTCGCGACCGGTTCTTCATCGCATGATGCTGGCGGATGGGGCATGCGTCCAACCAAACTAGAAGAAGATAGGTAGGCCTCCCGCAATGCTCGGAACCAACTTACATGCACTCTTTTTCTGTTCATAATATTTAGAACATAATATAGGATACATGTTGCCGGTCGGGTGCCAGTGTAGTTTCTCCGCCATATACTCCCCTCTCGCCGCCTCACGCCGTCTCCCTGTCTCCCCATCAGCTAATCGTGTTTTGTATTTTATTCGCCTAACTTCGTCCCCGTTGCGACCATCAATAGAACTCCTTTGACACCATTCTGCTGATTCCTGTATTTATCGAGCTGTAATTCATACGCTCGTATCTTATGCACGAGCGCCGCCCTGCGGCACATACCTTGCCAGATAGCAAAATCACCCCATATGTGGAGACGCATCATTTGTATGAGCTGGTGGATGATGCTTGAAATTGAACCAGCATTCAAGTATCTTCAAACACTCGCGTCTGATCGATTGCAATGTTGCGTATTGCTTCGAAATGCCATGAGCACCTGTTAGACAAGATCCCGCCCTGTCCGATATTCCAGCGCATGTACCCACGTTTCCGAGTATCCTCATATCTAGTTCCGTAATTCATTTATGTACATTGAACCAATACCATATTATCATCTATTCTATCGCAGCATTTACGATTTAGCACACAAGCTGAGAGCGTGAGCCTGGGCAACCGCTTCTCAACGCTATGAAGCCACCTTTATCTTCAATAGGCTATGAGCCCTGCGCGGTTTGTTCCTGCTCGCTCCTCTTTGCTTTCTACTATAGCTAAATTGTTTATTCTAATTGTTTTACTTATACTATTGCCCGACTACCGCTAGACAGTAGCCCGAGTCTATGACGTTGCCCTTTTACTACCCCATCAGCATATGTTATTATTCTATATCTTTGATTGTAGCTGAGGCCCTCGTTTTTTGCCTCCTACTCGTCTCGACCATAGTCGTTGCGTTAACTCATTGCTCTTCTGAGCTGTTGTTTGCTCTGGCCAGCGGCTGGGACACTGTATGCCCTACTCTGTAATATCTGTATACGCCATGCTTCCGCCGGTTTCGCCATTGAACTCGAGGGCTCAAGCGCTTATATGCGTATTTGCCAAATTTATCTTATGTGATGTTATACTCAAATCTCAATGGACACCCAAGCCTCTAGCTCGTGGTTTTATTCGTGATATTTCCGATTTTTCAACACGCCTGTGAACCTTCTGGGCCCGCTTGGCTCCATGTGGTTTCTAGGATCCTGCTCTTTGCAAATCCTATGTCACAGTCCTGTCAAAATCTTGTTCTATTCGACTTCCCTTATGTGCAATATCAGGCCGGTTAGCTCTGTTTTGTTGTCTGTGTCGCTTCAGTCGACCTACGTAGCTAGTTCTAGCCCAGGGAAAAGCCTTTTACTTTGCAGGTTCACTAATGTCCCAGGAGACCCCTTTATTCAAATCCTTCATGAGGATCCCCTTATTTCAATCGATTTTACAATGCTGTTGCGGTTATTCACTGATTTTTATCCAGCATGACATCTTGTTCCTGCCACATCTACCCCACTCCCGTCTCTTGTATTTTTCTCCCAAGAGGCCGTTCATCCGGCGTTTCGTTTCACTCTGTAGCCGTGTAAGGGGGAGATTGGAGCTATCTATCTCACCAGGATATGGGCCTGGAGACTTGTAGATATCAGCACAGGTCTATATAATGTGCTTACTCAGTTTGATTACACGCCACTGGCAAGATCCCCAAAATTTGTCTACCTACCGGCGTACCCGTTCAGTGCGAGTTGGTTTATCTTTTACTTTTTAGGAACCGTCCTGCCTTAACAGGGCCACCTGCCGTCCTCGCTCATATTCTCATTTGCCACTCGTCGTACCCAAACATCCGCCCCCAGTGTCCCTGTACTCACCCACTATCCCGTCTCAATTGGTCACCCAATCTGTTCTGCTTGAATGGCGATAGTCCTTCTTGATCCACCCATACCGTATATCCGCGCTTGCATTTAACTATCAACAATGTTCATCGCACTCACTCATCCCGGCCTGGCGCATACAGTGAGCAAGCATGTGCGCGCCGTGCATGTCCTTGCTCAGTCCGTGTTGAGAATCTTTGATTCTCAATTGGCTTCTTAGCGCATTTGTACTTGCTGAAAGGTATGCATAGAGCCCTCAGGGGGCTCGCCCCGAAGGGCGGCTGCTGCATGTAGAACTATCTACATGAGGTACAGTATAAATAGGGCGTACATGCGTGTATGCTGTACATGAAAAAGATAAATGAGCGCATAGGAAGCGCTATGCATACAGCCATAGTGTCAGGACTCTGTGTCGCTGTCTCTTGTTGATCCTTAAGTAGTGGCTACGTTCGTCTATAGTCTTTATTATGTCTTATTGGGTTAGGTTTGATTGGTAGTTTACATGCTGAGTCCGGTGGTGGACGAGATAAAGCAAACTGGGGCTTCCAGGTTTGCTTGGGCCACTTATATACCCGTGGCTGGGTATGAGTCATTGCTGCGGCGCAGTCCGCAGTTGTTTTGGATCATGTGACTTCCCCAGTCGTAATGTCACATGGTAGGAGGTCACATGATGGTGTTTATTGGATGACATAAGTTTATCCTATGTTTGTGCGGCTCCGAATCTTATGGAGCCGCGCTTAGTCCTAGGTCACGTGATTTAAGCGCCGGGATCACGTGATAACTCGCTCCTCGCTCCAACTTACAAGGTAGAGAAGTTGCTGGAGCGAGTTACATAACCACGGTAAGCGCCGAGCGTTAGCTAAGCGCCGGGGTCACGTGATAACTCGCTTCTCGCTCCAAGTTACAAGACAGAGAAGTTGCTGGAGCGAGTTATGTAACCACGATAAGCGCCGAGGTCACGTGACCTTGTTTATAGCATGTTCGACGTCGGAGAAAATGCTATAAATCAGTGATAAATTCCTTGGCTCCGTTATGTCCGTTGTGCGGGTCATAACATTATCCCCCCCTTTGGACATGTCTTGGAGGATTCCGATACATGTAGTAGAATTGTGCAAAAGGAAATATGATCTCATGCATCAACAGGGATAAGGGCACTGGACTCGAACTGACAACCTGCGGTCTGACTAATCAGCCAGTGGTGTTGCTTAAGTCAGGCTAGACCCCTTATCCCTTACGCTACATGAGATTGGTAGCTTAGTTGATGTGCAGGGAACGTTCCTCCTTTGTGCTTGGTGACGCGTAATACATTCATAATAATGATGAAGGGAAAACACTCTAAGGGAATACAAAGAAAGGTCTTCCGCCCGAATACACCCATTCCACATTACGCGCCACCCATGCCTCCCCTTCTTCTCCTTCTATGTCCAACCAGCACTTGGTGATGGCTGCTCTGCTATTTCCCAGGATAACTGTTGGCTGGACTTTCATGGTCTTCACCCGCTGGTAGTGGCCAGTGAAGTCGGCCTAGTACTGGCTCAGCGCCTTCAGGGAGTACTTGCCGTTCGTGGACACCATGTCGTCCAGGATCCAGATGTTGGCATCCTCGGACAGGGCGGCCACGTTCCATACATTGCACATTTGGCTGTGCGAACCCTTTGACTGGGCGTAAGCGGTCTTCCCTGTTCCTGTTTCGCCCTCGATTACCAGGATGCGGTGGCGCATCCCTGGTCCCTTTGGTCGCACCTCCTGGGCGAACCACCTGTCCGCCTGGTCCACGTGCTCCCGGTATTCCTGTGATAATTGTGCCATTTACCACGCATATAATGGCGCATACAGTCAGCATTTAGCCTAGACGCACACCTCTGTCTCTGGTTATTGTCCTTTCTGGCTCAGTTTGGCTTGCATATATCATGTAGAATGCGCCGTCGTTTGTACTCGTTCCCACCGCAGCGGTCCGCAGCATCCGTCTCTGCTACGCCCGTAGTCCTCTGCGTACCGCGCACCGCAGTATTCCGTAGTTACTGTACCGCAGCCCGCAGCGACTGTGCGCACAGTTCTCACTGCTGCAGCACAGTCCGCAGCTATATGCACAGTGACTATGCGCACAAGTCACACTGCTGTGGCACAGTCCGTAGTTATATGCACAGTCACTGTGCGCTGGTGTATGAACCCTTGTATCTGCAGTCTCGCATGTATATAAAGCCCTCTGTGGCAGCCTTGTAATACATCCTATTCCACATCTCCACTTCGCTCTACTGCTTCCAACAGCATCAGCTACTTGTCGAGCCACGCTCCAAGCCACCCGAGACCTAGTTGAGCCACGCTCCTAGCCGTACGTCAAGCCACGCTCCGTCCCACTAATCGACCCAGTGTCACGAGCCAGAAGGCGCCATTGACATTGATTCTATTTTCTGGCATTTTCCTTTATATATTTATCTTTAGTTTACATGTCATGTGACACATGGAACATTCTGGTTGATTTGTCAGACGCGTACGCGTCGTCATTTGATATCGTTTTGCCATTTGTTGTTTGCTCGCATGTTTTTTCGGCTGTGTTCTGCCTAATATATAAACAGGGTCAAGTTCGAAGGGTACAACCCAAGAACTTGACCTCCTGTCGTCGAGATCATAAGTTCTGCCTAAGTGAAAGTAATTGAGCGTGACACTAGGTCAAGTTCTTTTACAGTCGCAAGGGTTACCATTACTCCTCCACCCCTTGCCTCTGAGCACAATCTACCAGCCTTAGGCTATCCTCCATACTCCATCGCATCTCGTGGCTTTTGTGCCAAATCTGGTTATTGTCGAATCGGGAGTTGAGACATCGCTTACGTACTAGCCTACCGTGAAACGGAGATTGGGAGTAGACACATAATAGTCAAAAGTGTCGGAGCCCTATCCAGTAGCGGGTGTCTATAAGGCGTTCGTGGATTATCGCCCACAAATATTGGTCTCTGGACCAACCGCTTTGCACCGCACAGTCAGCGAATCTACCCGCTCGCAAAAAACCCGTTCCTACATCACGCCCGTTCACGGCTGTTGATTAGCAATAGGGATTGCCTTGTTAGGGAGAGGAGCAGTGGGCAGCAATTAAATACGCGGAAACCCGGCCACAAGAGCACCCCTTAAAAAACTAGCCAGTAAGTCCTCCGGCGCAAGGCATAAATCATTTATTCACACCAACTAGTGTCCCTCGTCGACCTAGTAATCCGATTGGTCATCAACCTTTATAGGTTCTTGATTTATTTTAATCCCCTTCATTGGGTCGAAATCGAGACTCAAAATCGAAACCTCCGTGCCCGCATTCAATTATATCAAGCCGCCGACGCAGTTCTTACGGACCAGCATCGCTATTTTTACGAACAACTCATCGAGGTCGAAGAACGTATCGATCAGTCGTTGCCAGTACCATTTATCATAGGACACGTCAGGGACGTATTTTTTGAAACCTTCCATCCAAACTCCGACCCTTGGTCTGCATCGCTTAGTCTAAGCGATTTACATCTTCCAACACGGACAGGCGTACTCCCAGACATCCCTACGCCCAAAATACTTCTGTATCCCGAGGGCGAACTCGCAGACCCAGCAGCATGAACCCAGACATCAGTGGATGGCAACAGGACGCCGAATACGGCTATGCACCACCTTCCCGCCCTGACTCTCGTGCTTCATTTACTTCCCATGCTACACATGTATCTAATGCCCATCTAGATGCGGCTTTCATGCATAATTTAGACCCTAATGCAACTATTCGAGCCGCGGAAGCCCACACTTTGTTGGGTTTGTTCCAGCGTATGCATACAGAATTTAAAAATAGCCTGGATGAATTAAAACCAACGTGGGTACCCTCCGTGACCAAGTGGCTTTGGTTCGAAATGAAATCGTACCGTTGGGTGAAATCGATGGGATAAATACCCGACTAGCTACACTCGAAACAAATGTTAATACAGTCACCCGATACGCCCATGACATCCATCGAGATACCCAGGCCCTCATCGCTATGCCGGGACCGGCAATTCCGCCCCAGCAACCTACTCCGCCACCTCCGCGCCAGCCAAATCCGCCACCAGCGCCACCCGCCGCACCCACAAGTAGTAACGGAATCAAGCTGGCAAAACCAGAAAAATTCAAGGGTGAAAAAGGAAAGGCCACAGCATTCAAAATTGCGGTCAATTCGTACCTAGTAGCTTGCGCCCCTAATGTGATGGACCAACAAAAAGTACTATTTACAATCTCGTATTTGGATGGGACGGCCCTGGAATGGATTCAACCCTACCAATAACAGGAAATCATGCACGGCAACGTAGCATGGTTACGAAATTGGACCACATTTTGGGCGGAATTTGACAAACGTTTTGGGGAAACGGACCGAGCCGAAAAAGCTCGCAAAAAAATTAGGTCCTTGAAGCAGAATAAGTCGGTTCAGGAATATTTGCGCGATTTTCAAGCCTGTGCGACGTACCTCCGCTACAACGACGAGGTATTGCGTGATATGTTCTATGATGGGCTCAACAAGACAATCAAGGCCCACATGCTTGCCCAGTTGTTCGATCCACAAGATGCTGCAACCACTTTCCAAGATGTCGCCGATCGGGCCCTCGAAATTGATCTACGAGTGGAAGCATACAATTCTCAGACCAATAAACCTTTCAAGTCTGAGAATAAAGCGCAAACGTCAAACAACTCAGGCCGCGAAAAATTATCCACAGGTGACGCCGTCTACATGATCGGAACTGATGGGCATGCAGTAAAAGGAAAAATTGAATCGATTGGTCGTAACTCGCGCGGTCAAGTAACTCCCAATGTCAAATGGGCAGGACAAAGTTCGACAGTACAAGTACCATTCCCTGCTTTGAAAAAAGACGACCGCCCTATGACGGGGACATCTCGCGCTCCGCCCCCGCCGCCGCTAGCTAAAGGAAAAGGTCCGGGACCTATGGAGTTGGACGGAGAAAGGCGGAAGGGCGAAATTACTTGCCTACGTTGTCAAGGAAAGGGCCATATGGCCCGCGACTGCCCATCCAAGCCTATTTCTGGGTTCGAAGCAAGGGTAGAAGAGGTAAAGGAACCGGATTTGGATGATGAGTCGGTAAAAGGCGACGCCTGAACCTGGCAAGGGGGTCAGTTTTGGGCGAAATATTAAAAAATATGGACAATTTTTCGGCTGCGCATGTATCATCTGATATGGAAATTATGTCACTATCCAATGAATCACAAATGATGTTATTTTTCCGTGCGCAGCCGTGTGAAAACCCCCTTGAAAAACATTCGGCAATCCAAGGAAAACCTTTCTCTGGATGGGCTATGCTTGATTCAGGAGCTTCTTCTATTTTTATCAGCGAAAATATAGTTCGCGATTTCCAATTATTTAAAAAGAAACTCGAAAAACCAAGACGTCTCAAAGTTATTGATGGACGTGAAATTGACTCGGGACGAGTAGAACATTACGTCACCCTTAATCTTAAAATCTTTGACCATGAAGAGGAGGTAGATGCCTACGTTGTTAACGTCGGCAATCATGACCTAGTCTTGGGCATGGCCTGGCTCAAGCGTCATAACCCAGCTATAGACTGGGATAGAAAATCACTCGTTTTCTCCTCCCGTTACTGCTCAGACAATTGTCTACACACATCCCCAATCGTCAAAAGCGGCGAACCAGACCTAGAAATCGCCGCCACCTTGGAATTACCAGCAAGATATTCGGAATTCTCAAAAATTTTTACTGAGGAAGAAATCTCCCCCCTTCCACCTCATTGTCCCTATGATTGCGAAATAACTCTGAAACCCGACGCCGTACCACGTCATGGTCCCATATATAGTCTAGGGCCAAAAGAAGATGAGGAACTTCGCAAAACAGTCACAAAACAACTTGAAGCAGGTCCAATTCGCCCTTCCAAATCCCCAATGGCATCTCCTGTCATATTTGTAAAAAAGAAAAATGGAAGCCTGCGAATGTGCATAGACTACCGGAAACTGAATGACATGACCGTAAAAAATGTATACCCCCTGCCAAGGAGCAATGACTTGATAGAAAAGCTTCGAGGCGCAAAGATTTTTTCAAAGTTCGACCTGAAGTGGGGTTACAACTTGGTCCGAGTCAAGGAGGGTGACGAATGGAAGACCGCATTCAAAACTCGCTACGGTCTATTTGAATACCTCGTTATGCCTTTTGGACTTACAAACGCCCCTGCAACTTTCCAACATTTCATGAATGATATCTTCCGTGATATTCTGGACGTTTATGTTATTATCTACCTGGACGACATACTGGTGTTTTCGAAAAACGAAGAAGACCATGAGAAACATGTTAGAGAAGTGCTATCACGTCTTCAAAAGCACAATCTATACTGCAACTTGGCCAAATGTTTCTTTAGCGTCAAGGAGATCGACTACCTAGGGCTTATTGTATCCCCAGAGGGAATTAAAGTCGATCCGGCTAAAGTCGTTAAGGCCATTGATTGGTCGGTCCCCTCCAAGGTTGTTCAGGTTCAAGAATTCGTTGGTTTTTGTAATTTTTATCGGACCTTTATCAAGGACTATTCGCGCATCGCCACGCCCCTATTTAATTTAACTAAAAAAAATCACTCTTGGGAATGGACGGAAGAGTGCGCTACGGCTTTTGAGCAACTCAAGGAGGCACTTTGTTCCGCCCCTGTATTAATCATTCCAGACATCTCGAAGCAGTTCTTCCTGGAGTGCGACGCTTCTGACTTCGCTACTGGAGCGATCCTGTCCCAATTTTCAGAAGACGAGCGTCTACACCCTGTTGCTTTCCTATCCAAAGCAATGACCCCTGCTGAACGCAACTACGATATTTATCACAAAGAACTCCTTGCAATCGTGAAGGCATTAAAAGAATGGCGCCATTTGTTGGAAGGAACTGCGCTTCCGGTCCAGATTATTACGGACCACAAAAATCTTGAGCCTTTCAAGGCTTCAAAGGACTTAAGAGGTCGCCTAGCTCGTTGGGCAGGTTTCTTGTCCGAATTCAACTTCCAACTAAAGTATCGCCCGGGCAAGACAAATGGGAAGGCAGACATTTTGTCCAGGAAAGATGAACACCGACCTTTAGGGGGGGTGAGAGCCGAGCTCTACTCGATCCCGCCCTCTTTATCGCCGCAATTGAACCAGACGAGGTCTTGGACGATCGAATTCGTGATGCATATTTGCAGGATGAACGAATTCAGCACATCATCGAGGCACTCCAACGAAGCGATAAGGTCAAAATTGGCATTGGGATAACGGACTCTTAATATTCAAAAACAAAATATATGTTCCTAATGACGACTCCATCCGTAAAGACATTCTAGCGAGTCGACATGACAATATGGCAGCAGGGCATCCTGGTCAATTCCGAACACTGGAGCTTGTAAACCGAAAGTATTATTGGAAATCACTCAAGAAAACGGTTACCTCCTACGTGTCTAACTGCAAATCCTGCATTCGCAACAAACACTCCAACCAGGTTCTCCCAGGACTGCTAAACCCTATTGAACTTCCCTCACGACCTTGGGATCATATAAATTACAATTTGATCACAGGCCTCCCAGAGTCCGAGGGCTTTGACGCAATACTGACTGTTGTGGACAGAATGTCTAGGATGGTCCACTTCATACCCACCACCTCCAAAGCGACGGCCGTCGATGTTGCAAACCTATTTGTTACTTATGTATGGAAACTCCATGGCCTTCCATCAAAAACCATTTCAGATCGAGGACCCCAGTTCAATTCCGCCTTCTTGAAACAACTCTATAAGCGACTCGACATTAAACCTTTGCTCTCCACGGCGTTTAGACCGCAGACCGATGGGTTAGCAGAACGGTTAAATCAAGTTGTCGAAATTTACCTTCGCCACTATGTTGCATATAAGCAGGACGACTGGGTAGGGATCTTACCTATGGCCGAGTTTGCGTACAACAACAGCATCAATTCCTCCACCAACCAAACACCTTTCTACGCCTGCTACGGTTTTCACCCAAGGTTCTCTGTCGGAGCACAACTTGACGAATCCGTACCTCACGCTGACGAATGGGCTGACCAGCTCAAACTACGAATGGAAGAACTCCAATCGTCGGTATCATTAGCGAACGAGAAAATTAAATATTACTACGATCTCAAGCACCGTTCGCCAGAAGATATAAAAGTAGGGGACAAGGTTCGGTTAGATGCACGTAACATCAAGACAGAACAACCAGTCGCGAAACTCGCCGCAAAGAAAATTGGTCCCTATAAAGTACTCAAGAAGGAGGGGACGCACGCTTTTAAACTCAAACTCCCACATACGTTGCGCGTACATCCCGTTTTCCACACTTCTTTAGTATCTTTGAAAAAAGAGGATCCTTTGGCAGGGACCCACCGCAACCACCTGCTGAAGTAACTCCGGATGGCGAAGAGGAGTACGAAGTAGAGAAAATATTGGACTCCCAAAAACGTCAAAATCAGGTTCAATACCTCGTTCAGTGGAAAGGATACGGACCAGAGTCTAATACATGGGAACCCCTCAAACATCTTGATACAGCTATGGGAGCGGTTAGAAAATTCCATCGAGAGAACCCAAAAGCCATCCGTCACCCAGACCTTGAGGAGGGGGTAGTGTCACGAGCCAGAAGGCGCCGTTGACATTTATTCTATTTTCTGGCATTTTCCTTTATATATTTATCTTTAGTTTACACGTCATGTGACACATGGAACATTCTGGTTGATTTGTCAGACGCGTACGCGTCGTCATTTGATATCGTTTTGCCATTTGTTGTTTGCTCGCGTGTTTTTTTGGCTGTGTTCTGCCTAATATATAAACAGGGTCAAGTTCGAAGGGTACAACCCAAGAACTTGACCTCCTGTCGTTGAGATCATAAGTTCTGCCTAAGTGAAAGTAATTGAGCGTGACACCCAGTCGACTTCAGCACTCTATCCCACAAGCGGGCATCCCTCAAGAGTTGATCCCTCTACGCGTCACTAGGCCTGGTAAGTCCCAACGAACACCAGGTAGCCCGGTCATAGCACGTGTACGACATCGTGGACCTTTAGGAGGTGAACGCTTCAGATACACTCCTGCTTCGTCACTTGCCCGATTACAAGGCGTATCGTACAGTCTCCTCAGCAGTACAGCGGACGGACCTTTGGACCAGGACCACCATACACTTATCACGTATAGTGATACTGGAACGCTACTCTAGCAGTACCTTTTATTAGGCCCACTGCTCTTTCTAGTTATTAAATACGCATCCTTCGGCCCTTGACTACGCCTCCATCCCAGTAGTCAACACACCCTACACTCAGGAGCGCATTTTTAACAATTCCGGCACCTCCAGGTCCACTGGTATAGCCGGAAGGAGGCCGGCGTCCGCCTTGTACGTGTACTCGGCATACGCTCGTATGGAGTTCCACGACTTGGTCATGTCGAGGGGACGGAGGCGCTTGTAGGCCTGGTAGAACTCTTCTCGAGTCCTCGAGCCCACGATCTCCTCCCCGTCCTCCAGCTCCGCCTGCTGTCTCAACCTTTTACCTCCTCGGCCCTTTGCCAAAACCTCCTCCAGACGCTCAAGCGTCAGATCCCCCGCCATCAGATCTTTTACCTCCTCGCCTTGTTCCCCCACGTGCTTCCACAGGTAGTTGAAAGCGCCACGTGCGGGGTTCCCGCCCAGGCCGTCCCTTAGCTCCTTCTGTAGGATGTTGGGGTGGTTCCCCTCGAAGTCCCAGAAGCGGGCGTTTTGTGTATTCCATCCTCCCTTGCGTTCTTGGCTGATGGTTAGGGCGTGGATGTGGAGGGGGCGATCCGGATCGAAGTTGGCTTCTTCCGGGTCGTGGCGTTCTACAACGGCCAGGGTCGCCCAGTGGTTGGGCCGGTCCCGGCAGAACGCCTCGTACCTGATTCATCATGAGTGGGCTGCTTAACTAATAATTGGGGTCCTTACCGGGCCACTAGGCCTGATGTCGGTGGACACGCCGCGGATGGAGGTGGAAGCAAAGATGATATAACAGATGCACGTGATGCGCTAAGTACAGGCGCTGTAGGCGCCGACCCCCACTACAGGTCCCCCCCCATACAAGCACCTCCGCCCTCGGAGGCAAAGGAGAGAGAACAATTAAGAAAAGGAGCAGAGAAGATTACATTAAATCGGTTGTAGTAGAAAATAAAAGTGCCCATGCAAGTGCGAGTCAATAACAGGGAGTGCCATGGACGTATGATAAACGAGTCCTAGGATGGTGTAGTAAGCCGCGGGTATGAATGCGTATGGGATATATACAAATCACCTTAACCAGTCTTTTTGTCATTTATTTGGGTTGAGTCAAATCGTCTCGCTCAAGCGGGACTCTCGACTCCATTCGGGGCGTCTGAGGCAGCACCGCCTGGTCGAAAGGCTTGTCTGGGGCGGACGCGGTTCGATCAGCCTGCCTGGCTCGTTGGAGACTCTGTGTGTAGTCGGCAAGTGTAGTGCCCGGTTGAGGGATGAACGGTCGTAGCAGGCGCGAGTGGGCGGCTCGAGTGTAGGGGTTGCCCGCCAGGTCTTCGAGTTCGTAGGAATTGGCGGCCTTTTTCACCACACGGAGGGGGCCGGACCATCTGGGAGCCAACTTTCGAGCAGTGCTGTGTGTTTCATCGAGCCTGGCGTCGTATTTCTGAACGAGGTCGCCAGGAGCGTACTTGACTACTCGAGCTTTCTTGTCGAACGCTCGTTTCCGCTTTTGGGCGTGCTCCAATGCGTTGGCATAGGCGTCGTCTCGGAGGGCATATGTGAGGCCGAGGTTGATGTCGATATCTGCGATGGCTCGTCCCATGAGGGCCTGGTTGATGTCCGCCTTCCGGTCCGGTGTAAGTATGCCCGTCAAGAGCTTGCGAGGCGAGTAGCCGAGAGACTCGAGTGTGCGGTCGTTCAGCTGAGCTACCGCTGTTGTGAGGTGTTTCGGCCAGGCGGAGGGTGTGCTGGCTGCGTTGTCGGCGGCGTCTGGGGCTTCCCCAACGTTCGGGGCGCAGAGTTTCTTCAATCGACCGATCAAGAGCTTGATTGTTCCCTCCGCTAAACCGTTGGTCCAGGGTGCGTATGCGGGTGTCGTCAGTGGATGGGTCCCATTGCCCTCGCACCAGTTGCGGACTTCTTCACAGTCGAAGTGAGACCCGCCATCTGCCATGAACGATTTCGGCCTCGCAATCAACTCGCTGATCTTGGTAAGCGCATCAACCGTGAATTTGCCGGTTCCCGGTTTCCTAGAGGCAAAGGCAAAAAGGTAGCGCGAATAGACGTCGATGAGAACCAGTACCGTTTTAAATCCCCCGTGTCCCTCAGGTAACAAGACGTAATCGCCCACAATGAGGTCGAACGGCTTGGCTCGTGTGATGGGTCGCAACAGGGCGGAGAGAAGCCTAGGGCCAAAACTTTTGCATTGTGGGCATGTGGTAACCGCTTCTGTTGCGTGGAATCTCATGCGCGGCCAGTGGAATTCTTGCTGCAGTGCCAACACCGTCATGTCGCGTCCAAAATGCCCGCCTGCCCTGTGAACGGAATGCGCCAGTTCAAATCCTTCGTTGTGAGGAATGCACTCCACCTTGGTACCTGCTCTCGCGTGCTTGCCCCCAACGAGCCAGAGCTTTCCTTCTTCGACCATATATCCCTCTGCCTTGTGCGCCCGTCTTTTCCGCTCTCGCTCGACCTCTTTGTCCACTGGTGAGTCGTCCTGAGCTTCGAAGAGCAAGTGCATCAAGATCTCGCTGAAAAAATCATCGTCTTTAAACCTGTCGAGCAATTTGGCAGTTGCATCATCGTCGAGCAAAAGGTACATATCGTTGATGAGTCCTTTTTGGGCTTCCCACCCGGGGTCGACATCTTCAAGTCTTCCTGGGCCTTCGTCGTCATCTGGGCGTCCCTCGTACATCCTCGAGAGCGCATCGCAAGCACGGTTGTCGGCTCTAGATTTGTGTCGAACCGCCACGATGTTCCGAGCGACAACCGATTCGCGCCACCGTTCGTGCGTCAAATTGAGCTTCTCGTTTCCGAGTAGATTCGCGAGAGCCTTGCAGTCAGTTTCGAGTTCGATCGGGCAGCCAAAGATGATGCTATCAAATTCGTCCAATGCAAATTTGAGCGCTGCAAACTCGAGGAGGAAAGGTATGTACCTCTCCTCCGTGCGTGAGGTTCTTTTCGAGGCGAATGCGACTGGGTACGTGACCTCTTTAGTGTTGCCTTGACCGTCCTTCTCTTCCCACCTCTGCGATAGCACCGCGCCGAACCCGTACTTAGATCCGTCCGTACTGACGATGAAAGCGCGGCCGTCGTAGGCAGGGGCGCGGAGAACCGGATTTGTCGTGAGGGTGGTCTTAAGATCGACGAACGCTCGTTTGGCCGCTTCCGACAGCTCGACCTTGGTTTCGCGGAGGGCTCTCTTGTACTCGAACGCGTTTTTGCCGTCTAGTTGTCCGGTTCGAACGTTTCTTGTGAGGTCTGATAGGGGTTGCGCAATTCGGGCAAAGTCTCGGATTCGAGTTCAAAATGAGCCGGTTATCCCTAGAAAACCCATAACATCGAGCACCGACTTCGGTTCCGGCCAGAGCAGAATTGCCTTCACCTTGCGGAGGTCTGTCGCTATACCCTCATCCAACACTCTTGCGCCAGCAAACGTAGCTTCCGACATTAATAAGACGGTTTTCGTGGCTGAAAGCGAGATCTTGTGAGTACGGCATCGTTCAAAGATAGTGCGAAGGTTCACCAGGGCTGTCTCGAAATCGTCCGCTGCTGTTGCCATGTCGTCCATCCACACTTCCATGATCTTGCCGATGAGGCCGTGGAAGGCCGTGGCTACCATTTCACAGAATGTGGTGGGTGCCCCGGTGAGCCCAAATGGCATGCGCCTGTATACGTAATGACCTCTGCCGTCCACATAGAAACCGGTGTACGGGACGCTCTCGGGGGCAATAGGGATGGCGTGAAATCCCGCTTGCAGATCCATTACACTAATGAACTTATGTCCCGCGACCGCCTGTTGTTTGGCCGCTAGGTCGCCCATCGGGAACAGTCGTATCTGCGTGACATGGTTAACGGCAGCAAAATTCTGGACCAGTCGCCACTTAGCTGGTTGTGCCTCTGGTCTCGACTCTCCCTCCTTGTGGAATCCAACTTCCGGGTGTTTCACAGGGAACCCGTACTTTCGACATTCTGAGTTGGCCATGCGCTGCAGAGTCTCGATGTCCGTCCGTTCTGCACCGCCCGGCTTCGGGACCATGTTGATGGGCGACACGGCGGCGACTTGGTCCTGGGTGACCCGCTTGATAATTTTCGCCTCTTCCAGGTCGTCCAGCATGTCGTATAGGGCTTGTTTTTGGAGTTCGGAAAACTTTCGTTGGCCCACCCTCTTGGGGAAGGTTGCGTCGTCTGGTATGTCGAGTCTCATTTCTGTAATGTCTACCGGCAGCACTTCTGACAGACTAAGCGCGAATACGTCCGCAAACTCACCGACTAAACCTTCCACTTGCCGCCTCTGGTTTTCGTCAAGGTCGCTGCCAATTTTGACTTTGCTCAGGACCTCTCGTACCCGGCTGGGCTTGAAAGGGTCTGAACGTCGGTCTGATTTGGGTATTGGTGGCTGGTGCACTGATTTACGTTCTGGTTGGTCGAGGGTCTCGTTCAGCTGGACAAGCACTGCCGCCTGCTCTCGTGCCCTGTTTCTCTTCACCCTTTCGAGGACCTCCGTCAGGCGGTTCGGCTCCCTAGGGTTATCTACGAGTTCATTAATCAGCACTGATCTAATAGTCTGTTCTTCTGCCTCTGCGCCAGCTCGCTTCCACAAAACCTCCGGATCTTCGGTCGCGACAAGAGCAACCTCTTCAACGACCATCCGATCCACTTCCATCAGCGCGCTCTCCGCCACCCAGAATGGGTTCGCTTCCGCTGCCTTCTGTTCTGCCTGTGCTCGCAGTCTCGAACTTCGACGTGGAACTGGCTCACCGGGGCTCTCTAGTTCGCGATTCTGTTCGAGCTCGGGTTCGGTTTTAGGGTCTGGTCCTTTACCCCGTTCGGCTATTGGTTTAATGAGCGGTCGGGGCCCCTGTAACCGTGCCGGTTTTTGGGGGTTCGCGTTTACGACCGTTATTCTACCTGTCGGGGTGTCCAGTGAGAGCGTGTCTGTCCGGAACAGTTGCCTCGCACCCGCTGATGTAAGCCAGTCCTTTCCAAGCAAGACCTCAAACGCCCCCTTCGAGTCTAGCACTTCGAATCGGACTGGCCATTCCGCTTCTTGGTACGCCACGAACCCAACACCTGTACCAATCGAGGGTACACACGCTCCGTTCGCCATACGGCAGACAATTCGGGACTGCCGCAACCTGCCAAACAAATGTTCAATCTGCGCCCATACGGTAGAATCGACGACACACAGCATAGAACCGCCGTCCACAGTACCCCACAGGCTATTCCTTTGCTCTCCGGTTTGTCTAGCTAACCCGATCCTCATCTTGAACGGCCATTCTCTCTTGTTCGTTTCCTCCTCGACACTTCCCACGTCAATCACTAGCTGCTCGGGATATGGATAAATAAGGTCGTTCGATTCAGAGCGTGTACATAGTTCAGAAAAGCTATCAAACTGTACTGTCCTCATCTGCAGATTATCATCTAATCCCGAGCCAGCCGCTTCACTCTTCCAACTGGCTGGACTCGGGTCGACATGGCCGCCGCTTGCGCATGCCGACCTCATTCTTTTCCCAAACTCCCGGCGACAGACTCGAAATCCATCTCAGCATCCGAGTATTCGACCTGATGCGTGTCCTGGTACCGTGGAGCGGGCGTAGGCGTGTCTGGCTGTGTTCCCGCCCAGCGGTTGACTTCTGCCTCGCGCGAGAGCCTGCGCTGAACCGACTCCTGGTACTTGCGCTCGTGTTCTGCCAACGTATACGGTCCGCTCGCAGTGCACTCGAGCACACTATGATTCTCCCTTCCGCACCTTGGGCAAAGCTCAAGGGTTTGTTCGAACGTTCCCGGGGACAAGGGGTACGGGCGGCGAGACGATGGCCACTTCCCTGGGTTGGCCTTGTGCCATTCGTCTCGTCTGGCTTGGTAATCGGCTATCCCAACTGGCGAGTTGTCGACTTTCCCTCCTGGGCGAATAATCTGAGAACCCTGGAGGTTAAGTGCGCGCGACATGACCGATGGCAGGGGTCCAGAAGGTGTTTGGGGCGTGCTTGGCGGAGCTGCGGGCATGTGCGGCGGAATGTGGCGGAGGGGCGGTTGTGGAAGTGCTCTCGCCTCTGAGCTCGGGACTGTGTCGTTGAGCGGGATGATGGTCTGTTGGACTGAGTTGGAGAATCGGAGAGTTGAACGTCTGGATGTGGGTGTCTGCTGGTACTTTCGCGTTTGCGGCGTAGACGGCGGTCCGGCATGGGAAGGCTGAGAGTACGGCTGGTGAGGGGTAATGGTGGCCTCCTGCATCCAAGTGGTTAAAACCTCATAGACCGACTCTCGTTCGTACGCGTAGGCGACTTGTCTTGAACTGAGCGCGCCGATGTCCTTCATGAGTTCGTTGAAGTGGTCTTCGTACCGGTCGCCTTTTGGCAGCAAGTGTACTAGCCAGGACGGGAGTTCGGTGATGGTCTTGGAAACTCGGTCCTCGTCTGTGCTGTTCACCGACATGCCCAAAGCTCGGTGTTCTTCGGCCCAGACCTGATGGGGTTTGGTCATATTGGAGCGGTCCTGGAGTTTGGCGAGTATCTCTGGGGTGACCTCGAACCAATGAGCTGCCCAGGCCTCTTGCATCGCGTTGACGTGTGCGCTATTGTCCCACTGAGGAGTAGGCCAGCGTTTCTCGATCTCCTTCTCTAGATCCGGCCATTTCACCACGCTCTTCGCCTTGTCCGGTGTGTTCGTCAGGTTACGATACCACACATGGGCTGGACTTGCGTAGTCGAGATTGTTGACCCATACCTGAGCCCTTTCCTTGTCCGTCAGCCCAAATGTGTATTGTTTGAAATGGTGACGGTACTTAGCTTCGGGCATGGGCGAGTTCCCGTCTGCGAAGGCGCCAAGCTTCTGCACGAGAATCATGGCATCCCTCAGGCCAGACTGGACACCCGCCATAACGCTAGTGGCGGCAGAGCCTGATGATGGGGGCGTGGTCCCCAAAGGAATGATGGACAGGGTTGCACCGCCTGGAGCAGGAGTACTGGGTGCCAGATTCAGCACGGCGGTAGCCTGGGGCTGAGGCTGCGAAGGAGTGCGCGGTTGGCGCAAGACGGTGGTTGGGGATGCTGCCGGGTCGTCTTCACTCGACGAGCGTTCGCGCGGCTTGGAGCTGACCGGTGAGTTTGGTCTCGGACTATCGTCAACGTCTTCGCAAAAAACGCGTGCAGTGAGCGGGGCTGTTGGCAAGGTTGAGTGGCGGGGTCTGGGTCGAATTGGGGTCCGCGGCAACTGATCGTCGTCACTCTCGAACTCGAGGCCAGGCAGCGGTGCGGGGCTGGGTGGAAATGGGATGTTTGATGGAGTTGGGCTTGATTCGAGAGACACAAGGATTGATGAAAGAGACGGCGGGGTTGAGCTAGACTCTTGGTTGGTTGGCGGGGGTGCCGGGGAGACAGAAGGCTCCGGCGTTGGTTGTTGCAAAATCGCGGCTACAGCGTCCGCTGATAAGAATCGTCCTTCCGAGTTCCTCCACCTCCCGTTTGCGTCTTGAAAAGCCGTTTTGGTAATCGGCGCAGTCGAAAAAATCAGTAAAAGCGCGTCTTGTCGCGCGCAGTGATGCAGAAACGTGCTCTAGTAGTTTCAGCTCTTGGCTGACTGTCGAAAAAGCCCTCCGAAGGCGCTACGGTTCCCACTACTCGTCACCACAGTGGACACGCCGCGGATGGAGGTGGAAGCAAAGATGATATAACAGATGCACGTGATGCGCTAAGTACAGGCGCTGTAGGCGCCGACCCCCACTACATCGGTTCGTCCCTTAATTTGGACCAGGTCAGGAAAGCAGCTCTGGACTGCACTCTGAACCTTCCATTGGGCCCGGTACCTCTCGGCTCTTCGGACCCTCGATCCGTCGGCGTATGCTGCGAAGAACTTGGCTCGGGGGCTGGGGTTGCCTCCAAGGGTGCGGGCGACGGCGAGGCCGATCTCAGCCGCTCTCTTCGTGCTTCCCGGACTCGGGCTGCTCCGCTGAATTGTCCAAGGTAGGGCATTGTTGGTTTGTTGGGTGTGGGTAGAGCGGATAGGTGGCATGGGTCTGGCCTTGCCACTTTCCCCCTTCCCTTGATATACTCGACATACTCGTTGTCCAGTCACGTGATGACGCATCTCCAAGGGGTGCCCTTCCTTCGTTCCATCGTGTCGGCCTGTTCCTCGCTACGCTCGGGGCCTCCGCTCCTTCACTCCGGTCGGTGCCCCCTCTCCGACCCCTCCGGTATAGCAAGATAGTGGCTAGTCATGTGACTATAGTGGATCACGTGACTCGACTTTGTTGTTTGTTTTGAACTTTGTGGGTCATGTGATCATATCCCGTTTATTTGTTCTGGATTTCTCAATCACGTGATCCTGGTTGGTCACGTGACTTGACTTTATTTGTTGTTTCTCACCTGTGGTCCATGTGGCTGGACTTGGTCACGTGGTTCGCTTGTTTTTATTTGTACAGGTTTCTCTTCGCCTCAGGCTTTTAATGCGTCCGAAGCAAGGCTTGTAGTAACAACAACATGCGTGTCGTCACCCTTAACTACGAACCTCTTGACTGCTCTTGCTCCCACCCCTCCTCCACTGAGTATTGCGACTACTGCAACCTCGTCTTGGACTGCGCCCTTACCGACTATGAGTCGGGTGTCGGTTATTGGGAACATTACGGTGTCCTGGGTGAGTAGTTTTCCTCTTTCCCTGTTGTCTCCTTTGCTCATGGTTCCTTGTTTTCAGACGAGGGCGAGCTCAACCAGGAGGAGCATCTGCTCGCTCTGGCCGAGTATTTTGAAGAGGGTCGTTCCCCCTCGCCTCTCCCTGATCCCCAAGACCGTCGCGGCCTCCTGCGCCTTCGGAATTTCATGGCGGAGTACCCCGAGGGCGAGGCCCCCTGGCTTAGCCGGCGCCTGGTTGCCGCCAAGGCGGCTGCTCAGGAGTCCCGGATGTCTAAGAAGTCCCGAAAGGGCAAGAAGCCGTATAGCCGGCCCTCCACTAGTTGGACCAAGGGGCGGAATGTGTTAGAGGGTCTTTAATAATATAATTGTCTTTCGTGGTCCTGTTTTGTGTGACTTAAGTGTTTCGAAGTGACGCATCTCCGAGGGGTGCCCTTCCTGCGTTCCATTGCGTCAGCCTTATCCTCACTGACGCTCGGGGCTTCCGCTCCTTCACTTCGGTCGGTGCCCCCTCTCCGACCCCTCCGGTATTACGAGATAGCGTCCAGTCACGTGGAGTGTAGGTCATGTGACTCTCTTTTGTTTATTTTGATCATTTGGTCCTTAAGAAGGTTCTCGCGATACTCTTCTTCCCCTGATACCGTCACACTATGCCTGCCCCGTTTCTGAACTTTGACCCTCTTGAATGCTCTTGTTGGTCCTTGCTCCCGACAGAGTATTGTGCTTATTGTGATATTGTGTGTGACCTTGCCCTCTCAGACTATGAGGCGGGCTCCGGGTGTTGGGTCACCTTTGGCCAATCTGGTATGTGTCACGTCCGGTGCACCTACGTTCGCTCATCCTGTCCTAGAGCGTCAGATTGGTGAGATCGTCACACGTCAGATCTGGCGAGACCTATCCCTTGCCGGGGTGTACCCCTTTATTCCTCTTCGCTCTGGTCTACCCCTGTCCCCCTGTCCTGATAAGGAGGAGCTCATCATACCTGATGGTACTACAACACCGCCCCTGTCCTTCGCCAGGGTCAGCCAGTTAAATCGCGCTAGGGTATTTAAGTGTTCCATGCCTTATGTCTGGCCTGTTTTAACAAAGCGGAGGCGGTGATCTGTATCAGGCAATCTTTCATAATATGATTTGTACAAAGGGTGTTTATGGAGTGATCAAACAGGTGAATAAGCAATTTCGTCCAGCTCAGGGCCTTGAGCCGGTTCCAGGGACGGCATTTCTTCTTCTATGATGGTATCTCCTATCCTATCTGATACTTCCTGGTTCTCCCACTCCTCGAAGTCAAATGTACTCTTCTCATCAATGTCCGCTTTCATAGTAGTGTTGTCCCCCTCCTTCTTGTCCGCTAACAGCAGGTTCTCCATACTGTCGGCCAGACTCCTTTGGTCTGCGTCTTTGGGGGGGCGTACCTCGAGCCACTTCTTGAAATCTACCATGTTTGCTTCTTTCTCCCTGATGAGGACATACATCTCTTCCGCTGTTGTGGCTTCTAGGAGGCCGGGATAGGGAGCAGATGGAAGCTTCTTCCATTCTTCTAATAGGGCGTGTGCCCTGGCTTCCACATTCCAATCCCCCACCTCTGCTTCCTTTGCAGCCTCAGGGCTTCTGGTCCTTCTTCTATGTTTTGCCGCCTTGGCGACGGCATCGACGGTCGATCCTACGAGGCCATCAATTACATACATTTTTGTACGCATCAGCGCATTCTTTGTCCTAGGTGCTCCTTCGTGGCACCAAGTCAGGAGGCCCCTCTTTGGGTCCAGGTATTCGGTTGGACCAACCCAGTTCTGCTCGTTTCGCTCTTTCTTCGGGATGTACTGCAGGTTAGCTCCAGGCAGGACCCTCTCCGCATACCTTTGCGCCTCTTCCACGGTATAGCACTGAACCTCCGCCCATTGTGGGCTGTTCTTGTTAACGTAGGGTTGGATTCCCCTCTTCTTTTGGGGTGGACGTCGCATCACGCCCGCCCAGGTGTTATTCAGGGGTGCGTACTTGTTGTTTATTGGTGCTGAGTACTGGTTGTACAGATAGCCTGGGGTCCCCTTTGGTACTCCTTCTGGTCTGTTGGTGAAGCCCATACTATTGGATATTTAGGTGAGAGTGGGAGTGGTAAACGTATGCAGGGGGTGGTTCGTCGGGATGTTGATGTTCTATTTTCCAGCCTTAGTTCCTCGTCTTATAGGCTTCTTCCCCCTCTGTTTGTTGACTATTGCTCTGACTTGCAAGTCATTTGGCATCGGTGCGCCAGGTAAGCGCTTGCGTAAGTCCTCAAGTATGTCAGGCATCTCGGCGAACTTATCGGCACGCTCCATTGTGTCCTCAATGGGATCGTATCCTTTCCATCTAATTTGATAATAGGGTTTGCCATTCCGCCATTCCCAGTTCACCACATGGTCCACTTCGTATTCTTCCTCTCCTTCTTCTGTGATGATTGGCGGAGGTTTTATTTGTCTTCGGTGGAAGTCCTTGTCTTCTGTCACTGGTGACAGTAGGTTCACATGGAACACATTGTGAACCCTGATGGTTTTTGGTAGATCCAAACGATAAGCGTGTGAAGATACTTTTTCCGTGATGGTGAAGGGTCCTCCCTTGCTATTATCCAACTTTTTGCTTGGTCGTTTGGTTGACAGATTTGTTAATAGTAGCCAGACCTTGTCTCCGACTTTGAATTCTCTTCCCTGCTTCTCCAGGGCCCTGTGGAATTCCATTGAGGCCTTCGCCTCATCCCATATCCTTCTCATTTTCTCTTTCATTGAGTGTGCCGAGGGTACCTTGTTGTCCCAGCTGTCTTCCTTCAACAAATCCCACTTAGGTGTTCTCCCGTACACCGTCTCGAAGGCTGTTTGTCCTGTTGCTGAATTCACGTGGTTGTTGTGGCAGAACTCCGCAATCGGTAACCACTTCGTCCAGTCGTCTTGTTGGTAATTGCAGAAGGTCCTCAGGAACCCTTCTACCCATTGGTTTGTCCTCTCGGATATTCCATCAGTTTCTGGGTGGAAGGCAGTGGAGAATCTGCCGGTTCTATCTTCAGTCCTTTGTACAGGGATCGTAGGAATTGGCTGTTAAAGGTTGGCCCTCTGTCTGATACTGTTGTTTTTGGGGTTCCATGTAGCTTCCACACTTCTTTGATAAAAATTTCAGCCAATTGTTCGGCATTTGTTGATTCGTGGCAAGGGATGAAGTGTGCTTGTCTGGAGAATCAATCAATGACCGTCAGGATACTGTCATACCCCTTTGATTCTGGCAACTTGACGATGAAGTCATATGCAATGTCCTCCCAGGGTCTTTCTGGGATAGGCAGTGCTTTGTGTGGGATCGCTTGTTTGTGTCCTTTGGACCGTTGGCATATCTCGCAGGTGTCTACGTATCTGTTAACTTGTGCCTTCAGTCCTGGCCAGTAGTATTCCCTGGATATCAGTTCTAATGTTCTGGCATGTCCTTGGTGCCCTGCCACTGGTGAGTCGTGGAACCTTTGTAGGATTTCGATTTGTAAGTCCCTATCGTCCGGTATGTAGATCTTCCCATCGTATTCCAGAACGCCTTCCTTGATGTCGTATCTCCGGAACTCCTTGCGAACAGAGGGTGGTAACTGCTCCTTATTTGATACGCTATCCCACAAGACCTTTATCGCTTCGTCCTCTTTCTGTGCTTCCCTGACTTCATCTAGAAAGCTTGTTTTCACATCTGCCATGAATCCAACAAACTTCTCCAGTGGGATCATGACTTGTGGTTCCATGGGGCTATCTCCATGATCGCTCCTCCTTGATAGGGCGTCCGGTTTTTTAGACATCTTCCCCGGTCTATACACTATCTGGTAATTGAAGGAAGCCAATAGCAGGTACCAACGTGCGTGTCTTCTGTTCCACACCTTGGCTTCTTGCCAATACTGAAGGTTCCTATGGTCAGTATACACCGTGACTGGTATTTTGGTACCTTCCAACATCAGCCTCCAGTGCTCTAATGCCTGTACTATGGCCAAAAGTTCTTTATCGTAGGTATTGTAATTCCTTTGGGGTGGTGTAAAACTCTGCGAAAGGTATGCGATGGGGTGCAATCTCCCATCTTCCCCCTTTTGACTCAGGACTGCCCCTAAGGCTACTCCTGAGGCGTCAGTTTCCAGTATATATGGTTTCTCAGGGTCAGGGTGAATGAGTACCGGTTCCTTGGTAATAGCTTCTTTTATGCTTTGGAAGGCTTGTTCTTCCTTGTCTGTCCATTGGAACTTGATTCCTTTTTTGGTTAGCTCGGTTAGTGGTTTTGCCTTGCTGCTGAAGTTTTCCACCCATCGTCAATAGAAACCCGTTAGTCCAAGGAAGGCTTGCACCTGCTTGACTGTGGTTGGTGCCTTCCATTCTAGGATCGCTTTTACCTTTTCCTTTTCCATAGATATTCCTTCAGGTGAGATCACAATACCGATAAATGACGTTTCGATGGTGAAGAAATGGCACTTATGCAGCTTGAGAAATAAGTGATTGGCTCTTAGCCGGCGGAGGACCTCCCTTACGTGTTCCACGTGTTCTTCCCTAGTCTTTGAGAAGACTAGGATATCGTCCATGTACACAACCATGGTGGCTCCCAGCAAGTCTTTGAAAATGTCATTCATCCAGGCTTGGAAATACGACGGACCATTTATGACTCCAAAAGGCATGACCTTTGTTTCGTAAGTTCCAAGCTTGGATCGGAAGGCTGTCTTCCATTCGTCTCCTTTGCGAATTCAAATATTATTGAATCCCCATCTGACATCCATCTTGGTGAAGATTTTTGCTCCTTTCAGTTGTTCCAGGAGTTCGGTTTGCACTGGCATGGGAAATCGGAATGGTTTGGTGATGGCGTTTAGTTTTCTATAATCCACTACCAGCCTGAGTCCGCCATCTGCCTTGTTTACGTAGAAACATGGGGCGGCCATACTCGACTGGCTTTTCTGGATCTTGCCATCCTTCAATTCTTGTTCTATGTACTTTTCCAAGGCTTCCAATTCGGCTGGTGTCATAGGGTATGTTTTTGCTGGTTTTGGGAGTTCGGCTCCTTCTATAAGGTCGATTGCGCAATCAAATCCTTCTCTATGTGGGGGTAATTCCCGGAACCCTTCCTCTTGGAAAAGATCTATAAAGTCTGCAAATTCCTGGGGTATTAGCGGTTCTTCTCTTGAAGCTTTACCTATGATAGAATCCTTGTATGTGATCGTTAGGTCCTTCCATGCTATTACTGGTTCGGCTTCATCTAGCCAGTCTTTTCCCAGTATGATCTCTGTATCCCCCAAGGGCATAACGTAAAGTTTGCACTTTAGGGTTTTACCTTCTACCTCTATGTTCAGTTCCGTTTCCTTGGCAATTGCGTTTTTTATTTCTCTGCCATTGATGGCTATTACGGATTTCTTAGTACTGAGCTCTTTGGTTGGAATGTTTTTCTGAATCATGTAATCTTGATCAATGAAGTTACGTGATGACCCCGAGTCAATGAGTGTTTTTGCTGGATCCATGATTCCCTCGACCGATGTGTAGATTATGGATTGATTACTTGATTTCTTAAGATAGTATACATCGGTTGGGGTTTCCTTTTCTGGGTCTCCCGACATGGGAACGGTTGACCCTTCTAGTTTTCCGATTCTGACTCAGGATCTTGTGTGTCGGTATTCCGCTCAGTACCTGCCTTTCCCTGTATCTTGCCCTTGTCGTATGTCCATTGTCCTTGGCAGTCTTTCATCAGGTGTCCTTTCTTTCCACACTTGATGCAAAGCTGTTCCTTTCGTCGGCGGTCCTTTTCTTCTTTAGGGATTTGTACGATTGTTGCCTGTTTGTTCCTTTGTGGGTTATTTGATCCCTTATTTCCCGAAGATCCCCCTCGTTGTTGGTTCCAGTTTGAGGACCCTAGTCCGGGTCCAGTTGAGTTGAACCTTTGGGTTGTGAAGATCATGTCATCGAACTTGCAAGCGGCTTGGAATATTCCTTCCAGGGTCATTGTTTGGTCGTCCTCCATCAGCATGGTAATTCGTGTCAGTTCCTTTTTTACTTTGGGTTTGAGGCCTTCTCTGAACCTGTCTATTAATGCTTGGTCATTCCAATTTACTTCCTGCATAAGGGTTCTAAATTGCGTGACATAGCTTTGTGCACTCTTGGTTTGTGTTAGTTTATTTAAGTCCCTAATGGCCTTCTCCTTCTTGACTGGGTCGGAGAAGTCTGCTAGGAACGCCTTTTTGAAATTAGCCCATGACTGCAGTATGGTATGTTCTTCTTTCAACGATAGTTTACGTAGGAAGGGTTGTGCCCAGTTACCAGCGTCTCCATTCTGCATGTTCATTAGTACGTTTGTAATCTTTTTCTTATCATCGAAGATCCCTTCTTCGTAATCGTCAAAGTATATTTCCATTTTCATGATAAAATTTTCAGCATCCTTTCCCTTTTTCCCATTGAAAGGGTCGGGTTTCTTTGTTCGGGCTTCTTTTGGCACGCTTGTCCCTACGTTGGTAGTCTGGTTCAGGAAAGATGGTCCTTCAGGTTCGCCTCTTGCCCTCCTGGTCAAGGGTACTGTCGGTTGAGCTGTGGATTCCCTCTGGAAGGATTGTCCTACAAACGGTTGTGGGTCGATGGATGGTGATCTGGAACGGGAGGGAGATCCTGGTATTGTTACCCTAGGTTCTTGTCTGCGAGTTTCCCTGGTTGTCCTTTCTTCTACTGCCGGTGGTTTATCCAAGGAATTGGTTAAGTCAGTTATTCGTTGTTCCAGGGCAGTCAATGTTTCATCTATGCCGCTGAGGTGTCCGTTGGTTTCCTTTGCTGTCGATGCCTGTGTTTGTAAGGTAGAGTTTAGTTCTTTTATAGTTGTCTCTAGTCCTTCAAGTTTCCCTATGATGTTACTCGTGTGAGTTTCTAGTCCTTTGGCCCTTTCTGCTGCCACATAGCTGTTATTTACGGCCTTCATGGTTTCCTCTGATATTTCCCTGAATTTCCCTTGTTGATCTTGGATCAACGTCTGGTTGGTTGTCGCTATTTGGTTTACCTTCTGAATTTCACGAACGGTATTTTGTTTCAGGAGATTCAGTCCGCCTCTTAGGGCTACGGCGATTGTCTGTATAGGGTTGGGTTCTCTTGGGGTGAGAATTCCTCCCCCTACAGTTTGGTCTGTGATATTTCCTGCCGTGTCCCCGAATGTTATGGGTGGTTCTTGTAGGGTTAAGTCGGTTGCTTGGTCATACATGACTCGAGTCATGTCCTCCACTTCATCTGGGGAGTCCTCCCTAGGAGGGGGCGGTGGCGCGATTGAGGAACCTATCGTTGGTTGGGGAACCCGTATTGGCCTTCTAGGTTGTGGCTGTCACGTTCAACTACTTAATGGCTCAGGCAGAACTAAATCCTCGACGACAAGAGGTCAAGTTCTTGAGGAATCCTCTTCGAACTTGACCCTGTTTATATATTGGTACAGACACAGCCGAGAATACACGAATGCAAACTACAATTGGTCTTTTGATATCAAATGAAGACGCGTCAGCGTATTACAAAGATTCCAGAAAGTTCCATGAGTCACATGACATGTAAACTATAGAATAATATATTAAGGAAAATGTTATTAATTATATTAAATGTCAACGACGCCTTCTGGCTCGTGACACTACCCCCTCCCCAAGGTCAGGGTGTCGGATGGCTTTTGGGTTTTCGCGATGGAATTTTCTAACGGCACTCATGGCGGTATCTAGATGTTCGAGTGGTTCCCATGTATTAGATTCTGGACCGTAGCCTTTCCAGTGCACCAGGTATTGTACTTGATTGCGGCGCTTTCTTGAGTCTAAGATTTTCTCGACCTCGTATTCCTCTTCGCCGTCCGGTGTAGTTTCAGCAGGAGGCTGAGGTGGATCACGACCAAAGGGATCCTCCTTCTTCAGAGATACTAGGGAGGTGTGGAAAACAGGGTGGACTCGAAGGGTATGAGGTAGATCTAGTTTGAACGCGTGTGTACCTTCGCGTTTCAAGACTTTGTACGGTCCGATCTTCTTTGCAGATAGTTTTGCCACTGGCCTCTCCGTCTTGATATTGCGAGCATCTAGCCATACTTTATCTCCAACCTTGATTTCCTCAGGCGCGCGATGTTTAAGATCGTAGTAGTGTTTAATTTTTTCGTTCGCCAAGGTGACTGATGACTGGAGTTCTTCCATACGTAGTTTTAACTGATTGGCTCGTTCGTCGGCGTGAGGCACGGATTTGTCAGCTTGTTGTCCTACTGAGAATCTAGGGTGGAACCCGTAGCACGCATAGAACGGTGTTTGGTTTGTGGATGCGTTAACACTGTTGTTGTATGCGAACTCTGCCATAGGGAGGATTCCTACCCAGTCGTCTTGTTTGTAGGCTACATAGTGGCGAAGATATACTTCTACGACTTGGTTGAGGCGTTCCGCTAGGCCATCTGTTTGAGGTCGAAAAGCAGTGGACAAGGAGGGTTTAATATCGAGCCTTTTATATAATTGTTTAAGGAAGGCCGAGTTAAACTGGGGACCTCGATCAGAGATGGTCTTGGATGGAAGGCCATGTAGTTTCCATACGTATGTTACAAATAGGTTAGCAACGTCGACGGCAGAGGCCCTAGAGGTGGTGGGAATGAAGTGTACCATGCGCGACATGCGGTCGACGACCGTGAGGATAGCGTCAAATCCTTCTGACTCGGGGAGACCTGTGATTAGATCATAGTTGATGTGGTCCCAAGGTCGCGAAGGCAATTCAATTGGATTGAGCAATCCTGGAGGAAGTTGATTGGAATGTTTGTTTCGAATGCAGGATTCACAGTGGGACACGTAAGAGGTCACCGATTTTTTAAGAGATTTCCAGTAATACTTGCGGTTGACCAGTTCTAATGTCCTGAATTGTCCGGGATGTCCCGCAGCCATATTGTCGTGACGACTCGCAAGAATGTCTTTGCGAATGGAGTCGTCGTTGGGTACATATATTTTATTTTTGAATATAAGGAGTCCGTCGTTCCAGGACCAGTTTTTAACCTTATCATTCTTCTGGAGAGCTTCTATAATGTGATTCAGTCGCTCGTCTTGTAGATAAGCATCGCGAATGCGATCATCGAGGACTTCATCCGGCTCAATTGCAGCGATAAAGAGGGCCGGGTCAAGCAGAGCTCGGCTCTCACCCCCCCCTAAGGGTCGGTGTTCATCTTTCCGTGACAAGATATCTGCTTTTCCATTTGTCTTGCCAGGGCGATACTTCAATTGGAAATTGAACTCAGATAGGAAACCTGCCCAACGTGCCAGGCGTCCCCTCAAGTCCTTTGAGGCCTTGAAAGGCTCGAGATTCTTGTGGTCCGTAATGATTTGGACTGGTAGTGCCGTACCTTCTAGCAAGTGACGCCATTCCTTGAGCGCCTTGACTATTGCCAGAAGTTCTTTATGGTATATATCGTAGTTGCGCTCGGCTGGGGTCATAGCCTTAGACAAAAACGCAACAGGGTGAAGGCGGTCGTCCTCTGAGAATTGCGATAGGATAGCGCCAGTAGCAAAGTCTGAGGCGTCGCACTCTAGGAAGAACTGCTTTGAGATATCGGGAGTAATTAATACGGGGGCGGAGCGAAGTGCTTCTTTGAGTTGCTCGAAGGCGGCAGCGCATTCTTCAGTCCATTCCCAAGGATGATTTTTTCGAGTTAAGTTAAACAGGGGCGCAGCAATACGTGAATAGTCCTTGATAAAGGTCCGATAAAAATTACAGAACCCAACAAATTCTTGTACCTGAACAACTTTTGAAGGGACCGACCAGTCGATGGCTTTAACGACTTTAGCGGGGTCGACTCGGATTCCTTCTGGGGACACAATGAGTCCCAAGTAGTCGATTTCCTTGACGCTAAAGAAACATTTGGCCAAATTACAGTACAGGTGGTGTTTTTTCAATCGCGATAGTACCTCCCAAACATGTTTCTCGTGGTCCGCTTCGTTTTTTGAAAAAACCAAGATATCGTCCAGGTATATGATGACGTATACATCCAGAATGTCTCTGAAAATGTCGTTCATAAAGTGTTGGAAAGTAGCCGGGGCGTTCGTAAGTCCGAAGGGCATAACAAGGTATTCAAAGAGACCGTAGCGAGTTTTGAAAGCAGTTTTCCACTCGTCCCCTTCCTTGATGCGAACTAAATTATAGCCCCACTTAAGATCGAATTTAGAGAATATTTTTGCTCCTCGGAGTTTTTCGATAAGATCATTGCTCCTTGGTAGCGGGTATACGTTTTTCACCGTCATATCGTTCAACTTTCGGTAGTCTATACACATCCGGAGGCTCCCGTTCTTCTTTTTTACGAATATGACGGGGGATGCCATGGGGGATTTCGACGGACGGATGAGACCTGCTTCAAGCTGTTTGGTGACTGTCTTCCGTAATTCCTCATCCTCCTTGGGTCCTAGGCTGTAAATAGGACCGTGGCGTGGTGCTGTGTCAGGTTTCAGGGTAATTTCGCAGTCGTATGGGCGATGTGGAGGGAGTGGAGAGATTTCCTCTTCTGTAAATATTTTTGCAAACTCGGAGTACTTTTCTGGTAGTTCGGATGTGGCTGCAATTTCTAGATCGGGTTCCCCACTTTTGACGATGGGAGAGGTGTGGAGACAATTTTCCGAGCAATAACGGGAGGAAAAAAGAAGTGATTTCTTGTCCCAGTCAATAGCTGGGTTATGGCGCTTTAGCCAGGCCATTCCTAAGACTAGGTCGTGGTTACTGACGTTGATGACATAGGCATCTACCTCCTCCTCATGCTCGAAAATTTTTAGGTTCAGTGTGACATAATGTTCCACTCGACCCGAATCAATTTCGCGCCCATCGATAACCTTTAGGCGACGGGGTTTGTCCAATTTATTTTTAAATAACTGGAAGTCACGGACTATGTTTTCATTTATAAAAATAGAAGAAGCACCAGAATCTATCATGGCCCATCCCGAGAATGGTTTTCCCTGGATTGCCGAACGTTTTTCGAGGGGGTTTTCACACGGCTGCGCACGAAACATCAACATAAATTGGGATTCGTTTGTAAGAGACATGATTTCCAAATCAGAAGATAATACATGTGCAGCCGAGAATTTGTTCATATTTTTCAGAATTTCGCCCAAAGCTGACCCCCTCGCCAGGTTCAGGCGTCGTCTTTTACCGACTCGTCATCCGAGTCCGGTTCCTTTATCTCCTCGACCCTAGCTTCATAGCCGGAAATGGGTTTAGATGGGCAATCGCGGGCCATGTGACCCTTTCCTTGGCAGCGTAGGCAAGTGATTTCACCTTTGCGCCTTTCTCCGTCTAGCTCCATGGGTCCCGGGCCCTTTCCTTTGGCTAGTGGAGGTGGAGGCGGAACGCGCGATGTACTTGTCATGGGGCGATCATCCTTTTTGAGGGCTGGAAATGGAACTTGTACTGTAGTGTTTTGTCCTGCCCATTTGACGTTTGGAGTGACTTGACCCCGAGCGTTGCGACCAATCGACTCGATTTTTCCTTTTACCGCGCGTCCGTCCGTACCAATCATGTAAACAGCGTCCCCCATAGATAATTTTTCACGACCCGGGTTACTCGAGGTTTGCGCTTTATTTTCCAATTTGAAAGATTTATTTGTCTGGGAGTTGTACGCTTCGACTCGTAGGTCGATCTCGAGAGCCCGATCGGCGACATCCTGGAAGGTAGTGGTGGCGTCTTGTGGATCAAACAACTGGGCCAGCATATGGGCTTTGATGGTCTCGTTTAATCCGTCATAGAACATATCTCGCAAGACCTCGTCGTTGTACCGTAGATAGGTTGCACAGGCTTGGAAGTCACGCAAGTATTCTTGGACTGACTTTGTCTGTTTGAGCGAGCGTATTTTTTTACGAGCTTTTTCAGCCCGGTCGGTTTCCCCAAATCGTTTATCGAATTCGGCCCAAAAAGTTGTCCAGTTGCGTAACCAGGCGACGTTTCCATGCATGATTTCCTGCTCTTGATATGGTTGAATCCATTCTAGAGCGTTCCCGTCAAGATACGAAATGGTAAATAGTACTTTTTGTTGGTCGGTTGCATTGGGGGCGCATGCTACAAGATACGAATTGACGGCGATTTTAAATGCCGTGGCCTTCCCCTTTTCCCCTTTGAATTTTTCAGGTTTGGCCAACTTGATCCCATTGCTGCTTGTCGTGGTGGTAGGCGCTGCCGGTGGTGGGGGATTGGGTTGGTGCGGCGGTGGAGGAGCAGCGGGTTGTTGTGGTTGGGGAACCACTGGTGCTGCGATCAGAGCCTGTGTGTCTCGGTGTATGTCATGCGCATAACGGTTTACTGTGTCGACGCTGGTTTCCAGAGTAGTTAACCGTGTATTGATTTGATTGATTTCCCCAAGTGGGATAATTTCGTTGCACACTAACGCCACTTGGTCTCGAATTCCTTCCACTTCAGTTTTTAGTTCGTCCAGACTGTTTTTAAATTCGGTATGCATGCGTTGAAAAAGTCCCAGCAGGGTGTGAGCTTCAGCCGGGCGTATCGTGGCGTTGGGGTCTAAATTGTGCATAAACGCTGCATCTAGGTGCGCGTCGGATACATGTGTAGCATGTGATACAAAAGAAGCACGAGAGTCCGGACGAGATGGGGGAGCATATGCATAGTCAGCCTCCTGTTGCCATCCGCTAGTATCGGGGTTCATGTTTGCGGTTCTTCGAGTACGCCCTCGGGATACAGAAGTATTTCGGGCGTAGGGATGTCTTGGAGTACGCCTGTCCGTGGTTGCGAATGTAAATCGCTTAAACTAAGCGATGCGGACCAGGGGTCGGAATTAGGGTGGAAAGTTTCAAAGAATACGTCCCGAACGTGGCCAATGATGAACGGCACCGGCAGAGATTGGTCAATGCGTTCCTCAACTTCAATGAGTTGCTCGTAAAAATAACGGTGTTGGTCGGTGAGAACGGCGTCGGCGGCTTGATATAGTTGAATGCGGGCACGGAGGTTTCGATTCTGAGTCTCGATTTCGACCCAGTGGAGGGGATTAAGATAAATCAAGAACCTGTACAGGTTGATGACTAAGCGAATTACTAGGTTGACAAGGGACACTAGCAGGAATGTAAATATAGAGGTTGCCCCACGCCGGAGGACTTACTGGCTAGATATGGGTGCTCTTGAAGCCGGGTTTACGCGTATTTAATCACTGCCCACTGCTCCCCAACTAGCGTTGGACAGTCCCTATTACTAATCAACTGCCTTGGACGGGCGTGATGTAGCACGGGTTTTCTGCAAGCGGTTGGATTGCTGACTGTGCGGTGTGAAGCGCTTGGTCCAGAGACCAGTATGAGTGGGTGATAATCCACGAGCGCCTTTTAGACACCTGGTACTGGATAGGGCTCCGGTGCTTTTGACTATTATGCACCTACTCCCAGTCTCCGTTTCCCAGTAGGCTAGTACGCAAGCGATGTCTCGACTCCCTAAGCTATACAAATGCCAAATATAGGATAAAAGCCACGAGTGGCGACGAAGGAATATGGGGGATTGGCTTAGCCGGGAAGTGTGCCAATGGCAAGGGTGGTTAAGGGTTGGGAATGGTTGTAGACCCTTGCGATTGGTAGAAGAACTTGACCTAGTGTCACGTTCAACTACTTAATGGCTCAGGCAGAACTAAATCCTCGACGACAGGAGGTCAAGTTCTTGAGGAATCCTCTTCGAACTTGACCCTGTTTATATATTGGTACAGACACAGCCGAGAATACACGAATGCAAACTACAATTGGTCTTTTGATATCAAATGAAGACGCGTCAGCGTATTACAAAGATTCCAGAAAGTTCCATGAGTCACATGACATGTAAACTATAGAATAATATATTAAGGAAAATGTTATTAATTATATTAAATGTCAACGACGCCTTCTGGCTCGTGACAGTGGCTGGTTCATGGTCGGTTGATTTGGTGGCATACTTCCAGGTAGGCCCGGAAGTGTGGTATCGGCTGGATCTTCTGTGGTTGGGGCAGGATTTGTTTCTGTTGCTACGTGTTGTGATTGTCGGCTCATCGACCTGGTTACTCTTCCTGAGTTCTGCTGCGCCATAGTTTCCGGTTGTTCTCTTATGTAACGCAGAGGTTAGTTGGTATCTCCTTGTACTCGACCCTGGTATCTGTGAGAGATACGGTATCGCCACTAGTTAAGTGTTAAGTTTGCTTTGTAATGTCAGGACTCTGTGTCGCTGTCTCTTGTTGATCCTTAAGTAGTGGCTACGTTCGTCTATAGTCTTTATTATGTCTTATTGGGTTAGGTTTGATTGGTAGTTTACACGCTGAGTCCGGTGGTGGACAAGATAAAGCAAACTGGGGCTTCCAGGTTTGCTTGGGCCACTTATATACCCGTGGCTGGGTGTGAGTCATTGCTGCGGCGCAGTCCGCAGTTGTTTTGGATCATGTGACTTCCCCAGTCGTAATGTCACATGGTAGGAGGTCACATGATGGTGTTTATTGGATGACATAAGTTTATCCTATGTTTGTGCGGCTCCGAATCTTATGGAGCCGCCCTTAGTCCTAGGTCACGTGATTTAAGCGCCGGGATCACGTGATAACTCGCTCCTCGCTCCAAGTTACAGGGTAGAGAAGTTGCTGGAGCGAGTTACATAACCACGGTAAGCGCCGAGCGTTAGCTAAGCGCCGAGGTCACGTGATAACTCGCTCCTCGCTCCAAGTTACAAGACAGAGAAGTTGCTGGAGCGAGTTATGTAACCACGATAAGCGCCGAGGTCACGTGACCTTGTTTATAGCATGTTCGACATCGGAGAAAATGCTTTAAATCAGTGATAAATTCCTTGGCTCCGTTATGTCTGTTGTGCGGGTCATAACACATAGAGGCTGGGTATCAGATGGCGGTTAAGCTGGCGGTTCATCAATCTCAACAGTCCGAGTCGCCGCAAAGAGGAGACACGATACCCATGACTAATTGACACTTACAAACGTCGATTAAACAGGCATGAAGGTCTAGAACACGTGGATACGGCGTCGGTTGGAGCTCAAAGTAGCAATAAACGTATGACATGACATCATAGCGCAAGATGTCATACCGCGATAGGCTATCTAGTAAATAAGTATAAATTTTTGTAATTTTGGGGGTATCATTGTGGCCGCCAGAGACCTTGCTTAGGCAAGGTAATCTGACCAAAAGCTGCTCTTCCTCTGCCTCTGGTGAACCCTTGTCGGCCGTCCTCTCTGATCGGCTTAAAAGCTTATGGGGTAACTAGGGTGTGGTTTAACATTCTGGTGAAACTACATACGTGTTATCTATCTATCCAATATGCCAGTGTAAAAATTAGTATTTTGCTGGTGATTACACCATTACGAAACCCCCGGTGTGACAACACCATCGGTTTTTGCTGAGTACCTGCTCTCTGCTCTTTGCCTTGAGGCAATTTTTTATGTTCTCTAGGCCATCTGATCCAATCACAACAACACAAAAATCAAATTGTATGTCAAATCTCAAGTGGCCACTTTGACTCCAGTCAAAACCGCCGGGTTTGGGAAAGTATTTTCCAATTATCTCATGCATCTTTGATGCCACTGAGCTTTTGATGGTACATATGTGCTCCTAGAAGCTTGGCGCACCAGCTGACAAATTTTCGCAAATTTGAAATTCCTACATACCGGCAACCCTTCTGACAAATCACACCAAGTTCATCAGGTGCTCCTCAACTGCAAATGTAGTAGCTGCGAAGACAAGTTGTGGTCGCTCAAATGTCATCACAACTACATGTAAATGCTTTCAGAAAATAGCCAGAAATTCTAGCTTTCGATTCATATAGGTCTCATCTTGGTTGAAAATTCTTAAGGGGGGGATCGGCGACAATCATTCAATGAAATATTCAGTCAAAGGTGCAGACAATGAGAAGTAGTAAGAACATAGCATTTACTTGAACATATATATATGAATTGATGCGTGAAGGTGTGCTGAGTACGATGAACCTAGTTAGGACTTCAGGGGATGAACACAGCAAGAGATAGAGGCGAAATACAGGGGCGTACCCCTGAAAGCGCCACACCCACTAGTGAATCTAGCCGTGCAAATGTCGCTCCCGCGTGCGGGATCGGTGCGAAATACGTATCATAAGTATTGTGCCAAGTTTCACGTGTATTGGAGGCGATCTAGTGGGGGTTTTCGCCGGAATGCTCCCCCCTGAACAGCTGAAACCTCCCTAATCCCCCTTTACAGCTTTTTTGAAGGGGTCTCAGCCGTTTCTGACAAGATAGGCGGGCTCAGGGCCCCTTGAAACCATAGTAAGGCTTGATGCAGTATAGAGATTAATTGAAAAAATATTGAAGTACATGATACACTCGGGGTGGATGCACAGTTGCCCCCAGGCAAGGCACACCAGTGTTTAGTTTACATGAAAAACACACACCTGTGAGAAAGTGACACGTTTTTTTGGGGGTTTTGAGGGTCGCTGAATCAATTCGCAGACTCAGATCCGTCTGAATCTGTGTCCCTAGGGCTGTATGCATACCTGCGCATCTTTATCTATTATTTCTGGATGGTTTTTGACGGCGATCTCCCAATACAGATTTTTCTACAGCATATGAAGTATATATTTGAGGAGCTGTAGATTTTGTGCATTTAATGAGCCGTTTCGCAGTTCTTTGTGATGGGTTTCTGAAAAGCTTCTCCCTTCCACCGATTCTCCCGCGGCAGTAACTAGGAGTTATCTCCAGCTACACTGATCTATAGACTGCGTATAATATATCATTCGGAAGCCCCAAATTTCCTGTAGTTTTTTGTATTTATCAATATAGTTATATACATATATCATTCAAAACTTTGATACTGACGGTGACTTGGCGTCGCGCGAGCACTCAAAGTTGTCATGTGATCAAGCTTAATGTTTGTTTTTCGCATCAGCCCATAGTCACATGACCACTGAATTGCCTCTGCTCTCGACAACAACAGCCCTCGTCGGTAAGTACTGGTGTCCACCCTTAAAACGCGCATGCGGCCTCAACGAACAAGCTGCACGACAGAGAGCATGGACTTGACGCGCAGGCCAACCGAGGAAACGCCACCTCGCCGATCGAAAGCCAACGGGCGCCTCAACCGGCCCCTGCGTCCTGCGCGGCGCTGCACGCCGAGCCCGCCCACGTGTACCACCACTCGCGAACTACCCTGCACGCCCACTGTTCAACGCATCGCCCATGCCTGCGCTTGCGCAGTCCCTCCCGGCGTCCACGACCTAACGCACCTGCCACTCTCCTAGCCTGTCGCTGGTGCCGGCGATCGTGACGGCGTCGGTCCGCCAGCACTCCCTGACGGAGCGCCCGGTCTGCTGTCGTTCAGCCCTCGATGGTGAGTGAGCAACCGTTCCAAACACGCTGCATACGCTAACTCTGCCAGCGTACCCGGTACCTACCTGACTCACCGCGTGCTCCACCCGACGTGCCAGGCCTCTTGGACCGAGGCGCGCGCCGGCTCCCCCCGCCGCTTCAGCTTGTTTCAGCGCTCAGCCCTCATCTCTGCCCAACTCGGACGCTGCTCGGGGCGATCAGCGCCGCCTACCGCTCGGTGCCATTGTCGAACAACGCCCCCCCGCGAGAAACGCGGCTACGTCCGACACCCCCGTCGTTCAATATCTGCTGGCCCCGTCCGTTGTACGGCATCCCCCCGTCTCGTCCGACACTCACAGCTGCCTGGTCCCTCATCTCGCCCAATGACCGACGGTGCACAGGATACTGGGGTCATGGTAAGTGTTTCTTTTTTCAATTCCTCTCAGTATGTAAATAGTCATTCAAAATACATATTGATCAAATATATCATGTGTGTGAACAAGTGAGAACAGGGCTCTGCTCTTGTACAGTAGAGCTGTCTCTGCGGTACATGTATACTCTACCCAGTGCTTGCCCGTAGAGTCACGGCTCTACAGTAGATCTACCGTAGAAATCAAGGCTCCACGTGAATGGTCACGAACAGATGCCCTACGAGGCCCTACGTAGGGTTTGGTAGAGCCTGATGTTTTTGCTGAAGTATATATGCTCCTCCACTCGCCCAGTCTTATGTGTCATGATCATCGCTATGGAAGATGATAACACTCATGTGTATAGGCCTGTAAGTACTCTACACTAGTGTTCTCGAAGCATGGCCACCTAGCTATACCTTTGTTACCTTAGCTTGCTGTTGTTTCAACTCGTCCCCCCTTTGTCTGTTGTGGTAACCATGTACTGTAGATGCTGGCGTCTGCCTTACGCATATATATCTGTACATCCAGCTACTCTTGAGCTCACTAGCTTTGAACGCTCCCCCCTATAGCTAATTGTTCCAATCAAATCCATTCAGCAGGAAATCTGGTGTTTTGATGCAGCGCGCTGGACACGCCAGAGGGCAGCAATGGGTCTCGATAGCTATGGACGACAGAATGATATCAACAGACCACGTGACCCCCTACTACAGGCTCCCCCCTCAAAGACACCCACACGCCCTTGTGTGGCACAGAACGTTCAAGAGACAAAGAAAGGGCAGGAAGAGACACAAAAGGAGAAAGAAAACTAAAGAAAAATCGCATAGACAACATCAACGAGGTCTCAAACCGCTCTGGCACGCGAAAATGAACCATCCTCGACAAAAATCCAAGACCGCAAATAACGGCTCCGTCATCTCGCCTCCCTCCTTCAAACCACCAGGAAAAAGCCCTTCGGCTAGATGGCCTAACAGGCCAGGAGCAATTGCCTCCACGTCGACGATCCCTTGTGCCGCACGGCCAAGGAAATAACCTTCCTCCGGGGATCGAGCGTGATGGCCGAGAGCAATCAGGTAGGCAAAATCGGGGTTTATATCCCGACCAGACACAACCCACTCGCCAGGATGATACTTGCCTGGGTGTACAGGCGGCGGACAAGACGGAATTGGGGTGGGTGGCATAACAGGTACGCTGGGAGGAGGCGAGCAGGGTGTTGGACATCCGTAATCCTCCGCGCGAGCAGGCCCGTTTGCCTTGTAGATCAACCCAGGAACGTTCCGAATCGCGTCACGGAGACCTGAAGGAGTGGGCGGCCGTTTAGGAACATAGCAGGACGACGGGTGGAGCAAAAAGAGGTCGGATGGGGAGGTTTTTGCACTGTCCGCTGAAGGGAGGGACTTCCGGGACGAGTATGCTCGTCCAATCGACTCGAACTGGCGACATCGCCTTTTTCGTCGACCCAGCCCATGCCAGGCGGTTGGATCTGGCGCTCGAAGGCACTCCAGGTCGCGCGGTTGAGCCTGAGCGCGAGCTAGACGCTCCATTCGATCCCGTTCCACGGCTTGGGCCTTGGTCCATGCAGCCCGCAAGTGATCGAGCAGGACATGTGCTTCGGATAAGGCGGTCTCGAGAAGCTGCCCGCTTCGTCGAATGCGTTTGGGAAGCGCGGAAAACCATTCGAGCTCGACAGGTGGTCGCTCCCGCCGGTTCACAGCGTCTCGGAGGGCCGATTCGATCGATCGGGCAGCCTGCTGATCAGCAGGGTCGATAGCAGGCATGTTGGAGACGAGAACAGAGGACGTGGCAAGGTTAGTGGATGTATTCCACCACAAACAACGGAGATTGATGCGCGCAGACGTGATGACTCCAGCGTTATGCAACGCGTGTAAAAAGAGCGCGATCTGGATGCTAGAAAGATGAAAAATTCGCCCAAGCGAACTATCACAGAAGTGGAGCGGGTGGCGACAATATACGGTGTAGGATTGAACGGCGGTGCGGAACGGCAGCGTGAAAGAGTCCAATCGATGCGTAGCGACGGGGACTATTGAACGATGGTTTCAACAAATCGAGCAACCCTGAATTGAGAATGTAATGAAGAAGCTGAGCTAGGTGTACGTCGATAGAAAGAAAATTATAAAGCTGTATGACAATAGAGCAACCTGCTGAGCGATTATTGGCAGAGCGCGTCGAGAAGGCTGCGAGCAGATGAGCGGTTACGCTCGTTCGATACGTAGAGAAGAGGGCTATCGAATGAGCTATTTAGGAGCGTTTGGAGCGCGCTTCACGATGACCGGATACGCGACGGGACGACTGGACGAAATTGAGAGAGGTCGGGGCAAGTTGAGGGCCAAGAATCGACGGAAGAGTGCGTGAAGGGGCTTGTTGGATCCGGTTGAGTGAGGATAGTTGTTTGAGTAGGTGTATGAGCGTTGTATGACGCGTAGACGTCAGAAAAACGCTGGTAAGTGCGCCGGGATAGGGCAGTTGCTGTGCGCGGTTGTAAAACCGCTGGGGGGCGCGTTGAAAGCGTTGGAACGCGCCAATGAAGCGCAGATGGGGAAAGAGCGTGTACAGAAAGCACGCAAGGTTGTCGGATCCACTCTCGTCACCACGGTGGACACGCCGGAGGGCAGCAATGGGTCTCGATAGCTATGGACGACAGAATGATATCAACAGACCACGTGACCCCCTACTACAGCGCCGACCAAATTACTAATAATGCGGGGCCAAGTCGCCAACGGGTTAGCTAAATGTATTGCAACATGATATCGGCTGAGCTGAAACATAACTTCAAAAGTCACATCATAAGAACCAACTACCCGCACATTGCTACTGTGCAAGATGTGGCGGAATGGTTAAACAGAAGCCCAGCACAATCGCGGACCACCATCAGCAAAAACCACCTAGGATCCCAACCCTTTGAAAGTGGTTTTGGAAAACTGGGTGTTGACCAAAGGTGTTTTGACCTTCCCCCTAAATTTTAGCTAGTTTTGACCACCCCCCCAGGATCCCATGGAGTCGAAACCAGTTTGGATCCGGGGGGTGGATTTTGACCAGTCAAAACCCAGTCTGCTTACCATACTAGGAAATAATGTTGCCAAGACTTGCCTTTTTTGGAAGTTGCCAAAAAAGGAAATGAAAAATAATAACATTTTCGTTATTTTCACAGGATCCTCTTTCCTTTTTGGGCACCTTCCAAAAAAGGCAAGTCTTGGCAACATTATTTCCTAGTATGGTAAGCAGACTGGGTTTTGACTGGTCAAAATCCACCCCCCGGATCCAAACTGGTTTCGACTCCATGGGATCCTGGGGGGGTGGTCAAAACTAGCTAAAATTTAGGGGGAAGGTCAAAACACCTTTGGTCAACACCCAGTTTTCCAAAACCACTTTCAAAGGGTTGGGATCCTAGGTGGTTTTTGCTGATGACAGACTCTGCTATCCAGGTGAGCGATTTGATAATTTAGAAACGGAAACCCACCTCAATTTTCAATCAAGTCGCAAACCAAGCCGCGAACTATGAGAACGGCGAGAACGATGAGAACGACGAGAACTATGAGAATGAAAACATCGAGGATTACGATCCAGAGCCATCCTCCCCACGGCGCCCAGCTTCACCTGAGCTAGTTGGTATCGATGATCTACAGAATAGTCCTCCACGCTCACCACATTCGCCGCAAGTTCAGCCGCACCCTAGTACTCCCTCGGATGTACAAATGAGTGATATGGACAAAATTGATGATCCTCACTTTTTTGAGGTCGACGCAGAAATGGACCAAGCCTATGACTTTGATGCCCTACTCGGAAATGGCCATTTTGTCGATGATGGCGACTGGGACCATCAGCTCGCTGGTTTTCTGGACGCTGAGCCTGGGATGGAGATGGAAATGGACGATCTGGATGATAACCTATATAATGAAGATTTCGGGCTTCCCGAAGGCGAAGGCAATGGCGATCCAGAGCTGCGGGCGCCAGTGTTCCAGTTTGAAGCTGAGCAAGCACTTGACGAAGACGCACAGCACCCACCCGATGACCAACCAGACGAAGAGCCTCCATTTGGAGCGGAATACCAGGCATTTCGCGAACATGATCTAATTTGTAACGCATACATTGACACATTTATCCAAAAAGTTGTATACGGCGCAACTCATCGGGCTCTCAAACACCAGCTTCAATCGGCCCAACGTACCATTGCTGCTAATCCACTTGTTCCTCGGGAGGATGTCAACGAAATGGCTCAGACCATAGGTACCGCTGAGGTTCGCCTTGGCGTGAGTACGAATCATATTATCACAACTTTCATACTCTGTCCGTTATGCAAACGGCGCTATACATATGAGTACATCCGAGCAGCTGATGACAGCTCTTGTCTGAATGAAGCATGCGAAGGCGTCCTTTTTACGGTTCGAGATCTTGCATCTGGCTCAAAGCGACGAGTCCCAAAACTGACGTACCCATACGTTTCTCCCATTGCCTGGCTCAAGCATATGTTAAGCCTCCCTGGGATGTCGGAGCTGGTTCAAACTTGGCGAAACAATGAAGATATCGATTGGGAGCTTAGCGAGCCGATATCAAGTGAGGAATGGATGAAGAATCTAGATCCAAATAAGCCTATTGGGGATATATCAGAAGGATGGGGATGGAGGTCAACGCTCGCAGGGATGGAGCGCCGATATAATCCACAAACGGGTATCACAGTCGATGAGAACATCTTGGATCGACCGATTCGGTTTGTGAGCTTGCCGTTTGGCCTGTCTCTTACTATGAATACCGATTGGTAACTGTTCTCATGTGTCTATTAGATCTGTCACTTAGGTTACACACTAGGTTCCAAGCCACGAAAGAAGGGAACTATTCGGTTGGCGCTTGTTACATGGTTCTGAACAACATACCAAGGCATCTCCAGTTCCTACGCGAGAACATTGCATTGTGTATCATATTCCCGGGCCCTAGAGAGCCGACTGACTACGCTTTGGAGCAAATGGTAGAGCCTTTAGTAAACGACTTACTGGAACTGAAACAAGGTATGTACCAACCACACGCAAAACAGCGACTGAATTGAAACAAATAGGTATACACATGAATGTCCGCTGCGGAGATCCTCCCATCTATGAGGAGAAACTAGTTCATGGCGAACTTAGCCAGCATATTGCTGACTTGATTGCTCGCATCAAGATAGGCGGTCGTGCTGGGCTTAAATCCGAGCTCAACTTTTGTCTCTATTGCCACTGCCGACTCTCTTCATTATCGGTCCAGGCTGGTTATATGCAAAACAGTACGCCGCCTTATGCTGGCTATGGACTGTATGACACGATACTATAGGATTCGTCTTCCGAGACCCGCAGCAGGAAGTTAATAATGCGTATAGATGGCGATTCCTACCATCACACGAGGAACGAAGACAGCTTTTCGAAGAAACAGGCGTTCGATTCATGGCTTTTCATCGGATTCCAGGATGGTGTACCTTGTCCTCATCACCTCCGGACATGATGCACCTCTTTTATCTCAGAGGGATGAACTGGATAGTGAAGCAAGTGCTTGTAGCTTCTGGTATACTAAACAAGCGCAGGCCAGGCGATCGTGAGCCTCAAGACATCTTCAATCAGTGCCTACGTACCATGTGGATACCAAAGAACTTTCAGCGAACACCTCCAAAGGTATGTTACAATACGCTCACTTGCTAATCCGTTCCCAACTACACGTTCGTACAATGATCATTGGACGTTTATGATATAGCTTGGCCAGACTCAAGGATCAATCAAAGCAGATCAGTGGAAGCTAACTTCTAGAATCCTGTTCGTGCCTTTGTATCTAGCGCTGCGCGATGGGGATGTAATAAGCAAATTACTGGCGCCGGTCGGCAATCAAAATTCCCCAAGCTTCAAACACAGAGCTCAGCGTGCAAAACTTCTACATCAACAGTGACAGAAGCATTACCGTGCTATCGGCCAACCCAACCTATGTCCCCCAATCGATAGATGTTTTTCATCTTGAAACCTACGGTTCCACTATCGCCAGGTACTACGCTTTTGTCTGGCCGTCAAGATGATTGATAAGCAATCCATAACTGCAAACGAGATCGCTTTTGGACAGCAACTCCTTGAGCTTCTATGCAAGGACTACTTGGCGAACAACGTACCCCTGCCTCCCAATTTTCACTATATGATGCATCTTGAAGAGTTTTTGCTTAAAACCGGATCCGCCTACAACACTCACATGTGGAGTATGGAGCGTGCCAATCACATAGTATCACAAATCAACCATAAAGGTAAGAGTAATGGCATTCTAGAGGGGACCCTCATGCGGGGCTGGTGGAGTTATTCCACTATCCAAGATCTGGTAAGCACAACATTCATTCATTTTGTTTCCGTATACACTAAGAAACGGGGAATCAGATCAACGTGATGCGTTCGTTGCCTGACCGTACACCGGTGGATGACAGCGTTATTGAAGACTTAATGGCTGCGCTTCAAAGTGGAACAGAGCAAGCCCAGCAGCAAGGAACACTTGCCCAATTCATTGCACAGTGTCAAACAGCATATACGCAGCTTTATGGTATACATGGTGAGTACGAGCGTGTTTTGGTCCCTCGTGTACTTGAAAGCCTACAGAATCGACCCGTTTATCGAAACAATCTCGTACAATTGACCTTGAAGCAAATAATTTGTATGAGCCCGTGCTCCAGTTCTGTCATGAGCCGTGCACATGACTTCGTCTTTGTCAGGTGGCTTACAAGTCACCCACTTCTTTTCTTCCGCTTATTAAGGATGATTGGCGCATTAGTCACCTTATCTGAAGCGGCTTACTGATCAAAGCTATCTTTAGCACGCTTTGACTTCTTTGGACTATTCTTAGGAACGTCTTAACTTAGACGCACCTTCTTTTAGAAACACGCACTATCTTTAGCTCATGTATTCTTGGAACTGTGTGCACAGACCATGTACTCATGAGTATATATACACGGTGTGCAAGCTGCTCTCAGACCAGCTTGCTCTACCTCGTCGATCTCCCCTCAAGGGTGATAACTACTAAGACACAACACATAAGACTTGTACACTTAAAGAGTCATTAAGACACTCGGTCCTATTAACTTAGGTACTGAGTGATACGCCGCAAGCCACGAGTCATTCACAGTCTCTAAGTGAGACGGGTGCCTTTGAGACCTTGCTCGCCAGGCAAGTAGAGGATTACAATCCTAAGACTAAGAGGCTCGACGCTGCGCATCGAGCCGTCGTCGACGCGTCGACCTTAGATTACGTATACGAGCCGCCACAGGCGGAAGCCACGCATCAGGCTAGGGATCAAGCTAAGATCCGCCGACGCTACCGTCGCATCAAGAACCGACGCTAGACACCCTTCAGACGAGGGTCGTGACAAGTTCTGCACTGAGCTTTGGCCCGATGCAGGCATATTTGGCCCAGGTCTTGTTCGGAACGTCTACCTTGCGCCGGTCGGTATGGTTCGATACCATAGCTATGTGGAATACAATGGTATTTGTTACGGCTCCTATCTACATTCAAATGGTAAAGGTTATTGCTATGGCTACATTGACGAGCGCTATCCTGTCCGTATCGAGCGCATACTGGCGGTCGAGTTCCCCGGCCAAGAAAATATGCGATGTGTATGTGCATTGGTTCGGCTGTTTCAACATCCAGAGGCTAGACCCCAATTTCCTTGGGATACATGGTAAGCGTCAAACCATTTCACATTACAGATCGCTAAGTGGCAGTCGTTGAGTAGGGCTGCTCACCTCGGAGCAGCAAGCTGGGAGTACGATATATTAGGGGACCCTATAATTGTATCAGTGACACGGTTCTCGGGGGCGTTTGCTTTGTTTGATGTACCAGTTCCAAACAGGAGGTACTGGGTGACGGTAGCATTGGACAGTATAAGTCCAGAACGAGACTGATGATAGAGTTCGATTTTTGCTCATTAGGGTTGCAAATCGTGTGACTGGTAGTATTTCCAGTTCCTCTCTTTTGTGCTCATGTATCGACTCTTGCGTATCAGAATCATGAATGTATTGGAGGTCCCAGCCCTCTCTCCAGAGATAATGAGCCCAAGGAGAGCAATACAGAGGGATTTGGTGAGGATATGTAAGGTATTGAACACCTCTGAGTCTTGTGGCCGCGCTATCGATTCATATTTTGGTTTGTCCCTATTCTACACTCGGCTCGTTTACTTGTTCCCTTTTATTCATCTTGCAGATTGAATCATATAGTGCATAGGTCTGCGCCTCGTCAGTCCCAAGCGGCTTCCGCTCAATTCTCGTATTGCGACTGGCTACATGACCATGATTAACACCAAACCGCCAGGCGCTTAGTTCCCTCTTACTATGCCATCGCTTGTACTCTCTCTGCCCTTCGCCCTTTTGCTTGCTCGCCGGTCCAAGTTCACTTCCAGAAACTTTAAAGGCAACGCGCATATGCCGTACTCATTCTTGGTGGATATATGCGCCACCTTGTGATTCTTGCGGTTTGCCCTGTTTTGTTCTCCCGCTCACCAGTTCCTTTGTTTGTTCCCTTATAGTATCTCTCTAATGTCTTATGTACCCAGTTTGTGTTGCGCACCATGAATATATTCGTTAGGGGGCGTATGTAAAGCGTAGATGGGATATTAGATAGGAGAACAGGACAATGGCGAAACACATTGGAGTGTTGTATAAAACTCAGCAGCACATTACTCATCTCCTTTGTCGTCACCATCATTTACAACATCCACCTGGACTGCCTTCCTCTTATTCTTTGAACCGGGTGGCCGACCACGTCGCTTGGGGGGTAGAGTCCCGTTTGGTGTAACTGCAGGCTTGCCAGTTGAGGTAGCCGCAGTCCGCTTCTTACCCTTCACAGACCTATCCTGACCCGGTTTAGCCTTTATAGGAGCTTCGAGACGTGGTTCAAGGATTGGGGGCGGTGGCATTTTGGAACCGAAGTAGGGGGGCACGATTTCCCGATCGGGGCCAGCTGGATGAATGTGATGCAACTCACCCAAGCAAAGCAGTGGGTCTGAAATCCCTACGTAGGCAAAATAGGTTAGCTATGCTCATGAATATACGTTATAACTTGCCTGAGAGGTTGTCCGAGGTGTCTGCTTCAAGGGCCAAGAGCGCTGGGTCAATTGGAATATCTAACAGAGGACGTGAGTATGTCTAATCAAGCTGTAAATGCAACAAACAAGTATAACATACCTTTGCTAGAAGCCCCGGTTGACTCTTCCTCACCAACACCCAGCAGCTCATCTGCACCGCCAACCTGGCCTGATTCGTAGCCCTGAGAGAGCAGGTCTAGGATTGCCCCACTTTCTTCATCTCCATCGTAATCGAACCCCGCATACAGCTTGGGAGAGTCGGCCCTATCATTGCCAACGCCTGTTTCCTGCACGACTTGCTGGTCTTTGGTATTTTCCGCAAGATCGTCATTGGCGCAATGAGCAGGATACTGTTCGAGGAAAGCTGAGATGTCTGGTTTTACGTTTGCGCTTGAGTTGACGTAAGGGGAGTATTTCTTGAACTCTTTGGGAAAGGCTTTGATCCAGGACTTGCTAATCCCGCAGATGGCGATACGAACGGTGACCTTAGTCGCGCCTGTGCCACGTTCCAGATGGGGTATCGGACGTTTTACAATCTCGACCCTGCGACGAGAATAGCTGGGCCTGGCCTGAAATTTCTGGTGCCCAGCCGTATCGATCGCTTCAACAAGATTTGTCTCCTATCACCGCCGTGAGCAATCGGCAGCCAATTGGACACGAGCTGACCTACCCATTGTGCTCGATTGTCTGGATGTTTTGTTACCAACACACCATCGTCATCGCTTTCGTCCTGAGGAACATAACCCAGATGATAAAGGTATTCGAAGTCAGGGGTTTGGAGCGAGGCGATTGCCTTGATGTACACAGCCCGTGCGGACGCCTTCTACAAGAGTTATGTATTTAGCAATACCCTTTACAATTGTATGACAGAAGTACGTACCCTGTCAGATCGCTGGTACCTCCGCGCAGCCAACCGCATCTGCTTGATCTCAGCATCCGATCGTTTCGCATCACGCCAGGCGGTGGCGCAGGTCTTGAATGGCCCTTTGTGAAGTAGGATTACGATTGCTTCATCTGAAAGGCTACTCAGTTGCTTCGCCAGTTCAGGCTGCTCCAGGGGTAGAATGGTCCGGAAACATTGAATAAAGGTTGGGATCCAAGCGACTTGCTTGATGAGCGATCCCTTCCAATAAGGGAAAGGCTGGCAATACCCTGTGTTTGGGTCAATAAACTGAGCGGGCAGAGTGTCTGGATTGCCGTAAGCGTCCTCAAAGTATGGCTTAATGTCACGAGCAGCTGAGATGTTTATCAGACGATAGAGGGTGTTGTGAGCATGCTCCTGTAAGACTGGTCAGTTAACACGTCGGAATCTAGAACGTCTGACGGACCTTGTAGCTGTTGTTTTCAGGACTACTCTTTTTGTTGCAGATACAGTTTCGATGCTCGGCAACAACTCTCGAAACGATCTCAACCAACTCGGGAGTAGGAGCCGGGTTCGAAAGGGGAACGCGGCTAGACGACACGGAGGGCATTAGAGGAGTAGGGGTTGGAGTTCGATCTGCTTCCACGGGAGCGGACTCCAAACGGCTGATGGCTGCTAGAATTGCGGCGAGAGTCTCAGTGGTATCCTGGTGTCGCTGGTTGTTGTCACATCGATACTCTTCGAATGAATCGTTTAGCTCGCTCATCTGACGCTCCAGAACCAGACTCGTTCGATTGGTATTGCAAGTAAGACCGGGGGCTGGCTCTGTAGGATATCAATATGTGCATTGATAGTAAAACGTAATGTGCTGCACTAACCCGAGTCTGATTTCCTAGCATCGTTGGCGTTAGTCGGGCCCAAAGCCTGATTGGGTTGAGTTGTTCTAGTTCCAGGCATTGTTGTTGAGCCTGGCGGGATTCATAGGTTAGTGCATTGAATGAGCAGGCACCATTATGCTGAGTCTACCTCTCTGATCCACTTGTGCATGGCGTCCGTTGTCTCCTATCCCAGGTGCAGGAGTTGTACGACCGGACGTAGAAGAGATCGATATTTGACAGCTTGACAGTGTAGAAGCGCGAGAGTGAAGCATCGACGTCCCAGGAAGTTGAAATCCGCCAATTGCAGACCTTGCTGTCGAGGGAAAACGAGGCGGTGCATATGGGGCAGACTTTGGGCGTTTGGCCCCAGAACCCAAGTAGCTCTCCACATCGCTTGAGTCAAGATATCCGCCAGCACTGGTTCCGCGTTTCGTCATAGAGATAACCTGATTGAAGAAAAGAGAGAGAAGGACATAGACACAAGCAAAAACCCTGGCGGCTTTTAAAGGCCATGTTCGCGATTTCGGTTTTTTTCGCCGCAGGTCCATTGAGCTATGAGTATGGCAAGAGTGCGTTGGTCGGGAGGAGAGCTTAGCAATAGGAGGTAAGCGTACAGTGACAGGACGCGGCAAGAGCGGTGACAGAAAGCAAACGCGACGAGGACAAGATCGTGGTAGCCAAAACTGCGCTGACGGGAAGCGTTAACAGCGCCCTGGCAGAGAAGCAACTCACACCCTTATCGCGTTGTCCGCGCTTATCTATCACCTATTTTAAGGCATCATGTTCCTACTTGGATAACGCCGTGCCACACGTGTTCCATATTGTGCCTCCCACGGGTTGTGAGGAGTTGTATCTGTACTTCTATATCTGGTTCTTCCCAAATAGCAAATCGTCAGATTACAATTGGGGCTCGTACGTCGCGCATACAGTGCCAACGGTGATAGACTGGGACGCCATTCAGGCTGTTATGGATTTTGGTGTCAATTACATTTGAAACCATGTCTACTCTGGCGCACAGGGGGTCACGTGAGAGCAACAACTCTCCAAGGGACTACCACACCAAGCAAGGCCCACCCAAATGTTACAACAAACTAGTCTACCATCTCCTGTGCAATCCAGCTCGTCTGATTGCAGCCACGAACCCCACTTTCAAGGCCCGGACTTCAACAACTCTAGGTTGAGTGCAGCCCAGCGCATAGCCCCTGTCGACGAGTTTGGTAGGGAGGAGGCCCGGTAAAACCTTCTTGAGAGCCATGTTAAAGCTACAAACTCACTCCTATAGTAGCAGTCTTCAAGAATATGCCAATGTGCTCTTTTTCATTGCGCTTCAGCACGCCTTAGTACATTTATCTGGCCCGCATGTTTGGTGACTCACATGTTGCACAGCAACTCGAGGCCAAAGCCAATTTGACACAATGTCCACCCTTGGGGGTGTCTGACAAAGCAAGGGGCTCTCTTTCGAAGACTGGTAAGTGTGTAACCTGGAGTTCCAGGGTTGGCTGAATAAGGTCTGCTTAATAGAAACACCTCAGCCTCGAGGGTGCCAGATACATGACGTACGTGCAGGTCAGGCATCCAGCCAACCGGCTAACAATAAAAACGTCTGGATACAGACCGGCCGCCCACAGAGTCTCATCATCCCCTTCCTTAGTTCAATACTGTCACCTCTACCGACGCAGCACCTTCAGCAGCCAGACACGTCCCACGCCAGTGGGTTCCCTGTCTCACAGATCTGTACGTCATCCAACGAGAGCGGGCCCCTTGGTTTCGCCGCAGCCGACCACAACATGCAATGGGACGCAACTCCACCGGCTACCACCGACCCCATGCAGTTTTATCCTTCAGCGGACGAACTTGTCAACTCGTTCAGACTGCCTGAGCTCCCCGCCCATCAAGGTCCTGGTGTCACAGACCCATCCATGGGAGCATCTGATGACATTTTCTCTGACATGTTGCCAACCGACCAGCCCAATACCTATACCGCACCAGACTCCGACCCTTTAGTGCATCGCAAATATGCACTTGACCTAGCGCACTCTGCCCTTGGAGATGATCCTAGGATTGGTGGCCAACTGGTAGCGAAGGGCTCAGCATGGTCCAATACTGCTCGCCACAAAATTTTCATGTTTCACTTCGGCCCAAATCGGGCCCCGGACACCAAGAGCCCCTTCTGCGCTTATCGTGGCAAGCGTGCGGACAAGTTACCCAAACAATGGCGGACGGTATTTCCAGTCACTTTCATCAACGAGTCAACGCTAACTTTACTTCAATCAGCTCGCGACTGTTGATTTGGAGGAAAAGCGCTCGGTGTCAGCAACAGCGTCTCAGTGGAACGTGTTGGAAGACCAACTCACCAACATCATCACAAGGTTTACAGAATCCATCAACGACCAGTTGCCTGTTGTGCTCGCGCAAATCTATGCCGCTGTCTATAAAAGCGGTCTTGACAAGATCCCTGGTTTCAACCTGGATACCACTAGTCTCCTTGCCTGGATTGATGGCGGAGACGATTCCTGGTTTAGCCTTGTATATCCAGCGTAAGTGGAACTCCCATTGAACGCACATTACACTGGCATTGACGCAATAGCAGTGCTCAGCTAAGCTCTGATTTTGCCAAGCTTCTTCGGGGTTTGCATCAAAGGACTGTTCGACCTGCCCAGAGTACCTTGTCACACCAATCCAGCCAGCCCCACAAAAATACCAGGTCGACGAAAAGCACTGGGAGTATTGTTGGTACCAATTATTTTGCTCCACTGACCCCTCCAGCGCCTGCTTCTGTTGCAAGTTTGCTTACCGGCTCTGCACAGCAAGCTCTTTTAGAGGCGCCGGCCGCTGACGTTCCTCAAAACTCCAGGGCTGTCGTCGATCTCGGCGTTCCACAGCTCGCTGAGCTTGCGCGGGACCAGAAGGCGACCAACAAGGCCCAGCGCGATCTTGCTCACTCAAAGGCGGCTTACCTTCGTATCCAAGCACAGGTAACCGGTATAACGATGTTACAGCAGCTTCATCAGCACGATCTGGACGTGGCCGACCGGAAGCAGGCGCACGCTTTCGCAGTTCTTGGCAACCCGAATTCTACTCAGAAGTTGCGGGAAAAGGCGGAGGGTATGATAGAGAAGCTATTGGACGCGTCGATTAAGGTTGTCAACTACACGGAGCTTATTGAACGGATAGGGGATTGTCTTCCAACTATCAACAATATTGCTGACGCCTTCTATAACGCCCCAGCCCTCCGCGAGGGTGCGTCCGAGCAGTACCAAGCAGAGCAGACAAAGAAAGCTGTCGAGAATAGCGCAACTGTGGCACAAGCTGGACCGTCATCTGCTGTGGGAATTTAAGAAGCTCCTCTTTAGTACTATCTTTTATGCTGGAATGTATTTGTATATTTGCCTGTCTGTCTGTCTCTTATTTGCTCGCGCCCATTGCCCTTGTAATAATCTCGCTTGCGATGAATATGATTGATATCTCCCAGGTTCAATAGATAAGGAGATAAGATGGTATAAGATAGGGCGAGATAAGATGATATGTGTCATGGATATTGACATTTCTCATATCCAGGGCATTTAATCTAGTCTAATCATGCATCGCTCCTGTTCTGAATTTAATGGCCATTTTATATGTTTTATCTCATGTATGCCTGCGCTTCCCCTGTGATTCGTGCCAATGTGCGAGATCTGTATATGCGATTGAATACTACTCACGTCTGGCTCTCAAACGAGTATTTTCTCTTAATTTACGCATAAGAACTGAGCGAGTTACAGCTCTTCTAAGTTTAAGCGCCAGTGGCTGAAACTCCCCTGACTTGTTAGTGTCGTATCTCTATCATTTCTGCATGTAATTCTTAGGTAACACTTGCGCTAGAGAGCCACGGGCCTGTTCTACGTGATCGCCACGTGTCAGCTGCCTTAACTAGTCTGTGGAGACCCCAAAGTCTAGTGGCTCAATAGGATGCCTCCACATAGACGCCACATCATCGACACCTGTCTAGTGGCTAACTATGCTTTCTACTGGCTACCTAGCGTCTGGTAAGACTCTAGCCATCCAGTAGGCATCCTCCAAGTGTCCTGTGACGTGTCAATCCATGTATTTAGTATAGATATACGTGTCAATATATGCATGAGCCAATGGTATTGCTAGCTAACCACCAGTACATCTGCCACTCCTACTCACACTATCCTAGATATGGCTGGCAGACCATATCTAGCAGTATTCACCACTGTACTGGTTCGCACTCAGTGTACATCTGTGTACTCAGACCTGTACACCTGCAGGGTATAAAAAGGGGCGCTCTGAAGGCCTCCTCCCTCACCTCACTTTACACCCGCTAGCTTGGCTTTGTCTTTGTCTCTTGTTTCTCTTATCTTTTGTGTGATCTGTGCCTACATTTGTATCTTACATAGTACCTGTCTATTGTGGGAATATAGTACCTATTAGACGTGAGGAAATAAGGATACCTTAGGCGCATACATTGTGTGATAAGACATTAAGCTAGATTAGTGTAAATCAGTTAATATCAGTCGGTTCTAGCAACCAGGGTTGAAACTATAAATCATATTCTATAAAGGGAACCTGAGCGAAGTACTCTTGCTCTTAAGATTATTGATTTAAGACAATCTACACTGTGAAAAGGATTTACTTCAATCTTGAGTAGTGTCTATTGTGAATCTCCTCGAACTAATTCTCTAGACCAATAAGGGAGTTACTTTAAGCACTTAGGAATTTATCTTAGCGCATTTATTCTATTAAAATTCCTCTAGTCCGTAACAATATGAGACGGTGTAAGATAAGATACAACGCGGTATAACACTGCAAATTATTCGCCAATTAACGGGATGTACAATCAATCCTTACATAGGTTTAATTATAATTGAAGAGAAATATCCGAGACTTAGTCCTACTTCCTCGCAAGATTAGCCCCAAAAGATTTCTATTATTTTTTGTCACAATTCGAGAAGAATCTCGACTTTCTTAAACTTAAATTGGGTCACAAGTTCCTGTGTCCCTGAATACACCATTGTTGTATCTTTGTTGTCAACGAATAAAACTCCCTATTAATATGCCATAACAGTTTGGGACAAAATGAGGAGCATGCTGGGTACATTTACAAGGGGTATACTGCCCCGGTGCTCAAATTTCAGCAGGCCCGGGGCAGAGCTACTTACCGGCCCTGCTGGCGCGCCATGCAAAGCACATAAACTATCGATTTAGATTGGCGTATTATAACCTTTTGTGGTCTAATAGTTCAACTAGATCATTCGCTCCCGGCATTTCAGCGCATGTAGTCCGTTCTCCGACATTAGATTGTACCTTTCTTGGTTCTACATGTGTATAAGACTGGCTCTACGTAGGACAGGGACTAACATGGTAGGTCCGGGAGCCTTCGTGGAGGTTTCCATGGTAATTACGTATGCACCGGTAAGCCCCAGTTCAATTTCAAATGATCCAAACGGCAGGCGGTTCTCTCCGGTACATTTGCGGTGACCGTGGAAGACAAGAAATATGACTCATACGTTCATGTCAAATACATGGAAAACTATTAATCCAATCTATATGCAACTCCATGACTTCTGCGATGATAGACGCCACTTCGTCTATGTCTGGAAGCAAGGGTGTGTCGTACCAGGAGCCAAGCGCCATCTTTGCCTCAAACGTTTGCGAGGACATGTTGTGTTGCAGGTGATTTATGGTCAAACGACCAGCAGAAAATGCTCGTTCGACATCGACCGAGGTTGCTTCCGAAACTGTAAGTCGTATGCCTTGTTTATTGATGGGCTGAATGGGAATCACATACCAGGCACCATAAGATAATTGAGTGCAAATCGAGCCAAGCGTGGTGTCGATTCAAGCATGCTAGACCAGTAAGACAGTAACCCGCCAGATCCTGCAATCGGAAAGACATCGCTGTTGATGTATGCTTCGATTGAATCCTCGTGCGGGCCGGTGGACGAAGCAAATGGACGGATCCAACGATTTGGAGTCTAAACGAGCAAACATTGGGTCAAATTCACATAGAGCGGTATTTTAAGTATCGTGTCTAACCTTTCCAGTGGACTGATCAACAAATACCGGCTTGGACTCCTCAACCGAGGAGTGGGGGCGTGAAATCGAGTACAAACCATCTTAACGATTTGCTCTACAGATTGAGTAGTATAGTATCTTCGAAGCTAGTTCAGCTTGACCTCTGGGCACATGACTAATTGTGACCGTTTAAGTAGCTGAACCACCATCTTCAAACTGTTATTGACTCACCAAGAGATATGAAATAAACTTCGCATATGCTCATATTATCCATGTACTTCCCATAGACATTCAGCGCAGCCTGGGCGCCAATGCGTGTCACCGGACTAATATCTGTACTATCTCTCATCATCTCAAGAGTTTCTTTTAGTTCTACAAGTTTCGAAAGCGTCTCATGCACCAATGGAACACTTCCAGCAGAGAAGTGGGCCGTCGGGACCTCAAATACCTGCATGTATGCGTCAGAAAGGGGTATTGAGCGCTCAGGATATGCGGCACCTACCTCGAGCGCTTCGTTCCACTCTTCTGCGAGTGGCCACTGGTCCTCCTTCAGACGGTAATGCTGGAGCTTTGACTCAGACCGTCCCATGAGCCATTGAATAGGCTGGCGAAAGTAAATATGGTCGTCTGATGCATGATGATCGGAGTTCCATCGTGTGGGGACACGCCGAGAAAGTGCCTTCCGTCCTGAGTCCTTGAGTGCTGGAAAAAGCAAGATGGCTTCGTGGAAGCTTATAGTAAGCGATGTGGACTCGTCCACGCGACGAGCAAGGCCAGCGACCTTTCACGCAGGGGTTAATAATTATACAGGAACATTCACAGCCCCTCAACTCGCCTTGGGTATTATATCTTGAGCGCTCTGTAGTTGTTTTTTTGTGGGAGCAACTTTATAACGAGAATGTAGCTGCTCAATGGCTTTTACCACACTTTCTTGAGCCACTATCGTGTCGTGCTCGAATTCTGATTCATCTACTTCCACTGAGTTAGGCGACTCTAGTTCTTCGTTTTCAGCCCCCAACTCGGCCAACTGAATCTGCAGAAGGTCTTGTACTGCAGGTGTGGTCGATTCGTCTGATGAAACGGTCTTGATACGGCTTAGTACTTTTTTTGTTCGCTTGGACGGTCGAGAGTAGGGCAGCATGTTGAGGACGATTAACTAATTGACCAAACAGCCGGCTTAAACGTTGTTTGATACCCAGCCTCTTAAGGCAGTTCTGATATATTTTATATAGTCGCTTGTATGACGCTCACATCTGTATCGCATCCATAGCACTATCGCTTGTAGGCTGTTTGCTCATATTTATATCTACTGTACATCGACTCTATGGACGCTGCTACTTGTATATAAACTGCATTACATGAGTCTTGTACTGTACCGGTCTCTGCTACGAGTATCATATCTATTTACCGGGTAAATAACAAGTCTTCCTAAGCTTGAAGAAGCGAAGGAATCGAACCGAACGATTCCAATCTCAATAGGTTATGAGCCCCGAGCTCTAGACCTTAATCTAACCATTTTTATATCTGCCCAAAGTGTCGGAACACTCAAGCCCACGAACTAGGCACAGCGGTTTATCGACACCGCCTCCAGAACCGGAACCGACACCACCAGCACCAAGCAGCTCTGAAGACTCAGGCACTACTGACCCTGACGTAGTCGACGCAGAACCGACAGGGTTCATCCTAGCGAATCTCGCACAAGCGGATCCATATCAAGACTTAATCAATACACCCGATCCACCCCGATTCCTTAGGAATCTCCTACGTCGACAACAAACTCTCGGAACTTTATCCGAAGAATTTCATCTAGTTCTCGCTGCTTTTAACGCTCTACAACAATCATTCCAAACAGTCGATACCGCAGAATCGACAGCGCTATTCCAGGTTGCTATCGACTTATCCAAAGAAGTCGAAGACAGGCTTGAAAATCAATTACAACTCGAGCTAGCCGAACTAAACCAAATCGTTTTTCCTGATCCTCTGGGAATAATCACACACCAACCAGTCGTTTATCTAGGCACTATGACGACGCCCGCATGTTCCTCAGTTTCTGACAGCGTTTACAAATTTCCCGCCCTTTCAGGACGAGAAAATTACGCACTATGGAGAATTCAAATGCAAGACATGTTTGAAGAAACTGACCTATGGCCAATTGTCAACAAATCGGAACCCTTACCGGGTTCGACTCAAGGAACATCAGCAACAGGAACAACCACTACTACGCAACCATCATCCGCTGATGTAAACAACTGGAATAAACGCAACCGCCAAGCCCTGGGAATGATTAGACGACGCATTGAATCGGCTCCGATGACGCATATAGCCTGCTGCACCAACTCCTTTGAAGCCTGGGATGTTTTAGCCCGACTTTACCAATCAATTGGCTCAGGAGCAATGATTCTACTTCGCAATTGCTTCGCAAATCTCCGCATGTTGGAAGGAGATAATCTCGAAGATCACATCAAGAAGCTATGCAAAGTCTTTGATGAACTCAATATCGCACTCCTAGCTGAAGGAAGTTCAACAATCAAAGAACTCGAGTTTATCTGTCAACTCCTAGCCTCCCTTCCTGAATCCTGGCAAATCATAGTATCCATCATCGACCAAACTCCAGATGCCACGGACCCTGATGGCATAACTTTGTCCCAAAACATTCAATCTTGCTTATTGAATGAATATCAACGACGCCGCATAGCAACAGGAGAAGTCGCCATGTACATCAAACCTAAGCGCGCTTCTGATTGCCTGACAAGATCATGCAATAACTGCGGACTAAATCTCGTGATGACTTCGAGGTGGCGAAATCTGACATGGGCGTTTACCATGAAACTGCCCACTTATTGAGACATTTTGTAGCAATAGCGCTCTAAATTGTCCCAGTATTTTCTTAAATTTCAAAAAAGATTTCGACTTCCGGATTCAAGACGTTTTTGTGCGACAAGTTTTTGCTCCAAATATGAGTAAGTTTCGACAAATATTTGTTAGCAAAGTTGCACACATATACGGGGTGATTCAGGCTGAATCATTGGAGGCCAATCTGCACTGGGATAGCTTGAAGTTCGACATGAACTCTTTCAAAATCCAACAGCGCGGCCAAACAGATCATGTTGACTTTTGGGACAATTTTCATCTTAGTTGGGGTAAACTGGATGTGGATAGTACAGTGGTTGTATTAACAGATAGCTTAATTACACGATGAGCGACGCAGATAGGCGACCCGCTGGATAACATACGAACATGAGACAAAAACAGAAACGGGGCCGGGGTGGAAGTATACGCCAAGAAAGATTCAGCCTTTGTGTAAGTCAAAATAATCTGTGGCCATGGTAAGAAACTACGTTAGGGCAGAGTTGAAGTCGTGCTTACCATTCGCACAGCTCGGGCTCCTCCGGAAACAGCTCTTCATCTTCATCGTCTTGGTCTTCATTTGCAGCCGGCTTCTTGCCTTTGCTGTTGCCCTTAGCCCTGGTACCCGCAGCCTTCCGAGGCGTGCCTCTCCCTCTTCCCCTTGCCCCTCCCCTTCCCCTTCCCCGGCCAGTCCCAGCTTTCTAAGCTCTTTCTCTTGTGGCGGCTTGCTGATCATCTTCGGCAGCAGCGGCAGCGGCGGCAAGAGCGGCGCTATGGCGTTCACTGCGACGGGGAGTGGGGTTAGACATCTCAATGTCAACGCCCGGGTCCTGAGCGTCCTCGTCGTCCTCGTCGGTGTCCTCAACTGCCTCCTTACGCCGGTTCGCTCGGAGCTTCTTGGGCGCAGGAGAGGGAGACTGAGTGGGAGCGCGAGAAAGGCGGCTTGCGTCAGGAGTGGAAACGCGTGAAGCAGCCACACGTTCGTTGCCAGAAGCGAGCCCATGTGCGGTCGGTGCGGGTTCACGCAAGCCTGCATCCTCCCCGGATTGCGGCGTAGTTGCCCTTGATCTCGGTGCAGGGCTCAAGTGGGTGTGCTCCGATTCGGAGCCCGTGTCTATCATGTATATTAGCTGTCATGAAAGGGCGAGTCATAGAACTACTCACTGCATGGGTTCTCTGCGTCTTTTTTCGAGCCCTGCCTCTTTCGCTTCCCCTTCCAGCCTGGCTTCTTGCTGTTACGGAACGTCCGACAGTGGTTGAACACGTCTCGGACGATTATTTCCGCAGCCCAGTTGTTGAGGAACCGCGCGAACTCAGGTATTCGCTGTAGTATCTGTAGGTATGTCAATACGCAATAAATTTGTGAAAAGTAAGAGAGCACGTACCGACTCATACAAGTTACCCAGGCGGGTTTTATTCTGGTGTTTCCAAGGTTCGTCAAGATTAAGGGCTGCCATGGCCATAAAATCACGGACGTGGGCCTAGTCGAAAATAACAATTAGTTCCACTATTGACGGCAAGTGTATGAGAACTTACCCTAATCTCAAACCAGCGGGTAGTGTCCTTGGCAAGACCGAGGTGCTGACGGATTTGGCTCATTGTAACCTCGCTGAGTTTGTCTGGTGGGCCAATTGAACCAGGAGCGGGCACAGGGACAGGAGCGGGCGCAGGGACAGGGGCAGCAGAAGTGGTGGCGTGGCGATCAACGGTACTTGAATCGCCGCAGCCATGCGCACCACCCGACGGACGCGACGCGCTACCTGAACTGCCCAGAGTGGAGTTCTCTGAGATTGCCTGTTGGCGTTTGGCACGGTCAGCCTTGATGCGCGAGATGCGTATGGCCATCTCGTCGTTCTGTGCCTGCATCATCAAGGCGAACTCTATTCGTACCAGTGTCAGCAAAAAAAAAAGGGCAAACCCACAAACGACATACCACGATACTGAGCTTCGCGCTCGGTCTCGCCCTCTTGCTCCACGAGCAACTCCTCTAGGCGCTCCAGCCGGCGTTCCTCTCTACGTTCCTTCTGGGCCAGCCGTTTGCAAGCGTGCATGGCAGACACTTCGGCCGCATTCTCGCGTCCTTCCCGGGCGCGAGCAGACTCCTTGCGTTTACGTCCGGCACCGGCGGTGTTGTCAGGGTCGGACGTGTCGGTAGACCGGGCCTTGCCCTTGCCCTTACTGGACTTGGTGGGCGACATAGAGAGCGGGGAGAGAAGGGGGGGTCCAGTCTGCGCGTAAGGTAAGCTTGCGTCAAGGGTTCGTGGCGGAGCCGCATCTTATGGTGGTCGGGAAGAAGCAGTGTCATGAAGGGAGTTTGACATTTGCATCCGACCATATCACGGCATTTGCATCCGACCATATCACGGCATTTGCATCTGACCATATCACGGCATTTGCTCCACATCGTCACGTAACTGGTCTTATGGAGTCATGTGATCTTTTGCCTTCAGCTTTTCGACCTCGATCTCCGGGTATGCCACGTCATCGATTCTTATCCCAGATCTCGACTGATGCACTTTTGATTAATTTCAGCTCCACTTTAACACGATCCGGACCCCCTCTCGAACAAATCATAGCTGTTTTCAATTGGCTCAGCCGATTTGCCCTCAACCCGTCCTTCTTAGTGCAGCGCCCGGCCGGCGTGTCAATCACACCAACAAGTAAGTACCATGTTTCATCTACGCCCATGGTTTGACCGATTTTCTTTTTTCAATTTTTAGAATCGGCAATTGAGGTGAGCTCGAGCGCAACGACTTGGGCGGCTACACATATCTCCATGTCTCGGAGCCACGCACACGTTATCCGAGTATCAGATAAGTACTCCGATAGCTTCAAGTTATATTTTCCGTCCAACTCATGTATTTTGGCATGATTACAGATTCCGGTTGTGCGAGGGTGATCGCATTGCCCTTGCACATGCGATCACCCTTGCACAACCAGCGTCGTGCCATGAAACCCAGCCTATGCGCACATAGCCGCCATGCGTGTGCGTTTTGGCCACTCCCGGTCGATCTCTTGGCGGCTGGAATCGCGTCCGTGCTTTTGGTTGGAGGTTGCCGCACTAGAAGAGTTGCGCCACTTCATCAAGCGCACTTTTGTTTGTACCAGTGCTTCATGCGCTGGCTTCTGCCGGCCGCCCATTGGAGCCTCATTTTGCAGCGAACACGACAGCCTTGACATGTCACAAACATGGTGGGTATTATTTCGTTCACACATATGTTGCCTTAACGAACTCACCGTCCCTCCCCGCTCTCGGATGCCCCTCCTCGTTCTCCAGGCTTCTCCCTATTCCTTGATACAGAAATTTCCGGCGCATCCAAAGCTTTTCGCAAAGGTCGAACAGGCAATCGCCAATGCCCAAGTGAGTAGTGTATTGATCGACTGGCACACTGGCTCATCAGTCCAGCAGAATGCCAAAGGAGGACAAGTCGCAATGCGTATTTTGCAACTGCTTCTTCAGTCGGAAGACTGTTCGTCGACATGCGGATGGCGGGTGCAGCGCACTGGAGCGCAAGGCCATGCGCAAGGGAACCGTTGTCCAACGTCTCATGAACCCTGATATGACGCTTGAGGCCGAGCGCCCGAAACGACCCCAGCACTACCAGCGTCGCAATCCTCCTCCGCCCCCTCCACCCATAGCTTATCCTCCCACTTCCGTCGCTGCCCGACAGCCCAACCCCCCTACTGCAGACGATCAGACCACAGATCCGACCGTCAATGAGCGGACCGGTGGCCCATTCGCGGACGACCTCCCCCATGCTCCTCGGGTTGACAATCAGAGTGATACCGCTCGCCTTCCTCCGAACCCCGCTCAAGAGGAGTTTGATGCGCTTGCGCGTGAACTCCCTCGACACCCGGATTTCCAGTTCAATACCCCCGGATCAGGGCCTTCACGCCTGGATAACCCACTCGATCGACCGCTTCATTTACCCCCTCTCGGTCGGACGGGTGCTCTGCCAGACCCCGGTGTTACGTTAGGAGAGGCTCAGCCATGGCTTCGTGGATTAACGGCATGGCAGATACTCCAGAACAAGCTTGTAGCCGAGGTAGCTCGTGGTGGAGGTAAGTCTTTGCATCGTATCGATCGTGGTTTGATGACATGCTAACTATCATGCAGGCCCTAAGCTCCATGATTCGGACATGCTACTTGTGCGCAGGTTTAATTACAAGATCGACACAGGCATTACCGCGCGCGCATACGGCAAACTTCCACGCGCTTTCCCTGACCTTGAGGGTTTACCAACAGAATTGATCATGAAGAAGCGAGCCGCCGTCCTAGCAGGAGTGAGCGGTGTCCGCATCCACTGCTGCGTCAACTCGTGCGTTGCGTTCACCGGGAAATATGAACTCAACGACGAGTGCCCCTATTGCGGCAAACCTCGCTACAAAGATGACCTGGAGAAGCCCGGGTTACAGCGACCAGTCCGAACGTTCCTATACATACCCCTTATCCCCCGTCTTGTCAACATGTATCGTGACAAAGACATGGCCGACAAACTGGGATACCGAGGGCGATACAAGACGCGCCCTGGTATTATACGTGATATATTCGATGGTCTCTTGTATCAGCGTCTTTGTGAGAGGCGGGTTCGGACATACAAGCGGTACTTTGACCACCGCTATTTCTCTATGCCGACCAATATAGCACTTGGGCTCGCGACTGACGGCTTCGGACCCTTCAAGTCATCGCAACAAACCTGCTGGCCGCTCATCCTGTTCAACTATAATCTCCCCCCGTCCATCCGCTTTCAACTCGAACACATCCTCTGCCTTGGCGTAATCCCTGGCCCAAAAGAGCCAAAGGAGATCGGGACATTCTTGCAACCACTTATCGGCGAGCTCGAGGACCTTGCATCTGGCGTTGCTGCATGGGATGCCGAGAATGAGCGGACGTTTTGTCTCCATGCATACCTGATAGTATGCTTTGGCGATCTACAGGCCGTGGCCAAGTTAATGCGGATGAAAGGCCCGGGTGCCGAACGACCTTGTCAAGCGTGCAACATACTTGGCGTTAAACACCCAGACAGTACAAAGTATTATGCCTGTCTCTCCCGTCCGTTTGCTGAAGATCCCATCCCTTATGACCCGTTCAACCTACCACATCGCACACACGCTCAATACGTCCAACAGGCTGTCCACGTCGACACCTCAGCCACTGGTACACGCCACGAGGAACGTTCGAAGCAATTTGGGATTAATGGGCTGTCTGCGCTCGCTGATATCCCTTCAATCGAATTCCCTGGCTCGTTTCCACACGATTTTATGCATACCGTATTCGAGAATGTTCTTGTTACACTCGTAAATCTCTGGACCAGCCAAGGGGCGTACAGCGAGTTTGGATCTGGAAACGAGGAATACCGACTCAGTTCCAACGTCTGGGAAGCGATTGGTGCCGCATGCGCTGCAAGTGGCGATACGATACCCTCGGCTTTTGGATGTCGTGTACCCAATTTAGCGGATAAAAAACGTCGCGTTACCGCTGAGGCACGAATGTTATTCGCAATACTCATTGGCCCTGCGTTGCTCCATTGACAGTTTAAGCGCAAATGCTATTACGACCACTTTGTCAAACTCGTCCGGCTTCTTCAGGATTGTCTCCAGCTGGAGATTACAGAAGACAAACTTGAAGAGATACGGATTGGTTATGCGGACTGGGTCCAGGAATACGAGCGGTAGGTACTTAAGCATATTATTTCCCCGGCCGAGAATGACACAATTGCACCAAGATTGTATTATCAATACAAGGCAGACCGATTGCAAGCATGCACACTCCCTATTCACTCGCTGCTCCATATCGCCGACGACATTCGGACAATGGGACCGGTGTGGTGCTATTGGGCCTTCCCGATGGAACGATTCAACGGTGGACTCGCGCACGCAAACAAAAATTGCCGATTCGTTTGGGCGAGTATTGACAACCATGTCCTTGGCGTCGCCCAGCTCACGCAGATTAAACTAATCCATGGTCTGGCCAACACACTGAGTCTGGAGGATGAACGCTACAATATGGCCACCGGAACTCGATACGACGCATACCCTGAGCATACGTTTGTTCGGCCCATGCGCATCGCCGTCCTACATCGCTCGATCCGCCAAAAAGTCGCTAAGTTTGTTGCCAGCAAACTCGGTATCGAATCTCGCTTTGTGATCGCCACCATCGAAAACCGTCTATTTGTTCTCTGGGGGCGAGCACAGCTAATAAAAGGCGAACGCGGAGGGGACTTGATTCGTGGACATGCTCTCTCACCAAGCAATGAGCGTATTTCCCGCAATGCTTCGTATGTGAAGGTACGGATACTAGGATGACTTGGGCTCGGCTAAACACTGACTTGGATCAACAGTATTTCACTCAATTTAGCCGGTGGAATCGCACATTGCCCCGCGAATTGGCGGAAGACACTTTGGGATATGGACGTGTGGAACAGTTTATAGTCGTTGATACTGATTTTTTACAGGAGGTTATTACACAGGCCGGGTACCTCAATCCACCGCTCGAGCCCTTGATCCTTGCGGTGATTTCCCCGATCCCAACCTTCAAGAAGAACAGGGAGCCAGGGATGGTTCAATTCGACATGCCCAACAACCGACATGCACCACCTGAGATCGTGGATGTTTCAGCGATTGAATGCCTCGTTGGGCGTGCTCGTACACCATCACCTAACGGCACCCGGTACATAGTGGAACGCTCAACAATTGTGGGGAACGTCAACATGCTTGATACAATGGCTGATCCGAATTAGTCGTCGTTGTTCCGGTGAGCAGTCTTATCTTATCGAATTCTTCTTGGCTCCTCGAATGTGCTTCAAACCTTGATTCTACCGCTTGTCTGTGTCATCATCGTGCTGTTTACAACCTCTTCTTGGACTATTTCTACCGTCATGCTGTTTACGACCTCTTCTTGGACTATTTCTCATTATGATCCGACCTGGCTTAAATGCTAACGGTTTTGTTTGAAGGGCTAAAGCGAAACATTTACAAAATAGGGGATCGGAGCCGGTATGAGAGCAAGTTTCATGAGGAGTATATTTGACTGCAGCAGTCAACTCGCATAACGCAATATGCGGCCCACACTTGCTTTCCCTTTGGTTAGATATACGCTTACCCGCAGTTTGTTTAGTTCAATCCGTTTGTCTAATTTTGTGAGCATACATTGTTACTTCGCCATGTTTTGACCCAGTCAGCAATGCGCATCGCAGCGCCTTCCGTTTTTAATACAATTCATGTCAGCATCTGCATTCGATTCTTGTGATTTTTGCAACGTTTCAACACTTGCTCCACGCACCGGTCAAAACAAGCCGAGATGACTTCCGTCTTTGACAAAGATTGGCTTCATTTTTGCTACGTTTGACGTCTCTTTCGATCCCCAGCAAACCTCTTTCGCGCCGAATCTTGGCGATGATGTCACTGCGCCGTTCTTAGACAGAAATACCGGCAGTTTTAACACAATTCGTGTCGTAATTGCTCCAATCTTCTTTTTTTTGACAGGTCAAACCTTCTCGACCCTATTCGTCAACGTAAGTGATATACGCTTGTATTGCGGGGCTTGTTTGTTCCACCCTTTTCTCTCTCAGGCTAAAACTCGATCAGACAATTTATTGCCTCGAATGCCGAGACCCGATCAAACCTTTTGACTTCTTCTCTCGGTGTGATGGTGAGCCGTCCGGTTGGTACATTATAATTTTCGATGTTTGGCACCGGTCACAAACACACCCACATTCTAACAGCTGCGCCACACCCCTTCGACACTGGCTGTATGCGCACTCAATCCCCAATCGCCGTTACATAACGCCGAACCCCGGACCTGGGTGCGACTAGAACATGTCGCCGAGATCTCTTATGACATCATGCTAAGCTCCCCGTTTCGAACGTCATTTTTATTCTGACAACATAGTATAGCCGCTGTATATAACCCCCCCCTCACCCACCTCTCACGAACATTCCTCCATCCCATCATACAACAGCTGATTCATCGCCTATATATCATCGAAGTAAGTTCTCTCGCTCCCACCCCCTCACTTGTACTTACGATTGCTTGTCAGAATGTTGCATATTTCTATTTTGTCGGACGGAACCAGCGCGCCGCCCAGCCCAGCGCCTGAACATCCGCCTCAAGTCTTTTCTCCTCCGCCCACTATGACCGTGAACAAAGTGCTGCCATTCCCGTTGTTGTCGCCGTCGCCGGTTCCCCCAGGCACACCTCAGACCGTGATTGAGTTCGACGAAAATCTCAACCGTCGACCCAGCGGTATAACTCACTCCCCACGCCTGGCCAGGTGTCCTGGCTGCGAGAAGATGCTCACCATTCGTACCGTTCGTCGCCACCATCGTAGGCATTGTGGAGCGTAAGTGTTGCTTGCTTATTCACCATATCCAGTTGATTGACCCTCACGTCGTTTAGGCTCGAATCGGACCGTTCAAACAAAGTGATCATTTGCCGTGGGTGCGGTAAACGGGTGACGCGCTGGAGGGCTCGTAAGCACGACTACACGGGTTGCAATATTGTCGACCGCGAAACCCGCTGGGAATCCGGTTTGTTTCGTAGCGGATACTATCGTTGGTACAACTACCTGCACACAGTTGACAACTTTTAAGCGGTTAGTAATCCTAGTTAAAGTTCTATTTACATTCACTAAACACATTTTCCCCTCCAGCGCTGTCACTAAGCCTTGACCTTGCGCCAATCCGAAGTATACCCATCCTATTATCTAGTTAGCAAGTTTGCTCCCCACAGAATTATCTATCTCCCTGCGCCTAGTGCGCGTGTTTGCTTTCGTTTGATTTCCATTTGCCTTTCATTTACCTTCTCCTAACACGAACATGTTCCCTTTATCTCCGTTTTACTTCGTTAGTAATCGATTTTACTTTGCTTGAATAGTTGGCCCGGAAACCTCATGTGTGATGTCTTGCGAATTGGCAAATCGCACCAAAACATGACGGTTTTGACATTTTAACTTCGACGGATGTTTGTTTAAACAGCCGGTGGCACATTTTGTGTTGAATTTTGCCAAGTGCAATTTGGTCGATTTAAGACAAAAGTCGGCGCTTCTGGAAACTCATAACGTTTTATCCCAAAATTCGCCCGATCGACTTCATCACAAGAAAGGGACATATTATCAATGAATGCTACAAACCAGGAGGTCTAGCCTAAAAAGGAAAGAACTCAAACATCCAAGGAAGGGGCCGAGGCAAAAAGCGTGGAGGTTACCAAAACAAAGGAAATTGCAGAAATCAGGAACGACCACGCAAAAACCGAAATCAACAAAACAACAACGGTAACCGGGGAAACCAACAAGCAAATTTTGCAGAAGATATTCCCCACACAGCTTTTTCCTTCAACATGCCGGAAATCAAAAAGCTTGTTGATGACATGAAAAATTGTCACGACCCTTGTCTGAAGGGGTGTCTAGCGTTGGTTCTTGATGCGACGGTAGCGTCGGCGGATCTTAGCTTGATCCCTAGCCTGATGCGTGGCTTCCACCTGTGGCGGTTCGTATACGTAATCTAAGGTCGACGCGTCGACGACGGCTTGATGCGCAGCGTCGAGCCTCTTAGTCATAGGGTTGTAATCCTCTACTCGCCTGGCGAGCAAGGTCTCAAAGGCACCCGTCTCACTCAGAGACTGTGAATGACTCGTGGCTTGCGACATATCACTCAGTACCTAAGTTAATAGGACCGAGTGTCTTAATGAGTCCTTAAGTATGTAAGTCTTAAGTGTGTGTCTTAGTTGTTATCACCCTTGAGGGGAGATCGACGAGGTAGAGCAAGCTGGTCTGAGAGCAGCTTGCACACCGAGTATTTATACTCATGGGTACATGGTCTGTGCACACAGTTCCAAGAATACATGAGCTAAAGATAGTACGTGTTTCTAAAGGAAGGTGTGTCTAAGATAAGACGTTACTGAGAATAGTCCAAAGAAGTCTGAGCATGCTAAAGATAGCTTTGATCAGTCAGCCACTTTAGAAAAGGTGACTAATGCGCCAATCATTCTTGATAAGCGGAAGAAATGAAGTGAGTGGCTTGTAAGCCACCTGACAAAGGCAAAGTCATGTGCACGGCTCATGACAAAAATGTCTTTATTCCACCAGAAGCATACCAAGCTATATAGAAATCAAATGTATATATTATGGTGTATAGAAGAGTTAGAGTAAAGAGTGAAAGTGTTGTGAATGATGAGTACGAGAGGGCTCGCAGAGACCTCTATTTATACCCTACACTTTGCTGTGAGTCACAGTCCGTCTTGCTGCGCATATACTGCGCATTCAGCACTTGACTCGATTATATGACTCGATGTTCTTGCATCTTCTACTAACTACATGAATATTCTACACTCCCCCTTAAGAGAGCAAGTGCGGATACAGGATTAAAGAAACTGAGAATTACATGTGTATATATTCGTTCAGACATTCGTATTCAATTCCTTTATTTCATTACAGCTATTAAACTTGGTTAGATGAGTCGGCTGTGTTGATGGCTGGACTGCTAGCGATGGAGGGTATAGTAGGAGCAGTGGTGAGCGAGGGGACGCCGGAGATGATGCTGTCGGAGTCATCAGAGTCGGAGTCCTCGCTTCCATTAGAACTTGAGGTGTCGGTGAATCCTACTACAAGGTTAGATACTTCATTCTTTGCCTCAGATGAAGACTGACCGGTCGCGGTGGAGTCCTTGATGTCAATCTTGACTCCTCCGCGTTCGCTCCGCAAGGTGATGGTGGGAGCGTTGGGATCGCCTCGACGGGGTCGGGTGCCGGTCGAGTTGGTGAGTGCATTGATTTGACGAAGTGAATCAATCGTATCAGTGCGAGGGGTAATAACCATAGTAGATTTAGAGCGGGAGGGAGGTTTGAGAGCTTCAGTTTGAGTGGGAGTTGTTGAGCTTGGTGAGTTCGATGCTGTCTGCTCTACTTTCACCTCAGGTTTTATAGCCTGCTTCATGCCCTTTCCCTTCGAGTCATTCGTTCGCTCGGTGCTGACTGATGGCTCTCCCCCTGTTCCAGTAGGTTCCATTGCTCGTTCGGCAGCGCTGCTATCTTGACTCATCTCCCCCTCAGCGGGCGGAACGATGTTTTCTCCCCATTCTGGATCCTGCTGCGCATTTGTCGGATGCGCATATATCCTCGGAAACGAGATATTTTGCCAGTGTAATATACGATTAGCCCCTGTCTTGTAATAGCGCCAACTCTTACCTTGTACGTTCGATATCCCTGTGAATATACCAGTAAAAGTCTTCGGGTCTAATTTAGAAGTGCTCTCGCCTTGATTCACATCACGACCCCGGGTCATGACTGGCACCACTATACATGTCAAATGTCCAATACCAGATGTGATCGTAGAATGCAAATCATTACATGGACACCCCCTGGCCGGCAAGCGCTCGCGTATCTGCCACCAGGCTATAGCCCATTTGACAGCGCGCTGAAACCTGCCGGTGTTTTGTCAAGGCGGCCGGCACCTGCCGGTCAGATCGACGGCGGTATTTTCATATCCGGCCCACGCGTACCTGGCAATGGTGTACCACCCATGTGTCATGCTGGCCAGGAGCTGTCAAGCTGACGCCATGACGATGGTCATCTGCCGGTTGTGGGATCACATATATTTTTACACCAGTCTGGTGGACATCACACACGCGCCATGGTTGTTGCCGCAGGGCGGGTGTGTTTAAGTCGGATGCATCCAATGTACTGTAGCGTCGATTCGGCCAAATACCAACGATATTCCATGTCAATAACCCTTCAATAAAACAAGTGTTAGGTACATTTCTGAACAGCACGATAATGATAGGAATGGCAAACAGGAAATTGAATACGCTATGATTGCACTGACTCATATAAGTAACAATCAAGCGGGGACACATCTAAAATCCATACAAATCATCGTCGTCAATCCAGTTTGTGCCAGCAAGCTCGATTTCGTCATCCGAAAACCCTGGCTCGTCTCCACCTTCCTCTTCGTCGCTATTCAACTCAAGCGCCAATTCAAGCTCATCGTCTAAATCCTGATTTTCCATGTCATCATCTTCCATAATATGGTTTTCTTCCAAATCGGATTCTAAAATGTTTCTAAGCCTTCGATGTATGAATGCATGGCAATAGGAGATTGGGACGTACCTTCTATGATCTCGTCTGCATTTATGGCTACCGCACTGGCGTTTTGTCGATAATGGCCAACGCCCCCTCCAACGTAACGCATTAGCATGTCGCGGTCGACAAACCTTGAGTTTTAAAATGAATACATAGTCAAAACCATAAGATGATGCGCACCTATTTACATAATAGCCATTCCAATCCCCATATACCGCATCGTCGTGTGAAACCGAAAGCGGGATGTTCAAGTACGCTTTGGTGGTGCCGCTGACAAAATCGGGAATAAGATGCGTCGCGCGAACGATGTTGCTGGGATCTACAAAACCAAATGCATCTAGGATGTCGGTGTCGACATTACAGCCCTGGTATGCCAATCGGTCTAGGCGATTCAACTTCCATCCCCCCGGCCGATTTTCATCGTAATACATCCATCTAACATGAACAAAATCCATACGGCGTGGCGGCCGGCCAGCGTAGATGACGTTTGTATGATATACGCCGAGTACTTTGGCATATATGAATGGGTGTTCGTCTGGTTCTCGGTCAGGCGCGTTGGCAAGAACAACAAAACAATTAGGCGTCGAAGGATTGAGAATATCCTGCTGTCGAAGGACATCGTACGAGGTGTAATTGATCCGAAGCGTCTTGTGTCGATACATGCGCTGCTTGTAGAAGTCAATCTTGGCGAGGTCGGTCGTGGTGAACTCCTGTCGGTCAGGCGTGCCAAGAACCCGACCGAGAAGGTGCTGCTTGAGTTGTAAGAGGAAAAACTATTTGTATGCGTGAGTTGAACGGATGTTTTGGCGCATGTTATCGTTACAATACCTTGACTGAAGGTTCAGCATGTTGGTCTGACACCCAAGCTGCGATGTTCGATACTGTATCCTCGGATCGCTCCTTTTGCCCTATAAAGTAAGGACGGCCATCCACCAGTGAACTGACCGCTTCGTCATGGTCCCAAAACCGTCGCTTCGGATCGTTTCGTGCTTCTTGAAGCTCTTTCTCAGCCTCTCGTAAATGCTCTTGAATATTATTTATGCGTGTCATTTGCTCAACCGCATTCCGTTTGTTTGTCCGGTTATATTGCGACTTAGGTATTCGATTGTGTAGTTCACCCTAGCATATATTCGGGTAGTCAGAAGGCGTCCAGTAAACAATAATATAGGTCAATAGTTTAGGCTTACAATTTGGGTTGAGTAAGAGTCAGTTGTACCAAATTCCTCGATTGTACTCGACACATCGCCACAAGAGTGTGTCTTGTATGTATTCAGGTTGAGTGTGCAAATTCTTCTTCCGTCATCCTTTGGCTCCTCGCCCATATTCTTTGCCTTACTTGCCCGAGTCGATTTCGATGTCAGTGATTGCCGTACCATCAATGAGGCTTTGTTTGCTTCAGCTTTCTTCTTTCGGCAAGCGTATTCTTTAGGAGTTTCTCGGACTTCTAGTTTTGCTGTGATCTTAGCAAAATTTCGAAGAGCCGTACCAAGCCGTGTGGTAAGAGACTTTAGTACTTTTAGCGAAGCGCTTGTATGAAGTCGTAGCTTGACAAGTCCATGCCACTCGGCAAAGATGAAAAGCAGCGTTTGAGCGGGTTTATCGCAGCTCTCAGGTAACAATCCTTCAAAAACTGGCATACAGCACTGTCTTGTCGTGTTAGTATGAGAAATGACCAAAAACAGAGGAACATGCCTGGAGGAAGTCTTCATAATCATGTCCCGCGATTCGGCCCATGTCCGCCACATCCTCAGCAAATATTCGGATAGTTGAGTTAAAGGTTGGGACAAGGCGAAACCTTTGTAAATGTTTATGAGGAGTAAAAGGAATAGTAAACCCATATTCCGCACCTACGATTGAATTCTGATACCGCTCGAGGGCCCTGATGATGAAGCAGCCGAACAAGATGTTGAAAGAGTGATTTCCAAACGCCAAGCTCGACTTCGTGGAGCTGATCAACAACCAGAGCCGAGAAGATATTGAATTTGAACTCGTGAAGCCTGTCTGAGAACGCGTTCTAAGCAAATCGAACATAGCTTGTAAATTAACATATAACAAAACAGGGGGCAATGGATAGACATACCAGAGTGGGGACATAGGATTCCGACTTGAGTAGCGCTTCAACGGGTTTACTCTGAATTGCTGAGCCAGGCTCGTAGATGAATCGACGAGCATTTTTAACTTTGCCGCGGCGCTTCTCATTGTCAATTCGTCGCTTCTTGCGTGTTCGCATATCAGACGGAGTTCCCATTTGTGAAGCAGATGCTTTGTGCACAAAACATCGTGGGCATAAGCAGTCACCACCGTTTCGTATGGTGGCCAATAAGACTCTGTACCATTAATTTTTAGAATTTTAGTATGTGCGTTCAAACTAACACTCACTTCTCCGGATAGTCAGCAGAGTATGTAAGTATTCTGGGGAAAACACGGCGAACAACACCATCTGCGCACTCGATAACCACTCCTTCTCTCCACGCCTTGATAAATTCGTCGTCAAGTAGTGCACGCCATATTTCGTGCATCAGCTCTCGACGAAGGTGGGTCAAAAGCTGATCACTTGGAGGCTTTCCACCATGCATGTGGGTAATTTCTTCCTTAACTTTGTCGGGCAGCTAACAATAAAGTCAAAAAATATAAGAAATCTAAGTTAAATTGGGCTACTCACGGTGGGAATATGCGCGGCTTGAAAGCAAGTGTTTGATGTGGGCTTACACCGCTCATATTTGCTTTCGTTACCGAACCAACACAGGATTGGCCACCCTTTAACATGGCTAAATTGTGCGAATTGCATGCCGTCAGAAGCAAACATGAAAGCGCCAACACATCGAGGCAAGGTGCAGTCGATTTTCAAGTCTTGGACCTCTCGATGAGCTCGAAGCATAGCAGGGGATGTATACATTTCACCAAATAACGTCTGTGCAGGGCCAGGTGATCCGGTAGGTTTCCAACGGTGCTCAAACGGTTCATAGTGGAAGGTGGATGTGTTGTTCCTCGTAAAAGCCTTGATCATTATATCGACCAGGCTTCGAGCCCGATAACCCGATATGTCAATATAGTTGTCGACTACTGGTCTTTGAGTGGTGCGTGTCACACGGGGGGGCGGAACCTTCAACCGTAGTGGGACGTTTTTCCATCCTGTGGCCAGAGGACGGTTTGGATCCCATATCATCTCAGCTTCGGCTAGCTTGTTGTCGATGCTCTTCATATCAACCCCCATCAAATCACGGGGATTAAAGTCGGGCTGGAGAATAACCTCGTTGCAAAGGTATTCATGAGTGTCATCGGAAATCGTATTGCCGCTAAGCCAATGGTAGCGAAGAACATAAAATACCGAAATATTAGGACAGGGTGCGATAATGTCCTCAATTGACCGACAAGCCTTAGGACGGGACGGCACACTAGCAATAGGAGGGGCATGGGCCATTGGTGCATCGGCATCGGGTATTGTCTGTGGCCGGGTTGAATAAACTCGATAACGGCCAAATATATCAGGCTCAGTACGATACGGATGTCGGGTACGAGACGAAGCATTGGGTTGAATTAAGAGGCTAGTAGATGGATCCAAAGGGCTGGGAAGAGCCTCGAGGGGGACCGGAGCCTGCGGTAAAACGTCATGATCTACTCTAAATCCTGAGTTCAACCTTCGAGCCTGCGCTCTAGTCACGCATCGGGGCATAGAGACTTGGGGGACAGGCTCATTTATTTCCGCTGGCAGCAGTACATGATCATTGGCTTGAAGTGGTAGCTCCGTCGGCTATATTTGTGTCATCTTACTAAACTGTTAGCGAGAGCAACATTCGGACGCACCAAACTATCCAACCCTATACTCGGGCTCCGAGTGCGGTGACGTTTAGGCGAACGCTCAAAGTCTTCTCCATTGTCGGATTCGTCAGCCACAGAGCTCAAAAGCGAACGCTCGTAGGCTAGATATGCCGTGCACGTTTTTTGGTGAACAGTGAGCCCTTTGCGAAACGGGAACGGCAAGTGTGTGCAAGGATCAACACAAAAGTAGTTACCCATATGCGCAACACGACAGAGAGTAGAATGGATGTCGCTAAGATATCATTGGGCATTGTTCACGCAAGAAACTTGTTGGGTATTTTACACCTGATGAAATTCCGCCTCTCCGGTCAAATTCCTACCCCTATGCTCCACATGCTCCAGTCAAGTTGAAACAGAAAAAAAGGCAGCCGTGCTCGGGACAGAGTCTCCGTATATGTTCGTACCTGAAAAAATGGCATGGGAAACCGAGCCAGGTAGTAATAACTCGCTCAAAAAACCGCATATATGAGCCAGCACAAGCTCAAATTCCTTGATTCTTCAACCTTATCCCCTCTGCTCTAGCACCAATTGGCGTCTCCAAAATGCCCGGTCCTACACGTACAAAGTGAGTAAAGAAAATATTGGTGTAGTATCCACCTACTTATACATCAATTACACTTAGCCAAACCAGTGTCGGCTCAACTCAAGCTGAGGACAGCCTGGCCAAACTTGGTCGACGGATCGTGCGCATGCACGAGATGTGGCCAGGCAATGACCTTATTAACCTCGGAAAGGAGTTGCAGGCTATGTCGGATGATGCGCTACTTGGCTTTCGTGAGAGGTCGAGTAGTAACCCTCAGTGAGTACGCTACAAGCAGCGTAAGATTTTAACTAAAATGGGTATGTTTTAAGAAAAGTTCGCATGATTGAGTTAGTCGAGAAGCTTACTGAGTGGGAACCAACTCTTTTCGAGCGTCTGAACCGGCCTTCGCACCATGCTGCCGCTGCTGCAAGGGAGGCAAAATCTCGAGTAGGCTTTGTTGTTAATGTTCAAAACAACCGTAAGCTAACCTTTATCTGGAGCTCAACATTGGTTTCAGCAACGGCCGATCCGAAGATGCTCGAAAGGCTAGGGAGCTAATGGGAAAATGGGGCCACTTTGAGCCACCACTCGGGGACAAGTCAGAGCGAGGCTTGAAGCACAGGCAGTGCGCCGAGCTTCTTGCGTCGCCGACATTCGATTGGACGAACGAAGAGTAAGTTCCTTTAATCAGCTAGTGGTTGTGTCGCATTAGCTTACAGTTTTTAAGGGCGGTCAATAATTTCATGGGATTCGGCATCCCCGCCCCCAACGCATCGATTTGGCCAGCTCTATTGTGGGCTACAAATCAGTTCGATCGACAAAATATTCACAAAGGGCTCTTAGAGAACGAGTATCTTTTTTGTGTGAGCCACAACTCTTACAGCATAAAATTGTAGCAATCTAAAAACACACAACAGGCGGCCAATGCTATCCTCTTCTCTCCGAGCTCCTCTCTGCCCCCAACCGTTCTGCAAGCAAGCAGCGCTCGTGGACGAAATCGCAGAGGACCTATTGGAATTGCGAAATCCAATCAACTGACTGAGGTGACCCCTGGGTTGATAGCGTATGTGGCTTGCATAGTACGTGCACCAAAAACGCACAAACGCGCCTCTGTCTAACAAATTATATCCTTGATAGACTCGCCACGCTCTCACGAGTGACGAGATATTTAGCGAGCGATGCTCTGGATTCAGCTATGTAGAATTCTATAAGCAGATCACGAGCTTCCTACAAGATCCACGATTTGCACACTGGTCTCATGGTCTAATGGCTCGGTGGAATGAGTGAGTTGGCTTTTCGAGACATCAAGCTACTAAAACTCGAGCTTGCAACAGGAAACTATTTTCGGGTATGGAGTTTGGCTATACGCATAGCATGTCAACGCCGGTTGTTGGCGGTACGCTTGACATGTTGACTGCACAGCTGGAGGCCGAGACCGTTACTCAAGAGCAAATTGGACTGGGGGGCAACGGCTCGGAGTTGACCGAGTAGTTTGCTTTTGGTTTATTGAGTTCATGTGTCGAGGATGTGCCTACTACGCCTGTAATTACCATAATTCCTACGCGCAATTAATTGTTATTTTATTGCATCGAAAACAAATTGGCCCGGCAGCATACAAAATGTGTTTTACAAACGGATCGACTGCTTCCACAAGGCTGCATATATTTCAGGTATACCACATATCCCGGGGATAGGTATTATGCCAGTCTGGCATCTGCACAACATATTTTGCCGGTTTGAGGTCAGTCAGGCACAATCTAACAGAACGAGTTTTGACAGATCAGTTACACCCGGCCTTGAAATGATCGGGTACCTTGTGCCGGATCGACATCGGCAACGGTGCCAACACGACAGTCGGTGCCAGAACGCTGCCAAGCATATTAAATACATCTTCCACGCAGAATTCATCTTTCTGCCGCCCATCTGGCAGAATCGAACCGGTCATATCACTTCCGACAGAATTGGCCAGACCGCCAAAATCGGCTGGTGGCTGATATTTTGGCGATACGCGTGTAACGGATGGGCAAGCAATACATGTAAATGTGAGGTATATATGAGCATATATGGTCGAATCCGAAATACCCCGGGTTCGTGATGCAGTACGTAACATTTCGTTCCCCAAGGTTGTAACCTACTAACATCTGGTTTCTTATTCCAGAATAGCTCGTATGGCGTTCGCCAGAACGTTCCGTGTACTTGCGTCGGTACCCTATTCTTTAGGTAACACGCATATGCGATCGCTTCGCTCCACAAGAACTTTGGAGCTCCTGACTCGAGCATCATTGCTCGGGCTTTCTCGGTGAGTGTCCGATTCAGTCGTTCTGCGATACCATTCTGTTGAGCTGAGTACGGGGCCGTAGTTTCCAATATTGTGCCCTTTAGTGCAGCGTGCCCCTGCCAGTCATTATTGACGAATTCTCCTCTGTTATCGAAGCGTACGCGCTTGATTTTCTTGTTCTTTTGCGTATCCAGCATTGCTTCGAATGATTTATAATGACTAAGCGTTTCGTCTTTGTGCCTCAAGAGCCTTAGACTTGTAAAGCGTGTAGCTACGTCCGTAAATGAAACATAGTACTTAAATTTTCCTATCGACGCTATACGGGCCGGTCCCCATACATCGGTAACTACTAATTCGCCTATTTTGTTTACGGTTGACTCTGATTGCTTTGGAAATGGTTTTACATGAGCTTTTGATTGCATACATGCTTCGCACTCAAAGTTTAAACCAATTTTATCCTCGGCAACTTCCATCCCTTCGACTGCGTTGGAGTTCTTCAGTCGTTTGAGTGTATGCGCGTTGACATGTCCCAATATCCTGTGCCAATCAAGCCAGGTTCGGCCTGTTTGCTTGGTAAGTGCGATTTCGCCTTTTGTTCTATTGTCTTCAGGCTCGCTTATTGTCTGAGCGTTGACTCTCCACAAACTACCATCAGGGAAAATCCACCTAGGTTGTAGCCGACCGGTGGTCGGCACAGGTTTTTACAATGGTGGAGCCGATTGTGGCTGTGCCAAAACTGGTCCAGAGTGTCCCAACCGGACGTCGGAATGAGACGGTGCCAACGCATTTGGTACAGCCGCTGCAGTCGGCTGTGCTGAACTATCCAAACGAGTAGACAAAAATGAATGGAATACCATACGAATTTGGATCATACATTGGTGCTCACATATCCTGCAAGCGTAGAAACAGGTCCGGCCCTTCCAAGTCCCATAGGACATGCTTGGACGGCCGGATACATGGAGATAGCACCACGCAAGATCGTACAATTTTGTGTATAGATATGAAGTTTCTAACGCCGGTATCCGTGAGTTCGATAAACCCAGTGGACTTGCTTCGACGACCAATCTTGAAGTACCTCACATAGGCAATCGAGTGTTGCTCACTCCGAACCGTGAGAATTAACAACTTGAGGATTTGTGCGACAAAAAGCTCCTTTCCATCGTCGGCAAGAACGTAGTCATACCGAGACCCTTCGTTGTGCCAAGCCTCTGTAGACCGAGCAATATCAAGGCCATCTCGGGAGTCAAGCATTGAGCTATAACCAATAGTCACAAGCCGGTGAGCGTGGATCTGCATTAGACCGAATAAATTGAATAAAGTAGAGGTGAATGACCATTGCTGAACTGCGTCAGAAAAGCGCCGATATCGGTCGCATCCAGTTGCAGCCGGCTCAAACCACCAGATTTGCCAAAACCAGGCAAAATCTTGGGCCGGTGCTACAGCCGGTTAGCAAAAGGGCAGCGGTTGCACGTGCAACTCTACCGGATCGCTGATGCAACGGTTGTAGCTGGCTGTAGCATGCGGTTTACTATTAAACACTATCTTGTAATCCCATTTATCTTCTTTCAATGCTAGTTGACCCATTGCAATCACAAAACGCTTTTATTGCATGCAAGAGTTGTAATGTACATTGTTCAAACCAAGTCAATACGAGTTTGTAATCTAAAACTGAGTGCTCCGAGACTACTCTATTGGATTTCATAACAAACTACTGAAAATCACCTTAAATTCGACCGGTAGAAACTGGTCTACGGGATGTAGTATGCGCATACAGCTTGCTTTTTCTACAATACGACTCGTATGAATATCGCGTTGCACGGTTTGAATGAAGATTTCGCTCACCATACACCGGGATACTCTTTTATATCTGCTGGTTTGGTCATCGTGCTCGTACTAGTGCTCGGCGTTGTTCTTTAGATGATCTAGTAAGTTTGCTCAAAGGCAACCCATAGAAACGCTTACTGCCGAACACTGCGATCAAAACGTGACAGTGGTGCACTGAGTCCGTGGCCACATGATTGTAACGGTATGACCTATCAAACAGGTTAGTGTTCAGCAAGGCGGGCAATATGATATCGGCCAGATCACCAGACTGCAAGTTCGACTCGGTTTGTGTGTGTTCTGACAAAATATGAGATTGTATCAAACAGATATAATATAAGGCTGGCGGAAAGGCGACTTACAACATTGAGCGCTGCTTCGGGCTAGGTGATGTGTAACACGAAGGATCACATTGTGGCATTGACTAGCCAGAGCAGATCTTCACAGATAGTCGTGTAGAGTAATTAGCATGCGTCACAACTCGCACGCACCGTACTCACCAAACTAAGCTGATAAGTGTCGACGACGCGTGATTAGCAATCGGCTACAACGCACATACATCACCTGACAAAGTTAAACTATGAAAGCAACGTTAGCATCGTTCAACTCATAGACGTACCAGAGCGATACGAGTACAAGAAAGAGGCCAACGCGGCAGCTCATGGTCAGTTGGGGGGGTTGGGAAAGGGGGGATGTGATGGTTGAGGTAAAGATCGATAACATCGCTCGCGCGGGATTTGTAGGCCGAGCCCGGTCCGAGGTCCGAACCCGCCCGGATCACTAGTCGCAAGCTTCCCTCTCAAGGGTCGGCTACCGGCCCTAAGCAGCCTGCAGAGTGTATCTCCCAACTTTTGCAGGGATTCCGTTAAATTTTATAGCTTGAATCATATTATTGGCAATGATAAACGCTCCGTACGTACCTCCCGTAGCTCAAGAACGCATATAGTGACTATTCCAAATCGGGACGATGCTGCAGCCGGATACAGCCGACCGGTCCGGTGCTAAAATCTTGCCAAAACCGTGTACAACCCAAATCCGGCTGCAGCCGCGGTATCTTTTTTCTGACGTGCCACTTACAAACATACCGTCCAAGCGAGGCAAGTCCGATTGCCTAAAGTGAAATACCCTTTGAAACCCCTCTATATGCTGATATATAAAGGTCCGTAAAGTCTGTTCTATATTCTTGGCGTTCGCAGGGTCGTTTCGTGAGTAATTCAGCACGAAATCCGTGGCTAGCTCCCGCCCAGCGCGATCCGGAGACCCAAACTGAACTCGAGGTCCATCCCAAGATTTTAGAGTTTCATCATCAGCATTGTCATCATCGCCTTCGGCCCTAGCATCAACCCGTACACGAATCCGTAGAATAGCTTCGCGCTCCCGGTACATATTCAACATCTTTCAGTCATTGAGTAGGTTTCGACGGGAAACAGCAATAAGCAACGTACCTGAACTTCAAAGTTTTTTTGTTTGCTGGAGCGTCGATAATCCTTTTTGCTTTTGGGATGCAGGGCCTCGCCCATGCCTGTACCATAGTTATCGGTTGTACTGTGGCGATATATAATGTCAACAACATGTGAAAGAGAATGGAACTTGGGATAATTTTCATCGACATCGCTGAATATTTCTGCAAGTTTCTAGCTGTATAATTAGCACAAAAACCCGGCTTCAGGAGTGTTTACTTGCTCTGTGAAGCTCATCGAATCGAGCTATCTCGTCACGCAGAGCCTCAAGAGTAGCCTCGGTATGTGTCGTATATTTCACCATGAGATAGATTATGGCCAGCGATCGAAACGTGCCGAGAATGAGCTTGCGGTATTTCTCTAATAGAAGATCTTCTATGAGAGGGATAACAATCTAGAGTTCGAATCACCAAGGCTTAGATTCAGGATGATAATAGCATATTGTACTCTCACCCGTAGTATGATACCGTGCTCCTTCCCCGTCAAATATTCCAGTTTTGTAATACCGTTTGGAAATCGCTTAAGATCAGGATATCGAGGTATCGATTTTATGCTATGGAGTGGAGTAAACGCTTTCCGAGTTTGGCCCAGGTTTTCAATCGACATACCGTTCATCCAGAATAGCCTGGCTATTCTTTGGTAATTGATCCCTGATCCACGGCCATAAGTGCTTTCCCCATATTCCCTGCTCAATTTGATGAAGGGGATCGGCAACAACTGCATCATAGATCGAGTGGATAGAGGGGATAATATCGAAAAATGAGCTCTACTCAAGATGATGAGATAGGATTGTGAGAGTTCTCAGAAAGAGGAATACTCACCTCAAGATATCGTATGGACTGCTCATGGAGTATTTTCTTTCTCTTGGCCATATTTGGTGCAGCCCTTGCTCGATCTAGTAATTCCTTTGTGGCCAAGACGGACCGCAATTGCCACGATTGTGTAAGCCTGGACTGTTCCGACCGAGGAACTAAGCAGATTGGGCACGGGCAATCGCTGCTTGCTCCTAGCATACACAACATACGAATTCTGATGATTTTTTAATTAGCCTATATAAGAACTCAGTAAGGTATCGAGCTTACAGTTCCATATAGTCAAATGAGCCGGCAGCGATTGTTGGAACAAAATTGCGTATGACCCCATCTCCGCAGCGGATTGGAGCACCATGACGAGATGGCACCTTGAGAGAGTCAAAAACAACACGTAACGCATCATGATATACTTGGCAGCGTAATCCAGCCGTATCGCTGATGCCTGACTGCTTTTGAGCCTGATATGGAAGGTATGAGCCAAAGTAAGAGGGTGGGTTACTACTCACCTTTGGTAATAGCGCAATCAGTGTCCCACCCCCCTTCTTTCCTCTCTGCTTTCGAATTGAGGCAGGTAGATTCCCGATCCATAGATAGACTGGCCAAACCTTAACCCCTCCAATTTTTGAAACATTTGTCTCGTCAATATATAAGACTAGGTAGAGTATATGCTGGTCTGGAGAGACACGGCTCTACAAATCCAAAGGAGTCAGCGGTGAAAGTGTGTAATAGGAAGTGACAATACCTGTAGATCCCACCATAGTTCTCCATGCCAGAGTTCTTCCCATACTCGCATGTTCTGGTCTACCGCTCCTGGGCGATGGACCCAGCGCTGCTCAGGATGTAATACCATATGTTTGAACAGTTCAGAGTCACCGACTATCTCAGAGATGGCAAGAAAAGGATCTTGAAAATGGACATAGTGTGTGAGTTCGTGACCCTGATAAATTGAATGAACTGGAACAGTCTGAAACTTGAATAAGAGCAAGGTTGGTGTGAGTTAAATTAGATAGATGACTGTACTCACTTGTGCGATACCAGATATGTATGCCGCAATTGACAAAGTCTCATGGTAATCTTTTACAGTGCGTAAGCCAGGATGTGGCGTGAGTGCAAGCTGTCGACGAATGCATGGGTTCGGAAGTCCTGAATCGCTGAAAATCTCTGCCTGAATAAAGGTGTCCATTGATTTGAAGGGGAAATATGAAGGAAAACGCTTTGGTCTATTATTTGAGGGGGAGGAGTTCCGGCCTGCCTCTGCGCCTAAGAGTCCACTAATTTTACCAGAAGAAGGATGGTGTTTGATCCAGACTTGGGCCTCGTCAAGACAAGGAATCCAGTCAGGGCTAGAGTAAGTGTCCATGTTGCCGCTGTTAAGTATGTTTATTTCATTACCCAGTTCTGAACATATCATATTCAAAATTTGCCCTAGGGTAATGGAGCAACGCACATACCTTCATCCTGAAACACACCGGCTAGAGGGGTGTCTTGTAGATGAATCCAGCGATCTCTTGGCTCAACTTGACCCACGTTGGTCTTTGCTGTTGATGATTCGTTGCTGCTGCTGGATTCGGAGGAGGATCCGCTGGTAAGCTGTGGCCGCTTTGATATGTCAAGGATATAAACATAAGCTATATAAGTTTTGCAGGAGTGACAGGACATTCGTACATTTAGTTTCGGGCCCTTGGACCGTGATAATCGTGCTGGATTTTCAAGGCAAGCAACCTCGTGCCGCTTCCATGCATTCTTGTATCGAGAGAAGAGTTTTCGACACCATCTGCAGTTCTTGAATCCTTTGCTGGATTGGTCGGGTTCGGATAGATGTGGCTTGCGAGCTCGTCGGTTGAGGGATGTCATGTTGGTGTTTTGTCAAAATGAAGTCAATTAACAAAAAGCCAATACAGCGTGTGTAAACTGGCTCAGTTGGTCATGTTAAGCTACAAAAGTAGCTGTAATTATTAGCACTTTGAGTGCTAGTTGAGTTGTGGGGAGACTTACAAAGTGAGTGCTGCATGCATCACGTGGTAGAATGTATTTTCTGCGTTTATAGGCCTTGCAAATATGAACAAGGCTAAAATATGCCTGCTCAGCGATCGTACACCATTTCGATACTTGTCTTTGGTTTTGTACTCTTATATATACATGAAAAAGATATTCAAGACAATAGAACATGAACAGAATCGATGTCTTAATCTTCGGAGTCTCCTCGAATGCGTGCCAAAAACGCTCGCTCTGCGTCACCAAGTCCAGAATCAGGATCGTCTTGATCGTTATTATGATCACCTTGGTTATCCGCTTCCTCGAAGCGATAGCGGTTTGGGAGAACTGCCCGGTTGTAGTAGTCAATTAAGTCGTTGTAGACATCCGGCTGGTTATGATAAATGCCTTCAAGGAGTTTGAGGCGCTCAACAAACCAGGTCGAGTAGTTCACAGAGCCCGAAGCTTCTTCAAAACTTGGCTCGCCGGAGAGCACAAACTTTATCTAAGAGTCGTTAATTCGTGGCATACCTCAAGCAATCTAAATACGCACCACTGTTGCAGCAAAAGCAAGGAGACTGGGAATTATGCACTGGATATTCCATTGTTCAGCATGGGACTTGCGGGTTTTTGCTGAACGATGACCAGAAAGAATGGCAGCGGGGCCGTTCAGCAAGAGACGTAGAACCTTGCTGCGCTGTTAGTTCGTGCCAACACATAGCTGCACGGAAGGATAAGCTTACCCGGACGATACAATTGTGCCTGAAAAAAGTTTCAAGTGGATCGTCCTCAGAGATATGTAGGAAAGTTGCCGAAAGTTCTTGGACCTCGGGCATTTGCGAACGTTTTTTGCGGTCTTCAAAATCGGAGTCGTGAATATCGAAAACCTTCTCATAATGCTTGGCAACTGCATGGACGATATCTCCTCGCTGTTTACGAAGCCCAAGCTTCACCTGTTCGACAAGAAGTGAGCGGAATCGATCATACTCAAAACAATAACACATACCTTCTCCTGAAACCAGTCATCGAGCCAACGCTTGCCCGGCGATTTTGGAAGGCTAAAAAGCATCTCCCGCACGATATCGAGAGTATCTGGGATATCGAACCAAGGGTTCTCAAATCGTTTCGCCGGATTTACGTCGTCCTCCAGCTCATTGTCCGATTCTTGAGCCTGCCTAACCTCTTCAAGAATTGTGCCTATGTTGTCTTGAACCTTCTGGTCGGATAATGCATCAACCTCTAGAAATGGCGCATACAGAGGGCCGGCCCTGCGGCCTGCCACTGTTGCAGCCTTCTTCAGTGACTTGAGGTCTGATCGACTGACGTTGCCTTCGGAGGCTGTCTCCGATTCAGGCTGGTCCCCCCGATGAGCAACCTGTTGACGTAAATTCTCGTTCTCTTCTTGTGCACGCATGCGCATTTCTCGTTCTTCGAGAAGCTCGTTTTGGACGTTATTAAGGTCCTGGAGGAGCTAGATCTTCAGCCTGGTCTACAAATGCGCTGAAATTATCACTGACCTCTTTTAGTTGACGTCGCTTGCTGGGACGTGGAGGCATTGGAGCCTCATCATCGCTGGGCAATCTTCTTCGGCGCGACATGAAAAGGGCAGAAGAATGCACAAGGAAGAGGAAATGGCCCTCTTGGACCTTCAGCGCTCGCCCTAAAGAACGGCTCGTCCCCAAAAGGGAGACGCCACCACTGCTAGCGTGACTGATATGTAAGAGAGCTGGACTCCAAGAAAACTTATCAAGCTTGGCGACTACCGCTACTAGCGTGCTCCCCTCAGCCACAAATATTCTCCTCGCTTTTCTCAAACAAAGGGCGCAACCTGGCGTGCCGCGCCGGCGAAGGCAGCCTCACACACTGGCGATATTTTAGGTCGCATGTGAGTGCTGTAAATTGGACCTTGGTGCAGTTGCGCTCGGTTCTTAGGGTAATTCATGTCTTAGGTTACCATTCATATACATTTTGGAACGCCTGGCTCGCTTAGCGTATTGTCACCAGGTAGGTCCGTTGGCTCAAACCCAATGCACCACGCATCCTCTAACAAGGATCCAACACACAGGTTGCATAGTACACATAATACGGTACTCGTAGGTTTTCCAGTTTATTCTATTTCTACCGGAAGCTCAGCCGAGTAAATTACAGCGTCCTCGGCCAGAAACGTTATGCTTTGAGGCCAATCTGCCTCGCATATGCATCGTTCGCAGCCTGCGGAGACCTGAGGCGCAATACTCTGCTGCAGGTCGACAGAGCCCCCGTCATCAACCTTTCTCTTCTCAGCCACACTCAGGTAGCATGGATACAACGAATAGCGCCCGCCCGGGAACTGTGCGACCATGAGCGTGAGCTTTTTGATTGACACCTATCCACTCAAATCTTGTTTTGTCACACCCACCATACCGCTAATGGATATGCCGCCCGCCCTCGAGCCCCGCTTGCGTGGCTGGTGGCCCAGTCACACGCCCTTTAGCTGCCTTCGGCGTCTCTCGGATGCACCATCACACCACGTTCCGTGTCCATCGTGTGCCATACTAATCACAATCGACACTACATATTTGCCCCCCACCCACCCTCCCCCAGGCTCGGATCCGATTACAGGCTGAGTTGAACTCTCGGACCGTCGAGTACTAGTTCATACATTTGTAGCAGTTGCTTTTTGAGTGTATATAATCGATTATATTTGGTCCATAATTGATCAATTTACACCAATCGAACGCTCTGATATTATTCTGGTGGCTATGTGGCAGCCAAGACTATACGGCCAACGGCTATATATCGTAGATTAGCCAGCTAGCCGGCTTGGCTATGTCCGGTTGCAGCCAGACTGTGGGCGAGGTAGCCACAGCTGCATAGGCGCCGAATGCAATTTCCAAAGCCGAGTTAGGGGTGACGTCAACGAGACTTATGCATCTGCGGTGGAGCTACGGCGCTTGCCACAACCCGGAGTTGCTCAATAAGCCGTATGTGTCAGCCGGCTCCGGAACGCCCGGAAGGTTTTCGCAGTTTCGAGTATTTCAGCCAGCCGTGACTGACTATGTCGAACTTTTGCAAGTTCCTGATGACCTTCTGCCCGATCGTGTATCTTCGATCCGATCATGACTTTACAGTTGTTTGGGCCTGTTACCTCTAATCGGTCTTGCTCAAGCGATACTCGCATACCTTTATCGGTTATCAGCGATAAGCTGATAAGGTTGGCTGGGGATCCAGGTAGGTGCGCTACATTCGTTAAGGTGATGTTGTTGTATTGACCTGTATTTGGGTCTGTTATGCGTCGGAGTCTTATTGTACCTCGACCAAAAATCGGCTCCTTGCCGGTAACTCCAGTAATGTAGCCTGACGATTTACTATACGTGGTAAATGCGTCCCGATCCCTAGCAATGTGAGTCGTGGCTCCACTATCTGCTAACCAGCTGGTTCGGTCTGTACTAATAAGTGCTAGCTGCGGTTCTTGAGCTGAGAACGCATATTTGACGTTGTCTGCGTCGTCGGATACGGCTATATGCGCACGAGCATTGCCGTTTCAGTTCTTGTTGGGTGAGTCGAATCTTCGATTGTGGAAATTTCCTTTGTTCGCCTTGTTTTGCTGATTCCGTTTGTAAGCTCCTCCACCCGGGCCTCGGCACTCGGCCGCCCAATGCCCGATCTTGCCACAGTTATTACACTTGGTCTTAGATTTATCAATGGGCTTCGGATTGGCGCGTGTGTTCCTGTTGAAGTTTGGTTTACCCGAACTAAAGAATGCCTTCGATTCACTATTACGGGTGCTCCTTCGGTGTGCTTCGGCCAGTATCCTCGAGCGCAAATCGCTGATTTTATTCGCCAGCTTGTTTGGGTCCGTGCTAAAGCGGAAACTTACAGACTGGGTGAACGTATCCCATGAGTCCGGTAAGCTTGCTACTAGCGTTGTCATCCAATCCACCTCGGTTACTGTACCAGGTGCGATTAGGTTGATCTGCTGGAACCATCCGCGCATCTGCTGGATGTGTTCTTCGATGTCTTCTGTCTCGGCCATGCGATGACTAAAGAATTTTCTTCGCAGGTCGATTAGCCCGACGGTTCCTTTGACTTGGAATGTCGACGCCAGTAAGTCCCACGCATCGGCGGAATAAGTACATGCTTGTATATGCGTAAGCACGCTTCCGTCTACACGTAGTCTAATGTTTGACAGTGCTTTGCGGTCGAACTTAAACCATTTGGGGTAGTCCTCATTGCCCATGGTCTTAGTTTCATCCGCTAAGGCTTTACCATCTGAATCCTTTCGATCAGTCAATACTATTTCGATCGTTTGGGACGGTATGGTATAGCTACGGTCGACGTATTTATACAAATCGAGGTCTGTGAGTATATCCTCCATTTGAATACGCCACACGTGATAGTTATCGGTCCCCCTCAAGGGCTCGATGCGATGTAGGCTGCTCAACGTGCCAGACGTTGTTGCGGTCGTACTATCGGCTTGCATGATGGGTTGAGATCTCAGGTATATAATTCGTTTCATATGGTTTCAAGCGTTCAGGTGGGGCTCATAACCTATAGAAATCAAATGTATATATTATGGTGTATAGAAGAGTTAGAGTAAAGAGTGAAAGTGTTGTGAATGATGAGTACGAGAGGGCTCGCAGAGACCTCTATTTATACCCTACACTTTGCTGTGAGTCACAGTCCGTCTTGCTGCGCATATACTGCGCATTCAGCACTTGACTCGATTATATGACTCGATGTTCTCGCATCTTCTACTAACTACATGAATATTCTACAAGCTACCCAATACAGTTTTGGCCTGAATGACGCTTGGATCCTAGACAGTGGAGCTTCCTGCCACATCGCAAATCAGGAACGATACTTATCAAACTATATACCCATCGAAAATATCATCCAAGGCATAGGTGGAAAAGCAAGCATTTCAGGGATTGGAGAATTAACACTCAAAGTTGGAACTGAAATCCCCAAAGTCAAGAAGTCAACAAAGGAAGTCATCCTAAAAGGAGACACCTGGACTCAAATTACCCTGAACAACGCTGCATGTGTCAAAGAATCTCCGGTCAACCTGATTTCCATTTCCGCTTGGACCGACCAATTTCCCCATCATGAAATGATTACCATGGGCGATGAGATCAAGATGCTTGACAACAACAAATTCCTAGCCCTGGGACAAAAACTCGGTGAACGCAAATCCGGAAATTGCTGGTACCTAGTTGCCACTGTTGATCTTGCACAACACACCTTCCTTACTAGAACAATCCAAGATTGGCACATGATTCTAGGCCATACGGACCCCAACAACATTCGACGTCTAGCTTCCATCATTCACAAAGGAAACAAGAAGGCCATGATCAAATTACCAGCCAAGGAAACCCCAAAATATGATCAACACAGCTGCACAGGATGCCTCCAAGGAAAATCAACAGTCCGACCCTTCCTGAAGAACAAAGGAGATTGGGGACCAGAACGTGGACCCTGTGATCTAATCGTCTCCGATGTCTGGGGCCCTGCCCAGACTACTCCCATTTTCTGGAAACAAGCATTTCATATCCTTCACCGACACCGATTCCCGATATAGCCACATCTACTTCATGAAACACAAAAGGGGAAGCTGTCAACAAGTTCATGGAATTCTCAAAACAAATCAAGAATAACCCCACAATTGCCGTTTATCCATCAAAATTACAATTTGACAATGGAAAAGAACTCATCAACGAAGCAATGAGGCAACATTGCACTTCTATCAGTACGGAAATCCAAACCACAGCCCCTTATTCTTCTCAACAGAATGGCATTGCTGAGCGCTTAAACCGGACCCTAGTCGAACAAGCTAGGTGCATGATCCATGGACATCCCAACACCAAAGACAAACTTTATCTCTGGGAAGAAGCCGTAGCATATGCATGCATGATCAAAAATGCTATGCCAACATTCCATCAAATCCGGGGATGGTTCATCCCATATTCAAATTGGCATCGCAAAGACCTCACCATGGATCGATTCCAGCTATTTGGATCAACATGCCATGTTTTGATACAACGAAAGGGTCAAGACAAATTAGCCGCCAAAACACGCACTGCCATCTTCACAGGCCTATCAAAGAACTCAGGGGGAGTTTGGTGTTATCTCGCACTGCCAGATCGCGCAATAAGGGAATCTAGGAACGTGTTTTTCCCAAAACGACTCCCACTCCCTGACTTTGAAGGAAGTCCCCCACCCCTAGGACTATCAGAAGAATCTGAAATTGAAGGCGATGAAGAATGGACAGAAGTGGAACTGCCAAGTGAGGGGGAGAACAAACCCAATCAAACAATGCGCGCTCCCTCTATGCGCACACAGCCATCCACTCAGCAGAATTCCACCAAGCATACATTGTCCAAAGGCAAAGGCAAAGCTACTCAAGTGGACACCAAGCCAACTATAAAACAGGAGCATACACCAAACAAACAAAACAACAAACCTGCCCTGTATCGTCCACCTCACTTGAAAAACATGCCAGCCCATCGCAATCAGACCCTTTGCAACCTAGCCATCAAAAATGCCGCTTCTAGGAAGGTTCTACAAACACCCCGATACACACAGTCAAACACTGCTTCAGCTACTGTTCCAAAGAACAAAATCTCGCTTAATGCGGAGCAATTCATTCAAGCTAATTGGGTTTGCGCTATCGCTGCTTTGTCACCTCCTCAGAAGTCAACAGAATTCTCTTTCCGCGACCCTGACGACATTGATTTCATGGAAGCCAATCAACTCGCCGGAAAAGACTATGACGAAGCTTTGTTACCTGAAAGTGTGCACTATTCACTTGCTTTCCCTGATCATGATGATACTAGCCCTGAATTTGATGCCTGGCTTGAACGAAACTGGCACACTCTCCATCAACCTACTTATGACAACATACAGATTGATGATAACCTATTGCCACCCTGGTCTCAGGCTATCAACAACCCTGAAGAAGGCGATGAGTGGATTCAAGCCGCCCACACTGAAATGGAACAACTATGGCATCTTAAGGTTTTTGAAGAAGTCCCTAGGTCTGAAGTCCCTGAAGGGGAACCCATTATTCCAACGCACTTCGTTACCAAGAAGAAACTCAACCAATTTGGACTAGTCAAACAGTACAAGGCACGATGCGTTGCTAACAGGAAAAGGCGAATCCTTGGTGTATCATTTGACAAACACGCTTCTTCCACTCCGTCCCTTGATTCTGTCCGTGCTTCTTTAGCCGTTGCAAATCACTTCGACATGGACATCGATCTAGTAGACATTGTCGGCGCATATACTCACGCCCCTCTTGATCGAGTCATCTATTGCAACTGGCCATTAGGTTTTGACAAAGGCGGACCTACTGTCATGAAGGTCAACAAGGCACTCTATGGTTTTGTGCAGTCAGGGCGCAAATGCCAAGACGATCAAAACATCAAACTTGAAGGCGCAGGATACAAACAAAACCCTATGGATACCTCCGTCTTCTATCGTTGTCATGAAAAAGTTCTTACTATTCTAGTGCCATATTTCAACAACTTCCTTGTTATTTCCACAAAGGGAAAGGCTAAGAAGATCAAAGAAGAACTTGCGCAGCTGTTTGAAATCAAGGATGAAGGCGAGACCAAATTCTATCTTAAGGATGTCGTGCGAGAATTTTGCCAGATTCCGGCGCCTGCACCCGGAATCCGAGGGGTCAGGCCCTCTACCCGCGCTCGCGCCCGCACCTGCAGCGAGAATGCCAGAATACCGGCGGAATCCCGCATTTTGCGTGATTCTCGTGGCAGCGGGATTCCGTTATGTAAATACCTCTTGTCCGCTGATACAATAAATACTATAATTCGTAATTAAATTCTGGCTCTCGAATCATGTATTAAACATCTAGAACAAACAGGTTTTGGGCGAGATACGATAGAATCGACGAAATCCCCAAATCCCCAAGGGGGGGAGCAAAGTAAATGTCACCACATTTACGTGCTTAGTAGCTCTGAAAATGCAGTAAATTCGTAGCTACTCAATGATATACCTCTGCACTCTGGGAAAAATCTAGATCGCCCGATCGAACGCATTCTTTGGCCAGAAATAATCCCCTTAAATGCGCACTTCAGAGTTCAGCCAGATAAAGCGTGAATCGGATAATTCTGATACTGCGAATCGACTCCTACACCACTGAAACCCCTAATAAGTCACCTATATCTCCTACAGGCCCTCTGTATATACATGAACCAGACTTGCTGCATCTGAACTTACAGTCTTGTCTCAATCTCCCTGGGTGTAAGCACCTGAAGTACATGTAGATATGAGCATTCTGGTAATCTTCCATACATGCGATATATAGTAATGCTACGTTCTGAGTCCATCCAGCGCATCCAGAAAGGCCAGAAACCGCTCTGTCGCGTTGTACAGGGGTTTCAGACATTTTGGTGTTTCAGGGGTGAGTTTCCCCCTCATATACCCCCTCAAACCACTCCGATCGCTCTGAGATTTGGTAGATAGGCTATCCAAGACTGTTCGAATCGACTCCACGCAGGGGAGCAGACTTTGCACGGTGGGAATCGCTAGTACATTTTAGCATGTCAGGGGTAAATCCCCCTGTATTTGGGCAATTGCTCCTTCCCCCGGCCGATTCAGAGCCAGATGATGGCATATTCGGGTTCAGCGTGTTAGCGCGCATCGAATGGTGTAGATATGTACTCAATACGATAACTTTCAACTCTCATTAGTGCTCTACGCTTTCAAGCCATTATTTCTGAGATGTATTTCCGTTCGATCACTGGCAAGACAATTTTATAGCGCTATGATTTTTATATGGTTAGAGAGCTGGAATTTTGCTTTAATGAATGACATATTAAGCTTGTACTTGTGGTGAGTTTTGTGGCACTCCAAATTCACTTGCGCAGTCCTTCGTTGCGCTTTTGGCCTCTCTTCAACGCGCAAGAATGCGCCGGTACGGCGGCGCTTATTTGCGAGAATCCGGCGGATTCTCGCCCGGATTCCGAGTAGGTTTGGCCAATACCGGCGCCGGCACCGGCGCTCGCACGCGAGAATATGCGGGAATATAACCGGCGGAATGCCGGAATTCCGGCGTTAGGATTCTCGCACGACATCCTTATTCTATCTCGGAATGATGATTAGCTGAAATCGCCTGCAGAAACAGCTCACAATTTCCATGCCTGCTTACATCAAGGGTATTGTCCAGCGCGCAGATCTTTCTTGGGCTAAAACAGCATGTACCCCTATGTCGCACACTCAGCCTATTCTAGAACCCGCCGAAGAAAACCCTGAAGTGGTTTATGCTTATTCAACAATGATCGGACGTCTTCTCTGAGTTGCTCGCTGCTGTCGCCCTGACATTCTATTTGCGACCTGTCTTCTAGCTCGTTACACTTCTTGTTATAGCAATGCACACATCACTGCTATCAAGCGCATATACAGGTATCTCAACTCTACTGAGAAACAAGGGCTAACTTTCGAGCCACTTCAGCAGGCGTCGTGACAATAACCCGACATGCGTCGCGACGCCGACATAACCCGTTATCGACATAGCGTCGCGTCGCCGACCTTCGCCGACCGGTTACCGTGTCGCGACGTTTGTCGTCCGGCCGACCAATATTTTTCATTTGGCGATTTTACTTGTGATTTTCAGCCAGAAATCGCGGGTGGCCGCTGGTACTTCTTGTCTGCTTGTTAACTAATATCCAGCTTGGCAATTCAGTCAAACCATTGCAAGCGCAGCATATGCGCTTCCGATCGGCATCATGACCCGAAGGTTTCAGGGAGTACATAAGTTCAGTCCCCTGACACCATTCAAGTCCTTTTATCTATCAGAGTGTCCACACTCGAACCTTCAATAAAATCATATGTCAAGTGTATACTACATTTTAAAACAAAATTCCTGCTCTTCCGCCTCCTGTCCTTCGGTTGGCTGACCAACCCGGGGCCTTGTATGTTTATACACTCGTTCAGTCGTATCCTTAGCGGTGTTTGATGCTGGAACCAGATCCGACTTTCTGTAGTACATGAATAATCGTGGTAATCTGTATGTAGATAACTGTGGTGGGTGAATTTGAGGGGGCGGGGCTGGCGTGGCGGCGGAGACAGGACAACATCAGACGCTCTCAAGTGCTGGTATCTGCAGGTATCAAAGCGGTGAAAGGAGGTATGCCAAATATTGAAATGTCTAGCGATGGATGACTTGGTTGGGATGGGGCAGGCGTAACGCATTCACGCAGGGAAGCCTTTTCTTCCCATTTAGAGATGCCAATTGACATACTCAAGTCCGCTATGTCCGAAGAATGAATCAAGAATGTCCGTCCGATCGAACAATCCACGCATTTAGACTATGCTTGCTTCGTCATGCCCTTTTGTGAAAACACCCTGTCCAAAACAAGCTTTAAGACGAGTACAAGCGGACACAAGCACAAGTGGCATAGCTCGATGGGTCTGGCTGGCATAAACGCAGGCCCAAGCCAATACATTTCAGGTAGAATGTCTCGAAGGTGTTGCAAAATACCTAGAAATGAAACCAAAAAAAAATACAAAAGGCCGAACTCAATCAGCAATTTGGGCAGGCAATGATGCATACTGGCGGCCGATATTATAGCGTAGTCGGATATGGATTTCGGCTAGCGTTAGACCTTGTCAAGACATGTTAAGACACGCCAGGATGCGTCAAGGACCAAGATATCGGTATTATGGTTTACCACCGGCAAGGTACACCAACGCTACCCGTAGGACGTTGATCTTGGTGCCACTTCTCCGGGGTACCTCGGTAACGAACCGTGCGAGTGTGCAAGAGGCGCACGTGCTGAGAGTAATTACACCTGTGCGCAGACAACTAACTAATGTCATAGTACAGGAGCACATCGGACGCTGAGGGTCAAGCGATGCCAGTTCCCATTTCGACAGAGAGTAGGCGGCGTCGCGACACTACTCCTCAGCCTTCACGAAGAGGTCCGCGGGCAGCGCCTATCAGGTTTTTGTCATAACATGATAGCCTTTCTGATACCATATATGGCAGTTATGTATATATTCTTTCTTCTATCAAGTTTGCATGCGTATGTCACTGCAATTTCTCATATTGTATCCTCCCCAGATTCTACTAGACTTTCTATCCAGACTTTACCAACAAGTTCACCGCTCACCGATTTTCACAACCAGTCATACAGCAATAGCACCAAACTGCTTAGTGCTTGGCCCTCTAGATCTCTTTCTCCCTCGCTCACGCACATACTTGTTATTACATTTACCCTCTCCCATATGTATCGGCCGGAGATTGCCTTGAGGCTTCGTAAGGAGTCCTGCACGTGTGCCATACTCGCCCTTCGCGGATGTATGCGCGACTCCAGACGAGTTCATCGAGTCACCGCATATGATACGGGAAATTTAAACAACAAAAATCCAGATTTGAATGTGAGCCCCTAGGAGTGTTCGCAGCTGTCGCGACGATAATACAGTCAACGTCGCGACGCCAATAGAGACGTATTTCAGTGATCGTAAAACTTCCAAATCGTCTCATCGTTAGATTCACCGGCTTCTGTATGGAATATACAACCAACCCGCCTGGATGAATTGGGACACCAGGATGCCCGCCAACTGGCGTTTAGGCAGTCGAGCTCAATGTGTTGGATATCATCCGTGGCTGTACGCATGTAGTCATGTGATCCATTCCCGAAGTATTTACAGCATGTAGTAGAAATTTTATACGGGAGAGACTTTTCACCTTACCACAATGTAGCCTGCCCGGTACCTCTCCTTCAGTACAATGCTGCTTCAATAGATCTTCCACCTGCGCTTCACTTCTCACATCGATATGTTTAGAAACTAATTCGAAGAAGGCGAATGATATAATGCGCCTCGCATAGTGTGTTAAAGAAAGTGGAAAGCGTGTGATACAAATTTTCGTAGGAAACTCAGCTACAGGGCATGAATGAGGGTCGTAGACACATCTTTGTGACAAATGCTACTGCTGTGCATCAAACAATTTTGTAGGTAATGAATGGTGACATATGTAACGTCTGCACAGGTATCATCATCGTCCACTTCAACAATGTGGCTGCGGATCTCAATAACATGATACCAGGGCGGTGGCGATTGATCATTACGTCGCGACGTAGGTCGTATTCTTTTATGACGCCTGCCCAGGTGAATGTATTGCAACAGATTCCGAGCCTCTCAAATAGGTTCTCTTTGCTCCGCCAACAACTTAATTATAAATATGAAGCCCTCATACCTGAGCATGAATGAGCAGAAATCATCCTTAAAAGCAACATGGACTGTCAAGAATGTAATGGTTTTCCGATTGTTTTCAAGCACAATGGCGTCTTCTGGATGTATGCGATTCCAAATAGAGTTGCGAGCCTCGTTAGCTGGCGACGTCACGATGTTAAAGTCACCGTCGCGACGTTGAACTTGGCTATTACCGGCATAGTATTGCATCACGTCACTAATTTGTGACCGAAGTCGCACAGGTCGCATCATAGGCACCAAATATTCTGTCACAAATGGCGTAAATTTTCCATTCAGCTGTGTTCAATATGGCATATATGTACATATCAATCGATGATCTGCAGGCCTAACCAAGTGGTGTAGTGTGACGAAAATATAACAGATGTTCCCGTACGAACCGTTCTAGCTCCGATCAGCGGAATTAACGGACAGCGTCCCAACAGTATCGTAATGCGCCTTGCGAGGTTCTCTGCCGACAGCGCTTAAAGACATCCTGTAGCATAATACGAAATACGCATACATGTCACAACATCGGTACGAAGAACCTAAATTCTGATCATGTAGTCGGTACGTGTCTTGTTCATGGTAGCTGAGGATATGGTTTGTCTTCATTGTCAATGTAATGTCAGAATTCTGACAAGTCGTCTTGGCGTCGCGACGTTACCGAACCCCTCAGGTCGCTCACTGCACCAAATATGAAGATTGCAAGTTGCAAATACTGATTGCACTTTATCTGTGCAATGCAACGAATTCATTGCCTATATTATACTCGGTTAGATAGAAAGTAATAATGAGTTGTAATTGTATGGATTGATGCTTCGCGACGACCATATTGTTCTTACATGGTTTAATCGATCTCAATGCAGAGCGAGTCTCTCACGACCAAATTGATCTAACACAACCGTGGGTAGTTTATTTTGTACATTAGTCCCAGAACCGGCCCCGCACAGTGCAATCCCCCGTACACCCTTAATGATGAATGGGGTCGCAAACACGTGTTATCCGTGAGTTATTCCTCAGGTTCGAACCACACTCATGGCGACAGATGATATCCGGCCGATCAATATTCGAGATGTCAAGCAAGAAGATCTCATTCCTACCAGGGGGAGAAACTTTTCAGTTGTCGAATGCGAGTGGATGCGCGATACATTTATGGAGGAGTTCTGCCAACTTGACGGCAAAAAGAAGATAGCGGTCGAGACGGCGAGGTCGAGCAAACGCAAATCTCAATCGCAGGTCGCACACAAGGGCAAAGAAAAGGTTTCCCAAACCGACGAATTCAAAACTCGGCTGTTTGCAGCTTTCCTCAAAAGGTTTCCCTATCGTGATCCAAGTTACAAGGGCAAGCAGTACCCAAAGGAACTTGTGAATCAACTGAAGTTTAGCCCGGAGGACTACGGTCTGGCGCCCAAGGTACCAAACGCGTCGCCTCTTAAAGAATCAAGCTAGTAAACTCATCTTGGTAGCGAATGTACGATTGGTTGCAAAGGCGCAAGCCGAATGATGCGAAGAAGTCGGTTAGTAAAGTTTATAACGCGGTTTAATCATTGATTCGCAATTGGCTCTCACAGGCTAGTGCTGGCAAGTTCCAGCCCAACGCCACTCCGAAGGGTGTTTACCGCTCCGATCATTACAAGCCAGATGCGGACGAACTCAAAGAAGAGGCCAAGACAATGCGATTGATCCTGGACCTATCCCAGGACTCCCATTGCGCACTGCCTTACCAGGATGTTCAACAGTGAGTATCTGCAAGCCATTTGAACACGCTCATGACTGCAACATGAACAGGTTCCGGGATAATATCAGTGCGCACGTCGACAACGTCTTGCGCGCGATGAGCAGGATTGCCAATATCGAGTTTATCACCTTCGGGGTATGGATCGAGGGTGATGATGTCCACTCATGCCAGTGAGTATAACATACGGCCAGAGCAACAGTAACTCATGTAAGCTACCAAGAGTTGCGACTTCAAGGACCAGAAGGTTTGCGGATCTGCAGGAGGCCAATATATTGAACAAACAGTTCCGAAACTATTCGCTCTCATTGATCGGTAAGGATAGGATAATACTGAACTGAAACCATACCAATAAGAATCGTTTATCATAGGGCCGCATCTCGACGTACACCAAGAGGAGCCTGCCGCGATGGTTTATGGTAATCCGTATCGTGATCATGAGCCCGTCTTCCCGATGTCCGACCTGCCCCCTGTCCGCCAAGCGAGGGCGTTGGATGTCTATTTCAACGCCATGTGGAGTAAGTGTGACAGCCTCCATATGCTTTACTCTGACGTGCTTTCGAAGGGAGGGCTGGTGGACAGGGCGATGTCCCGTACAACCTACTGGAAAAGGATACGTCGCAGAGCGTATATGCAATGGTAGATCGTTCCCGCATGCCCGCCAACGTTGAAGTGCTGCAATCCCCGTACGAGATGACCTTCGCCACACTCTCCTCTTGGATTGACCATATCCGACACCGGTGGCCGGAAGATAATGCGTTTCAGTTTCTCCAACCCCGACCAGGACATTACGATACCTTACTCCAAACCCGCACTGCCCCTGGAGCTTCGATTAATTATCCGGCCGAGAGCATGCAATTCCTCGAATATATGCAAACGATAGGAGAGGGCGACCGTGAAGACAAATTACCTCTGTGCGCAGCGGATCAATATTACATCTCTCTTTCGCCCCGAATCATCGCAAGAGTTGAGGAAGGGCTATCGGATGAGGACAAGGTACTTCGAGAGCTTCTAGGAGCCTTGAGATTGTACGACCGGTACTTCCCTGTCCATGTGAGTTCAATCGTCGCGACGATGTATAATTGATTTCATATTTTAGACAGGGTACCGCATCGAATTTTCAGAAACATCGTAAACATGTCCCATTCATGCCAGACCGCCTGCCAGAGGCCTACGAAGACGCTGAATATCTTCAGCTACACCAGGGTTTATATTTGCCTCCCGAGTTCTGGGACTCCATCTCCGACCAGCCTCTTTGGGCTCTTGAAAACCTGCTGGTTTTCACCGAGCCGAAACGTTGGATGCATCAGAAAAGTAAAACCATGGTGGGTGGTCCGTACGGCTGTAAATGGCCTATCTTCTTGCTGCTCATCATCGGCGTCAATTATGTGAGCATGAAGGAGAAGCTCTTGCCCGACGACCTGGTGATATCAAAGGAGGTTAAGTTGTCATATGAATGGAGGAACACATTCTACCACAAAGCCTCGCTCTTTCTGAAGGCTCTGGTAGAAGCAGCGGCCGTGCTTTCCCAGACAGTGGATGAGAGGACACTTATAGCAGAAGACGAGCCAGCGGGACCAGATTGGTTGAACCGACCGGAAACCATTTTAGAGCCACCATCAATAGCCCCTGTATACGTCGCACCGCAATGGACTGATGAATGGACGGTGAGTCTTATGACACTACCACGAATAGCCGAAACTGAACTACATTCAGGAACTCGGAATCAGTCCAGAACCCGTACATACGGCCGGCTACCGAGGTGACGGTCAATCTGTACAATCCTCAAGCAAACGACCGGCCGAATCTGGATTCTTGCCGCCGGGCAAGCGAGGGAGAAGGCCATCCAGGCTGGGTAGGCGTTTCGGCCGAAATGTGAAAGCACTACTGACGTTGTTATACCGATACCTGCGGGGATGAAGGTCGTAGTAGGCGCTCCAACATAGAACCCGAGTCAGAGGAGGCTCTCGACTCAGAATTGGGCTCAGATGATGAGGATGACTCGTTTGAGGGAGAGAGCAAGGACTCTGCAACAGCATCGAGTAGCGAGGAGCAGTCTGAAGACGAAATGTGATTTTGTAAGCCACCGAGCGATAAGTATGTATGCCTCTGAATTGTCTCATAACACGTAAATTCGCCGTAATTTGTTCTCTGACTGAATCGCGGAAGTATGCGATTAGTCCAATACTTGTTTGCTTAGTGATCTGTGATCAACGCGGAATGCAAGAAGTATTGCATAAGCAAAGTGCTCTTTGGAGTTAATGAAATGTGCGCGAATCGTCATTGATGAATGAGAGAGAGCGCATCGCATACATGAATATCGAAAGGATAGAGCGTCGCGCCGTGCTGTGGGGTACGAATGGGGTCTAAGCAGGGAGATGCAAAAATTGAAACATTGTGAAGCAACTACATTTAAAATGTTTTACATGACTTGAATAAGGAGAAATACTGGGCGAAGTATGTTGAAGCCATTTAATCGTCGCGACGTTCGTATTGACACAGACGTGGCGTCGCGACGCCAACCTAATGACGTTGACTTGACGTCGCGACACACCGTCGTCTGATATTGTCATTCACCATCAATATAGGAAGGCTATGTTCGTTTGATTTATGGGGTGGAACAAAAAATTCAGATTTTTATACCTTGTTACACGCATTGGGTCTGTGCAAAGTGCCACAGTCTGAGATGAATATTAAATGAATCTGTATTGGGCCGAGTCGACACGGTATTGCATCATTACCATGATAAAAGCAAGTTTGACAGGCCCTTGTAAACGTGTCTCTGACGTCGCCTTCAGGGTGGTACGGTAAGCAGAAATGGCACTGCAAGTTATATCAGTTACCAGTGTCATCGATCGGTTGGAACCTGCATTCCTGCTCTGGGGCGACTTCGATTGCAACGCGGCATAAGCACCCCCCATATCAACCGAATTACTTATGATGAGACAAGAACTCGGTCCGAAATCCACGACTCTCCCGAGCCAGATTTCTGCTGGTGCTAACACGAGGTTTTCATGCGTGATTGACAGCAGTGAACCATGTGAAAAACGCAATTTTCCATTGATACGACTAAACCATGCATGCCGCACGTGTTCCACCAACCAGTTTCCAAGCATTGTTGCTCACACACGAACTTGCGACGCGACGTATAAGCTCAAGCGTCGCGACGCAAGATACTCACATCTGCTCCAACAAATCTCGAGCTCCTGAAAACTCATGATACGTCTACCGGCACTTAGCCAGCTAGAGCGAGAGATCTTCCAAGGCAGCTCACAAAGCGATAACCAGGCTATTGAATCAATTCAACCGGGCCAACCTGCCCAGATGGATACACAACTCCGCGAAGAACTGATGAGATGGTACCCTACCTTGAAGCCCTTTTCCGCTGCTCCTGGCAGTGGCCTCAGTCATCTGTCATCTTGCTTGCTGAAGGTCGCAACCCCTAATTTCGAAGCTCCTCTCGAAGGGTGAGTTGCTCTGACCCTTACAAACAGGCGCTCAACGTGTCGCGACGCTTTTGTTACAGCTCAATCTCTGAAACAGTGACCAAAGCACTAGCTGATACAATCCAGCTGACAAGCAGAGCTACCGGAGCCTGTATATATGCGATTGCAATGTATCCAGATGGCGAGGATGGGTGTGAAGTATACGAGTATATGTCTTCATTAGTGTAGGATGTTGCTTTAAGCCTTACGTTTCATGGTTCAGATGCACCAGCGATCGGATTCTACATATTCTATCCTCAAGCGTCAGCGATAATATACGCAGCATGTTCATCAAATCTGTCAATGCAATGATCGGTGAGGACAAATCACAGCAAGACGGCAATCCATATTGACAGGCACAGGTCCTACTCTTTCGCGAGATTCATCTCTTGCGTATCCGACCATTTTTTCACTGCCCGAACAGAACTTTCGACCCAGGGCGCCACCTCGGCAAACAAACAAGATGCAGGAGTGCTATATTTACTCGCTTTTGCTTCCTGCACTTGCAGGTACGTTTTTCGGTACGACGGTCATATATGTAATTTTGACCCGATTCTAGATTGGCAGGGTATCTCTTTTAGCTGGCAAGACTTACATGAGGATTTTCAGCAAAAAAAGTACCAAATGATATCGCCAAATCGCATTCCGAGAGGTATAAAGACAATGGGTCACCCCTTAACGATCGACTTCAGGGAGGTTGCGCTTATGCTCACACATATTCGGTGGAGCCAGGGTGTTCTTGATTCTGGCAATCGCGACCTCCTGAAACACGTCTTTCAGTTCAAGCATCCCGAAGGTAACGATGACTTCCAGGCGACCCCGGATCCCAAATCAACACTGGTATACGATGAGGATAGCGCTTTCTATTACATGGCCGATCAAAAGCATCACTTCGGGCCAAATGCGTATCTACCCACGCCTCCTCCGGAGCCTCTCTTTACTCATGAAGGAGAGAAGATATACGGTCACTTCGCAGATCCTCTGAACGCAGACATAAGAGATGTGAAGTGGGCGATGGACATGTTGCACAAAGCGGAGATCGAAGAGGTAACGTCGCGACGGTCAATCGAGATTACAGCTCCTAATATAACACATTAGTTTCAAATCAGCGATACCGATCATCCGTTGCATAGGCGCTATCGGTATAGTGCGAACAATGTCGTCTCCTACATGACTCAGCCAATGCTCTGCCGAGAGGTTTACGACTGGATGAACGATCACCATCGGCACTACGAATTTGGTAGCTACGTACACTGGGTCAGGAGCGGTGCTCTTCTCGATCCGGCTACAGGTAAGATCAAAGGCGGCTATGGTGGACTTTTCGCTGCCTTTATGAACGGACTCCGATTGGAGTGTACCAAACGAAAGATTGCCAGCAGCGTGGAACTCTCGAATAACCCGCACATCTTAAAATTCGATGGTACCGACATGAAAAACATGGTCACCGAGTTATTCATCTATCTTAGAGACAAAGCCCGCGAAACGTTGCGAAACACATTGTCACCGTCAAAGACCACCTTGCCTCCCGGCAGCCGGTTGTCGGCCTTTCGCCCAAGCGTTATTCGTTACCGCAAAGCGAACGAAGAATCAGGGGTGCTGGAACCAAAAGATTATGAACCGTCCAATGATGATAGAGAATCCCTGGGTTTAAGTCCTGAGGGAGTACTTTGGCAGCACAACAGCGTTACACTCGCACCGAACTATGAATTCTCCAGTGAGCCAATCTTTCAATATCGAAATCTGCTTTACTGAACATCTTTCAGAGGAGGATCTTCAGCCAGGAGGATATGATTCACAACTGGTAAAGTCAATTTAACGTTACTCCCCGAATCTAACGAGACACCTTCCAGGCGGCCTTGCTAGTTCCACCCACAGAAAGCTTCAATCTCAAACCTACAAAAACCACCGATCCACGTCGTCGCCCAGCAACAATTGCGGTACCGCCTATTCCGCTTCCACCCGTCGCGAACACTATTCCCGCGGCTGAAGCGTCGCGACGCTCCTCGTCCGAAGAACCACGTCCCACAGCTCCTGAGGCTGAGGACACGTTTTCCGCAGGATTACAGATCGACTTGAGAGAGCCGCCCAGTACCCCGGCATCTCCCACTGGATGGATGGCACCTACGGGGCAGTTCTCGCCTAGCGCCCTCGAGCAAGAGGCGGAGATGTCAACGCCAAATCCATCTCGCGGAAGACCATTATCGCCCAAGGTTGCCTATTCGGGTCGATCAGATAAATCACGGAGCACATGGGTAGCCCCGCCTGCAGATCACACGCCGGCTGGACGTCCGGCAGCCCCTATCGGTGCAACAACCGAAACTGACCTTATGCAGATTGATGTCCCAGAAGCTCAAGTCGATCCGGTTGCCCCGGAACCCGATGAGAGTGCAGCACCTCCTGAAAAGACTGGGCCGAAGACCAGATCTGCTTCTGGTGTGCGAGATGCGCCACTTGCACCGAAGTCGAAGACTCCCACTACTCGCCAGAAACCGGGTGCCGCGTCCAGGGCACCGTCTACCAGTGCTAAATCAGTGGGCTCCGGCTCGCAGACAAGAAGTCTCCGCGCACCCTCTCGTGAGCCTGCGATTGTGGCTGAAAGCGCTGCCACCATGGATGAGGGTAACGTGTCCGACTACTTGTCTTGGGCGGCCCGCCAGAAGGCGTCGAGGCCTGAAATGGAGCCAACTGGTAAGCCAAAGAAAATACAAGACCGTACAAGCTTACACTTCAATTGTAGCATCTTCGAGCGGCGCAAGCGTTGTGGCCCGCCATGTGCCCAAGAAGAAGCGAGGCGCCTCGCCTGATGCGCGTGGCGACGAGCCGAAAAAACGTGGTTCGGTATCGAGATGAACATCCCCTAGCCATAAGGCGGCGTCGTGTGCCAGCCGAACGAATGTACATATGATATAGCTGTAAAGATGCTGTCCTCGTGTATCTGAGCTCAGTGGTACGACTTCCAGGCGCAATAGGCTGAGCCTAGTGAGGAATAAATGAAAGCCCCTGGGCCATATTTAAAATCGAATTCTGCAGCAAGTCCTAAATCTTCGCGAAAACGTCGAAAATCAAGTTAGTGGGAACAACGCGTCGCGACGCTCGGGTGCACCACAATGGCCACTGATATGCAAGCGAACGACTTGGTATGATTCGCTCGGATTCAACTACGCTCCAAGCATTCTGATGGACATTTAGATTGTGATATCAGATACTAGCGATAGTGGGACCGATTCTACACATATGGAACATATGCGTGGATTCAAAGACTTTTATCCTGCCCTTGCCCCTCTGAGCGAAGAAATGCAAGATCTCCCAAAAATCTTACGTTCAATGGCCGAAACATCATCTCTGACTATGATGCTGTCCCGGGCAGACTGGTAAGGGCATTGCCGTTTAAGGAAAGCACATGTCTGATTGAAAGAAGCGACACCAAGAGAATATGTCAATCGGTCTTGCATGCTACTGCCCACATATTAGGACTTGCCACCGACTCCGCAATTTACGTGATCGCCATGTGGGACTCTGGTTCTCATGGTACTGAGGTCTATGAGTGAGTGATTGTGGGGCTGTATGAAATTTCTGAAACTAGCTGGTGGATCAGGACAACGAGCAGCCGGATTTCACCATTGCTCAGACATGGGAGATTTGACGTTCCGCGCCTGGCGTTTCTGAAGGTGGTACACGATGAGTTAGGTCAGGAGCCACTACCTTTACTTCGATTGACTAATACTCCGAGGCAGGTCCAACATTTGCGCGAAGCCTAAGATCCGCTTGGCCACATATCACTGGCCTACCGAAGTTCGGCTTTCGACCATGGATACCGCCATTGTTGGATAACACAGAGCAGGAACGATGGTTGCTAGTGCAATACTTGATTTACATGGCTGGCAAGTACTTGACGGCGCACGATGCTGTCGAAGCATTCTAATCTTGCTGACTTTTTTGTGATATAGAATGGCAGCATATACCCACTCCCTTACCATGGACTGAGCTTGACGATGACATCCGCAATAGGCGCTACCAGTACGTTTCCCCTCAACGGCTTCCCCCCGGTCATACTCGCATGGATCATCCCGTGAACTGGTCAGAAGACGAGGTCAGAAGGACCATGGCCTTCTTTCGCAGGTGCCAAGCATGGCTAGAGCAAGGGGCAACCGAACATTTCGATCGGATATTCCAGTGGCGGCAATCCGACGTTCACGATCAAACCGTGTTGACTCCTCACGAAGACAGCTCTCTCGAGTACCCGGAAGCAAGTTGCAACTACTACCTTGCAAATGAAATATTCAAATATCGGGAAGATTATTACCTATCCGAACCGACTTTGTTTCGTCTGATATCGAGAGACTGCGTAGAGAACTTCGTAAACAGGAATGATACAACAGAGGCATCCCACTTCGCCGAGGGGTCTGCAGAGCTCCAAGCAATTGTTCAATTCATACCCATGTATGAGCAGTACTCGCCCCCTCAGGTTCGTCTGTCGATTAGCGTTCAAAACTGTTCTTTAACGATCGCTTCTTCAGCGGACCCGACAAGAGCATGATCCTCTGATACTTCAGTTTTATGAAGTCAAACGTGTACCAATCGACGATCTTACTTGTCGTACTTTGTTGCCCGCGCCGTTTTATGAGCTTTTTCATGAAGATCGGAGTAATTGGCAGCTCAGCGAGTTAGTTCGTTGGATGGTTAAAGAGGACCGCATGGCAGACACTGCCACGGGGGTTTTGTACGGCGGGCCAAGAGGTGTTATTCAAGTTGTTCTAACGCTGATAGGAATCCGGTCGACCTTCAAATGGCTGAGCGAAACCCCAGCCAGTAGGTTTCGGGCTTCGTTTAGCAGCGACCATGCAGCAATGTTATCGGTCGCCGAGAGGCATATACTTCATGCGATGGTTCGGTCCATCACTGCATTACGACCGGGATTGCCCGAAGGTGATCGGACCACACCGTGGCCAGCGACAAGGGTTGAATGGCACAATGCAATTGGTCTGTCAGGTACTATGGATTCTCGCCTTGTACGTAGTACTGGGCGCCGTCAGTGGACAGAATGGTTGGGACACGTCGCGACGCGGTCAGGTTTCTCAAAAAATTAACTATCACGGATCGAACTCTCTATGTACTGAATTGTTTAATAATGTTTCATGCTTAAGGGTTGGGTATACCAGACAGCGTGAGACGCGTATCGCAATAAGGTGCCCCGAGTAAGCGGCTTCCATCATTATTGATCTGTGCATCCTCGTGTCTCCGAGTAACCATGGTCGAATCTAAAAAATTTAGAAACAGGAGGCTCCTGAAACCTCAGGGTGTGATAACATCCTTCTTTGGCCGTGAATGCCTGAAAGGGGGCGGTAGTGTCTTGTATGGTCTTGTATGGGTGCTGCTACATTGCCGCATATAAAACGAGAATGCCATACTTCAGGCCAACCACAGCTTTGATGCGATGCCCGCCACTGACCTCAACTCTGAAGAACTCGAATATTTGACGGGATTCGTTCAACAATGGAAAGATTCTAGTGGGCGAAAAGGCCGTCGACGAGGACAGGTATCGGAACGTAATTTGTTGATCCGCGAAATCGTGCAGGGGTTTTATGTCCGGTTCCCAGACCGAGACTCGAATCACACAGACCCAAATGACGATAGCCTTAACGAAGACGTGCGACAAATAATTCCAACAGTAAGTCCTTAGGCGTTAACTGGAGACTCTATCTCACATTTTCAGCAAATACGCGATTGGTACTATAATCATGCAAACAAACCCGCTAAATCAACCACTCCAGGAGCGAAAGTCAGGAGGAAAAAGAAAAAGAATACGAGCGCCCGGACGATCATTTCGAAGGAGTGCACTGTTGAGATCGCGGCTATCGCTCAACGAATTATATCAGAGAATCCCTCGTATGACGCAATGACTGCTCGAAACGCTGCGCTGACCGAATACTGTGCATACCTCAAAGCCAAAGAACCGGCAGAATACGACCGTTACGACGCCATTGCTAAAAGAATCAGAGCGGGTGAGCCTCAAGATTATGCGGACCAGAGTGCGAGGGAGCTCGCAGCGTAAGATCAAAAAAACATGCGACGATTACTGCTAACCCTCCACTGATAGGAATCTCAACGAATTTCCGGCCCAACTTTGGCGACAGGTAGACGAGTGGGCTTTAAGCCTGCCGGTGCATCTTTGTTGTATTGCTGCATTTGATTCTCCCGACGATCAAAAACTGCGAGTGTTCTGGTGCGTCGCGACGCCATCGAGAGTACTTAAATTTGACATTGTTTCAGTGCGCTGTCGAAGAGCATTAGGCAGCTACAAGGTTCTGAGACTACCACAATCATACAAAATACACTTGTCGAAGCATTGACGAGCATATATGGTATGTGATTTCAAAATGCGACAGATACGTGCCGTCATATCCACGCAGGAGAGCGGGCACACGGCCAAGTAGATTCTGCTGAGAAAACTGTTTACCCAGATCCCAATGGTACTTCCAGGCCAAACGTACCACTGGTAGATAGGATTGAAGACGTAAAGCGAGTGACTTTGCGAGAGTGGCTCAGAGTTTACTTTAATTATTTGTGGAGTAAGGATGTCTTCCGCCGTCATCGTTCAATCGTTGATTCTTTCTTCTTAGGGTGGATGGGCGGTAAAGGCTCAGTACCTTGGGGGAAGCTCAATGAGCGATACATCGATCCAAGAAGGCTCCCTCCGGGAATTACATCTTTGATTGACCCTCATTTGATGCTGAGGGCGGATCTTGAAGCCTGGTATCATCATATTGTTGCTGGGCAAATAGGTCGGCTTCTTGACTCCGAAATCTTCCAGTTCATGCGAGTCGACCCTGGCAAAGAAAAGGAACCCCTCATGTATAGAACGTTGTGCCGTACCCGTGCCGCGACCTCCTCGCTTAAATATACGCCCGAGGAGAAGCTGTACGCGTTGCGGGTGAAACGTAGTTCTGGGCAAGGAATGCAGCGCTCACACTGGAAAGGACTTCCACTAGCTCGAGTTCATGCGTTGTATGAACCACTCAACGCTTCACTAACAACGCCCCTGACCATGCTCTCGTCTCCCCATTATCCGTTTGCTGATATATTACAGGCGGTAGACAAATTGGAAGCACTGGGCCCAGTCCACGTGAGTATTTCTGTCGCGTCGTTTCTGGATACTAAATTGTCTCCTGAACTTGTGCAATGACTCACTAGACCATCGATCGCTCACTCTTTAAGGAGTTGAATCCACACTTTCCCGAATCATTGCCTGATTCTGAATTTCGTCATTACATTGGTCGGAAACTCCTGCCTGCTGCGGTGTTCGATGAGTCGAGTCCAGAATACGACGAAATGTCGTTGTCAACGTTGATCATCTGGTTGCGTGCGCAAAACCATTTCTGGCACGCACCGAGCGGAACCTTGCGAGGTGGTCCTAGAGGAGTACGTTGGATAGTAGCCGTCGCTGCCCGGATCTGCATCACTCTTGAACTTTGCAAAAATATTGGCAACATCCCGACACAACTCCGCCCCTTGATCACCCAATCGAAGCTTAATCAAGCCTCCCTACAGTTAGAGCGCCTTTGTACTTGGCTATTAGCTGCCCTCAAGAGCTCGATTGATATATTGGAGAAATCCTTCGACGAGCGATCCGAGGCTTGGAAAGAGGCAGTTGTGTCGGCTCACTTGAAGAATGAACTATTTGAACCTCAGGATACCGACAGCCCGACTTTTGTTTTGACGCATGGGGTTCCTCCTAATGCAGAACAGCTGAAGGAGTGCTACGACTTCCTAATGAAGCATGATTCTAACTCAACTTTGGGATCGGATAACGACTTGTTGCCCGGGACGTCGCGACGGCCGCGCGTGCGTGTTCCCCGTGTGGCCGTGATTCGATCCCCTCCATCTAGTGACGACGACGATTCTGAGTCCGAAACACCAGGGGATTTTGAAGAGCCCGCTGAGCGCATATCGATACATGAAAGCCAGATATCCTCATCTGGGGACGAACTCGAGCCAGCGGATGACAAGGAAAATGAGATACACGCTGAAGGCTTATGATCTTTGGTGCTGGGTAATTCTAAAATTCTCCTGATTACAATCGAAATGTTGATTCAGATGTTTCCGCATTTATTCACGTGGTACAGGAAAAAGTCGTGTTTCAGACTACATCAACATTGAGATTGACAATGAAGGTCAATCAAAACTGAATGACGACGACGAAGATGAGCGTGATGGTCAGTATAGCCTATTTGAGAACTGGGAAAGCGTGATTAATTGCTCTCTTTCTAGAACGCAGCTTGTTTCTTTCAGGGCGTTCCTTTCTGTCCGTTCCTTCCCCTCCTAGGTTTCCATCATCGTCGCCATCAAACAACTTCTCCAGGCTCTCGCGTCCAGCTCTGGAGACAAGCGTAAACGATACCATGTTCCCGAGTCAAGGAAGTCCTGATGGAGAAGGGTCGGGCGTCGCGACGGTCGACAACCAAGTTCCTGTCGTGAACAATGGTATGTACAAAAATCAGCTTATGTAATGATCTTCCGACTGCTTATCTCCATATAGCTGAGAGCACCGCAATGGATACGTCAATTAGACGAACTTCGCGTACCCACAAACGAACAAAGAAAGCCCAAGACGCGATTGACGCACTCACGCCGAAGACCCGTCGAAGGAGTTCTTTCCATTAGTACAGCACAAAGCCCCCCTTTGTTACATCCAAATTCAGCGAATGTTTCATGATCACGATCAAGAGCTTGTGTGTGATGTACGGGCCTGCAATGTCTCAGTCTGTATCTATGCATTTGTTTCGCGTCGCGACGATGAGGAGTAGGGCAACACAAAGAAGCCCCTTTATGCTCAAGTCCATTCCACCCGCTCATGCTCGAATATAAGAATGCACGTTATGCATCGACGATAGTTCACACCTCACTGCACAATCTTTCTCATACACCCTCAAAGACGTTCTCAGATGCGCGGCCCTCCCAAGAAATGGCTACAAGGCGAGACGGTTAAGCGAAAGCCGAACAAAAAGGAAGTCCGCGTTTACGACGTTGTGCCCTCGACTTCTGGAAGATCGGTGACCTACAATGAGACTGATAATTCAAAGAAGAGACGAGCAACTGCTCACCTTGACCGGGATGACGAACTGATCCTGAACCGCGAGGTCCAGGAGCAGTGGGAAGACGATCTTCCGGACGCATACAACCAGGAGCCTATACCGGACTTGTTAGAGGTTCCCGACAATGACATGGTTGAACTCGAGCATATGTTGGACGATGTGAACGAAGCGTTTCAGCCGAGTCAACCCCACGGGAAGGTAAGAGATTCCATTGGCTATCTGAAGTCAGGGCTGAAGCGTTTCGTCAGGGGCAGAATGCCATGTTAGAGACCTGGCTGCATGAATGGGCCGACTTTTACCTGGACGAGTTCTATGAGCACCACGGGCCACCATTGGGATCGTGTCCTTGGTGCAAAAACGATCGCATACCTGTGTATTCCTGCGATGATTGCCTATCACTCCCGCGGTTCTGCAATCACTGCCTTTTAACTCGCCACGCAACGAATCCAACACATCGCATCTCATGCTGGAATGGCTCTGCCTGGTCCCGCGTCAGTTTGAAAAACTGCGGTCTCACAATCGTTCTAGGCGAACACGTTTCCCCTTGCAACCAAGCCGTACTGCGAGATTTTACACTCGGTGACCTCACTGGGTTACACGATGTTCGCGTCGCCTTCTGTGGCTGTCCAAACGCTCCTGAGCAGAATCTCCAACTTTTGAAAGTTCATATACTGCCGTGCTCCGAATCCGTTCCTTCCAGCGGATTTACCTTTGCCTGCATGCGGCAATTCCATTTCGCCAGTACGGAGGCTAAGATGTCAGTGAGCCGGTATCACTCCATCCTCCAGCGCTCCACCAACAACATGTTGCCACATTATACCGTTGATCGGTTCCGTGAATTTTTGCGCTGCACCCGAATGTGGACACGACTACAAGATCTGAAGCGATCCAGCGCCGGTAACTCCCAAGCGGCAGAGGCACAAGAACTGGCTCTGCGCTGCCCTGCTTGCCCAACGCAAGGCTTCAATCACGAGAACGAAGATATAGAGCCTGGTTTAGAGTGAGTCCTATATCAAGTCTCTGCCACCAGCAACTCCAATATATGCGAAGTGGGTGTCGTCGCGACACTGCCAGCCTGGTGGGAAGCGTCGCGACGCGGCACCAGTAGTAGTTGGCGTCGCGACGTTCATTTGCTCTTCATGTACCAATTCGAGCTCCCTATCAGTTACTTCCTGTTCTGACCTGTTTCTGATACCTCTCTATCAGATACCTTTATAGCCAGCAAATCTCGTATGACGGAAGTTTCCAGTTGGTCAGGAAAAACAAAGCCTACGACAAACACGACGTCTGTCTCAGCGACGGTGCGATGTACTGGGTGCCGATGCAGGAATATAAGGACCACCTCGCTGCAAAGAAAGACGATGCATACGAGCAAAGTACTCGGGTAATATCCTCACAACCATTGAAAAATCAAATGATGTTGTTGCTGATCAATGGTTTCATAGGGCGGCGAATGTAACAATCATCGAGCGGCTAATGATACCTGGGTTCGTAGAACCGGAGTTGCCGAGTCAGGAGTCGGAGCTGTTACATGTGCTCGACACACGTTTTACATGCCACAGGGAATGGTTCCCTACTTCAAGGGAGAGCGGTAAGTGTCGCGACACTATCACAAAACATCTTACTAAGCTGTAGTATAGATTCGTATACACAGACTTTGCAATTGCCAGCGTTTTGAGTCTCTTACTCTCCGAAAAGGCATCCAGCTTTATTATTTTTTACGACATATATTGTCATTGGGTTAAAGGGTTCTGGCAGCGATTGGCTGCAATGATGTTTCCAAATATTCCCGACGATATCCAAGAAATGGTTAGGGGAGGAGTCGGAAAATACCATATTGCCGGCCACACCGACCTGTGTTACGCTCGCTATTCACCAAATCACATGTTTGGCGTCGGGCGTGTGGATGCGGAAGGTTGCGAACGTGCCTGGGCCGATCTCAATCTCGCCGCTCGGAGCTCTTCTGAAAAAGGACCTGGAGCGCGAATCGACAGCCTCAATAGCTGCATGCAGGACTGGAACTGGAGGAAAACAATTAACATAGGTGATGATGGCCACGTTCCTCAAAATTGTCTGTAATCTCATAATTTTGATAATAGTAACGTTTTGCCTAACGAAATACAAGGAGGCTGTTCGTATGGCAAGAGAAACCGCAGAGGAATGGCATTTCTTCCACAGCTTGCTTCCACATGAAGTTACCGCTGAGTGGGCTACATGGTCTACAGAGCCTTATCAGGAGCCGGGAAGCAAGATCTGGAAAAGTGTCTTCATCTCAAATGAAGGGGCATGTAAGCCGGCTGAAGCGCGCTGAAACGAGCTGGATGATATTGATTCTATCCTATGATCCAGCAACATCAGTCACTCGCACACTTATGGAACTGAATCGACTCGAGCGACAAGACGACCAGACAAGCAGATCGGAGCCAGGCGCCGAGGCGGACAAATTAGAGATTCCGCCAGCTCTAACAGCACCTGCATGGATCTCCGAAGGCTTAGAGATAGAGCTTCAGCAGTACGCTATCTCTGTTTACCGTAGCATGCTTATCTGATTGGACTCATAAACACTGATAACCCGATAGAAGGCGCCTGATTGTGGATCTCGAGTCCTACGGGAACCAAATTACTGACAGGCAAAGCCTAGAGTGTTTTAACCGACGCTCCGCTCTCAGCTCTCGAATCAGCCGACATCGACAATCTGCTGCCTTTTTTGTCGACGTTATGGCAGGCGGCTCCGACGACTCAGGCTCGCTGGCTGAAGAGACAGATGGCCAACCTGAGCGAGCTGTTTTGTACTTACCAAGTCGTCTAGGACCGAAGCTAATGGACGCGGAACGATCGCAAAAGGCTAAGGACTACGAATACACACTCCGGCGGGTGACGTGTCTCAGGGCTCTGCATCGGGTGAAGAATCACTCGATACAGAAACGCAATATGCTTCGGGGAAAGGCGAAGCACGCGAGGGGCCAGACCAACACAACGAGGGTGCAGGGTATGATTGATCGAATGTCGCGACGGGTCGACATGGCCGCTTGGGAGTATGGTAATTGTCGAGGCGCTTTGAGGGCTTTAGGCTTGAAGGAACATGACAAGCGCACACTGCGTGAGCTTAAGGATCGACACGTCTCTGAACTCTCAAAGTTCCTTGATCTTGATCGAAACCTGGGACAGGGGTACAAGACAATCCCATGGATTTGGCAGCTGACGACCGCCGAGCCTGACGCTCACATTGAATCGGTGGAAACTGCCCCGAACACACCAAAGGGTCTGGTCGACATTGAGAAAGAAGTGGATGATGGTGAGAATATATGTTATGAAATATCCATTGACTCAGTCTTGCAATTTCAGCTAACCGCGTTGAGTGGTTCCGCGGCCGAGAAAGGTATAAACGCTGGGAGGAGGAGGCCTTGTGGCTGCGAAGGGAGATTGCTTCCGTGATTCTGGATTTTGATCGCCGTGCTCAAGTATGGAATGCTCGTGCTAGCTCGGACGCTGGAAAACGTAGCATGGGATATCGTGCATACTCAATCAGACAGAGAGATGCTTGGACTTCGCTACGTCAAGATGCGCTGGATCGCGCCAAGCACATGCTAACGGTAAGGGCCTATCAGCCTGACGCAATCCATGTACTTGCTGACTTAATTGCGCAGGCGCGCCCAAGCATGGCTATATGCGATCGTGTGATAAGTCTTTTTGACGTGCAAAGTGGCGAACTCTAGCCGGCAGTACCAGAAGTACGACTCAATTGTTTCCCCATGTAGAAGCGGACTACCCAATATTTTGCGTAAGATATAGATGATCCAGCTACTCGTACTTGGTATCCCAATCTCATATACGACATCTGGACCAATTGAATTGGTTGTAGTCGGGAGACTGGTGATGTTGGCGTTAAGAGGTAATGACGGAATCTGGATATGCGGCTTATTAGTTACGGCTTCAGAAGGTGTCCCCCACATAAGCTGGCCGTTGGGATCTACTTCTGATATCGTAAAGCAAGCGAGTAGTCTGTTGCGAAATACCACAAAGTCAGGAACAACTTATATTGTGGTATGGCAACGCGATTGCTAGGAAATGATAGCGTCATGACCGTCATTAGGACTCCGTCGCGATTTTAATCTGGACTGCGTCGCGACGTTCACTAGGACTGCGTCGCGGCATTCACAAAAATGTGTCGCGACGCTCATCAGGAAGGCGTCGCGACGCCCAGCCATATTGATGTGAAGTCACCAAGGATAACTATCCATTTAGCGGGTTTCAACATCTTGTGGTACAGATTAGGCGGTTCCACACGAGTAACCCCAAACTTCAGAAAACTAATGCATCAACGTGATAGACAAGAGGGCACGAAGGATGGGCAATACAAGGACCGGCTCGCGGCAATAGCCTATTTGCATGACCACTAATGATTCGCGCAAGTAAAAGTCACAGCAATAACTTCATTGATGGCTGTTAGAATGCGCAATCGTAGCTCTTGGATGATACCACTTGCTAGCCCTTGATCCTCTAAGCTTGGAAGGTATGGGTTCCTTGTCTGAGAAATAATCGATTACGTGCGCACATATTAGCCTAAGCATGTCGCGCCAGTTTTGTGCTGATTATCGCCACCTGCATCCGATTATCGACACCCTAGAGTCTATATTGGCACCCCCCTCCGCACCCGCAGCCGATATGCAGATTATCCTGCGACAATCTGCATTGTTGCGGGTGTCCGGCGATGTGCGGGATTAAACGTTGTGTATGTAGCACTTGAGTACATCTGGTATATACCGTTCGATAGCTAATTACCTCAGTTTTCGAACGATATATTGCACATCGTTCAGGAATAAGTGTAGCCGGAGATATGTCAAAATGAATAAGCAGAAGGGGAGGACTTTTTAGAAACCCGCTACACGTGTCTGTGAGATGGCTCCTTAAATGCGCATAAATCGCAGCTTTCTAATGATGTAGTTCACATGTCTCAGAAAAATACACCTCATGAGTTCATGGCCAAAAAGCGATCAAAAATTATGCTTAAACATGCGCAGGTGCGCATACAGCCTTAGGAAAACAGATTCGGGGAAATCTGATGCTGCGAATCGATTCAGCGACCTTAAAAATCCCCCGTAACGTGTGTTTCTTACCCATAGGTGTGTGCAATACATATGAAGTGAACACGGCGGTGCCATGTTCGGAGGTTTAACTGTGCATTCCCCTGGGTGTGACATGTACATCAATAGTTTCTCAATGATTTAGGGTGCTGCTTCAAGCTTTGCTTTGGTTTTTGGGGGCGCTGAGTTCGCCTGTATACTTGGAATCATCTCAAACCCCTTCAAAATAGCGGTAGCGGTCGTTTAAGGGGGTTTCAGCTACTCAGGGGCAGTGTTTCAGCTAAAGGCGGCGTTAAAACTCCACCAAAACGTCTAAGATTTTATATACAGCCTTCCATGAATGCTTCACACCGATCCCGCACGCGGGAGCGACATTCGCACGGCTAGATTCACTAGCGCGTGTGGCGCTTTCAGGGGTACGCCCCTGTATTTCCCCTGTATCTCGCGCTGTGTTTATCCCCTAATGATTTAAGTGGATTCATCGTACTCAGCACATTTTTCCGCATCGATTAATGTATATATGTCTATGTATATGCCACGTTCTTAATACTTCTTGTAGTTTGCGCATTGGACTGAATATTTTTTGAATGATTGTTGCCGATCCCCCCTTCAAGATTTTTCAATCAGGATGATACCTATATGGATCAATAGCTGGAATTTCAAGCTATCTTACGATACTATTTGCATGCATTTGTGTTGACTTTTACATGACACAAGGTATCTTCGCAGCTACCGACGCCGCTTCTACGCGCAGATGTGCGCAGATCTACCGGCGCTTATTTGCCGGTTATCGCGGGTAACCCGCCTGATATCGGCGCTCTCAGAGTCGTGTCGGCACCCGCTCGACATGCTTAATCTGGTTGACTTCCAATAGCTCATACGACAGCAGTGAGCTCTCTATTAAATGGTGTGTACCAATCGTATGGACAGTGTACATACGGCTTGCTCGTTCCCGTGCTTCGCCGGAAACCCGCAAAGATATCATCGCGGGTGAATCCATAATATCGGCCGGGGTGTGGATGTCGATCATCGGCAAAAAAAAAACCGGCGTGATATGCTTAGCTCGTGCCGAAATCCCCAAAAGAACGGCATGGCGTCCTTAGCGCCGACCACTGGGGGAAGTTCTAATGTCCGGGGTAAAGAACAGAGTTAAATGCTTCGTCTGTTAAGTGATAGGCAGACGCCAGCCTAAAAAATTATACGGGGCGCTCGAAATCATGAATATAGTAAAAGAAAAGTGCAATACTACGAAAAAAAAATGGGTGTCGGTCCGACGACGCTCGTCGCGACCCGGTAATAGGTCGGCAGAGGTCGGCGACGCGACACTATGTCGATAACGGGTTATGTCGGCGTCGCGACGGTCGTCGGGTAATCGTCACGACGCCTGCTGAAATAGGTGAACTTTCGATGGAAATATGGAATGGAATGTCACTGCTTACTCGGACGCCGACTATGCTTCTCAATTCGATTGCAAATCGATCTCTGGCTCCTTGACCACTTTAGGGGGAGCTTCTATTATGTTTCAATTGAAGAAGCAGTCCGCTGTCTCCATTTCAACCATGGAAGCAGAAACTTATGGTGCTGCAAACACGGTTCAAGTTGTACTCTGGCTCGATCAATTCCTGGACATTATGAACGTTTCAGCCATCGGAATCCCTCATGTTATGATCGATAATCAAGCCCTTATTATGCATCTTGACAACCCGACGCATCGTTCACGCGCCAAACATATCGACATACGCTATCATTTTGTTCGAGACTATTACAAACGCGGTTGATACACGATTACTCACATCCCGACAAAGGACAACCTCGCAGGTGCACTTACCAAGGCGCTTCCGTACCCACAACACTGGTACTTATGCAATTCCCTTCTCGGAATTAACGCAATCGATCACACCACCGCCTTGGGATGGCATTTCCCTCAAGATCTCTATGAGGAAGATATTATGACTGATTTGATGCATGCCTGCGTGTCAGGACCCTGTGTTGCTGTCTCTTTTGGTGATCCTTAAGTAGTGGCTACGTTCGTCTATAGTCTTTATTGTGTCTTATTGGGTTAGGTTTGATTGGTAGTTTACACGTTGAGTCCGGTGGTGGACGAGATAAAGCAAACTGGGGCTTCCAGGCTTGCTTGGGCCACTTATATACCCGTGGCTGGGTGTGAGTCATTACTGCGGCGCAGTCCGCAGTTGTTTTGATCATGTGACTTCCGCAGCCATAGTATCACATGGTAGGAGGTCACATGATATTGTTTATTGGATGACATAAGTTTATCCTATGTTTGTGCGGCTCCGAATCTTATAGAGCGATGCTTAGTCCTAGGTCACGTGATTTAAGCGCCGGGGTCACGTGACAACTCGCTCCTTGCTCCAAGTTACAAGACAGAGAAGATGCTGGAGCGAGTTACATAACCACGGTAAGCGCCGAGCGCTGAATAAGCGCCGGAGTCACGTGACAACTCGCTCCTCGCTCCAAGTTACCAGACAGAGAAGTTGTTGGAGCGAGTTATGTAACCACGATAAGCGCCGAGGTCACGTGACCTTGTTTATAGCATGTTCGACATGGGAGAATATGCTATAAATCAGTGATAAATTACTTGGTTCCGTTATGTCCGTTGTGCGGGTCATAACACTGCGGGTTGAGGGGGAGTGTTGAGGACGATTAACTAATCAACCAAACAGCCGGCTTAAACGCTGATTGATACCCAGCCTCTTAAGGCAGTTCTGATATATTTTATATAGTTGCTTGTATGCCGCTCACACCTGTATCGCATGTATAGAACTATCGCTTGTAGGCTGTTTGCTCATATTTATATCTACTGTACATCGCCTCTATGGACGCTGCTACTTGTATATAAACTGTAGTACATGAGTCTTGTACTGTACCAGTCTCTGCTACGAATATCATATCTATTTACCAGGTAGATAACAAGTCTTCCTAAGCTTGAAGAAGCTAAGGAATCGAACCAAACGATTCCAATCTCAATACAGCATAAATGCCTATAGGTGTAAATTATCAGGGCTATTCCAAATCGCATCATAGTTTGAACAGAGCCGACCTTAGCCATGAGATTGAGAATATGAGCCACACATCGCACATATGACTGCTCTCCCGCAAAAGTCTTGATTTTATTTGAGAGGTGTCGAACCATCGTAAGATTGTTTTTTGCATTGTCAAGTGTTGCCCCCAGAATCTATATGCAATTAATCTAAGCACTCAGTGAAATATATTATAAAGCTCTGTACCTTAGTCTTGAGTGCATAGCAGCGGAGACATGAGGCAACTTCATTGGAGAGATATTCTCCGGTATGAGCAGACGTGAGCCTAAAGGTAAAAATTAAGTTTACTAAACATATATACGCATACATCCTTGCATTGCCTACCTAATAAACTCCGGTATACAACGATTGATTTTCAGATTGTCAAACCAGACAACAACAAGTCCTAGATATGACTCTGAAATGGGACTTGTCCATCCGTCAATTGCCAGATGAACCGCACCTGATACGCTCTATTGATCAAATGTCAGCGTATATGCGTAGCATTGCAGTAGAAGCAAGTACGCACCTGAAAATATTCACGAACTTGAGGAGCACGTTTAGCATAGATAAGCTTAACATCGCGTGAGAGGGTAATGGATGCTGGTAGAGTTGTGCCCAGACGCAAGTGTTAAACCTCCATTCAATTAAACTTGTCGGTGAGCGACTCAAACGAGCAATGTGAGTGTGCGCTCCATAGAGCTAGGATTGCACGATGTTTCGCCTCTGAATACAGCGATGCAGCTGTCTCATTGCTAGCACCAATAACAGAGACCACAGATCGCTTGACATCGCATTTTTGAACCCCTTCACGCAGAGGTGTTGTACCATCACCAGTCTTTGTACGTGCTCGGTAGTGCGGGTGATGTTCCGGGTTGTTATACTTGCAGCTGAACTTGAACCACAATTGATATGGCACAGGAGGGTCAACCTGTTGGTCGTATACACAGCACAATTCGATTTGGTAGTGAGCATAAACTTCAGATCGCCAAGAATCCTCTGCCGCTTCTGCAAAGTAATAGGCAATTATTACAAGGTATTGATGATGCGCAATTCTATTAAGGATGTCACGCGAGAATCCTAACGCCGGAATTCCGGCATTCCGCCGGTCATATTCCCGCATATTCCGGCGTGTGAGTGCCGGCGCCGGCGCCGGTATTGGCCAAACCCACTCGGATTCCGGGCGAGAATCCGCCGGATGCTCGCAAATAAGCGCCGCCGTACCGGCGCATTCCCGCACGCTGAGGAGGGGGCGAAAGCGCAGCGAAGGACTGTGCGAGGGAAAATGGGGTGACCCAAAACCCACCACAAATGCATGTATTATACATCATTAAATAGAGCAAAATTCAGGCTTTCCAACCATATAAGAATCATAGCGTTAAAAATTTATCTTCATGGGAGTCGAAGGGAAATACCATACAGAAATAATCCTCTGAAAGCGCAGAGCACTGAGGAAAGTTCAAATTTACTAAAACTAGCATATATATACATCATTCGATGCGCGCTGATGCGCTGAGCCCGAATATACCATTCCCCTGTTTTCAATCGCTCAGGGGGGGGTATGGCTGATATACAGGGGGATTTACCCCTGACAGGCTGAAATCTACTAGTGATTCTGACCGTGCAATGTCCGCTCCCCTGTGCGGAATCGATGCGAAGGGGATCAAACGGTCTATGTACAAAATCTCAAAATGATTGAGTGAGTTTGAGGGGATATATGAGGGGAAACTTACCCCTGAATGACCAAAACTCTCTGAAACCCCTCTACAGAGCGACAGAGAGGTTTCTGGCTGTTCTAAATGAGCTAGATGGATTCAGAGCACCAGATTACCCCATTGTACATGTGTTGAATATCATTAAAGTACTCATACATGCATGGAGTTCATCTGCTCAAAACCGGGGAGACTGAGCCCAGGTGTAGCTAGAGCAGCATCAGGTTAAGGTTCTTGTATGTACAGAGGATCTGTAGTATAGATAAGTATGTTTCTGGGGGGTTTCAAGGTGTCTGAATCGATTCGCAGCGTTGGATTGACCTAAATCCTGCTCCATATGGCTGAATGCAGATGTGCGCATTTCAGGGGATTTTTTCCGGCTAAAGAATGGGCTCGATCTGGCGAACCGGATTTTTCTGAGAGAACCGAAATACATCATCGTGTAGCGGTGAATTTCCTGCATTTTATGAATTACTAAGCACTTGAATGTGGTGACTTTGAGTTTTGCTCCCCCCTTTGGGGATGTAGGCTTTTCGTCGATTCTGTTGTATCTCGCTCAAAACTCATTTTCTCTGGACATTTCAGAGCTTATTCGAGAGCTGAAATCTATTCACAAATTATAGTATTTATTGGAGCAGTGGATGCGACGGAACTATATGCAGGAATCCCGCTGCCGCGAGAATCATGCAAAATGCGGGATTCCGCCAGTATTCCGGCATTCTCGCTGCAGGTGAGGGCGCGAGAGCCGGTAGAGGGCCTTACCCCTCGGATTCCGGGTGCAGGCGCCGGAATCCGGCAAAATTCTCACACGACATCTCTACAGGCTGTTCACTGGAGGCAGTGGCGGATAGAACATCGGAGGGAGAGTTAAAATCCTCCTCGGAATATTCTGACTTGAACTCTTCTTGTTCTGTCTTGGATTCTTCTGTAGTAGATTCTTCAGAAGACAATTTGGCATATAGGTTCTTGTATTCTTCCTGTGCAGCAAGACCTTCTTCATTGGTGGCAGCCAAATTGGCTTGGACAAAGTTCTGATTCTTGCGTGCATTCTTGCGTTTGTTATCCCAATGATCTCCTTGACAATGTACACATGGCCGTGCATTGACTGCACTTGGTGGTCGTTTGACTTGAGCATCTCGTTTCATGCCAGGCTTGAAATTTGGCTTGGGCAAGTCCCTTGTATCTCCTATCTTGGCTTCTCTGGACTAGTGATGTCACCTGTGAAAAACCCGGGAACCCCTTCCCGGGCCAGGGTACCCTGAAAAATTCGCTGTCCCAGCTTCCCTGCCCCTTCCCGGGCACGGGAATAGGGTACCCGCCGGGTTCCCAGGAGTTTTATAAGTAAATCCTACACAGACATTGAATGTATTCGATGTATATACCATTAAATGCGCAAAAATCACAGCTTTGCAACGATATATAGCAGCCCCGCATACACTAAGTATTGACGCCGTCGTACCCAAATCTCTGCTCAGAAGGAATTCCCCCTGCAAATGACAAAGTTGAAAGCCCACCACAAACGCTCGTGATGTAGCTCATAAAATGTGCATGATTCTCAGCATCCCAATGGTATATATGGTTCCATCAGGAAAAATCAATAAGGCCACTTCGCTGCCTAATCTTTGTCTGAAAATAATCCCCCTGAGTGCGCACCCCCTGGTTCACCCTCAAGCACTCATTTCTGGCTCTTTCCATGCCTGCGAATGAGTTCTAGGCACCTGAGAACCCCTGTGTACATATGTGTCTTGTCCATAGATTTCCTGCATTGCTGTGAACTGACTGCCAGGAAGGGGGGACTTTGCATTCTGTTGTCTGAAACAGTGTCTACATACTTGTTTGAACATTCTAGCAGATGTGAAGGCTGACCCAGCCCTGAGGATAGGGGTTTTTGAGGTCTCTGAACCCATTGGTAGCATCGGAGAGACTCCTGGTGTCACGACCCTCGTCTGAAGGGTGTCTAGCGTCGGTTCTTGATGCGACGGTAGCGTCGGCGGATCTTAGCTTGATCCCTAGCCTGATGCGTGGCAGCCGCCTGTGGCGGTTCGTACGTGTTTTCTGACGTCGATGCGTCGACGAGGCCTCGATGCGCAGCGTCGAGCCTTATAGTCTTAAAGTTGTAATCCTCTACGCGTCTCGTGAGGATATTCCAAAGGGCACCCGATCCGTCTGGGATCTGTGAATGACTTGTGGCTTGCAATGTATCACTCAGTACCTAAGTTAATAGGACCGAGTGTCTTAGTGAGTCCTTAAGTATATAAGTCTTATGTGTGTCTTAGTAGTTATCACCCTTGAGGGGAGATCGACCAGGTAGAGCAAGCTGGTCTGAGAGCCGCTTGCACACCAGGTATTTATACTCATGGGTACATGGTCTGTGCACACAGTTCCAAGAATACATGAGCTAAAGATAGTGCGTGTTTCTAAAAGAGGGTGCGTCTTAAAATAAGACGTTGCTAAGAATAGTCCAAAGAAGAAAGAGCGTGCTAAAGATAGCTCTGCTCAGTCAGCCTCATACAAGAGTATGACTAATGCGCCAATCATCCTTAGTAAGAGGAAGAAAAGAAGTGAGTGGCTTGTAAGCCACTTGACAAAGGCGAAGTCATGTGCCCGGCTCATGACACCTGGAGCCATGGGTGAAGCTGCAGGCGATGATTTTGGTACTTTTACTCACTCAGGGGGGTTTCCCCTTGTATTTCACCCCTTAATACCGCTCCTAACGAGCTGATTTTTTGTATATAGTATGTCATATATGGTGCGCTTGTATCGCGCCCAGGGGACAGATATTTGTATGGCTAGTTTCACTAGTGTATTTTAGTCTGATCAGGGGTAAGCGCCCCCTATATCCCCTATATCTCTGCAGGTATTACAGCTACGATACTGTAAGCATGCGCAATGGACTCGCCGCACTGATGCGCATCGATTGATATATATATATGCTACTTTCTGTGAGAATCTGAAAGGGGGGATGGGCTGCGCTTTCCCCTGAATATTTCTCAGGGGTATTTTGATTGCAATGCAGTTGTATGATGCGCTTACATACATGATACCTATATCGCTGGAATGTGCTGAATCTTGCGCATTTAATGAGCCATGTACAAAGATGATTGGATGACATTGGTGGTCATCCATTCCCCCATTCCCCCATGTTCCCCCATTCCCCGGGTACCCAGCGGGTACCCTCTTCCCAGGAATTGTTCCACAGCTATTCCTCTTCCCTACCTCTTCTGGGGATGCAGGACGGGAGGGAAGCGGGTAGGGAATGCCCTGGGTAACCCCTGTGCGGGTTCCCAGGTGACATCTCAAAGTTGAGAATGGTTGTGTACTTGGTTGATGAATTCTGTCCATTGACCTCCCAAATCATTAATGCGCAGGATAGTTTGCCAACCCGCTGGTGCGCCAATGATAATTTCATGGATGAGTTGGTCAAATGGCATCGGAGTAATGAGTGTAAGATGCATTCTCTTGTGCAAGACGTAGTCGATAGGAAGTTCATCAGAGTTACCATGATCCCTGAAACACATGCGGTGAGCCTTGGTATGCTGCGCTGCAATCCAAGTTGCATTCATGAAGTGTGCAGATACAGCAGCCTTCAAGGTAGTCCAGCTTGCCCTTATCTGAATTTGGTTGACCAAAGGCAAACTATGGTACCACATGAATGCGCGCTCCTTGAACTTATGCGGAAGCATCTGTCCTAATTGATTGTTGATAATCTCACTTTGGTCTGCCAGACCATTGACTTGAATAAACCAAGTGAGAAGTTATTCATCCGTTCCTTTAAATTCTGGTAGATTGCTGATTTTTAATTTAGGCTCAACATGTAGAGGTAGTGGTCCCCTCCAGTTCTGTCGAGCTGGATTTTGATCAGTAGTATTACTACAATCTGGGGATCAGTTGCATTGCCTCCTTTGTTGATGCCTGCGTCTGCGACGTCTTGAAGAATCTGTAGAGGTGCTACTTGAAGAACTTGAGGAATCACTGTTGTCATTGGGTGGTTTGGGTGGACCTCTTCCTCCCACTACTAAGATTGGGGAAGAAATTCTGCTCTGCTCAGAATTATGCTGATTCCAATCATCGCAGCCATATCCGATATCGCTGGATGCAAAACTGCTACCATGCTGGATAGATTCATGCGTAGGTACAGAGCTGTGACGAGACGAATGTGGTGGAGATTCACGAGGAGAACGATGTGAACTTGTTGAAGAAGATTGAACCGAATGCACAGAAGGTACTGGTGGAACAGGCGGAGGTGGATTACTTGTTCCAACTAAGTCGGCTAAGCCTGTACCCTGCATGCGGTTTATATATGCGGGTATTCCAGTGGCAGAAGGTCTAGCTTTAGGTCTTGAAGGACCAGATTCCTGAGCTTGTTGTTTTGCTTGTGGAGTAGAATGAAATCAAGAATACATTCTCCGGATTAATTGAAGAGTCAACAAGCGGATTGGTATCTTCTTCTGGTTCCCGTTGCCTAGCATGGCTGTAACGTCCTCGCCTAGCATTAACGTGTTCTTGCTGACGAGCTAGCCTTTCTGCTTCTAATTGAGCTCGCTCCTGGCGTCGTCGCTCGGATTCCTGTTCTCGTTGTTGTCGACAAATTTCTGCTCGAAATGCTTCGTATTCTTCAGCTGAACGGGTGCATTCCGCCCAGTCGCGTCTAGTCCTAGTAGCGTACGATGTGACTGAACTTGAGATATCACTTTCTTCTTCAAGTTCTTCCTCCTCTGATACTGGATGCAAGGAAGGACTGGAACTACTTTGTGGCTTAGAACGTTGAGCTGTTATTCCGAAGGGATTAAGCAGTTCTGGAGAAGATTGGCTCGATGCACTAGTAGCGACATCTCCATATTGTTCAAAGCTGACCATTCGAGGATCTTTCTCATGAAGCCTAATTTCTTGCTCTCCAGGTTCTGGACTAACTCTAGGAGTAGAATGTGGAGTCTTGGGTAGAGCAAGACTAGAAGCGTTTGCAAGTGTGGTTGCGTCAACAGAACTGCTCTTGAGCTGCTCAAGGCATTTCTCAACTCGTTCTAGAAATTGAGCTTCCAACTCTTCCCCTTTGGCTCAAAGTTGCTGGATAAGTTCTAGTCATTCAATAGACGGATCTTTCCCTTTATGCCAGGAACCTGATGGTATAGTGTGACAACTATGCGTCGACCGGCGCTTCGCAAGTCTGAGCGTAGCCGCCGGGCGCTTCGGTCCTAGACACGAAGTATACCTGCGTCATGTGACCGCATGTCATACCCTGGGTCTATGCGCATATATTCTGTAGTATCTGTATTTATGGATTAGGCTGCACATATATTCGGTGTGTTACACTGCCTTCATCATATATCCTGTGTATCGCACTGCCTGTACTGCAATGCTATGCTTTGATGCTCCACCGGACTGCCTTGCACTGGTATACACTGGTACGCACTGCATCATGTACTGCCTCGTCCTCCTGTATATAAGAGGGGCCCTCCAAGGCCATTCACCTCACTCATCTTTAATCACATACATTCAACTCTCTACTTGTGTGCTACAAGCCACCTAAGAGTGCTGTTGAGCTCCGCTCCAGAATACGTCGAGCTCCGCTCTGTCATTAACCCACCTGCATATAGCTGCATTGCGCGTACTCCCATAAGCGACTTAAGACTACAACAGTCGTCCCTCTTAGCAACATTAGGCCCGTGAGTCCCACGACCGTAGCACCGGCCACTATTGCGCTCCTAGCGACAAACCAAGACATATTGTACTTACCTCGAGCGCTTTGGACCTACTCCCACTCTCAGTAAAGCCACAGGGTTATACAATGGTCGGACCGCGTACATCTCTTAGTGTAGATAGTTGATAGTATAGAGTATTGGCATCACGTCTAGTAATACCTTGCACATAGAACTCACTCCGTAGTTACATTAACTTGTCCACTACGGCTAATTGTTATTTGTACCCGCTGATAACGGCTCTTGAGCATACCGTCATTCTAGTGCTCACCTACCTTCCCACTACACCTTCACAAGCGCGTATATTTAACATTTAGGAGTTGGTTCTCAGCTTGGAAGACTAGGTAAGGATCTAGGGCTGAATAGCTCCTTAGCTGCAGCTTGAGCTTTTCCATGAGTTTGAGCAATACGCTGAACGGTTCCTACAGATGAAGAAGAAGTGTTAATATCTATAAGCAACATTACCGGCTCCTCATCTCCTTCTGGATGGTCTAAATTATCTAGCGTAGATCGGTGATCAGGATTTTCAACTTGAGTGCTGTCAATTGAGTGCTTGTTGGTTGTGGAGATCCTGGAAATGCTCCTGGAGGGTGCTGCTCCAATGAGGATAATTCTGACATAAACGAGTCTGCTAAGACTGGAGTTTCTTGCTCAATTATTCGCTTGGCAGCTCTTGAGGCGGCTAACAGTATAGCAGCATTGTCTTTAGCTACCATAGGAGCTTTAGGAATAGGATGAGCCTCTTCAAACTTCTCTCGCACTGCTTTAGCCAAAGGTATCACTATTGGGGTGTGCAGTGCGTTTCGAGTAGGTGGAGTAGCAACCGGAGGTGGAGCGTCCGAATCTAGACTATGAGGCGGTGAAAGAGGAACATCATCACCGACTGGCTGTGGAGCTGTCGATATTGAGCTAGTAGGGACTAGTATTGTCCTATCTAGATCGGATGTGTCTGAACTACTGGATTCCGAATATTCAGATTGAGACTGCTGTCTCTTCCGGCGCTGTTCCTCTATATCAATATCTACAAGGGTAAACGCATAGCAATTGCTCCAATCTATGGCCTTCAGCTGATTATTGATGGATTCCTGATCCTCCGGACTGAACACCGGTTGTAGGATCTTGGATTCATTTGCATGGGATGTTCTTGATCTATTCCATCCTTTGGGTGGATTAGAGGAGTAAGCTTCATATGGTGGTTCAGAATGAATTGACTGCTGTGAAGCTGGTCGAGTATTTTGAGCGCTGAGATTCCTTGGTGCAGGTCGGCAATCAAGTACTCTAGACAGACTAAATCTGTCAAAATGAAGACTTGTGGCCATGGCTCGATTCAATTCCTGTTTGAGATAATACGCTAAAAAGCGTGTGACTTCATCTTGGAATAAAACTGCAGTGACGGCGAATTGCTTGTTGTCGAAGCTGTCTTCTAGACGAGGCCATTCTGGCACTGAAGGTCCTAATTGCCTGTCTATGTGCGTAGCATGCTGACAACGGTTTGTGAGCATGTTGATGAGATCCCAATAAGTCTGTTTGTCACTATGACATGCAGTAGGAATGCCTTGTCCATTGGCAAGCACTAAGTGTTCGGGTATGAACAGACATAAGTGATCAAGCAAGATCATTTCTTGAGGACATAGATCTTCATCTTGTGCCGATAAGTATGACATGTGACTGGCGTGTGGTGTTCCGCGTTGAAATATGACGTGTGCAATGGTGTGTGCCCATTGGCGTTGATCATTGACATTATCTCCAATATTTGACTGCATTAGAGATATGCGTCGGGTGAATGGTACATCAAGAGTGTAGCGATTGGTCAACTCTTTGTCCAATTTGTAATGAGGACTATCAAATGAATAAGGCAAGTAGCGTGCCATTTCCGATAATGTAGGCAATTCCTCCTGAGCAGGTGAAGGAGTCATCTTCTGGTTATATTGATGATCCAGAGTGGGTGGCTCTGGAACAATGACATTAGTCCTCTTCGTGCTGTGGCGGTTGCTCAGGTCAAAATGGATCTGCGTCTGGCTCACGGTTCTCTGTAACCCAGAACAAGAAGATGTGCGTGACAGTGGATGCATGACTGATGGATCCGCGTCGCGTATGGATGGAGATCAGGAAGACATATATTGTGGCAATCACGTAAGTAAGGTATGCAACCTCAAAGTGGTCACCGGTGTAAAATATACGCGCTTGTGAAGGTGTAGTGGGAAGGTAAGTGAGCACTAGGATGACGGTATGCTCAAGGGCTGTGATCAGCGGGTACAAATAACAATTAGCCGTAGTGGACAAGTTAATGTAACTACGGAGTGAGTTCTATGTGCAAGATATTATTAGACCTGATGTCACGACCCTCGTCTGAAGGGTGCTTAGCGATGGTTCTTGATGCGACGGTAGCGTTGGCGGATCTTAGCTTGATCCCTAGCCTGATGCGTGGCAGTCGCCTGTGGCGGTTTGCATGTCTCTTCTGATGTTGATGCGTCGACAAGGCCTCGATGCGGAGCGTCGAGCCTTCTGGTCTTAGGGTTTGAGTCCTCTACGCGTCTCGTGAGGATGTTCCAAAGGTCACCCGATCCGTCAGGGATCTGTGATTGACTCGTGGCTAGAGTCGGTTCGTCTAGTAAATCACCTAGGACGTCGTCAACGTCGACTGGGGCGAAAAGCCCAAGGAGACGGTCATCGAGTAGCCTTAGTGTCTTAGCAAAGTATGCACCCGTCTCACTCTGAGACTGTGAATGACTCGTGGCTTGCAATGTATTACTAAGTACCTAAGTGAATAGGACTGAGTATCTTATTGGTTGAGTCTTAAGTATGTATGTCTTATGTGTGTATCACCCTTGAGGGGAGATCGACCAGGTAGAGCAAGCTGGTCTGAGAGCAGCTTGCACACCGAGTATTTATACTCATGGGTACATGGTCTGTGCACACAGTTCCAAGAATACATGAGCTAAAGATAGTGCGTGTTTCTAAAAGAGGGTGTGTCTAAAATAAGGTGTAGCTAAGAATAGTCCAAAAGAAGTCACAGCGCGCTAAAGATAGCTTTAATCAATAAGCGACCTTAGATAAGGTGACTAATGAGCCAATCATCCTTAATAAGCGGAAGAAAAGAAGTGGGTGGCTTATGGAGCGTGTAAGCCACCTGACAAAGGCGAGGTCATGCGCACAGCTCATGACACGTGATGCCGATACTCCATACTATCAACTATCTACACTAAGAGATGTACGCGGTCCGACCATTGTATAACCCTGTGGCTTTACTGAGAGCGGGAGTAGGTCCAAAGCGCTCGAGGTAAGTACAATATGTCTTGGTTTGTCGCTAGGAGCGCAATAGTGGCCGGTGCTACGGTCGTGGGACTCACGGGCCTAATGTCGCTAAGAGGGACGACTGTCGTAGTCTTAAGTCGCTTATGGGAGTACAGGCAGTGCAGCATAATGCAGGCGGGTTAATGACAGAGCGGAGCTCGACGTATTCTGGAGCGGAGCTCAACAGTACTCTTAGGTGGCTTGTAGCACACAAGTAGAGAATTGAATGTATGTGATTAAAGATGGGATAGGTGAATGGCCTTGGAGGGCCCCTCTTATATACATGAGGACGAGGCAATACATGATGGCTACGCTACACAGCTAAGCTATACAATACACAGCTAACCAGTGTCCATCTCACAGCTAAGCTGTGTCTTTGGCACAGGTGCGCACTGCTGGACATAGCATAGCAGTGCGTACCAGTGTATACCAGTGTGAGGCAGTCCGGTGGAGCATCAAAGCATAGCATTGCGGTACAAGCAGTGCGATACACAGGATATATGATGGAGGCAGTGTAACACACAGCATATACGTACAGCCTAATCCAAAAATACAGATACCACAGAATATATGCACATAGACCCAGGGTATGACATGCGGTCACATGACGCAGGTATCCTTCATGTCTAGGACCGAAGCGCCTGGCGGCTACGCTCAGAGTTGCAAAGCGCCGGTCGACGCATAGTTGTCACAACAGCGGTCCGCAGCATCCGTCTCTGCTACGCCTGTAGTCCTCTGCGTACTGCGCATTGCAGTACTCTGTAGCTACTTTACCGCAGCCTGCAGCGACTGTGCGCACAGTTCCCACTGCTGCAGCACAGTCCGCAGCTATATGCACAGTGACTATGCACACAAGTCACACTGCTGTGGCACAGTCTGTAGTTACATGCACAGTCACTGTGCGCTGGAGTATGAACCCTTGTATCCGCAGTCTTGCATGTATATAAAGCCCTCTGTGGCAGCCTTGTGATACATCCTATTCAAGATCTCCACTTTCCTCTACTGCTTCCAAGAGCACACCAGCTACTTGTCAAGCCATGCTCCAAGCCACCTGAGACCTAGTTGAGCCACGCTTTGTCCCACTAATTGACTCAGTTGACCTCAGCACTCTATCCCACAAGCGGGCATCCCTCAAGAGTCAATCCCTCTATGAGTCACTAGGCCTGGTAAGTCCCAATGAGCACCAGGCAGCCCAGTCATAGCACGCGTACAACATTGTGGACCTTTAGGAGGTGAACGCTTTGGATACACTCCTGCTTTGTCACTTGCCCAATTACAAGGCGTATCGTACAGTCTCCTCAGCAGTACAGCAGACGGACCTTTGGACCAGGACCACCGTACACTTATCACGTATAGTAATACTGGAATGCTACTCACAGCAGTACCTTTTATTAGGCCCACTGCTCTTTCTTGTTATTAAATACGCATCCTTCGGCCCTTGACTACGCCTTCATTCCAGTAGTCAACACGCCCTAAACTCAGGAGCGCATTTTTAACACTTTACTAGTTCAACATCCTACATTGAAAGCCTCTGCTTCTGAACATATCTGTTTGGACTAAAACAGTCAGTATCAAAACACCCCTTTGAAAACAACACACTGCATTCACTACAGAAAGGTACGGGATAGACAAGCAAACAAGTGGACTGTGTGCACAATATATGCACCTGTTGGCATGCAAAAGAATAGGCATGCTAACAGGTGCATATGTAGCGCACACAGTCCACTTGTTTGCTTGTCTATCCCGTACCTTTCTGTAGTGAATGCAGCCTGTTGTTTTCAAGGGGCTGTTTTGATACCGACTATTGTAGTTCAAATTGATATGTTCAGAAGCAGAGGCTTTCTATTTAGGATGTTAAACTAGTAAAGGTATATGTATCCATCTACCAAATAGTTCTGAATACAGTCTAGTTTGATGCATGCTTGCTACTGCACCAAAACGCATTCTGTGGTTGAATTTTTACTGCTCACTCCACACGCTGTTCTATCAGATGAAACTTGTGCATACGAAGCTAAGAGTGTATGCGACTATTTAAAATTCATTTGAGATTCTTGTATCACTTTTATCGCCCACACTCTTACTTGAAAATGTTGATGCCTGGACAAACCACAAAACTTTTTCCATGCTCTGCAACTCGTTTCAGCTATAGCTGGTTCAGTTCTTGGTCGATCTACATAAACTCACGTTTAACTTATTAGATTATACCCTACCTTCACTATCATGGCCCCAGGAACCCTATTCAATGATGCTCACTTTCAGGTTAGTAAAATGGCTTACAGTCTGCAAGATCGTCACTGAGTTCTTACTAGATGTACAGGAAACCACCTGTTCCTTGTGGAGACACTTAGTTGTCAGATAGGCGTAGTAGACTCAAGAGCATTTCCTATTTGGCTCGCCAGCGAAATTTCGCCTCAAAGCGTCCACACTTAACCCATCTACCACGAGAGTGAGCATGAATGGACTCAGCAGGAAGCGATTGGGCGGATCTGTATCATGGGATACTCTCTCATAGATTTCTCAGTAAACTTTGTCCACGTACCAGAAGAACGAAGAGCCTCTTGTCCGATCTCAATAACGATATGGGTTTTCAAGGTCGGCATATCCTTTTGCTCGTTAATACCGCGTTGTCACACCTGCACGATCCCGTGCTCTATTCTAACGTACGCATGGAGTCTCTGCCGCCGAACCAGACTTCCTGGATTCAATATATATACGCTGGTATTTCTAGGCTCATTACCGGAATGTGTTCGTACGCTCGGCCATTCAGCGCGGCGCCGAAGATACCGAAAATCTTTATAACATCAGCGATCTCGAATTCATGTAACTCGTGTCGAATGCCTAGGGCGCTGTCGGACAAACGACAATCGTCAGTTGCTGGCGACATACTGGCCTTGCGCCCGCTGAGCCAGCCGCTTCAACAGAGCAGACGGAGCCGGCACTTCCCAGCAAATTCGGCGATTTGAGAGCTCATACCCAGCAGCTCCCGGACCTAGAGCATGCGAGGTTCCAGAGAATGCTTAAATCCTTGGCGGAACCTCCGTGACCGAACGTAAAAGCACCGAGGAAATTGTGGCACAGGTTGGGCAAACGGGGCTGTAGGGTGATAAAGGTCCTTGGATCAGCTTTTGTATCCGATTGATATTGTCTACTGTATTAGAACTTTGCTATAATATAATAAAATATTCCACTCGCTTGTACGGTTTACGAGCTCGTAACTAACAACTATGACAACTTACAATCCCGAAAAGCATAGCTGACACATCTGATTGTACATGTTTTCCAAAACCTCTACTTCGCGATAAACTGGCGCTTCCGATTTCACCATCAATATCTCGGAGCAGAGGTTCGACTGTATGCCAGCAAGCAGCTCACAGTACGGCCTCGTGGGCGGCATTGAGCTGGCTGATTCTCCATCGTCCAGCGAAAAACGCCACTGGTGAATGCATGCGTGGGTTTGGAACATCCCGGCGAACCCAGGGGTCCATTTGCTTGGTGCGCCACGTTGTGAGGCCCGCAACAACATTGCAGAAGCAGCGCATGGCAGGTGCGGACGCAATAGATGGACCAGATTGACATAGCGGTACCATCGTTATCTTCTCATCCATGGTAGCTTCGGCATCAAGTAGACACCGAAGTCAGCCAACCTGTGCCAACAGGCGGAGGATCGATTGGGGCACAGGCCTGCCTGCGGCTCCCTTGTATAAATGCCTGTGGCCCTCAATGATTGATCGTAATGAACTCAGCAGTCTGCGGCCTATTTACATTTCCATATATACTTACATCCTTCAGTGAGCACTGGACACGCTCAGCTATTCCGGTCTCTAATTTTATCAGCTCAGGCTATGGCCAAATCCACAACGGTCGCAGGCGGCAGCCTCAGTTTATCACTCGGGCCCCCCAAATTTTCTGTCTTTTGGGAGATTGACGAGCTCTGGGTTGATATAGAGCCGGAGGATCCGATCTTTCCCTACATCACCTCGTACCAGCTCTGTAAAGCCCGGTGGAACCCGGTCTATGATTATCGCCTCTCATTCATGAGCGCGAAGATTGGAACGTTCCATTTCACTGATAAGACCAACGACTTCTACTCAATCGTTTGTGCGTGGAATGGAGAGCATTCTGTGTGCTATAACTCGAAAATGCCCCAGATCTTATCCGTTCGAATCGTGCGCCCAGGCTTCAACATAGGTTCGTCCTGCTTTTCATCCTCAGGCCCAACTCTCGTTGATCGTTGATCTAATTTATTTCACTACTCGCCCTTCCGGTCATGAACAATTCTTGTTTACAAAAGGATGATGTTTCAGTAAGGGCTGCTGGGAGACCGATGACTTGTGCATGTGCATCACGTCTGAATCGATAAGCATGAATAAACTGCGTATGCATATGCGTCTCATTCGACAAAGCTCGACTACAGACGAAAGATCCAGTTGATTGAAGGCCTTCGTGGAGCCAGGAAATTAGGGACATAACGACACAACGATAAAATAGGATTCAGATTGGATTACAGGAGAGAGATCCTCGACTAAAACAGACTCAGAAGTTTTACATACCAGAAATCATTGGGCCAAAATGAACCCGCTGTGTATTTTCGAGAAAAGTCCCATCGAGGGTGGAAGGGTGTCTATGCGTGGAGTTGTTACCAGTAAAGCTTCAGAGGCTAACGGAAGGCGCCGTGTCAGTGTTGTGTCTAAACCAATTGACTTCAATTGCGTTTAAATGACACATCAATTACGTTTACTTCCCGAAATATACGAAGGTTTTTTGTGAAAACGTGGGGACAGTTCGTTCACTGGATGAGGCCCCCCAGGTATGCTTTTACATGGCCACACTTCTACATACCCTCGAAGTTTCATCTCTAGAGAAGAGGAAAAAAGGGGCGATGCTGACATATGCTAAGCTGCATGGCGTCCCACGCGTTTAGTGCGTGGTGTGTGGCGTCGAAAGCTGGCGTTCTAGCGCCCACGCAGTTCGGTGCCTTGGTATAAGTTTACCCTTACCGCCCACTCGATCATCTACGGCCACGCACATGAAGCGAGGGCAAACTCGCGCGTTACACGCTGTATCTTGCCTGGCATAGGATGGTTATGAGCGCTTGTTGAGCACCAGCCTTTACCTCTTGTCCGGGTCGAGGTCGCGGTAATCACCCCTATTCGGGGACGCATTCGTATATTGCTGATGTACTTCACCATATATTTGCTAGTCCTCATCGGAACAGCACCCATGGCCAACGCTTTCCCCAGAAGTATTGTTTGTAGGGTCAAGTACGTCTCGGTTAAAACTGAATTGGTTAAAGGAGGCGTCAGCCATCCCCCGCCAACTCACTCCTTAACCTCCATCGCGAGTCTGAAATCGCAGAGACGCGTGGAATGGTGTTGGAGTGATAATGCATCAATCGAAGTGCCAACCGGGAAACAGTTGGGGTTATAGAAATCAAATGTATATATTATGGTGTATAGAAGAGTTAGAGTTACCTTGCCTAAGCAAGGTCTCTAGCGGCCACAATGATACCCCCAAAATTACAAAAATTTATACAGTGTTACCCCCGATGATGGATCGGTTTGGTCTCATGAATAAGCGGGGGTCATGCAGGATCTCGAGATTTGATCATATGAAATACATTCTATTTGGTCATACATGAGACACTATAGATACAACCCAAATCGGAAATTTCCTGCCGTAGGTTCCAGAGCAAATCCAAATGAGGCGGATCAAGTAAGCCCAAGTGTGAAAGAAAGGTCAGAACTGCTTCCAGCGATGCCAAGGCCTCGCTTTAATTCTGAAATGTACTACAGTTGGACGAAACCTTGCTTGTGACTTTGGCATTATCCTCGTATATGAGTTGACCAGTTATATAAGGCCTATTTGTTCACGGAAGCCATACATAACTCTTGCAATTACGCTAGTTGATCAAATGTATGCAAGAAAAATCGTGCTCACAGACCGGGAGCGAGGATACAAGAGTGGAAGTGTAGGCCTGATTGCACGCAGACCGCTTATTTTGCATACTATCTCATTTATCTAGCTAATTATACAACATTACGAAGGATCTGAGCAATACACGAAGGGCGGACATCGGGCGTGGAGTATTTCGGTTGGGTCTTAGTCAGTATCTGAGGCGGAATTTGCAATTTGGCTCGTCTCATGCATCAGCGGGGGTTATGCATGATTGCCAGTATCCATCATCGGGGGTAACACTGTATATGAAAGTGGGTGATCACCTCTCATACTTCCGCTGAAGCTATGACTTACCTCGGCAGCGCGTAGAGAGGGTTTCTGAATTGCATTATATGCAGCCCGCGGGTGACCACCTTTTCGCTCGCTAGGTGAGTGGAGATAGTTGAGCAACAGCGCAGCCGTTGCCCAGCGTTTTGCACTGTTTCTTGAGAGGTATACTGGCTGTATCTCTCGTTTTCTTTCGCACGCTACCCGCTCCCACCCTGTTTCTCTAGCCCTATCTCATTTGTGACTCGGTGTAAGGGCCTGTTCTGTTTCTTTTTTTTCTGTCGTTGCTCCCCCGGCTTCACTTTCAGTCGTTTCCTCCTGTCCCGTTCCAGCCTTTGCTTCTGTGTTCTCAGTCTCCTTGTTCGCCCCGGGCTGTGCCTTTTCTTTTTGTCCATTTTGCTTTGCTCTTTTCAGGTCTTTCTCTCTTTTTATCTTTTACACTTTCTATTTGTACCTTTGATTTGCTCAGGTTGAACCCATCCACCCTCGTGTTTTGCTTACACAACACGCCAGACATGCACCGCTTCGCCTAACACGCGTGTGATCTCTATAACTCTATTGTTGCGCCGTTGAGCGTGGACTGAAAAAAAAACCGGCTCTTCAAAAAATTACTAAATGATTCAAATTGCGTGGATACAAGTTGGCAACTTAGCAAACTTAACTCTGAATGCTATTACACTGCCCAGCGATTAGCACGTAGAATATCTTAGAGACTGGCGCTCGCAACTAAAAATATACGCTTGAAATGTTAGAAAGCGACTTAATTGACTGAGAGATGGCGATTGGGGGACAAATCCCCTCCAAGCGGAATGCATACACCTGATGAGCCCATATCGAATCGCTCCGCCGCTCGACATGTGTTGTGTAAAAGAATAAAATTATTTGTGTGTTAATTTACGAGAGGTTCATAGGTAGGGTGAAGAACCTGGAATACGCTGTCGCTGTTTAGGGGGTTGTTGAAGATAGACAAAGATCTCGCGCTCAAATCTCGTCATGTTCCGTTATCTCAGTCTACCTGCCGCGCATATACGCGTCTGTTCATCCTATGTATAAATAAGGCTCTATTGTACATCGTTGAATATCAGTGTTCTGTAGTATCCATTCGCTTCCCTACATGCGACACGCTAAGTCACAGCTATTGAAGACTTTCGACTCTGTCTTCAACAGGGGTCAGCTCCTATTTTCCACTCTTCTATATTTCGCCCGTTCCCCCCGGTCCGACATTGTTCTTTCTGTGCGCAGCCTCTCTAACATCGCAAACGCTCACTCGCACTCTCGCCTTCCTAGCTCCCCGATCGCCGATCCACTATCTAGTGGGTCAAATTGCATCCTTTGATCTTATCTCTGCAAAAACCGATGGGTGCGATTAGGCGTAATCTTGGGTCATGAGATGTATTACAATTAAGGGAAAGATTATGGTGTCATTAGACCGAATGGCGCCGGTGTAACGGTGTGATGCGGTGTCATTACACATCATCACACCATAATCCTTCCCTTCGTTTTATTACACCTTCGGTTTTTGCAGAGTTGACACTCATGCTATATATCATAAACCGCGTCTCGGCTCGCAAACCCGATAGCAAATTTGTTTTCGAACAAAAGCTGCTAGTTTTGTGTACTTAGCGCAATCTCTCACAACTCCCTCTAACCATATAGTTACTTTTTTAATCACGTAGAAACCCGTTTCTGAAAGCGCAATATATGCGTTAGTTCTTTCTACGACCCGCTAGGTGCTTATGTCATTATTATGGACGATGAGGCGATACAGAACAACGGCTGAGCTCTGCATAAAGAGACAATCGGCTTGTCCGACAATAACCGGATTAGTATCAGGTGCCTGAGTGGCGGGAACAAGCATGGCAACACAAGGCGGGTGAAACGCGTCCTTAATTACGAGGGGGGGTGTGACCTTGGAGCAAGGTGATAAATCCTCTAGTTCATATGTTTACTAGAAATGCCCACTGGCGTGGGCGACACCTTGCTTACGAGCATCAAGTGGCATGGGATTTTATTGTTATCTTTCTGAGTGCTGATTGAAAATAATGGTACAATACCCTTGAGCCAGACGACGCGCCTTCGATCGTGATGTATCGCCAATTATGGTGGTTGCCATACGTCCGAGTCGTCGAAAACACTGTTTCGAGGAAACAATTGCAAAGAGACGAGCGATTGGACATGTAAATGCACCATTCGATCTGCCCAAGCGGGGCAATAATTTTTATTTACATCTGGTTTAAATAGCGTTACTCAATTCAGCGACAGACAAAGTCACGGGTTACCCGACCAATCAGATGAAGCCTGTATGCTGCAGCCTGCGGCGGCGAACAGTCTAGCACTATCAGCAGCTATTGCTGCCAAAACTCATTGGCGTATTCCACCAGGCCATGGCACCTGGAAACCGTTCTCTCCAAAAATTCCGGATGAGTGAATCGCGGTCTTGCTGAGTGAATATGCCAGCATATGATAGAATCACTGAATGTATGGTTATGATATGGGGCCACTAACATAGCTAGGAATTTTCATATTTTGTCGAAACCGGGTGAAGGGTAGAAACCTGTAGATGCTTGTTTACTCGCTTTGGAACTCGCTTGTGAAACTAATGAAATGTACAAAAATCAAACCTACGGTTAGGATTGCGAGTTTCTAGACTGAAATGGGGAATTTGTACATGAGACGGACGTACAGTGGGCCAACGAACGCTCATGTGAGCCAGGCTGGCTTGAAGTCGCCAGCTTTGGCCGTTAGTGCTCACTTGGTTTTGGTTTTGGTTCCCCCGCACTCCTTTCCTGTTTCAATCCGCGCCTTGGATGATACAGGCGTTATATGCGCTGCGTTGTGCGTGGACGCACTCAAGAGCTAGATAGCTACATGTATGCACCGTCAATATAAATAACCATGCGACTGATTCTTGGACTGCCGTTCTTACTATATCGAGGTGTGGTACTCAGTTTAAAACATATCAAGCGCTTTATCATGAAGAATAACTAAATGATTCAAATTTTGTAGATACAGGGTGGCAAGCAAACTTAACTCTTAGCCTTCGACCGTGCTGTGGCGGCCTCTTGGTGCATCTGTATGCGTGCGGGGAAAAGCTTGTATTGACCGCGGGCTTTCCCAGTTATAAAGATAGCAATCGATATGACAGAAACTGCCTGAACCGGAGGGAGGAGGGAGACCGGGGCACCGAGACGCGAGTGAACTCGCGGGTCGGGTGGCCAAACCGGGCGGTGACTTTCGTACGGTGGGATGCGGGGCGGTAAGAATGAAAACATACGGGCGAAGAGAGGCGCAGTACTTGCTGCGATATGACGAATACTGGTGAAATGCACTGCGTGCATTTCACAATCTCTTTGCTCTTCACTCATACGTGTACTTTCACCAATATGTTAACGACGACGTGTCACCACGTCTGTGTACTACTCGAATGTTCTACCTACACATGTATAAAGAGCTTCGCTCTTTACTCTGTATCATCATCGAATCCAATTCACTCTCACTCATTTACTTACGAGCCTGGCAGCTCTAGCTAAGAAGCAAAACATTTCTTTTATTAGAATTGCGCAAACAAATAAGACGCAATTCTACAGTACTCAAGACGAAGTGGTCGAAAGCGAGAAGTGCTACTAGAAGTGTGATTGTGTCTGTGTATCGGGGGACGCGCCTCGAGGTGGCTCACGGTTTGCGGCTAAGACTGGGCTGTATACCGCAACTTGCTGCGGCATACAGCTCTTATCGACATTGCTATTACATCGCCCCGCAATTGGTACGTAGAATATCATAGAGACTAACATTCAAAGCCAAAATTCTATGCACTCGACATGTTAACGTGCTTTGCCATACACACCTACCACTCTGCTGCGGCAAAACGGTATGCAATAATTGTGATCTGTTGAAATCTTGACTCGCTAACTTCGCTTGCTTTGGGCAGAATTTCAATCAGCCCACTATCCCCGATGTCAAGTCATCTGTGCGCCCCAGATTGATTACTAAATCATTTAATTAAATCATCGGAGTGTATCTTGAACGGGTTTGTCGCAGGCATGTACTTGGAGCAGTCAGTAGATTGATGCATCGGTACCAGACACCACCGATTTCTCTCTCAACCATAACTCTTCGGCATGAGAGTTGCCTCTGCCCTCAGAAGTTTTGGATTCACATAACGGCCATCGCATGCGGAGATCACCGGTAACAATTAGAGCAATATTTAACCGTAGGATACAAAATCGTTTTTACTATCTAGTAAGGAGGGGAAAGCAACTCTACATTGCGGTTAATATCTCTATACAATATGTTCGTCCAAATAATCTGGACCCTCAGAAGGGCCACTTTGCTGACGTTTCATTCAGTTTTATATGGCGGCCCCGCCCCGATCTTGTGATGGAGCGACAAAATATGGTTAGTTCATCCGGTGCTGGAGCTCCTGGCTCAGATCCGGCCCCACTTTTTTATGACATTTGGTGACGTCAGGTGGGCCGCTTTTTGGGTCATACACCCAGATTCCATTTAATTTGGATCGAGATCTAAATAATATGGATGTTCTAGTTATACAGAGTATCAACTATATGCGACCACTAATAGATCTTGAACGCTACATTTGGACATATAGTAGCTGTAAGAACACATCTTATTGTTGTTCAAGGTTGCGACCTCAACCACACTACTTTATTCACTGAGACCACAGTTAGGGGACAACCCCCCCCCCCCAGAACCGTATGCATACACGCGATAAGACCATATCGAGCTGCTCCGCCGCTCTACACGTTTAGTTTAAAAGAATAAGATGACCTGTTTATTGCATTATGAGAGGTTTATACGTAGGGTGAAACACCTGGAATACTCTGTCGCTGTCTAAGGGGTCAGCCCCTGTTTTCCACTCTCCTATATCTCGCCCGTTTCCCTCCGGTCCGACATCGTTTTTTTCTTTTGCGCGCAACCTCCTTACAGCGCGTTTCACATTGTTTGCAAGTGCACGCTTTTTTTTCTGCTTCCGCCGGCCGGATAGGATGCGTTCCGTCGGCTTGTCTGTGTTTGTATATGCGTATGGGCTCGAAGGAACTGAACCATCCTTTTGACCTATGGGGCGAGAAAACTGAAAGAACCGCGTCGGAAGCATCGAGAAAGATGAGCAAACACGACAGCGAGAGCCAGCAAACGTGAGACGAGAGTAGTGAGCCGAGCCGAGCGAGGTGAGTGCTGGCTAAATGCGCGAACGCTGCAACTAACCGAGACGGGAGACCAACGGATTAGAATCCGCAATAGGCTTGTATTTTATAGGCGTTCGGAAGGGCCAAAATGAAAGAAATAAAAAAGAATCTTAGCGTGCTTGTTGTGGCCGGACGCGACGGCTCTAAAGTACATAAATGAAAGAGTATCTAACTATATATGAGAACCGAGCATATAACGGAAAATTAAAGTAAAACCCTACCTCAGCGTGCGTGTGGTGAGACGCGACGGCTGAGGGTCGACACAAGATGAAATGCCTTTAATATGAGAAAAAAGAATACACAATCCTGACACTGTTCCGCCGCGGTGGTATACATCTTGATTCGTGCGACCGGCCTGCGGCTGGGCTTTACAGAATGAAGAAGGTCCGTTTGACCGAGTTTAATATGTCAGCTAAACACTGCAATTTGAATAGCCATTGTTATTGGGACTACGGATGATACAGTTTGGCGCGTTCTTTCCTCTACGAAGGGACTTGATATCACAGTTTATGCGCTCGAGCTCGCGGCCCTAGACATAGGATTTGGCACCTATACGCATATGAATTGCGCCATAACATGGTTTTAACGCTAATCCCCAGCCGCGCCTTCTCTAAACGCGAATATTCACACAACTGTGTTACTAAGGCTACTTCAGAACGAAAGATCATACTCTGGGCGGCGTTTTTCAACGACGCTAGTTCGGGTTTTAAAAGATTGGCTATCAAGCAAAGACAAGCAACCAGCATATACCGAGCAGTTCCGCCGCCTACCTTGGTTTTCTCATCCCCCCCCCCCTCGTCAAACAAGTCTCCTTTGTTCCCTCGCTCCATAGTTCAATAGCATGGTTCGGTTCCTTCGAGCCCATACGCATATACAAACACAGACAAGCCGACGGAACGCATCCTATCCGGCCGGCGGAAGCAGAAAAAAAAAGCGTGCACTTGCAAACAATGTGAAACGCGCTGTAATATCGCAACAGCTCACTCGCACTTTCGCCTTCCTATCTTCCCAATCGCCAATCCACTGTCTAGTGGGTCAAATTGCACCCTTTGATCTTGACATACATGCTGTGTATCATTGGCCGCGCCGCGGCTCGCAAACCCGATAACAAATTTGTTTTCGAATAAAAGCCGCTAGTTGTGTGTATTTAGCGCAATATCTCACAACTCCTTTTAACCATATAGTCGCTTTTTTAATCACGTAGAAACCCGTTTCTGAAAGCGCAATATATGCGTTAGTTCTTTCTACGACCCGCTAGGCGCTTATGTCATTATTACAGACGATGAGGCGATACTGGACACCGGCTAAGCCCTACATAAAGAGACCATCGGTTTGTCCGACGAGAACCGGATTAGCAGCAGGTGCCTGAGTGGCGGGAACAAGCATGGCAACACAAGGCGGGTGAAACGTGTCCCCAATTACGAGGGGGGGTGTGACCTTGGAGCAAGGTGATGTGACCGATCCCAGCTGATACATGCATCTTCAGTTGGCTGACTCGTGCATACTTGTACTTCCTGTTCTCCGGCATATCGACGATATAATATGACATACATTCATTTTTAAGATTGACACTTCACAGTGGCTAGCGGTCTAGAATACTGTGCGGCCCTGCAGTAGCCGCGGGTACAAATTTTTGGCAAGTCCAAACGGTAGTCGTCTAAGACAATGCCCCATCCCCACCCGAAATTCAGAAAGACGAACGCCGCATTCAATCGACGCGGCTCTGGCAGTTCATTGTAAGCCACATCCGTCCAGGTATCTAAAAGAATGTCAGATATTATTGGATCCGGATATATTGACCAAAAACTCACTTGGCGAGCCGCGAGTTTCATCGCTCTATGCCTTGATTAATAAATATTCGTCTTCACTCTTATTTCTCGCACTTACATCATTATAATACCGGTGATACCCCAGTTGGTTGGCGGTGTTGAAGGGCACGGGATGGTTGAAGTTGTTCGTCTCTCCGAGCTCTTTGTCCGTATATGCGGGCCCGCCGTATGGAATTCGATCCACATCGTTTCCTGCCTTGATCAAACGACGTTTTCGGCGCAGTACAAAAATAAAGGCGAACGATAGAACAATGAAGATGATTCCGCCGACGACGCCGCCCGCTATGGGTCCGACTGATACCGGCCTAGTTGGCCCGGAAGGTGGGCTGGTTGATGGCGTGCTGGTTGATGGCGTGCTGGTTGATGGCGTGCTGGTTGATGGCGGGCTGGTTGATGGTGAAGGAGTAGGACGATTTTCAGGACTAACGGGGAGGTTTCGGTTATCAACTCTAGATCAGGCTAGAATACGACAGAGGTGAAACGCACCTGAAGAAATCTAAGCATGCAAAAGTATTTGCCTGGCCGGCATGGGTGATTACAACATTATGTAACCCGGGAGCAAGACCTGTGGCGCTTCCTAATAGCACCTGTGTCGGCTGATGGTTGTGTGGGGTCAGTCGTTTGCGATCAGCCAAAAGTACATGAAACGGCCATACGCCAATGGATGAGCCATTAAAATTTTGCTCGTTTTTTCCATCGACAGTCATCTTCACAGGCGCAACTCCGTCCCCAAAGTACCAGATCGCTGTTCCGTTGAACTCTGTTAAAGACCAAACTCTTTAATAGCTATTGACTTAGCGTCTCGCATGCAGGGAAGCGAAGGGATACTATAACTGACTGAAACTCTGATACTTAACGATGTACAGGTATCGTTTATATACATGTAAAATGACGGGACGCATATATGCACGGCAGGTAAACTGAGACAACGGATCATCACGAGATCCGAGCGTGAGATCTATCTTCAACAAACTCGAACGCCATCGTAGATCCTGGTCGCCAGCAACAAAACTCTGAGCCATCGAAGTACATGCTGCCACCATTTTGGTCGCCCTTTTCAAGTTCGATTCAGCGGTGCGAGTACGGATTAGAAAAATGATATCAAAACTCACGATCGGGCCACACTCATCATTTGCATATTTCATTGCAATATTCTCGTTGTCAACGAGCTTGGCCCCAGCAGGGACCTCAGACGCCCCTCTACAGGCGACAGGCTTTAGTCTCGAAACCTAGGAGACGGAAGCAACTCACGGCCCTAGACGTTTGGGAGCAATGTCTGTCCCTTCCCAAGGGATTATTCTGGCAGAGGCGACTATGATTCACCAAATGCGTGCAAATTCTTTGGTTCTTGGATTACTCACGCTAGATAGTCCAGACCGACTGTATGATTGCCTGGGTATAAGTTCCCGATCGTTATCGAATGATCCCTCGGGTCGAGGTCACCACTCCACCAGAGCATTTGCCGGTACTCCGTGGTCGTACCCGAGTTGATCGATGAAATATTGTGATTTATTGCACCAATTGGATCACCGCTCCCGCCATCGAACGATACGGTAAACGTGATGTTGCCGGGAGGCTTGTCAGCATAGTAGGCGATCGACCTACCTATGAGGAATGCCTTATCAGCGACCGTACGTCCGTTCGGAGAAAACCCAGAAACCTCGGAACGCAAAGAACAACTCGGCACCAAAATTACGACTCTGTGTGTATGTTTGATCGAATCTTTGGCTCGGGTCGCCACTAGTTACGGAGATCCATTCGTAGGAGCCATCATGACGGCTATACTGGATACCGGCCAGGTTCGAGGCGCTCCATGCGTTCGAATCATCTATCCGAACGGTATCTGGAATCAGACTAACCACATACGACGTGGCCACAAGCAATGCCACGACGAACTGCCGGTGTACACGGCCCATAGTCGGTGCGTTTGGCAGAGATACGAAAGATGGGGCCTATTTGAAGAATGATGGTTCAGTCCTCCGACTCTTGTAGGACCTGCCGGACATCACGGTTCAAGCTGGGTGCCAAGACCAGGCATTTGAGCCTGGCGACACTTCTGATTGTCCTCGATGCCTCGTGGTAGGGGTCTACAGGCGGGCATACTTCCTTTTCAGTCATTCCCCTATCCAGAAGAGCGGCGGCTACCCAGGTACCCCGAAGTATGTTCAGGCAGTCGATGTGAGCTATCCTTATACTTGAGCATGCAAGGCGCTAAGGAAAAGATCAGGGTGAAGTGAGGGCGAGCGCATTGTTTCGCTTCGCTGCAGAGGAGGGGCAAGAGAGCAGCCAGGAGGAAATTACCGAGAACGCCGACCATATGATACATCAAGCCGTAGAGCTTCCCAGACCTCGAGGCGCCTGCCCTTTTCGATGTGGTGGAGTGCGATGCACAGATTGACAGGGAGTTCAGAGCCTAGACGGCGAGCATACCTAGAACGGAAGTTCGTAGCATCTAGCGCTAGGCACAGTTGGATAAAACGATTAGAAGAGTAGATCTACACCTCTCCAACGTGAATGAATATTGGGTGTGTCCAAGACCTATAGCGTCACAGACGGTGGTAGCATAGGAAGCCGGTCATGTCGCTAGATTGGAACACATAAGAGCTGTGAAGAGTATCAAAGAACTGGCATAAATATGATTTTCTGTTATTGCCGGCCAGATATTTCTGCTAGCAGGAGAAAAGAAGTTAAAGGTCTCAGTTCAATCGGTCGTTCGGGTTGATGTGCCCGGGTGCAGGGACAGGGTCTACTGCGTGCACGTGACCCTGGGGCAATCATCAACCACCGCCAGCAGCCATCCCAGTGACGTGGGCTTATCAGAGTGTGTCGCTCCCTGCTAAAAAGTCGATAAGGCTGAGATATGCGAGACACGTGCTCCTCTTGGTCACCGCAGATCCATGCCCCACTCCATCTTGACCGAGAGGAACCCACCCAGATTGGAGCAAGGCGTCTGATAGAGTGGCGGCCGCGCTTTCCGAGGCATCGGACCCGACACTTGAACCAGCCAGACAACGCATGGGCTTTCAACTGCCCCTCGTCTGCCCCTATGAGTGCACCCGTCTTTTCCGGACCGGTTGCGGAACGACAGCGAGGGGGATGTCTCTGACTGCCCGGCAGAAGGTTGGACGTCTTTCAGCATCGGGTCAAAGCGTTGGTTCAAAGCTGACGGCTACCCCATCTATCATCACCACACCCTCATCGCCTGGACGCGCCTCCTTCCAAGCCGTCAGCCCCCATTCCTCGACCAAGATTCAACTCTACTATACCGTCTTCCTCTTCCCCGCTCGCCCAGGACGACTCTAGCCTATATCTGCCACACTCTGTGTCTCCCGCGCAAGAGTACTCCATCTCGCACCGGCCATTTGACATGTCCCAAGACTTTGAGGCGATTCCCATGAGCCTCGGGGATGAGCGCGTAGCGAGAGATGATGATACTCGGTACTATTCCAACGCAGGCGACCCACCAAGTGTAGCACCTCCTCCGATGTCCAATAAGACAGCCTCGGACGGTATGACAACGCGGTATCCACCTGGGATGTTCAACCTCACCAAGACGCAGCAACAGGTACCATCGTTCTCAATAGGTCCTGACTCGTCTGGCGAAAAGACGACGAGAACAAGGATATCGGTTCGACCAAATAAGGGGGACACGACAGGGTCGAGCTCGCTCGACTTTATTACTGCTAGCGGAGGATCTGGGAGGTCGACGCCTGGACCTGGACCAACCATTAATGTCGACCCATCTCTTGCACCTCGCTGCCGCTCTAAATCCCTTTCCCTCTCTGGCTCGCAATCTAATTTCCTCTCGCGCGCGACCACTACTGCCCCGCCTCGGGAGATGCTACTGTCCGAGAAATGCCAACACTCTACCCTCCAGGCTACGCCAGGTTCAATCAGACAACCGTCGTACAGCTCGATCCGGAGGACATACCTGAGCTAACCAGGTTCTTCACTCCTATGCTAGGAGACGAGAGCACCCAAGTCCATTTGGAACCCGAGTCTCAGCTAGACGCAACGACCGTCCCAGAGGCCACCGACATTCCGCTGCCGATGTCCCCGCCTTCGTCCCTTTCTGGATCGACCACCTCTCTCTCTTCGTCTTCCGTCCCCACTCCTCTAGACTTGACAATGCTCATCGAGACCCAATACAAAGCTGATTTGGCCGCACATCCCGCTCTCGTGCCCGTCCTCCTCGCTCGAGCCGAATCTGCCGAATCGAGCGCCCGTCGCTTGGCGGGAGTCGTCGAAGAAGCCAAAGACCGAGTCAAGGAGCTCGAGACATTGTGCATCGAACTAGGCGAAGAAGTCGGAGTGCTGCGGCAAGAAAAGGAATGGCACCTCAAGACCGAACGAACCGAGCTCGTCGCGCAAGTCTCCGATCTTTCGTCCTCGGACGAGAAGATCGAGTTGTCTGAAGAGAACATACGGAATATCGATACGGCGCTTCGACGAGCGGAGATTGAGGCTTCTCGCAGTCGAAAACGAAAGCAAGAACGGGATGCGGCTCGGTTGCTTGTCAAGGACCTCGAGCGACGGTTGAACGAGATGTATATCCGTGAACGGGACTGGGAGGTTCGTGTCGAGCGGAAACGGGATGGGCAGGGTGCGAGGGAACGGGTGCAGGTTGAACAAGAGGGACGGGAGCGGAAAAAGGTGGAGCTGCTTGATCGATGTGTGCGGGCAGAAAAGGCGCTGGCGGACGTCCAGGTTGGGCAATCGCTGGATCGGTGGATGACAAGCTGCGGCTAGAGCTGGAAAACTGCAAGGCCGAGGTCCAGGCGCAGTGGAAATATGCCGAGCAGGCGGAAGAGAAGAACCGTAGATTGGAAGAGGAGGTCAAGATGCTTAGGTCCCAGGTGCGGTCGTCGAGTCCCAGGAGCTTGCAGTCTCACGATGCAGATTGGAAGGCCCGGGAAGCCGAGTGGAGCGCCCGAGAGGCGGAATGGCGAGCAAAAGAGGCGGCGTGGAGAGGCAAGGAAGTCGAATGGGAACGCGAACGCCAAGACTGGGTCCCGACTCGTCGCTTCAGCGAACTCCAGACGCAGATCACCGATCTCCAAGCCGAACGAGACGCTCTCGCTGGAGACATGAATCACCTGGACACCGAACTCGAGCGGATGGGCGCCGAGATGGATGCGCTTCAGGATCGAGCGAGGCACGCAGAGGAGATGTACGTCGGTGCCCAAAAAGAGGTCGAAAAGGCGGATGCAAAGGTCAAGGAGCTCGAGGCAGAGAGTCGATCAAGGTCACCTGATCAACGAGCGATGCGGCGGTTGGAGCAGGAACGAGAGGAGATGCTCGACGCTGTCAAGGGTGCCGAGGATCGACTGCGCGAGATGGAGGAGCGAGCACAAACGCTGGAATCGAGGTGTGCGAAAGCCGAGGCGGAGCGCAAGGACGTGTTGCGGGATCGAGCCGAGCTGGAGGATGAGCTTGAGCGACTGAGGGTTCGCGTGGAGGATGAGAAGCATGCGCGGACTCAGGTTGAGCAGGAACGCAATACTGTACGTCGTTTTTCATTGCTGGAGTTGAGGAACGCCGCTGACAGTTTGCAATACAGCTCGTGGGAGAACTTACCACCCAGCAAGAAGCTCATGCAGCTCTGGCGTCTGTGCACAACCAACTCGTCCGCCAATTCGACGAAATCGAACGCGAAAGACAGGTTGCGCTCGAGAACCAACAGCGTCTGGAGGGAGTAGTTCGGACTCGGAACCAGGAGATCGCCGAAGTGTAGGAACGCTTGCTCGTCCAGTCTCGCGAGACTGAGCAACTGCGCGTTGCGGGACAAGGTTGCCAAGCTTACCGACGACACTGCCCGACTGCAGCGACGGGTCAACGAACTCAAGGCTGAAAGCGCGGACAAGGAAGTGAAGATCGTGCAGCTGAACAAGGCACGAGCGTTGGAGGCCGAGGATAGGGAAGCGCTGAACGTGGCGTTGCAGTCGAAGCAACAAGAGCTCGAGTTGGTGAGTATAGCTATGTATGGATCCTTGTTCAGTTTACTGACGCCAACGCAGATCAAACGAAAGCTTGGCGTGCGTGGAACGGCCGGTGCGACTCCTGCTCCTGGTCGTATCGCACGATTGGGTTCCACTCGAAGAGAGTCGCTCGCTTCGTCCGCCGCGTTCGAGACACCTATGCCTCGCGCAGCCTTGGCATTACGTGATGCTGCCCCTCCATCCGATTCGACAGCTTCTGTTCTTTCGTCGTCGGTCTCGAGCAACCTGCACTCTGTTTCGACCAACCCGCTGCAAACGAGTGCACGGGCCAATATATACAGTGCGATGAGCAGTACTCCTGCAACGGTCAAACCGGTTCGATCATCGCTACGGGGCTTTTCGTCTTTGAGCGTGTCTGGGATTCGAGGAGTGCACTTTGCGCCGTCTGAAAGTGAGACGGAGACGGACGAGTCGGATGTGACTATTCAACAGTTATGATTGACCATGGGCTTTTATTTATATTTTACGGCCGTATTTTACATAACCCCTTTCTCAGAGTATTCATTTTGTAACTTATTGCTCGTTCTCTGATCAGTCTCGATTGGGTTTTTATATGATTCCAGTTTGCGTTGGCTAGGCCGTGAGTGGGCATCTTGTGGGGGAAACGCTGGGTCATTTAATGCATTCGTAATCACTGTGCCGTTATGGGACACACATTATCGGTGCAAGCCCGTGCATGCGATCGAATATCAGTCGCATTCCGACAACACAAACGAAGTCGTAGACTCGCCGATTTGCAAGGGGTTCTGAAGCGCTGAAGAAACGTTCACGCACTCCATTCTCTTGCTTCAAAACGACGCGAATTCTGGAGCCTTTCCTTCCTTTGATAAAATAATAACACTTTCCCAGCTATTACTGAATATGTTAGACGTACGCATATATTGTCGGACATTTTTAGATAGCAGCATAATCTCAGCCTAACTGTAACTATGCGGCTCCCTGCAAGCTTGGCTGCCGACCTGTGATATATGCCCCTTTCTCCTCCTTCCTGTCATACCGGTCGTGTGCGTTTCTCCTTCTCTTCTGATGTGGTGTCTATAGAAATCAAATGTTTATATTATGGTGTATAGAAGAGTTAGAGTAAAGAGTGAAAGTGTTGTGAATGATGAGTACGAGAGGGCTCGCAGAGACCCCTATGTATACCCTACACTTTACTGTGAGTCACAGTCCGTCTTACTGCGCATATACTGCGCATTCAGCACTTGACTCGATTACATGACTCGATGTTCTCGCATCTTCTACTCACTACATGAATATTCTACAGTGTCGAAAAATGGCTCCGCCTCGAGCGATAAAATATACCATACGAAAGAAAAACACAAATAAAATGAAGGAAGAAGTCAAGATCGCAAGTCGGCGCATGCGCCGTGCTGGTCTGTCTCAGCATACACTTTAGCCAGAAGCTGTCGAGATTCTTTTACTCTTCAGTTGGTCAGCAATCGGTCCACGTAGGGCTCAATTGATTACGGAACGGCACTACATGAGATCGATATCACTGCAAACCACCGAAAGGAAAGATCTGGAGACATATGGAGGTTGAAGCAGTGACTCCGTGCAGAAGATGTGGGTTGGGAGTATGATCAAGGTCGGCGACGACAGGCAAAACTAACTCGCTTGGACATGTTTAAGATATGAAGCCCATCGTTTGCCCAATAGACAACTATTGGGTTTGATATATAGGACGCCATGCTGACTTGATGCAGTCATACAGTTCTCGGGACGCAACAAGGTGACTCTCAGGTCCGGTGGTATCCACTCTGAGTGGCTCCAAATACCTATTTATTAGGTGCTCACTATAGGTGAAAATAAGTTGTTTTACATGAGATCTGATGGCAATTAATAGGTGTCCTCAACTCATTATTGTAATATTGTTATTTATAAAGTAAATGATTTGTAGGTGGTCGCTTTTGGGTTGTTTGTGCCTATTTTGATAGGAGTTATGTACATGTTTTATATATTATGCTGGTGACACTTTTACCCATGCACCAGCAAAGTGTGGTGCATAACACCATATGAATTTACTACAATGCACTAATAGTATTGAACCCAACAATTAATGCAGAAATAATCTAATAAATTCCGAATATGGTAAATGATTTAGTCTTACCTTATTGAGTCTGCATGTATGTTGTGACATCAAAGGGCAAACAAGTCACACCAAAGTGTCACCAGGCACCAAGTCACTCCACAGCTGCCAAGTTGGGCCATCAACCTTGTTCCCCTGGGTGAACATACCTCTCCACTTGTGCATGCCTGGTGATCATGCCCAAGGGTATTTTGTAGCATATGGTCCACTTGGCGCACAAGGGATAAACTCACCATGGCTGGATAAGGAGATTGATCAAATCAGTCAAATAAATGACATCATATGCTGTGCAATTTCAAATTCATGAAAGTTGCGAACCACTCTGAAAGTTACATAAGCATGATCAGATTTGAAATTGCAAAGTAAATTGTGGAGAAATTCACATTTTTTGTTCGGAGACGCAATTCTTTTTTGAATTTGCACACTGTTTCACTGATATCTCACTCAATTTATGTTGGAATTAACTTCTGATTAAACTTTCAGAGCTTTCAGGGCCAAGGGCTGCTCTTGACCAAATCTTGCAATTTTCCTTTTTGGGAAGTGGAGCTTAAAAAAATAGGTGATGAGTAGGTGGTCCCTTTCAACTGGTTCTTGGCTATTTTAACAGTCATCATTCACCTATTTTATGCTATTCATGCTTTCTCTCAATTGGGGCGGAGTCAAACGCTTCTTTCCATTGGTTTGAGTCAGGGATGGCATTTTCTCTCTGAGTTTTATCATATCCTACCCCCACACACCTTCCACAAAACCCATTTGCCTATTACCATAGGCACCTATCCTAAAAAATAGGCAAAGTGACTCCTACAGAGCCATACACGCAGTTCACCAGTCTCAAGAACGGCCCAGCCTTGGTCATTGAGTCTCCAACTGCGGTGAGGACCAGTTGCACTGCAAGCGGAATGACATATGTGGGCATGAGATCCCAAGGCTTGGCGTGAGCCATCAGAATCGTTAGAACGCATCGCTGCTGGCCGTCCGATCATATCTGAACATGCTTGAGCTCCTCCAGACAGTGAGGGGGAGTATTGAGTGAGAATCAGCTGGTTATCTGAACGAGCTGTAATCGAAGTAGCATCAGGCGAATAAACAACCTGGTCGACAGATCCATCGTGGCCATGTTGTGAATGACCGACCTGCTCGCCAGCCGGTACACTCCAAATGCGTACAGTGTTGTCATCCGAGCCAGAGACGATGTGTGCACCATCAGGCGAGTATGCCACCGACATGACCGGCTCATCATGACCCTGGAGTGACTGACCGACCTGCTCGCCAGTCCGCACACTCCAGATGCGCACAGTCCTGTCAGAAGAGCCAGAGACGATGTGGGCACCATCAGGCGAGTATGCCACCGAGCGGACCGGCCCATCATGACCTACAAGAGGCTGCCCAAACATCTGGCCAGTAAACGCATCCCTGATCTCCAAGTTTCTATTTTCGAGACCAACGGCGATATGCTTCCCACTCGGCGAATATGCTGCACACAGTGCATCACTGTTCATCCCCATTATCAGAAGGGGTGTAGCCCTTCGCGCTCTCAACGCTGTACTTTCTTTCCCAACGATATCCAAACCACCTATTGTATACTTTCTTCTTATAGGACTCTTCTCTGGCCAGAATAGCAGGGCCGACGCGTATATATGACCAGTACTCCGGAGGACCGGACTCGAGTAGCAGCTGCTCATGAACTGCCAAGCATCCAAGAGTAGTCTTCCAGTCTCATCGCTCAAAACCCGGACATCCTATGGTGCACTGAGTTGAATTCATGTCCACACGACGGCTGACGCGTACCTGATGCCAACTGTCAAACTCACGCATCATTTGTATGCCATGCGCAAAGCTATCCTTCAGATTCATCACCTCCGTCCACAGCAATAGTCGTTCTGATAGGAATCGGGTCAATTCGTAGACCACATCCTTCGTTACTGACGCAGTCATCACATGAGCATCCCAGTACCGGCATGCATAGAACAGTTCTCCTGAGATTCTGTTATTCACTCTTTCTTGCAGCCCAGGCACGTCCTCATCAAACCGGCATGGACTCTCAAGTTCGCATATGTTGAACTGGGGTGGAACTCCAATGTGGTAGAAGCAGAGCTTGGCAAGCTGCTTGTTGCGTTCACCGGCGTCGCAATAGAATCTACCAGAGCGCGAACGGTCCAACAAGTAGTCACAAAACGACTCGTGCAAAGTTGTGACAACGCCGTTCGGTTCAGAGACGTTCAACACTGAAAGCAACGGAAGCAACGCGTTGTGCACCGTATCTTCGTCTTCGATCTTCAGCAGCCCGGCTAGGACCCTTTTGGACAATGGCTCACGCGCGCATATCACTGTGTGTATCACCAGCAACATGTTTGCACGGTCCTCTTCGCTGCAGTCTTCGTCGTCGAACGCAGCATCGATGATAGCTTTGTATAGCGCATCTATCGCCTTTGTGCTTGTGTTTGGTGAGTTTTCGTATACATCCAGCACTTCCTTGAGACGCTTTTTAGACTGAGTAAAGTTCTTGCTGCCGATGTACCTAACGACAGTGGAAGCGTAGATGAACAGTACTCCTGATCGCTCGACAATGATCTCGAGTTCGTCGTGTGAGAGGTTCAAACGAGGCTGGAGTGCAGTGTTCAAGTATGTCCTGATATCCTTCTGCACGATCGGGTGCTCTAGTTCATGCAGCCGGAGCTCGGTTCTCAGCTTCTCTCCCTGTCGATCTCGCATTCGGTTCAGTATGTTCGCGTTTGGGCGGCTAGTTACAAAGAACTTGATAGGCATATCCGTTGCATGAGCCAAAAGAGCGCTAAGCATGAGGTCCACGTCGACTTCCGAGTCGCATTCGTCGAGAGCGTCGACTACGACCACCAGATTAGTCGGCAGAACGTCTTTGATCGTCGACATGGTGTCTACAACAAGTCCCTTCAATTGATCTGAGACGCGTCGGTTATGGGCTTCGGGATTTTGTTCGAGCACGGTGGAAAGGGCATGGCGAAATGGATGAGAATAGCACGAAAGTTGGTACGATATACTCGGCACTATCCGGCCCACATTGCTGCACTCTGGTAGCTGGCGAGAGCAAAAGAAGCTGGCGGCGAGTGTGTGGTTGTTCTCGAGCAGCTCGCAGAAGCTGTATGCGACGGTGGTCTTGCCTGTGCCCGCCATGCCGTTCAGCCAGTAGATTTTCGGCCCGGACTTGTCACATGCCCAATCGTAGAACTTCTTGAGGAGTTTGACACGAGTATCGGGGGTGCATGCGCCTCTCTGTAAACTAGTAGATTCGGTTGAGCCAAAGTACGCAGCAGGGGAGTTGGGCAAGGCCTTGAGTCGGTTATCCTTTCGGTGAAGTTTGCGTAAGCCGACATGACTCGGCTGGGAAAGGAGCATAACTTACGGTAGCTATATCTTTCACGGTTCCCCAGATATCAAGGTTCGCATTGAGCTGAGAGCCCATGTTAGTTTGGTATTTATCTCCGGCAATGCGCTAACCGTTAGCCGTCGAAAAAGGCCTTCAATCCGCTGGTAGCATTTTACCACTGCTTCTGCGTCTTGATCTGCAGCTAGGTACTTGCTCATTCCGTTCCGTCTCGGTATCTGCTTGAGGCGTTCTATTTCCGTTGTTATGCCGCTGTTATATAGGACCGCTTTCAGCTCGAGAAGAAAAGAGACACATAGGATACGAACTGTTCCAAATTCTTGATACTTGCAGTCATGGTTGGAGGTCCCGAGGCAGCGATGTATTTTCGAAGGTCGCCGAATAAACCATCGAGTTGACTCCTGAGTGATACGTGTTCGGTTCGATTCTTTGCTACAGTCTAATCGTTTTTGAGCGCTCACGCGTACTTAGCCCTTCTGCATGCTAGATCACACACCTCGAACGCATCAATCCACGATACAAGCACGTCCGCAGCATCCTTGAGCGGTCCAAATGATCCCGGTGTCTTGGCTAAAAATTCGGCGAGCAGCTTGAGCCCACTCCACCCTTGATGAGAGGTGTCTCCCGACTTGGATGGAGTTGTGCCAGTCTGCGAGGAGACTTCTTGCTCGTTAGGAGGCTTGCTGTCGACCAGTTTATGGTACAGGCGCCGGACATGCTTGAAGCGCTTGGGTTTGTCGGTCATTGCTTATCTAGCTTTCGGTTTGGAGATAAACTGAGCTAAAAGCGACTTGGATATGAGATTATGAGGTCAAGGGCAGGCTCTGGCGTAGGTTATATATGCTGATCAGCACGAGGATGCGTCGTGTTCCCCCGGAATGTGCCACGTGATACCGCGAGCGCCTGTCCAGCCACCACCTTCACACGAGCCCCATTTCAAACTGCCCATCCGGCCATCACCTAGTAGCCTTGATTTCTACGTCATGCAAAATCTTCCATTCTACGCTTCCCTCCAGACAATCCAATCTGCATGACGGCTCGACTAGCTTATGCAACAGACATAAGACGTGGGGGACATGAGGTCGTCTGGCGGATACCCAATGAGTGAGTCGCGCCATCCTGCTGGATCAATGCCTAGCTTTTGTTTACCCATCCTGGCTCAATTATTAGGCAACGAATTACACATCCCCTTCATGTCGAATTTCCTTTTGTCCATAGTCCGGGCTAGTCCACCAAGAATTTGGGTGCTATGACGTTGAGTTTCATATAATGGTTTCGCGTGATGCTGAAGCACTATCACCATCCACTGAATGTTCTCTCGGGGGAGAAGCTACATATTTAGGTCTCATACGGAAACATTGCCTTCTGATCTCCTCACGCGGGCTAGGACTGTTATCAGAATTTTTTGTCCCAGAAACTCTCGCGAGTGCACCGTGCGAGTTACTTCGTCTTGTTTGTGCACGGATGCTGATGCTCACCATACAATGAGCAAGTTCGGTTGACTTCGAATAGGTGGGAATCTGGAGAGAATGTATACGGAAGACGATTCGGTGTGGATTCGTTTCGATTCTAGAACCAAGTGTCCTATACTGTGACTATACTGCTAATACATAACCTTTAATCATCAAGTCAACTAGCATATCCATGGGCGGATCATGTCCACGACTCTTGTGTCAGCTCAGAAATCCACTGCTTTTTGCAATTCTCCGAGCAGTATCCGCTCAACGCGAGCAAGCTTATAGATCTCCTGGATCGCGAAGGCGGACGATGCGACGCCTGTCGAAGTGGATCATGGCTCAGAGAAGCGTTTTCCGCAGTACGCTAGTCGGTTCACCAGCGAAATCACCCGCACAGGACGGCAGCGCCGAGGATATCCACGAACAGCTGAAACAAGGCGCTCGCTGAGGATTTGGTTCGTTCAGGTCCTTTGTAAGGGGACCGGTCTTACGTCCTCCTTTTGGCTGATATAGTTTTGGCAACCGTAATGCTACGGTTCGAGTAAGGACCCAAACGTGATCCAGCGTCGACTATGGGACCGAATTGTTTCAGCAGCTCGGATTAGTCAGCACTGGAAGGGCAAATTGAACCAGGCGAGCAAGGTCCCGGTATTCGTCTCGTTCCTCTCTCCTTTTCACGACATAATGGATAATGTTACCCATCCCGAGTCCTTGATTGAGGGCGAACAAGTTTCTGATGCGGTCTCGGAGACGTCAACTATCCAATACGATCACGAGCCTTTTGCGGACTATCAGCTTCGTGTACGGGAGCTGCTTTGCGACTTGTACGGTTCATCCACAGGGGCTCCCGCCGATATTGCTCGCATTCCTGGAGGATCCTTCAATAGTATCATTGGCGTTACGATTTTGCAGAGCAACGTTCCAAAAACGCTCATCCTGCGAGTGCCACGCTTCGATGACTCCACCGTTGTCGACCAAGTCGCGATGTTGCGCTACCTCCGTCCATTTATCCCAGTGCCGGAGGTAGAGGGATATAACCCAAGTTCCCACAACTCGCTAGGAGAGCCTTATATGCTCTTGCACCGTCTTCCGGGCCAGAACCTGTACAGCGTATGGGACTATTTGGACAGCGCCCAGCGATGTGATATAGCAAAACAAGTGGCCCAACTGATTTCAAAAATCCTTCGAGTTCCGCTACCCCCCGGCATTGGCCCTATATCCTGCAATGCTAATGGTGAACTGTGCATCGGGCGTATTCCAACTACCCCGCCTTGGCCTGATGAGACAGGGACCATACAGGAGTCGAATACTACCGAGACCTGGACACATATACCGACAACATTCTCAGCATATGTGCACACACGTCTAGCGGAGTTTAGGAGAAATGCAGCTCGGAGCGAATCCGGCGGAGGATCCATGGTCGATTTATACGACCGCCTCCTTGATGTTTGTAGGGGGTTGTTGGATAGTTTTGCTCACAGTGGTCGTGTCGCCCTTTTTCAACGTGATTTTGTTCCTCGTAATCTTCTCGCTCAGTCGAGTAGACAATATGGCACGTGGACAATCACTGGGGTACTGGACTGGGATGGCTATGAGGCCGCTCCTTATGAGAGTGCCACTGTATGGCCCAGTTGGCTCTGGCATAAGGGAGGCGAAACGGGGGCGGAGTTTGACAAGAGCGACTATGATACAGATATCCCCGTCACGGATGGAGGGTCGGCGCAGATAAAACAGGTGTTTTTACGAGAGATAGAAACATTGGAGCCTGGTTTCCAGGATGCAGTTAGGAGATCAAGGGATTGCCACTTGGGGGCACTATATGAACGGGCAAGAGCAGGGATTTGGACGAACGAGCACATCAAGGATGTGAAAAGAGCAACGGAAGGCGCAATGAAGTTGATAGCATAGTGGTTTGGGTGTTAATGAAATTAAATGAGGGGAAAACACTGCATGGTTTATGAAGCTTTCCTGATCACCTTCAATAGAGATATGTTACGTGTAATCGATTCTTTCTAAACTGTGCTGGTATCTTTTAGTGAATTTATGTTGCGTTGCTCTTTGACTGTTTCTAAACCGGTGGTTTTCACTATTGATTTTACCCGAAACAGCCCGCATACATTGCTCAAGCCTCTAGACCGTTTTTCGGCGAACTGCACACACACGACGCAGAACACCGACAGCACAACAGCATTTATATTTTATGATACAAACGAGAAGCAGAATATCATAAACGCTCCATTGAATTGTTGAACGAGAGGTAGCGGGCAGGCTACATGGTGGTAAGGTAAGAACTCTCTCTATGATAAAATTTCTGCTCAGCCGTGTAAATACAATGATAGGAATCACATGACTAAATGCGTAACGTCATGGATGATATCCAACAAGACAAGCATATCGAATGTGGTTTCCGCACTCACGGGATTATGATACTCATTATACTCGAGTCGACTAGATGTATCGACAGGAACGGAATTGATCCTGTGGCTCAGTTCAATTTCATTGTCCTTGTATGCGGGTTCACCGTGAGGTGCTTGACCCATATCTTGCGCTGCCTGTAGCCAGCGAGCACTTTGGCGTCGCACGTAAATCGGGAAACAATGATTAGAGTGGCGATAACAATTCCGCCCACGACGCCGCTGTTGGAAGTATCGGTCGATTGGCGCTGACAGCGCTCACGAGTGGCTGGCTATACAGTACCAACCGCATTTAGTGCAGGCGAAGTCCTCATGTATCTTTGCTCTCGTACCCGATCCTATTCTTGCTATGTGAATTACAAAAGCCGCCTGCTATGGCTGCAACCGGTGCCGACTTGGAATGTGCACTTGGTTTTGGAGTAGAAGTTTGTGCTTGAGAGCTTAGGAGGTGGTCTTAGTGCTTACAAAACCCAGGGAGAGCTATGGCCGGCTGACTCACCTCGGTTCATACATGAAGAAATCAAGGCAAGCATACTCGCCATCCGAGCCGGCATGAGTGAGCGTAACGGGATGCACAGTCGGAGTAAGGTCTGTAGCGGTGCCCAGAAGCACCTGCGTCAACTAGTTGTAGCCTGGAGTCAGTGGTCCGAGGTGGATTGCAAGGCGAGAGATAGATTCACTCCGCTGCTCGTACCACTCAATGTTTGCGCGTTTCCTCCATTGATAGTCATATTAACTTGCGCTCTTCCGTCCCCAAAGTACCAAAATGCTGTTCCATTGAACTTGAACGATATTGTTGAGCCAGGACTGCTACAACAATGCTCTGTGCTCTTGAAGTATGTGCTGCCGCTTCCGTTTGGCTGACCGGATTCGAGGACGATGTAATGGAACTTGACGCTACTATCACGAGAACGAAACTTACGAATCTTCTGCATGCACTCCCTGAATACTGTACTCCCGAGACAGTAGCGGCGATGGCATAATAGAATTTAAGGACCCTCATGTGTGTCGCTATTTGCGCTTCACCTGGGCCTACCGGCGGTCCAAGTGAGGACAGGGAACATACATCGGTGAGGAGATTAGACCAGTATCTGTTGATTTGAGCCGTACATACGTAGCAGCACGAGTGATTAGGCAAATTAAAGGAAGTGTGAAAATGGCTCGTTCGAGCGGTGTATAAAAGTATGAATGCACGTGAATACTTATCCAGGCCTCCTCCCACTAGAATGCCACTCCCAGCGGTTCTACTCAAGTCTCATTGTTGGCCTGACAAAATAATCAGCTCATCATTCTTTTCGAGACATGGCAAAAGGAATTCACTAGAATGCTCATAACGGCTACGAGACGACAATCTCCGGGGCAACCACTTGGGTTTTTCCGTCACTCATCTTTACGCCCTTTTGTCGAATCGATGGTTCTGCAACTAGAATATAAATACTTGTGTTTGATATGCGATTCATTTGCGCCGAAAACACGCCGTTACTGCTGTAAATTTATTCACAGCAATCACTCCTCGAAGTTGAGCGGGGATACTAAAGCTTGGTGCATCGCAAACAGGGGACTCCCAAGCGATCTCGTTTTAGATCAAAATCCAGCAGGCACATGAGTGTGACGTGCGAAGCACATGAATTGTTGGCTGAGATTACTCTATCGTGACTCTTGTGGCCCATTCATATCACTGTCAGTGCCATCATACACAGCGTATAGGGAGACGCCTAAATTTGATCAGATTAGGCGAGACCCGCCAACAGAAACCCCGAGGCAGGTTCCGCAAATCCTCGGGGTGGTTCTGGTGATCAGGTGGCTGTGCGGACTAATTCGTCGGGTGGCGGCATACAATCACGTGCGCTGGCTGATCAGAACTCAACCCCGACAGCTATCAATGACGGAGAACATAAATCTCAACGAGATGTACTTTGGAAAGTTCGCGGTACGTCTGATCTCGCTTACTTCGTTAGACTAGCTTCCACATAAGCGTATGTAGGAAGTGAGAAAACCAGTCCAGCTCTTCCGGGTTGTCAACTCACTTGCATCTAGGCGCATGCATCGGTCAAAGGAAATGTAGGTGATGACCAATGGGTAGGCTCCCGCAGCAATATCGGCTGCTAATAAATGGTGATCGAATATAAGCCTTCTATTCGAAAGCCATTATGGGATTGGGTGGGTGATGTCGTTCGCCCTTTATTGTTGCGATCTGAGATTTGCCCTGAAATCTTGTCAAGCTGGTGCGTATCTCCTATATATCACACGATCAGGTTGCTAGGCTCTCATCTATACCAATCTACTTTCGCTTAGTATGTAAGTATTCAGGCTCGATTTGATAGAAAATTCCGACTCTGTATGCAGAAGGCAAGTGTTTGTTTCACTCAGACCTCCGACATTTACTTAGAATACCCACAGAGAGTACGTAGAATCAAACTCTATAGGGCTACCAATATTTAATGAGATTCATATCTTTGTTTGGTCGAATAGCGGGTAGTGCTGTTTTCTCAAGCGATACCAGACGGCCGCCTGACAGTCCTCATAATCCAGGGAGTGAGTTTACTGGAAGCATCAAGCATTACAAGCATTCTCATTATCAATTCGATTTTACTTACGGATCAGAAAGTAAGCTGGTTTCATTTTTGCTACAAGCCAGACGCTCATTCCTGTCATCTATCTTAGGGGGTACTTTAATCCTTTATTTGGTTGTTTTTTGAAGCTTTGTATAATAACCGACGGGGTATTCGGCAGACAGTACGTGGTCTCGGTTCATGAAGTGCCACATACTGATAATTGTAACACGTTTTTCACAGCTTGTGGGTCGTTTTGTTACACACCTTGATAATTTGCTTCAGCGAATCTCGGAATGTGTAGATTGTGAGTTTTATATGGACTCGATACGACGAGCAACTCCGTTCGAATTGTCGTACTACCGTTCCAGAAAGTAAGTCTAGTTTGATGGTTGAGTTGCGAGCTACTAGAGAATGCGAGTAAATAAAGCATGTAAGTAGCTTTTATTTTAGTAAAGGAGCCTCTTTATTGACAGCAGGTTCTAGCCTGTAAGCATGCCTACAAGTTGCTATAGTAATAGCGTGGGGTCACACCTGGTGCTCTCAGACCGTAAGCGTGCAACAAGCAAGTTCGGAAGCTGAGCCTACCTTGACTATCATCAACAACCAGCGTGTGAGCAGGACAATAATGGAATATGGAAACTTCACTCATTGATTTGTAGAAAGTGAGCAATCCTTTAAGACCAGCACTCGATGGACTCACAGCCGGCCCTTAGATCGTGAGTCGATGCTGGCATAGTCAGTCGAGTACAATTGACCACTTTGACTTGGAACCAGTATGTGAGTGAACCTATGGTTAAAATTCCCTGGCATAGTGACTAACTTGTAACCCCTTGCATATCGAAAAAGGGGGTGCGTGAAAATTTATGCCCCGGGGTGAACTGATCAACACGGCCTTGGACTCCTAGTATGTGAGTAACGTCACTGCATAGATATCTACACCGCTGACCGATTTTTCGTGCGCCGTGCAGCAAGTGAGCGCTTGGGGTCTCTTCACCCAAACACGATAATGATGTTTTTGCTTCTACTTTTTCCTTGGCTTTAAGAAAGTGCGTCGATTATCTTCTGTAATCGTCAACATTGTCCGATCAATCATCCTCAGGAGGTACATATGAATCCAATATAGCTCAATGAGCTACTGATCATAGTATACACAACCTATGTTGGATAAAACTAATTAGATTGTGAGTTTTCGCGTCAGATATACCAACACTCGACTGAGCCAGACTCACAGGATGTGAGTCCTGAATGACGGGAGCTCTTGACGAATAAGCCCACCTCTGCCACCAGTTAGTGAGTATGCCCACTATTTCTGGGCGTAGCAATGCCTGATTTGGCCGCGATTAGCCTGTGCGTTATGAATTGCTTGATCAATTATACTCGGACTCCTCAATCTAGGAAATAGGAGGTAAGCAAGTTCAGATCGAAGCATCCCGATTTCATGATCTAAAGAGTCTCATCAGATGGTATGAGCCTTTGCTGTCGGCTCAACCAGATCACTGCAACGTTTTATTCAAATACAGGAGGTATTTCAATCGATTCAAACACGTTCTTGACCGCTAAGCCCACGAAATTGTGCAGGAGGTGAGCTCAGTGACCTGATCCACAACTGTCGCTCACAAAGACACTCCTCGCCTCAGTTCCTTCGCATAAATCCAGTCTTTCGGAAGACTATACACATCCCATCCAACCTTGTAAGACGACCGTAGGACCTCATGACCGCTCTAATCGCATATCCCAGGCGGTCACCGATATGGTTGCTTATTTGACGAATCATGCTGGTATTACTGACCTTACAGGAGAAATGGAGAAATGGAACATCCCTGAACTCCGAGCGGCCTTTGGCGGCCAGGGCGAAGTGTTTCGAGGGACCCGCCAGGATGGAGCCGTATTTGCAATCAAATGTATAAATCAGCCGGAGGAAAAACAGGGAAAGGTACGAATAGCCAAGTCATACCATGAAAAACGCTAAGTGTAGAATTCTAGTATACTGCTCAGGAGTTGAGTACATGGGCAAAGTTAAGCCACCCCAAGATCCTCCAGTTGTCAGGACTCGCCATGTTCCGTGGGCACTTGGCCATGGTTTCGCCTTGGATGGAATGGGGCTCCGTGAAGCGCGTTCTGAAGGACAATCCACATATGGATCCCTACGCCATGGTACGGCCTAAGAATGAAACGATCGAAATATCTGCTGAAATGTATCAGTGCGAGCAACTTGTGGAAGTTATTCAGTATCTGCACGACCTGAACGTGGTATGTGCGACTGATAGAAGCTCAGGACGGGTCTAACCCCATTAACGATGTTCAGGTTCACGGGGATATCAAAGGGGTGCGTTTCGTTGTTCATTCGAGTGTTATCAAAAACGTCGTTTCGTCTGCCAGGATAACCTTCTAATGGGAGCGGACGGTAATCTCAAGTTGACGGACTTTGGGCTTACCATCATGCACGACAAAACACTCCAATTTTCCGCAACCGATTCTGTGAAGGGAACGTGGCGTTGGATGGAAAGCATCATAATCATACATCACTATGCGATATTAAAACATCTTTTAGGCCCCGGAACTATTCCTAGAAGGCGCAGGCCATACAAAGGAAACCGACATGTATGCGGTCGGCATGGTGAGCATATCTAGTTTGCTCCCTCACACACAACTCGCTAACGAAACAAAAATAAAATCTAGACGATGCTAGTGGGTACAAACTCGCTCGTTCTGATGAATTCTCATATCTTGCGATCAGGAAATGATCACAGGGGAGATACCCTTTCGCGAAATCAGAAACGACCTGCATGTTATGAGTGTGACACTGAAGGGGCAAACTCCGAACGTGTCCGAGTTGGCAAAGGAGCCAATATCGCCTCGGGCGTACACCATGATTGCAGCAATGCATCGTTGCTGGAGACACGATCCGAAGGAAAGGATAGAGGCGAAGGAATTGGCGAAATTGGTATCTTTTCCGTTTTTTTTCCAGAACGATCAAAGGTTCTGACAATACTACAGCTTGCTGTCATGGGAAGAATTTGACGTACAGGGGAGGGTTGTTTAGTAGCAGAGAGCAAGGTGCTTGTAGTATCTCAGCCGTCAATGTGTACCGAATCAAGCAATGGGTAGTGGACACAAAGAATCCAGATGGGGAGAACATATTTATTTGAATTGAAACCAACCGTCTGGTCATCATCGTTCATTTTCCCGATGGTGATGGAATGGTCGCCCGGATCTAAATCGCCAGCCGACCGCAGCATTTGCTGGTACTGCGTGATCGTGCCCGTGTTTGTCCATGTAACGTTTTGATACGGCCGTCCATTGATCCAGCCATCGATGGAGACAGCGAAGGTGCCGTTGCCAGGAGGCTTGTCCGCGAAACATGCGATCGAACTTCCTGACGGAGCAATGTACTATTAGCCTTGGCTTTCCTTCGATCGAACAGAAGGGCAAACCTCTGAACGCGAAGGATAATTGAGCGTGTGGAGTGTGAGTTTGGATATATGTATACTCATTTCTCTGGCTGGGGTCGCCAGTGGTAACAGAAACCCATTCATGGAGACTAGCACGATGGCTATACTAGATACCTGCCGGGTTCGAGGAGTTCCATAAGTTCGAATCGTCTATCCGGACGATACTCGAGACTTGACCCGTGGTATAAGGATAATAGACCACCATGGCCTAAAGAAGCCAATGATAGATGCGGCCCAGGACTTTCGCAGAACAGTATCGCAAGTCAGTGGGCTGAGGAAGAGCTTTCCCGATGGGTGGAATCTTCAGCTTTTATCAGGCTGAAAGGACACGTGAAGAGGTTGGTGTATGGATCAGGCGCGCACACTACGTCCACGTTTCAGTACCCACGGGGGTTGTCTGCCACTCACCGATATCTAAGCATGGCCTGGCAAGGATAACGCCCTAGCAGGCCAATTTCGAATCTCAGAAAAGGAACGTTGATACTGAAATGGTCTAGACTTGATCGAGAAAGGGGCCACAATTAACGGTTACAGGTAACTAGATGCATCTCCATTGTAACGCCAAATAACTGACGGACGTGAGCTAGTACCGTACGTGAGCCGACCATAATAACCCAGGCTATAGGTATACATAAGACCCAGGGTCTGTACCAGCAATGCACGGAAGACTCTAACAATATGACACATCGCTCCTAGCACTCTCAGAAAGGCATCCCCGTGCATGACAATTTCAACAAGGTGTCGGCAACTGACAGATCGGCGCACGGTACGCAGCCTGACGCTTGGCACCCCATATATTTGACGCCAGGTGACCAGGTGATCCAGGGGGTGGCGAAACGAAGTCAGCCAAGCATATTTGCAATTGGGATGAAGCACGAGGCCCACATGCTGGAGTAATCCAAGGCCATAGTCGATACTAATGAGCATGAGTCTGAGGTTTATTGGCACAGTGTAATTCCACGAAGCGCTGTCTATAATTTGGACAAAAACCTGAAATAGATTGAATGAATCAAGTTCTAGGGACCCGTGACACCCGTGGGTATTGTGGCTACCACGTGGCTGCTCGGACAAATGTGTCGGGTGGCGACAATAGGGGTCACGTGCACTGTGGCTGATCAAAACCGAGCGTCGACAGCCATCGATACCACACGAAAACCACCATGGACTTCAACAAGCTGTATTTCGGTAAATTTGCAGTATGGTTGTTTCATACTTTACCGCTAGAAAATACTCATCTCGTATCTAGGAGGTAAAGAAATAGATGCTATTGGTCTACGTAGTTCTGCAATTTTTTCCAGGCGCACGAATCAGTCAAGGGAAACGTAAGACACCGACTTTATCCACTAGCATATCTAGCTTCTGCTCGCTAACGCGCCTCAAAAAACCCAAAGCCTTCCATCCGAGAGCCGCTCGGGCAATGGGTAGGTGATCCTGTTCCTTCGTTGTGTCGCTATCTAAACGGTCGTGTGCGATATTGTGAAGCTTGTACGTTAGCCTCACATGTGGCATGAGATCTGGCTCTCATAATAACTGGGACACACTTTACGTTCTACAGATGGTACGTCTTAGGGTCCCCTGGCTGATAATCGCTTCTCACCCAGAGCACCTAGAATGCAAGTGACCAGTCTTTCTTTGTTATTTGCTTTAACTGTGGCACAGAGAGTGCGTAAACATCGCCACCACGGTTTTATCGATGCTTAGCAAAGGTTCTCTCTTTGTCCCATCGGCTAGCGGGTAGGTTTTTCCCGTTGTAATATGTAGCTGGTCGCTGGCTCATAAGACATTCATTCATTGATATAGAAAGTAAGTCGGGTGAATGGCGAAAACGGTACGATTTCTGACGACCAAATAATCTTCGCTGGGTCAGCCTGTGAGTTAACCTTACATGTAATCGGCTATGTGCCACACCTGACACTAATTTTAGGGGGTGAGTCGTGTTACGTCGGTTAGCGAAGCGAGTATTCGCATACTTGCTGATAAACGATCGTGTAGACAGTACGTTGCTTTGTTCCTCATCCCAAAACACACTGGAAATCTGATTCGCCTCCCACAGCTTGTAAGTCAACTGATCACCAAACTTGACTATTGATCTGATTCGTTGCGGCACGGGTAGATTGTGAGTATCGTGTGTATGCCACATGTGTAGGAACAACTGAGGTTCTAAACTCGTCTTATAGTGGGTGAGCTTATCTCGGCGGTCAATCCCTGATCTATTTGAGATGTATCTTGAGATCAAGGACGTAAGTCATTCCGATCTCAGGCATCGCGCTTATGCATTGATTACGTTGAACAGGATGTGAGTGTGCATACACGAGATTCACGGCCAATATTTTGACACGTTCGCCGTAGAAAGTGAGGGTGTATAACGAGCGACTGTGAAAACTGAAAGTTTGTTGATTGTCGCCCGTGGCCAGCGAGTGAGTGAAATCGTCCTAACATACAAAGGCTCTACTGATCGATTGCTAGGATGTGAGCGAGTCCGCCTTCTAGACATTAATATACCCATCTCCAGTTCTTTAATGCTATCTAGATCGTAAGTGTGTACCTTTTCCACAAGCTGCATGTACCAAATATCCGGACACACGCTAGTACGTGAGTTGACCCGTGATTCGGCTCCCTCCTATATTGACTCCTGTCGGGTCTCCTGGGCAACAAAAAAGATGGTAGGTGAATTTGCCCTTCGAGGACTCACTTGTTGACGAGTTCCCTGTGTCTTAGTATGTAAGTAACATCGGTACATGAGGCCGGCTACCACTAACGGGTTGGCGTCCACCCTGGTAGAAGGTAATGGCGAGCACATCATATACAAACACGACGATAAAAAGACTCTTCTGTTTCATTCGGATTTCACCAGCAAGTTCGTGGTTCTACTGTGTTTTTGTCGTTAACATAATCTAAGAGACTCGTCATAGGAGGTGCGCGCAAATCCTTGCACTGCTTCATTCGTCTCTGCATAGCGATTTATATCGTATATTTTGGATACAACTAGCTTGTAAGTAGATGCTCTACATACACCTGGCTTTGCTTAACGATCCCTTAGGATGTGAGTTAAGAAGTGTAGCAAGTCATGAAATAATCCTGGAGCGTACTTGACAATTAGTTGGTGGGTTTGTCTGTCCTTTGCGGAAAATTGATGTTCATCTTTGCGGTCGCCAGCCTGTGCGTAACCAACCTGCTTCGTAGACTGAGGCAGGTCTCGAATCTTCTGAGTGTTTTTAATAGGAGGTGAATGAACTTGATGCTAAAAGGCTGTTTTTATGATCCTCACAAATGTTATTAGATGGTAAGCTTCTTCATAGTCGAAATACTTCCAACAAGATGACGCTTTCTTGAACCGCAGGAGGTATGTCATTTGGTTATAAAATGGCCTGGGTGTGCAGATGCTTTTTCCAGGAGGTGAGCCTACGCCCCGAATCAGCGAATCTCGCTTATATGCACTGTGCTCGACCTAGTTTCTACGCACGTATCCACTCTTCCGGAAGACCGTTCAAGTTCCATCGAATCTTGTAAGAGAAGCAAAATCCTGAAACTCAATTCTGACCGCATATATTCAGGCGGTCGCCGACATGGTGGTTTATCTTACAAAGCACGCTGGTATTACTGACCTCACAGGTGAATTGACGAAATGGCAAGCTTCCGACTATCCTATTGTCACTGGGGGGCAAGGCCAAGTGTATCGCGGAAGACGACCGGACGGAGCGTTGTTCGCAATCAAATGCATAAACAGTCACACTGACGAGAAATATGCAAAGGTGGGCGCAACTAGATCAGACCAACGGGTACTAAGTGTTCGCGTCTAGCACACTGCTCAAGAGTTGAGCACATGGGCCAAGCTAAAGAATACAAACATTCTAGAGTTGTCCGGACTCAGCATGTTTCGGGGGCGGTTGGCGATGATATCTCCTTGGATGGAACTCGGATCAGTAAAGAACGTGCTGAGGGCCAATCCCAGCATGGATCCCTATGCAGTTGTATGCGAGACGTCTCGGTCATTTGATACTGTCGCTGACCTACTCTAGTGCGAACAACTCGCCGAGGTGATCCGGTTCATCCATGATTTGAACGTGGTCTGTACATGATCATCAGGTGAATACCTTGCTGAGACTGATTATGACGCGCAGGTTCACGGCGATATCAAGGGAGTGTGTCGCTGTCGTCAATCGTTGGAGGTGTATAATTAACCTCGAGTTCAAGGACAACCTACTTATGGGGCCAGACGGCAACATCAAGTTGACTGATTTCGGGCTCTCTGTCATGCAAGACAAGACCCTCCAGTTCTCCTCGACCGAATTTGGAGGGGGAGGAACGCTGCGCTGGATGGAAAGTAGAGATCCAGCTGCTGTAATCAGCATGTCTGATTAGGACTATAGGCCCCGGAGCTCCACTTGGAAGATGCGAAGCGCACGAAAGAGGCGGATATGTATGCAGTTGGCATGGTAAGTCTGTCTAGTAAATGTCTTGGGGGGAATTCGGCTAAGAAATAACGATGATGCTATGCAGACTATGCTCGTAGGTACAATAACATCGGCTTTTACACACGCTAAATCCATAGAACCAGGAACTGGTCACAGGCAAGGTTCCATTCGCGGAGATCACAAACTCTATTCCCATCATTACGATTGTTGCCCACAAAAAACGCACTCCGGACATATCCGACCTGGCGAAAGAACCCATATCGCCTCGTGCGTATATCATGATTGGAGCGATGCATCGCTGCTGGAGATACGACCCCAAGGAGCGAATCGAAGCAAAGGAGCTGGTTAAACTGGTAAGATATTCCGCTTCGGGTGATAGGCAAAGAGAGACTGAGGGAAACCGCAGCTGAGTGTGATGGGAAGGGTCTGAGTTGATGGGGGTAGGACTTAGCAGTTCGGAGTCATGGGAAGGGATTGTATAACGAACGGAATACAATATTCTGGAAACATAAACCTGTTCAGAAGTTCTCGGATTTGTTGTTGGCGCAAAAGGTTCACTATGATAACCCCGACTGTATTACATAAGCCTTGGCAAATGCCGGCTGCTTCAGGTTCAGGCTGACGACCACCACATCTATGGACGACACTCGATTGTCGCTCGTTCTGAATTTTCACACATAGAAGTTGTCGTCAAGAGACATTGTTAATATAAAAGCCGCAGATCTTCAGTCAATCTCGCGCGACTCAGCCCCCAGCAGGTCCGGATATTGCTGCATCCTTGTTTTTCTCCCACTCCCGGCAGATATACCATCAACATGTCACACCCGGCGGTATGGATGTTCGACACTATGTTCTACCCTCTCGGCAACACGACACCTACATGCCTTACGCAGGACCTTACTCCAGAACAGGATGCAGATATCCTTCTTCTTGGGTGCGGAGATCCACGAAATATATTCTACACACTCCACGCGGATATTACATCGAAAGGCATGTCGTTTATATCTTCTCGTACACTCCAATGTATTCATGAATGCGGAGTCCAGGTCCTCGGAAGATGGACATAACATGCTGCGATATGGAACCAGCTGTTCTCGGTAGGTCTGGTACTCTGCCCCGATGGATTCTCGCACTGACAGTTTTGGATCCCGTCAGCTCGAAACATCCTAATCTTTGCGATGATCGATGAAGAAGAGCCGACGTCGACCTTGTGGGACATTTTCTTCCATTTCCATATCAACAAAACAGCCATGTCCCGATTGACCACCGTCGCGGCTCAGCTATCTAACGCATCCACCACTCTGGAAAACTGGAAGCAGTCCAAATGGGGATCTTATTTGAGGACAGTCGATCAACAGACTATGGTGGCCCTTCATCGGCGCTGGAAACTCTACTCGGAATTCTCCAGTTTACCAACAAGCCGCAGCGACAAGCTTCGTGCCGAGAACTCTCAAATGGTGAAGCGTTTCGAAGCCATGCAGGGAAACAACGCTGGCGTCGGTCGATCGGCGGGCATATTTTGGGCCACCGCGATGACTCCCATGGCGAAGTTGTTTAAAAGATACCGGGATAACGGTACCACGTTTACGTCACCAGACGACATCAAGGCTGCGACGGAACTGAACCCGACGTTTGTTTACTCCATGTCGGGCGAGAGGTTCAATCCCCATTACGGAACCTTTCCTCAGGGGTTCTTTTTCGCTCCAGTCTTTGCTTCCGTTTCGGGACCAGATTCCTCGGTTGGACCAACTGCCGATGAGATCATGGCGGTGGCCAAGGAGCAGTTCACCGCCTGGTGCCAGTCGTTTCGTACCGCTCGAGCTGTTGACGCCATCACTATCCGGTTCTTCTCGGGAGAAGCTACCGCGCTCTGCCATGCCCTGGGTCAATACTCGAAGACCGGCCAGGCCAGGACGGGGATATTCACCTCGCAGTGGCGCGGCTCTGAGGTCGACTTCACCGACTGCTTGCCAATTCCTACGACGTTCGACGTGATTGATACGTCGAACTTGCTCGACCACTTGGGTGCATTGAATGTGCTCGTGATTACCCAACCTCTTCTCAAACGGCAACCCGCCTCACAATCTGTTCTTTACACCGAAGCGCTTCTTCCCTCTGGCAACAATGCGAGCCAGTCGCTTTTGGATCGGCTTTGCGCCGACATTCCGACTATCGCGATGCTGATCGGTCTGGCTCCTCGAGCATGTCTCTCTTCCTTCACGACCCAATCCAATGCCCACGAAATTATCGTGTCGAGTGCTTTCAAGGACATCAGCCAATATCACGAGCGTGTGGCTTGGGTTGATCCAGCCTCTGGAGACCCTACATTCTCGGAGAATATCACGGTTTCGTTCGACCCAACCGATCTCGCGGACCTATTGTTGGGAATCTACATCAAAATGTTCAAAGACGAACAAATCACACCCGAGCTGATGAAAAACCCGACTGCAGCGGCCGCACGAGAAATGTCCCAGCCCCATTATCACCGCGAATCGTTCGCTCTCCTCTTGCGTCTTGTTCGGAATCGCATTGAGATGCCTCAGGCCGACTGGGACCAAATGGTGAATCGATTCTTGCAACTGGTTACAAGCAACCAGGCGTCGATTCTCGAGATGAACCATTACCAGGATCTGTGTCTTCAACTTCACCTTTATGGGCTTTTTACCGTGACTTCGCTCCGTCCAAATTGGCAAAATGTTCCTCGAGCGGCAACGATTGCCAATTTCAAGATTTTCGATGGCTGGGATGATGTCCCGCCGGCTGTTTGTGTGGTCGTGACGGTTCCTAGGAAGAGCCTCGGCCTACTCTTGAACGACGAAGCTGGAAGTCCGCGGTTCCAGATGAACTTGATGGGCGGCGCCGAGTATCATAACAACTACTCATCTCTGCATGGTATCTGGGGCAAATGCATCAAGAACCCGAACGACAGGAGTTCGGTATTGGTTGAAGAGGACCCAGAAGGCGTTCATGGGACTTCGGATCTAATCGTTTCCTTCTGGGCGTCTTCGTATCTAGTCGTCACCGAGGATACGACCGTTTGTCTCGCACTCCGGCAGAACCCATTCACGCTGTCTCAGTTTATGCCGAAGCTCGGGGTCAATATGGTGGTCTTTCAGGCAAGTTTGGAGGACAATAAATACGTGACTGTTGTTCGAGATCGACCCATGGCTGGGTCAGCCGTCCAGCGAGTATCTCGGCTCGCTTTGGGATCATCACCGGCGCAATCCTCGAACGGAGATGTAACTTATCGAGTCGGCGTGTCGAGAAACGAAAAGACAAAATCAGCCCTCAGTCCATCGTTCATCACCGGGAAATTGTCTATCACGCTGCCCGATGAGCGGGCCAAGTTATCGGAAGGGGCGTCCGTGTCTGCCAGACAATTATCTCCGTGTGCTATGGAAGTGACATTTGGGGATTGCTATCACCAAGTGTCTTACCCATACCCGATCACCGAGGTGGGTCATCGATTGCGGATTGCTCGGAAGTCCCACTACATTGAGGTCAGTGACCATCGTTTCGTTCCCGCATTGCCCTCGTGATTTTCTCGAAATACATTTAGATTATATCGAACATAGCAGATCCGATCGGATCAGGAGGCTACTCGCTCAATGCTTTCGCTATTCTGGGACGAGATTCATATACACCTTGGAACATCCACCATATCAACCTCGGTCGTTCACCTCTCCTCACGCTCAAGTCCAAAGATAACCTCGGGTGGTTGAAAACCCACTGCGTACTCCAAGTCTCGGACCGTGAACGAGCGCTTAGTGAGACAACCAAAAACAAGCCCGAAAACTGGATGGTTCAGGTCAAGGAGAGCATATATACGATGTTTACCCACTATACTGGGATCGAAGGCGGACCGACTCGGGTGTTCTGTTTCTGCGATCCGAACGGGAACCTGGGCGTGTACACCATGGTAATGGTAGCGGGCGTTCGCCTGGATCTGGCCTCCTCGACCATGGTGCTCGACGCAGCTGTCGTTCCGCTGTCAGTGTCCAAGATGCCGTTACTCTTGCCTGGAATCCAAGCTCTTCATTCGTCTGGCGGAAAGCAAGTGGAGCAGCTCTTTACCGACGAAACTGAGATCGTGGCATGGAAACGCCTCGTTCCCGCCCTCGTCGAGCGGTGTCGAACCTGGTCTCACAAGCCAAGCTGCGAATATATCTCCGCAAACAAAATTCCTCTCTCGGTCGAGGCATCATATAGTCCGATTTGCAGCTGCGGCGAAGGTATCGGATTCACGTCGCCTGAATGGAACGTTTCGTGGTGGACAGGATTGCTTCCTCACGCAACGCGGATCGCAATTTCCCCAATGTTCGCGGTATCTTACCTTGACCAAGTGGGCGGCGAGCTTGCAAGAATGATGGGATCCCGTTCGGCCGCTCCCGTGGGAATCGAAAAATCCAGTACCAGTTGCTGGGCTTGTGCAGGACCTGGTCGACCGAACCTCTCGGTGTGCAGTCGATGCAAGAAGGCACGGTACTGTTCACCAGAATGCCAGCGTAAGGACTGGAAAGGACACAAGAATCAATGCATATCCGTCTGATTGTATTGCTAGGAATGTCACATTCATGTATTTAACTCACCACCAATCAAACCATAGACTTTGTTTGCGAAAGCTTGCGGCTGACTCATCAAATCCAATCCTAGGCAGATGCGTTGTCAGTTACCATCACGGCTTCCCGGCTCTCCTCTCTGCCTACAAACCATCTCACCCACTAGGTACCTCAGCTAGCCTGGAGACTCAGACATAAAACGATGTCTCCTGCGTTCCCTCAGAGAAATAAGCTCCGTCTCGCCTTTTTCTGTGCTGCGGCTCTCGCTCAGGCCCTGGCTCCCAAAATTCCCGCGTTCGACAGCTCGCACCTAATTTATCCCCGTTATGAACAAAGCATATCCAATCATTCTGATATATACACTACTCAAACAGAACCGGATAGTCGACGAAATCCCCCGCCTGGTCTTGGAACGAAAAACACGATGCTACGCGAAGATTCAGACCACGTTCCATTAGACGTACCCGAGCTAATTGACTCCGCTGGCTTGAGATGGGATGCCTTACACTTCCAAGCTGTGGCTCTTCGGGGCTCCTATGCCTTTGAGCATCAATACGCTTTCTCGCCTGGCGTTCCTATCATTTTACGGCTGGTCTATTTCGGAAAGCAACAATTATTCGACCTGATACGTCTTTCTCACATTGATGAATATATCTCTCCACTTATCTTGAACGTGTTCACGGCAATACTCAAGGCGGTGCTTACTGGGCTTCTTGCTTCTGAACCATGTATTGAGCTCTACTCGTGAGTTAGCTGTGTCCCGATCGTTTATCTGCTTCACTTTTCGAAAGTTCCATTAGATACTCACCTGTATCTTTACTCTAGGCTAACTGCATCCATTTCATACTCGCATGAATACGCTTATCTGGTTTTAATTATTTTCATCATGATGGGGGCGCCTCCAGTCGTTCTCAGGAATGCATACGCAGAGCCGTTTTTCGCATACTTCTCCTTCAGAGGTAGGATGTTATATCATCTTGCATGTTTTTGTCATTAACGTTGATATATGGATGCAGGCATGAGATTCTATCATCAACAAAGCTATCTGACGGCCGCGTTGTGTTTTGCTTTGGCCACTTGCTTTCGATCGAACGGTATCATCCTGGTTGGGTTCATCATCTATGACCTGGTTGTCCGACCAATTTTGAACCACTATGTCTCAATTTCCGGGTGCGGGATTAGCCGAACCTCGCTTGATACGGCCAAAGTTGTTTTAGGCAGCTTTAGAAAGATGCGAGCGAAAGCAGTTATCTATTCTATGTTCTTGTCTGCCATCGTCGTCGCGCCTTTTCTTGCCCATCAATACCTCGCATATGCTGCTTTCTGTAGAGGGACTGAGGACTTTAACGATAACATCACATACCCCCGCCCATGGTGCTTGTCTCGGATCCCGTTAGTATATTCCTTCGTTCAAGCTCACTACTGGGATGTCGGATTCTTGCGGTACTGGACAATAGCCCAGATCCCCAACTTTCTCCTCGCGATGCCTATGCTGGCACTCACCAGTTGCTCGGGTTTCACGTTCCTTCGGTTGGCGTATCGAGGTTTGACGACCACTGCACGTTCCACAACTCATAGTCAGCCTCGTGACATAATCAGTTCCCCAACTCCTTCAGTGACTCTTACGCTCCTTCCTTACGTGATTCACGCGCTCGTGCTATCCACATTGCTTTTCACGACGGCCCATGTTCAAATTGCTCTTCGGGTCCTACCAACTGCCACCCCGTGGGCCTCTTGGGCGGGTGCTGCTCTGGTCATGGCAGGTACACGCCAAGACAACGCCAAGCCGCCGGATAGCGTCACCCGCTCATCGAAAGGCAGAAAACGCAACCCTCCGTGTCCTCGCTCCTGGACGGTTTTCGCATCGCACATGTGGATTCGGTGGAGTGTTATATGGGCGTTTGTTAGCAGTATTTTGTGGCTATCATTTCTCCCTCCTGCTTAATGCTATGGGCATCACACAAAACTTGCTTAACTATAAATCGTTTTGTATGGTTGAGCTTTTGCCTGGCCGGCCTTGACGGCGGATGATGCCCAGGCACGGTTTAGGCGCCCCGTCCCGATGTATTTCCCACTGAGATCATTAATAGCCTTTTAAGGACGGGGGTGCAGCCTTGGCCAAATCCTTACGGATCTCAACCGATCAGGGCCCCTGAATGCAGGAACCTTGTTGAGCGTCTGCCTGACAGCCCTTCACTTGACTTCATCTGCCAAGCCTTGCATTATCGGCCCCTTTTATAAGAGATTGTGAACATGCAGACGGACGCCGAGCCTCATTTACGCTGGTTGCGGCACGCCAGATGACCCAGTCTTATCTTCGCCCGCGGTTGGCTCTCCTCCTGACAGGCGCGTTGATTGTGGCCGTAAATAGCCAAAATGTTGTTCGAGTTGACGATTCGGCCGTCTACCATCCGACTTCAAACCTAGGCGGTATTCAGTATAGTCGTCGCTTCAGCCCCTATGAATGGAACACCGTTACCGCTGGTGACCAAAGCCAGAGGTACAACAACACCTATACCCAAACCCAAACCTGGCGTTCCCAGCTGTTTTTCGCATTCCAAGGTTCGTTGTTTTGTTGAAATTTTTGCGTGTTGACTAAGGTGCCGTTGGATTAGGCAGTGCTATTGCGTACTATGCCGACCGCCCTCCTGGTAACGGGACGCTTGCACTCTCACTCGACGGGGGTCCAAACATACTCGTTAATTGGACAAATGCCGGAACAACTACACAGTACCAGCAACTACTCTGGTCAGATAACGGGTTGGGATCGGGTGATCACTCGTTGGTAATTGGGAACGCCAATCAGAATAATCCAAGTCTGGGTTTGGATTATCTAGCGTGAGTCTTCCATCGGTTCTTGCTTTGCTCCGAGAGTCTTATACCTATCCGGGCCCGTCAGAGTCACTCCTTGGAATGGAGCCGATATTACACCTCAGAGAACTGGACCGTAAGTAGTAAGCTCTTGATTTTGAAGAAAGTTGACTCTAGGTCTTGCGTGCAGCGGTTCATCGGCCGTCTCCCCGGGTGCCTTGGTAGTTGATAACGAAGATCCCGCGATACAATACTTGAGCACTACATGGAAACAATGGGTAAGTTTTCAGATCTACTGCGTTTGCTGGTGGTTTTGAGTCTTGTTAAGGTAACCAGTGGAAGTACCTCATCTCAGAACATGTACTTCAATAGTACTGAGCATTGTACCACGACTGCGGGCGCAAGCCTGTCCTTTCGGTTCAATGGAACCGCCCTCTGGTACTTTGCCGAAGATTACGCTACGAGTAGTAAACTCAGGTTCTCTATCGACGGTCAAATCGAACAGTACGCGAACGCTGCAGGCACCAGGAGATATTGGGTACCATTCCTTCGGCTTCTAACACCCACTTCACTGACATGCACGAATATTATTAGTCTACGCAGAAGCTCGTTTGGGGTATCACCGGTCTGACGCCCGAGCCCCACACGGTGACCGTTACTCACACGGGCGAGGGTACCTGGGCTTGCCTAGACTTCTTCATGTACTTGCCAAGGTATGTTTACGATGCAATATATTTGTAGGACGTCTTGAGGTATATATTGCTCGTCTAGCTCGCAAAATCAGGCCACTCCTACTCCCACACCTACGCCAGTTCCCGGCCGCTCCAGTTCCTCTTCGGCTGGGGCCATAGCGGGAGGGGTCGTGGGCGGGGTTATGCTTGTAGCCCTGTTGTCCGTCTTTGTCCTGTTACGTAAAAGGCGCCAATTACAACGCTCAACGGGCGATCCAAGCCAAGCAGCACATGCCGAAGATCCTATGTATCAAGTTAAGCAAGTTGACCCGCCGTACAGCGTCAATAATCTAGGGCCTATTCCGATGCCTGAACCACAACCTTACGGTCCGCATAATAATATTGTAAGCGTTGATACTTATTGTTTGCTTTTGCGATCCACTGACTCGTTGAATAGGGCAGAGGATCTTCGATTCCAGCGAGTAAGTTTTCCTATAAAGGTTTGACTCTACCGCCGGCGTTGATGTGCTATTGTCGTAGCGGTCTGGACTGGTTCGACTTATACGGGCCACCCAGAGCCTCATTGATTCGAAGTGTCTACCTCATTTTCACGTTCACGATATTGTACGCATTCACACGCGGAATAATAAGACGTATTTCATGCCTCCAATCCCTGAGGAAAAGAGACTCGATATCAACCGGAAACCTTATAAATCAAATTTCTTCTCTACGCCACTTGCGTATTTGCTTTCGGTCCTACTATACCTGAGTCTGGTTAGATCAGACATTTATCACGCAAGCGTGGCAGATGCTTGTACCCTGGCTCGCATACAGCCCTTTCCAAATTATGTGTCAGTCGGTTAGGAAAATTACATTCCAGTCGCTGGTTAGACGAGTATATGCGCCCCGTATACCCCACTAAACGTAGCTCAAGTGGTGGGATTCTTTGCAAGGCCTGAGCGCGATGATGTTTCACCGGAAAACGGAAATGAGTATTCTATGGTTAACCTTACCATGTGTCTTTGTGCAGGCCATTTGACGATTTCTCGGGCTTCACTTGTTCAACTTCGTCGACACCGGCAACTATTGAAACCGTCTCTACGCGATTCATGCGTACTCCTCAGTCGACTTCGAGAAAAGCGCGAACACTCTTTAGGAATCACGATCAATAAGATTTAGGTATCCGAGATATAGGCAATGACGCCATATCGTGCGGCTCCGCCCTCCAACGGTTTTCTCCTCAAATTCATAGACAAAAGGTTACTAAATACTTGGTTTGTGAAAAATATAGCCTGGTGCATGGCCACCGGAACTCGCTTCGCTTCTAGTCTTACGTCTTAGATTACATTGGTCGCTAGAGGGCACTGGTAAACGGTATTCATTCGATTTGTACGGAGGACAGATTTCAAAAGAGCATGGCCCAGAAATTGTCGTAGTCATGAGAGCTGATCTTAGCAACGATTTCGACGATGAGTTCACACATCATTTAGGCGCCACAAAGCGATAGATAAATAGTGAGGAACGGCTATGCCCGATTCCAAAGGTTAATCGCGGTTAGTTTGAGCTCATTCAAGCTCGAATTGGCCCGCTTATGAACGGCATCGACTCACCTAAAAACGGTTCCACGAGCCCCGACTTCCCTAACATAGGCGATCCTGGAAGACAACTAAGTTTTCCGATGATTCATTCAACTCCATCTTAAAGAGACCGTTGGTTTTTTCAATTCAGTCGCTCCTTGTGTCACAGTTGTCGATTGGTGACCCCTCTTCTACGAGAGGTCCTGTATTGCCTTGATGTGAGTGGTAACCTCGATCCCTGCCATTCTTTGGAAGCTTAGTATTCATTTCGGCAGATCGAATCTCCGTTGATCGAAGCCTGGGTGCAAAGGTTATTTTTGTATGCGGCGAAGTCTCTGTGCAGCCACACTTCCTCCTTTAGGTCAGAGATTAGTCACAGAAGCTCTTATCTCATTTGCTGTGTCAAACATCCAGGGTTTGAATGAATTCGTAAACCCTGTTAAGCGCCCAAACACCGCCGAGGTGCCCAGTGCGGTTGCTCCATCTGGGTTTTAAACCAAGGCGATGCGAAGGGCGAAGCACGTCGGCTGCTTCAATCCCCTCCTCCGGCGAGGCCCAAAATGGTCTGCGGACAGAGCATTCTCCTCCTCGCGCTCGGGTGGGCTTCGTTTGTGGCAGGCCAAGGCCCCACTGTAGTCCGAATCGACGATTCGTTTGCGTACAATCCAACCTCGAATCTGGGAGGCATCCAGTACAGCCATCGTTTCTCCCCTTACGATTGGAGCTCTGTTACCACTGGCGATCCGAACCAGCGATACAACAACACTTATACCCAATCTCAAACTTGGAGGTCTCAGCTCTATTTCGCATTCCGAGGTGGGTTATTTAGTCTTTCTGAGCGTTTACGCATACCAAATTGTTGTTTTTCTAGGTAGTTCGATCGCGTACTATGGCGATAAGCCTCCGGGTACCGGTTCTCTCGTGCTTGCGCTCGATGGCCAACCAAACACAAACGTGACGTGGACGAACACTGGAACAACAACGCAGTATCAGCAACTCCTGTGGTCCGCCGGCGGTTTGGATTCTGGGGATCACTCGTTGGTGATTGGAAACTCTGATCAAAACAATCGAAGTATTGGTTTAGACTACTTGGCGTACGTCCTCCTTCCCTTTGAGAGTTACGACTCTACTGACGCTGGTTCTTTAGGATAACTCCTTGGGAGGGGACGGATATAACTCCCCAACGAACCGGACCGTAAGTTTTCACTTGTTTATGCCTGTATCGCTTTATCAGTGATGCGGCTTATAGTGGCGCGTCCCCGGTATCTCCGCACGCGGTGGTGGTCGATAACGAAAACAATGGCGTGCTCTACTCGGGCTCTGCGTGGGAACCATACGTAAGCCTTTACTGTTCCATAAGTGACCGTTCATACGAACTCGCATTCAGATAACCGGTGCAGACGGAAAAAACCAACACATGTATTTCAACGACACGGAGCACTGTAGCACGACTCCCGGCGCTAGCCTCTCATACACGTTCAACGGAACAGCATTGTGGTATTTTGCCGAGGATTATTCCGCCAGTGGCCGGATCAAGTTTACGATTGATGGAGGAAACGAGCAATATACTAGTGCTGCCGGTACTGGGGACTACTGGGTAGCTTTGTCTCACATTTTTATTATTATCCTTTGCTCATTTCAGTTCAGACTTCGCAGCGACTTGTCTGGAACATTACCGGCTTGACGCCGGCGCCTCATACTGTCACTCTTACTCATGTAGGCAATCCTAATGAATGGGCTTGTTTCGACTTTTTCATGTATTTGCCAAGGTATGTTCAAATTCACTTGGCGCGTTCGACACCAATGTATTCAGTTTTTTAATCCAGCTCCGTAAGCGCCGCTACGTCCAGCTCTACGCCTACTTCCACACCAGCGTCCTCCAACTCGTCCAAGTCAACTCCGGTCGGAGCCATTGCCGGTGGTGTTGTTGGTGGTCTGGCACTGATAGCATTCCTCATCGGGGTGGCGTTTATATATCGAAGACGCCAATACCGCCCGCCTTCAGAGACAGTTCATCATGAGGTGTACACTGGGGATATGGCGTATCCGATTAAGCAAGTTGACCCGCCGTATACGGATCACACTTTCCCGCCGAGCCCTGCTCCAGCGTTTGATCAGCGGCCATATAGCCCGTATGCCAACGTCCCGCTGGTACGTACATGGTTTGCATATTGGGTTCGCCGAGACTGACGTCATGTTCAGCATGGGGGAAGTTCAATATCACCGAGTAAGTCCATCTTTCGATTAATTGGGTCCAACCTGTTTCTTATTATCATTTACAGCCGTTTGGACCGGCACAACATATGCAGGGCACCCGGAACCGCAGTGATCCACGATAGCTACAACATATTTAGGGGGTTTTGTGCATATCACGCATGGACTAGCTTGCTGTTGCATATTTGACATATCAATTCACTTTTAGATGTTGGCTCGATCGATCGACTTGTGCGGGCCACTCAGAGATAAATTCATTTGACGTTGATCGCGCCGCTTGGCGAGATTCCATGTAAGAGCGACAATTGACCGGGTGCACCACCTATTCTTTCTACAACTCGTGGTTAGATTTTGTGCTTTCTATACCGCAAAATAGAATCTCCCTGGCAGGATCGTAGGGGTAGCATCGCCCTCCGCCCTGTCCGTGGGCTTTCTTTTGGTTTGCTTTACCAAGTTCCCTACAGGGATCAAGTAGGCATAGAATATACGCGCTGCCTCACTTATTACTAACGGGACGTACCTGTCGTACGTACTCTATAATGCACCGAAAGTTTTCAGGATCGTTGCGGGATGGCGTAAACTTCTCACTAATCTTATTATATATCTTTCATCCATGGTATCCACACTGTTCGATTCTTCTACTAAGCCCCAAGACCACATCGTCTTCTTCGTTGCTTGTTTGATTGCTAGTGGAGCGAGGCCAGAGCATCAGACTCAGATATCGAGGTGATTCAAGAGTGCCGCAAGTGCCTTTGGAGTCTTAGGAGGAAGCGGATGATTTGCCATGTTCCGGACCCAATAGATGAGCGAGCGTACGTGCGGATTCTCCGCCGACCGTGAGGAGAGAGTGGCGGTGAGATACGATAGCACCGCTAATCCCTTTCTTTCTTAAAAGCTGTGCTTTATAGGTTGGATGTATGAGACGCACACCCGACCATTGGACAGATCCGCAGGTGGCTGGCGCGTTTCTGTCTTGCCTCGGCCAGAATAGCTCGCTTTGTCTGGGTCTCGCCCGGATGATTGGAGCTCAGGCTGGCGGGATGAACTTCCGGTGATCGAGGCCCGGGAACAACGGCCTGAACTATTTTTATCCAGTGATCGAAGCTCTCGGTGTGAAATTCTCAGGGTTAAATGAAAGTTCGAGCCCTATGAAGCGCCGGGCTGTCCGTCAAGCTCTCCCCCGACTCCACTCATGAACAATGGCGAGGCATCGTGTGCATGCCATTCCTGCTTTACGACACTCACGACGCTCTGGACCAAGGGATCTCTTCTCGTTGCGCTCGGGTGGGCGTCGTATGCGGCAGCCCAAGATCCCAATGATATTCGAATCGACGATTCGCTCGAGTACGACTCAACCACGAATCTCGGCGGGATCCAGTACAGCCATCATTTCTCTCCGTACGACTGGAACTCTGTCACCACCGGCGACCCAAGCCAAAGATATGGCAGCACCTATGCTCAAACCCAAACTTGGCGCGGGCAAGTATATTACGCATTCAGAGGTTGGCGTTTCTCCCCCCAGGCCCCGATGAGTGCTAACGCCCTACGTGACCAGGTAGCTCAATCGAGTACTATGCCGAAAAGCCCCCAGGCAGTGGCTTGCTAGTGATTTCGCTTGACGGCAAACCAAACACGAATGTTACGTGGGAGAATACCGACACGACGACTCAGTATCAACAGCTCTAGTGGTCTGTCAACGACCTAGCTTCGCGCGATCGCGCTTTGGTCATTGGCAATTATGAGCAGAATAACCAAATCATTGGGCTAGATTATTTAGCGTACGTCTTCATCGTCCTTTGTCAAATTAGCACCTCGACGACACTCATTCTGAAGAGTAACTCCATGGGATGGTACAAACACCACACCCCAGCGAACTAGACCGTGAGTGCTCTGGTTTGTCTTGCGAGCATAGTTTGACGAATCACGGTGTTCGGAGCGGTGCATCAGCACTATCTCCGGACGCGATGATAGTTGATAACGAAGACAACGCTGTGCTTTATTCAGGCTCTGTGTGGAAATCATGCGTAGGCTTTTTGTGTGCTTCGATGCGATGCCTATGCCCAGCGACCACTAGGCCACATGCGGGGACGGGAATAGTCAGCAAATGTTTTTCAACGGCACGGAGCATTGTGCTTCCTCCCCCGGTGCCAGCCTCTCATTTAAATTCGATGGCACAGCATTGTGGTACTTTGACGATCTGAATACAGGCGGTAGCAGAATTCAGTTTACGATCCATGGGGGAACCGCACAATATGCGAGTGCGGCAGACTACTGGGTACTTTTGTCTCTTTATTGTCTCTTATCTTGGACTCATTTATTTCTAGTTTTCCCAGCCGCTCATTTGGAGCCTAGATGGCCTGAATCCGGGTTCGCATACCGTCACCATGACCTATGCGGGCAACGAAGGCGATTGGGCGTGCCTTGATTTCTTCATGTATTTGCCAAGGTACGTCCCGATTTTCGTCAGAAGTTCTAGATATGTGTATCCTGATTATCATACTCAAGTTCTGCAAGTCCCGCAGTATCCACATCCGTATCTATATCCGTGCCCATATCTACAATCGGCCCCACAACCGTGTTTGCACCCATAACCACATTCGAACCCGCAACCACATTCAGATCCACATCTACATCCACATCTACATCCACATCCAACCAGAGCGCAATCTCCTCGCCCGATTCCAGCTCATCCAAATCCACTCCAGTCGGAGCGATTGCCGGTAGCACCGCGGGTGGCCTAGCAGTCATCGCGCTCCTCATCGTAGCGGCACTTGTATACCGAAAACGTCAACACCGTACTAGGCCTACCCTAAAGTTTGGAATCACGTGGTTTCCCTCCCGTCCGACCGACCATGAATGCGCTCCTCCGAGCTCAAAGCTTCGACTTTCGGTCTAAATTCTTTTATAGATGCGATCTCTACCATCTATCATGTATTATAGGCGTACTATCGAAGCTCACAGGCCTTTGTATAGTTGTGAATCTCACATACTTGCCAACTCTATGCTGATTCATTTCTTCGATTGTAAGGAAACAGTAAGCCGTTCCCACTGTTTTCTTTCAATCGGCCTAGCTTTTCGTCTGAGTTAGAAATCTGCTGGAATGTGATTCGAGCAGAAACGTAGGCCTCTTATGTAGTTTGCATTGGATCAAACAGAGGGGCATTGGTTGTAATTTATCCTGGCTTTGTTTTAGGTTACCCAAACGACGTTTTCTTCATGTAAATCAGCCCAGAGCTCAATAATGAGCTTTTGGTAGGTTATAATTCTTATTTAAGCCGCTTATACCTCTTGGAGAAGTCTGGCACTCTTCTCCGGGTGTTGGCTTAGAACTCGCATTTTTGTCCCCTTCACCGGCGCGCTGTAAATTACTCACTGTAGTCAAAAGACGGATATTTTGAAGCAGAAAGAGCAAGGATTCCTCTCACTATGAATGATTCAATCATGCTTCAGCTGAACTCTTCGCACAATTGCAGCAATATAGAAGCACATTATGTAGGTCGTTGAAAAGCCCATAGGCCAAGCGTATGCTAGATTTACAGCTATACAAAGGCCTGTGAGCTTCGATAGTACGCCTATAATACATGATAGATGGTATAGATTGCATCAATAAAAGAATTTAGACCGAAAGTCGAAGCTTTGAGTTCGGAGGAGCGCATTCATGGTCGGTCGGACGGGAGGGAAACCACGTGATTCCAAACTTTAGGGTAGGCCTAGTACATCGTCGGAAAGATCTCATCACGAAATGTACTCGGGGAAATGGCGTATCAGCCCAAACAGGTCGATCCATCGTTTACAGTCCATGCCCCGACATTGGAACAGAGGCTGTATAGTCCGTATCCTAACACTCGGCCGGCATGTTCATGAATGTTACATTAGGTGTCCGGTTACTGACGTCGTTTTCGGAGGGGAGGATTATCCCAAGCACCGAGTACGTTGATCTCTCGATCTGCCGGTATAAAATTGGTCTTGACTTCTTTTTTTGCAGCTGCTTGAACCGGTACGCCATATGCGGGACACCCGGAACCTCAGCAATTTGTGATACGACGGATTGAGCATGAGTATTAATTTTATTGTTCATGAATTGTATCCCACTGTTGTAGATTACATGCACGATTTCGCTGTTTCGGCTTTCTCGACTGTTTTTTCAGTGCTATATTGTTGAAAACAAGTAGCTTTGAAGTGACGCATGGTTCTGGTTCGTCGCACGAGGGACGATTCTTGAACCAACCAATTACGCCAAACGACCCAGCAGCAACATGAGCTCCGGCACCCAAATCTGTCTGGAATTATATGAAAGCCTAGATTGCGCGGATCGTGGAGCAGCCATCCATATGGTGGCGATGAGCCGTCGTCGGAATAGCCCTCCGAGTACAAGACTCTGTGGGTGTTGAACGAGATCACGCGCTGTCCGATATTCCAGCGCATGTACCCGTGTTTCCGACGATTCTCATATCTGTCTCCGTACTTTATGTATATAAACCCACGTACTACTGTGTAGTCTACATAGTTCTCACACCACATTATATACTTCTTATCGCAGCATTCACTATGTAGCATACAAGCAAAGGGCGCGAGCATGAGCAACCGCTTCCCAACGCTTTGAAGCCATCTTTAGCTTCAATAGTGGGTGTCGTGGCCATCATCCCACGTCAATCAGAGGCTCCATAGGCTGCGGCTGTCTCCTAACTCTAATCATATCGTGCTCCTTTTCGGGATCGGACATTCTCCGAAGACACTGCTGACTGTGGTCTTCTGGAACTTTGGAATGGGTGATGCACGAGGTCCTGTCATCACAACCAATACAGTCCTACGACTTTGGTACGTGAAAGTTACGCCGACAGATAGACGCCAGCCTACTCGAGGTTGCGCATCCATGTCAATATTGCGCCATTTGCCCTGACTGATTGGTTTGCGGTCTCCTATCTGCTAAGACGAGGCAAGATATCGGCAATTCATTATGGGCACAGCAGGCCTCTGCGCCGGAGTTTCTCTTTTAGGATCTCATGGGTTCTTCCAGGGAACACTGCCTTCAAGGTTAAACTATGTGTTCAGTTTTGGCCAGTCGAGATCGCCGTCGCATGCACAGGCTAGGTGATGTCGACGATGACCAAGCTTTCGATCGAGCTTTTTGTCATTTGCCAGCAACCAGTCTACGCCTCGGAAATCCGAGGAAGATCGCAGTGAACGCCTTGAAATACACTGAGCTACGCTTGTTTCTCGCATTCAGGGAACAATAGTTGAATTTGGAATGTATGCTGTATCGACTGATTGGTCCCAGGAGCACACGAAAGAAATAAGCTCCTATCGAATGCATAATAAATAGAATTCACCGATTCTCTCTCATCCGTAACAATCGTTAAATTCACATACATACTTCGTCTGTAGCCTGTTGGATGAACTGAGTTCACAATGCGTTAGAACACCTGTGGTCGCTACAACTGTCTGGTCGCGCCAACAATATCGCAGGATCAGGAATCCACATCGCATTGATCGTTTACCGTTCCAGAATGCTCCTTTTCTGCCAGGGTAACCACGATCCATCCTCGTGTTTTCTAGGTCTCTGTTGACTTGGGAGATGGGAGGTGAGCGCCAGGGCTATGCATGTATTAATTATGACACACTCCAAACGGCCTGACCCCCTGATTGACATGTCGATCTGTCGCATGACCAACAGAACTTAGTGGGAGAGTCCCGATCAGTTCCGCCTCCAATGCTTCAGCTCCTTCTTTCAGCTGGAAAATAGCATTATTCAGTAACTGCTCGTTACTATCATCGGTTTCAACCTTCTATCTTGGGAAAGTGCCTGCCTTCTGGACAAATCGGAACAGGATAATCGTCTTGAGTATCAAAATTCCGCTTTATGGTCTGAGGCTATTTTGCGAACGTGTGTTTGGCGATGCTATTGGTGGATCGATAGCCAGGATAACCGCGCCACAGTGTCCTTCAGACTTGATGAGCGCCGAGCTGTCTGACCAAGGTTTCTGGTTGCTATTCCTCGATAGTCCTGATATAAGTCAGAGTGCAGGCCCATGAGGGGGGGGGTGGGACTAACCCTCGACTTGTGACCTCCAACCACAACCATGCCGCCGCCGACTACGATAATGAGATTTTCTCTGGGCCGTATCGTACTCACTGTGCTGGGGTATACTTTGTACGCGGCTAGCCAAGGCACAAACATTATCCGAGTCGACGATTCGAACGCCTATTCTGATTCAAATTTGGGTGGTATCCAGTACAGTCATCGCTTCTCGCCAAACGACTGGAGTCAAGTGACAACCGGTGATCCAAGTCGTAGATATAACAGAACATACACGCAGACCAAGACCTGGCGATCACAGCTGTTCTTCGCATTTCAAGGTTAGGAATAGGTGTAAATCACGCATGCTGTTTGAAAGTTAAGGCGTTACTTTAGGCAGCTCAATAGCCTACTATGCTGACAAGCCCCCTGGCACCGGCGTGCTTGTTCTCGCGCTTGATGGGCAGTCAAATATAAATGTCACATGGACGAACACAGGAACTGATACGCAATACCAACAACTGCTATGGTCCAGCCCGACCTTAAGCGCAGGGGACCATTCGATATCGATTGGCAAGATCGATGAAGATGATCAGCAGCCTATAGGTTTGGACTACCTGGAGTGGGATCGGTTATTTCTCCGAGCCAGAAATGATTCTCACATGAAACTTTTGTAAAGGGTTACTCCTTGGGACGGAAGGGGTATTACCCCACAGCGGCTTGGGCCGTAAGACGATTCCTCCTTTTGCGTGACGCGAAAGCCTGATAGGCATATCTCGTGATGAAATCGATGTGTCAGATTTTGGGCTGAAAATCTTGAAATTTACACAAGCGCCAAGATTGGTCTCAAATGTCAGATTTTGCGACGAGTTAAAGTCTGCTATGATTCACTTCGCCTTCGATTTCGGCGCCCAAAGATTAAGTCTCCTGACTGCTTTTGCTATGTTTTAACGCAAAAATAATTCTTTCGTTTGAGTCAAGTTGGAAGAGTCCATTACATACGAGGGGTTTAAGGAAGGCGTAAGAGACTGTATAAAAACAAAATGGTTTTGTGGGCGGCATAGAAGGTTTTCTGGAGAGAATACGGCTACGCGACTTACCAACGCGTGCGCAGAATTGATAGGCAAAATTAAAAATGGAGAATCACATGCAAACTAGTGAGCGAAGCGACAGAGGCGCAGGAGTTATGATCTGTTGGCCGAAAAGGTAAGTGTACTGAAGATCTAACATAAGCGTTTAGTACTCGCCTTGCTCAAAAGTCGTCGACGGTGTTCAACCAGACCCTCCACAAGTAATATCCAATGCGGAACATAGGATCGTCCCAGCGCGCTGTGCGCATCGCAACATTGCAGCCAGTGAACTGGTGCTTCCGGGCCCTCCAGCGTGTCACCTCGCGGTAACACCCACGGCAACGAATAACTGGATTCGAAGCATCTGACGCAAGTCTGGGAAACTTCAGGATAGGTTCGTAGTGTTCAACTTATGTCACTCACGCTCCGCAGTGGTTGCGACGATGACGATGAACAGTTCGATTGGTCCATTGCCTCTCGCAACCTGGGCATCTAGAAACGCGAGAGACGGGAGGAGGACCACGGCCCCTAAGGCGCTCCCTAAGGCTGTAATCGAACTTGAGCTCCGTCTCAGGGGTTGTCGGTCCTTCAGGCGCCGGCGACGACAATGGGACAGGCGGTGGGCTGCCCAAATCGAGAACAAGAGGAGTTGGACTGCTCGCAACAGCCGAGTACGGGGGGGGGGGACTGCCAGCTGCCGAACTGGGCGGCGCGCTCGTTCCGTCGGACGAAATATACGTGTACGACATCTTGGCCGGCGATTGTAAGTAAAAGAAACTTACATGGGAGGCGATGGAGACACTTACTTGTTGTCTGAAGCTATCGAGGAATGAGACGAGTTGGTTGGATGTCTGAAAGCCGCGAGTGAGAGGAGGTTCATATACGCGAGTTGAAGCACGATTAAATGAAAAAAGCGCACAAGATTGGATCTCAAGAAGTGTGGAGATTGGGCTTCGCAGGATACACGGCGGCGGCGCTCCGTTGCATATAATCAACCGTATTCTAGTCGGCAGTTGAGTAGATTCTTGGACGGCGGAGAAGCTCGAACACGCACCATTGCCGAATTAGGGGTTCCGATGACGTTGATCTTGGGCCGGTCATTGTTTGGACCGACGTCAGATTTGGGGCGACAGGTGGAATGGTCGAAATCGCGGTTGGTAACAGAATAGGTGGAGTAATGATGACATCACATCTTTGCCTTCGACGAGATCTGTCAAATCTGTCAAATCTTAAATGTCAGAAAAAAATTGAATTGTGTCAAAACGGGAAGCTCATCGTGGCCAAGTGGATTGCCGCGCCTTGAAAGAACTCAAAGTTTGAGTTGAAGCGCGGCGAAATTTGTGAAACAATGTCTCAAAAACGGAACCCTGAATTCGGCCGCGCATATAGAGTAAATAAACGGGTTGAAATTTAAGCCAATATAGGACATGATAGACAACCGAATCACGGCGGAGAACTGGACAAGGGCGCACAAATAGTTGGATACAAACAAAGCGCACCGGGCGTGGGGCTCCGAAGATCAAAGGACCAATCCTGCAAGCTGCAATGAGAGTTTGGACCAAGCTGTATTGGGTACACTTACTCGTTCTGGTTTCTCACCGTGGGTCCATCATTGTATCGAGCAGATTCATCCGTCCAACCACATTTGTACGCTCGACAACATACCAATCACCCTTACGTGTTCGCACACGACCGACTAAACCGTCAATGTTGTTGACGTCGACAATCTCGGGGATATCGAGCTTTTTGCCTGTAAGTTCGAATTGGACCATGTTTGCACTGTTGATCTTCCTGAAAGTCGGGAACGGAGAGATTGCGGCGAGAATCAAGGGATCGGTTCGCAGATTTGGGACACCAGCTATGTCACATAAGTCCTGAATGAAGTCAGTATCAATTACTGTAAATACTTCAGCGCGCCCGTAACTAAATGTTAGCTGATCGAGTTCACGAGGCTTCCTGCGGTTCCACCGACTAAGCCGAGTAGCATACTTGGGGTCGAGGATCGATAAACGTGAATGAAAATATAGTAGAAAAGTTGGGCATACCTTGACGTATGATGCATCACGAGTGATACGCTCCCGACATGGCGAAAGATAGTGGCCGCGAACCAAATCGCCACCACCGTTGTTGTCGATTTGCTGCATGCGACCCCATGAGAGAAACCGTCGGTCTTTGATGGTGTCGCGGACCGTCCGTTCGTCGATATCTAGCTCAATACTGATGTATCGCGCAACCTTCTTCACGATGGTTGGATGAAGAAGTCCGGTGTTTGATGGACGGACAAAGACAAGGCCAGGGTAGGATTCGTAGTGTGCACCGGTTGCAATGTTGTAGCGCTCCTCCTCGAGACTGAGCGCATCCTTAAGGCCGAAGATAAGTTTGATCTGGGATAACTGGGTCACCTCGAGGATATGTCGATCGAGACTGGCCCACACAAAGCGGCAGTTCTTGTTCGCATGCGCAAGCGAGCCATTAAACCGCTCCATTGGGAATGCCCAGTATGCCCATACCGGTCCCATATTCTCAATGTCGTCGGCTACATGAAGGAGCGCATGGATGGGGAGAGTACACGCGCGCAGCCGATCTGCCTTGTATTGGTAGTACAGCCTGTAAATCGATCATCGTTTTTAGTACCGTACCAGCCTAGCAATGTTAGAAAGGAATGCTCACCGTTCATAGTCCTGTACCCATTGGGCAAAGCCCTGGCGCACTTCCTGGAGTTGAGCATTTGTTATTTCAAACGCGGTGCACAAGTTGATGAGTCGAACAAGTCGGACAAAGTGATGATAATAGGATGCGTGCTTGAATTCGCCAAGAAGAGCCGGGGCGATCTGGATGGCAAAGTGATGACGTGCTTCGGCACTGACAAACCTATTCTTCTCAGCCAGATTGGGAACGCGACAACCAAAGGCCGAAGGGATAGTGTCCCCGCTTGTGGCACAAGCCTCGCAGATCGCGTCCCAAGCGGTTTTCTCGATGAGGTAGTTTTCGTTGCCGGTCCCAAAGTCCCAGTAGTTTCCAGACCAAGTCCAGAGTTTGAGCAGAGTAGAAATGACGTTCTGGAACATCAGATGCATGAAATCGTGGGGAAAAGAAGTGGGGAACTCGAGAGACGGGAGATCAACGAGAGGGGACAGCGAGTTGATACCAAATCGCGTCGCTCGTGCTTCCTCAACCTCTGAGTGGCTCCAAATACCTATTTATTAGGTGCTCACTATAGGTGAAAATAACTTGTTTTACATGAGACCTGATGGCAATTAATAGGTGTCCTCAACTCATTATTGTAATATTGTTATTTATAAAGTAAATGATTTGTAGGTGGTCGCTTTTGGGTTGTTTGTGCCTATTTTGATAGGAGTTATGTACATGTTTTATATATTATGCTGGAGCCAGTTTTACCCATGCACCAGCAAAGTGTGGTGCATAACACCACATGAATTTACTACGATGCACTAATAGTATTGAACCCAACAATTAATGCAGAAATAATGTAATAAAGTCCGAATATGGTAAATGATTTAATCTTACCTTATTGAGCCTGCATGTATGTTGTGACATCAAAGGGCAAACAAGTCACACCAAAGCGTCACCAGGCACCAAGTCACTCCACAGCTGCCAAGTTGGGCCATCATCCATGTTCCCCTGGGTGACCATACCCCTCCACTTGTGCATGCCTGTTGATCATGCCCAGGGGTATTTTGTAGCATATGGTCCACTTGGCGCACAAGGGATAAACACACCATGGTTGGATAAGGAGATTGATCAAATCAGTCAAATAAATGACATCATATGCTGTGCAATTTCAAATTCATGAAAGTTGCGAACCACTCTGAAAGTTACATAAGCATGATCAGATTTGAAATTGCAAAGTAAATTGTGGAGAAATTCACATTTTTTGTTCAGAGACGCAATTCTTTTTTGACTTTGCACACTGTTTCACTGATATCTCACTCAATTTATGTTGGAATTAACTTCTGATTAAACTTTCAGAGCTTTCAGGGCCAAGGGCTGCTCTTGACCAAATCTTGCAATTTTCCTTTTTGGGAAGTGGAGCTTAAAAAAATAGGTGATGAGTAGGTGGTCCCTTTCAACTGGTTCTTGGCTATTTTAACAGTCATCATTCACCTATTTTATGCTATTCATGCTTTCTCTCAATTGGGGCGGAGTCAAACGCTTCTTTCCATTGGTTTGAGTCAGGGATGGCATTTTCTCTCTGAGTTTTATCATATCCTACCCCCACACACCTTTCACAAAACCCATTTGCCTATTACCATAGGCACCTATCCTAAAAAATAGGCAAAATGACTCCTACAGAGAACATTGTCCAGAGCTGCCATACGAACTTGAGTGGCTTGCTCGAGGTATTCGCAATGTGTACGCCGAGGGAGATTGAGCGGGTCGTATGGCTCTGGGTTATCTGCAAAAGGCCGATTGAGAGCAGCATAGTATTTGCCGTTTGGGTGCTGAGTACCGAGGATGTTGCATGCACGGCACGGTTGTTTCCCACCAGGACCCTTCATGCACATCAGCTTAGCGACCGCCGGCATGTCCCCAAAGCAAGCAATCAGGTAGGCGCGGAGACAGAAGGGCCGTTTGTTGATCGAATCCCATGCAGGAACCCCAGCCGCAAGTTCCTCAAGTTTGTCGATTAGAGGCTGGAGGAAGCTTCCAGGATCCTTCGGCTCTTTCGGACCAGGAATGACACCAAGGCACAAGATGTGCTCGAGGTGGAAACGGATCGTGGGCGGGAGATTGTAGTTGAAGAGGAGTAGCGGCCAGCATGAGGTCTTGCGCTGCTTGAAGGGTCCGAAACCATCGGTCGACAATCCCATGGCAATGTCGGTCGGCATCGAAAAGTACTTGTAATCAAAGGACTCTCGGGTTGTCCAGACTCGCTTATCGCACAAACGCTGATACTGAGCCCCATCAAAGATGTCGCGTATGACCCCAGGTTCTGGTTTGTAACGAGCGCGGTAGCCCATCTCATCAGCCATTTCGGGTTCGCGATAAAGGTTGACAAGGCGAGGGGCGGCAGGGATATAGAGGAAGGTCCGCTTCGGCCGGAGGAGCTCTGGGTTATTAGGATCCTGTTCATATTGGTCCTTCCCGCACTTGGTGCATTGCTTGAGGAGTTCTTTGTTGCCTGTAAAGGCCATACAAGAATCCTCGCAGCAGTCATAGTACACCCCGGTGGTACCCGACAGAATCTCCATCCAAGTCTTCATTCGTGCTTCGGTGGGGAGTCTCTCGAGCTCAGGAAATGCTTGAGGGAGCTTTCCGTACGCGCGAGACGTGATACCAGTGTCGATCTTGTAGTTGAATCCCTGAACAGCCAATAAGTCTGTCTCCGTAAGTTTTCGGCCTATGGAAGTTGATAAGTTAGCGCGTGATTAACATAACAGCATTGGACGTACCTCCAGATTCGGCCAACTGTGCTTCCATCTCCATCTGCATTCTCTCTTCGGTGGAGAGCCCAGCTAGCCATGGTTCAGCCGCCTCCCGTACTCTAGCGGGATCTTGAAGATTGCGAGTAGCTGCGGGCGGGAAAGCAGGGGGCTGTTGAAGTGGATCCGCAAGACGCGAAGAGCCGGCTCCAGGAGTATTGAAGCAGAAATCTGGGTGATGGGGGAGCTCGCGCAAGAGTGCCTCGAACTCATCACGAATGGGGTCGGCCGGCGCGTCGCCTAGGTTCCCAGTTGGTTGGCGTGTGGACTAGAGATGTCGTGCCAGAAACTGGCTGCCAGATCATGCAGGAATACTGTCTCCATTACTGGCTTTTTCTGGCAGTGCCAGTGACAGTGACAGTGACAGTAATGACTTTGGGTGCCAGTAATACCCAGGAATTCTGTCAATTACTGGCACTGACAGGTCAAAGTCACTTGGTTTCACCACATGTTGACTGTCAACTAGTGCTCAAGAAGGCCTTATAAAGACACAAGTATTGTAAGAACTCAATCAAGCTCATGGTAACATTACCCGTTGATACTATGAGAGTGCTCTGACTCACTCACAAGATGATGACATCACCAGAAACATGGCATATATGTGGTCATATCTATACCAATCGATGCGGAAACGTGCGCTGAGCACGAATATACCATTCACAGGTCAAGGGGATGATTATAACAGAAGTTATTGGTGAAATACAGGGGTGTGCCCCTGAAAGCGCCACATGCACTAGTGATTCCCACTGTCGCACATTGGTGTTCAATGGCTCATTAAATCAGGGAAATTCGCCGCTTTGCAATGGTATCCTATGCATTCTTATGGGACGTCAGCCGCCTGAGATATAAGCAGAATAACTACCAGAAATCTCCCCAAATCTTCGCAGATCTGATTCAAGGGTCAGGAGCACCGATTTGGGCATTTCTGATGCTGCGAATTGACTCAGGGACCTTGGGAACCCCCAGAAACATATATTGCTTGCGCATGAGGGTGCTGCATTGATATGAACTGCACTCTGTATCACTTCCATGGCAGAGAAACAGCATTGCACCTAAGTGTAGCTGTATCCCACCAGTCTTTGAATAAAAATGCCTTCTCCACACATATCCATATGTGTTTTCAGGTGCTCTGAGCTCGTCTATGGTGTTGTACAAGTCTCAAAGTCACTCACAGGGGCTGGAGAGGGGGTTACAGGGGGATTTGAAACCCCTGAAGGTGTAAATCGCTTGATTACCCCCTTGGAAATCGTCCAATCTCTTTGAGATTTTGACCAGAGCTACCTGTATATGATATCTATCAGTTTCTCACACGGGAGCAGATTTTGCACAGCTAGATTCACTAGTGCATGTGGCGCTTTCATTGGTACGATTTTGTATTTCGCTCATATCTTCTGCTACGATAATCTCCTGATTATGCAAGTGGTATATGCGGAATCAGCAGGACGACGCACATCAAATGGTATATATCATGTCATGTTTACCGCGAGTATAACTTTGCCATATGCCAGATCCAACTAACAGAAATGCCAGAATACCTGATTACTGGCGCTTCCTGCACTGTGGCAGAATTCTGCACAGTATCCTGCTACTGGCAGCCAGTGACAGTAACAGTGAAGGAATCAAGAAAATGTGCCAGATTCCTGCTGCCAGTGGCAGTAACTGGCATTTTTCTGGCACAACATCTCTAGTGTGGACTGAACAGGGGGGGGATTTGGTCGTCGCAAAACACCTTCATCAGCAAAACCATACCTCACCCTACGGTGGCTACGTAGGCCTCCGTAGTACTACGTATGCTACAGTACTCTTAGTAGAGCCACACAGAGACACCCCCCCTATGTGGTAGCATCCGTTCAACATAGTCATACAATAGTGTACTGTAGTCACATCTATACTACATAGCTGTACATTTTTCCCAGGTTTTCATGTCGTGCATGATTCACAATCACAATTTGTAGCCATCAGTAGTACTACATATGCTTTCCGTAGTCCTAAGTTGAATTTATTCTGTCTCCTGTAACGCTTGCAAGTCGTCCATAGTGCCTTCCCATTGTCTGTGTAGCCCGCTGTATGGTAGCCATATCTGTCTGTACACTGCCATATCTAGCCTTCCCCTCATACCCTCCAATATCATTAGTCAACGACGGGCTGTATTGCATCTCATAGGACAAGCCAAAGCTGCCGTAGTTTGGGTAGAACCCTGTTGTGAGCCAGTAGTGTCTTGTCGCATCTATCGTATCAATCACGAATTTATGCAGGGTCATAGAAAATCATATCATTATGGGTCATAATGTCAACAGTAGCGCAAGGCTACGAACTAGACACGGTCATGGTGGACATACAATCGAGGGGCGTGCAAAGAATAAACAAACGAGGACGATGTAAAGCGGCATAACTAAGTTCGGGATGAACGTGTGGATATGCGTCAATAGGCGTCTATGAATCTGAGACGAACATGGAAAGATATGAACAAAATATGATTAAAAAGTTCGAATTACCTCTTCTCTACCGACGCAAATAAGCACGAGCGGGCAGGAGAAGCTAAAGCTTCACATATAAGTGTCAGTCTCGAGTTTTTGCATATTAACCAAATATACTTGCCAGGAGCAAGAACCACCTCTACACGCGAGTACGCTTCGATTGAGGTTTTGGGCCAGCGCCGCCCAAATCCTCCAAATCCTCTTTGGCGGCTCTCTTCTGCTTGGCTTTCTTCTCTTTCGCCCTGCCCTTCCCCCCCTTCCCGGTATCAGGTTTGGCCTTGGTGCGTCCTGGCTTCTCATCGCGCCCCTTTTTTGACCCCACGCTAGCTACTTGAAGATCGTCTTCGGCGCTGTTTCTGTCCCTCACTTTGAGTGCAGTGCGCGAACGGGTAGCCCGGGGAGAAGCCTGAGCTGGTTCACCTAGGTCTGCGCCTGAGGTGGAGCTTGTATCGTTGGTTGGAAGTTCTAAATCGGTCGAGGTCGTAGGTTGTGGGTTCGGGACGCTTGTTGACGATGGCTGTTTGTTATTACCGACCAACTTCTTTGGCGTTGCCTCACTATTATTGCCAGCTGAGCGATCGGCCACAAGACCTACAAGACGTAAAGCCAGTGAGTTTACTGTTGGGCTGTATGCGTAATTCTATCGTACCTCCATCATTGTCCGGGCCGGTAGGATTGTGCGTGAATTGCTGGGAATCCGAATCGATATCCTGGCGTGCTGCTCCTGAATTATCGACTGAGGCGTTCGCGTACTCCTGGACAGCAGTGGTCGCGGGCTCTGGACCCGATCCAGTCGATTTAGGATTGGCAGACAAGTCGTGGTCGGAAGTGGAGAGCGGTTCGGGGGCAGGGGGCGGGACGGCACTGGTGCGCTGCGTTGGTTCGGGACCAGGGCTGGGAGAAGGTCCAGGACCAGTTGACTGTGATTGGGGCTTGGGCTTGGGCTTGGGCTTGAGTTTGGGTTTGGGCGCTGGCTCAACCGCCACTTCTGGATCTGGCTTCTCCTTTTCAGGTGGGCGCTTTGATCGAGAGCGAGAACAAGAGCGAGAGCCGGAACGAGAGCGAGAGCCGGAACGAGAGCGAGAGCTGGAACGAGAGCGAGAGCCGGAACGAGAGCGAGAGCCGGAGCCGGAGCCGGAGCGAGAACTAGAACGAAGGGCAGCATCAGTGCGGGACTGGGACCCAGAATCCGAGCTAGAATTGGAACTGGAATCGGACTCAGAGCCAGACTGTGAACTTGAGTCTGAGCTCGAGTCTGAGTCCAAGCTTGAGCCCAACCCCGAGTCTGAGCCTGACTCCGAGTCTGATTCTGAGCTGGAGGAGCTCGCGTCGGGTTCTTCTTTGCGATAAGCCCTGCGGTTGCTGCGACTATCCTTGCTTGACGATTGGCGATTAGATGCAGCCTTAGGGCGAGATTGATCTTCATCGGAACTGTCAGACTCGGATTCCTCCTCACAGAAATCCTCGCGAGTGAGTCAGCCACCCTTCGTGGACCCCTTTTTCTCCGAAGGGACTTCTTTGCCGGCAAGCTTCCTGGAGTGCGATGTTAGCAAAGTGAAAGGAATGAACCTTTAACATACATGGCACGCTTATGTAGCTGCTTCTGAACCTTGAGACACTTGGCCGGGACAGACTTTTGAAACGTCTCCAGGTCTTCGAGGTGAGCGGCATAGAATCTGCCCACCAATCCCATTTCGGCCTTGACCGCCTTGAACTCTCCAGTGACATGTTGATGGATGTGAAATTGAAGCTAAGAATCGTTGGTAAGAGTCTAAACATTCCTAAAAAAGGACCATTTGACTTACGATTGAGCATAAGGAAGCAAGAGTTTGAAGCGGCGTGATGCGGAAACGTTCAGGGTACCATATCCCAGCCAGACGTTTACCGATATAACACATCTTATGGAGAGATCGAAGCAAGGCCGGGTGTTTGTAGTAGCCTTTACGGGGTTTCGCACCAGGCTTGATTGCATTAAATTAGTGATAAGTTCAACTGATATAAACATATCCACACCTTCATGTAAAAGTTCACCTCCAAGTCTTTGACGTACTTTGTAAGTTTCCGCCCCGATAGCTCCTTTAGCTTTGGAAAGGAGTTATCGCAAACGGCAACAATGTTGCTGACGGTCCGAGACCTATAGCTGTTTACCCGCTCTTTCACCTATCGAAGTATTGGTTCAGAGCGACTATGAGCATATCAAGAAGCACATACACAAGATATGTGGCCATCATCGATGGCGTATTTCTCGACTGAAACATTGAGCTCGCGGGCCGCATCTTTCCAGGATTTTCGGATCATACGCTCGTACTCAACAACGCTGGGGAAAAACCCCTCAGATGCTAGGCGGGAAACCACAATCCACAGCGTTTGATTGATCATCGAGTTCTCAGTCCCTTTGTAATCGCGAGTCAACTTCTTGTTCGACACTTTTTCCTGTACATAGAATCATCATTACTAAATATGTTCGTCAATAAACACAAGAAACCTACCTCCGAGCCTGATTCCTTGGACTTTTTTTTGGGATTCTTCTGTACGCTCACATCGGCACTATCGCTGGCATCAAGCATTATTATATCAGTGTCGTCCACAATCCCTCCGAGCGCCGTGTGATTGTCTTCATGAGCCGGAACTGGAGGTGTCGAGGATGTACCACATGCACTAGAGCGACCTGACACGGCATCCCCCTTGCTGGCTTGGGTGTCGGAGAGAGTAGACGTGGGGATGGCTAGGCTGGAAGAGAGTGGCCGCGCTGTTCCCGAGGCCTTGGTTGGAATTGCTTGCCCGTCCTGGTTTACTTTGAGAGCTGTAAGCGCATTGCTGAGGCAGCATTGGCGACATAGACTTACTAGGTGGGCCAACACGAGAACGCTTCGAATGGATCTCCTCGCCATTCGCATTAAACTCCCGCTTGCGGCTGGCAGGGACAGGGGTCGATTGCGAGACCTTCTTGCTTTGATCTTCTGCAGCACGAAGCGCCATGATGGGTGACCCGAACACATCAAACTGCCTATGGTCAGCACTTATTGTGGCGTTTAATTGGGAGACTCACTGAAGATTCCAATGGCAAAACGAGCTAGATTTCCACATGGGGGTCTTTGCGACCGGCTTCAATGCGGGGCGATCCTTGATCTGAGGCGGCGCTGGGGGCTTGCCCTTTGACCACTGGTATTCCAGCTCCCAGGTCTCTTTGGTCTTGAGCTTGGAGATTGCCGCCTTATCACGACCATGGATTTGGTCAATTAAGAAGTTTCGACGAGCCTGATCGGCACGTCCTACTTCAGCGCTGGTCAAATCGTTATCCTCATCTGGAATGGTACTTAGCGCCTGTATGGATGGAACAAGTAAATCGGCGTACCAATGGTCTCCAACGGCGCTTTAGGGATACTCCCCGGTTTGAATGACTTGGCCAATTTGGACGATTTGGACGACTTGGACGACTTAGGCGGCTTGTCCGACTTGTCCAACTTGGAAGACGACTTGGATGACGACTTGGATTTCTTCTTAGGTAGTACTATTTCCTCATCATTGTCCGTCGAATCTTCTGCAGCCAGAATAGCTTCTTGATGCTGGATCTCTTTTTTCCGCGCCCTTTTCTCTCGAGCTGCGTCCGAATCTGATATCTGCTTTGCTACAGTAGCCACGTTGTTGACCAGTTGCCTTTTCATTTAAACAATCACTCACCGAAATTGCGCCCGCCTGGTGTCCAAGTGATTGTGCGTTTACCTCGACCAGTGTCCGGAGTTTCCGACATGGTTCGGTAGAACAGTGAACGTAGACGAAGGTGGGGATAGTCGTGTGTGGTATCGTTTGCGTGCCTACCTGAAACAGACGTTGAGCGTCAACATCAGGGTCTTTTGCGTTGTACCTGTACTAACCGTACCGCTCTGCTTGACCCGCACCAAAGATCACGATCCAATGTAGAAGTGTGAACATTTTTCTCGCTTTCGGTTCACACTGCCGTTCACTTCTGTGCTTTCTAAGAACGCATCTTGTATTTCTGTCGAACGGTTTGTGCATTCCAACTGCTCGTGTATCCTATGTTTTGTGTATTCTACCATTCGTGTGTCCTGTGTTTTGTGTATTCTACTGTTCGTGTATCCTGTGTTTTGTATATTCTACCGTTCGTGTATCCTGTGTTTTGTGTATTCTACCGTTTGTGTATCCTATGTTTTGTGTATTCTACCATATGTACCGTCTTCGCGCTGCCCGTATTGTATAAGAGAGCTTTGCCAGTTGATGCCGTACCCTTATCGTTGTGTCTCTCCCACTTCAACCAAACACTTGCTTGAATATCGGCCCCCACTTGCACTTTTATTCACCCTGAACCAAGAGTCGTTGCGCATTTAGCCATGGTAAACAAGCCACATAGGTGCAAGAGGTGTCCTCGACGATTCAAAACACATAGTCAATTGGTACAACATCGGGAGCACGAGCACAATCAGCCACCCCAAGAGACAAACCGTAGCTCCGAGTCCCCCGAACACATTCCAGTCAACGATCCTGGGCAATGCCCGTACTGTGATCATATCTTTGACGGCCAGCAAGGTCTCATTCAACATCTTGGTCATCCAAACGCATGTAGAGACAAACACCGATTGTCTATCAATGCGGATACTTCATCAATTTCGTCGGTAGATGTCAATGACCCTGATGTCAATAACCCACCATTGGAGGACCAAGCACAGGTCAACTCACCCGAATACATCCCAGATGATGATCTCGATGCCCTTCACGGTGTGGGTGGAGCACGGGATCTCACTCACAGCGAAGAGAGCGACCATAACTTTGGCAATGACGACGATGCCAGCAGTCTCTCAGAAGGTGACTTGACCGAAAGTGATAGTGAGGCCGAAGATGGAATTGGATCGGGAAGCAATTCGGATGAGGATTCTAGCAAAAGCGATGAAACTATTATGAGCAAACATGAAGGAGATATAGATATTGGCTTACCTGAAGGATACGAAAATCCACGCACACCGTCGGAAGGAACAGTAGACGATCCGATAGAGCACCAAGCCCATGTCGAGTTGGAAGAAATTGTCGATCAGTACGGAATTAGGACCTACATTGAAAAGTATCCAAGTGCTACAGCTGGAGAGCCTGTCGGCCAAGTGGTGGTCGGGGAGAACCAACCGTATCCGGACGTTGGGGAACTTGCGGACTGTGATTCTTTTGAGATCGCAAAGCTTTTGATGGAGTCGGGAGTGAGCGGGAGGTTCCGTAACTGCTATCTGAGGCTGAAACGAGTGAGTGGTTAAGATAAAATTACTCAAAATAACTAACCGGCTATATAGATTAAGGCACTCATGCCGTGGAAAAACAATCGCGCTCTCATCAAAGATGTCGATAAATTGCCGCATGGTCCAGACTGGGCTGTCTCAGCGTTGCGTATTAACGGAGCAACAGGTGCCGAGGTTGTAGAGAGCTGGACTCGTAGTCCACTAGACGTCCTGAAGCAAATGGTTAAGAGTAAGCAAATTGGTCCGAAGATTCAACTTAAACCGGTAAAGAAATACGTGACACCCGATCGAACGGAGCGTATTCGGGATGAAGGCTGGACGGCTGATCGAATGTGGGACCTACAAGTGAGCTGTTTTCCCCGCATATAAGTCGATTTGATGCACATACTGGATTACAGGAAGAAATCGGGCAGAAAGACCCAAATGCGACCGTTTTATGCTGTGTAGTCTCATCGGATGAGACAAAATTGACTACGTTTAGCGGCAATAAAAAGGCTCACCCGGTTTATATGACCCTCACGAACCTACCAAAGCACTATCGCCGGAAGATTTCAAAGCGTGCAAACGTATTAATTGGATACTTACCGGTACCTAAGCTTGACTGCATACCTGATAAGGAGGAGCGGCGTAAAACAAGGCGAAATCTGTTTCACCATTGTCTTGGTGCATTACTCGAGCCTCTAGCGAAAGGTTGCGAGACAGGAGTGGAGATGGAATTTCACGACGGCGGTATTCGCTGCGTATACCCAGTGCTCACGGCGTACGTCGCTGATTTTCCTGAGCAATGCAAGGTAGCTTGTACGAAAACTACTCACTGTCCAACTTGTACCGTGAAACCAACTAAACGAGGTAATCTAGGGGGCGCACCTGTTTGCAAACGTGACGATGTACTTGATGCCTTAGAAAAAGACATGACTACCGGCTCGGCATTGTTCAATCGACTTGGACTGTTCCAAACCATGCCTGCGGCTGCCCCCTTTTGGAAGAACCATCAATATACGGACATCGGGTGCCTGTTAACGCCGGATCTGTTGCATCAGTTACACAAAGGAGTACTGAAGGATCACCTGACAAAGTGGGCTACGCATATAGTCGGGAAGCGAATTATTGACAAACGCCATACCACGATGCCCGAGTTCCATGGAATGAGGCACTTCAAAAATGGGATATTGTCAGTTTCTCAGTGGACGGGGCGCGAATTAAAAGAAATGGCGAAGGTGCTCTTACCGATTATTGCGACCGAGGACAACGAAGTTGTAACGGCCGCGCGTGCTTTGCTGGACTTTGTATATCTGGCTCACGCTTCTTCATTGAAAGATACGGAGTTAGCAGCAATGGAGATTGCGCTGCGTACCTTCCACAAGTTCAAGATCATATTTAGGCAATACGGAGCCATATCTACAAAGAAGGGATTCCACGGGATCCCAAAGATCCATATGATATTGCACTATGTATACATTATTCGTCAGCTTGGGACTCCAGATGGGTATAATACGGAAACGTCAGAGCGCTTACATATTGATTTTGCTAAACTCGGATATAGGGCGTCGAACAAAGTTAATGCAACCAAACAGATGGCGCTGTATATTCAGCGCTTGGAGGCATTGGCGATGCATCAATTGTACCTGGAGGAACAAGCTGAGAGGTTACAGCAAGAGCAAAACATTTGGGAGATTCATCAGTACCAGCAACAAGTTGCGCCCGCAACTTGGGAAATGATCGATGAGGATGAGGAGGAATGGGACGAGTGGTATGACAAAGAAGAGGCAGACGAAGATGCAGAGGAAGAAGGAGACATCGCGTTTGGAGTAGTTCGTGATGTTGATGTGGATGATATTCTGGCCGGCTTGGGAGATGTGGTTGGGGAAGGAGGATTAGCGAGCAGAGACGGTGGCAGTTGGGAACAAGAACAGCCACGCGCCGATGATCCCCTGGATCAGCATCCATGCTTCCACCCGGTCCCTGAATGCCACCTGGCTAAGACGCCCACCACCCGCGGCGTTGAGATCAGTGAGATCACCACAATGAACCTCGCGCATGGACTGGCCAACGATCCCACGCTTTTCCTCCGCCGAGAACACCCAGAACAAGCTAGGTCGATTCGCGTTTCTGAACGAGTCAAGCTCAACGTCTGGTCTTGCGCTCAATTGTTTCACGCACCCGCACCATTCAAACCTTCTGAGGGTTCGCATATCAATGTCGTGCGGGCCCAACCAGCGAAAATCGATTGCTTTGAACGTATTCGTCGACCTCCCCAGTTTGACACGGTCTTGATCCTGAGGGACAAAGGGAAAAGTGGGATACATAGTGAGCCGTTTTTTCGCTTGATTTTTAAGTTGTTAACATATATGTTACATTTAGGATACCAGGCTGCGCGTACCTGTGTGATTTTCACACTCCCAGCTGCCCTTCGTAACCTTTATTCTGAGCCACTTGTGTACGTCGAATTGTTCTACCCGATGAGCAACCATCCGCAACCCGGCACAGGCCTGTTCACCGTTACACGCGCCTTAAAATCTGGCACAAACCTTCGTGATTGTGAGGTCGTCCCACTTTCCCTGGTACGGATGACATGTCACTTAGCGCCAGTGTACTCAACACTTGACATCGACAACAACCTTGGCCCGATTACCTCTCACTCTGATCTGCTTCAACTCTGTCGAACGTTCTATTTCAACATATTTGCAACCTACGCACTGTACGAACTTCTTCGGCACTGGGGTCAGGATGGGTCTCCTTGAGTGTACAGTTTAGATTGGGTTCGGTATTGATAGGTACTCATTGGTTCATGCGTGCGAGCGTCGATTTTGCGGTGTTTCTTTGTTCCGTGCTTACTTGTTGTTCGACGTGCTTTTATACTCGGTTTTATAATGTTTACAGCCCTATCGTTTGGACTTGTCATATTTTCAAGAACAACCCCTTCCCTCTCATCGTTGCGCTGTATTTTTGTTTCAGCTTTAAATAAAAGAATTGTGTTGATTCGCTGTTTTTCAGTTGTTGACGCCAGTTTACTTTAATCGGACCCGTGCCTGTTGTCCGCACAGCTTTCCCAACCTTGACCATTACCAACGCTGCCGAGTAAAGAACAACACAACATGTATGTGTACGTACCTATCAAGCCGCCTGTTATAGCAGCAGTCAATTCTCTTGATTTATTGGGCTGACGTGCTTGCAATGAACTAGGCTGCTTGATTAAGTACCTCCATGGTTGACCAGCGAGCACCCTCGTCTCTGGATCATACACGCTGTATGAATGAATCGACGTTTTTGGTTCGTGAGCCAAGTCCCGGATTCGCCTTTAACTGTCTACCGAGTCCCTCTCTTTTCGCCTTACACACTACGTGACCTGATGCTCCATTCTCGCTCTTGCCGCCAGACACCGTCTTTGTCTGTGACGTAGATTCTCTTGTCGCTTATCTACACCATTGTGTCACCTCTGCACTACCCTCCTGCGACCACGTTCAGTTTTCAGATGCAACTCTACCTTGCGACAGGCTATACATATTCGTTGTGTGTTTCTTCTGGCTCTGGTGGCGCCGCTGTTGGCTACTCGGACACTCGTCCCCGTTCAAGAACCCTTATCCTGACCGCTGTCCCAAACATGATCCTGCCTGTCCGAAAATGCAGCAATCTGGCTTGCTCAAGGATATGCATGCCCTTGCGCCATTTCCCTCCAGAACTGCGCGGTTCTCGATCAGGCTTCTTATTTGCATACTCACAGCATCTCATGTCGAACCGGTGAGTCGATCTCGTCAACCAATTCAATTCGTGACTGATCGTGGCGCAATCGTTCAGATGTATGAGTCTCTGCACTTAAGTGCGGTGGCGGTACCACGGCCAGGCATGAAAACATATCATACATACAATGGACAATCTATGGACACTCCTTCCACCGCACGTGTTGGCCACCTGCAGACGCTGCCGACCGTGACCACCCGATCAATCCACCCCACTGCGCTTGCAACGCCTACCACGGCCTTTGTGGTCACTCCTGCAAGCGCTTCAATCATCTCACCCGTTTCGCCTATTCAGTCCCGTTTTGGAATCCTGATGACCCATGTCCAGAGGCTTGGGGAGGCCAGAGATCAGGTCATGGACGACGGCGCCAAGACCGAGGTTGGATCACCCGAGTTGGATCAAGAGCAAGTGAAGATGGAACGACAACAACACGTGCGACTCCCCTGCGCACGTTGCCGCCACCCGAACTGGTGTCGCGTGATATGCTCCAGAGTGGAGTGGTTTCGCGTGATGTGTTGTTGCGCAAACCTGCGGGTGCAACGCCTGCACCCGAATCTTCAAGACAAGTTGCAGTCGGCATTCAAAAAGTGCCTGTTGCCAATGGAACGAACCAGTTCACGACCATATGCGCCTTCATGTACTGTTGTCCCTACCCCGACTAGGGCTGTTTACCCTCCGGCCGGCGTCGCACCGCTTACTGCTAGTCATCAAGGTCCGCCGCAGGGAGGATTGACGGCCCTGACCGAGCGCAACGATGAAGTTGCGGAGTGGAAGGAAATGCAGCACGCAAAGGAGAGAGCCAATATTTTTGACAAGGACAGAGAGTTGAGCATGGCTGAACGTGCCAAGATGGAGAAACGAGTTTGTCAGCAAGAGCCGGTATGTGGTCTGCGTGCATATGCATCTGGTATCGTGTTTTTACTTCTATCTTTCTTTCGGGTGGCTCGGCGCCGCATATATACGCTCGCCGGGCGCTTTTCATCAGAAACAAGTATGATTTCGACTTGAACGCTGATGTTTTTGATATTTTCTAGCAATTTTTGTCAAGGTCATCAATCGTATCTACTATGGATCAGATGACATTCCCAAAGCTCAATCCCCAACCACCACGACGCGCCGACTCCCGGACAAGTCAAATGAATACAACAGCAATTGTTCAACTGTCTGCAAATAGGCCTCCCAGTCGTACTAGTCCCTGACCCTGCCTTCAATGCTCAACTCGCTCAAAATTCCCAAGACCCGTCACAAACGCTAATGCACGTTGATCCGAAAAGATGTTGTCAGCGAGACAGCTGCGGTCAAGCCGTAGCCGCCTGCCAAAGAGCATGAGCCTTGCAATGTGTTCGTCCATTTATTCTTATGCTCCATTTCTAGGTACTGTACAACATATTGAAGACCTCATTGATGTGGATTGGCTCGGGTCCGAGTTTATGCCCTCTCTCCTCATTGATCCCCGCCGTACTTTCCCGCCTCTTTCAAACTCGCGTCAAAATCCGGATTGGACAAGGGCTTTTGAACAAGGCTTGGACCGAGTGAGTACCTTTGTGTTGCTTGTGTTGCTTCTTTTGCATGAGCGCTCATCGTTTATGTTTGAACCAGGCACCCTCGGAGCTCTCAACGTCGCCAAGTGGCACGCGCCCTCGATTCAACTCTCACATAGCATTTTAAGGTGTGAAGCGAGGCTTCACGCAAACATGTTGGCCTGTCCAGTCTCGGTCAGTTTATCCCTTGTCAATTACGACTCGGTATGTCTCCCCAAACTAGTTTTACGAATCCTTGTACTGATCCCGAGGATAGTTCTACATCGTCTGCCTGCCGTTACACCACGCCTGCTTGCCTGAGCTCCCTCATTTCCGCAGCTTACATGCAGAATTCCACCACTACGCTGGAATGCTACATATTAACCCAGCTTCAACGTCGAAGGTTTCCCGGGGTCTGTCAAATCCCAGTGCATGGACGCACTAGTCCACCGAGTTGGTCAGCAAACCGTAAGATACACTGCACCAAAGCTCTGCTCGCACCTGAGCACCACGCTCAAAGCTCGATTCGCACTACGTCTGAGCCCTTCACGCGCATCCACCCGGTCCTGTCGCTATGGGGTCTGCAAAACCCCAATCGGTAAGCGAATTGCAGGATGCGCTGCACGAGCACTGCATCGAGCCCCTCCCAGTGAGTACCACACTGGCCATCAACGGTTTCGCTTTCTGTGACTAAACTTTGCCTTCCTTAGTTCTCTGTCTGACGGGCGCGTGATTTCTACGGTGTGCCGCATTGGTGATTACTACATGTGACAATTGTACAAACTTGTGAAGATAATGATAGAGCATGGGGACCTTGACAGTGTGCTTCGTGGTGTACTTAAGCTACGTAGGGCTACACGGGATGACAGAAACGTACGGTTGACTACTGAAAATCAAGCAAATAAGCCCCCAAATACCTTGTTCTACGCCAGAATTGAGGGATCGTACGTAGTGCTACACAGCGCTACGTAGCGCTACGTAGGCTATGTAGAAACTGTAGCCAAAAAAGGAAAAATGATGTTTTTCCTGATGTTGGGGATTCGCTGGAGGAACAACAGGAGGGGGCGGTGGAGGGTTTCTCGGGTTGTAGCAGCGTGGTGGCCTCGGGCGTTTGGGGTGGGAGGTTCATCTTGGGGTTGACCAGTCGTTGAAGGGCCGTGCCCTCTCGCAGTGCCTCACGCCGAGCTGCCGTGCACTCCATGTCCGTATGACGGTTCACAGTCTTGCGACTGTACTCCTGATTACAGAAGACGCATGTCATCTTTGCAACAGGCGACATGATGCTGCAAGTCGTCAAAGTGAGCGACCGTGAGCGGTTCGAAAACGCTGAGGGGACTTACAAAACGAACGGTGTCGAACTGAGCTCTGTCAAGTGGACGGGTGGTAGATCAGTGATCAGGGACTATATTACATGACAAACCAACGTACCAGCATTGTGGCAGAGTCCGTTTGCTGCACTAAGGCGCCCAAAAGACGGCCGGTCGAGAAATGTGGCGCATTCGGCATTGGGAGCCAATTTGACACAGAGAATGAGCCGCGCGATCGGAGGTGACGGAGCGACCCAGGTTGGCGGGGAGCAAATATCAGAAGTGTTTCAACCCCGGACGAATATACCAGCTTGTGCATATATTCCGATTGTGCGAATGCGCGCCAAGCGCACTCGCACAATCGGGTCTTTGAACTATAGCTCGGATTAATAAATTATTAGGAACTTCCCACGATAGCTCAAGTAGTGCGTACTCATCTCAAGTTAAGCGGTGCCGAATGCAAACTCGTATAACATCATAATAGCAACTGTAGTAACCCATAATGTGGACCGTACTGGTTCTAAATCAATACATTAGAGCGACTTTCATCCAAAACGCGTCTGAATACTTACCCTGCCAAGCGCGGTGATCTGGTGTGGGAGAGCAATGGCCCACAGAAACCAAAGGTGAGCTGAGAACCGGCCCAGAACATGTCAAAAAGTGGAGTCAAAACGCGCTAGATCCACCAGTCGCGAGATTGGGGTGAGGCGCGGCGCTGACGTGGCAAAGGTCGCTGTCGAAGTTGGGTCAAGAAGGGTGGCGTCACGTGTTATGTTGCTCCACCGCACAGAATCGTGTTGCGTCATCCCACGGCGGATGCAAACGCTAAGCGCCAATGTTTTTTTTACCTTCGTCGCGACCACCATAAGATGTGCCTTGTCCCTTTGCTTGCGTCACCCATCCCTTGCTTTGACCTTGGCCACGTCATCCACTAGCTCTTGCTATCTGCTATGGCTCCTAAACCTTCTGCTCGTAAAGGCAAGAGTGCCGACAAGGTCGCTGCCAATACCTCCAACCCCGACATCGACCCTGACATCGAGTCCGATGCTGTCAACGGCACGAATCGCAACTTCAGCGGCTCCAGCAAACACGTACCGAAGGAGTCGAACCGGAAACGCGATCAACGCGAACATGACTACGAACTCGCCACACAGCACGCTGAAAAGAAGCAACGCGCTTCCGATCGTCGGCAGGAACGTCTTGCAGAGCAAGACGAAGAGATGCTTGTACAGCAGGACGAGGAGACGGAGCGCGAGGCACAACTCCGCCGTAAGTTCTTGTTTAGTTTTCTGAATTTGCTAACATTCTTGATAGGTTTTGCCGCCAACCAACAAGCACGGAACGACAAGCTCAGCGCCCAAGTGCTGCAGCTTCGCGCTATGGTCGAATGACGTGAGCAGCCGGTCACAGCACGAACGCCTGGCGCCTCTGGCTCTGGCTCTGTTTCGAATTCAAACTCGAATTCGGCTCCCACTGCTTCTGCCTCGCATGCCCAGGCTACCGGTGGTCAAGGTCACTTGGCATCAAACCCACCCCTGATTCCCGTTCCTGACTCTATGGCAGTGGTTACTATGAGTGGGATTCGCAAGGACATGGGGCTGGTCGACAGCCCCGTTGGCTCCAGATTAAAGTAAGTCTATGACGACTTGATAGAAGTTAACTAACATACCTTACTAGGCAACTATTCGAGACTTCATATGTCTCGCCGCTCTTGATCTGGGCGTGTTGTGGAAGCGGCAAAACAAAACACAACTGGGTAATCTCTACAGCCTGGTATGTTTGCTGCTTCTCGCATATGCGCGTACTAACCACGCATTGTCACAGTCTCTTGAACGAATTCCAGAGCTTCAACGGTTCGAAAATAACTGGGCAGCCGAGTACATTACTCACAACATATTCAACCATCGCCGTACCTATGCAAACAAGAAGCAGAACAAGCTCATCAAAGCCTCCAATGGCGCGGACGGTAAGAGCTAGCAAGGGCACCATTCAATTACTCACCAACGTCTATAGATGAAGACGACAACGATGCTGGCGGTGGCGGTGACGACGGGGACAGCCACAAAGAGGAAGGCAATGGTGAGGGTTTGGACGGCAGTGACGACAAACGCTCAGACGGTAAGTGACTTGCTTTTGTGGGGCTTCAATTTGATACTAATCTACAACTCGTCCGGATTTGGATTACAGACGCCGAGCACCCAAATTCTCGACCTACAACACCACGCTGAGGAACGACTCTTGAGCCCCCCTTGCCTCTGTCGTCTGTTCACAGTTCGACCCCCAACGCCGGAAGTGGTGGCACTGGTCCGTCGTCGACACCAGCGGCAGGCCATGAGACCCGCTACACAACTGCCAGGTCGACAGCGAACGCGCAGGAGACACAGCAAGGCCGAAGTGACGGGTCGAGCAACGCGCCCCGCGAGAATAGCGAGAACGAAGCGCCAAGGGGTAGAGGTAGAGGTCGCGGACGGCCTCGTGGGTCTGGGCTTGGCGGTCGCGCCAGGGACAGTACAGGAAGGGGCAGTAATTCAGGCCGCGGGAGAGGCAGCACTCGTGGCCATGGGAGTGATAGGGGTGGGAAAGGAGGAAAACGGGGCTAAAGGGAGGAAAACGTGGTGGGAAAACGTCCACAAAGCCCTTGAGTGACGATGACGCGGGGACGTTCCCCGAAGAACCAGAGATGGCAGAGGACTAACGAGTACGTCATCCCCCCTCCCTTTCTTTCATCACATACATCCATCGAACGTGTCCTGTGTCTTTTTTCTTGCTATTTTCCCGCCTTGCATCGTTTCCTTTACTCGTAAACTCTGTATGGTGCTCAATTTGCATACGCGTCCAGCTTTATCGTCTGCGGGTCCTCCCGGCTTGCTTTGTACGCGACATGGTATGCTATCCGTTTATATACAGTGCTTTAATATATTCACCACGAATCGCGAGGGTGTGAAGATTTTGGGATAAATGAAAGAGCAGGCGGCCTGTAAATGAAAGAGCAGGCGGCCTGTAAATGAAAGAGCAGGCGGCCTGTAAATGAAAGAGCAGGTAGCCTGTAGGTGAGTATGCTAGCGCTAGCGGCAACTGTGCTTTGGATGCAAACGGTCAAGACTGAGGGGAGAGTACGGTGTAGTGGCACAAGTAGAACAAGTAGTAAGGTGCGCGACATGCAGATCCATCCAAGCAAACAATCATGTAATCTTCCCACGCCTTATTAGGCAATGCGTACTGGCCGGCGGGCCGTCAGAGCACTTACAGCGATACAGAAAGCTGGGGATGGGACTTATGAAGAATTGAGAAGGCGTGATGTCTTCGGAAATCGTAAATTCATGTTGTAAGATAGTGTTTAGAAATAGCCTGATTATACACAGAATGGGTCGCGTGCTAAGCATTATGGTCCGAAGGTTCTCGGGGTCTCAATTCAAACAAGCTCTGGCTACTTAATTTTTGACAAATCGATAACAATACATGACATATAGAATGGAGAGTGAGAGCGTTATCAGAAAAAGTAATTAAACCTCTATGTGCTCTGGTGAAGTTCTGTGACGAAGCATCTTCCTTCGGGCCCACTCGCTCGCAGCCGCATTCGGTCCGTCGAGTCCGGCAGCATAAGCATCCACAAACCGACGTGACCGCTTGAAGTACCTACCATTGAGCAATAGCTGTCAGTGGCACTCCAGGCAACCTAAGACTCAGGGAGACTTACTGTCGAATCAATTTAAGGGAAATAGAATCAAGGGCCTTGACCATATTCGCCTCCACATCTGCCGTTAGGCTTGATGACGGAGACTTTCGATAGATATACTTAGCCCGACCCCAGCACTGTTCGATTGGATTCAGTTCACAGTGGAACTTTGGGAGGAAAATTACTTCGGTGCCGAGTTCTTTGGCCAAGAGTTCTAAGTTAGACTTTTGACCGGCTGCCATGTCAATAAGCCTGAAAAGAATTCGACGGCAGCAGCAGTTAGCTAACGGGTCGGCACATTTAAAGTTTGCACATTGTGCTTTCAAATGGGAAACATCATAGCCCTGTTCTTTGAGCAATGTTGCCATGCCTTTAAGATTTCCATTGGGAAGATAAAGCTCCTGCTCTGAGCCGCTGGGGAGTGGAAGGTTCATCATACAGACTTTACGTAGTCTACCATCTGCGCCTACTACAGTCGCACCAAAGGTTTCAGACTCTCCTTTTGGCATCAATCGTGCAGATGGAGCTGCTGCCGGCCGCTTAGTACGTATGCGTGCATTATCGTATACGAATATATGCGTTCGCTCCGGGTATTCTTGCATTGCAAGTTTGGCAGCAGCTTTGAAATACCTGCATATATCGTCGTTGGTCATGTACCCGTCACAGCCTCTTCCTGCAAATAGAATCTTTCGTGCTTGAGATTCCCTGCATGTGGTGTGTTAGTATCAATCTTGTGCTTGCTCCTACGGTGCATGCTACTTACCCATCTCGACTCTTCAGGAAGCCGTATTCCGCTGAGACAAAATCGTATGCTGTAGCCGATGCACCTGGCCCCTTTTTCATCAACGGCAAGTGTTTATTACCAATTTTAAACCAGACAACTGTCTTTCGATTGTTCGCAAAGAACGTTGACGAATCATTGAACCAAATCACTACCGGGCGCTGACCACGGGGCAGGTCTGGTAACTGATCTTCGCCGGTCGTATCATCCCAGAGAGGAAGGAATGGCTTAAGAGCCTTCATTCGAGGGGCATAAGTATTATTTCGGTATTCGACAACGTCAGCGCGCTCATGGCCATCGAAATATTGGCCTGTAGGTTGTTTCCGCCAATGGTACGCCATCTTTTGAAGCCAGCGTTGCACAGTCTTGGTGGTTATTTTCTTCCTTATGTCGAGGTGCCGTCTGACTGCTGGATCAGCCAGAAATTTCACGATGTCTTCCGAAACGACATATCTCCCCTTCCTCTGGAGAAACATATTGATTTCATTTGTGAAATCTTCGTTGTCGAGGAGCGAGTGACTAGAGCCGCCATACTTGTGCTTCGGTAGCTCGCCTGTAGCAATGAAGCGCTGCACTCGCGCCCGAAGATGCCTTGCTGCCCAAACCCCACAGCCTAGCCCAATTGCGGCTTGATTCGAAGCTTGGATGAATGACAGACCTGAGCGCACGTAGAAGCGAAGACAGGCTGCCATAGCCTCGCACAAACGGCGGGCCAACGCATGTAGCCTGCATAGCTTGTACCCAGCCCCTTTATTTCGAGGTGGGTGGAGCAATTTGTTGATTTTTTTTTCAAAGCATTTGCAGCGTCATCGTGCGATGGTGCAAATTTGCCGGAACGAACTCGGCAAAGCGGTATTGACTTAGGCTCGCAGGCACGCAAGGCACAACTATCGGTTCAACTATCACTTTGACGCTCGACCATAAACTCACGTTGTCCGTCGACGAACAATAAGCTTGAATGCTTAGGCATCGGCGTAGCACCGACGGACTAGCCATCACACCCAAGGTCTCCGGTCACAGTATCACCGGTTGGAGGGGCGCTCTGGGGAGTGTAAACGAAGCGAAACGGCCATTGGATATTTGGTGAGTGATCACCCGGGGTACGAGGCGTTGAGTAGGGTAAGTGATTTGATTGGGGTAATACAGCAGAAGGGATACAAGAAGTCCTTGTTAATACAACCTTCCTCTCTCCCTTCTGCTCTATCCATTTGAATCCAGATCCCTCCATACCGCCGTTGCTGAGTTTCTGACGTTTCTGTCAATCAAGTTAAGTCAGAAAGTAAAATATGTATATTGGGAAATGGGCATACCGTCGGTCTGATATTGTTTCGTGCCTGTTCCAGTTGAGTTTTACGTGCTGTAGAAAACGGCATAGTTGTGGCTAGAAGAAAGAGTTTGCAGAGACCCCAGACCATGCTCTCAAGTAATTAACCCGTTCTGCTGACTAAGTGCGAGCATGTGAAATGACCTATATTTTCTTGTTGTCCCTACAGTCAATCGGGAAGACTCGAAGACGACATTCTGACAACATCACGCCTTCTTAATTATTTACAAGTCCCATCCCCAACTTTCGATATCGTTGTAAGTGCTCTGACGGCCCGCCAGCCAGTACGCATTGCCTAATAAGGCGTGGGAAGATTACGTGATTGTTTGCTTGGATGGATCTGCATGTCGCGCACCTTAGATTGGGTGACTGCCTGTTTTTTGAGACATTCAGCTGTTACCTGTAAATTATTTAACTTTAACATTCGAGTTCGAGATTGTTATTCGAGCAGAACTGTGGCAAAAGCTGTCGTGTCAAAATTTGAGCTCAAAAAGCACGTCTGGATCATCGATTTCAACGTCTTAAAAACGGAAGATTTAACTTTGTTGAACTTCGACACAGTAGCAGAGCACTCGTTTGGCTCAAAATTTTACCAATTTGTGGCGGATTCTGCTACAGTTCAGGTGATTTATTCGTGTTAAAATCTGCTATACCAGAATCATCACGAGTATAGCGCTGCCTCGGTTGTGACTCCTGGTGCAGTGGTGGTTGATGACACCGATCTTTCGATTATGTATACCAATAATTGGATAGAATACGTGAGATCCCATCCCAGGATTTCTTTTGTTTACTTATCAACCAGCACCACGACGCGCTAGATTACTGGCGCAGACGGCACGTATCAGCACATGTATTTCAATAGCTTGACCCATTGCAACAGTTCTCCGGGATCTTCCCTAAGGTTTCAGTTCAATGGTACCGCCTTGTGGTATTTTTCCGATGGATCGGCAGTTGTACAGCTGAGCATTGACGGAGGAATGCCACAAACCCTGAATGGTCAAATCACTAAGGGCAGCGCGGTAATGTGGCTTCTAGTTCCATGATTATACTTGTTGAGTCGCTCACCAAGGGGCAAAACCAGTTCACTCAACAGCTAGTTGGGAGTGCAACAAACCTGACCGCAAAGCTCCATACTGCTACTATTACCCACATCGGACCGGACGGAGCCTTTGCATGTCTCGCCTTCTTCATGTATCTACCAATGTACTTTTTATTTTTCTTCCCTTTATTTGGCAATGCACGTGACAAATTAATCCCAAACTCTAGTACCTCTACCGCCAGTACCCCTTCCACAAGTGGGAGTCCTACATCCACCTTGATTTCCACTGCGACCCCGAGCCAAGGACAGGCGACAAGGCAGAGGTCCTTACCAACCGGGGGGATAGCAGCAGTCCCTGTTGGGGTATTATTGGTTCTGATCGCCATTGGGGTAATTTTTCTTTGGAAGCGCCGTTCACGGCAGGTACAGACTGGCACGCATGGCACACACACGGGCGATGATCCGTTGGGAGATAAGGAACCTGGTACTCCCAATTCACCTAACCAAACGCCAATGACCTACCAACAAACCTACCATCCATACGGCAACCCTCCAGTATGCTTATTGACCGAATATGCAGCAACTATATTGCTGAAATTATACTTAGGGTACAGGAGCTCCGGTTTCTCCAGGTACATTATCTCCTACGAAATTCGAATAACCCGAAGTTTGCTGATCATTCCTTCTGATAATTAGCTACCAAGATGAGTACGTCGTATACAGGCCACCCAGAGCCTCGGTGATTTGTTGTTGCCCAGCTACGGAGGGCTTCTTTTACTTGAAACTCCGATTATCCAAGTGTGTCTGCTAATATATACTGAATACCGTACGGTATTTCTTGAAGCCCGCCTGATTGATGACCCATCCGAGAAGCATAAACGCTCATATCACCTGGGGTGAGACATTTCACTTGAACAAATTGTTAGGAACATGGAGGCATTTTGCGAGGGCTGTTAAACAAAGCATTCAGCGAGCATTCAACGATCCGCTGAAAGCTCGTTGAATGGACCTCGTTAAGCGGCCAATTGTATGGTACCGCCTCCTGGGAAACCAGACTGGCCTTGTATTTTGAAATCCGACCCAACAAAGATCTGCTGCGCGACCACACCACGAACTCGACGTCCGGAGGAGAGTGCTCCCGGATCCATAATACGTGAGAGCAAATACAATGCACACATAATGCACACGTAATGGCAGCATATCCAGTGACTGTGTTACCCAACAGCTTTCGTAACCGCTGGAGACGAAGGAAAGTGGATGTATGGCTGGTGGAGGGGTTCATGAGGCAGAAAATGGTGAGCAGGGTGCCCCCCTTGTCCCACTGCTACACTGCTCGATAAAAGAAATTTTCCGTAGCGCGCACGTCAAAGCCGCATGGCTAGACCCCTGGCAGTTACTGGAGCCCCTAAGTTCCAGTCCCATATGAGCTATTCATCGCTCTTCAGAGCACCTATCAACGGGATATTTTGTACACACGCTCTTTATATATTAATCTATCGACTCTGGGCTACACGTTTTGATAGCTATTCTATTGGTAGTGTACTCGGTGGAATACCACCCCCTGACTTAGCCTGTCGCTGAAAGTGACACTATCCAAAACATATGTATATAGAAATGTTCGCCCCGCTTGGGCGAATCGAATGGTATATTTACATTTTTGATAGCTCTTCTCGTTGCGGTTGTCTCATCGAAAAAGTGTTTTTGACGCCTCGGCGTTTATTTTTCGATCGGGTCAGACTTATGAAAACAGCCATAATACATGTCCGATTTTAACAGAAGGCCGTACGAGATCGGCCATCAGACAATCGCCGCCTCGGTGTGTTCTAGCCTTCTCTCACGTAATGTGACCGATCAAATCTATGAGGGCCGGGCCAGGAACGCAACAATCAGACGGCTCTCCCTTGCTGACATTTATCTACACACAGTGGCTGTATTGAGCTACGACTTTGCTCTCGTGAGCAAACCGATCAGGGGCGGGCGCTTCAAATAGAAACTATGCTTGGATGAGCGCCGGCCTGTCAAATGAAAGTTTGCGCATGCTGAAAGATCTGCTTGGCTCGAACCGATAAGAGCAAGCCACAACAGACGATTCGAAGACAGTTGCCCTTCTGCGATGTCTCTCATCTGCTTCTCTCTCGTAGCACTAGCCTGGGCCTCGTGTGTATCTAGTCAGACACCAAGCTCAGTTCGCATCGATGACTCAAGCGTGTACAGCCTGTCGAATCCGACCGGAATCCAATATAGCAAATTAGGGTGGAATTCAGTCACGACCGTAGATGCGAGCCAGGTTTATCAGGGCACATACACTGAGAACAGGATTTATGGATATCAACTCTGGTTCGCCTTCCGGGGTACGTCTGGGTCGCACCGTCGCGATCATGAGAGATGATGCATATTCTTTTGGTTTCAGGTAGTGCATTTACGTACTACGCCGACCGGCCTCCCGGGTTTGGTGCAGTAACGTTGTCCCTCGACGGCGGAGACAATGTTAATCTCAATTGGACAAATTCCGGTACCACCGTAATGTACCAGCAGAACATTTGGAGTGTCCAAGGCCTCGACCAAGGTGACCATATCATCGTGATTGGGAATGCGAATGTGAACAATGCTACAATTGGATTGGACTATTTCACGTAATCATCTCAATTTCGCTCGTCGCCGGTGTCTAACGTCGTTTTCTAGCGTCTCCTCCTGGGGAGGCAATGATATCTCTCCTAACGGCTATGGACCGTAAGTGGCGCTGTTTCTGCGACCATTACTCAATATCGAGTACGCCTGTAGCGGTGCGTCTAGCGTAGCTCAAGGATCGGTCCTTGTAGACAATGAAAGCAACGGCGTGAGCTATTCTGGATCCGCGTGGGACATATGGGTATGACTATACTGATCAGTCAATGGATTGAAATTTAACCATAATCAAACGATTCAGCACACCGATGCAAACGATACTACTCAAGCCATGTTTTTCAATCAAACCGAACACTGCACGCGCACACCCGGAGCCTCAGCATCATTTATATTCAATGGAACGGCTGTCTGGCATTTTGCCGACGATTTCTCGGGTAACTCCAAGGTCAAATTTAGCATTGACGGAGGAGAGGGCCAGATCATTGATACTGCTACGACCGGCCATGCTTGGGTATGATCCATCTTTGTTTTGGATGGCAGAGCAACAAGCGTAGTGACTCCTTCTCATAGACAGGTCAAAAGATGTTCTGGAGCGCCACAGGCCTCGCTCCTACCTCGCACACCCTCACTCTCACTCACGTTGGCACAAGCGGGGATTTCGCATGCATAGACTTTTTTATGTACCTCCCAAGGTACGCTATAAACCTTGCGCCCAAGAAGTCGTTCAAATTTGCTTTCAATCCAAAGCTCTGCGAGCCCGCCGAGTCCCACTTCAACCTCAACTTCGTCTCAGACTCCAACTGCTACGCCGACTCCCCCATCATCTTCGTCGACACCCGTGGCGGCTATAGCAGGCGGGGCAGCGGGTGGGGTGGCTTTATTGGCCCTACTGATTCTCTTGGTCATCTATTATAAACGTCGCCCATCGCGCCGATGGTCCGACGAGTCCCATCATGAGACATACACAGGCGAAGCAGCGTACTCTACGAAGCAGGTCAACCCGGGTTACGACACAACCACCGCCGGGCATGGGTCTGGTCAGGAGTACAATCCGTATGCTAATCATGTGCGTTTATGAGTATGCGTCGGATCATGATCTCAATGATCTTTGTTTGCAGGGCGGAGGTGGTTCGATGTCACAAAGTAAATACTTTTATCCACTCGAAGTGTACCATATTGATCCGATATTTCGTTAGCTACCTGGAGCGGCCCGACCTACAGAGGGCACGCCGAAATACAACAATAGGGATGACGTGATTGTATTACCGTCTGTGCTATCGTGACTGTTTTACCACCCCAACTCTCCAGAATCCTGGCTGACGCCATTAAATCGCGATTTGATGTATTAGTATCCATCTACGAGAGAGAATATGATCCATTATGAATTGGAATGAAATCAGCATCCAGCAGGGAGTGATTACTGCCTATCTGTTTGTAGGGGCCATCGCGGGAGAAGCCGCTGCAGTAGCCGATGACCTTTTGGCAACATTCACCTTGCCCTCGTATACGCACAACGTTCTTCTGCCTAATAAGAATGGGTCTGCCAAATATAACGTCATTAGCTACGCGGAGTAACCCAAACCTTGAAGGACATCTAGAGATTGAATAGTGACACGATGGGACGAAGCCTGCGGAGGAAGCATCGTGAATACTCAGCCGAAAGAAGAGCGGGTCGGACAGCTCACGTGACCCCTTGGCCTCGTACAGAGGCCCACGACGAGGTGCGCGTGTGTGTGCGCCCTCGTGTTCTTTTTATTCTATATAATATATTTCATTCAATATCTTATGGTCGCAGGCGCGACATTCGATTGTTAAGATAGCGCAGGCGCGCCTTTTATTCTCTATGATAGCGCAGTCACGCCTTTATTTACTATGATAGCGCAGTCGCGCAATTTACTCTCATAGCGCAGTCGCGCAGTGTACTCTCATAGCGCAGTCGCGCAGTGTACTCTCATAGCGCAGTCGCGCACTTTATTCTCATAGCGCAGTCGCGCAGTTTATCCTCTTAGCGCAGTCGCGCTTACTTTCACACTCACGTTTAGGGTAGCAGTCACGCCCACTCATATCAGGTTTGACTTGAGTGTTCGCTGCCGGGGGGCATCATCATGCCCAACTTCACGCGAATCCAAGTGACACGTCATCGCCACGTAACTGGATGTTGCTAGAAGTTTCGGGGCGCGACACTCAAGTCCAAACTAAGACAAAATAAATTACTAAACGGGTACAGATTACCTACAATAAGGCTGCACTATACTATATCTGGTATGCTCTACGGGGCGCCGTTGGTCTGCCCCTCCCGTCCTGCGGCTGGCGCCAGATGCCTCGCGTCTGGCGCCGTCTTGGGGGCGGCCTCGCTGCGTTCAGCGCCTTGGCCGTGTGTTCCCGCCCTTCCTGCGCCCGCGCGGATGTGTTTTGGTTGGGGGCGATCCCCGCGGTCGCACTCTGGGCGGCCCGGCCACTCGTCGGTCCGCCTGCAGCGGACCGACTCCCCCACCAGCACCGCGAAAGCTGGGCTCGGTGCATATAGTTCGCATATATCGGCACGTCCGACCAAGAGCGACCAAGGCTGAGTGCAAGGCTAGCGTGGTGGTATTGTCATGTTTCATCTAGGGACTCGTGTTTGTTACGGACTAATGGGTACTGTATTTATATGCAACGTCCACAGGTTTCGCTTGATGTTTTCCTGGCTGTTTACGAGATCGGACGCTTGGCCAAGTGCAACTGTATTGTGCCCTGGACGTGAAGTAAATTTAGACCAGGGGATTGACGTGCGGTCCTCGGACTGAGGTGCACGCCCTCGACCATCATCGAGAACTTGCCATCCTACCCGAATTGATTCAGTATGTAATGGCGAACACCACATCACCATGGGCGCTCGGTCCAGGAACCGAGCTGTGCGATCTTCACCTTCACTTGGTGTGCACTTTTGGACATTTGTCGGGGTTCAATTGCCGTGTTTGGACAAGCAGACGATCAAGAAGGCAATTCGTTTTCCTTTTGAGACAGCTAGAACACAAGTTCATCAGCAAAAACCACCTAGGATCCCAACCCTTTGAAACTGGTTTTGGAAAACTGGGTGTTGACCAAAGGTGTTTTGACCTTCCCCCTCAATTTTAGCTAGTTTTGACCACCCCCACAGGATCCCATGGAGTCGAAACCAGTTTGGATCCAGGGGATGGATTTTGACCAGTCAAAACCCGGTCTGCTTACCATACTAGGAAATAATGTTGCCAAGACTTGCCTTTTTTGGAAGTTGCCAAAAAAGGAAATGAAAAATAATAACATTTTCGTTATTTTCCCAGGATCCTCTTTCCTTTTTGGGCACCTTCCAAAAAAGGCAAGTCTTGGCAACATTATTTCCTAGTATGGTAAGCGGACCAGGTTTTGACCAGTCAAAATCCACCCCCCGGATCCAAACTGGTTTCAACTCCATGGGATCCTGCGGGGGTGGTCAAAACTAGCTAAAATTTAGGGGGAAGGTCAAAACACCTTTGGTCAACACCCAGTTTTCCAAAACCAGTTTCAAAGGGTTGGGATCCCAGGTGGTTTTTGCTGATGTTGCAGACCGTGTATCGGCCAGACCCAGGATTTTACTATTAAGAATTGTCAAAAGCCAATGCACGGTCTGCAACTTGTGTTCTAGCTGTCTATGCGTCCAAAGCGTGCTACTAAATATGCTCATACATATTGAGCATACGTACATATATTCTTGAGCTTATTGTCGTGCGTACCGTTGACGCTTTTGGTCATCTGAGACTAGGGGGTATTGTGCAGCATTTGGATCTGGACCACATTTGCTTTATATCGCCTCAGATTTACACTTACATAGGCTCCTATTATAATTGAGATACTACTGTAGGCGCAAGAGAACAACGTCGCTTACATAAAAGCGACGGGCGCTTAGACATGTTTGGCCTTACTTGGTATATTTGTCCCACTGCGTCGCACCCGCCTGGGACATGGGACAACTTCAGAGCCGCGTCAGTGGCTATGTGTCATTTCTTACGAACTAAGAGGAAGCAGTCAAGGCTATTCATCCGTAGCAATGAGTCAGTGAGGAAGACGTTCTTAGAAGCTTATAAACGTGTCTTACGGGTTTTGGTTGTAACATGTCCCAGATGTATGCTTCAATGTATTCCGATGCCGTAGTACTTTTGAACAATTGCTCATTCAGCGGTGCAAACTACCTCGTTCTCATTGATTTGGGGCGTGTCTCTAATGCTTCTAGACGCTCGCACCGTTCAGGACGCTCTACAACTTGTGAACACTATAGCAGATTCAAATCAGGAGGGGGAACCGAGGCTGGAGGAAGAGCCCTAAGTGCTCCATCGAACATCATCTCTAATTGATGAGGCAGAAGTGTGCTTCGGCCTTCTCGCTACGCAAAGGCTCGGTGGAAAACTATACTTTACGTGTTTTTCGCATTTCAACTAAATTTATTTATTTAATTTCGACATTATATGACGTCATCATATCACACATTGTCCCACCGCGTCGATGGCTCCCGGGACATGGGACATTGGAAATTCTGAACGTCGCGTCAGAATCAGGTGGGACCGGGACCGACGTTGTTCTCTTGCGTCTACAGTATCTCTACATGTAAGATAACGTCACTGCCCGCCCTTGTTTCCCCTAAGTACGCTAAAACAGGGGAAAATGCGCCCCCTGATGACCGCTTATATGCATGTACGTTTACTAATAAACTCGCCGTCAAATCGTGCGAGCACACACTAGAGATGACTCTCACGTGCACTTTGTTTGGCTCAAATCGGCCAATTAGGTGCTGATATCGGTGGGTAATCCGAGGCTTGACTATGTACTGCCTTAAATTTCAAATGTCTTGCAGCACAATCGACGACCAATTCAACCGTACATCTTCAACCTCAGATTGAAATCCTCTGAATCTCGGCAATAAGGTAGATACTTACGTACTCTACAATGTCGATTAATACCACTAACGTCAAGAACCGACCGCTCGCTGGCTAGAGCCGTTTCCGCGAAAAGTCCATCACGTGCTGCAAGACTTGACAAAAATCATAACAAAGCCGTCATTTCCAGGTTGAAGTCTCAAAAACAATGCGTAAGAACTCAAGACAGGAATAACGCCCGCAGAAAATGGTTTGTATTATGCCGAGGATTTTAGCTTTTCATGCAAAATCAACAGCGGTCCTTGAGCATGGCACATGTACACATATGTATGTGAAACCATGCGTCAACCATGACACAATCCCCCCACTGCCGAAAGCATACATCGCTGACCCCCCTATGATGGGATCTGTCTTGGAAACGTCAGATGAAACATATCTCTCCTATACAGAAACACATGTACCCTATCCAGGTGTGCCTCCCGTACCTGGCGCATCAATACAGGACGTAACAAAACAGTTTCAAATGTTCATAGACCCACAGTCAAGAGGTCACGTTCTCACTCTTGAGCCATCTTGGCGCACGTTTTCAGACGTGTGTCGGGGGTTTACCTTCCATTTTGAGTATAGGGTATGCCTCGGGCGCATTTGATCTACAAAAAACTCCCTGAAATAGACAGCGGAATTATATCTGAGCGCCACCCTGTCGAGTTCAACCTTGGCGCAAGTTGAAATCAGTACGAATCCGAGCCTATAAATGTAGTGAGTGAAGACTGGTATGCAATACCTATCGGTATCGCCATGTCATTCGCTTATTTCTGCCTCTTGGCGCTTGTGTATGGATCTTGCGGGGCGGCTCAAGGCACGGCACCCATTCGGGTCGATGATGCAAGCATGTTCAATTTGTCAAATCCGTCTGGCATTCAATATAGCAACATAGGATGGAGCACGTTCACGAACAGAGATCGAAGCCAGGAGTACCAAGGAACCTATACTGAAAACCGGGTCGGTGGATCACAACTGTGGTTCGCATTCCGAGGTAATTGCTCTTTTATACATTGGACATAAGTGCTCAAGTTAGATATCTTCTGAGGACGGTCAATTGCCTACTATGCCGATCGAACTTCAGACATAGGAGTGACTAGTCTATCCATTGATGGTAGCGAAAATATCAACATGTTCCAGCTGAACGCCACAGCGGAAACCCTCTATCAGCAAAATATCTGGAGTGTCAATGGCTTGGACGAGGGGGACCATACTATTGTGATTGGTAATCGTTTCGACAACACCTCAACCGGCTTAGACTATTTTTCGTACGTGCCCGATTCAACAGACCACCCGCATACGACAGTAGACCTTTTACTTAGAATTACTCCTTGGCCTGGCAGCAACATCATGCCCGTGACTCACGGACCGTAAGTGACCTTTCCAGCAACCTGATATATAACAACTGAACACCTCACAGTGGCGCATCCGCTGTACTACCAGGAGCGGTACTAGTTGATAGTGAGAGCAGCAAAATAACCTATTTTGGCAAAAGTTGGAAGCCATGGGCATGTACTATCTTTTCGGCAACTTCGCAACTCTTACTGATGACGGCACAGAATTTTACTTCAGACTTTTCAATTCAAATCATGTTCTTCAATACTACCCAACACTGCAGCCGCACGGCAGGTGCTACGCTCTCATTCACGTTTAACGGGACAGCAATTTGGTATTTCACCGACAATTATGCTCGCAACACCAAGGTTATGGCTGTTTTCATAAGTCCGTTCCGATCGAAAAAATAAACGCCGAGGGTACAAAACGGTAATCCGACGATTTCTTCGCAACGAGCAGGGCGGTAAGGATTCTGAAAGTATATTCGGATTTGCCCTACTGAGGCGCATATTTCCATGTACATAAGGTTTTGATACGATGAGTTTCAGTTATGAGCGAAGGAAAGGGGGGTGTACCCCTGAGTGTACGACAACTAGGGACGCTATCAAAAAGTGTGTTTGCGAAAGCATGGATAGAGGTCTCAGCTATAAGGTAGTCAATTTTCGCGTTGATAGCCGCTCTGCCCGAAGAGAAATGAATCATATCATTCCTTGACCAGGGCAATTCTGGCCAATCATTAGTCATATCTCGCCACTGAGGAAGGCTATCAACGCGAGAATCGACTACCATATAGCTGAGACCTCTATCCATGCTTTCGCAAACACACTTTTTGATAGCGTCCCTAGTTGTCGTGCACTCAGGGGTACACCCCCCTTTCCTTCGCTCATAACTGAAACTCATCATATCAAAACTGTATATACATGGAAATATGCGCCTCAGCAGGGCAAATCCGAATATACTTTCAGAATCCTTACCGCCCTGCTCGTTGCGAAGAAATCGTTGGATTGCCGTTTTGTACCCTTGGCGTTTATTTTTTCGATCGGAACGGACTTATGAAAACAGCCATAAGTTGAGCATCGATGGAGGAAAAGATGAGATCGTGAATACTGGGACCACTGGCTATGCTTGGGTATGCTCCGTTTACTCGTTTCATAGATGACAGTATCGCTCATATAAAGACGTGATTATCTAGACGTTGCAGAAGATGTGGTGGAATGCAACCGATTTGACACCAGAGCCACACACACTTACTTTGACTCATGCTGGTACGGATGGAGACTGGGCTTGCATTGATTTTTTTATGTATCTCCCCAGGTGCGTTCATGTTTCTACTATTGAAGCGGCTCACAGTTGACGTTTTCTAAGCCATGTTTCTGCAGAGACCCCTGATTCTAGCTCATCTTCCAATTCGAGGGAAATAGTAGCCATTATCGTTGGGTCAGTGGCAGGCTTGTCCTACTTATGTTAGTCATTTTCACCATCATGTGCAAACGGCGTCAGTCTCGTCAAACGTCAGATGGTTGTCGCCATGAAATTTACGCAGGAGATGCGGCATATCACAATACGCAATCCAAGCCAATGTATAGCACAACTAACGTTATGTACACATTGTAGTCGTTCTGTAGGCAGGGGTAGCATGGTCTAAATGTTAGATATCATCCGTGGCTGTGTGCATATAGTCATGTTATTCATTCCCGAACTATTGATTTACACGACGTAGTAGAAAATTTATACAAGAGAGAGTTTTTGTCATGCTCAACTAACAATTACTCAGGCAGAACTATAACTCTCGACGACAGGAGGTCAAGTTCTTGGGTCGTACCCTTCGAACTTGACCCTGTTTATATATTAGCAGAAGTACAGCCACGAGTACACGTATGCAAACTACAATTGGTCTTCGGATATGAAATGAAAGACGCGTCAGCGCTTACAAATAATCCAGAAAGTTCCATGAGTCACATGACATGCAAACTAAACATAAATATACCAGAGAAAATATATTAAATCATTATTAATGTCTACGACGCCTCCTGGCTCGTGACACTACCCCCTCCTCAAGGTCTGGATGACGTAGGGCCTTTGGATTCTCTCGATGAAACTTTCGTACAGCTCCCATGGCAGTATCCAGGTGTTCCAGAGGTTCCCAAGTATTAGATTCTGGACCATAACCCTTCCAGTGAACCAGGTATTGTACTTGGTTACAACGCTTTCGGGAATCTAAGATTTTTTCAACCTCGTATTCTTCTTCTCCTTCAGGAGTGACTTCGGCGGGGGGCTGGGGTGGATCTCGTCCGAACGGGTCCTCTTTTTTGAGGGAGACTAGGGAGGTGTGGAAGACAGGGTGAACCTTGAGCGTATGCGGTAGATCCAATTTAAACGCATGGGTCCCCTCTTTCTTAAGCACTTTGTATGGACCAATCTTTTTGGCTGATAACTTTGCCACAGGTCGTTCGGTTTTGATATTGCGTGCGTCCAACCATACCTTGTCCCCGACGTTGATAACTTCTGGCGAACGATGTTTAAGATCGTAATAGTGTTTAATTTTCTCGTTCGCTAAGTTAACCAAAGATTGGAGCTCCTCCATTCGTAGTTTTAATTGATCTGCCCTTCCATCTGCATGTGGGACTGCTTCGTCTGTTTGTTGACCTACAGAGAACCTAGGGTGGAAACCGTAACATGCAAAAAACGGTGTTTGGTTGGTAGAAGCGTTAACACTGTTATTGTATGCAAATTCAGCCATTGGTAGGATTCCGACCCAATCATCTTGTTTGTATGCCACATAGTGTCGGAGATAGATTTCGACCACTTGGTTTAGGCGTTCTGCTAGTCCGTCCGTCTGAGGTCTAAAAGCAGTAGACAGAGATGGTTTAATATCGAGCCTTTTGTACAATTGTTTAAGAAAGGCTGAATTAAACTGAGGGCCTCAATCCGAAATGGTTTTGGACGGTAATCCATGTAGTTTCCAAACGTACGTAACGAATAGGTTCGCAACGTCAACGGCGGACGCCCGAGAGGTGGTGGGTATGAAATGGACCATGCGCAACATACGATCTACGACCATAAGGATGGCATCGAATCCTTCTGACTCAGGAAGACCTGTGATCAGGTCGTAATTGATATGGTCCCAGGGACGGGATGGGAGTTCGATAGGGTTTAACAACCCCGGAGGAAGTTTGTTTGAATGTTTGTTACGAATGCAGGATTCGCAGTTGGATACATAGGAGTTGACCGATTTCTTGAGGGATTTCCAATGATATTTTCGATTAATCAACTCTAGTGTCCTAAACTGTCCCGGGTGTCCTGCAGCCATATTGTCATGGCGACTCGCGAGGATGTCTTTGCGAATAGCGTCGTCGCTGGGCACGTAGATTTTGTCTTTGAAAATAAGTAGTCCATTGTTCCAGGACCAGTTTTTAACTTTATCGTTCTTTTGTAGAGCCTCTATGATGTGACTTAGCCGCTCGTCTCATAAGTAAGCGTCGCGGATCCGGTCGTCAATGACTTCATCGGGCTCAATTGCGGCAATAAAGAGGGCGGGATCGAGTAGAGCTCGGCTCTCACCCCCCCCTAAAGGCCGGTGTTCATCTTTCCGTGACAAGATGTCTGCTTTCCCGTTTGTCTTGCCAGGGCGATACTTTAGCTGGAAATTGAATTCCAATAGGAAACCTGCCCAACGAGCTAGGCGGCCCCTTAAATCCTTTGAAGCCTTGAACGGCTCAAGGTTTTTGTGGTCCGTGATGATTTGGACCGGTAGTGCAGTACCTTCCAGCAGGTGACGCCATTCCTTGAGCACCTTGACTATTGCCAGAAGTTCTTTGTGATAGATATCGTAGTTGCGCTCGGCTGGGGTCATAGCCTTGGACAAAAACGCAACAGGGTGAAGGCGGTCGTCTTCTGAAAATTGTGACAAAATAGCACCGGTGGCAAAATCAGATGCGTCGCATTCCAGGAAGAACTGTTTGGAGATGTCGGGGATGATTAAAACGGGAGCGGATCGAAGTGCCTCTTTGAGTTGTTTAAAAGCAGAAGCGCATTCTTCCGTCCATTCCCAAGGATGATTTTTTCTAGTTAAATTAAATAAGGGCGCAGCAATGCGCGAATAATCTTTGATAAAAGTCCGATAAAAATTACAGAACCCAACAAATTCTTGTACCTGGACGACTTTTGAGGGGACTGACCAATCGATGGCCTTCACGACTTTAGCAGGGTCGACTCGAATTCCTTCTGGAGATACAATGAGTCCCAAGTAGTCGATCTCCTTGATGCTAAAGAAACATTTGGCCAGGTTGCAGTATAGATTGTGCTTTTGAAGGCGTGATAGCACTTCTCTAATGTGTTTTTCGTGGTCCTCCTTGTTCTTTGAAAATACAAGTATGTCGTCCAAGTAAATAATAACATAAACATCTAAAATATCGCGAAAAATATCATTCATGAAATGTTGGAAGGTGGCAGGGGCGTTGGTGAGTCCAAAAGGCATGACAAGGTATTCGAAAAGACCGTAGCGGGTTTTGAATGTGGTCTTCCACTCGTCACCTTCCTTGATACGGACTAGATTGTACCCCCACTTGAGGTCGAATTTTGAGAATATTTTTGCACCACGGAGTTTTTTGATAAGATCATTGCTCCTTGGTAAGGGGTATACGTTCTTCACAGTCATATCATTCAATTTTCGGTAGTCTATGCACATCCTCAGGCTTCTGTTTTTCTTTTTAACAAATATAACTGGGGACGCCATTGGGGATTTGGAGGGTCGAATGAGACCAGCCTCGAGTTGTTTGGTAACTGTTTTGCGAAGTTCCTTGTCCTCCTTAGGTCCTAGACTATAGATGGGGCCATGACGTGGTACCGCGTCGGGTTTTAGTGTGATTTCACAGTCATAAGGGCGATGAGGGGGAAGTGGCGAGATTTCTTCTTCCGTAAAAATCTTGGAGAATTCGGAATATCTTGTAGGGAGTTCGGATGTAGCGGCGATTTCCAGATCCGGTTCGCCACTTTTAACGATAGGGGAGGTATGAAGACAGTTTTCTGAACAATATCGGGAAGAGAAGACAAGTGATTTTTTATCCCAGTCTATGGCTGGATTGTGGAGTTTGAGCCAAGCCATCCCTAGAACAAGATCATGATTGCCGACGTTAACAACGTAGGCGTCTACTTCCTCCTCATGGTCAAAAATTTTGAGGTGGATTGTGACATAATGTTCGACTCGTCCCGAGTCAATTTCTCGGCCGTCGATAACTTTGAGGCGCCGGGGTTTGTCAAGTTTCTTTTTAAACAACTGGAAATCTTGTACAATTCGTTTGCTGATAAATATTGAGGAAGCACCTGAATCCAACATGGCCCATCCAGAGAAAGGTTTTCCTTGGATTACCGAACGTTTTTCTAGGGGGTTTTCACACGGCTGCGCACGGAACATCAACATGAATTGGGATTTGTTTTGTAAAGACATAATTTCCAAATCAGGAGAGAATACATGTGCCGCAGCCGAGAAATTGTCCATATTTTTTAATATATCGCCCAAAACTGACCCCCTAGCCAGGTTAAGGCGTCGTCTTTTACCGACTCATCGTCCGAGTCCGGTTCCTTTACCTCCTCGACCCTGGCTTCATACCCAGAAATGGGTTTAGATGGGCAGTCGCAGGCCATGTGACCCTTTCCTTGGCAGCGTAGGCAAGTGATTTCGCCCTTTTGCCTTTCTCCGTCTAGCTCCATGGGTCCCGGGCCCTTTCCTTTGGCTAGTGGAGGTGGAGGTGGAGCGCGCGATGTACCTGTCATGGGGCAATCATCTTTTTTGAGGGCTGGGAATGGAACTTGTACTGTAGTGTTTTGCCCTGCCCATTTGACGTTTGGAGTGACTTGACCCCGAGCGTTGCGACCAATCGACTCGATTTTTCCTTTCACCGCGCGTCCGTCCGTGCCAATCATATAGACCGCATCACCGGTTGACAATTTTTCGCGACTCGTGTTGTTCGACGTTTGCCCTTTGTTCTCGGATTTCAACGACTTGTTTGTCTGTGAGTTATAGGCTTCTACTCGCAGGTCGATTTCTAGCACACGATTGGCGACGTCTTGGAACGTGGTAGCCGCGTCTTGTGGGTCGAACAATTGCGCCAACATATGGGCTTTGATTGGTTTCATTTAGTCCGTCATAGAACATATCGCGCAGGACCTCGTCATTATACCGTAGGTATGTTGCACAGGCTTGGAAATCTCGTAGATATTCTTGGACCGACTTTGTTTGTTTAAGCGAACGTATTTTTTTACGAGCTTTTTCAGCCTGGTCGGTTTCCCCAAACCGTTTGTCGAATTCGGCCCAGAAAGTGGTCCAGTTTCGCAACCATGCTACGTTGCCATGCATGATCTCTTGTTCCTGATACGGTTGAATCCACTCCAACGCAAGCCCATCTAGGCACGAAATCGTGAATAATACTTTTTGTTGGTCCGTGGCGTTGGGGGCGCAGGCTATGAGATACGAGTTGACTGCAATTTTAAATGCAGTGGCCTTTCCCTTTTCTCCTTTGAATTTTTCTGGTTTCGCCAGTTTGACCCCATTACTGCCTGTTGAGGCGGCAGGCGGCGCTGGTGGCTGAGGATTGGGTTGGCGTGGCGGAGGAGGGACAGGTTGCTGAGGCGCAGGCCCAGGATTAGGGGCAGCGATTAGGGCTTGTGTGTCTCGATGAATATCATGAGCATATCGGTTAACGGTATCGACGCTTGTTTCCAGCGTGGCTAAACGGGTGTTGATTTGGGTTATTTCCCCAACGGGAACAATTTCGTTGCGTATTAACGCCAATTGGTTTCGAACCTCCGTTACATCGGTTTTTAGTTCATCCAGACTATTTTTAAATTCACTATGCATTCGTTGGAACAGTCCCAGAAGTGTATGGGCTTCAGCAGGACGTATAGTGGCGTTAGGGTCTAGATTATGCATAAAGGCTGCATCCAAATGTGCATCGGATACATGAGTTGCATGGGACACAAAGGAGGCTCGAGAGTCCGGGCGAGACGGGGGGGCATACGTATAATCGGCCTCAGGGCCCCATCCACTGGTGTTGGCGTCCATATTTATGCGTCTACGAGTTCGCCCTCGGGATATAGAAGAATTTCGGGCGTAGGGATGTCGGGGAGTTCGCCGGTCCGTGGTGGAGAATTTAGATCGCTTAAACTAAGCGATGCAGACCAAGGGTTGGAATCGGGGTGAAAAGTTTCGAAGAATACTTCGCGCACGTGTCCAATAACAAATGGGACAGGTAACGATTGATCGACGCGTTCTTCGACTTCGATGAGTTGTTCGTAAAAATATCAGTGTTGGTCGGTCAGAATAGCGTCGGCTGCTTGATATAATTGGATTTGAGCGCGGAGGTTACGGTTCTGGATTTCGATTTCGACCCAGTGGAGAGGATTAAAATGTATCAAAAGCCTATAAAGGCTGATGACTAAATAGATGGCTAGGTTGACGAGAGACACTAGCAAGGGTAAATAAGGGTTGATGCCTCACGCCGGAGGACTTACTGGCTAGTTTATGGGGTGCTCTTGATGCCGGGTTTCTGCGTATTTAATCACTGCCGACTGCTCCTCAACTAGCGTTGGACAGTCCTTATTACTAATCAACTGCCTTGGACAGGCGTGATGTAGCACAGGTTTTCTGCAAGCGGTTGGTTCGCTGACTGTACGGTGTGAAGCGGTTGGTCCTGAGACCAGTATACGTGGGCAATAATCCATGAGCGCCTTTTAGACACCTGGTACTGGATAGGGCTCCGGTGCTTTTGACTATTATGCACCTACTCCCAATCTCCGTTTCCCAGTAGGCTAGTACGCAAGCGATGTCTCAACTCCCAAAAACAGACAAACACCAAATGGGGAATAAAAGCCACGAGTGGCGGCGGAGGAATGTGGTGGGTCGGCTTAGCCGGGGAGTGTGCCAAAGGCAAGGGGTGGTTAAAGGTTTGGGACAAATGAGGACCCTTGCGATCGGTAGAAGAACTTGACCTAATGTCACACTCAACTAACAATTACTCAGGCAGAACTATAACTCTCGACAACAGGAGGTCAAGTTCTTGGGTCGTACCCTTTGAACTTGACCCTGTTTATATATTAGCAGAAGTACAGCCACGAGTACACGTATGCAAACTACAATTGGTCTTCGGATATGAAATGAAAGACGCGTCAGCGCTTACAAATAATCCAGAAAGTTCCATGAGTCACATGACATGCAAACTAAACATAAATATACCAGAGAAAATATATTAAATCATTATTAATGTCTACGACGCCTGCTGGCTCGTGACAGTTTTCACCTTACCACCATCTAGCCTGCCAGCTAACTATCTTTCAACTCTAAGCAGAGATACTCTATAGCCAGAATGATAGTTCGGACAAATAAGATATTAATCTCAGTTGAATAACAGTGCACAGGGTTTATCTTCAACATTCACCGCCTTGCCTGAGGAACGTAGATGCGAGGGCGAGGAAGGGAAAACGCGGGCAGTCCTGGGATGAAAAGATCAACTATAAATTACCAGTAGAAGCTCGGGTAAAGATATTGAAAAGGTGCCTTCAACAAAGAGTAACAGAAAGGCTACAAATCACTGTAAGTGAACAGCGCGACGAGACCTGCGCCGGACACATTCCAGAGGCGCGTTCAAACCAGAGCGAGTGGAAGTGGATGCTGTATTATGGTACATTTAGGGAAATGCGGGCGAGAAACTGGGCCATTTTCTTGGCTTCGTGGGTGCTTGAGTCCTCCATGAGATATTTGTTATACTCGAGGCAATGGGTGATAAGCGCCGAGCGACTTGGCGATGTCGAGAGGGATCGAGACGGCGGGGACGGTCAGGTGGACGGCAGGCAAGGCCTAAGACGGATATACAAATTGATAGAGGAGATAACTGGCGTTGAATACGATGGAGAGTACACAGCGCCGCATAAGGCGAGTATATGAGATAGACCGCAGGACAAATAGCGTACCAAATATCGGGCCATGAAAGAGAGACAAGCAAGCGTGGGCGAGCGGAGTACATACGAGACAGGTACACAGGTACATCATGATAAATATATAGGAGACGAAAAGGAGATATAAATAGAGAGTTTGCGATCGAATCCCTATTTGTTTGTGCGGGTTGCGATTCACGTGACTATTTCTACTCTGCCAAATCCGCCGGAGATCACGAGCGCTCGAAGCGCTCGAAAGTGCTCGTTTTAATCGTGACCGATCACGATCACAGCCTCACGATCGGTCTGGATTAAAACGAGCACTCACGAGCACCCGCAGCGCTCGTGAGCTCCAATCGATTTTGGTGACGACTATTTTTTATTCTAAAATACTGACCATTGCGCCACTCCTTCACTCGATCGAAGTGGAGTAGAAGTTGCCTAGAATGAGTCTTGGGACTCGTTTAATTCGTCTAAAGCTGTTCCCGGGCAACCGTCTAATCCCTCGTTATCGACAGCATACAACCACACTCAAAAATCGTAACGCTGACGGATGGATCTGACAGATACATCGTCAATATGCACTCTGGGCCATTGAGTTGGCCTCCCTAGAAGGTTTGAGTTCAATTTGCATGGTCAGATTTTTAGAACGAGAAATAGAAATAGTCACGTGAATCGCAACCCGCACAAACAAATAGGGATTCGATCGCAAGCTCTCTAATATAAGAGATGGCCCGAAGGGCCAATAGTCGGCGAGAGCGAAGCGGGGCGAGCCGCGTAGTCGTCCGAGTCGCGCATGCATCCGCCAGGGACGATATGGCGTGTGCGAGGGGCCTCGTACGATGTTCGGGAATGAGTCCGGGTCGATAGGCAAGAGCGTGGACGAAGGGGAGGGCGGGTACAGGTGGCTAAGTGCCGGGTGGTTCGGTGTTACGGCCGTGTAGCTGGTCGTAACATTATCATGGCGTTTTGCCAAAGGGTCCGGGCTAAGCGAACCAGGTTTCGACATGTAGCAGGCGGTAACTCACCCGATACTGGCGCTAGACATAAGTGAATTACAGATGCGGTATCGCACGGCAATGGCGCACAGTTCCATTTATATTATTTATGGACTGGGGAACATGTCGAAGGTCCACCCACGTCTGCTTCCTTAGTAAAAGGTACCATACGATGCGCACCAACGCTGCGAGTCGGATGAGCTACTTACCAGAGGAACTTAGTGGGCTCCCACAGAGATATGGCCGTTTTAGTGGTGGGATCGACTGCTCGGATGCAAAATTCGGGTGGTGTGGCTCGAAAGAAAAAACGGCCGCCGACGAAACGAGAGGATATCTCGCTCAGATTGGGTCGCACAAACAAGTGAGAGAGCTCAAAATGTGGGGGAGAACAAGGAGAATAGAAGTGCCACACCAGAAAAAGAACTGACCATGTAGACGACATGTAGAAAGGCCGTCCGCTCCTAGGGTTGTGCAGACCCCAAACCGTCTTTCCACGCAGAACTAGCATACGTTCTTCAATGTACAAGCTCACACACACTTTCCACGCTAGTTTCATCAACTAAAGCCGCACACCACCTCATGACCTGTATCCGCGAGACCGGTCGATTCATGTCGTCCTCAGGCACGTAGCACCCAGACACCAGGTGATGCAACACTGAACATGTAAATACCAAGCAGCAGATAACACGCTCCAACGGATCACAAACTCAAAACCGTCCACACGTGTGCCCTGTTCAGGTGTGCCTCTCGTACTTGGCGCGTCAATACGGTACGTAACGCAAAAGGTCGAAAACCCCTAGACCCACGAGTGAGGGGTCACGTTCTTACTCTAGAGCCATCTTGGCATTTATTTTCAGACGTTCGTCGGGGTATGCCTTCCATTTTGAGTATAACATCCACCTCGGGCGCATTAAATCTACGAAAAAGTGCCTGAAATGGACAGCGGAATTGTGTCTGAGCGCCGCCCTGTCGAGCCAAGTCTTGGCAGCAGCAAGACCAAATATACAGCAGCAGGAACTATAAATCCAGATGTTGCAGCGAGTCGAGTATCAGCAGTGGTGTTCTGTTCTTTCGCCATGCGTCTCCTTCGTGCCCCCCTGTATGCGCTCGGCTGGGTCTCGTTTGTCGCCGCCCAGAGCTCCGGCCTGGTCAACGTCGACGACTCGAACATTTTCAGCGAGTCCAACCTCGCGGGGATCCAGTATGGTGGCCGCACACAATGGCAGCACCTTTCAGCCGATACGAACTTATTTTATCAAGGCACTCACAGTCTCAACAAAGACCTTGGCTCCCAGATCTGGTTTTCGTTCCGAGGTGAGCTGATGCTTATGATGCTCGAATCGTGATTGCTCAATCCGTGTTTGTCTGATGCAGGTACCGGCATCGCATACTATGCCAGTCAGGATCCCGGATTTGGTGCGGTCTCGATATCTGTTGACGGCGCAGACGCAACCGAGGTCTTTTGGGTTAATTCGGGCACCGAACTCCTGTTTCAGCAGAGGATCTGGAGTGTGAATGGTCTCAAGCCTGGAGACCACACTGTTGTGATTGCGAAAAACAACGTGAATAGTCCCTGGATTGGCCTAGACTATTTCTCGTGAGTACATCACATCGTTGGGCGTTGATCCATGGGCTAATAATGTGCTAGTGTTACTCCCGTGGCTGGAAACAATATCAGGCCTACGATTTACGGACCGTAAGTGACGCATTTACCAGCGCCGATTTTCTTGGTCTAAATTATTACACAGTGGCGCATCCAATGTAACCGACGGAGCTGTGCTGGTTGACAGCCATCAGAACGACATAATCTACTCGCCTGCAGGGGACTGGAGATCATATGTACGTTCGCATTAATGTCTTGATCGCTTTTCATGCTCACAAGCCCATAGGCAGCCGCTGTGAATGATTCGGTCCAGACCATGTTCTTTGGCCACAACGCGTACTGTTCGAAGAACCCGGGTTCTAGTGCCACATTTACGTTTGAGGGCACTGCTGTTTGGTTTTTCTCCGACGACAGTAAATACAACTCACGGGTCTCGATTCGTGTTGATGATGGAGAAGCGGAGCTGGTGGAAACTGGTACCTTGAGTTCTGGTTGGGTATGTCCTCTTGCTCGATCCTATTGAAGTATCATCCGACCTTGGGTTGTAGGTTTCGCAAAAGCTGTTCTGGAGTGTGTCCGGTCTGGATCGCGGCAAGCATACGGTTACTATCACACACGCTGGCATGCTGAACGACTACGCATGCGTTGATTTCTTGATGTATCTGCCCAGGTAAGTTCGGATTCAAGGATGCGCAAATCCTCAATCCTAACGTTTCATTGCAGTTCAGCAAGTCCCCCGCCGCCGCCACGGCGTAAAAATTCAGTACCGGTAGGAGCCATTGCAGGTGGACTCGTCGCAGGAGTGATTGGACTCGTCGTCATCATTACACTCGCCGTCGTATACGTGCGCCGTAAATCCAGTCAAGCTAGTCCCGAAACGGCTATGTCGCCCGCAGAGGATAAGTCAAAGCAAGTAGACCCAGGATACAGCGGAACTCATCTCGAGTATACACCTCGGCCGATGTCTGTTCAGGGGGTATGTGATTATCATTGATTGTATCTATTTGGCGATTGATCTCGAATTGTTGCGGGCAGGGTGGAGGTGGGTCGATTGCGCCTAGTAAGTTCTTCCGCCTAATGGATTGGCATTCTTCTTATTGTCCTTTCGATAGCCACATGGAGCGGTCCAACGTATAAGGGACACCCGGAGATACAACACTAAGGCCAGGGTGGCGATATTGTTGTGTTTCATGTTTGGGCTCTTCTTTTACGGACTTGCGGGAATTACATACGACCTGCACCGATTTCATTTAATGTATGGATGCCTGTCCACGAATTTAAACGAGAAGATCGCACGCCTTGTCGATTCTATTGTGCGAGGAACGCGATGTAAATTTAGACCTTTGGAGTGACGTGCAGCCCTTAGGCCGAGGCGCACGCCCTCGGCCATCGAGAACTTGCCGTCCTGCCCGAATTGATTCAGTGCGTAATGGCGAACACCACATCACTATGGGCGCTCGGTCCAGGAACCGAGCTGTGCAATCTCCACCCTCGCTTGGCGTCCGCTTTTGGACATTTGTCGGGGTTCAACTGCCGTGTTTGGACAAGCACATGATCACGAAGGCAATTAGTTTTCCTTTCGAGACATCGTCGTCCCTGGCGTAATCTTGATGAGCGCCGGCCTGTCCGAGCCAAGCCCTGCACGTGTTGAATGGAGTGGACAGCCGGCTGAATAAAAGCAAGGGGCGCGCGATCATCTCTGTTTAGACCAAAAAAAGGCGTCGCTGAAGCTCCCGTGTTGGGCGAATATCTCAGTGGTCTTTATTAGGCCGCCGCTAAGATAGTCTATGATAAACCTACCGATGAGTATAGCGCTGCTCATACATCTCAGATAGATACCCGTGCGGAGGCCGTGAAGAAGTCGAAAAGGTATGAAACTGAGTTCAATTATTGCCAATTATACCAGCTACATCTATACAAAGCTTCGCGCGATTTGAATGGCATGTCATCGCGTACTTGAGCATATAAGACGGGAAATGCAGTAAGGTCACGTGGGACTTTTCCACACTTTCAGGCACCACGAGTGCGGTGTGGTTGAATCTAGCACGCTGGAACAAATATCTCCTACTCAATAACGGGTTTCCTCCGTATTCTGGAGCCTTGTAAAGTATAGCCGGTAGCCATGAAGATCGCACTTGGGATAGTCATTGAACATTGCCATGTTCATGAGACGGTTCATGAGAAAAGCCTGCACAATAATCATAACGAAGTCGCCGTTTCCCGATCGAAGTCTCAAAAAGTGACCCGCAAGAACTCAAGGCAGTAATAACATTGGCGGACAACGTACTGTATTATGCCAACGATATCAGCTTTTCATGCAAAACCAAGAACGCCTAGACATTGATCAGTCCTTGAGCATGCCACATGCACATATACGCATGTAAAATCAACCATGACGCAACTCCCCTCTGCCGAAAACATACATCCACGACTAACCTACCATGGGATCTCTATTGGAAACGTCAGATGGCTCATGTTTCTCCTATCCAGAAATATATATATCGCATTCCCGTGCGCCTCCCCTACTTGGCGCGTCAATATGGTACGTAACGCAATAGTTTAAATGCCCATTGACCCATGATCAAAGGATCACGTTCTTACTCCTGAGTCACCTTGGCGCACGTTTTCAGGCGTGCGTCTGGGTACACCTTCCATTTTGAGTATAGCGCCTGCCTCGGGCGCATTTGGTCTGCGAAAAACTGCCTGAAATGGACACCGGAATTGTTTCTGAGCGCCGCTCTGTCGAGCCAAGTCTTGGCAGCTGCAAGTTCAATCAACAGCAGCAGGAAGTATAAATCCAAACGTTCTAGCGAGCCAAGATTCAGCAGTCGTGGTCTGTTCCTTCGCCATGCGTCTTCTTCCTGCCTCCCTGTATGCGCTCGGCTGGGTCTCGTTAGTCACTGCTCAGAGCTCCGGCTCGGTCATCGTCGACGACTCGAGCATTTTCAGCGAGTCCAACCTGGCGGGGATCCAGTATGGTGGCCTCACAATATGGGATCACCGTTCTGCCGATACGAACCTTTACAAAGGTACTCAGAGTCTCAGCAGACATTATGGTGCTCAGATCTGGTTTTCCTTCCGAGGTGAATAGGTTTCTGGTGATAATACAACTGAGGTTGCTAAAATCTGTCCTTGTCAGGTACGGGCATTGCATATTATGCCACCGTAGCCCCCGGAGGAGGTTTGCTCTCAATCTCCGTTGACGGCGCGGATTCAACCGAGGTCGCTTTGCTAAATCCGGGCAGCGAACCGGCCTTTCAGCAAATGATCTGGAGCGTAGGTGGCCTCGAGCATGGAGACCACACTGTCGTGATTGGGAAAAAAAGCGAGAATGATTACTTGGTTGGCCTAGACTATTTCTCGTGAGTATGTCATATCTTTGAACTCTGATGCACCGGCTGATGATACCTCAGTGTTACTTCCTCGGCCGGAAATGATATTAGACCTACCATTTACGGACCGTAAGTGTCGCACTTATCAGGGCCGATTTCTTGGGTCTGAATTCTTACATAGTGGCGCGTCTAATGTGACCGACGGAGCTGTAATAGTTGACAGCTATAGGGACGGAATTGTCTACTCAGACTCAGACTGGAGGCCATATGTATGTTCGTGTCCGCGTCTTGATCTCTTTACATGCTCATAATCCCATAGCGAGCCACTGTGAATAGTTCAGCACAGGCCATGTTCTTTACCCACAACGAGACCTGTTCGGTAAAGCCGGGCTCTACCGCCACGTTTACGTTCGACGGCACTGCTCTTTGGTATTTTTCTGACGACAATGAATACAACGCGCGGGTCTCAATTCGCGTGGATGATGGAGAGGCAGAGTTTGTACAGACTGCTACCATCGGTTCCCGTTGGGTATGTTCTCTTACTCGAGCTAATCGACGCACCATCCAATCTTGTTTTGTAGGTTTCGCAGAAACTATTTTGGAGTGTGACCGGTTTGGATCGCGGTCCGCACAAGGTTACCATTACCCACGCTGGCACGGTTGACGAATGGGCATGTATCGATTTCCTCATGTATCTGCCCAGGTATGGTCGGATTCATGGATGCGCAACCGCTTAAACCTGACTTTTCATCGCAGTTCGGCAAGTCCGTCGCCAAGTAAAAAGTCAGTGCCGGTAGGGGCCATGGTGGGCGGGGTCGTTGCAGGAGCCGTTGTCCTGGCTGTCATCATCGCCCTCGCCGTCGTATACACACGCCGTAAATCTAGTCAAACTGGTCCCGAGACGGCAGTATCGCCCGCAGAGGATAAAGCAAAGCAAGTGGACGCAGGATACAACGTAACTAATCTCGAGTATGCACCTCGGCCGACTTCTATTCAGGGATTGAATACGAATGGAGTATGTGAATGATTATTGATTGCGTCTATTTGGTGATTGATTTCGAATTCTTGCGGGCAGGACGGGACTGGGTCGATCTCACCCAGTAGGTTCTTTTGCTCAAGGAAAGGGATTCTACTAACCGTTATCTCGTTAGCTACACAGAGCGACCCAACGTATAGAGGTCATCCGGAGATTCAACAATAGGGCTAGCGTGGCGGTATTATTGTGCATCATCTTGGAACTCTTGTTTTACGGACTTGGGGAATCAGATACGACGTGTATTTACTGATTTCATTTAATGTTTGCATGCCTGTCCATGAATTAAACACGAGAAGATCGCATGCTTTGTCGATTCCATTGTGCGAGGAACGAAATGCAAATTTAGACCTTAGGAGTGACTTGCAGTCCTTAGACTAGGGCGCACGCCCTCGGCCATCGAGAACTTGCCGTCCTGCCCGAATTGATGCAGTACGTAATGGCGAACACCACATCACTATGGGCGCTCGGTCCAGGAACCGAGCTGTGCAATCTCGCTTGGCGCCCGCTTTTGGACATTTGTCGGGGTTCAACTGCCGTGTTTGGACAAGCACATGATCACGAAGGCAATTAGTTTTCCTTTCGAGACATTGTCGTCCCTGGCTTAATCTTGATGAGCGCCGGCCTGTCCGAGCCAAGCCCTGCACGTGTTGAATGCAGTGCACAGCCGGCTGAATGAAAACAAGAGGGCGCACAATCGTCTCTGCGGCGGCACTCTGTTCCCTTTTCTCAACATGGCGTTCATTCGGTCTTCCCTCATCGCGCTCGCCTGTGCCTCGTACGCGGCGAGCCAGACCACGGTCCGGATCGACGATTCGCAAGTCTACAGCTTGTCCAACCCGGGGGGGATTCAGTACAGCAGCATTGGCTGGAGCCCGGTCACGAGCGGAGATGCGAGCAAGCGGTATCAGGGCACCTACACCCAGAACAACGTCTACGGCTCCCAGTTGTATTTCGCTTTCCGAGGTGTGTTGGGCGGCGCTTCATCTGGGACCCTGCTGACGAGCATGTTTTGGTCGTCAGGTAGCTCCGTCACCTACTACGCAGATCAAGCCCCGGGGTTTGGCGCAGTCACGCTCTCCATCGATGGTGGAGACAACGTCAACCTCAATTGGACAAACTCGGGTACGACGGCACTCTATCAACAGGCCATCTGGAGCGCCAATGGGCTTAGCGAGAGCGACCACACTCTCGTTATTGGCAACACCAACGTGAACAACGCGACCATCGGCTTGGATTATTTGGCGTAAGTGTCTCGGTTTTGCCAAGTCGCTCGCAGCTCACGACGATTGAAAGTGTGACTTCGTGGAACGGGAACGACATCGCTCCCTCCGTCTACGGGCCGTAAGTGGCTTAGATCCAACTTGTTTTCGTTCGGCTCATTCTTTGATCTAGAGGCGCATCGAGCGTAACCCAAGGAGCGATCCTGGTTGACAACACAAGCAACGACATCAGCTACTCGGGCACGGCATGGGAAATCTGGGTAAGCATGACCCTACTTCATCTCAACTTTGGCTGATTTTCGATCCCTCTCCCCATCAGAGCACCAACGCAAATGCGACCACTCAAGCTAGGTACTTTAACCGAACCGAGCACTGCAGCCGCACACCTGGGTCTATTGCTACGTTTACCTTTAACGGGACCGCCGTATGGCATTTCGCCGACGATTATTCCGGTAACTCCAAGCTCAGCTTTAGTGTGGATGGAGGAGCTGCCGAGGTTATCGACACTGCAACGACCGGTCACGCATGGGTATGTCGTAATCTCGTTTCTGGATGGTGCAACCAACTAAACGTGTACCTTAGACCAGTCAGAAGATGTTTTGGAGCAAGACGGGGTTAACTCCGGCCCCTCATACCGTCTCGATCACTCATGTAGGCACAGACGGAGATTTCGGTTGTGTTGACTTCTTCATGTATCTCCCGAGGTACATTTTTCCTTCCTTCAACCTCTCCAATACGCCTATCTAACATCAATCCAAACAGCACGGCCAGCTCGGCCTCGGGAAATCCCACCGCCTCACCCACGCCCACACCCCTTCCAATTTCCCCTGGATCGAAATCAACCCCAGTAGGCGCCATCGCAGGAGGAGTAGCCGCCGGAGTCGTCCTCCTCGTCTTGATCGTTATCCTCGCCATCGTCTTCAAGCGCCGTCAATCTCGTGCGTCGGATGGTCAACCGCCGAATCACGAGACGTACCACGGCGACGCGGCGTATCAGACGAAACAGGTTGATCCGGCGTATCAGACGAATAACCTTGGACATGTGCCCATGTCCCCACCTGGGTCTGCGCCGGCGTTTGACCAGAGGCCGTACAGTCCCTATGCCAATGTCGTGCGTGTTTCATTTTATTTTTATAGTCGTCTTTATGGCTGACCTTGGGTTTGTTTTGTAGGGCGGAGGAGCGTCGATTGCGCCAAGTGAGTTACGCGATTCTTCAAAATGAAAATGTACTCATAATTCTGTAGCCAACTGGAGCGGTCCGACCTACAGGGGTATTCCAGAGGTCCAGTGATTGTGACGGCATGATGATATTGTGATGGCGTTTTTTGTTCGAACTTTGTGATCCCATCTCATCCAACTCACTCGCGATGTTGTTGATTTTATTTGGTGTAACAATATATCAGGGTTAATTATACCAATTGTGCTTTGAGGCATGCATTCCATACATGTGACGGATCTCGTTCAGTGTAGGACTCCTATCTCCCAACTTCGTTGCTGGAACGCATACACCCTTTTTGTCCATCATTACTCATCGGTATCAACTGGTTTTGAACCATAGTTACAGCGATACGAGTCGCTTGCCATCGGTTTAACCAGGATTCATGCAATACACGTGAATATTGGTCAGCCTTCGAATGCATTTTGCGGCTCCAACCGCTCATCAATTAGACGCCCGTAGGATTTACAGAAGACGATCAATAGGAAATCAAACCTCAACACTTTCATACCCCTCAGCCTGGATTTCTGAATCCTAATCTACCTGCGATGAGTGACGTTGGGACACAGACTGAACTGGCGTACAAGAAACTGTTTGTGGCTGGAGCTTGGCAAATCTGGGCGCTGGGCTAACTGTATGCTCATCAGGGGTGTACTCGGTGAAACGGTCGAGACCAAGAGCATTCCTGCGTAAGTTTCCACTTGGTGAACAACTCCAGTTGCGGCTAAATGTATGCATTGTAGTCAAGGAGACCCTCCTCTTCACGCATTGATTATTGGGATCAACAAATATACGAACATTACAAACCTCAAGGGAGCAGTCAAGGATGCCGAACTCTTCTACAATTACCTTGTCAACTATCTTGTCGTGCCCAAGTCCCAGATCAAACTTCTTTTGGACGAACAAGCCACGCGCCAAAATATCCTCGAAGAATTCGTTCAACTTCGCGAGAACTCAAAAATCAATAAAGGCGATCCCATAGTGGTATTCTATGCGGGGCACGGGGCAAAGCTAGATAAGCCAGAAGGATGGGAGGCAAGTGAGGATTTTATCCAAGCCCTTGTGCCCCAGGACGTGAAAGAGATCAAGGACGGCAAAGTCGTGGCGGCTATTCCCGATTTGACAATCGCGACACTCTTTAACGATTTGGCCGAAATCAAAGGGGATAATATAGTAAGTTTTTTCGTAGATAGAATGAATGTATCTTACAGGTAAACGAATCTATAGACTGCCATCTTTGACTGCTGTCACTCCAGGAGTGTTTCACGCCTTCCTACACCCAAAGGTCCAGTCAACCGCTTTGCTCGCTACGTCCCTCCTTTCGAGTTACCCCCTATCGTTTTCGATATCGACAAGCATTTATTCCTTCCTCGTACTGAACTGAGGAAAGCTGTTGTCCAAAAGGAGTTCACATATCGTGAGCTGCGGTCTCACGTTCTGCTTGCGGCATGTGAAGCAAAGGAGCTCGCCTATGAAACAAACGGAGCCGGGGACTTTACGGCTGCTTTGGTAAAGACGTTGATCGAGAATGGAGCGGATCGAACCACTTACAAGGGGTGCATCCAGCGCCTCCCTACCTTGCAAAAGTAAGATTCCGTCTCTTTGAAACAGTATTTTGTTAACCTCTAAGTTTTTCTAGACAAAATCCCCAATGTGAAGGGTACAATAAAGAGCGCATATTCTTCAACGCCAAAGTCCCCGGGGCGAATCGAAAGTTGATTTCGGTTCGGAGCAACGAGAAGGAATGTAAACTCCAGGCTGGAGTCGCGCAAAACATCACAACGGGAGCCGTATTTGCTATCTACAATACCGATCTCGCAGACCCGAGCAAAGACATCCCACTTGGACATATGCGTGTCGTAAAAGCGGAACCAACCTTTTCTCTCATGAACTGGAACGATGATACCAAGATATTCAAACTGCCCGAGATCTCCTACGCCTTTCAAACTCGCTGTGGCTCTGACCAGGTACTCAAAATCCACATCACTGAAAGGCTGCTTCCGAAGCTTCCTGTCGATGACGAGTGGCACAAGGCGTTCACCGCGAGCCAAACGAACATTGTGATCACGATATCCGACGAGACTTCGGCCGATCTAATCCTTGATCTCCACCAGCGGACAGGAAAAGATCGAGTATCGTTTGACATACGGCATGCGCTGGTTAATCGATGGGGGGTCAAAGAGATACCTTATACGGTACCCGTGGCTGTCGATGATATCCTAAACGCTTTACGTGGATTTGCTCTATGGATCTGGCATTTGAATCGCAATAACCCGGAAAGCTCACTCGGAGATTCGGTCAAGATCGAGTTCAAACGTGTCAAACGCGAGTTTGGCCGGGGACTCGTTCCATTCGGAGACGAACTGAATAAATCGGGGATCGTTGACCTCGTTGCCAATCCAAAAGATTTATACGGGATGAAATTAGTGAATAACTCGCCATACGATCTTTTCCCCTATCTTTTCTACTTTGACGTAAACAAGCAGTCCATCGGTGAGTGTTGTTGGTTGCATTTGTCTATACATGCTGACTATTCTCTCGGGCGAGAAGAACTCTGGAACGATAGCACGGTCGGAAGAAGCCACACCGATGCGCCTCTGCTTAGACAAAGCGCTCTGACCATAGGATATGGAGCTGGAGGGGCCGTGCCGTTTGCGTTTGAGGTGGACGAAGATAAAGAGTTTGAGCTCGGAATGCTCAAACTCTACGTCACCAACTTGTCGACCGAGTTTAGCTCGATTGCGCATGAGTCTCCCTTTGATTTTGACCCTGACGGAAAGCGCAAGAATGTTCCACCGGCGGAGGTTGCTGCATCTCTGGCAATGAGAGGGGTTTGGCATACAGTTACAGTGGCGCTCATACAACGTCGACCGTCAAATGCTACATGATGATGTAAAGGATACTCAATGCATATACGTGTGCAATGTCCAAAAGAGCGACATGTCGAATAACAATCAAGCGTAAAGTTATCGGAATAAAACAACAGCAAAAAATAAGAGTGCTAGCCCTATCAGCATAAATAAAGTATCGTACTTCTCATGGAAACTCCTATGAAGCGGGTCGTCGGGCATGCTACAATTGCATTCCTTGCCGGCTCCCGAAGTCAGAACTGACGGAGGTTTGAGTTCAACTGGCGGTATTGACCTGGACGAAGGTGTTTCTGGGCGTCTGCGGTGCTGAACTAAGGTCAAGCTTCGAGTATCCCACAACTCAACGCTAGGTAGTCTGGATCGAACAACAAATCCGCGTTGGTTCGATCCTTCGAACGGTGAAGTTTGTTGAATAGAGCCTAGGTTTATCGGGGATGTGGCGACGAATAGCTTGATGATGCCCACATCCACCGTTTGCGTATCTTCAAGATAGTACGCAAACGGGGTCGTACCGCTCGCCCCATAGCCAATGGATAAGCTTCCGTGTTTGGGGAGGGGAACATCGATTTTGCCGGCACCAGGTATTGCTCCGAGGTAATAAGGCTCTGCTTCAAATGAGCTCGAATACGTGAATTATAGCCTTCCACTTACCAATGCTCAGCCTACTCGCATCGAAATAGAAGAGATAAGGATACAAGTCAAAGTTAGAGTTGTTCATAATTCTGTATCCATAGAGCTCGGAGGGTTCTGCGGCAATATGCACAACACCCGATTCATTCAGATTTTCGCCCTCTTTGATCAGAGGCCGCCACCCAGTGTCGTTCAGTAGTGTCGAGTCTTGTTTCACGCTGTACATCTCGATCCGCAGATTGGATTTAAACGGCGACTCGGGGTGCGTTCGACGAACATGCCAATCCCATGCTGCAGCCAGGCGTAGCACCTCGAGTATATGCTTCGCATCGATCGGTACGGTTTCCAACAGCTCACTGATCCCATATTGAGTCACCAGTTTGCTCCGCGTTTGGAATCGAACTTGATTATCCTGAGTGATATCGAGACTGAGGTATGCTTCAGTTTCGTCAAGAGTGAGATGTATCCCTGAAGCCGAACGCCCCAAAAGAAAAGACTGCCATTCGTGATCGGGAGCGAGCAATTCTCGTAGCTTTGAGTAAATGAAAACCAGTATGCGGGGTCCATCACCTGGGTCGACCTGGCGAGCATACAGTGGAGTCTGTAGTCGAGATGGTCTATCCGTCGGGCCGAGGATAGAACAAAAGGTTTGAACGTGTGTCGCTTCTAGAGTCATTAGGCAAGGATTGGAGCGGAGCATCAAGTGATGTTGATACAGTTCAAATCGAGCACCACGAGTCACACCATGAGTCGAACCTGCTTGGAGCTGGAGAGATCCATTAACTACCCTGACTTGAATCATAGTAGGGCTGGCCGCGGCTAGCTTGCTATTGAATAGAACGCGATTCCTGTTGAATCCTTCACACTGGGGATTTTGACTAAGCGGCGTTAGCTGCCGCATTGCAAGTCAAATAGGTTTCACGTACTGAAGGATTGGCGGAAGGCCATGCATGAGCTCTGTGTACGTCAAGCAGCTTAAATCTGCGTCTTTTAACACTGATAGAAGTGCCCTGGTAAACTCTCCCTGGCCATCACGTTCCCATGCTACTTCTCCCGATCCACACGCGGCAAGTAAAACATGAGATCTTGACGCTCGGTGAGCAAAGCCAGTGGGAATGACGGACGTCCGGCTCGACGAAGCCGGCCAGTGAACGATCTCCTTGTCAGTTCTGGGAGACAGTGGTGGCAGGTCCCTAGAACCGATACTGCGAACTAGTGTGTTTGGCGTTTCCTCGTCATCTCGGGTCCCACTAGCGGAATAGCAACAGTCAAATATTACGGTCTAAGTATGGCATTTCATCAGGCTGTTATGATATTTACGTTGAAAATATTGCCCTACAATGTTATCCCCTTTAGATTGTGCGATGTCCTCAATCAAAGACGCCACCGTGCAATCTAGAATGATTTCGACGAGTCTTCCCTGGTCGTCCAATGTTGCTACGTCGCAGGGAACCAAGCCCTGTATTTGTGAGCCATCGGTTTCCCAACCGGGAGGGGCATCGGTTTCGCATCCATGCCCCGCAAAATAAATGAGAATTGGGTCGTCACGCTCGATACGCTCATCGTCGGCGAGTTCTCGCAACTTATTGATAATAGTAGCCCGAGCCGCTTCATCGTCGTATAATTCGAGAATGTGTTCACTGGGGATGGATAGTTCGCGAAGGTATTGGGTCATGGATCTTGCATCTGATGTCGCACCCCGGAGCGGTTTCACTTTGGAGTATTTATCGACACCGATAAACAGTGCGAAAAGTTTCGGTGCTGATTCAACATGAAGGGACGATGGTGAGAATGGGATTGATAGCTCTTGCCGTTATTCTTACGGTTGCACGTCACTAACGAAAATTTTCGGGCCGTCAGTGAGAAATATGACTAAATAAACAACAGTGAGCCGTACATACCTGTCGTAATACCTTCCTTGACGTTCATGGTGGTGATGTGATACGGTGAAGAGAGCCAGTCCTGAGTAGAGCTTATTCCTGAAGACTCCCACAAGGTAGGGCTTATCAGCATCTTCCCTCCAAGATCGTATGGCGTAAGGTTTCGCTACGTGGCGCACGCAACGTTCCTCCTCCTAGTGGGAAAGATCCTGGCGAAGATAGAACTCCGATCTTAACGTTTGGAGCTGGTAGCAGACATGTGCTTTTCGTAAATGGGTAATGTGCCCTTGTCACGGCATGAGACTTTAGCTGCTAAGCGAGCGCGGTGAATCCCTTCATTGATATCCAGCCGTAGCATCTTTCATAGAGATGATGGAAAGGATAGACCTGTCGATGCTTTTAAGTGGACCGACCCAATCGGAATGAGCCCGGGACGAGACGGTGGCGGCAGCAAAACAGAAAGAAGTAGTCACGTGGGACCAGGGATGTAACACAACCAACCCAAAAACGATTCGTTTGTGAGATCGGCGAAACAAGTCTTCCCATTGTTCGAAAGCCCGACTCCCAGATCGAGTATTTTGAGTGATTGGTTATACTAGCCGATCTTCGAGTGGGCGTAAATGTGGACCACTTTCACGAGGACCGACGGCACGACAGCGAAAAGGGTTCTTCCAATCGATGGGTACATCATACAGTCATTTGAATTCCAAGTACTTGGCTCGACAAAATCATGCGAGTGACCCATGCGCCCTCCTAACCGGTGTATATAGCAATGAACCCTCCATTGATTTGTATTAGTCGATAGCCGTGATGCTGCCTCGTTGTACTCAAGTTTGGTGGTTGTCGACTCGATTACCAAGCTGTGGCCGGCCCCATATAGCGATCGTCAGTTTCGCATGTTACGCAACCGCGGCTACTGGAAACGGCATTCCTTGGCGGTGCCCCAAACGACCTTCTCCAATCCCTCTGGAGTAACATAGGATGCACCAACCTTTGCCACCTTTTGTAGACACCGCCAAATCCGCCCCGGCTCACGTGGTGTCACGGGCGCTCACGGGGTGACGAGCACGGGATGCGCATACCCCCTAATAGTGAGCTCTAAGAGCCAATCAGGAGCCCGGAAATCGGTTCTTGGGGGTCCTCGGGGCTAATAACAAGCGCTCGTGAGCGCTAGTCATGCGCTTATCACGAAATCTAGCCCTCACGAGAACGATTAGGCTCGTGGCCGGAGTCACATTTTCCCGAAGTTGAACCGTGGCTAGTTTTCTGGGAAAACCTTTCACTTCCAGCCCAAGTTCGGGGCTCTTTTTTGGACATAGTGATTGGAGTGAACCGCACGTCAGCAGCATATGATATACGAGGAATGAGAACGCATTGGTGCAGCCTCCTCATCGCATGCGCTGAGAATCCGTGATTGATGCGAGCAACACGCCTCATTTGTCCCACCCGAGCTGTTCCTGTCGCAAAATTTTGGCAGCTTGCTCCTTCGATCTAAGCTGATTACATACCATTTAATACATTTATTTGATTTCTACAAATCCTACCGTCGATTCATGTGATGGGGGAAGGCTTCTTCACGTTTCCACCTCGAGTAACGAGTAACGTTTAACCTCTCTAAGGAAGGATTCAATCGCTTGCTGGGGTATAATAGGCTCCTTGTAGGGCGTAGCTGATTAGTAGCCGGGAAGTAGGAGTTGAAATAGAGCGAAGAGCTCACTCAAAGCTGATTTTTCGGTCTTGACCTAAGGCAATGCCGCTGATACTGTTAGATTCGTATGGTTCTTTCAAGCAGCTTGGGATACCTCTTTTGCCTATTGATCTCCAGATAACGGAGGTATGATCGATTCTTTCGAGCTGGTGAAAAGCAAAATCACAATGTTTTTGGCGCTTGCGAGAAGTACTTTAACAGCCGACAATGAGCACATCTCATGCCTGTTTATTTCACGTAATTCGTTTTGTACTAGAGATACTCCCGTCCCAAATGAGGCTTTTGAGTATAGAGGAAAGAAAGAGCAAATTGTAAAGCACAACGTCTCCATTTATTCAGCCATGTCTTCCGGATCGAGTCTGATCGTTGAGGGGTTCCCTAGATGCCCGTACAGCTGCGTAGACCAATACCTGAAAATCTGTCATTAAACTGCGGGTGTTGGTCATACTGCTCACGTACGGTCTCAGTGATAAACTGAATACCAAAAGCCAAAGCGATAGTAGGCAGAACCATATTGCTACAAACATAGGGGCGCATTGTGATAATGCGTGTGGCTTCAATTGTCAAAAAAACTCACGCATCGATCCAGTTGAAGACTCCAGCACGAGCAGATGGACGCTCTGCAAAATATACTTGATATTTGCCAATGTTAAGTAAGAGCAGGATTAACATGATCAACCCCATAACAAAGCGACTCATGACGGAAGCCCACTGAAATCTATCTTCGTGTGTGTGAAGAAATATTATGATAATTAGTAAACACTATACTTTGAGAAGCACCGCACCTCGAGGCCAGGACTGAATAAGATTCATTGTCGCAAGACTAATGAATGTCAAGCCACTCAGTGCCACGATGTATCGAGCATTTATCACCGTGGGCTCGACCATGTTCCCGATATTCTGGGAAGTATGCATAAGAAAACGTGACGAAACTCGTTTATGATAAGACTGACAAACCTCAACAAGAATTGTGGCATTGCCACTCAGTACGTCCTGTTCAGCTGACGGTGAAATTACAGCCTCACCCGAATGTATAAACTCACCTGGTATGTTCTGCTAAAATTGGTTTGGTATTCGATGATATTTTGTGATACGTGATCTGCAATGGTATCATTGTCCATGTATGTCTCCCCGAATTCATTATCAAACATGAACGAAGATTCAAAACGAAAACCCGGACTTACAACGTAGAGGTTCGATATCATAGACATCTGCAGCCGAGCGGACCATACGTTCAGTATATCAGATAGATCAGGATAGCCCCATTGCTCTTTGTCGAAGTATTGGTTAACGAGTTGTTCGTATTTCTCAGACTCTTCGCGTGTAGTGGTACCACCTTGAAGTAAAAAAGGTTTCAAGGCTTGATCATCAAGAGGGAAAATAGTCGCGTTTTCCATGATAGTACTACGCATTTTGTCAATTAGGAAGTCTACCGAGTTCAAAAAGCTCTGTAACCTCGTCTGTCAGCTAGTCCATTTTTGCAGAGATCATTATAGCACAAACCGAAAGCAGAAGCTGATTCTTGACCGCTTTTAATGGAGGACTAAGCACAAAGTCATGGGCAAATGAACAAATTTCGAGCATACCTTCCAGTAGTAGTATGGTGCTAAGTAGCCATGGTAAATGTACCATCGCCCAGGCAGCTCTACGGCGTACATTCTTGAGAGGAGCGGCACCTTCAAAGTATAGATATATGACGAAGAATATGATAAACCCGCTAGAAACTACGCTGGCTGCGGTTGGTCCACTAAATCCTGGTGCTTTTTCGATAGCATGAAACGTTCCAGCGATAGCATTAATACCCTACGTCACTCTTGTGAGCTTCAAATAGAACGCCATTGAGACAGCTTAACTACCTCTCCTACGATGATGGTTGTGATACTTGAGAAACGTTTAACTACTGAACCGTGGGATTTTAAGCGGATGATATAGTTAAGGTCACATTGCAACCACACGATATGCCCAATGATTTCGACAAGGAGCCCCGTAAACCACAGATACAGCCTGTTTTTTGCACTTGCAGGCTCTGTCCCGTGATGCTTCGTGATCATAAACGCCGCAAAGAACAAAGCGGTTGAGGTGGCAAGTGAGGAGGTCACTAAAACCAACCTCACGAAGAAAGGCTCATGATACGACATGAATTTAGCGTATATCAGCACTATTTCAATCGCTTCAACCGTCAATTCAGAAACTTCGGGCAAAGCTTTCGCAACAGACCTCTTATATGCAGAGCCAGAAGCAAAAGACTTGCAAGACTCATCAGCCACTGGTATGTTGGCTTAGGTAGGCACATACCGATTGCAGGCCAAGACGAGCGCGATAACCTGGAACGATAATTTGGTCACCCGATTGGCACTATATAACTCGGGAGTGATTGTATCAAGGCAATTAGGTACCCAGCCTATGGAACCGGGAGAGTGTATAATGTAGGCCGAAACATCTATTCCTGGACCAAGTCATCAGAGTAGTCATATTTGGACGGAAGGTTGCTACCTCGAGTTACTACCGCAAGTGCTCCAAATATGAAGAGTTGAAGGAAGGTAGCTAGCAAATGTAGCCTATGCTCTTCGTGAGTATAATGAAGCCTGATATCCTGGAGCTACGCACCAGTCATCAGTATAGAAATGAATACTATAAAACATTTGCGATGTCCAGATCCACCACGCAATCGTGAAAAAGACAATATACGTGACTGAGTCCTGAAGATTGGCTATGACTATAAAAAGCAAATGCTGTCTCCAGCATTCACGTACCCATGAGGCGTTAAATTTGTTATTTGACGTCAAACTGGCAAATGTTGCAGTCCAGGCCAAATCATAGAACTAGATATATGTTAGCGAATTCACTGATATGCCAATGTGAAACAATGCGGCCAAACCAGGTTTAACCATTCAGGGGGTTGTTTGCCCCATACCCCGTTGTAATCGTGAGCTTCTTGCCGTAAGGGTGCTCGATTAGTCTCTCGAGTCCGACCGCCTATTAGATGGAGCTCTAGCTCAGCCGCTTGGTCAACAAAATGGGGTCCTTCGTTATTTTGATTCCTGTTCCGCGAAACGCTTGAGGTGTCTGGCTTAAACGGGGTCTGACTTAATGGTCGCCACTGCCTTGACCGGTGGTTCCAGAGGGCACCGCTTCAATTCCGAGGTATGGACATGAGTAAGTTGTCAGCAGTATGATGTGCGTTCTACGCACTGGGAGTTTGGATCTGGTCCACCACGAATGTTCGAGAATAAACTAGACTGCGGGCGAGACATTGCGGGTCGAGGATTACTGAAGCGCTAGTCTAGTGTAACAGTATTATTTAAAGACCCCAGAGTCCCCTCTCCTGCTTGCGGTATACCCATTTTAGCGGATCTGCGAAGATCCATCATTGGCCTAGTAGACAATCCGAAGATCACATGGGCTCGATCAACTAGGGTTATCGATTCAAAGCTTTTTACGCTACGGCTTATCTGGTGTGCCCACGGAGTATTGCTCCCCCTCCTGTTCGCCTGCACATAGTGCGGTCGGCTATTTCGAAAGCTGCACTGGAAATCCTAACGACCCGTTCGTATCTCCCAAAAGCCAGTGGCTGGGCAGCGGAGCGTTCCTTGAGCTGGAAATGTGCTGTAGGAATGAGAATTCCCAGAGTCCTGTAAGATACATAGGATGCCCTTCTTGTGGATTTACATGTTCTGTTATACATGGAGCGAAATCGCATCTGACATGCTTGAAACAAGTGGTGTTATTTATCATGACTTAATGCTCGTTGGTAGAGCTTTTCATTATCTAAACTCCACAAAAGCCAAGATTCTAGCAGATCGTGGTTGGCAATCTTAGTCCGATATTCGGTCTCCACCACAGCCCACCCGAAATTCAATGGAGGTTTTGGTGCCTAGACCTTGCGTCGAAGTGGCAAAGCACTGGTTTCTGAAGGGTGGGTGGTTGGTCTGGACTTAATTTTCTCATCGATCTCCTCAAGGGGTGCATTTAATGCTGCCGACTGATCACGGATTGCGCTCCTCGGATACTTAGCACTGCCTGACGGTTCAACGAGGTTCCAGACACAAAAACTTCCTTCTAGAATGACTGGTGTTTCTACTGTCTATAACCCACCCCGCGCTAATGCTATGCTAATCAGCGCCGACCGTCTAAGGCTATGAGCTTGTTGACATACTTGACCTTGGGATGTTTCCTATAATTTCTTCGGTGAAGCACATGTCAAACTAATAAATCCAGGCGCCCACATTTTCACATAGATGATATTTCTTGACATTTCCCCTCTGTTCTTATTGTAGCTAGCCTGGACCAAGCTAGCTCAATTGTGGTTAGGCAAGAATATCCTTGGTTGATATAGATGATTGGGCTGTCCGCAGACCAAATATGCCAGATAGACACAGTGATCCTCAAGTTTTCATTGTCATGGCATTTCACTGCCAAATCTGCTAGGCCCGCGTGGTGTCACGGGCGCTCACAAGGTGGCGAGCACAAGATGAGTATACTCCTTAATAGTGAGCTTTAAGAGCCAACCAGAAGTCCATGTTCTGAGGGTCAATCACAAGTTTTAAATGTTGGGCAGCCGAGCCGCATGATAGGGGCCATCACGTGTGTCTCGGATGTGTATATACTGTACTCCCGAGACCATACCGGTGTCCCCTGTCCCCAAGCATTTCGCCCCGCCGGTAAATATTTTACGTGTCCCTGTCCCTTCCCACATCGCTGTTACGGGACATATAAAGATATATACAGAACTAAATGTAGATAATCGCATAAGGGTATATTGGGCAAAGACAATTGGCGCAGAACTCAGTTGAAATCGCTTGGGAGTCCCCTGTTTGCGACGCACCAGGCTTTAGTATTCTCGCTCAACTTTGAGGAGCGATTGCTGTGAATAAAACTACAGCAGTAACACTGTGTTTTCGACGCAAATGAATATTATATCGAACAAAATTATTTGTATGCTAGTTGCAGAACCATCGATTCAACAAAAGGGCGTAACGATGACTGACGGAAAAACCAAGGTGGTTGCCCCGAAGATTGTCGTCTTGTAGCCATCATGAGCATTCTAGTGAATTCCTTTTGCCACGTCTCGAAAGGGATGATGAACTTATTATGTTATCAGGCCAACGATGAGACTTGAGTAGAACCGCCGGGAGTGGCATTTTAGTGGGATGAGGCCTGGATGAGTATTCACCTGTATACATGCATTCTCTTATACCGCTCAAACGAGCCTTTTTCACACTTCCTTTGATTTGTCTAATCGCTCGTGCTGCTACGTAGGTACGGCTCAAAGCAAAAGATACTGGTCTAATCTCCTCACCGATTTATGTCCCCAGTCCCCACTTGGACCGCCGGCAGGCCCAGGTGAAGCGCAAACAACAGGAGCTGAGGGACGACCACCATCTAGCACAGCCACACTGGGTCTAGTCGACAGTCGATTCGTCCATTCTAGGTTTTCCAACACTTCTTTATACTCTAATCTATCTAGCTCTATTACTGGAACTGGTCGAAATGTCTTCTAGAAAACGGGGGCTACCGCTGAAACTGCCACAATCGAGCGCCGCCTTGGGGAAGAGACCTAACACCCCGGCAGGAACACGAGCGACCAGCCTAACAGTCACCACAGCCCCATCCTCGCCCGTAGTATCCTCCTCCCCCGCCCAGCCGACACCTTCTGCAGTACCCGTAGAGCCACCCACTACGTCGGTACGAGGACCAATGTCGACTAAAACTGCAATCAAAGAGCTCTCGAGCCGTGGCCTCATCCAGGACTCGTCCCACCCTGCGTTTGAGAAGCTCATCGAGATACTCCTGAATTTTACTGGGAAGGAAACAACAGGAGAACCGGAATTCGAGGCGGTCTGGGAGGTACCGGTCGCAGTAGGCACCCTGTTGAAAGACGCGCTTGGAAAAATTGTTTCGGAGGCTACGGCTGATGCTACCTTCCACAGATATACAAGCGTCAGAAACGAAGCAAAAGAGAATGCAAAGAAGGAGATTTTGGAGGAGATGGAGGAAGAGAAGAAGAAAATAGAGGAGAAAAGGGAGATCGTGAGTGCATTGGAAGACGAGCTGGCACAGGGGAAGCTGGAGTTAGCTGGGGAAAGGGGACGACTAGTAGAGGAAATGAGGAAGCACGAGCTGGAGAGAGCGTCGTTGGACAGCGTAGCAGAGGGGATGAAAGGAACATTGAGGAGGTTGGAGGAAGAGAGGGGCAAATGGGCGAAGCTGAGGGAGGAGAGGTCGCTTGCGCCAGCAAAGGACAACTTCGCGTCAACAGCGACAACCACTAACCCGGACACTCCGCTGACATGGGGTGCGCAGCCAGAGGGGGATGGCGGCTGGGGTTCAGAGCTCTATGGGGGACGAGGAGATACAGGGAACGAGAGCGGACAAGGAAGATCGTACGCGGCAGCAGTGGCAAGGGGTGGAGTCTGGCCACCGCCGGAAGATGCTACACCTGGAAGCTCTCTCACGGAGAAGCAGATCCAGGAAGGAGCAGAGAGACTGAGACGGGGAGAAGAAAGGAGAGAGCGCATCAGCAAACATAGTCTCGGGCTTTTAATGTTTCAAAGCACTTGAAAGTTCTTAAAGTGCTTAAAGCTGTCAAAGTTATCTCAAATTTTTAAAGTGATTCAAAGCAGCTTTAGAGTCGACCTATACGGCTTTAAAGCAGCTTTAAATTCGACCTATAGAACTTTAAAGCTGGTCTAAATTTGTCTTCTATATCTCTAAAGCCGCTTTGAAGCGATGATATAACTGGTTTAAGGCAGCTTTAAAGCCTTCCTATACAACATCAAAGTTATCCCATAGAACTCTAGAGTGATTTGAAAAGCGGGTAGATTGATTCAAAGTGTTCTACATGGTTCTTAAAGTGCTGTATAACACGATATATTGAGTTCGAAGTATTGTTTTCTATATTTCAAGCTCACAAAATCGAGGTTTAGTGTCATCTAATCACTCTAAAGGATCGCTTTATGACTTCACATGGCGACAGTTCAAACCCGTTTGCGAAAAAACATCATGTGAGAACATGTCTATATATATTGCTTAAAAATCACTCATATCGGGACATAGCATTGACATAGGCATACTCTATTTACACGCATACTCGTATAAACCATAACATATATATACAAGAGAGTCCGAAAAATCAAAGGAAATTTGTAGATCATAGGGATGAGGACTTAGACAAACGCAGGTAGCGATAGCGCAAGAGAGGGAATCAGATGGAGCAGATCAATAAGCCGAGCCGGAAGGGCCACCCCTAGCAGGAGCTTTACCTTTGCTCTTTCGTAGAGCCTCCTTCCCTCCATCCCATTCGTTAAGGGCCGGCGCTTCGTCTCCAACTGTAATTCAACATGAGCAACCGGTTTTCAGCCAGTATCAAAACACTCACGTAGATCACTGATTTCCTCTAGAGTATCCATCGGCATATCGCCGTCAGGACCAAGATTCAACTCAGGAACCGGGAGTTCGGTTGGTTTGGGCTTGGCTTTCCTACAGACGGGTGAGTAAGTAAATACAGAATCAAAGGAAAGGAAAACGTACAGGTACTGCAGTGTAATTGTGGACCGAATCCGAAGCAAGTGAACTGGGTTATCCCTGCGGATTTCATCCAACATGGTCATGTACATCTTGTACGCGTCGCGGTCGCTTTCAGAGTTAAGATCAGCAGGCTTGCTGATGTCGGCCTCGAACGCTTTGATGCGATTGCGTATCTAACGAAAAATTGGTCAAAATATTTAGTTTATCATATTAACCATGTAATATGGCACGTACAATGGAGCACGCATACGCGATTGTGACGACAGGGACCAGAGGAGTGAATCGCGCCAGGTTCTTGAAGCCAAAACTCTTCGCAGTCTTGAAGAACGCGTTTTCGATGGTATCCGCAATGATCGGGTGCATGAACATCTCCGAATCATTTTCTTTGTTCTACGATAGAGTCAGTAATTGGTAAGAAAAAAGGACATAAGACATACCGGTGATAGCCATCGCTCTGCCCCGCCATCGGTGAGACTATTGGCTAGCGCCGCATGATTGGGTTTGCTGCGCCGCAAGCCGTAGTAGACCGACACCAGGTGTTCACATGCCTTCCTCATTGAGTTACGGAGCCCAGGGAGTTGTTTTCGAATCTATATAAACAAATGAGTAGAAGAACGATAGTGTAACCCGAGCGACTCACATAAACTGCATAATCATCCTTAAGCGGAAGCGGGACCTTCCCGTTGCGTACCTCGTCGTTCGCCTCATCCCAGCGTTCGGGGATCCAATGATCAAGGATCGGTTTTTTGTCCTCCGGTTTTTCCGTCATGTTGTCGGAGAATGGGCAAACCGATGCGAGGTCGAGTTTGATCTTGTCAAATACCCATTTGACAACTTCACAGGCCTCAGGCGAAAACTTACAGAGCTGGGATCGCTGGCGCTTCGTGAGCTTGTCGTACCCAACCGGATCATCCCCACCATGTCCAGTACCCTCGCCTTCATCGTCCGAGTTTTGCTCATGGTCGGATGGGTGGGGCATATTGTCATTGCTAGCAGGCAGGGGGGACAGCCGATCGTCGGAGTTGGCAGCAGGAGAGAGCGGCTCGGCGTCGTCGCTTGGGGCGTCTTGCATGGTACCATCAGGAGAGGGGGAGCGGCGAGTTTGGCGGCGGGATTGAGAGGTTGTGGGCGTGCTTCGGGACAAAGCTGGGCGAGAGCCGGCTTTTCTCTTCTTTGCGTGGGCGCTCTCCATCAGAGCACGCGAGGAAGTGGCGAGCTTCTTGGATGAGACGACAATGTCTTCACCCGCGCGCTTCGTGCCCGTTCGGTGGTTTGGACGGGCAGTCACGCCAGACGGACCACGGCCAGGAGGTGAGACAGGCTTTCCATCAAGACCAATGGTGGTCTGGTCGTTGCGCGTGAGTCTAGCTGGGACGAAATCTCCGTACTCGTGGCGATCCTCGCTTCCGACACGCTTTCCATCCAGGGCGAGGGTCTCGTTATTGGTGCGATGGAGACGAACGCGAGAGGAATGGCCAGCTGTCTGCGGTCTCAGGATCTGGGTTTGACCTTTCTGAATCTAGAATCGTAATCTAGTAATTGAAATATACTTAAGCAATTCAACTTACACGCTGCGTGGCCTGGGAGGGGGGAGGAGGTTGGGTGCGGCCGGCTGAATCCCTCATTATCAGGCGCTTCCACTCCTTGCGAAGCGAATTTTCATCCTGGAAGGCGGGATCCTCACGATAGTTCTTACGGCCGCCCCACATGTCAATCGCTTGGTAAAGCCATTCGATACGGAGCGCCTCGTCGTCAAGCTCATCAAGAGTATAGTCTGTGGGCGGTCTGTAAGTCAGCGCCAATAATAAACGCTACTAACGTACCAAGAAGAGACCGCTCGTCATCGTTGTCACCGTCGTCATCGCCTTCGTTGCCATCGCCTCTCATTGTCTCGTCCGGCGCGTCGTCGTTCCCACTCATCGTCTCGTCCAGAACGTCGTCGTCCTCTCTCATCGTCTCGTCCGGAACATTCTCGTCCACTCTCACCGTCTCATCCGGCATGTCGTTGTCATCATCGTCTTGTTCGGGCTGATGTGTCAGCGGCTTGAGGGGCCCCGGCCGTGAGGTGTTGCCACGACGTGCGGCGATCGCGGCTTGGTCTTTGCCTCGCGCGGCCATCTGTGACTCGGTCGATGGAGGCGTCTCGGGACGTCCAATACTCTTGGCCAGCGAGGTCAAAGCGCCTTGGGAGGCATCTAAAGGACGTATTAGTAGTGCAATAGAGAACGAGGGACGGCTTGGCAAGCAAACTCGACGTACCGTACTGGATGAAGCGCTCAGTCGGATGCCGTTTGCGTCTCGACTGCTTCCGAGATGGTGATTTGGGCATAGGGATTGGGACTGGATAGAAGAAGTGTGTACAGAGATATGGATGTGGATATGGGCGCAGAAGGTGCGAGTTGAGGTCAGGAGTAGCATTTGCATGGCTGCTTTTAACCGCCTCATCGTAGTGGTAGTGCGCGGGACGCGGTGATCATGTGTGGCTATGCTAATATTTGTATATGAAGATCAGGCGCCACTGGAGATGCGTCATCAGTCCCTGTCCAAGTAAATCTTTATTTGAAAAAACCCGACGTACCTGTCAACGGAAAACGTTCCACGCCGTAGAGGTGAACGTAGTAATCTGGATAAGTCACCAAGTGTAAAGCCACTCTAAAGGTATAAGCATCCAACAAGAATGGCTCACCATGGACAGGCCAAAGCGCATATACCAGGATGGAGGTCTAGCTCATGTTCGGAGGCAGTCGTGAAACGTTTCACGCTGTGGGCGCAACTTTAGTCAGCTGGCCCATCTCAAGCCACCATTGACGTAATACTATTTGTGGGGAATCACTCACCAATAAGCCATTAAAGCGCATATACTAGGACGGAGGTCCAGCCCGTGTTCGGAGGCGACCGCAAAACGTTTCAAGGTCTCGGGCAGAAGAAATTTGTTCTACGCCAAGGTTGATGGCACACAGAAGGCTCTTGAACATTCTATACCCACAGGTCCAATCCACGTTAGTGGTTTAACATACGACACAAGCCGTGAACACTCACCACCCACACGCACTAAGTCACCGTCCTATACTCTCATGGTAAAGCACGTTGCTTCACCGACGTGCCCGTACTGCGGCTGCCCTGGCAGAAACTTTGCTGCGGTAGAGCGACACATTAGCCACAAGTTGGTCTGCGCGGCAGCACGAGCCAAGGAGCAAAGCGAGCACGTACGGAGGAGAGCTTGCGCCGAATTGCATCATGTCCAACCCACCAAACCGAGCACGGCAGGCCCCTCACTTCGTCGGTCAGTAAGCCCGAGAGTTTCGATCGAGGAGATTGAAGATGAAGACATGCCTGGAAAGAAGGTGAGCCAACTCCATCGCCTGAATGGTCAGTTCGATAACAATGTTCACCTACTAGAGCGACCCACCCCGATGAAATCCTAACGCCATCTTGGAATCCAAGGACATTGATGACCCATCCGAAGCACCTGTGAGTAAATCTACTTGTACGTGAGATTCAATTGACTAAAAAGTAAATCCGTACCATAAAGTTGCCGCGCCAACATACGAATGGAACCAATGAGGCACCGGAAGATGAGAACCTGGCACAGGTACCAGTAAGTACTATGGTAACGTCTATGAACGGGGATTTTGGCTCACCCGTTGAGGTAGCGATGGGGGCCCCACCCATTTGCGAAACCAACACGCGCATCTTTGTTTGCGGAGCCCCACCCCGACCCCACAGCTGGTGCAGCACGACGATTCTACGATGTTGATAGAACTCCGCCGCCAGCCTATACATCAGTGTTAGCGGAGCCAGATACGTTTCGAGAGGCGTACTGGTTGGACAATTTACCGATTTGCTGGACGGATGAGGCAGAATACTTCTCATTACCAAGGGTTTGTATTTGATTCTGAAAGTTGGGCTATGGTTCTAATATAAAAAGTAGACACGTAACTGGTATTTTAAGAGCCTGAAAGAGTTTGAGCAAGAGGTTAATTGCTTACCTCGCGGTCCTCGGTGGTTCCGAGAGACAATCATTGTCATCGGAGATCAGAATAACGAGATACTCGACCTATGGAAACGGGACATCATAGCGTTAATACGCAGTTTGTTGACCGATCGCCGGTTTATTCCTCATATGCGGTTCGCTCCAGAACGGCACTACGACTCAAAATCGCGAAAGAATCGAGTATATGGAGAGATGTGGTCGGGGAAATGGTGGTGGCGGATGCAGGTCAGTATCGTTTTAGTCGCAAAGACAAAAATGTTTACCAAAACAAGTAGAATATTCTGGGGCGATACTCTACAATAGTGCCCATCATACTGTCAACAGACAAAACGAAAATGACAGTCTTCAGCGGGAATCAGAAGGCATGGCCGGTTTACCTGACAATCGGAAATATCAGCAAGGATATTCGTGGATGCCCAAGCGAACGAGCAACACTATTAGTCGGCTACATACCGGTTTCAAACCTCAGCAATATTTCGAACAATCGTGAGCGGAGCGAGGCAGGGTGGCAGCTCTTCCATACCTGCATGGAGTCGATATTAGAACCTCTGAAGACCTTGTCGCGAACTGGATTTGACGTACTGTGCGCTGATGGCGGCGTTCGCCGGGTCTTTCCAATTCTGGCTGCATATATCGCCAATTTTCCCGAGCAGGTAACAATTGCTTGCGTTCGCGATAGTGGTTGCCCAATTTGTTGGGTCCCTCCGGTCGAACGCGGGGACTTGACTGCGCGGTATCCTCGACGAGATCGGCGCCGAACCCTTGACGCGCTCGATGACCACTGGAATGGATTCTCCCATACGATCAATACATTCGGGATCCGTCCGACCCGCCCGTTCTGGGCCGATCTCCCCTATGTTGATATATCCACCTGCTTCGCACCGGATCCCTTGCATCAGTTGGATAGGGGTGTGTTTAGCGATCACTTACTCAAGTGGACTACCGCTCTCCTTGGTTCGAACACGATGGATCGTTGCACAAAGGGCATGCCCAGGTTTCGGGGCCTTCGCCATTTTGCTAAAGGCATATCGGTTATTAGCCAGTGGACTGGGAAAGAGTCAAGGGCACTAGGGCGTACCTTCCTGACGATTGTAGCCGGGTACAATGACTCGCGACTCGTGACGGCCACGAGGAGCATTGTCGACTTTATGACTCGTGCTCACAAGCCTGAGGTCTCTGAGTCTGACCTGGTAGCAATGCGGAGGGACTTGATCGACCTCGAGCAATCGAAAAGCGTGTTTGTCGATGCGACAAAGCGCAATCTGTTGACTCATCAGCGACGATTCAACGATATCCCAAAATTCCATTCACTTACTCATTACCCATTTCTCATCTCTCAGCTAGGTTCCCCTGAAGGGCTCAGCACCGAGATCACAGAGCGCCTCCATATCGATTTCGTTAAGAAACCCTGGTCGACAACGAATCACGTCAACCCGACTCAACAAATGATTGCTTACCTAGAAAACCGCGAAGCGTGGGCGTTGCTCCGAGCGTATATACATGATAAAGGGCTAGTCTTGGATCCGTGATTCAGGAGCTCCAGCGTCAATGAGGACGATGACGAGAGCGACGATGACGGGGAGGTGGTTGATGCCGCTGGTGGCGGTGAAGATGCGGTTTGGCAGCCGGCTCCAAGCGTCTGGATTGCTAAGCGCCCGTCGCTCCGATCCAGCGTTAAGGGTACTTACCTCATCCACAAACACCAAGCCAAAGACCTTGTCCGTGCAACTACCGACTACCTTCACTCAATTCACCCTACACGTACCGCTTTTCCAATCTCGCACGACACCACCTTCCAGGTCTGGAGGCGCTGCAAACTTCTACATCGCCGTCTGCCATTTGATCCGGCACTCGAGCCCCAAACAGATCAAGTACGCGCCTTTACCACCTCGACTGATTCGGAGGGCCGAGTCTTGCGTGCCGGCAATTTTGACGTTGTTCTCTTTTCTCCTCATGTGCCTAATTTTTGGTGGGGCCTTCATCGTGAGTACAGTTCGCTGCTGAAAGCCAATAATGTCGTCTATGTTTAAGACAGTGCTAACTCATTTTGCAGAGTTCGAAGCGGGTCGCGTCCGGGCGATTTTCGCCCTTCCTCGTCATCTCCAGTCGCTATCTTCGGAGAAACTGGCCTATATTGAACGGTTCACCCCATTCTCCGCTCGACCATCGACCTCAACCTCGCTCTATACGACACAGCACGCGCTTCAGCGTGGCCGTCGCAGTGCGATCGTAGTCCCACTCTCCCAGCTTCGTATGACTTGTCACCTCGCCCCTAGGTATCATCTGCTCAATCAAGATCTTCCGGTTTCGTCGTCCACCGACCTCCTCTCTTTGCACAATACGTTTTACCTCAATAAGTACGCCTCCTCTTGGTTGTTTTCCGTACTCGATTATTGGGAGAAACAATGTCGTTGAGCAACAAACGGTACGTACAATTGAACGTTACAATACGTCAATATTTTCTAACAAGAATAACTTGTATCTGAACAGCCCTGTTTTTTTTTCATAGCGTGGTTTCCCTCGGTCGCCACATTTACGTCTTGCTTAATACATCCCAGTACGTCATTTACAAATCCGGTCCTATCGTGCCATGTTATTTACACGGCAGATAAGGATCAAACTTGATTTACTCCCATCATACATGAATCCGTCCTTGTCCCGCCCTCCTGTCTCCCATCGTACGTCCGCTTCCCCTGAGCGGTACTCCTCTCCACTCTCGATCGGCTTGGCTACGCGCGACACTGTTTTGTCCCTCCCCCTCCCCTCCCGCGAACCTGTTGCTCCTCGCCACATCGAACCAGGTCACGACCCCTTCGGAAAGAGCGCATGGGAGGACGGCGAGCACCCAGCCCGCACACAACCGGATAGTACTTCCACGTCTGCCTCTGGTCTTGATGCTATGTCGCTGCATCCAGTCTCGGCGCGAAGCCGTCACTGCACTCGCGCGGCTTCTACATCAGCTGGGGCGTCGTCGCTTAGTCCTATATCTATCCCTGCCTCCCTCTTGTTGCACGATTTGCCCAAGTCTCCCGGCCCGCCCGATTCACATGATCTGTTTCCCCACTCCAGCTTGGTCCATCGACGAGGTAGAAGCATGCACCGACATAGCATGTCTCAACCTCCACCTGCGTCAATACGTCATATGTTGTCCCCCTTGACCAGTGCGGCAGCATCGGGAAGCGATGATGAATATTCCTCAGGGTGTGATGCACGACTCCTCAGGTACGTACAAACTCTGTATATGCACTTCTGTACGCTCAATCAGTCTTCGTTCAGGCTGGGTCTGTGCACTTCTGACGCTCGTCGCCGGAAAACCGTGGAATCAGAGCAACGTCGTCGTAATGATTTGCGATGCGGGTTTGCTCGACTTAAAGACGCCCTGCCTGCTTCCCACGAAAAATGTTCCAAGCTGGTTTTGTTAGACCGAGGTAAGTGAAACTGTACAATTTTCGGACTTGGGCAAACCTGACAAATTGAAACTTGAAGCAACGACCTACATTGGACAACTCGAAGCAAGGCTACGAGAGATGCAGGGCGAAAACGGGGCTTGCGTCATGCTGCAGCGCGTCGCCAGTCAAACAAGGCCAGGTCTCAGCGATGTAGTCGATCCATTGTGAGAGCAGCGCATGGGTCTCTTTACTTTTTTTGGACTTTTTCTCTTTCCCCTTTACAATCGTTTGTTGTACTAGGATGAGTGCTCGTTTTTGAAACCGCTGGATGGACAAGACCGCTTGGAGTGTTCGTTGATTGTTTGGTTTTGTAATTTGTGCATGTGTGATTGTTATTCGTGTTGGCTGTATCCGCTGGTGAATCGATTTGGATCCTATCTGTTGATGTGTGTACTATTCTGGAGTTGACCATGAGTGAATATATGCGTAGTTTGGTGAAATATACGTGGATTGATTTTGAACTTTGTATGCAATGGTATTTACTCGTACTTTATCGTGTGACTCTGATGATGATTTAACGTTCTTCGTGATGACAGACAAGAGCATGTAAGACAATTATGTGGGAAGAAAAGCACTTTAATGCTAACTCTAGCTGCTTTTAAAGCAGCTTTAAATCACTCACTGACCATTTTAAAGCAGCTTTCAAAAACATGCCGACTGCTTTAAAGCTGCTTTAAAGTGCTTTGGTTGTTTTTGAAACATGCAAAGCCATTTTAAGTCTTCTCAAAATTTCATAAGTCCTTTCAAGCACTTTGCTGCCAAAATCCCAATTTGCTGATGCGGCAGTTAATGATTGACCCAGAAGTCGTTACTGGCCAACGGGGACTGCAGAACATGACTGAACATGATCTCATTGAACAGGCGCGGAAAGCAGTGGAAAAAATCTTAGACGCGAACCTCCTGGAGGGGAAGCCGGAAAAAGTCCAATTCGTCTCGATCACAAGACAAACGAATGGAGGACTACTCTACGAGCTGAACACAGCAGATGCGAGGAGATGGCTGGTGCGCCCCGACGTGTGTAACAGATTTACTGATGGCTTTGGGTGCTCAGTACAGGTCCGAGAACGAAAGTACCCAGTATTGGTCCAGCACGTACCCATAGGTCTCGACGTCACGAAAAAGGCAACAGTGGAGGCCCTAGAGGATGTCAACAACTTACCAAAAGGCTCGATACTCAGCCTGAGGTGGATCAGGGATCCCTCAAAATGTGAACCCGAACAACAACACGCCCACTTAATCGTCCACTGCACGACAAAAGAGACGGCAAACCAATGGATCGCAAACAGGATGATGCTTGAGGGGAAGGAATGTTCTACGGTGAAGTTACTCTCCACCCCGCTATGTTGTTACAACTGTCAGCTACCAGGACACCAAGCCAGGAACTGCACCGCACCACAAACATGCGGCACATGTGGAGAGGGACACCGAACTGAGAACTGCATAAACCGCCTGAACACATACTGTGTAACTTGCAAGACTAAAGGTCACCCAACGTGGTCGACCTCATGCCCAGGCTATGCTACCAGGTGTGCGAACCTTTCTGATCGAATCCCAGATAATCGATACCGTTTCTATGTGACCAGTGAACCATGGTCTTGGGAGCTTTTAGGAGCAGACCAAGTGGAACAACGCTTTCGTCCCCCCCGTACCCGTCGAGACCCCACCTATGTCCCAGCAACTGGCTCGAATGCTCTGCCTACGGGAGAACGTCCAGAACACCCAAGACCAGAGAACCTAGCACAGCCAACACCAGGCGGCGTGGTTATCCCTCCTAGACAGACCACAATCACCGAATACACCAACTCCCCAGTTACCCAACCCACGCTAGTACTGTCCAACACTACCTATGCCTAGTCAACTCAATTCACGCAACACCCAAGAACTAGACAGACTTAGAATTTGGCAGCAAAACGTCAACACATCCCCCCTTGCACACCACGACTTAATGAAAACGGCCAATCCGAACGACTGGGATATACTAGCCTTACAGGAGCCGGCACTTAACGACAAAAATGCTATAGGAATAACGTCTAAATGGATCTCAGCCTACCCTACAAACCACCTCCGAGACGGCCAACCACGCTCTAGGTCACTGCTGTTGGTTAATCGAAAGCTCTCGACAAATTGCTGGCGGACAATAACACTAGGAACAGCGGATGTCACGGCAATAGAGCTTGAAACCTCGCGAGGAAAAACTAGAATCTACAATGTATATAATGACGGCGCACACGACAACACGATCGAGCTCTTGGAAGCCCATCTTGCCGACGTACCCCGGGATATCAATATCATATTACTAGGAGACTTTAATAGACATCACCCATATTGGGACGAACCAAGAAACAAGCATCTTTTCACAGAGGCAAGGCTGGAGGCGGCGGAGAAGCTGATAGAGCTTACCACGAACTGCGACTTGGTCATGACGCTACCTGGTGGGATGCCTACACACAAATTGTTCACTACTAAAAATCTCTCTAGGCTGGATAACGTCTTTATCTCTGCAAGACTTGAAGATGATGTGGACCTCTGCACAGCCACCCCTGACCCAAATATCTCGGCCACCGACCACTTTGCGATACATACCGTGATCAACCTAACGTGTGAAAAAGCCAAAGTGGAAACGAGAAGAAATTTTCCGAGGACAAACTGGGATGAGTTTAAAGAAATTCTTAAAACAAGAACTGACGCACTGCCCACAGGTAGAGTCACATCGGTCAGGAACTTCAACAGAAGACTGGGAAACTTGATGCAAGCTATCCAAACTACGATTGAAGAAGTGGTGCCGACGGCCAGACAGTCTGCGCACTCGAAGAGATGGTGGACACCTCAGCTCACAACACTCTGGAAAGAGAAAAACAAGCTGAGTAGAACAATAAACCGCTATGAGTACGAGATAGGTCACCCAATATATAATGAACTCAGACAGGCGGAAGATGACTTCCGGAACGCACTACGGGACTCGCAGAAAGCCTGCTGGAATAACTTCATTGACACGGCTGATGCAGAAGATCTATGGACGGCACACCGATATCTCACGAGCACCAGAGGAGATGGAGGAGCTACCAGAACCCCGACCCTTGTTATCAACGAGCCAAATGGAACAAAACAAAAATGCGAAACAAACGAGGAAAAGGGAAAGGCCTTTTACAAAACCTTCTTCCCGACCCCAAGTGGCAACACAACCCTGCTCAATGAGGACTATGTTGACGATGTAGAACCCTTTCGAAGGGTGACTAGTGCGCAATTGCATCCAGTTATAGCTAAGCTCCAACCATACAAGGCTCCGGGCCCGGATGGAATACCCAACTGCGTCTACATACAATGTGCCGAACTGCTTGTCCCACTGCTTGTCCCCCTCTATAGAGCGACGTTCACCTTGAAGTACTATCCTCAAGCATGGCAAGAATCTATAACTGTGGTCTTGCGGAAACCAGGGAAACCAGACTACTCGAAGCCAAAAGCCTATCGACCCATTGCACTACTGAACGTCATTTCGAAGCTCTTGTCAGCGTGTGTGGCGGAGGAGCTGAACCGACTCGCCGAGAAATGGAATCTGCTGCCAGAACATCACTTCGGAGGACGGCAAGGGAGAACAACATCCGACTCCATGCATACGTTAACGTCCTTCATCAAAAATGCCTGGCGTAATGGGGATGTAGTGGCAGGGCTCTTCCTCGATGTCTCAGGAGCTTTCCCAAATGCGAGCCCAACCGTACTAGCGCACAACTTGCGGAAAAGTGGGATACCTGAGGATTACGTCACCTGGATGGAACGGAAGCTAGCTGGCTGTACTACTATACTCAAGTTTGACGATTACGAGTCGGAGAAATTTGAGATCAAGCACGGGATAGACCAGGGCTGTCCACTTTCATGCATCTTCTATATCCTATATAACAGTGACTTAATAAGGGTTGCACAGGTGCCGGTGGGGCGAAGCAAACGACAGGAGCTGGCAGTTGGTTATATCGACGATGTAGCGCTGCTGGCAAGGGCACAGACAATGGAGGAGGCAGAGGAGAGGCTCAGAGAAATGATGGAGAGGGAAGGGGGGGCTCTGAAATGGGCCGAAGCGCACACATCGGAGTTCGCTTTGGAGAAAACAGCGTTGGTGGGATTCACGAGAAGCAAGGAGAGAAAAGCGGGACCAGTGGAGATTGGCGGGGTGCAAATCCTGCCGACTCGATCGCACCGTTTTCTGGGAGTGGTCTTTGACGAAGAGCTGAGATGGGGAGAACAGAGAGCAGAAGTGCTGAAGACAGCAGCTACATGGGTTAACCTCTTGAGGAGGGTGTCTAGAGCGCGACATGGGTTGAAACCAGAGGCAGCGCGACGCTTACACCAAGCGGTCTTCTTACCCAAAGTGACTTACGCAGCTGACATTTGGTGGGAGCACGTCCGCATGAACGAGCTAGGAACCCGAGAACTAGGTGCATCGGGTTTCACAAAGAGACTGCAGTCCATTCAACGCATCTCTGCCCTCAACATCACTGGAGCCTTGCGTACATCCCCAACCGATGCGCTCGACGTGCATGCGGGGATCCTCCCAGCGAAGCTGGAGATGCAGCGAGCCTGTCACCGGGCGGCAGTACGACTAGCCTCAGTCCCAACTAGTCACCCGCTCCGGCAACTAGTCGACCGAGAAGGAAAACACCTACCAGCTGAGCATCGTTCCCCTTTGCACATACTATTCTGGACTACTGAAATAAACGTGTCAGATTACGCTCCTAAAGCACGAAACGGGGAACTACCGAAAACTCTTGCAAAACTTGACGTGAAAATAGCCAAGACACGGGAGGAGGCGATAGAGTTCGAGAAGACAGTGGCGGTGGACGTGAAGATATACATGGATGGATCAATGAAAGATGGAGGAGTCGGGCAGCAGCGGTGCTAGTCAGGGAAGGAGCGAGAGACCGTACACTCAAGGTGTATCTGGGCTCAGACGAGGAACATGAGGTGTACGAGGCTGAAATCCTAGGGTTGCAGCTGGGCCTGCGACTCCTAGAGACAGAGAGGTGGCCGATGGAAGATGCCGTAATATTTATAGACAACCAGGCGGTGCTGCGCACGCTGGAGGCAGGAAAGACGGGGCAACTATCAAACATGTTCGCTGACTTGGCTTCTCTATTAAACAGGGTTAACAGGAAACACGAGGGAATACGAGTTGCAGCAAGATGGATACCAGGGCATGAAGGGGTTGACGGAAACGAGAAAGCGGACGAGGCAGCAAGAGAGGCGGGCCAAGGCAGTCGAAGCGAGGCGGGTACACTCCCGGAGCACCTCAGAGGAAAAATACCAAGCAACCCCACAGCGGCTAAACGGGTTTTCCGGAAAAGTCTACTACGGCGATGGAAAGAGGAAGTCGAAGACACGACGCGCAAGGAGAAACTCCAGAACTTGGACCCAACGTACCCCTCTCTTAATTTCTTCGAGGCGGCCAAAAAACTCCCTAGGCGCGACTTCGCAGTGCTCGTCAAACTTCGGCTGGAACACTTCCCGGTAGCAGCGTATCTTTACAGATTCAAACTCGCCGAGTCGCCTACTTGCCCGAAATGCGGCCTCCAAGAGCAAACAGTATTCCACTTGTTGATGACCTGCCCGGCGCATAAAGCCGAACGAACGCTACGCTCGCAAGAACTAGGGGAGGCATCGTGGTCATTCAGGGCACTACTCGAGCCAGGGAAAGCCACGAGACACCTGATGCGATACCTGGAACGCATAGGCGCACTATAGAGGACGAAAGGTGACAGTATCTATTTTGATAAAGACTAAAAGGATGACACCGCGCCTAGTAGAACACAAACAAACCGTCAAGCACATGCCAGACCTATCGAGAAAAGAAAGAACCAGGACCGAGTTTAAAACAAAATGCATGAGGGGAAAACTCTGGGGCACTAAAACGACCAAGGGGTCGGACGGCAGGGGGGCGTAGGCTCGTCTGTCGGGCATTGCTCGGAGTATTAGGGAACGGGCTCTGGGGCCGACGATGGGGCGGAGTAGAAAGCAGTCTCCTATACCGTATAATGCTGTAACTGTCTCACATAGCCGCGGGCTGAGCGGACAGAATAAACTGGATTCCAAAAAAAAAAAAAAAAAGAAAGCGCAAACAACAACAACATACATGAGGGCGCTTAGACTCTATTATGTCATCGCCGCTACAGTCTCGGGAGTACAGTAGTTGCGAATGTATGCATCCGGTTCGGGGGGGGGGTTCCTCTCCCCAACTGGCATCGTCTCTTTCTTCTTAGTTGTGCGGTCGCGCTCTCGACCTCACATTTCATTAAAGACCAAAGTCTTTAATAGAGAGCTTGCAATCGAATCACTACTGTAGGCGCAAGAGTGGAGCGTCGGTCACGGTCCGATGTCGGGCTGACGCGACGTTCGGAATTTCCAACGTCCCACGTCCAAGTGAACTACGACGTGGTAGGACAACACTTCCCTTATATAGAACTATAGAATCCGACAAAATAAATAAGTCAAAGTCGTTATTAAAAAAAAAAGCAAATTCAAGCTTGCAAAACAACCCATTCGGCACCAGGATACTAGGGTGTCTAGCTCTTAGTGCGCCGTTTGAAACTACGTGACGTCAACTAGCTCCCCGTTTTTGCCGCCACTAATGTCACGTCTGTTTACATTGCCAGCCGGCCGCGCAGCGTCTCGTGTAGCACGTGCGGTTGTCATTGGGATGTATATGACGGATTCACCTTCTCAATCCTGTCACAAGTATATGCGTAGGTATACTGATATCTATGCTTCTAGCCTTATATTCAATTGGCAAAGAATTCACAAAGACAGTGTTGGATTGCGATATATGAGGATTCGTGTGACAATAGTGTGCAACAAAAAGTCCCAAACTTAGACTATATAGCCGAGGCCACTATTCCGTTAGGCTAACACATAGTTCAGGATGATCTCTTCAATAACACGGTCGCATGCCTTGAGCGTCAGGGAAAACCCCCCTGAATTATTAATGTAAATAACATGAAATAGCAGTGTATAAACCAGTTGCAAGAATTGCTGTCCCCCCCCCTTTTAATACCTACAATAAACAGTGGGGGGGTGTTGATTGTAGGCAATAACTGTGGATAAACCAGGATTGCAGCAATAACAGAATTTGAAATTCCCCTAAAATAGCGCCAAAGTGTTTCTCACAGGAAGAGCTCAAGAGAAAGGAATGCATTGAGGTCACAGCCTTACACTCTGCTATGGAGAGCCTGCCCTGTGGGGGTAGCCAGGTTTATAAAAACTGGATTTCACAAATTGCATATAATCACCTACAATCCATGCAATCCTGGTTTATAAATAACCTGGTTTTTCCTGATGAGAAGCGACACAGCCAACGACGCTCCTTGTCCTGTGTCCCAAGGCGGCCGACGCAGGCGGACACAGGCACCAAACAAGCCCAAGCAGTGATAGGCGCCCGTCGCTTTTATGTAAGCGACGTTCCACTCTTGCGCCTACAGTATTTGCTGACTAAAGTTGCGATTCACGTGACTAGTCGTATTTCCAGTTCTTTTTGTTCATGCTCACCATTCCAGTGTTGTCGACTCTTGAGCACCAGAACAACGCTTTCACTAGCGCTCTATCCACTACTGTCGATGTAATAGACTTCAAATACAGGTTCAATAAAATATAATTGAACAGCAATGTATGCTATATCGTGTTCATGTACATACGGAACAACAGGTTGTGGTGAATGAGAACGCCGGGGGGGGGGGGGAACAAAAAAGTGGGGAGTATTTGTGGAACATAATTTCGACGACAGGGCAAAGCGCCTTATTTTCAGCACTAGGTGCCTTCTCATCATTCGTGCACTGACAGAAATCCTCCTCGAGCAGATGTGATCTCTCTTAAGTCACCAGCCAAGCCTTCATGAACGACCTTGGTCTTATTGTGACGTACCTGGTCAATTCCATCGCCCCCTCAGGCGCTGCTTTGTCGGAAGTACTTCGTGCTTTGATCATATCCTTCAGTTCCACACTGGCGTCAGGGCGAGCTTTCCTAGCCCTTCGACCAGTATTTGCGTCCAACTTGGCACGTTTGACGTAAAACAGATGAGCCGGAAGTGCAAACCATGTTGAAGAAACTCACAGTTCACATAGGCCGCAATCCTTCGCTTCGGGCCGGGCAACTATGTCATTGTTTTGGGGTGGACGCGTCGCCGTCAGTCGCTGGCTGGTTTTCGGACTCTTCAGTATTCTCGGACTACAAATCTAATGTCTCATTAGGATGGGGCAGACCATGATTGGTTTCTGGGTCCACCACACTAGAGCTAGCTTTTGAATTGTCGGCGTTATGAGAAGCAGTGTTGATTTCGGCTTGTGAAGAAATATTCTTCGGGGCGCGACTCATTAGAGCTTGATCGGCTCTCGGCTGATGTTGTCTGGTCGCGAAGAGCCTAGTGATGAGTTGACACCATTCTTGTAGTGGTAAAAGAAAAGAACTGGAAATACGACTAGTCACGTGAATCGCAACCTTAGTCAGCAAATAGTGATTCGATCGCATGCTCTCTATTATATTGTCTTCTGTATCACACTGTATCGTGACATTGAGCTGAAACGCACTATCGCTTGCATACACGTTCACCAAACAGACAGAAAGGCATGTATCAAAAAAGGAACGACGCAGCCAAGGGTTCGGAGACGGTCCAGGTGGCATGCTGAGCAGCATTCGGTACCCCAGAACCAGGTTACAAAGCTTGATTAATCTACATCATGACAAACCTAGTTTAGCCAACCAGCCAGCATACACGCCCAACACTTACCCCACAAAATTGGCCCAACGAAGGAAGAGTGCCGTTCAAAAAATAGTTTCTCAATATTTCAGTTGTGCTGGATTCGAACTGTCGAGTCGTTATCAAACTCACAGGCTACATACAACTCACCAATCCGATGCCATAGCTATCGAAGTGTGCTATATCATTTCCGACAAACCGTCAAGATTCATTTACAATACGTAGAAAACAACACCTACCCCATAGTTGTCTTGCTCGACTAAAAATGTTGAGTTCCCCCAAGCCTCTGCCACTTTCTTGGCGGATGCAAATGGCGTGATAGGATCTGCCTTGTTCCCTATACGAATCGCCCTATGATTTTCTAAAACAAGACTCTATATTGTCAAAACCTACCAACGACAAGGATAGGGTAAGGCACGCTCTTGTTGAATGGGCCGGTATATCGCTCAGCAGCACGAACAGGCCATCGATGACAATAATGAAAAGACTGAATAGATTGATACACAGTGAGTGTCGAATGAAGATATGCGATTTACAGAGACACATACAAACCACTGGCTTGGCCCGACTAACCATAAAAATTGTCAGCACCAGTCCTCAAAATGCCAAACAGTTCGGCTTACGCATGTGGCTAACATCCCTTGTGACCCTTAGTATATTGTCGAACACCACCTTTGTAGTAACGTTGCCCGCATCGACCGAGTCTGCACATGTTATTCCTTGGAAAGCATAACTCGAAGCTGGGTCCGAATTCGAGGACTTCTGCCGGCGGAATACTGGTGTGCGGGGAAGCAATGCGGTGTCCCACTCTGTCGCTCGTTTCGCTTTGGAAATCGACCCAACCGAGCTGGTGTTGTTACTACTAGTTTTAGTTATTTTCGCGAGCGTCTCCGCGGTTCCGGCCACTTTGTTGGAAAGTACATCTTCTTCAACAAGTCGACTAATATGCATAATCATCAGGATCCTGAATTACTGGAAATAATTTAAGAAACTCACAGTGAACGATTGCAGAACTAAGAACCAAGCTCAGGCCGTGAGACTTCCTGTAGTCGTAGGCGATCTGCATACATAAACCGGTTGGAGCGTGTTCCACAGGGGGCAATTTGTGACGTACTAGTACATCGATGGCATTCCACACATCTTGTCTCAAGCTATCGGGTGTTGAGCCGTTCAACGCAAGGGCGCAATTGCCTGGTCCAGCTGAAGCACAAGCTGTGACAAACCCGGCGAAAGCATCGTCTGCGGATTGGATGGAAACACCCCAGAGCTTATGTCATTTAGGAGTGTCAGGGTAATCCAAGCTTCGGTAGAAAGATCATATATACCTCGTAGGATGGTTGTTGTGCCCAGTACTCGGGACCAAGCACACCATCAATAACCACTCGGCCGACTCGATCAGGGAACACCGAAACGCCTGTCATACTATGAAGTTTCGGTGAAATTACAGGTACGTACTGTTGGCTAGGTAGATACCAAGCACGGATCCATAACTAGGATAATTCGTTGGTCTCAACTATCGGAGTGAATACCAAATCGTTACTCACGAGATTCCCCAAAAGTTGATTGGCTTATCCGGACCCTCCAGATAATCGTGCATCACAACTTTATCCCGCGCTACGGCCGCCGTGCCAATGTATCGGAATGTATTCGGACTGTACTCTTGATACTTCTGGCCCAGTCGAACAAGCTTCTCATCGACTTGAGGCACCTGAGCGTAGAATGCATCAATATCCGCTCGGTCGGTAGAGTTGCCCCGAGCTTCTATTCCAGCATATGGGACAGTATCGCCCCAGAACAGAGCCTCTTCCGTGGCAGTTGCGAAACAGGCAGCATTGGGCTGGGTCAAACCAACACCACGAGGATCCCAACCTGTAAACGATATGATTTTGAGTACCAGATCGCCATGGCGCATCCTTGCTTACTGAAAATGTCGTACTGTCCGCCCGTAGTATCGGACAGTATTTGTGCCAGAGCGCTTGCGAGATCAACAACGCCACTCCCACCCGGTCCACCACCATTCCAAAATAAAGTCCCGATTTTTGGTTGTTTCGTCGCTGGATACTTGACTACCGCCAGTGAGGCTTTCCCCGCGGTAGCATTCTGGTAATCGAGAGGAACCTCGAACCGTCCGCACTGAGCGGTATTGTTTGGTTGAGGCATGGTCCCCATGTGATGTTTTCAGCTCGAGGGGGAACCGATGATAACCCGGCTGGAGACTGACTGGACTAGCCGAGACGACGGCGGCAACAACAATGCCAAAGACTGTTGCGCGAAAGAGATACATGGTCGGGGCGTTGATTTTATGTCAGATGGCCACCCGTATAAATAGTGGGAGGTAGGATGGTACGGGGGTATCAAAGACGTCATGCCGCAGTGCTTGGCGCCGAGGATTTACGTTCGTCGGGGAACTCAGGTTGGTGGTGTTCATTGGTTGGCAGGCGGAACTACAAATCAATGCCTGATTGGTACAACCATAAGTAGTTGAACAGTAACAGGAGCGAGTAGGAATAACATAACTTGCTGCCGAGTGGGTCGTTTGTGCGTGGGTTCGAGGTCGCTGGCTCACCGCCACTGGTAAGCCGTCCCTCGATCAAGACTAGGGACTGGCATGGATGGATCCGGCTAGCCAATGAAACAAAAACTGTAGATATTAGCTAATAAGCAGATGTTAGCCGGATAAAGCTGATTTTCGCACAGATCGCTTAGCAGTTGAGGTGTGGATAGCCGAGATTATAAGCAAACCAAAACAACTATATTGTGAGGCGCGCCTACATTTAAAGATATGTATGAAATCAGTCGTCTTGAGCTACTGGAGATGGGTCAGGGACACGATCGTGCGAAAAGGCAGCAACTTCTTCAACGTTACGCCAGAGAGGGGTTTCAAACCAAGCGCCATTTTAGCACAGAATGCATCGGGTGATATCCAATGCTCAAACAATTTGTTCACCGACTTTGTACAAGAGAACGCAAGCTTGAAATTCACAGATAACGCTGCTTCATTATAGGAAGAAACGGAGCGCCCATATGCAAACGTAGCCCAGCGATTGCTTCAAGTACCAGGAGTACACTAGCGCGCGAGTGATCGAGTACGACCTTTGCAAGACTAGGGTATGTGACATACTACGCTCGAGACTCCATATAGTGTGCTGGCCTTCCTACCAGAGGTACAACCCCGCTGGAAACGAGCTTGCTGTGAAGATAGTCCGCAATCGAGCCAAGTTGAAACCGATTGTTCGCCCGAAGTTTGTGTTTGAAAATCGAATAGTCCTGTGGGCCCTAGAGTCATAAATAACTCGGCTTGTGAGAGTAGGGTGGATCTCGCCTCGTCGTTAGACTTCTCTGGATATGCCTCCGTGGTTTCTGAAGTTTCCGATATTGGCGGCGCTGGATTGAAATTATCAAAACGCGCCACAGCGATTCATATACCGACGCGATGTCCGACTCAAGGGATCTGCTGTCCTTTCGATACTGTAACTTTCAATCTACACACACGTCTTGTGGATGGCTCGACGTAGCCACTTACGGGTCGGAGGTGCAGGAGAAGCAGCTTCGCCCATAGAAACGTAAAATCAATGTCCACGTTAGGTACAAGAGCAAGAACTAATAGATGACTCCAGGTGAGGATATTTTGCGCATTTCTTCTAGTTTTCGTACTCAGTGTAACGGGGAAAACTATATCAACATTCTCTCATCGCAATTCAGCCTATATGCATAGTTTGCCAGCCCTGGGCGCAGTTCCTCCAATCTGAAGAGCCGCTATTACGAGCACGAATGAACCGCCCTACCCTCTCGAACTTATTAATATCCTTGAGTGGAGAAATATGGAAGATCAACTTTGAACCGGGCAGTTGAGCTGGTGCGTACTCACAAGCACTGTTCACCCTTTAGTGTGATCCGCAGTCTTTGGTGACTGTAATTCCGGCTCATCTCCCATCAGACGTTTCTTACACACCAGTACTATACGGTTCACGCACCACAAACGGTAGATTCGTGAGCCTTCCCGGTTGCGGATACGATTGGCTAGCCGTGGCTAAGTACGTAGTTCGCTGACAAATCATACGGATGATTATCTTATCGCTACGTATGCAATCTGGAGCAGTTTTTATCCGGATAATTTGCATTCATACAGTGCACGTGCCAGTCCCTAATCAAGACAGTGCACCACATCAAGAACCCCCACAGTACCACGTGATGTAGAATTTCCGTTTGCCTATTTTTGGCATTCATTTAGACAATTTTTCTCGCATATATTTGATCAACTGGCGTAATTGCAAGAGTTATTTATGGCTTCAGTGAAGAAACAGGCCATATAGGACTGGTCCATTCGTATACGAGTGCTAAAGTCACAAGCAAGGTTTCGTCCAGCGGTAGTACATTTCAGACTTAAAGCGAGGCCTTGGCATCGCTGGAAGCAGTCCTGACCTTCCTTTCACACTTGAGCTCACTTGATCCGCCTCATTTGGCTTCGCTCTCGGACCTACGGCAGAAACTTTTTAATTTGGGTCGTATATATAATGTCTCATGTATGACCAAATAGAATGTATTTCATATGATCAAATCTCGAGATCCTGCATGACCCCCGCTTATTCATGAGGCCAAACCGATCCATCATCGGGGGTAACACTGTATACAGGTCCTGGGCGCTTACACTGCGCCTCAGACATATATACATATTTACCACGTGTTGGCGCTAGTCATTCAGGTCAAGTGTCTCCTAGGTGTTTAGCTCAAGACATCGGCCTTCGAGCTGGCTCGTTCGGTCCAATAGATCCACCAGCCCAACCGTGGTCAACGAGAACATGATGATACTTAATTGACCCACCGTTTAGGCGCATGCTCACGTGCTGTTGGGGTGTGTTTGGCCGGGAGCAACCAAGTTCAGCAACGACCAGTACATTTAGACCTCTTCATTTCGACCGATTTCAGACAAGATGACAAGCTTGAGGAGCGGTGTATCAGTTGCTCAACGAGTATAGCTATCTCATTCAATGCTTCGTTGGCACCTTGATCCGGTCTCGACGGTCTCTCGGTGATCGAGCTTGCCCAGCATCTTATATCCGCCGGTCTCGAGTTCTTCGTAGAGAACAAGCATTGATGAGCGCGAATGAGCTCTGCTGTAGAAAACTATGGGATTCATATTGGTTAGTTCATATACGTGCTATAGCCTCTACAAACGTACTTGGACATGGTTCGGTCCTTGGTGTCTTGGCAGTCATGGAGCGTTACCCGGGACTACGTTTCAACAAAGTCGTAAACATCTCTCACGGGACATATAAAGACCACCAAGACCCAGGACCCTTCCCTTCCACTTTCCTCACTGAACCAACGCTACTATGTTTTTTCTCCAAATCGCCCGATTCTTCCTTTTCGCAGCCCATCTGCAGAATGGCTTGCTGAGCTTCTATGGCTACGGCAGTTCTGTAGATTTGTGCGCGGCTACATCCATGTAGTAAGTCGCATAGTATACCGGTCGAACAACCACTCATATCTGCCATGTAGCATCGTCGCAAATGCAGCGACCGACACTCTTCCGAGCGTCTACCAATTTGCTAAGACGTGAGTAGCTTTTCCGAAGCTCAACTTGGTTAATATGTCTCGCAGCAATGCCGTGGGGTTCAAGGTCCAATCCTCATTGGCACCGACTTGGCTCCGTGGCGTCTGGCATGACCCAGGACTGGAACTCGCCGACTTCCAGTTCCTAGTAAACCCCTTCCGTTTCTTCGGCTTTGGTGAGAGGACTAGTCCTAGTCCTTACGCGAAGGTCTGGCTCGACGAGGACACACCGACCTCGTCTTTGTCGGCCAACACACCCGTCCGCGCATTTAACGCGGGACTGTCCACCAGCACTCCGACAACCCGTCCCACTCCCCTGGCCGCGCCTTACCAGCTTGAGAGCTCCATGGTCCCCGATGAACTCGAGACGGTCCTATATGCAGCCCCCTCCCCCTCCCCTTTGGTCTCCTCCCCTCCCCTCCTTCCCGACGTGTGGGCCATCAATGGCCCTTCGCCGTCGCCCAGAATTGGCGACCCTCCTGCTCACACTCCTGGTGTGAGCACGCCTGTCAGGGAAGTGGTGCCGCCCCCGCTGCTCTCAAGCGCGGGGGTCGATTGTCCTGTGGCTGCGCCGATTCCAACGGTTGCAGCCTCGGGACCTCTTGTGGAGGAGACTGAGCACGGGCTGCTCAATGGACTGGGTCACCCGGAGACCCATGGTTCGGCATGGTTCGGTACCGCCTGGGGATTCGGGCACGGCTGGATTTCAAGCCTGGCTGTGTCAATCGCAGTCCAAGTCCTGGTCACGGCATACCTCTATCCACTACGAAATGAAACCCAGGTAAACTTCATGTGCATCACCCCGGTGATTTTTCCAGCATCCTACAGGTAAATCACATAGTAGGATATCATGGGTACCCAGGTATCGAAATCCGCGCAAATCACCTGTATGATACACGTGACAGACGTGTATTATGCAGGTAAAAGCTCAAGTTGTTTTGCTGCGGTGTACGGGTCTTCGTGCTTTTTTACGTTGGTTTTACATGTCGTCGTCTGACTGTCTGTATGCGCGCTTCTTGGTTCAAGTACCTGGGTTTTACATTTTTTGTAGTACTTATTTACATGGAAACCGTAAGCATTACAAATGTGTGTCCGATACAGGTACCATGTTTTCACGCAAACCCATCGTCGCCGGTGCTATCGTCACGCCAGGTGCAATCCATCGTTAGATCTTCATTTAGACATCGAGTTGAGTAAGAGTCGAAGAGGTTAGTCGAGTTGGTGAAGAAAAATGAGGAGAAGGGGGAAAATCAAAGTCGAATGAGCTAGCCACGCTTGCAAAGCAGGCGGTCGCTGGCCGGGATGGATTTGGTAGGACGGGCAATCATTTTTGTCGTCTTCTTCACCACACGAAGACCACTCTATAGCACTATTGTGAATACAAATGATAGCGCGAGTTGAAGAACTTGCCGTTGTATCTCGTTCCTCGTTCGGTTCGACACTTGGCGGATCGCCCGGGCTCCTTGGGGTTGGCACCTCGCAAGATGCGTTGGGCTCCAATGGGTTATTGGAGTTACCAGTCGGGTTGGCAAAAGGGGGAAGCGGAGGACCGGGCTCAACCTCGGAAGGGACCGGGCGCTCGTAGGAGTCAGCACGATTCTACGAGTGGAAGTAACTATTCTCACCATTTTAGGGGTTGGTTTAGCGCGTTGCTGGGCGGGTTGCTTAGCCTTGAATGACACTATTAGTAGGGCATATTGAATGTTTACGGACTTACTCGTTCGCCTTCATCCCCTGCCTCTTCCATTATGCGCTTTGAGCCTGTAGCTGTGTCGCTCTTTCCACGTTTCTTTGGAATCGGATCCTAGGATCCAAGGAGTTAGTAAATATCAGTTTTTAGTTAGCACGTACCTCATCCTCATTGTCTAGTTGTTCAGCACTCTTTCTCTTCGTTGGGAGCTGAGTCTTGGCCGAGGGCTTGGTCGATTTGGGTTGGCTCTTCGGGACCGATGTAGGCTTGGCGTTCCGGTGTGAATAGTCTTATAAACCAACCATCATTTACAGCGCTTTGCAAAAGTACTTGCCGGTTCGGATTTCAAGCGCTGAAGGCGGAAGCAAAAAGCAAGTTGGGCGGAAGAAAAAAACGCGTGCGGCGCGGTAGACTCGTGTTTTTACGAAGATATACATTCACATTCTGAGTCTCGAAAGCATTGCCGATCGATCGACATACATATCATAAGAAAATATGGAGGTCGAAAAGACATTGTCCAGAAGGTAGAATCGCGTTTTTTGCAACGAGATGGAGTTCTAGACCGGCGTAAAGCTCGTAGACCAGGATTTTGGATACCATGGAGTGCCCCTGTAAAAGAAAAGGAGGAAAACGATGCGCATTTGACTGAGATATTGAACATAGTCAAACAGGGGTGCAACCCCTAGAAAGCGACATCGGTTTTCTCGGCATACAGGCAATGAAACGTTGTTAGATTGTGACTAGGTGAGTTTAAAATGTATACAAAGCTCTTCGCCGTGTTTAAGCCTTGTATGATCAATAAGTGCGTTGTTATAAGCCTGCAACTGACCCGTTCTGAACGGCTACTATATGATGTAGTCTACTACTCAAAGATATCTATAGATTTGTATTCTGACATTAGATAGTACCATGTGTGTTCACGCAAATTATCAGATAGCATGTATATCTCAATCCCGAGAAACATGGTGTCGCTTTCTAGGGGTTTCACCCCTGTTTGACTATGTTCAATATCTCAGTCAAATGCGCATCGTTTTCCTCCTTTTCTTTTACAGGGGCACTCCATGGTATCCAAAATCCTGGTCTACGAGCTTTACGCCGGTCTAGAACTCCATCTCGTTGCAAAAAACGCGATTCTACCTTCTGGACAATGTCTTTTCGACCTCCATATTTTCTTATGATATGTATGTCGATCGATCGGCAATGCTTTCGAGACTCAGAATGTGAATGTATATCTTCGTAAAAACACGAGTCTACCGCGCCGCACGCGTTTTTTTCTTCCGCCCAACTTGCTTTTTGCTTCCGCCTTCAGCGCTTGAAATCCAAACCGGCAAGTACTTTTGCAAAGCGCTATAACTCACTGTGTGTGCTTCGGGTTCGGGTAAGATAACTCTTGCATGCTGGCGTGGTCCAGGTTTAACCTTCTTTGTAAACATGCGGATGTTCTTGAACATTTGGTCAGACTCCTCAGTGAGTCTGAGAACATATCCAACGTGAGAACTCACCTCTTCCTCCTTCTCGCTCTCCTCATCAGTTTCGAGTGGGGGAGTTGTTTTGTGGGGCGGCTTGGCGCGTTGCTTCCCTTTGGTGCCGCTGGTGGCCTTGGCTGATCGTGATTCAGCAGCCTCCCTTCGAGTCTCTTCCCGTGCGACTCGCTTGTCTGCTTTTCGGACTTGACGCGCAGTCGGGGTTGGCGGAAGGTCGTAGATGGTGGGGTTGGGTTCAGAACCTGGTAGGGCCTCATCATCGTCATCTTGAGTGTAATTGGTGCGCGGGATACAACGACTGTTGGGAATGGACTGACCATGTGATGGATTGGCGGCAGCATGAGCGCGAACCGGAGCACAGGGTAGATCAGATCGGCCACGTGGGGGATTGGCGTCCTGAAGGCATGGGTGATCGACGGCCTGATTGTGTGGACGATTGTGGCGGGTGTTAGTAGTGGAGGCGCGAGAGGAAGTCGCGCGGTCATTATTGGCGGTACGGTTGGAGCAGGCGTTCACCGAATAGTCGTCGACGTATTTGCTGTGGTCAGCAAACATGTCGGCCTTGGTCTTGGACGTGTCCTTGACCTGGGTTAAAGTTGGATTTCCTGTAGACATAGACATTATGTATCATTTATTTTATCTAGTAGAAGAAACGAACCTTGGAGATATTGCTGGGCGATCATTGCGACCAACCAGCAGTCCTCATTGGTGCCGTCACGGAAGTGCAACAGCATTGGCGCCAGATCATAACACTAAAAGGGTACCAAGGAGGGTTAAATTAGACAAGCATCAAGTACAATACAACGATTCTGTATATATCTCGCCGTGCAGATGCAGAGATATTTGACCAAATTATCTTTGCGCCAGGAGCAAGGTTCTTGGGACGTTTTGCGGCCAAAGCGTGTTTTACGATATTCTGGAATGTACTTCTCATTTAGTTAATCACAAGGTCAAGTTTAGGGAGGACTCACTTGTAGAGTATTATAGAAATCCTTATCCATCCGTAATCCTGCAGCTACATGAAGCGGGACATCCCCGCGCCCGGGTCCTCCAACGAGTTCCTTTGGTTTTGCTATGATGTCATAGCAGTCCGGAGGAGCTTGAATGGCCGAGTATGGGTTGAAATACGATATCTTCTTCTTGATGGCAAAGGGATGGATTCGCTGTCGGGTGTACTCGAACTTGGATAGCCAATTTCCTAGTTTCTCGATGGCCGTCTTGGTTCCGTTGCGGCCGCCATGGGTAGGTAAGCCCTTTTTGTTGATCTTCTGCTCCGTGTGCGACATAGGAGTTGGATCATAGGGGTAGCTATAAGGGTTGGGATCGTCGATGGGAATTTCCTCTGGGGTTTCGGCTTGGTCGTCTGGGCTGCTAGGGTGTGCAGTGTCGTTCCTATTTTCTGGGGGGTCAAGGAGGCGCTCTGGACTCGCGTCTCGGCTATATGACCAAGGTCCCTCACCAGGAGACGGCTCACAAGGGGATGGTTGGTTGTCAGGAGAGGGCGGGCGCTCACGACCTTGGTATTCTGGTGGTGTGGGAGCTCGGGAGGGTGCGGCATGGCGGGAGGACGGGGTGTCCGGTTCGACAGATAGGAAAGGGGTATCGTTGTTTTGTCTGTTGTGTTGACTTGTGATGTTGTAAGTTATATACCGAATGTATGCGGTCATGACTCACCGGGACGGGCGTTCTGGGGATGAAAAGCATACATCGGAGACTTCCAAACGATTTTTAAGTGGTGCATCAACACGATTGGTTCGCCTAGTAAGTTGTGACTATGATGTATGGATTGGGAATGGGTCGGTGGTTACTCACTGCTGAGGTGGCGGTCCCCCCGAGTGACTGCCCAAAGGCTCCTTGGCGGTCCAATAACCGTGATCAGAAGATACTGGAGCGCCCCTACGATTTCTGGGAGTCGGCACAGGGGTGTCAACGTGAGATGAACGATCTGGAGTTGGGCTTTGGCGGCAATCACTGGATCGGCTCGCTGAGAGCAGTTAATGCCGGCATAAGCGATATAAATATTCTGCTCACCTGGTTGCACGTCGGTGGACACTTCGGTATCTATGAAAGAATTCACATCACTTAAAATAAGAATAATTATGGAACTATTCGAACTCACCACAGGTTGCTTTTGTTGCCAGGTAAGCTAAAAAGTCCTCATACTGCTCCTTGGTTATAGTGCGAGTATTGTGATTACCCATCTAGAATCAATGTTAGCTTTGGCTTCAAGTCTCAAATGGCGTAGCACTCACTGTGGCCACACGTGACTAGGCCAATCTGGAGTTGTGAGGCAAAATGAAAGTTCAATTTGTTCGCCCAAGGACTGAGTGCGTTGTACTATACGTACCGGATATATATCTTATGTCCTATTCCAAGGTTTTAGGGCTGGGGTCAAGGCAGGTGGCGGACGGGAACAAAGCGTGGATGAGATATATCAGACCAGCCAAAAGGCCATAACACGAACCGCCCGGCGCTTGGCCACGACAATCCATAAACTCAATGCTGTTGAGTTCTGTGCTATTTTTATCATTCCACCACTTGTATCCACATTGTTTTTTTACAAGCAGACCGCCATGAGAATCTATAATAATAGCTACTTCCGTGGACGTGGAGTATAAAAAGAGCCTGATGTTGTCGAGTCCCAATGGCATTTACCCTTCCACAATCGCCGTATTTGATTCAACTCAACTCCAATGCCGCAACCCTCTGATTTGCGTATTCATTTAAACGGAGCCCTGGCTTCATCGCCAATTACTGCCCAGGGCAATACTAGTCTTCTATCTGCCGCCGAGCTAGCTCAAACCGTTCACCGGCTCTCTCAAGACTTCGGCCTCTCTGCTCAGGCCCGCCAGCAGCTTCACGTACTTGCTACCCAGGTTTGGATACCGCTCATCAGTATCCTAGAGATAACTAACCGCCAATCACTCCAGGCCAATTCTACGGTCAGGGACATGTGGCTATTAGCAGCAATACTGGGACACAAAGCCCGATTCCAGCAAATCACGACCCTCTTGGATGCCCAAGTTCAGCGGCTTAGCAAGCTCGAAACGCTCATCCGACATGAGTGGCAATTGACCAAGTCACAGGAGGTGAGTACTGTATAGCATATATCTACAAATATTAGTTCTCCTGACAAGCAAACTTGGTTAGGATGCGATTAAGAGGACCCTCCGTTGCCTAATCATTGTTTCAACAACTTCATACAGCGATCTAGGTGATCGTATGAAAGTGAGTAATCCTTGCAATGACAGATTGTCCATTCTGATTGATTCGATGTAAAGACATACCTTGGCCAACATCCAGGGCGGTTTTTGCCTAACCTGTACTATCTCACCGATAGCGCCATGACAGTGTTGGTAAACAAGTTTATTGACAAAGATGCACATCAAGTTCGTGGTAGTCTTTGTAAATTGGCAAGTACTGGCCGTTTATCCTTATATCACGCAATAATGTAGTATCAGATATTTGCTGCTGCTGTAGGAAATCGCAGCCTTGATGTCGTCGTGACTAAGATTTGCACTCTCTATACAAGCGAGTATACAAATGGACTACCTCCTATCGCTGTGAAAGCGCATATAGCTCAGCTGGTGAGTCAGCCATAGTTCTGTACTTAAACACCGAGCTGAAGCCGCACTTTTAATAGCGTCAGATCGCATTTGGTATTGTCGATTCTACGCATAATACTGCTAGCTTACCCTCAACATCGTCTACTCCTCTAACGAAACATCCAAAGAACGACGCCAGCTTCTGGATCGCTGTCGACGCCAAGTTTGTGGAGCTGGTAGCGATGTACGGAAATGACTACAAGGCTACCGGGTGGAGAGTGTGAGATCCTTTTACGAGTACAGATAATTGAGTACTAAAAACCATTCAGATGGGAGACCACAATCATCAAGGATGATCATGCTCGTTTCGATGGGCACGCAAACTTATTTGCCCAGGAAGTCATTGATTTGTATGCTCCCGGGGTTTACAACTAGCTCACAGTTTCGATGGAGGCTTTGTTTATGTACCTCATGCACAATGAATTTTCAATGACTTGTGCTTCTGAGCCGTACTGGATTCTGCTTTGAGGAGCGCCTTGAGTGTGCAACTCGGATGCGTGTGTTACATGACACAGCCCAGGTACAAACCACAAGCGCTTAGCAGATTAATCCACGCCAAGGCCAATGACATTAGCACCGTGCCCTGGCCGCCATCTACAATCAACTGGCATTAATGCGCTAACCAACTGCAATTAAACCAGTAAGAAGACAGAGGCGGCTCCAATAGCTGTGTCAGAGTTCTCGTGCACATGCCATACTCGCCCCTAGCGGATGTATGCGCGCCTGCACCAACTTTGTGGCTCGACCCAACTTGCTCCTGTCAGCCATATTTAACCCTTTCAGCCCCTTTCTTATTGTGATCTCTCTTTTCCGTCATTCATGTTTTATTATAATGCTTCATCAGCAAAAGCAGTTTTTACCCAGGAAGCGCTTATAATATCTTTTGGTTTTGGACATTTCTCTAAAAGTGATTTACAGATATGTGATTTCTTAGAAGTGCTTTAAAGTGCTTTAATGTGTCTAACATTTGATTGAAAGTTCTTTTAAGCACCCCTGAAGTTCTTTGAAGTGCTTTGAAGCCTTCCTCAAGTGCTTTAAAGCACTTTTATCATGGGCATACGGGCTTTGAATTTCTTTTGTGAAGATAAGATTCTTTTTCAGAACATTGACATATGTTGCAGATTTTTGCTAAGATGAACAGAATATGTTAGGCTACTAATAGTATATATGGGGTATTGGTTTAAACCATTTGCTACTACCAGCAGGTGAACATGGCAGAGGTCATTTTTGCATCTAGTGAGTGTCACAGCCACCCCGCTGAAAACGCGTGTTTGTGACTGGCATCGCATGTATATGGTAGCTGTCACGCATATATGGTCGTCGTAGCGCATACAGGCACTCGAATCGCGCATACAAGGACCTCTCTCATGCATAAACGGTTCGAGCCTCACATATATACACGAACATTGCGCATATATTGACCAGTGCTGGACTAATTACTTTACAATGGCGCATTGGCTGTGAGAATGAGGTCATATCATGTTAAAGAAGGCAAACACATACATAAACTAGAGTGCAGATAAATTCGCATGAAGAACATACACAAAAATCAAGATTAATTGATATATTCTCTACCTAATGACGCTGCAGCCAACATGCCACTTGCCACACGAACACCTACTACGGTACAATGTCGGGCGTGTGGCTGAGTTAGCACGGGGTGCCACGATTGTACAACCAAACAATGCGGTAGACACTCACTGACGTCAAAATACCTGGCTGGCCGTCGAAAACCGGGAGCACCAATGCGTTGTGCTCTTATAAGTATGGGTGCAAATAACAAGCTAAGCTGAGCGTTGTAAGCACGGTCACAAGCCAAAATAACTCACCCTGTACGCGCAAACGGCGAGACTCCCTCTGGTGCATCTCCGGTGTATCATCCCTCGCGCATGCTAGACGACCCACATGGCACGTGCACCCATGGCGCTGGAGATCCGCTTGCACTAATCACGTAGCTAGCATACGGTGAGAGGTATCGACGTTGGGGGCTAGTGACATGTTAGCGATACGACGACCAGGAGCAGCGGTTACGAACCAACACAGAGTTTTACCGCGTGAGTGACGATCTCGCTGAGGCTGCAGCGCGCCTAGTGCAAGCCACGGCGCCGACCTGAGACGCGCTGATGGGCGCGATAGGCGTTTCTATGCAGCGAGACGCAGAGCGAGTGAGGCGAGCGATGGAAAAACTCCGCCTGAGGTCGCAGGACGTGGTGGGTGAGAAACGACCAAAGTGGAGTCGCGGTTGGCCCCTGAAAAGTCGGGGTGGTTCGTGCGCCGATGGTCAGGGCTTCGGCGCCACCTGCCCGTGGTTGTTGGAGTCCTCCCAAGGCCCGACCCAACCACGACTCATCTTTATCGCTCGCTTCTGCTCTCTGCCTCCTCACCTTAGACTCGAGTACGACCGACCCCTCTGTAGAAACACGCCACTAGCCGACAACCAGGACGACGCGGTGCCCAACAACGCCGACCGCACGGCACCGCCTCCCAACAACATCGGCTCAAAAAGCGGCCGGCGGAGAACCGGCCAGCCTTTCTTGTGGCCGCCAGCCACGACCACCCTACTCAGTTCGACGTAGCAAACGTGCGATGCCGCCATCTATCTGCATGACCAGGTAAGCCTTCGTATTCAATGCCCACTGACCGCAGCGTTTGCTAACGGTTCTACTTGCTGTCTTGGTCGCTGTCGGTTCCGCGTCTCGTCCCCCGCCCATGACTCTATGTGTTCGGCGGTCCGTCAACGAACATTCAACGAGGATTTGACTGTCCACGACATTTAGACATACGTCAAATCGCGTTCGTTGAGGGCCTGAGGGATGTTTATGCCCATTCGAATGACCCGGCTCTCGGTCGGTCCGGCCATAGCGTTTGGCGTGTTTGCTTACAGGCTCGGTCTACGTCGGCTTGCCGACCCTATCGCCACTCATCCTGCCACTGTGACGCACCGACAACCAACAATATCGTTATCTGCAACTACCACCGTTATGGGCTCCTAGTTTGCAGCGCTGCCAAAGCCGACGCTCGATTGTGCTATCACACTTTCTCGGGTCCGGGCGGGTACGTATTTGCGCTCATTCGGAGCTCTATCATGCTTACTTGGTTGTACTCTGTGACGCATGTACTCGTGGCCTGTCTTCGGTTAGCTGAGAGCCACGTTTGCTTTCGACGTTTTTCTATGCGTGCGTCATGGGCGTGCTCTAATTATTTAGTACGGACTCTTGCGGCCAGACTAGTCTCTTCTGCCTTATATAGCCATGGCCCACGGGTGTGAGATCCGGCCTGACGTTAGAAGTGGTCATCCATGATGAGCAGTGTTTGCAACCAACGATGCTCGAACCGGGATGGTTGATGGTAGCCTAGTAAGAATATCCAGTTGTCAAATTCTGCTCAGTTGTACTATACATGCCAAACGAGTCGAACGAAATCATGAAATAATAAATGAACCAAACCTGATGTGATTGATTGAGAATCTTCCTCCACTGAGGTGTCAGGGTGTGTATTAACCTGAAATAGAACTGTATCAATGATCTTGGATTTCACTGGAATAGAAAGGGACTTGTAAGTCAGTGTGATTTCTCAAATGAGCCAAGATGTTCTCTGAAGTGCTTGCAATGTGGCCCAATAAGCTTATATGTGCTTTTAAGTGATCTTAGACTACTTGGGAGTACTTTGAAGTGCTTTGAAGAGCAGGACTAGTCTGAAGCTGCTTAGGGTGCTTTTGGTGCTTTAAAGCACTTCAAAGCATGATAAGACAGAGACTGTGTTTGCTGATGTTTTGTAGTATGTATTCTAGCCTCACCCCCTCGCTTGTAGATTCATGGCCCAATATTTGATACACTATTTGTCCTATGGTCTATTATACACTCTTGCCTTACGCAACACTTCGTAGACCGCCTCAGGCCTTGCTTGCCATCCATTAACCTGTCCACTCTGTTTCGAATCTCCCCGCCACGGTACCGCTATGGATTCGGACTACTCTAAGTCGGATCCTGATTATTCGAGCGATGAGGAATACTCTGGCTATCATACTTATCTTGCTGCTAACTTGCCCGACAATGATGGCAAGATACTTTGTCCTTGTGGCTGCAATCAATGTCGAGCGGTCCGAACGACTTACGAGCATCTCCAGAAACTTCGTAAAGCTCGACTAGCCGCTGGCTCCAATAGTAACGATGAGGAGGGAATGCTGGATGTGGAAATGCACGAGAACAAAGAATCAGGTAAGCCAAATGTCTACGTTTTTCTTGCAGTTAAACTATCCTGAAATCTACCTACTAGATTTACCTATGCACTACGACAAAGAGGAAGACGATGTACCACCGCCTGACGCTGCTGACGATTGGCAAGAAGTTCCGACACCCCCTCCCTCTCCTCCCCCTCTCGACTTAGATGCGGACGGAGATGTGTCAGAAGAAGAGGATGGATATCGAAATGTCACAGCAGATGACTACCGAGAGTACGACCGCTGGTTTGCCGAGGATCGTGAGGAAGAATTAGGCGAATTCTGTTAGTACAACTCCCTTTAATAAACTATTGGCGTCTAAGCATTTTAGTATGTGAAACAATTACCGAAGAAGAACTGGATAGCATCAAGATGATGGCCATTCGACAGTTCGGTCATATATCTATTTGAAACTACGAACGCATTTGGTATTTGTTCCGTGACAAAGTGTATCTTTTGACTCTCCAGCGGCTTGGGACTCAAATCGCTAGCCTTTCTGGAATCAAAGCGGAGACTTATGACTGTTGTGTAAACGTCTGTCATGCGTTCACCGGCAAATTCGCTGAGGAGGCTCGATGCTCAACTTGTGGCGAGCACCGTTTTGACGAAATCGGACGTTCTCGACAAAACTTTCAGTATATTCCTACTATTGCTCGTTTTCTCGCTATGTTCAACAACCCCGCTTTCATTGAGAAACTTGAGTACCGACACAACTATGTACAGAGAGAAGGTAGAATAGACGACTTTTTTGACTCGGAGCTCTACAAAAACTTGTGCCGGAAGAACATCGTGGTCGACGGGGAAGACATGGGCGTCAAGTACTTTTCCGGCAAGTACGATATCACCACTGCGGTTCTTACCGATGGAGTCCAGATTTTCAAACAGGAGACACACTCATGCTGGCCTGTGATGCTACAGATCTTGAATCTGCCTCCATGCGAATGGTCTCAAGTTCGAAATGTAATCCCTCTGTGCGTCATTCCAGGTCCAAATCAACCAAAAGACTTTAATTCGTTTCTGGAACCTTTTGTGCTCGAGTGTCTTACCTTCGCTCGTGGCGTGAAAGCCTACAACTCTCGTACTGGTCGCAACTTCATCCTTCAGCACCACCCTGTTCTAGTCGGTGGCGATATGCAGGCTATTAAGCACCTTGAGGAGATGAAAGGGGTCGGTGCAAAGGTTCCCTGTCGTGGCTGTGAGAGTGTTGCGATCTATCACTTGGCGAAACGTACCTATTATATCCCTCTTGCTGCTCCACTGTCGCCCGACAATCCTGCTAGGACCACAGATGCTTATGATCTGTTGGGCTTGCCTAACCGGACCGAAAAGAAAATGAAGCGCCAGCTGCAGAGAATGCAAAACGCCTCGACACCAAGCGAGTTCGAAGATCTGGCCAAGCACTACAGTATGTGTGGACCGACTATTCTAGACCGAGTCCCCTCGCTCCAGCGCCCTACGTTGTATCCACACGAATTCCTACATTTATTCTTGCTTAATCATATCCCTGACTTGATCACTCTCTGGATCGGCAAGCATTCTACTGTCAAGACTGCTGGATGCGAGGACTATTTGATCTCGACTGCTGACTGGGAAGCTATTGGTCGGGAGACCGAAGCAGCAACGAAGCATATACCTAGTTTTTTTTACTCGAAAATTACCAAATATTCAAAGCGAGTGGCGCCTCTACTGCGGCGAATCCTGGTCTTTCTGGGTACTTTATATTGGCCCTATTGTCCTTCGCGAGCGGCTACCAAAGAAGTACTACAAGCACTTTATGGAGCTTGTTTCGATCATCAAATGTTTGATACAGTTCGAGAACACTACCAAACGGATCAAACAGCTTCGAACAGAAATTGCAGGTTATGTCGAGCGATACGAAGAGTGAGTGCAACGTTATTTATTATATTTTGAAACTTATACTTTGTGCAGATACTACTACCAGTACAATTACAATCGAATTTGCGTCTGCAAGCTCACGGTTCACGCACTTCTTCATGTAGCTGAAGAGGTTATTCGGTGCGGACCCATTTGGGTAACTTGGTCGTATCTCACGGAGAGATATTGCCGGGAGATCATTGCATGCGCAAGACAACGGGCTGTTCCGTCTGCCACGGTAATGAAATATGTTCTCCAGATGGCTCAATTAACCTCGGTGTCTATGCGATTTCATGAGGTTCGGAAGGCGTTGTTGTTCGGGGGTTCGGATGTGCCAGTCGACACGAGCGCAATGGAGAGAGTATATGCTGACTGTAGGTATATATCTCATTACTTCTAACTTGTGTAACTAACAAGACGATAGACCCCAATACTATTCTTCGATTCCCTCGCCTGCCGGGCTTCCGCATGCAGCCAAACATGCGAAAGCGAGCGGCTGCGTTCCTCCGAACGAACGTCAACTTGCGTCAAGATTTCGATGCATGGATGGAGTACTTACCGGAGCACTGCGAGCGCTGGGGGAAGGTTCGCCTTGGTGAGGGAGGAGATTGCATCCGCTATGCCTGTGCGAGGAACCCTTCCTCGGCGCAGGGCAACCGTGACAACTCGTTTGTCAAGGTGAGTGCATGCGAGCTATCAGACCCGTATCATAGCTGACCGCTTGCAGTTTGAGTACGAGCAGGACAGAAATAGATACAACGGTCGAGATGCCGATATGGTGAAAAAGATTGGGTGCGGACGACTCGATTGCATCCTGGCTCTTACCCTCCCTCCCAATCCCGATTTCGGTGTCGCCTCTCCCCAGCTCCACGTCCTAGCACAGATAACCGTAGCAAAGGACGCCGAAGGGGACGCCTCGGTCGAGCTGGTATCATATACCAAATTCGGCAAGACAATCATACTCGACGTTACCTCGATAAAATGCGCGGTCGGTCGGATCGAGACAAAGGCGAAGAACAGAAGGGGAGAATGGGTAATAATTGACCGGGACGACTCGTTGTGTCGGACTGCATTCACGCAGGACGAACAGGATTACGAAGGCGACGATTAGTACTCAATGTAACGTAGTTCTGCAAAAACATGTAATACCATTCTTTTTGTGTATACAGGAAAAAAAAATACATGCATTGGTTTCAAGACGTGTATGCGTGTGGACTTACGTGTAGACGTTTACCTGTAGTACAGGTAATTTGAGTCGGCTTCATGGGTAACCCAGGTAAATTTACCTGGATCTCATTTCGTAGTGATCGTGAGTATGTTATATCTTCCGCCTCGTTTTATTCTAACTCCCACTTGTTAGGATACTATGCTGCGCGCTACCGCCAAGGTAGGATTATAGACCAGCGCTTGGTAGGCGATACTTATAAAATCCTTTCAGGCTCGGAGGCTCAACCCGAAGGTCTCGGGAATATCCCATGTATCCTCAATGAATTCAACCTATCGGTTGAGGAGCTCCGTGTCTACATCGAGCAGGCCTCAAGTGCGTGCAGGGCATCTGTCCGAGGAACAGGGTACCAGGCTACAGAGGAACTGGCTGGTGGTGAAACCCGTCAAGCGCAAGGTACGTTGTTGATGATAGATCTCACGCTCGGATCTCGTGATGATCCGTTGTCTCAGTTTACCTGCCGTGCATATACGCGTCCTGTCAATTTACCTGTATATAAACGCTACCTGTACACCGTTGAATATCAGTCGTCTCAAGTGTTCTCAAGTATCCATTCGCTTCTCTGCATGCGGCACGCTAAGTCAATAGCTATTAAAGACTTTGGTCTTTAACATATGTTAAAGACAAAAGTCTCCAATTAGCTAATCTTAGCATGGATGCAGTGGAAGTACGGGATAAGGAACAAAAGGGTACTGAAAGTGATGATATTTCTCCTATGTAGAGCCAGTCTTATATACATATAGAACGGAGAAAAGTACAATCTAATGTCGGAGAACGGACTATCTCTGAGTGGCTCCAAATACCTATTTATTAGGTGCTCACTATAGGTGAAAATAACTTGTTTTACATGAGATCTGATGGCAATTAATAGGTGTCCTCAACTCATTATTGTATTATTGTTATTTATAAAGTAAATGATTTGTAGGTGGTCGCTTTTGGGTTGTTTGTGCCTATTTGGATAGGAGTTATGTACATGTTTTATATATTATGCTGGAGACAGTTTTACTCATGCACCAGCAAAGTGTGGTGCATAACACCACATGAATTTACTACAATGCACTAATAGTATTGAACCCAACAATTAATGCATAAATAATGTAATAAATTCCGAATATGGTAAATGATTTAGTCTTACCTTATTGAGCCTGCATGTATGTTGTGACATCAAAGGGCAAACAAGTCACACCAAAGTGTCACCAGGCACCAAGTCACTCCACAGCTGCCAAGTGGGGCCATCATCCATGTTCCCCCAGGTGACCATACCCCTCCACTTGGGCATGCCTGGTGATCAGGCCCAGGGGTATTTTGTAGCATATGGTCCACTTGGTGCACAAGGGATAAACTCACAATGGCTGGATAAGGAGATTGATCAAATCAGTCAAATAAATGACATCATATGCTGTGCAATTTCAAATTCATGAAAGTTGCGAGCCACTCTGAAAGTTACATAAGCATGATCAGATTTGAAATTGCAAAGTAAATTGTGGAGAAATTCACATTTTTTGTTCAGAGACGCAATTCTTTTTTGACTTTGCACACTGTTTCACTGATATCTCACTCAATTTATGTTGGAATTAACTTCTGATTGAACTTTTGGAGCTTTCAGGGCCAAGGGCTGCTCTTGACCAAATCTTGCAATTTTCCTTTTTGGGAAGTGGAGCTTAAAAAAATAGGTGATGAGTAGGTGGTCCCTTTCAACTGGTTCTTGGCTATTTTAACAGTCATCATTCACCTTTTTTATGCTATTCATGCTTTCTTTCAATTGGGGCAGAGTCAAACACTTCTTTCCATTTGTTTGAGTCAGGGATGGCATTTTTTCTCTGATTTTTATCATATCCTACACCCACACACCTTATACAAAACCCATTTGCCTATTACCATAGGCGCCTATCCTAAAAAATAGGCAAAATGACTCCTACAGAGTATATGCGCTGGAATACCGGGAGCGCATGATCTCGTTCAACAACATACGTCAAGACACAGGTTCTCACATAGAATTTAGATTCATCTAAGCCTAACGATAGCTCCCTCGCCTGACGAGACCAAGCTCTTGGTCAAGAATTACCGATCGGCGAGAGTCTCCCCTGGTGGCTCCTCAACCGCCTGTAGGTTTTGTTTTATACTTGTACGCATTTTTTATGCCCTGAGCACTCACTATGACATCAAGCAGGACTACGATCACGGTCAGGTATCCGTGCTCGTGAGTGCAAGCTTCACTTCGAGTCATTCAGCGTTGACATATTTGTTTCTAGCAGCAGCATCCGATAGCCCTTCGGTTTCTCGGGTCGACTCGATCATGTTAGCGGACCGGATACTGAAGATCTCAGAGGATATCCGCCATGGCGAAGAGCGGCTGGACCAGGCGCTCGATGAATTGGCCCAAGTGGCCAACGAATATCCTCGACAAACTCCTGCGCCAGCAGGATCGTTCGTCTGGGAAGAGATCAGGGCCAACGCGAAGAGGGGTGAGTGGATTCATCTTGTTCTTCTTGAGACTCAATCCTGGTTAATCAAATCGCAGACGAGCTGAACATCTCACCATTGGCGCACAAGGGCAAGGCCAGGATGTCAGGCATGGGGATCCCCACGCCCATCCCACCTCACCATCGTAAGTTAGTCCCTTGCTGGGTTTAATATGGTCAAACGTCCCATTTTTCAGGCTGCCGAAGCGAAGCCGGGAGGTTAGATGTGTCAGTGAACCGTGAGTGCCAGTCATCGCTGTGTAACAAGTCTTACCACATATGCTCTCGAATAGCACTGGCACACAACGAAGAGCCCGGATCGATGATGTTTGATCCTGTTGCCACCTCTTCCGCCGTGCGCAACAGGCTCGGTCAACTCCCAGGTCAGTGTGAACGTTATGTAATGTACCGTGGCTCGACATACCAATGTATAACAGTTGAGGACTCACCGACGCGCTTGTTCCAAGCTACGGTGAGCTCGAAGGCGCTGACTGAGATCTGTAAGTGGCATTGTCATCTTAGTGGATTAAGTTCTGACCGTACCTCTTTTCAGCGACAATATTTGCGGTCTCAGAAGCTCTGGAGCCTGAAGCGTGTCAGTTCCGCTGTATTGTTTCTCGACGTATTCATCTCATCTTCTTTCAGCAGTATCGTTAGTCCCCACTCCCCCGGCTTCCCGCACGTACCATACGTTAGCCTTGGAACCCGTCCCGCAACAAATATGTAGGTGAAACCGTTTATCTCCAGTGATCATCCCCCTAATCCATTGGTGGGTAGCCGAGGAAGCGTGGTTGGAGTCACAATATGCTCGGCCTCCTGCGCGGCAAGCGCACAGATGTAGGTCTGAAACTCCATTTGTAGGGCGCTTTTGATGTCACGATTCGATGTAGGGATTGAGGATGAGAGTCCTCTGGTCGCCCACCAACGCGAGCGGAAGGCAAGGCGGCGGCGAGAGAGGGAGGGCCGGATTTGAGATTAGGGTGTCGGTCTAAGTGCGACTACGAACTCGATTGGACGCGGGCTGAACTAATATCTGTTGCTTAGGTTTTGTGGGTATTTGGACAATTTTATCTTTGAATAGGAGGTTTTTGTTACACTTTTCCTCCTACCGTCTATTGTGGTGTATTGATCGACGTCAGAAAAGCGCCGATTTCGGCCGTAGCCAGTTGCAGCCGGCTCAAACCACTAGATTTGCCAAAACCAGGCAAAATCTTGGGCCGGTGCTACAGCCGATTAGCAAAAGGGCAGCGGTTGCACGTGCAACTCTACCAGATCGCCGGTGCAACGGTTGCAGCTGGCTGTAGCATATGGTCTAGTATTAAACACTATTCATTGTAATCCCATTGATCTTCTTTCAATGCTATTTGGCCCATTGCAATCACAAAATACTTTTATTGCATGCAAGAGTTGTAATGTACATTGCTCAAACCAAGTCAATACGAGTTTGTAATCTAAAACCAAGTGCTCCGAGACTGCTGTATCAGCTTTCAAGACAAACTACTCAGAACACCTTAAATTCGGCCGGTAGAAACTGGTCCACGGGATGTAGTATGCGCATATAGCTTGCTTTTTCTACAATACAACTCGTATGAATATCGCGTTGCACGGTTTGAATGAAGATTTCGCTCACCATACACCGGGATACTCCTTTCTATCTGCTCGTTTGGTCATCATGCTCGTCCTAGTGCTCGGCGTTGTTCTTTAGATGATCTAGTACATTTTCTCGAAGGCAACCCATAGGAACACTTACTGACGAACACTGCGATCAAAACATGACAGTGGTGCACTGAGTCCGTGGCCACATGATTGTAACAGTATGACCTATCAAACAGGTTAGTGTTCAGCAAGGCGGGCAATACGATATCGGCCAGATCACCAGACTGAAAGTTCGACTCGGTTCGTGTCTGTCCTGACAAAATATGAGATTGTATCGAACGGATATAATATAAGGCTGGCGGAAAGGTGACTTACGATATTGAGCGCTGCTTTGGGATAGGTGATGTGTAACACAAAGGATCACGTCGTGGCATTGACTAGCCAGACTAGCGCTTCACAGAGATCCGAATTAGCATGCGTCACAACTCGCGCGCACGGTACTCACCAAACTAAGCTCATAAGTGCCGATGACGCGTGATTAGCAATCGGCTACAACGCACGTACATCACCTGACAAAGTTAAACCCCATGGAAGCAACGTTAGCATGGTTCAACTTATAGACGTACCAGAGTGATACTAGTACAAGAAAGAAGCCAGCGCAGCAGCTCATGGTCAGTTGGGGGGTTTGGGGAAGGGGGGATGTGGTGGTCGAGGTAAAGATCGATAACATCACTCACACGGGATTTGTAGGCCGAGCCCGGTCCGAGGTCCGAACCCGCCCGGATCACTAGTCGCAAGCTTCCCTCAAGGGCCAGCTACCGGCCCTAAGCAGCCCGCAGAGTGTATCTCCCAACTTTCGCAGGGATTCCGTTGAATTTTATAGCTTGAATCATATTATTGGAAATGATAAACGCTCCGTACATACCTTCCGTAGCTCAAGAACGCATATATTGACTATTCCAGATCGGGACAATGCTGCAGCCGGATACAGCCGACCGGTCCGGTGCTAAAATCTTGCCAAAACCGTGTACAACCCAAATCCGGCTGCAGCCGCGGTATCTTTTTTCTGACGGATCCGTAGCAATTCACAACTTTATACGAACAGTATGGCTGGCAGCTGTCTTGTTTTGCGTCCCAGGTAACATGATAATACGTAAGGCACGCAGCGTACCGCCTTAGGAAGCTTCGGAAAGACGCGACTGTGGTCACCGAACCCATCTTTCTCCGCCGGGCTAGATACCCTAATAATCGAACGACTAGTGCTAACCAGCACTTGTGAATTGTGGTTGACTGCTGAGACCCGGCCCGGAAGGTATTCCGAGTGGTTATTTTTAGGGTAGTACGCATAGACCACCCGGGATTGTTTCACGCCTTCATGGCTGTCCTTGAAACTTACGGTCAGATAGCCATTTACCAAGTAGAGAGCAGTTGTGTCGTAAACCATAGTATACGGCCATACCACGGACTCATACTGCTGATATCATGGTCTTGTTATTTCCTTTCACATATGGTTACACTTATGGATTGTTCTTCGATTGTATGCTGTGGATGAATATGTATGTCCGAGGGATTCGCAACTGCTCTGCAGGTCGCAATACCTTCGCATCCCCTTCACTTTATCTGTCGGTTTAGGTACGATCCCTCCTACGGGTCGCAGCAAGCGGTCGAACTCTCGCATCCGAGATTCCTGTAGAGCGTGTGTTCTTCTACGCCCACGCTATAGAACCCGTAGCTATGCGCGTCATCCTCAGGTAAAAATTGTCCCACAATCACTGCGCAATCTTATCGTTTGGTTTACGGGAATATACTCAAATGGATAAATGAAATACGATAGCCTACGTGATACAGAAATTTGCACACCAGTGTTTAATCATCAAGCCCCGCGTTCCCTCAATCACGTTTGGACTGGAGCATATCCACCCGCTTTCCCTCCTGTTGTAGCGTCATACGGCGTCTTGTATTCATGCCCCTGATCATGATGCATGTTGGTAGAGAAGTGCACAGGATGGGTCGCCTTCGTCTCCTTCTTGTTCCTCCTCCCGACTATACACGATCCAATCAGTGATACCAATAGCAATCCAGCCGCAGCCGTGAGCGCGACAACGGCAATAAAGAGTCGGTCCGCACGAGCCTTGGTGTCGTCTAAGTCGCTTTGGATGTCGGTGTTCGATTCGGAAGAGCTCGATGCGGCGAGGTTGCTAGCGCCAGCAGCAGAGAGGGTTTTCTTGGTGATCCCGGGACCAGGGAACAGGACTTGATTCGTCTATTCAAAAATCAACAATAAGTGCTTTAAGATATGTGGATATATGCGTGGCGCGTACCCCACAGAACTGGTCGTTCGTAGGGAGAGTGCCATTGGTGAAGTAGTTTTGGAGTATAGCGAATGTACTATATAATAGAGTTAAAACTATATGCCAATAACACATTTCTAGTATTCAGAAACTCACCAATCAGAGTGCATTGCGAGCGAGGCGTGCTGGAGGTGGTTATGAACTTAGCACAAATGAAGCACTGTGAAAACAGAAGGACACATACGCCATAATCGTCCTGCTCAACTAGTATTGCGGAATCACCCAGAGTATCCGCAACCTTCTTGGCAGATATGTACGGAGTGATAGGGTCGGCCTCGTTTCCTAAAAGAATCATTGGTTGAGATCTGCGCTCATATTTCTGGTAATGAGAAACAAACCTATAACGATGATAGGATTCGATAGGTTCTTGTTGAAAGGTCCGGTAAACCTCTCAACAGCACGGGCGGGCCATCGGTGACAGTAAAAGCTCGACTAGAAACGAAGAAGCGTCAACTTCATATTGATATATGTCTATCTCAGAAAGACATACCGCACCCCACATAGGTCCGACTAAAAAAAGAAACAAAAAAATAAGAATAACCTTCTCGGCATCAACCGACTTGACTCACACATCGGACTAACATCTCTCGACACCCGCACAATCTCATCAAACACCATCTTGGTCGTCACATTATCCGCATCGATCGAGTCTGCGCACGTCACCGCCTGGAATGCATAAGCCGGCGCAGGAGCAGACGAGTTGGTCGGGTTTTCCCAAGAGATGGTTTGGGAACGAGTGTCGAATTTGAACGATCGCTTGGAGTTTGAGCTCGAGTTTGTATGGGTCGTCAGGAACTCGGTTAGATTCGCTAGGCTTTCTGCGAGTCGAGGCCATCCAGAGGGGGCGTACATTCCTGCAAACAACATATCTTGGTTCAGATCGTAAGTATGTTTTCGAGTAGATATCCTGGTGATGCCACTCACTTCGAATTTTAGCAGACCCGTATGGTGCATCCTTCCCGTTAGCTTTCTTATAATCATGTGCCATCTACGAATATGCATGATTAATCTCCAGCACCTTCCCAATGAAAAGTGATGGCATACGTCTATCAGGTTTTGCAGATCCATTTTCAGACTAGCGGGAGTCGAGTTGCTGGACGCGAGAGCACAGTTTCCTACCCCAGCCGTCGCGCAAGCTTGAACAAATCCCTCCAGCGCCTCATCGGCAGGCTCGACCGACACAGCCCAGAACTATCCAAGCCATGAGTCTCGGATTAGGGAGATGGGTCGAACGATACATACCTCATAAGGCGGCTTCTGGGTCCAGTATTCCGGATCGACTACGCCGTCTATTACTACGCGACCCACACGGTCCGGGAACACCGTAATAACTGTCGGTTTTGGGTTAATTTTTATGCAGTGTCACGTACTGTTTACGAAGTAAATGCCAATCACAGTTCCATATCTGTGAAGATAGATTAATTTAGCAAGGGCAAGGGTAGGAAAAGAGTTACGTACGACAAACCCCAGAAATTGACCGGCTTATCCGGGCCTTCCAGATAATCGTGCATCGCAACCATATCCCGCACCACGGCCGCTGTACCCACATACTGGAACGTATCTGGGCTGTACTCGAGACACTTTTGTCCGAGCTTCAGAAGCAGCGAGTCGACCTCGGGGACCTGAGCATAAAACGCATCCAGGTCTGCCTGATCGGTAAAGTTGCCTCGAGCTTCAAGTCCAGCATTAGGAATACAGTATGAGACAAAACTCCTTCCAAAGACTGCCACCCCAGGAGTCTATCGTCTATACCGCCTGATTTTGTACTTTCAGAAATCTGTAAAATATACTCAAAAATACGGTCACATCTTATCTACAAAACAAGTATGACATCAGGAGATTTGGTTGAGAAATGAGGGAGATATCCATGATATGAAACCAGGGGTGTTTGGAAGATGTTTTGTCTCCTCACAGTTAGCCAAGGTTGCAATGGTACAGTCACTGGCATATACATTGCCAACATATCTAGCAAACATATGTATATAGACTCCTGATTGAACACTCCCTATGGCCACAGTGTCAGGAAGCTGGGTGCTTCTTGGATGGAGCAACAGAGGTAGGTGTACTGAATAGCATACATGTATACCTCACCACATGTTACTCACCAGGAGGGATTTGTTGGTGTAGATTACTGCTTTGGGTATGTCAAACAAAGTCATGAAGACTCTTTTGGGTACTTTAGAAGTCACCCAGAGTTGATTCCGGTCCATACAGGGGGAAAGGCAGTTGGGTAGAAGGGCAGGCAAGCGCATACATTCACTAATTGTACACCAACCAGATGCAGGAGCCTCCTAAATTGGCCATTTGAGGGTAGAAGGGAGAGATCTGCAGCTAATAGGCTCACCAAGATGGACTAGAAGGCATTGGAACAGTACTAGAACTGCAGTATAAGATGTGTATTCTTAACCAAATTAAGCTAGGGTTGCGTTCAAAAGATTATGGTACTTCAGTGGTAAGATTGATAAATATTTCAGTTAGATTCTGACTCTTTGGCATCTGAAATAAATCCCCAAACACACAGATGCTCATATATGGCAAATACAAATGAGGTCATGCCAGAATTGAAAGTGATGTAAATTTGGTTAAGAATACACATCTTATACTGCAGTTCTAGTACTGTTCCAATGCCTTCTAGTCCATCTTGGTGAGCCTATTAGCTTCAGATCTCTCCTTTCTACCCTCAAATGGCCAATTTAGGAGGCTCCTGCATCTGGTTGGTGTACAATTAGTGAATGTATGCGCTTGCCTGCCCTTCTACCCAACTGCCTTTCCCCCTGTATGGACCGGAATCAACTCTGGGTGACTTCTAAAGTACCCAAAAGAGTCTTCATGACTTTGTTTGACATACCCAAAGCAGTAATCTACACCAACAAATCCCTCCTGGTGAGTAACATGTGGTGAGGTATACATGTATGCTATTCAGTACACCTACCTCTGTTGCTCCATCCAAGAAGCACCCAGCTTCCTGACACTGTGGCCATAGGGAGTGTTCAATCAGGAGTCTATATAAATATGTTTGCTAGATATGTTGGCAATGTATATGCCAGTGACTGTACCATTGCAACCTTGGCTAACTGTGAGGAGACAAAACATCTTCCAAACACCCCTGGTTTCATATCATGGATATCTCCCTCATTTCTCAACCAAATCTCCTGATGTCATACTTGTTTTGTAGATAAGATGTGACCGTATTTTTGAGTATATTTTACAGATTTCTGAAAGTATAAAATCAGGCGGTATAGACGATAGACTCCTGGGGTGGCAGTCTTTGGAAGGAGTTTTGTCTCATACTGTAGTACCATTCCAAAACGCAGCCTCTTCCCCGGCTGTCTCGAAGCAGTCAGCACGAGGATGGGTCGAGCCTACACCGCGAGGATCCCAGCCTGAAATACTAACATAAACACGCGTGAAAGGAGCATAGAGCGATTCCGCTACTCACTGACGAGATCGTACTGTCCGCCAGTCGCGTTGGAGATCACTTCTGCAGCGGTGCCCGTTATGAATTGGACTCCACTCGCACCTGGACCGCCGGGATTGAGAAAGAGCGTTCCCAACTTGGGTTGTTTGGTTGCAGGGTATTGCGCGACTGCAAGCGAGTGTAGAAAGCGATCGTATAAAGTCGATTTCTAATATAGTAAACAAGCTTCTCAGCTAGAGCTGTTAGACTCGTAAGTAATCGTGTATTCGATAGTAAGAGAGTAGTACAAGAACTGAGAGTGCAGAACTACATGATAGAGCGTAGCTCTTTTATACAGGAGTAGAGAGAATCTTCTAGACAAGAGAGACGTGGCGACACGTCGTAGTTAACATATCAGTCGATGTACACGTAGCAGAAGTGAAAAGAGAAGACATAGAGTGCAATGCATAAATGCACCGCATGCACGAGCGATAGCATCACGTGCTTCATTATTCAGCTAATTACCATATCGCAACAGCGAGGCTTTACCAGCTGACGCATTCTGGTAGTCGTGTGGTACTTCGAATCGGCTGCACTGAGTGATGTTGCTCGTGGTACTGCAAGGTTCCCAAGTAATACTCCCGGCTCGGGGAGCGAAACGATGAAAGCCGGGAGGTAGGTCAAACGGATCGGCTGAGACGAGGCTCACGAGTGCGAGGCCAGAGGCGGTTGTCAGTGAGAGACGCATGAGTAGATGGATGGATCATCTCGAGTTTCGCCGCCTTTAAGTGGGTTGGTATCGGCCTTGAGGAAACAGCAAGGGACCACGCAGTGCCGATGACCGAGCTTTCGTTTTGTGGAGCTGGGCGCCTTGGTTGCACAGGCGGGGGAATCGCTCCATTCGCTTGTTGAGCAGCAGTGAAGCCAGCAGTGCCGGCATTTCGACCAGGTCACGACAGTCAAAGACAATGATACGCAGAATATAATAGGATATAAAAATCACAGATGGTGTTTTACCAGGATCCCCTTGCAAGCAATGGACCTTCGATCAAAGTGGTGCAACTCATCAAGAAGAGACGGCCACACAGCCGATGACCGAGAATCACGTGATGCCAAGCCCATCTTTCTGTCCCCGAATCCAAACGCATACACATGAGGATGCATCAGATCAGCTGCGAACATGATTCCTGTGTACCCCGGGCATAAGTGTGCTGCACATTTATGACAATCCCTCCACGATAAGCCTTAGAATTGGCCCAGAAGTTGAAGCCCAGGCTGGATATCGTTCATGGATGATGGGCTGCTGGCACTGTAGTGGGCGTGGTGAGTGTTGGAGATCTGTTCGCTTGCGCTTTTATGATCCTGCCAATTCGCTTATTTTACCGATTATGTACAAATACAGACGTGTTCTACCTGTAGATACATGAGAGATTTATCGGCTTGAGTGAAGTTTTGCACCGCAGCGAGTGGAGGTGCAAAAACTGATACTGGGCTGCAACTTTTACGGATAGCCCAGCCGGAGAACATTACCGATTCAAAAGGATGCATATACCTGAGCAACTAGCCAGATACCCGAAGGCGGGTATTGTGCATATACCCTAAACCCAAGCTAGTATTAAGCTGGTAGAGTTCAAGCAACACTCGCATTCTGGTCACACTTTGTGTTTCCTCTTTTGCGCTTCCTTGCCGTGCGCACTTCTCACAAACAACTCTTATGAGCAGCATCTCCAACGAAGGTTCGGACAACGTCAACATGCAATACTCAAGCGCCGACGAAGAAGACCATTCACCAATCGAATCCTTCAACACAAGCCGGGCGAACTCTCCGTCGTCAACGATACAATCAGGCGCCCACCAAGTTGAGGAAAATCCAGATGACGCCATACCGATTGAACAAGAAGTCCCCAGGCGGAAGAGTGTTTATAGATGCGCCCCATGCTCCGTGCGGGGGTCGAGGTGTGACAGGTTCATGCCATCTTGCGGTCGTTGCGTTGCACTCGACACCACAGACCGGTGCTTTGAGGCGGATATACAGGCGGGCGTCCTTTTGAACGTACCTCAAGAGGACCAACAAGGCCACGGTCCACCAAACCCGCCGTCTGCGACCCCTTCCATTATCCCGGAGCCTCCAGCCTCCCCATTGGTTTCCCCTGAGCATACACCAGCACCATCACCGGCGCCATCTCGAGACCCGTCGCTGGCTCCCTCTAATATTGTAGAATTGCGTCTTATTTGTTTGCGCAATTCTAATAAAAGAAATGTTTTGCTTCTTAGCTAGAGCTGCTAGGCTCGTAAGTAAATGAGTGAGAGTAAATCGGATTCGATGTAGATACATAGTAAAGAGCGAAGCTCTTTATACATGATTCGATAGAACATTCGAGTATTAGACAGACGTGGTGACATGTCGTTGTTAACATATTGGTGATAGTACACGTATGAGTGAAGAGCAAAGAGATCATGAAATGCACACAGTGCATTTCACCAGTATTCGTCATATCGCAACAAATATGTCAAGCGACGGGCCCATGAACAATCACACCGCACAGCCAGCATTCCGCCGGCCCACTGGGCAAATTTTAGTGCCTGGATCATCAACACTTCATCCGTCCGCATCGAGAACAAATACAGCAAGAAGCCGTAGCCCCCCAAGATTAGGCGGAGCTCATATTTGAAACGGTCAAGCTCGTTCCCCCGCCCCCTGAAGGCGGAACGGAACACAAAGGTCCACAAACATGTTAGCCGCGCGAAACCAAGCCACAAACAAACTCCGCGACGCATTGGAAAAAATGGAGGCGGCACGAACTGCGTTAGATATCCTTGATCGCATTAACCAAGGTATGACTCGCACACTCACACACACACACACACACACACACACACACACACATACACACACATGCTTCGCGGCCTATGCGCCCTCACAGCAATCGTTATATCTTTCTGACATTGATATGAACCTATATCATCACTACATAATCCACATGCACTCCACACTCTACATCACACACCGTATCCCTTGTCCTGTCTGAAACACACACACCACAACGCATATACTCATTGATAGATGTCACAGAATCAATTCCAACGCCTGGTCTAAATGTCGGGGTTTTACGCACCCAGAAACAGTCCAGGGGCCCGATCGCCGAGGGCGTAATTGCAGAGGCAAACTTCACATTCGTAGCACCAGGCCTCGCCAACATGTTTTTGAAAAAGAACTGGGTCAACTACATCTCAATGGTTTACTGCACAGACGCCCATAACAAACAATCCAACCTACATCTGACCTCAACGACTTACCGCTCCAAGGTAAACCCAATCACCGGCAAAACCACATACGTCGCACAGCCATCACCGGACTTAGACAAACACAAGATGTCGTTCGTCGATCACTGTCGCGCGTATCAGCGTTTTGAAGCAATCTTGAAATCCATCGGTAACCCCAACACTGAGCACTGGAGGAGACACAGAGAAATCATCCGCTCACACCCGTTAATCACAGTAAACTGGGAACTAATACTCGCATACGACATCGCTATTCGTCGCAGGGCTGTCTACGACAATTCCTTGGACATGGGGATCTTCCAGCCCAACATATTCGAGGAGTGCCAACACGCACAACAGGAAGAGCGCTTTGCCGAGCTATCACGAGCAGCATCCGCCAGGATCAACCAGAACTGGCCCGAGTCAAGGACGCCACACACGAGGCACCAGATCGCATCACCTCAGCCCGGACCTTCGCAACCTTCCCAAAGCGCACCCGCAAATGGGAACTCCTTGCGTGTTGACAAACGATGCTTTCTTTGCGGTACTGAAGGTCACGCACCTAAGCGTTGTACCAAAACCCCCATCTTGGTAAATATTTTGGATAACGGAAAATGGTTATTAAACGGTAAGCAATTCTGCTGGCGCTTCAATGGTGCAAACTCTTGCGCCGATGCGTCGTGCAATCGAGATCATGTGTGCTCATTATGCACTTCGTGGGACCATGGCGCCCAAACCTGCCGCTGTAGATCCTAGGCGAATTATAACCCCTCTTAAAGCTGATGCGTGGGAGGCGGCGCTCTTGTCCGCAAAGGTCCTAAACAATTTCTCTGATTTACCGTTGGGTATTCAAAACGGCTTCCGCATCGGTGTATCATCGTCTCTATCTTCCACTACCATTCATCCAAACCACAAATCTGCGCTAGACCACCCTGATGCTGTACTCAAGCACATTGCCAAAGAGGTCGATCTTGGACGCTACTCCGGACCCTATTCCCCTTCTGAACTGTTTAACCTGATTGGACATTTTCGTGCATCTCCACTTGGTGTAGTTGATAAGGCGTCGTCGCCTGGTGATTTTTGAATTGTCCAAGACTTCTCCTACCCACGTAACTCGTCTATACCATTGGTTAACTCTGAAATCAATCCACAAGATTTTCTATGTACATGGGGTTTCTTCTCTGACGTAGTAAACATCCTACTGAGTCTACCAGAAGAATCCCAGGCCGCCACATTCGACGTAGACGCTGCTTACCGGAGAATGCCAGTCCATCCAGATGACCAGCCTCACATAGTGGTACATTGGAATGGTGAATGCTGGATTGATCATTGCGTACCTTTTGGGGGAACGAGTTCCGGAGGTATCTTTGGCCGCTGTGGGGACGCGCTTATCCACATCTGCAAGAATAAAGGTTTTGGGCCAGTACTAAAATGGGTGGACGACTTCTTATTCTTCCAATCACCGGTACCTGGTCATTTCCCACACGCGTTTGCGTACTTGGAACAGGACATTTACGAAGTCGCAGCAGCCCTGGGCGTCCCTTGGAAGGTTGCCAAAACAAAACCATTCTCAGAGTGGTTCCGATATCTAGGTTTCAACTGGGACATTCCAGCCCGGGCAGTATCTATTCCACCGGAGAAGCGACAAAAGTTTGTGACAAAAATCAAAAACTGGCTTTCGCTCAAAAAAGTCAGCCTGAAGAGCACCCAGAGCATTCTAGGGTCGCTCATACACTGCGCGTTAGTAGTGAATGAAGGTCGCTCCCGTATTTCTGGGATCGCCAGATTAACAGCAGCTTTCTCCCATCACCACCGCGATCGATTCATTACGAAAACACCAACCACACTGTCACGACCCTCATCTGAAGGGTGCTTAGCGACGGTTCTTGATGCGACGGTAGCGTCGGCGGATCTTAGCTTGATCCCTAGCCTGATGCGTGGCAGTTGCCTGTGGCGGTTCGTATGTCTCTTCTGATGTCGATGCGTCGACAAGGCCTCAATGCGCAGCGTCGAGCCTTCTGGTCTTAGGGTCTGAGTCCTCTACGCGTCTCGTGAGGATGTTCCAAGGTCACCTGATCCGTCTGGGATCTGTGATGGACTCGTGGCTAGAGTCACTTCGTGTACTATGTCACTTAGGACGTCGTTGTCGTAGAGTAGGGCTAAAGGCCCAATGATACGACCAAGGTATAGTCTTAGTGGCTTAGAAAAGTGTGCACCCGCCTTACTCAAAGGCTGTGATTGACTCGTGGCTTGCAGTGTATTACTAAGTACCTAAGTTAATAGGACCCAGTATCTTAAAGGTTGAGTCTTAAGTGTATAAGTCTTATATGTGTATCACCCTTGAGGGGAGATTGACGAGGTAGAGCAAGCTGGTCTGAAAGCAGCTTGCACACCGAGTATTTATACTCATGGGTACATGGTCTGTGCACACAGTTCCAAGAATACATGAGCTAAAGATAGTGCGTGTTTCTAAAAGAGGGTGTGTCTAAAATAAGACGTAGCTAAGAATAGTCCTAAGGAAGTCAAAGCGTACTAAAGATAGCTTTGATCAGTAAGCTACCTCAGGTAGGGTGACTAATGTGCCAATCATCCTTAGTAAGTGGAAGAAAAGAAGTGGGTGGCTTGTAAGCCACCTGACAAAGGCGAAGTCATGTGCGCGGCTCATGACATTACCCCCCTCTTAAGGCGAGTCTTAGGGGACATGAGACGAGCAAGGCAAGACAAAAGTTTGTGGAGGATTAATTGAAAAAAGATAAAAAGGTACAAGTCATTTTTTAAGTCCGTATACATAATTGTCCATGTTTAGAAGTCAGCGGGTGGGAGGTGGGACTTGACATTATTCTCCCTGTTGGGGGCCTCAGCGCTCCAGGCCTCTTGGGTTAGCTTCAGCCACTCGTCGTCTTCATTGAGCAGCTTGAGGAGGAGATCTGCCCTGTCAACTGCTAAGTTGTCGTTGCCTTTATCCCAGGCCTTCTGGTCCAGCCAGTCCATTAGCTCTTCCTCCTTCCATCCATCCCTTGCCCCGGCTAAGACCTCAAGCGCGTCACCGAATGTGAGCTTTTTCAACACCTCCTGGTATGTGATCAAGATGTCTGGTTGTTGGCACCATTTTTCGATAATGGGTACCACGCTCATCATCCTGGCCGTTGGTGGATCGGCCTTTTGCTCTCCCTCCCAGACCTTCTTCATTGCTTCCACATCACTCAGCCTGAACCACCATTCAGGCAAGTCGGCTACCCACTTAGGCACCGCGTCCTCTTTCCCCTTCCTTTCCCACTCTTCGAGCCTCCTAATGAGGTGGGGGGTGCTGTACGTCGCGTCAAGCCACAGCGTACAGGGAAAGGTCTCGAAGTTGTTTCAGACTGCTCTTACCAGGACAAATTCAGTTACGCCGCCGCAGCTCGATCTTCGAAGTCATCCCCATGTACAAACTGGCCAGTGGCCTGCCCACTCTGCTCAGGCAATCGGTGTGTCTGGTCTTACGGTCTTAGAGACCATATACTCACTGTTCACCCAGCCCATCAACTACTGGATACGACGCTTAAAGATATCAGTAAATATGAACCTCTGGATCAAGAGTACGATTTCATGAAGGTCGATCGCGAATCTGGCCTCATTCAAGTTTCAAAGCGAGGCAAGCGTAAACAAGGAGCAGAGGTCCACCAACCCGGGGCAGCCAAACCACGCCTAGCTGCTCCGGACATTGGTCAATAAATTCCCAGCTTTTGTAATATACTAGGATTTATTAGCTAAATTATTCCAAATGTACTTCACTTTGCTATCCCGCTGTAGAAACCAATGATACATGAAGGGCCTTGAGTTCGGCTACAATCGGAACTTGTTCACTCGGCAAGCGGTGTGATCAAGCCTGCGGACTCCGGTGGAGTAACACAACCATATTATATTCCATATCTAGCATACAACGTGACCTCGGGGAGTAACTGGAAACTCCCCGAGCCGCCTCTTCGCGTCACTGCCAGATGCATCACGTGATACAAAGCCCCACCTCCACCGACTTAACCGAGCTCAAAACGGTAGCGGAATTGGCTCGTAGCGAGCCAGATTCTAGGCCATACGTACACCCCCTCCCCCCCGCCTAGTAGCGGGCGCCTGTTTTACTGGACCCCCTTGGGTGCTTGCGATGTGGATGAGAGCGTGGAGCCCAATTTGATACGGCGGTGGTGGCTGAGCCGAGGGTGGCCGTGATGTAACGTAACTGAACTCAGATGGGTTGGTAACGTGACGGAGTGAACCCCAGACCACCACACGCCCGCTGAAGATGTCAACTTGGTGGATCACAACGGTCAACTTTGGACCTACAGCGGTAGGTCCAAAGAATAACTCACTCTGCGTTGTACTCAACTGATCATACTGACGTCTCATAGGAAGTGAGCGAGAGCTGCACAAGCTCGAGACGGCGCTAATTTACGTCTGAGCAGGAGCATGAACAGATCAAGGGGCGGGTAAGCATGTTTGCTCTCGTGCACCGGTTAGTGCTGAGGAATCGCCGCTCACTCGTCACCGCATGGCTCGGTAAGTCTGAAGTAAGAGCGCCACTTGGAGGATGGGTACGTTTCTGGGTCCGATAGTCACGACAAGGACATACCCACCTCGCATACATCTTAGGTGGTAGGCCAACTATACATGATGAACGGCCGAGGCTAAATTGCCATAACTACACCCGGTATGGCCCAGTGGGTAAGTACTAGTCTCACTGCCTCCGTATTGATACATCTGAATTCAAAGCCCGGGGTGTAGAGAGTGAGTGAACAGAGTTGATCCGGCGGAATACCCTGTAGCTAACGATGGGAGAGAAGAAAGTACGTAATCACTGGAGCTCGCTTATCAGTGAACGCTCAGGCGATCGGTTTATGAATGTGTAGCGGGTGTGTTAGTGTAGTTTGACAATAAGCATGGAACTGAACCATGTCGCCAGTATCCTGTACGCTGTCCACCCACCAGATAGTTTGAATGCCGAACTGGTAAGTAGAGCACGATTTCGAGTACATAAGAGCAACAGCTGAGGAACCAAATCGCATGCACATAGATACTCGAATGACGGTTTCATCTCATAGGGGGTGAGCGAACAGGATCAAGACTCACCACATGCTCTGACTCAGCCGTGCCCGCTCTGTCGCGTCTCAGAGGGTGAGTGAACAACACCAAGATTCGCCACACCCTTTGACTTGGCCGTGCTCACTCTGTCGCTTCTCAGACGGTGGGTAAACAACACCAGGACTCGCCACATGCTCTGACTCGGCCATGCTCACTCTGTTGCGTCTCAGACGGTGGGTAAACAACACCAAGACTCGCCACATGCTCTGACTCGGCCGCGATCACTCTGTCGCGTCTCAGATGGTGAGTAAACAACACCAAGACTCGCCACATGCTCTGACTCGGCCGTGCTCACTCTGTCGCGTATCAGTGGGTTAGTGAACAACACCAAGACTCACCACATGCTCTGACTCGGCCGTGCTCACTCTGTCGCGTCTCAGATTGTGAGTGAACAACACCAAGACTCGCCACATGCTCTGACTCGTCCGTGCTCACTCTGTTGCGTCTCAGGTGGTGAGTGAACAACACCAGGACTCGCCACATGCTCTGACTCAGCCGTGCTTACTCTGTTGCGTCTCAGTCGGTGAGTGAACGACACCAAGATTCGCCATATGCTCTGACTTGGCAGTGCTCACTCTGTCGCGTTTCAGGCGGTGAGTGAGCAACACCAAGACTCGTCACCTGCTCTGACTCGGCCGTGCTCACTGTCGTGTCTCAGCCTGTGAGTGAACAACACCAAGACTCACCACATGCTCTGGCTCGGCCGTGCTCACTCTATCGCGTCTCAGAGGGTGAGCGAACAACACCAAGACTCGCCACATGCTCTGACTCGGCCGTGCTCACGCTGTCGCGTATCAGGAGGTGAGTGAGCAACACCAAGACTCACCACATGCTCTGACTCGGCCGTGCTCACTCTGCTGCGTCTCAGTATGTGAGTGAACAGCACCAAGGCTCGCCACATGCTCTGACTCGGCCGTGCTTACTCTGTTGCGTCTCAGTCGGTGAGTGAACAAGACCAAGACTCGCCACATGCTCTGACTGGGCTGTGCTCACTCTGTCATGTCTCAGTCGGTGAGTGAACAAAGACACGGCCAAGATGCTCCTGGAATGATCCCTTCCTCCGCATCGTTCCAGGAGGTATGCATCCAGGCTACCCGTGTGATTGTTTCTCCTCTGATGGCGTACGATGAATACCTTGCACGCAGTTTGTACGTGATTGGTTACAGCATATATATATTTGCTCACTCCATTACTCCCCTTGCTCTCTCAATGCAGGATGTGAGTATATATGTTTCTTCTCGTGGCTCATTACGGTTATAGTGTCTAACATCATCCATATCAGAGTGTATGTCGGACAATTACGACAGTATCTTCGATTATTGATATTCCTATTCCCTCAAGAGACCTGTGCGTGGATTCTCTCATGTTGTCCGCGCTGCCACTCAGCTGTGGAAACGAACACCTGGCGATATCAGGTGGTGTGTTTTCATCATATCTGCTTTGGTGTCCTCGCGCTTACCGTGTACACGATATCTTTTAGGGTCAATTTTTGCAGATCGGAACCAACAGTGCTGACATCCCGCTTGGGCCAATCTTCATTGTTGCTTGTACTTATTACAAGGTGGGATAAGTCTGCTCATACTCGGGCAGTGGCCTATCTTCGTTTCATAGAAGTACTGACATGTTGTACCAGATTGTATGTTTGCATTCCCTCTCGCCATCTCGAAGCTAACCCCCCGTGTTACAGACAGTAAGACTCAACCGACTGATCGTTCATCGTACAAACTGATATTTCTTTCAATCAGTCGGTCAGTTATGTAAATTCACCCGTGAAAACTCCACTCGAATGCGGTTTGGTTCGTAGGAAGTGAGTGGTGTGTTTTTGCACTTCTGATATATTTATATAAGGGGTCATAGGAAGTACGGTGATATTGCTGTTCTGATATATCCACATGATCGAAATGCTAAACAGTGTGCAGATCGTAAGTACTGGCGCTTTTAGGTCTGCATAACGGACAACAATTATTCCCAGACGGTGAGCATGCACGCAACGGAATCAGCGGAATCATCCACCGATGTTACCTGTTGAAATCATAGGTGCGTGTTTTACTTGTATCACCAACACCAACAGGGTGCCTACAGTGACTGATGCGGTGAACTCAGGCAGTGGGGATGTTTTTCTAGCTATTTTTCACATGCCCATATCTTCATCTCGTCAGTTTTTCATTGCGCACCCTGAACTACAACAAACTATCACCACCGATGCCAACACGGTATGCTCCATCGATGCCAACACGGTATGCTCATCTCGATTCACTTGCCAGCTTCTAACCATTCCGCAGCCCATTCCTATAGTCCTGCACTATCTTGCAGTACACTCTCAGGTCGCTGATCTTACAGAGCATTTGTCGAGGGTACCCCAAGGACCTCCGACTGCTGTTGCACGCACCAGTTTGTCTGACGTATATCGTATTACACTCACAGACAGTACTCAGGTTGCAATCAAGTGTCTTCGGCAGCATGACCCAAAACACGTGAAGGTATGCAAGGGCTAGGATATCATCTATCATGTCATATTCACCCTTCGGCAGCGCACCGCTCGAGAGCTCAGCATATGGTCAAAGCTGAAGCACAGGAACGTTCTTGAGCTGCTGGGAGTCGGGGTATTCCAGGGATGTTTGGCCATGGTATCGCCTTGGATGGTGTACGGGAGCGTCAACTCGGTGCTGAAGAAGTGGCCGAACACGAAGCGGCTCCCATTGGTAAGTCTGAACAGGTACACCGGCTTGAATGATTATACTTTCTTCATTGCTTGAAGTGTTTGCAGGTTGCGCATGCGATTGATTTCATACACGCGGAGGAGGTGGTACGTATCTACCCAACAACACATTGTGATCCTATCTGATGTCGTGTCCCATCAGATTCATGGTGATATCAAGGGAGTACGCCCCGTCATTATCGAGCGAAGATCCTTTTAAACCCCTGCTATCATAGGATAACCTAGTCATGGACAAGGATGGCACGCTCAAGCTTGCGGACTTTGGGCTGGCGATCATGGACGAGGCGGTGCTTCGATTTTCGCACACGGATCCAGGAGGTGGAACCAGTCGCTGGATGGTACGTGCAGTGTTTTTGTGGGACTTTGCAATCGAAACTCTTGATGATAGGCCCCTGAGCTGTATGGAGAAGATCCTCGGCGGTCGCGGGAGGCGGATGTGTATGCAATGGGTATGGTGAGTGCTACTTCATTTGTGAACTCGATAGCTCTTACATATCGTTGGCAGACGATGTTGGTAAGTTGTACAACTAAATCTTAGGCTGCTCTCGTAACATTGGGAATAAGGAAATTATAACTGGAGATGTACCGTTCCGCGAGATCAAGGCAGGGCATGCTGTGGGATGGGCGGTCGCACGGGAGAGGCGCATTCCCGAAGTACCTGAATTAGCGGCAGATGGCGCTTCCGGTCTAGACACGATGGTACACAGTCTGCTGAAGTGGTGCTGGAGGTACGATCCCAACCAACGGCCTTCCGCTCGAATGGTAGTTTCTCTGGTAGGCACAGGGGCTACAGTGAAGAACTGAGGCCTGATGATATCGTCTAGCTTGAACCTCTGATCCAGGGCTGAGGGAAGAAAGGGGAAACTTTGGTCGATGAGGAAACAAAGAGAAATGTAGTATGCGTCGGAATGAGACTACTTGGAGCTGTGCTCACATGACATATATGTCTGTCTAAAACCCCAGACCGGTCTTGCGGTCGTAGGAATAAATGAGATTGACAGCCTACACTAGTACCTCAATTTTAATCGCAAACACTTGTGGAGCCTGTTGAACGAGATCATGCGCTCCCGGTATTCCAGCGCATATAGTCCGTTCTCCGACATTAGATTGTACTTTTCTCCGTTCTATATGTATATAAGACTGGCTCTACATAGGAGAAATTCTCACCACTTTCAGTACCCTTTTGTTCCTTATCCCGTACTTCCACTGCATCCATGCTAAGATTAGCTAATTAGAGACTTTTGTCTTTAACAGAGCCGCTGACTTACTCCTGGACCGTACCTCTCGACGCACAAGTGCTTCCAGTATTGCATTGGGTTTACTGGCGAGTTGGACCGACAAGAAAAGTGGATATATGCACTCCGGTAAGGTGACACTCGCGATATAATTCAAGCCACCTCGTTCATATAGGCAATGCAGATACATAAAAAAGCCCGGCCACACACCCAAATGGCCTACACTTGACACTCCCTCAGCGTGGAATTTCAACATCAAGATTCGCTGCTGGAGTCTCGGTATTTGCGGGCTACTAACATGGGATTAGGTACTGTGAGTCCTGTTTCCGTTCTTGATTGGATCTGGAATTCACGCACTTTTGAACGACCGAGTCCAACATTCTGGGCGTGAGAAAATAGAACTGCTCGGTCGTTGTTTAAACATTGTCGACGCTAACTTATAGTCTTATACAGCCCGCCCAGTGCGATATTTAAACATTCTCTCGTGCTCTGGGTTGCAGCTCGGACATTGAAATTTAGGGTCGAGAGTGTTATATATGCAACGATTGGTTAGTTATTTTCATATTCAACACGCAAATCCTGAACAGTATAAAACAGCGCTATGTACTATGTTCGTGGCCAGGCATGTAGCATACAACGATTCAAACGCTAGTCGTTTAGTCCAGCTAGTCTGTCAAGCAAGAATTATTAACCTTTCAGCGGGATAGCATCCAAGCTCCAGCAGACCCCCAGTTACCTTTCTATTTGACCACTCGCTCCGTCGATTGGGCGCCGCAGTATCAACATCTGTGGTATTTCAATTGGCATTACCCAACGGAATACACAATGTTAGTGCTTACTACTAAAAATCTCTCCGAATCGGCTAGAGTTATGAAAACCATTGCTGGGGGGTCAAAACGAGTGAGCCAAAAACATGAGATGTTATGATAAAGGGTGGTATGCCTTACCTTCACGCCGCCACGCAAGCCAACAAGAACCGTACGCACCGAGTTCGAGACCTAGCTGCCTGAGATCGAGAACCGCAGCTTCACCAAGCCGGCTCAGGCTTAACACTTACGTCGTCTACAGTGAGACTAGGTCATTAGCTCTTAGGTTGGACAGAAGTTCTGAGGGACGATGCACAAGCAGGAGCGAGGTGGTGGAGCGCGTGAAGTCAACTTGATCTGTGGTGGAGCGTTTGAATCCGCGGGTGAGCTGGCTGTGCAACATCTACCAGAACGCTCACCTCATCAGTAAATGAGTGGTACGATTCGATGTGCAACAGAGATGCGCGTCGAATGGTGTGGTTATCAGGCATATTCGTTGACTCTAGCGGGCAGAAACCGCGTTTTACAGTATGGCGAATAACCTTTGATTGGCGCCTAACCGCTTGACGTCACGGCTGTGTCTTCGGGATTGGCTGCGCACAAATCTCGGCTACGCATCCTCCTGCCACCTCTGGCCCCTCTCAACATGGGAAAAGTGCAACGACGCTATCCCCAAACTAAATTCATCTGTTCAATCCCATACTAATTTTTAGTACACCGGCATCTTTGACTGAAAGGTGAGGAATATTTGTTTTTTCTTTCGTCCTATGTTTCGTACAGCTAAGGCTCCATGATTTAGGCCGTTAGGGTGGTGCAAACCTGGCCGTACGTAGCTTTTCGCATAATTTTTCCTGCCCACAGTAAAGTGTAGTAGTGCAACGGAGCCGGCGGAGATGCACGGCAAGTACTGAGCGAGGGAATCGCCGGTGCGGCGCGCCAGTTACGTGCCACCGCGCGAACTCTCTTACGCTTGCTCACCATCGTGTTGTGACAGCCCCCGAGCGTTGCGCGCCACGCTTTTTACCCACCCACCATCCCTCGGCGCGACTTATTGGTTGGTTGAGGCCCACCCGACCCGCGGGTCGCTCTCGCAGTTCGGTTCGGGGATCCGGCCGCGCTCGCGCCGCCTCTGGCTGAGCTTGCGTCCCCAACCTTGCCGGAGGCGGATACCGGCAGATAGGTTGTACCGGGGCAAGTGTCCAGCTCCGTGCTCAGTTTTTAACATAAGTAGATTATCATTGGCCCAGGATCGATCCTCCTACCCTAGTACATATCCTTTCTCTACTAGATAAGTATAGCTTCTTATTGAGTCAGATGTAGAAAGCGAACCTTGCACAATATATGCTCCATGGTCTACCTCAACTGAGGGCTCGGAAGTTCCAAACCAGTAATGTCGTAGTGTCGTGTGCCCTCTTCCAACACTCGTGGATTGGGTTTTCCGAACTCGGTCCAATTCGGAATAAATGTGCTTACAGCGCGAATGTGAGATTTTAAGAATTTGATATTAAATTTCAGGATATCCAAAGTGTACAGTGCTAGTCATACTCGATCAGCCTTGGTTGTGTGTTTGAGCGAAGCCTTGACGGGGTTTGGCGCCTCGAAGATTTCCGCCATTTCTTCCAGAGTCCTAATGTCAAGAGCCTCAGAAAAGGTTTCGCGGGAAAAGCTGCGACGGCTTACTTTTGTTTCGTCTCAACGGCAAAGAAGTAGATGCAAATCGTCTCGAAAATGTCCCATGCGACAAAAACAAGATAAGTCTTCCATCCAATCTTTTAGAGCGCGATTGGTATGGCATAGGTATTGAGGAGGCTGCGATAGTGTTATTCAAGTTCCACAACAGACACAGAAAAAAACGTACGAAGCCAAGTTCAGTACCAAAGTAGTCATAGCCATTCCCTTGGCTCGCGTCTGGAACGTCAAGCACTCAGCCGGGTACAACGGCTGAAGCGGTGTGAAACCCAACGAGAACAGCACGTTGAACAAAAAAATAAAGGCAACACCCGTCTGCGCAATTGCCTTGCTTTCTTCGTACTTGGCCGTACACGCGCTGACCACGGCGAGACAAATCGCTCCGACGATTGTGGAGAACATCATGAGCGGACGACGGCCTACTTTGTCGAGGAGCGAAACGCCAGTGCATGCTCCGCCGAATGAGACGACAGACATGACAAAGTTCAGAACGAGCTGAGAGTTGGCGGATGTGATACCGGCGTTCGAGAGTAGCACAACGAAGAAGTCTGGATAGCGCTCGTTAAGAGTTGCTTACGAAACTGATTGCGATGAAATACGCACAAGTGATAAGACCGTTGCCCGAAAGCTGCCCAAACGTTGCCATACCAAGGCACATATAGGACCTGTATCGATCTGCTGGCGTACGGAACAAGGGACGTAAATCCCACCACACCTGGTCGCTTCCGTCCATTGCGCACATTGCGGCAATCTCTTGCATCTCGAACTCGACGAGCGGAGAACTATGATCACCGTTTCCGTGGTACTTCGTGAGGATGGCCCGAGCTTCCTCATCTCGCCCGACGCGAACCGCTGAAGATTTATACGCTTAGTATCATTGGCTGCCAGAAACAAAATAGGAACATACGCCAGCGAGGAGATTCAGGGATGAACCACGAGAAGCAGAACACGATGCCGGCGGGAAGGGCTTGGAACTAGGGAAAATGCTATCATCAGAAATCGAGAATGGAGTATGGGATGGATAAGTAACTCACGAGTACTGGCACTCTCCATTGCCAATCAGAGTTGATCCTTCCGGTCGCGACCATGATCCTGGTGATTAGGGCTGTTTGGGAAGAATTAGAAGACGCCCATTTGAATATGAGCCTGGAACGTACTAGGCCCGACGTAATACCAGCTCTAGACCGAAGCGTCTCATTGAATATATTACGAAAATTCATGAAGATGACAAGCTTACCTTATACATGGCACCCATACGACCACGCCATTGAGGGGGAGACATCTCAGTGACGTAGGATGGCGCCGCGTTTGCGGCTACTGCCACTCCTACTCAAGATAAAAGTCGACCAGCCATGAACATTCCCCGATTTTGAGCGGCTGTGAGCAGTGCGGTTCCGATCCTGGCAACACAAATATGTAAATCGGATGAAAAGAAGGCTGGTCAGGACAAATTGAACTTACAGCACGATAAGCGAGCCACAGAGCATACCGCCCTTGCGTCCATAGCGATCCATGACGGGCGCGGCGAAAAGACAACCGATGATCTGACCGATGGGATACATGGTAATGACGATACCGATACCAGAGCCAACTTTGCCCGTGCCGATGAAAGTATGGAAAAAGTCCATGGCATTGAAGCCTAGGCGATTGGATTTAGAATAGAACTAGCAAGTTGAGTGAAGGATGCTTACCTCCGAACAAAGTCCCATCCAGACCGGTCGAACCCGATTTACAGTACCCGAGAATGCAAATCAAGTACAATTGGATGCTACGCCAAGAGCGAGGATCAATAGGACTCGCAGCGATCGCTCGGTCACGTTCCTCGTCCGACAACAGCGCCGCATGACCAGCGGGGAGAGCATCTTTAACGAAATCCTGAGGGTCTTTCTTTTCGTCTAGCGGGGAAGATGTTCGGGTGATCATGTCGTGAAGAGGATGTAGGAGGGATCGGGGCGTAGGGGCTCCGACCGATTCGAATTTTATGTGCTTGGTACGAACGGCTGAGGCCCCTTGGGGTTATATGTGGGTGAGCACTTGCATCTGGGCAAGGGACAGCGGGTGAGCGTTTACCGATGTACAAAAGGGAATACGAACTGGAATGGAAGTTCGCGCGTAGCTTTGGCCGATCAAACATGCGCCGATCGAGTGCGGAATTTGGTTGATGTGGGACTCGATCAAACATGTGATTCGGCTGGCGTCACGTGCTGATGCTGGTCTCCTTATTCCAAGGTCTCCACCGCTGGGCGTTCAATGCAGCAATCTCGGAGGCCTGGTCACGACTGGAGTTGCGAGCGAAAGGTACCAGGGCACCTACACTCAGAGTATCGTGTACGACTCCCAGCCGTATTTCCCTGTGTTGGGTGACTTGCTTCATCTGGGGCGTCGCGGGGCTGATGAACGTGTTTCTGTCATTACATAGCCTCGTCACCTACTACGCCGATCAAGCTCCTGGTTTTGGTGCGGTCACGCTCTCCATCGACGGCGGAGACAACCTCAACCTCAACTGGACAAACTCTAGAACCACGACACTCTACCAACAGGCGATCTGGAGCGCAAATGGTCTTAGTCAAGACGACCACACGATCGTCATTGGCAACACCAAAGTGACAATGCTTCAATAGGCTTGGATTATTCCTCGTACGCGTCTCGTTTTTTACATTTTTGCTTGAGGCTCACTGTACTGGATAGTGTGACTTCGTGGAACGGGAACGATATCACTCCCTCTGTGTATGGACGGTAGGTAGTTTACATCGAACATCGTTCCGCCGAGTCGACTGTTCTTTTCAGAGGTGCCTCGAGTGTAACCCAGGGAGCAGTCCTGGTTGACAACACAAGCAACGACATCAGCTACTCTGGCTCGACGTGGGAACTTTGGGTCAGCAAGACCCCAGTTCATTTCAACTTGATCCCCCATTTTCGAATCCTCCTCCGCATCAGAACACCAACGCAAACGCGACCACTCAGGCTCGGTACTTTAATCGCACCCAACACTGCAGCCGCTCGCCCGGGTCTATCTCGACGTTTTCATTCAACGGAACCGCCGTCTGGCATTTCACCGACGATTATTCCGGTACTGCCAAGATCAGCTATAGCATCGATGGAGGAGATGCAGAGATTATCGATACAGCCACGACCGGTCATGCTTGGGTATGTTGTAACCTTATCTCCGGATGGCTAATCAACTGAATCTTTATCTTAGACCAGTCAGAAGAAGTTCTGGAGCAAGACGGGGCTGACTCCCGCTCCTCATACCGTGACGCTCGCCCATGCTGGTGCAGAAGGAGATTTCGCCTGCATTGATTTCTTCATGTATCTCCCGAGGTACATTCTTCCTTTCTTCAACCCCCCAACACGCCAATCTAACATCAATTCAAACAGCTCGGTCAGCCCGACCTCGGGAAATCCCACCGCCACCGCCACACCCACACCCCTTCCAATTTCCTCTGAATCGAAATCAACCCCAGTAGGCGCCATCGCAGGAGGAGTAGCCGCCGGAGTCGTCCTCCTCGTCTTGATTGTTATCCTCGCCATCGCCTTCAAGCGCCGTCAATCTCGTGCGTCGGATGGTCAACCGCCGAATCACGAGACGTACCACGGCGATGCGGCGTATCAGACAAAACAGGTTGATCCGGCGTATCAGACGAATAACCTTGGACATATGCCGATGTCCCCACCTGGGTCTGCGCCAACGTTTGATCAGAGGCCGTATAGCCCTTATGCCAATGTCGTGCGTGTTTAATTCCCTTTTTAAAGTGGTTCTTATGTCTGACCTTGGGTTTGCTTTGTAGGGTGGAGGAGCGTCGATTGCGCCAAGTAAGTCACTTGATTCGTCAAAATGAAAATACACTTATGACTTTTTGTAGCCAACTGGAGCGGTCCGACCTACAGGGGTATTCCGGAGGTCCAGTAATTGGGACGGCATGGCGAGGTTGTGATGGCGATTTTTCTTCGAACGTTGTTGTGATCCCATCTCATCCAACTCACTCGCGATGTTGTTGATTTTATTTGGTGTAACAATATATTAGCGTTAATCATACCAACTGTGCCTCGAGGCATATATTCCATCAATGTGATAGATCTCGCTTGGTGTTGGATCGATTCATGTCTCCCAACTGTGTGCATACAACGCATACACGCTTGATGTCCGCCATTGCACATCAACATCAGCAGGTTTTGCGCCATGGTTATAGCGATACGAGTCGCTTGCCATAGGTTGGACCAGGACCCGTGCAATACACGTAAACATTGGTCAGCCTTCGAATGCAACCGCTCGTCCATTAGACGCTCGTAGGATTTATAAAAGACGACCAATAGGAAATCAAACTTCAACTCTTTCATACCCCTTACCCTGGATTTCTGAGTCCTAATCTACCTGCGATGAGTGACGTTGGGACACAGACTGAACTGGCGTACAAGAAATTGTTTGTGGCTCGAGGTTGGCAAATCGGGGCTATGGGCTGATTGTATGCTCGTCAGGGGTGTACTCGGTGAAACGGTCGAGACGAAGAGCGTTGCTGCGTAAGTTTCCACTTGGTGAAACACTCTAGTTGTGGCTAAATTTACGCATTGTAGTCAAGGAGACCCTCCTCTTCACGCATTGATTATTGGGATCAATAAATATGCGAACATTACAAACCTCAAGGGAGCAGTCAAGGATGCTGAGCTCTTCTACAATTACCTTGTCAATTATCTCGTCGTGCCCGACTCCCAGATCAAACTTCTTTTGGACGAACAAGCCACGCGCCACAATATCCTCGAACAATTCGTTCAACTTCGCGAGAACCCAAAAATCAATAAAGGCGATCCCATAGTGGTATTCTATGCGGGGCACGGGGCAAAGCTAGATAAGCCAGAAGGATGGGAAGCAAGTGAGGATTTCATCCAAGCCCTCGTGCCCCAGGACGTGAAAGAGATCAAGGACGGCAAAGTCGTGGTGGCTATTCCCGATTTGACAATCGCGACGCTCTTTAACGATTTGGCCGAAATCAAAGGGGATAATATAGTAAGTTTTTTCGTAGATAGAATGAATGTATCTCACAGGTAAACGAATCTATAGACTGCCATCTTTGACTGCTGCCACTCCAGGAGTGTTACACGCCTTCCTACACCTAAAGGTCCAGTCGACCGCTTCGCTCGCTACGTCCCTCCTTTCAAGTTACCCCCTATCCCTCTCGGTGTCGACAAGGACCTATTCCTTCCTCGCACTGAACTGAGGAAAGCTGTCGTTGCGAAGGAGTTCACATATCGTGAGCTGAGGTCTCATGTTCTACTTGCGGCGTGTGAAGCAAAGGAGCTCGCCTATGAAACAAATGGAGCTGGGGACTTTACGGCTGCATTGGTCAAGACGTTAATCGAGAATGGAGCGGATCGAACGACGTACAAGGGGTGTATCCAGCGCCTCCCTACCTTGCAAAAGTAAGATTCCGTCCCTTCGAAACAGCCTTTTGTTGAACTCTATGTTTTTCTAGACAAAATCCTCAATGTGAAGGGTACAATAAAGAGCGCGTATTCTTCAGCGCCAAAGTCCCCGGGGCGAATCGAAAGTTGATTTCGGTTCGGAGCAACGAGAAGGAATGTAAACTCCAGGCTGGAGTCGCGCAAAACATCACAACGGGAGCATTATTTGCTATCTACAATACCGACCTTGCAAACCCAAGCAAAGACATCCCACTTGGACATATGCGTGTCGTAAAAGCGGAACCAACCTTTTCTCTAATGAACTGGAACGATGATACCAAGATATTCAAACTGCCCGAGATCTCCTACGCCTTTCAAACTCGCTGTGGCTCTGACCAGGTCCTCAAAATCCACATCACTGAAAGGCTGCTTCCGAGGCTACCTGTCGATGACGAGTGGCACAAGGCTTTCACGGCGAGTCAAACGAACATTGTGATCACGATATCCGACGAGACTTCGGCCGATCTAATCCTTGATCTCCACCAGCGGACAGGAAAAGATCGAGTATCGTTTGACATACGGCATGCGCTGGTTAATCGATGGGGGGTCAAAGAGATACCTTATACGGTACCCGTGGCTGTCGATGATATCCTAAACGCTTTACGTGGATTTGCTCTATGGATCTGGCATTTGAATCGCAATAACCCGGAAAGCTCACTCGGAGATTCGGTCAAGATCGAGTTCAAACGTGTCAAACGCGAGTTTGGCCGGGGACTCGTTCCATTCGGAGACGAACTCAAGAAATCGGGGATCGTTGACCTCGTTGCCAATCCAAAAGATTTATACGGGATGAAATTAGTGAATAACTCGCCATACGATCTTTTCCCCTATCTTTTCTACTTTGACGTAAACAAGCAGTCGATCGGTGAGTGTTGTTGGTTGTATTTGTCTATACATGCTGACTATTCTCTCGGGCGAAAAGAACTCTGGAACGATAGTACGGTCGGAAGAAGTCACACCGATGCGCCTCTGCTTAGACAAAGCGCTCTGACCATAGGATATGGAGCTGGAGGGGCCGTGCCGTTTGCGTTTGAGGTGGACGAGGATAAAGAGTTTGAGCTCGGAATGCTCAAACTTTACGTCACCAACTTGTCGACCGAGTTTAGCTCGATTGCGCACGAGTCTCCCTTTGATTTTGACCCTGACGGAAAGCGCAAGAATGTTCCACCAGCAGAGGTTGCTGCATCTCTAGCAATGAGCGGGGTTTGGCATACAGTTACAGTGGCACTCATACAACGTCGACCGTCAAATGCTACATGATAATGTAAAAGACACTCAATACATATGCATGTGTGATGTGCGGAAGTGGGGTATGTAGTACAAAAATGAGGCGTGAATTTAGCGGAATAAAACTATGGCGAAGAACAAGAGCGCCAGCCCTGTGAGCATTAATAAAGTGCGATACTTTCTATGGAGACCCCCATAAAGCAGGTTATTGGGCATGCTAGACTTGCGTTCCTTACCGCTTCCTTCGGCCAGAACTGATGTAGGTGTGAGTTCAATCAGCGGTACTGACCTGGATAAAGGTGTTTCTGGGCGCCTGCGGTGCTGAACTAAGGTCAAGCTTTGAGTATCCCACGACTCAAGGCTAGGCAGTTTGGGTCGGACGACGAATCCGCGTTGGTTCGATCCTTCGAACGGTGAAGTTTGCTGGATAGAGCCTAGGTTTACTGGGGATGTGGTGACGAATAACTTGATGATGCCCACATCTACCGTTTGCGCGTCCTCGAGGTAGTACGCAAACGGAGTCGTACCGCTCGCCCCATAGCCAATGGATAAACTTCCCTGCTGACGGAGGGGAACATCGATTTTGCCGGCACCGGGTATTGCTCCGAGGTAATACGGCTCTGCTCCAGATGAGCTCGAATACGGGAGGCATAGTTCTCCACTTACCAATGCTCAGCCTACTCGCATCGAAATAGAAGAGATAGGGATACAAGTCAAATTTGGAACTGTTGACAATTCTATATCCATAGAGATGGGAAGGTTCTGCGACAATATGCACCACGCCTGATGCATTCAGATTTTCGCCCTCTTTGATCAGAGGCCGCCACCCAGTGTCGTTCAGGAGTGTTGATTCTTGTTTCACGCTGTACATCTCGATCCGCAGATTGTCTTTGAACGGCGACTCGGGGTGCGTTCGACGAACATGCCAATCCCACGCTGCAGCCAGGCGTAGCACCTCGAGTATATGCTTCGCATCGATCGGTACGGTTTCCAAGAGCTCACTGATACCATATTGAGTCACTAGTTTGCTCCGCGTTTGGAATCGAACTTGATTATCCTGAGTGATATCGAGACTGAGGTATGCTTCAGTTTCGTCAAGAGTGAGATGTATCCCTGAAGCCGAACGCCCCAAAAGAAAAGACTGCCATTCGTGATCGGGAGCGAGCAATTCTCGTAGCTTTGGGTAAATGAAAACCAGTATGCGGGGTCCATCACCTGGGTCAACCTGGCGAGCATACAGTGGAGTCTGTAGTCGAGATGGTCTATCCGTCGGACCGAGGATAGAACAAAAGGTTTGAATGTTTGTCGCTTCTAGAGTCATTAGGCAAGGATTGGAGCAGTGCATCAAGTGATGTTGATACAGTTCAAACCGAGCACCACGAGTCACACCATGAGTCGAACCTGCTTGGAGCTGGAGAGATCCATTAACTACCTTGACTCGAATCAGAGTAGGGCTGGCCGCGGCTAGCTTGCTATTGAATAGAACGCGATTCCTGTTGAATCCTTCACACTGGGGATTTTGACTAAGCGGCGTTAGATGTCGCATTGCAAGTCAAGTAGGTTTCACGTACTGAACGATTGACGGAAGGCCATGCATGAGCTCTGTGTACGTCAAGCAGCTTAAATCTGCGTCTTTCAACACTGATAGAAGTGCCCTGGTAAACTCTCCCTGGCCATTACGTTCCCATGCTACTTCTCCCGATCCACACGCGGCAAGTAAAACATGAGATCTTGACGCTCGGTGAGCAAAACCAGTGGGAATGACGGACGTCCGGCTCGACGAAGCCGGCCAGTGAACGATCTCCCTGTCAGTTCTAAGAGATAGCGGAGGCAGGTCCCTAGAATCGATACTGCGAACTAGCATATTTGAAGTTTCCTCGTCATCTCTGGTCCCACTAGCGGAATGGCAACAGTCGAATATCACAGTCTAAGTATGGCATTTCGTCAGGTTATCATGATATTTACGTTGAAGATATTACCCTACGATGTTATCCCCTTTAGATTCTGCGATGTCCTCAATCAAAGACGCCACCGTGCAATCTGGAATAATTTCGACGAGTCTTCCCCGGTCGTCCAATGTTGCTACGTCGCAGGGAACCAAGCCCTGTATTTGTGAGCCATCCGTTTCCCAACCGGGAGGGGCGTCGGCCTCGCATCCATGCCCCGCAAAATAAATGAGAATTGGGTCGTCACGCTCGATACGCTCATCGTTGGCGAGTTGTCGCAGCCCATTAATAATAGTAGCCCGAGACGCTCCATCGTCGTATAATTCGATAATGTGTTCACCGGGGATGAATAGTTCGCGAAGGTATTGGGTCATGGATCTTGCGTCTGATGTCGCACCCCGGAGCGGCTTCACTTCGGAGTATTTATCGACGCCGATAATCAGTGCGAAAAATTTCGGTGCTGATTCAACATGAAGGGGCGATGGTGAGAATAGGATTGATAGCTCTTGCCATTATTCTTACGGTTGCACGTCACTAACGACAATTTCCGGGCCGTCAGTGAGAAATATGACTAAATAAATAACAGTAAGCCTTACATACCTGTCGTAATACCATCCTTGACGTTCATAGTGGTGATGTGATACAGTGAAGAGAGCTAGTCCTGAGTAGAGCTAATTCCTGAAGACTCCCACAAGGCAGGACTTATTAGCATCTTCTCCAAAATCGCATGCCGTAAGGTTTCGCTACGTGGCGCATGCAACATTCCTCCTCCAAGTGAGAAGGACCCCGGCGAAGATAGAACTCCGATCTTAAAGTTTGGAGCTGGTAGTTGACATGTGTTTTTCGTAAATGGGCGATGTGCCCTTGTCACGGCATGAGACTCTAGCTGCGAAGCGAGTGCAGTGACTCCCTTCATTGATATCCAGCTGTAGTATCTCCCGACTGACATCGAGCTTTCATACAGGTGATGGAAAGGATAGACCCGCCGATGCTTTAAAGTGGACCGACCCAATCGGAATGAGCCCGGGACGAGACGGTGGAGGCAGGAAAACAGAGAGAAATAGTCACGTGGAACCAGGCATGTAACACGACCAACCCAAAAACGATTTGTTTGTGAGATGGCGAAACAAGTCCTCCCATTGCTCGGAAGCCCGACTCCCAGATCGAGTATTTTGAGTGATTAATTGTCCTAGCCGATCTTCGAGAGGGCCTAAATGTGGGCCACTTTCACGAGATCGGCAGCACGGCAGCGAAAAAGGTTCTTCCAATCGATGCATGGAGCATCGTACAATGTATTTGAATTCCAAGTCCTTGGCTCGACAAAATCATGTGTGATCCATACGCCCTCCTAACCGATGTATATAACAATGAACTATCCATTGATTTGGGACAGTCAATAGTCGTGATGCTGCCTCGTTGTATCCAAATTTGGTGGCTGTCGACTCGATTACCAAGCTGTGGCCGGCCCCATATAGCGATCGTGGGTTTTGTATGTTACGCAACCGCAGCTACTGGAAACCGCATTACTTGGCGTCGCTCCAAACGACCTTCTCCAAACCCTCTGGAGCAACATAGGATGGACCAACCTTTGCCGCCTTTTGTACACGCACAACTGAAGCCGCCAACAGCATGATAAGTAACGCTCCTGTAACAAGTAAAACGACGACTGCTACACCGTTAAGTTACGGCCGCACGATCGAGCCCGATCGAACCCCAATGTCGGTCAAGACAATTGGGAATCTGGTATGATTGTGACTAGCATTAACGGAGTGCTATAGGTGGTCCCGGCTCCAAGGGGAAATTGGTTTCCGAAGACGGGGGGATCAAGATACTATTGGCCACCGGGGACTATGTGTAATGATACTATTCTGATATGTGAGATAAAAACAAGAAACAAATACGTTAGGATTCCCAGTAGAGACGGTAGGATAAGAAAGTAGGGTATGGAGGCTGGGGGGGGGGGCGCCGCACTGTTATTCATAGTACCCAGAAGCGCCGAGTCTCAACACCATTTGCTTGCGCATATACTGTGCATATAGCGAGTTCAATTTGGTAAGTAAACACCCAAGCTTAACCTTCAAAAACAACCCGAAAGGACTCAACTCATCGCGGGTGGTTTAGTGAATTTCGTAATCGTACTGCTCTATAATAGGCACTCACAATACGCCTTCTCAACGCGCGAGTATCAATATGTTTCCGGTTGGCTACGTGCCCCACATATAAAATGTGATGAATAGGAGGGCTCTATCCTGCTCAAACGTCCCACCATTATGAGATTTATGGATTGAGTTATATTCCAGGAGTCTCATGACTCACGATCCAACTTCACAATCATCAACCAGGAGGAGCCGTGGCCAGAACACCTCACATGACTAAATGACCAGCCAAGGACATATGCTCGCACAAGGAAGCCCATCCCACTCATCGATACCAGGTTCCTAATTCGATCATCCAGCTCTACCTTTCCTGGATCGCTTTTGGATTAGAGCATGCCCTTCGCAGGAGCATCTATGTTCGAAGATGGACAACGCGCAACACGGTTCAATACAAGCGGCATGGAGACCATGAAGGGTTCCGGGTCTTAGCATTATTATACTGTTTTCAGCATCGCACTGTATCATGATATTGAGCCGAAACGCAGTATCGAATGGCATACACGTTCACAAGGAACCCAGAAGGGCATGTATCAAGAAAAGCAACAACACAGCCAAGGAGCTAGAGAAGGTCCTTGTGGCTTGCTGAGCAGCATTCGGTACCCCAGAGCCAGGGAACAAAGCCTGATTAGTCTACATCGTGACAAACCTAGTTTAGCCTACCAGTCATGATACAGTTTGAACACGTACCCCACAAAATTGGTCCGACGAAGGAATAGTACCGTTCAGAAAGTAGTTTCTCAATAGTGCAGTCGTGCTGGGTTTAAGTCACTAAGACAGTATTAAACCCATGAGCCAGGTGGAGCTTACCAATCCGATACCATAGCGATCGAAGTGTGCTGTATCGTTTCACATAAGCTGTCGGAGTGCTTTTATGATACTGAGACAAAATAACGTACGCCATAGTTGTCTTGCTCGACTAAAATCGCTGAACTTCCCCAAGCATCCGCCACCTTCTTAGCCGACGCGAATGGCGTGATAGGATCCGCTTTGTTCCCTAAATGAATCACTATTTAATTTACCAATACTAGACTCATATCGTCAAAACCTACCAACGACAAGGATTGGGTTAGACAGACTCTTGTTGAACGGGCCAGTATATCGCTCAACAGCCCGAACGGGCCATCGATGGCAATTATGAAACGACTAGATAGACAGATGTACGGTTAGTGCCGGGTCAAAATATGTGAATCGCGTATATACATACAAACCACTGGCTTGGCCCGACTATCCGTAAAATAGTTAGTCGTATCCCTCGATGTACCAGAAAGTTCGACTCACACATGGGACTAACTTCCCTTGTGACCCTTAGTATATCGTCGAACACCATCTTTGTAGTCACGTTGCCCGCATCAACTGAGTCTGCGCACGTTATTCCTTGGAAAGCGTAACTCGAAGCTGGGTCCGAATTCGAGGAGTTCTGCCGGCGGAATACTGGTGCGCGGGGAAGTAATGTGGTGTCCCACTCTGTCGCTCGTTTCGCTTTGGAAATCGACCCAACCGAGCTGGTGTTGTTATTACTAGTTTTAGTTATTTTCGCGAGCGTCTCCGCGAGTTCCGGCCACTTTGTCGGAAAGTACATCTTCTTCAACAAGTCGACTGATATGCATACTCATTAGGATCCTGGATTACTGGAAATAATTCAAGAAACTCACAGCGAACGAGTGCAGAACTAAGAACCAAGTTCAGGCCATGAGACTTCCTGTAGTTGTAGGCGATCTGCATACATAAACCGGTCGGAGCGTGTCCCACAGGGGGCAATTTGTGACGTACATCGATGGCATTCCATACGTCTTGTCTCACGCTATCGGGTGTTGAGCCATTCGAAGCAAGGGCGCAATTGCCTGGTCCAGCTGAAGCACAAGCTGTGACAAATCCGGTGAAAGCATCGTCTGCGGATTGGATGGAAACACCCCAGAGCTTATGTCATTTAGGAGTGTCAGGGTAATGCAAGCTTCAGTAGAAAGATGATATATACCTCGTAGGATGGTCGTTGTGCCCAGTACTCGGGATCAAGCACACCATCAATAACCACTCGGCCGACTCGATCAGGGAACACTGAGACGCCTTTCATACTATGAAGCTTAGGTGAAATTACAGGTACGTACTGTTGGCTAGGTAGATACCAAGCACGGATCCATAACTAGGACAATTTGTTGGTCTCAATTGTCGGAATGAATCCCAAATCGCTACTCACGAGATTCCCCAAAAGTTGATTGGCTTATCCGGACCCTCCAGATAATCGTGCATCATAACTATATCCCGCGCTACGGCCGCCGTGCCAATGTATCGGAATGTATTCGGACTGTACTCTTGACACTTCTGGCCCAGCTGAACAAGTTTCTCATCGACTTGAGGGACCTGAGCGTAGAATGCATCAATATCCGCTTGGTCGGTAAAGTTACCCCGAGCTTCTATTCCAGCATATGGGACAGTATCGCCCCAGAACAGAGCCTCTTCCGTGGCAGTTGCGAAACACGCAGCATTAGGCTGGGTCAAACCAACGCCACGAGGATCCCAACCTGTAAACGGTAGGATTATGAGTACCAGATCGCTGTGGCGCACCCTTGCTTACTGAAAATGTCGTACTGTCCGCCCGTAGTATCGGACAGTATTTGTGCCAGACTGCTTGTGAGATCAACAACGCCACTCCCACCCGGCCCACCACCGTTCCAAAACAAGGTTCCAATTTTTGGTTTTTTTGTCGCTGGATACTTGACTACCGCCAGTGAGGCTTTCCCCGCGGTAGCATTCTGGTAATCGAGAGGAACCTTGAACCGTCCGCACTGAGCGGCATTGGTTGCGTTGGGACACGGTCCCCATGTGATGTTTTCAGCTCGAGGAGAGAACTGATGATAACCCGGCGGGAGACTGAATGGACTAGCCGAGACGACGGCGGCAACAACAATGCCAAAGGCTGTTGCGCAAAATGGATACATGGTCAGGGTGTTGATTCTGTGTCAGATGGCCAGCCGTATAAATAGTGGGAGGTCGGATGGTACGGGAGTATCAAAGACGTCATGCCGCAGTGCTTGGCGCCGAGGGTTTACGTTCGTCGGGGAACTCGGATCGGTGGTGTTCATTGGTTGGTGGGCGGAACTACAACTCAATACCTGATTGGTACAGCCACAAGTAGTTGAACAGTAACAGGAGCGAGTAGCAATGACAGAACTTGCTGTCGGGTGGGTTGTTTGTGCGTGGGTTTGAGGTCGCTGGCACACCGCCACTGGTAAGCCGCCCCTCGATCAAGGCAGTGCACCACATCAAGAACCCCCCACAGTACCACGTGATGTAGAATTTCCGTTTGCCTATTTTTGGCATTCATTTAGACAGCTACAAGAACACAGGGACCCACGGCTTGGGTGACAAAACCAGAACCGCAACACATTCAGTCACCAGAGAGTGGGTCATAGCAGAAGAGTGAATTACGACGGCGAGAGGGTGCCACAGGAGCCCGGCTGAGTATCAATATATGCTCATCAGGGAAAGACATAGGCCGAGCGGAAAAAATAGAGATAGGGAGTAACCAAGCACATCGAACTGCCAGCGCTCGACAATCGTACATTTCATCAAACAACATCTTGGTCGTCTAGCTGGCTCTAGTGGATGGGTTCGTGCGTGTTGCAGCCCAGAACGCATAATTTGGTGCGGCGGTCGAAGAGTTGGTGGGGTTTCCGGAGGAATAGTGAGAGAATGCGCAATTGTTAAGAGTCAGAGCTGGATTAATGTACCTTTTCAATCAAACAGTGATATTCGCCAGCATTTCTGCGAATCGAGGCCATCGAGACCGTGGATTGCTCCAAACCACAAATCTGAGTTCATATGGTGAGTTCTTTCGAGTATACTCCATATAGTTCGTCACGAGACTCACTGCGAAGAGTATTCGATTTGTATGGGGTGTTTTTCCGTTGGCTTTCTCATTCATATTGGTATGCAATCTGCCAATGTGGAAGATGAATCTCTAACACTTTTCCCGGGTAAAAGTGATGACCTGCGTGTATCAGATTTTGGATATCCTTTTTCAAAATAGTGGGGGTCGAGTGGCTGGATGCGAGAGCACATCTTCCTGGCCCGTCCGTCCCACAGAATTGAGCTAGCCTGAACGTACTGAGTGAGAATGGCCCCCGAGTGGGTGGGCTATGTCAGGCTCTCGGGAAATGGGACACGGGGTGGCTAGGATTAATAGACGAGCTGTAGAGTTAGCACCAACCCGTTCGCGACGGTAGAGAGGTGCGAGCGTACTGGACGTCACGTGTCGTTATATACAGGTCCTGGGCGCTTACACTGCGGCTCAGACACATCTACATAATTTATTTACCACGTGTTGGCGCTAGTCATTCAGGTCGAGTGTCTCCTAGGTGTTTAGCTCAAGAGAATAACATCGGCCTTCGAGCTGGCTCGTTCGGTCCAATAGTTCTACCAGCCCAACCGTGATCAACTAGAACATGATGATAAGTAATTGACCCACTGTTTAGGCGCATGCTCACGTGCTGTTGGGGTGTGTTTGGCCGGGAGTAACCTAGTTCAGCAACGACCAGTATATTTAGATCTCTTCATTTCGACCGATTTCAGACAAGATGATAAGCTTGAGGAGCGGTGTATCAGTTGCTCGACGAGTATAGCTATCTCATTCAATGCTTCAGTGGCCTCTTGATCCGGTCTCGACGCTCTCTCGGTGATCGAGCTTGCCCAGCATCTTATATCCGCCGGTCTCGAGTTCATCGTACAGAACAAGCATTGATGAGCGCGAATGAGCTCTGCTGCTGAAAACTATGGGATTCATATTGGTTAGTTTATCTACGTGCTATAGCCTCTACAAACGTACTTGGACATGGTTCGGTCCTTGGTGTCTTGGCGGTCATGGTGCGTTACCCGGAACTACGTTTCAACAAAATCGTAGACATCTCTCACGGGACATATAAAGGCCACCAAGACCCAGGACCCTTCCCTTCCACTTTCCTCACTGAACCAACGCTACTATGTTTTTTCTCCAAATCGCCCGATTCTTCCTGTTCGCAGCCCATCTGCAGAATGGCTTGCTGAGCTTCTATGGCTACGGCAGTTCTGTAGATTTGTGCGCGGCTACATCCATGTAGTAAGTCGCATAGTATACCAGTCGAACAACCACTCATCTCTGCCATGTAGCATCGTCGCAAATGCAGCGACCGACACTCTTCCGAGCGTCTACCAATTCGCTAAGACGTGAGTAGCTTTTCCGAAGCTCAACTTGGCTAATATGTCTCGCAGCAATGCCGTGGGGTTCAAGGTCCAATCCTCGTTGGCACCGACTTGGCTCCACGGCGTTTGGCATGACCCAGGACTGGAAGTCACCGACTTCCAGTTCCTAGTAAACCCCTTCCGTTTCTTTGGCTTTGGTGAGAGGACTAGTCCTAGTCCTTACGCAAAGGTCTGGCTCGACGAGGACACACCGACCTCGTCTTTGTCAGCCAACGCACCCGTCCGCGCATTTAACGCGGGACTGTCCACCAGCGCTCCGAAAACCCGTCCCACTCCCACGGCCGCGCCTTACCAGCTCGAGAGCTCAGTGGTCCCCGATGAACTCGAGACGGTCCTATATGCAGCCCCCTCCCCCTCCCCTTTGGTCTCCTCCCCTCCCCTCCTTCCCGACGTGTGGGCCATCAATGGCCCTTCGCCGTCGCCCGAAATTGGCGACCCCCCTGCTCACACTCCCGGTGTGAGCACGTCCGTCAGGGAAGTGGTGCCGCTCCCGCTGCTTTCAAGCGCGGGGGTCGATTGTCCTGTGGCTGCGCCGGTTCCAACGGTTGCAGCCTCCGGACCTCTTGTGGAGGAGACTGAGCATGGGCTGCTCGATGGACTGGGTCACCCGGAGACCCATGGTTCGGCCTGGTTCGGTACCGCCTGGGGATTCGGGCACGGCTGGATTTCAAGCCTGGCCGTGTCAATCGTGGTCCAAGTCCTGGTCACGGCATACCTCTATCGTGAGTATGTTATATCCTCCTCCTCGTTTTATTCTAACTCCCACTTGTTAGGCTACTATGCTGCGCGCTGTCGCCAAGGTAGGATTATAGAACGGCGCTTGGTAGGCGATACTTATAAAATCCTTTCAGGCTCGGAGGCTCAACCCGAAGGTCTTGGGAATATCCCAGATATTCTCAATGACTTCAATCTATCGGTTGAGGAGCTCCGTGTCTACATCGAACAGGCCTCAAGTGCGCGCAGAGCATCGGTCCGAGGAACAGGGCACCAGGCTACGGAGGAACTGGCTGGTGGTGAAACCCGTCAAGCGCAAGGTGCGTCAAGATACTGCTTCTCCTATAACATTTAGATTCATCTGGGTCTAACAATAGCTCCCTCGCCTGACGAGACCAAGCTCTCGGTCGAGACCTACCGGTCGGCGGTAGTCTCCCCTGGTGGCCCCTCGACCGCCCGTAGGTCTTCTCTTATGCTTGTACCAATTTTTTACGCCCTGACCCCTCGCTAGGACATCAAGTAGGACTACGGTCACGGTCGGGTATCCGTGCTCGTGAGTGCAAGCTTCAGTTCGAGTAATTCAGCGTTGACATATTTGTTTCTAGCAGCAGCATCCGATAGCCCTTCGGTTTCTCGGGTCGACTCGATCATGTTAGCGGACCGGATACTGAAGATCTCAGAGGATATCCGCCATGGAGAAGAGCGGCTGGATCAGGCGCTCGATGAATTGGCCCAAGTGGCCAACGAATATCCTCGACAAACTCCTGCGCCAACAGGATCGTTCGTCTGGAACGAGATCAGGGCCAACGCGAAGAGGGGTGAGTAGGAATCATCTTGTTCCTTCTGAGACTCAATCCTGGTTAATTAAATCGCAGACGAGCTGAACATCTCACCATTGGCGCACAAGGGCAAGGCCAGGATGTCAAGCATGGGGATCCCCACGCCCATCCCACCTCACAATCGTAAGTTGGTCCCTTGCTGGGTTTAATATGGTCAAACGCCCCATTTCTCAGGCTGCCGAAGCGAAGCCGGGAGGTCAGATGTGTCGGTGAACCGTGAGTACCAGTCATCGCTGTGTAACAATTCTTATCATATATACCCTCGAATAGCACTGGCACACAACGAAGAGCCCGGATCGATGATGTTCGATCCTGTTGCCACATCTTCCGCCGTGCGCAACAGGCTCGGTCGACTGCCAGGTCAGTGTGAACGTTATGCAATGTACCGTGGCTCGACATACCAATATATAACAGTTGAAGACTCACCGACGCGCTCGTTCCAAGCCACGGTGAGCTCGAAGGCGCTGACCGAGATCTGTAAGTGGCCTTATCATCTTAGTGGATTGAGTTCTGACAGTACCTCTTTTCAGCGACAATGTTTGCGGTCTCAGAAGCTCTGGGGCCTGAAGCATGTCAGTTCCGCTTTATTGCTATTTGACGTATTCATCTCATCTTCCCTCAGCAGTTTCGCCAGCCCCCACTCCCCCGGCTTCCCGCACGTACCATACGTTGGCCCTGGAGCCTGTCCCGCAACAGAGATGTAAGTGAAACCGTTTATCTCCAGTGATAACCCCCCTGATCCATTGGCGGGTAGCCGAGGAAGCGTGGTTGGAGTCACCATACGCTCGGCCCCCTGCGCGGCAAGCGCACAGATGTAGGTTTGAAACTCGATATGTAGGGCGCTTTTTGATGTGACAATTCGACGTAGGGATCGAGGATGAGAGTCCTCTGGTCGCCCATCAACGCGAGCGGAAGGCAAGGCGGCAGCGAGAGAGGGAGGGCCGGATTTCAGATTAGGGTGTCGGTCTAAGTACGACTACGAACTTGATTGGACGCGGGCTGAACTAATATCTGTTGCTTAGGTTTTGTGGGTATTTGGACAATTTTATCTTTGAAGAGGGGGTTTTTGTTACACTTTTCCTCCTACCGTCTATTGTGGTGTATTGATCGATCCGTAGCAATTCACAACTTTATACGAACAGTATGGCTGGCAGCCGTCTTGTTTTGCGTCCCAGGTAACATGATGATACGTAAGGCACGCAGCGTACCGCCTTAGGAAGCTTCGGAAAGACGCGACTGTGGTCACCGACCCCATCTTTCTCCCCTGGGCTAGGTACCCTAATAATCAAAAGACTAGAGCTAATCAGCACTTGTGAATTGTGGTTGACTGCTGGGACGCGGTCCGGAAGGTATTCTGAGTGGTTATTTTTAGAGTAGCGCGCATAGACCACCCAGGATTGTTTCACGCGTTCATGGTTGTCCTTGAAACTTACACTCAGATAGCCATTTGCCAAGTAGAGAGCAGTTGTGTTGTAAACCATAGTATAAGGCCCTACCACGGACTCATACAGCTGATATCATGGTCTTGTTATTTCCTTTCATGTATGGTTACACTTACGTATTGTTCTTCGGTTGTATGCTGTGGATGAATATGTATGTCCGAGGGATTCGCAACTGCTCTGCTGGTCTAAATACCTTCGCATCCCCTTCACCATATCTGTCGGTTTAAGTACGATCTCTCCTACGGGTCGTAGCAAGCGGTCGAACTCTCGCAACCGAAATTCCCGTAGAGCGTGAGTTCTTTTACACCCACTCAATAGAACTGTAGTTATGTGCGTCATCCTCAGGTAAAAATTGTCCCACAATCACTGGGCAACGTCATCGTTTGGGTTACGGAAATATATTCAAATGGATAAAAGGAATACGATAGCCTACAACATAGAGGAACTTATACAGTGATGATCAATCATCGAGCCCCGCTTTCCCTCAATCAAGTTTGGACTGGAGCATATCCACCCGCTTTCCCTCCTGTTGTACTGTCATACGGCGTCTTGTATTCATGCCCCTGATCATCATGCATGTCGGTAGAGAGGTGCACAGGATGGGTCGCCTTCATCGCCTTTTTGTTCCTTCTCCCGACTATACACGATCCGATCAGTGATACCAATAGCAGTCCAGCCGCAGCCGCGAGCGCGACAACGGCAATCAAGAGTCGGTCCGCATGAGCCTTGGTATCGTCTAACTCGCTTTGGATATCGGTGTTCGATTCGGAAGAGCTCGATGCGGCAAGGTTACTCGGGCCAGCGGCGGAGAGGGTTTTCTTGGTTATCCCGGGACCAGGGAACAGGACTTGATTCGTCTATTCAAAACTCAACAATAAGTGCTTTAAGATATGTGGATATATGCGTGGCGCGTACCCCACAGAACTGGTCGCTCGTAGGGAGAGTGCCATTGGTGAAGTAGTTTTGGAGTATAGCGAATGTACTATATCATAGAGTTAAAACCATATGCCAATAACACATTTCTAGTATTCAGGAACTCACCAATCAGAGTGCATTGCGAGCGAGGCGTGCTGGAGGTGGTTATGAACTTAGCACGAATGAAGCACTGTGAAAACAGAAGGACACATACGCCATAGTCGTCCTGCTCAACTAGTATTGCAGAATCACCCAGAGCATCCGCAACCTTCTTGGCAGATATGTATGGAGTGATAGGGTCGGCCTCGTTTCCTATGAGAATTATTGGTTGGGACCCGCGCTCGTATTACTGGTTATAAGAAACGAACCTATAACAATGATAGGATTCGATAGGTTCTTGTTGAAAGGTCCGGTAAACCTCTCAACAGCACGGACGGGCCATCGGTGACAGTAAAAGCTAGACTAGAAACGAAAAAGGGTCAACGTCATATTGATGTTATGTATCTCAGAAAGACGCACCACACCCCACATAGGTCCAACTAAAAAGAAGAAACAAAAAAAAATGAGAAGAACCTTCTCGGCATCAACCGACTTGACTCACACATCGGACTAACATCTCTCGATACCCGCACAATCTCATCAAACACCATCTTGGTCGTCACGTTGTCCGCATCGATCGAGTCTGCGCACGTCACCGCCTGGAATGCATAAGCCGGCGCAGGAGCAGACGAGTTGGTCGGGTTTTCCCAAGAGATTTTTTGGGAACGAGTGTCGAATTCGAACGATCGCTTGGAGTTTGAGCTTGAGTTTGTATGGCTCGCGAGGAATTCGGTTATATTCGCCAGACTTTCTGCGAGTCGAGGCCATATAGAGGGGGCGTACATTCCCTCAAACAACATATCTAGGCTCAGATCGTAAGTATGTTTTCGAGTAGATATCCTGGTGATGCCACTCACTTCGAATTTTAGCAGACCCGTATGGTGCATCCTTCCCGTTAGCTTTCTTATAATCATGTGCCATCTACGAATATGCATGATTAATCTCCAGCACCTTCCCAATGAAAAGTGATGGCATACGTCTATCAGGTTTTGCAAATCCGTTTTCAGACTAGCAGGAGTCGAGTTGCTCGACGCGAGAGCACAGTTTCCTACCCCAGCCGTCGCGCAAGCTTGAACAAATCCCTCCAGCGCCTCATCGGCAGACTCGACCGACACTGCCCAGAACTATCCAAGTGATGAGTCTCGGGTTGGGGTGATGGGTCGAACGATACATACCTCATAAGGCGGCTTCTGGGTCCAGTATTCGGGATCGACCACGCCGTCTATAACTACACGACCTACACGGTCCGGGAACACTGTAATAACTGTCGGTTTTGGGTTGATCTCTATGCAGTGTCACGTACTGTTTACGAAGTAAATGCCAATCACAGTTCCATACCTGTGAGGACAGATTGGTTCAGCAGGGGCAAGGGCAGAAAAAGAAATACGTACGACAAACCCCAGAAATTGACCGGCTTATCCGGGCCTTCCAAATAATCGTGCATCGCAACCATATCCCGCACCACGGCCGCTGTACCCACATACTGGAACGTATCTGGGCTGTACTCGATACACTTTTGTCCGAGCTTCAGAAGCAGCGAATCGACCTCAGGGACCTGAGCGTAAAACGCATCCAGGTCCGCCTGTTCGGTAAAGTTGCCTCGAGCTTCAAGTCCAGCATTAGGAATAGTGCCGTTCCAAAACGCAGCCTCTTCTCCGGCCGTCTCGAAGCAGTCAGCACGAGGATGGGTCAAGCCTACACCGCGAGGATCCCAGCCTGAGAGGATAACGTAAACACGCATGTACGGGGCACAGGGCGATGACGTTACTTACTGACGAGATCGTACTGTCCGCCAGTCGCGTTGGAGATCACTTCTGCAGCGGTGCCCGTTATGAATTGGACTCCACTCGCACCTGGACCGCCGGGATTGAGAAAGAGTGTTCCCAACTTGGGTTGTTTGGTTGCAGGGTATCGCGCAACTGCAAGCGAGGCTTTACCAGCCGACGCATTCTGGTAGTCGAGTGGTACTTCGAATCGGCCGCACTGAGTGATGTTGCTCGTGGTACTGCAAGTTTCCCAAATAATACTCCCGGCTCGGGGAGCGAAACGATGAAAGCCGGGAGGTAGGTCAAACGGATCGGCTGAGACAAGGCTCACGAGTGCGAGGCCAAAGGCGGTTGTGGGTGAGAGACGCATGGGTAGATGGATAGATCATCTCGAGTTTCGCCGCCTTTAAGTGGGTTGGTATCGGCCTTGAGGAAACAGCAAGGGACCACGCAGTGCCGGTGACCGAGCTTTCGTTTTGTGGAGTTGGGCGCCTTGGTTGCACAGGCGGGCGAATCGCTCCGTTCGCTTGTTGAGCAGCAGTGAAGCCAGGAGTGCCGGCATTTTGACCAGGTCACGGCGGTCAAAGACAATGATACGCAGCATATAATAGGATATAGAAAGCACAGATGTTGTTTTACCAGGATCTCCTTGCAAGCAACGGACCTTCGATCAAAAAGGTTCGACGCATCAAGAAGAGACGGCCGCACAGCCGATGACCGAGAATCACGTGATGCCAAGCCCATCTTTCTGTCCCCGAATCGAAACGCATACACATGAGCATGCATCAGATCAACTGCGAACGTCATTCCTGTGCACCCCGGGCATCAATGTGCTACGCCCTCATGACAAACACTCCCCGATAAGCCCTATAACGGGCCCAGAAGTTGAAGCCCCGGCTGGATATCATTCATGCATCACAGGCTGCAGGCACTGTAGCGGGTGTGGTTAGCACCGACATGATGGGATGAGAGTTGAATTTCAATGAGCATAGTTCGACACTCTTTGTAGTCTCGGGGATTACTGGCTTCCTCAGGCCCGCCTGGATTCAACCACAGTACAATACTCACGCTGCCTGAATGGTATGGGCCTCGATATTATCATACACTATCTTCACTATCGACTGCTATCTTACACTTATATCGGTGAGACGGTATTGGTCTTCGAAATAATTATAATAGATGTGGGAGGATGAGCGTCAAAAGGAGCGCCGACCCAGCAATGGGGCTAGACACGGACCATCTGGTACGCCACTGCGCCGCATTTGTGATCTCGGTGCCAGGGAATAAAGGCTGATTGGTCTATAGCAAAACCGATATCACTTGAGTTGAATTGTGAGACTAGGTGGTGAGCACGTACTGCGCAAAACTGGTCAGATGATGGGAGAGTGCCGTTCCGGAAGTAATTGCCAAGTATGGCGGTCGTACTGGAACAGTCGATGAGCTTTTATTCACCGTCTTGAACCAAAGTTACCCACCAATCCGAATACATGGCAAATGAGGGGTGCTTCAAGGTCATCAGTAACCTTTTCGTACGCAAACGTACTACAAGGCCGCATCACATACCCCATAATCATCCTGCTCGACCGGAACCGCAGAATCTCCGAATGCATCCGCAACCTTTTTCGCAGAAACGAATGGGGTCGCTGGGTCTGCCTCGATTCCTGTATTATATCACCCTTCAACCTTTCATTTCTCGCAAGGTTAGTCACATGAACCCACCTATGACGAGGACAGGGCTGGACAGAATCTTGTTGAATGGGCCTGTGTATCGCTCAACTGCACGGACGGGCCACCGGTGACAGCAGTGAAATGACTAGATAGGATAATTTATGGTTATCAGTTGAAAGATAAACGTATACCTAAAGACCTACAAACCAGGTGGCCCGACTGAGCGGGGAACACATCAGCAACGATCGCCAGAATGGCAAACGACCTCACTCACACATGCGACTAACTTCTTTCGAAACCCTAACTATATCGTCAAACACCATCTTGGTGGTTACGTTTCCCACATCAACCGAGTCACCACAGACTATCGCCGGTTCAGCATAACTCATAGCTGGATCCGACGAATTTGAGGGGTTTTGTTGCCGAGGAAACAAAGCATGGGGAAGCAAACTCATCCCTGTCTCGAACGACAGCTTCATACTGGCATTGGGGCTGCTCGAGTTGAGGCTATTTTTGATGGGTTCGGGGACAGATGCAAGGCTCTGAACAGCCGCTGGCCATGTTGTCGGTTCATACATAGCTTTGCGCAGTAGGCCTAGAGCGCATACATATCGATCATGGGGAGGCTGAGCCACTTTTTGCTTTACTCACTGCGAACCAAGGCGGAACCAAAGGCTGCGTTTGCGCCGCTGGTCTTCTTGTAGTCGTATGCCATCTGTGTGAAAATTCAACATGAATCCCCCCTACAACACGCGGGCCGTAACGTACTCGCACTAACCGAAAGTGTGGAAAAGTCCCACGTGACCTGCCCCCGTCCGCCTTCGTATATGTTAAAGTACTCCATGAAATGTTATTCAAATTTCACAAAATTTCGCATACATGAGCTTAGTACAGTTAAAAAATGCTAGAACCCAGTTTGATATCCTTTCGCTTTCTTCACGGCCTTCACACCAGCATCCATTTGAGAGGTATGAGCAGCGACCTCCTCGTCAGTAAGTTCGTCCCAGACTTTCTTGGCAGCGGCCCAGAGACTGTCAAGATCTTTGCCTGACCCGGGCACTTCAGCAACATGCTTTTTTATTATGTACCACAACGGCTCGACGGGGTTTAGGTCCGGAGATGATGGAGGATGAGGGTGTGTATTTATACCGAGTGATTCACGAGCCGCCCGAGTTGACTTTCGCCGATGTGGGCCGGACCCATCTTCTACCAGGTACGTTTCATTACCCCTCTCCTTCTTCATGGATCGATAGAAACCCAGCAAAGGCCCTTTAAGGACCTGGTTGACGTAGTCTTCGCCAGTCATGCCACCGGCTCCTGATCGCTTTTGGCCTGCAGGGTTTGTAGCAGATGGAGCGACTCGAATAAGGGGTCCCTTTCGATCGTTGGCAATAGAGCCAGATACTATGAGTGTTTTGCGACCACTACGGAAGCTAGGTGTGATTGTAGAGGGGAGATCCTCTTCGCCGGGTCGCCTGGTAACTTTTGGTCGCCCTGGCCGGACCCCAGTTTCGAGAATGCTCTCATCGGTCCAGATTTTATCATCCCAGCTCTTCTTCGTGTTCTCCTAGGCCCATGTAAGGTGCTTTGTGGCCGTACGAGGGGGGATGTACGGCTTACGGCGGGCAGAGCGCCGGTGATAGCCAAACCTATATGCGATCATCTTAACTTGAGACGTACTGACATCGCCTAGCGTCTCGGAGATCTTTTTGTATGCTTTGAATCGATTCATCCGAAGCGTACGAACAACCTGGCGTTTTATTCTAGGAGAAACACCGAGTGGACGGCCCGAACGAGCAAGAGATTTGTATGAACGGTGCTCCTTAAATCTGTATACAGTTTTGGCCACCCCTGATGTAGAGGCGTTGACTTTTGCTGCAATCTCCTCGTGAGTGAACTCGCCATCACGCAGAGCAAGTATTCGACCACGCTCACCCTCGGAAAATTCGTGCGTTCAGGCAGGAGGCATCGTGGGAGGGATGAAGGTCGATCTCAGCTGAGGTCACGTGAGATTTTTCCACACTTTCGATTAGCACGAGTACATCAATTATGTTTTGGACGTCTTGTTTCAGGCTATCAGGCGTCGAACCGTTGGAGGCAAGGGCGCAATTTCCTGGGCCAGCAGCGGCGCAATTCGTGACGAAACCATTAAATACGTCGTCTGCAGATTGAATCGAAACGCCCCAGAACTTGTACCATGGGAAGATCAATTCACCGTTGAAAGCGTATAGTAAGATGAAACGTACTTCATACGATGGTCGTTGGGACCAATACTCAGGATCGGACAACAAGTTTGTGAACACAGTGCATGTCCTTGCATGACTAAGTTATGATTTGGTTCTAGATACAGAGCTTTTCGTCGCCATGAATATCGCTTTTATACAGGCATCTAAGAAGCGACATACACACGATCACAATGAGTGCAGGAGGAGGAGCAATAAGAACAGCATTGAGATGGCCCTGTGACTTGAAGAGGTCGACGTGGCGTGCTGCAGCGCCCCTTCGATTCGTCCCGAGCCTACTGGCAATTGTTGATTCATCTAGATCGGTATCAAAAATGATTGCCATGGACTAGGCTCTATGTAGGTATATTGCGTACCTCACAAGGCTGGTTACCAAACGGGATTGTTGCTATTGATGAAGTAGATTCTTGGAATCGCACTGGTGCCGGATCGAACCGTTAGGGCCTAGTTGAAGTCAGTGACCGGATGTAACCATCAATCTAAGTGCATGACGAAGGAAGTATAATTTAGTCTTTTCAGCACTCGCACATTACCCACATGTCAACACTTGCTCAATGATTATCTTGCTCGCCCTAGAGTTCAGAATCTCCAAGAGCGTCCGCCACCTTTTTAGCCGATGCGAATGTTGTTATAGGGTCCGCCTCGTGTCCTGAGGCAAGTATCCAATCATCTCACAAGAATAGCGAGTTTGGCATCAGAAACTCGCCAATCACAAGGATCGGGTTGGATATGCTCTTGTTGAGCGGTCTCGTGTACCGCTCGACAGGCGAATGGACCACCGGCGACAGTAATGGAGCGTCTAGATCTATACATGCTTCGTCAGGAGCCAACCAAAATATGGGTGCCTTGAAGAATTTACAACCATCAAACTTGGAACAACCTTTCAAATAAACTGTGAGAAGCAGTTATGGGCGCGCCAGATGATTGAACTCTCACACGCGGCCCACGTCCCTCGTCAGCCTAAGAATGTCGCCGCACACTGCCTTGGCCGTGACATTCCCCGGATCGAACGAGTCTGCGCAAGTGATAAACTGGAAAGGACGATTTGGGATAGCCGGATCCGAATTATTCGATGAAGCAAGGTTCCACCAGTCTCTAATGTTTCCTTTGCGTTGGTGTTGGGAGCGCTCGAGTTTGTGCCGTTTACGGTGGATTCCTGGATGAACACCAATTGGCAAGCGAGGGTCAGCCACTCCAATGATGTATTGCTATTGTAACGGAGTAAAAATTCTAGGGAAGATACTTATTAATTAGTGGAATACTGGAGCATGCGTGGCAATACTCACTACCCGGACGATGCTTGAAACGAGCGCAGGACCCACGCGTGCCCCCGGAGCGTTCTTGTAGTCGTATACTATCCATGCATGAAAACTCAGCTTTCACTCGCCCTGTGGAGCGCAGGTCCTGACGCACATCTATAAATACTGGACGTCCCGGCTCCAACTGTCGGCCGTCGATCCCACCAGAACCTCATGCAAAAGGTCATTGATCAAAGTGTATCCATTGGGTGACTGAACGGCGGTTGTCTTTTTCACCGACCCCAAGGTCGCGTTGCCAGGTTGGCGGACTATTCGAGATGTAGGTGCTCGCAATGTGGATCAGAGCGTGGAGCCCAATTGGATACGGCGGTGGTGGCTGAGCCGCGGGTGGCCGTGATGTAACGTAACTGAACTCAGATGGGTTGGTAACGTGACGGAGTGAACCCCGGACCACCACACGCCCGCTGAAGATGTCAACTTTCTGGATCACAAGGGTCAAATTTGGACCTATAGCAGTAATTTCATCGAATAACTCACTCTACATCGTACTTGACTAATCATACTGACGTCTCCTAGGAAGTGAGCGAGAGCTGCACAACCTCGAGACGGCGCTAATTTACGTCTGAGCAGGAGCATGAACAGATCAAGGGGCGGGTAAGCATGTTTGCTCTCACACACCGGCTAGTGCTGAGAAAGCGTCACTCACTCGTCGCCGCATGGCTCGGTAAGCCTGAAGTAAGACAGCCGCTTGGACGATGGGTACGTTTTTAGGTCCCGATAGTCACGACAAGGACTGACCCAGGTTGCATACATCTTAGGTGGTAAGCCAATTATACATGACAAACGGCCAAGGCTAAGTTACCATAAATGGCCTATGTATGGCTCAGTGGGTAAGTACTAGTCTCACTGCGGCCGTATTGGCAATTACGAATTCAAAGCCCGGGGTGTAGAGCGTGAGTGAACAGAGTTGATCCGGCGGAATACCCCGTAGCTAACGATGGGAGAGAAGAAAGTGCGTAATAGCTAGAGCTCGGTTATCAGTGAACGCTCAGGCGATCGGCGTATGACTGTGTAGCGGGTGTGTAAGTCTGGTTTGACAATAAGCATGAAGCTGAACCATGTCACTAGTATCCTGTACGTGGTCCACCAACCAGATAGTTTGAATGCCGAACCGGTAAGTAGAGAATGATGTCAAATACATAAGAGTAACAGCTGAGGAACCATTGCCTGTATATAGATACTCGAATGATGGTTTCATCTCATAGTGGGTGAGTGAACAGGATCAAGACTGGTCACACACTCTGACTCGTTGATGCTCACTCTGTTGCGTCTCAGTCGGTGAGTGAACAACACCAAGATTCGCCACATGCTCTGACTCGGCCGTGCTCACTCTGTCGCGTCTCAGTCGGTGAGTGAACAACACCAAGACTCGCCACACGCTCTGACTCGGCCGTGCTCACTCTGTCGCGTCTCAGATGGTGAGTGAACAACACCAAGGCTCGCCACATGCTCTGACTCGGCCGTGTTCACTCTGTCACGTCTCAGGATGTGAGTGAACAACACCAAGACTCGTCACATGCCCTGACTCGGCCGTACTCACTCTGTCGCGTCTCAGGAGGTGAGTGAACAACACCAAGACTCGCCACACGCTCTGACTCGGTCGTGCTCACTCTGTCGCGTCTCAGATGGTGAGTGAACAACACCAAGACTCGCCACATGCTGACTCGTCCGTGCTCACTCTGTCGCGTCTCAGATGGTGAGTGTACAACACCAAGACTCGTCACATGCCCTGACTCGGCCGTACTCACTCTGTCGCGTCTCAGGCTGTGAGTGAACAACACCAAGACTCGCCACATGCTCTGACTTGGCCGTGCTCACTCTGTCGCGTCTCAGGCGGTGAGTGAACTACACCAAGACTCGCCATATCCTCTGAATTGGTCGTACTCACTCTGTTGCGTCTCAGGAGGTGAGTGAACAAGGACACGGCCAAGATGCTCCTGGAATGATTCCTTCCTCCGCTTCGTTCCAGGAGGTATGCATCTAGGCTACCCATGTGATTGTATCTCCTCTAATGGCGCATCATAAATACGTTGCACACAGTTTGTACGTGATTGGTTACAGTATATATATTTACTCACTCCATCACTCCCCTTGCTCTCTCAATGCAGCGTGTGAGTATATACGTTTCTTCTCGAGGCTCATTACGGTTATACTGTCCACCCTCATCCATATCAGAATGTAGGTCGAACAGCTACGCCAGTAGGTTCAATTGTTGACATTCCTATTCCCTCAAGACACCCGTGCGTAGATTCTCTCATGTTGTCCGCGCTGCCACTCAGCTGTGGAAACGAACACCTGGCGATATCAGGTGGTATGTTTTCGTCATATCTGCTTTGGTGTCCTCACGTTCACCGTGAACACGATATCTTTCAGGGTCGACGTTTTGCAGATCGAAACCAACAGTGCTGACATCCCCCTTCGGTCAATCTTCGTTGTTGCCTGTACTTATTACAAGGTGGGATAAGTCTGCTCATACTCGGGCAGCGGCCTATCTTCTTTTCATAGAAATACTGACATGTTGTACCAGATTGTACGTTTGCATTTTCTCTTGCCATCTCGGAGCTAACCCCCCATGTCACAGACAGTAAGATTCAACCTACTGATTGTTCATCGCACAAACTGATGTTTTGTTCAACCAGTTGGTCAGTCATGTAAATTCGCCAGCGAATACTCCGCTAGAATGCGGCTTGGTTCGTAGGAAGTGAGTGGTGTTTTTGCACTCTTGATATATTTATGCAAGGGGTGATAGGAGGTACGGTGATATTGATGTTCTGATATATCCACATGATCGAAATGCTAAATCAGTGTGCAGATCGTAAGTACTGGCGCTTTTAGGTTTGCATAATGGACAACGATTATTCCCAGACGGTGAGCATACACGCAACGGAATCAGCGGAATCATCCACCGATGTTACCTCTTGAAATCATAGGTGGGTGTTTTACTTATATCACCAGCACCGACAGGGTACCTACAGTGACTGATGCGGCGAGCTCAGGCAGTGAGGGTGTCTTTCTAGCGATTTTTCACGTGACCACATCTTCATCTCGTCAGTTTTTCGTTGCGCACCCCGACCTACAGCAAACTATCACCATCGATGCCAGCACGGTATGCTCACCTCGATTCACCAGCCGGCTTCTAACCATTTCGCAGCCCATTCCTACAGTCCTGCACTATCTTTCAGTGCACTCTCAGGTCGCGGATCTTACAGAGCAGTTGTCGAGGGTATCGCAAGGACCTCCGACTGCTGTTGCACGCACCGGTTTGTCTGACGTATTTCGTATGACGCTCATAGACAGTACCCAGGTTGCAGTCAAGTGCCTTCGGCAGCATGACCCGAAACACGTGAAGGTATGCAAGACTAAAACCTCGTCTAGCATGCCGTATCCACCCTTCGGCAGCGCACAGCTCGAGAGCTCAGCATATGGTCAAAGTTGAAGCACAGGAACGTTCTTGAGCTGCAGGGACTGGCGGTATTCCAGGGATGTTTGGCTATGGTATCGCCTTGGATGGCTTACGGGAGCGTCAACTCGGTGCTGAAGAAGTGGCCGAACACGAAGCGGCTCCCTTTGGTAAGTCTGAAACGGGGCAGTAGCTCAAATGATGTTGTTTTTTTCATTGCTTCTAGTGTTTGCAGCTTGCGCATGCGATCGAGTTCCTGCACGCGGAGGAGGTGGTACGTATCTAGGCGACAAAACGTCGTGATCTTGTCTCACGTCATGTCCCATCAGATTCATGGTGATATCAAGGGAGTACGTCCCGTCATCATCGAGCGTAGATGCTCTTACACCCTTGATTTCATAGGACAATCTGGTCATGGACAAGGATGGCACACTCAAGCTCACAGACTTTGGGCTTGCGATCATGGACGAAGCGGTGCTTCGATTCTCGCACACGGATCCAGGAGGTGGAACCAATCGCTGGATGGTACGTGCAGTATCATTGAGGGACTGGGCAATTGAGACTATTGATGATAGGCACCTGAGCTGTATGGAGAAGATCCTCAGCGGTCGCGGGAGGCGGATGTGTATGCAATGGGTATGGTGAGTGCTACTCCCGTTGTGAACTCTGCAGCTCTTACATACCGTTGGCAGACGATGTTGGTATGTTGTACAAATAGATCTTAGGCTGCTCTCGTAACACTGGGAACAAGGAAATCATAACTGGAGAGGTACCGTTCCGCGAGATCAAGGCAGGGCATGCTGTGGGATGGGCGGTCGCACGGGAGAGGCGCATTCCTGAAGTACCCGAGTTGGCAGCAGACGGCGCTTCCGGTCAAGACACGATGGTACACAGTCTACTGAAGTGGTGCTGGAGGTACGATCCTAACCAACGGCCTTCTGCTCGAATGGTAGTTTCTCTGGTAGGCATAGGGGCTCAAGTGAAGGACTGAGGCCTGATGTTATCGTATAGCTTGAATCTCTGATCCAGGGCTGAGGGAAGAAAGGGGAAATTCTGGTAGATAAGGAAACAAAGAGAAATGTAGTATGCGTCGGAATGAGACTACTTGGAGCTTTGCTCACATGACATATATGTCTGTCTAAAGCCCAGACCCGTCTTGGGGTCGTAGAATAAATGAGATTGACAGCCTACACTAGTACCTCAATCTTAATCGCAAACATTGTGGAGCCGCTGACTTAGTCCCGGACCGTACCTCTCGACGCACAAGTGCTTCTGGTATTGCATTGGGTTTACTGGCAAGTTGGACCGACAAGAAAAGTGGATATATGCACTCCGGTAAGGTGACAACTCGCGATATGATTCAAGCCACCTCGTTCATATAGGCAATGCAGATACATAAAAAAGCTCGGTCACACACCCAAATGGCCTACTCATACTCGATCAGCCTTGGTTGTGTGTTTTAGCGAAGCCTTGACGGGGTTTGGCGCCTCGAAGATTTCCGCCATTTCTTCCAGAGTCCTAATTTCAAGAGCCTCAGAAAAAGTTTCGCGGGAAAAGCTGCGACGGCTTACTTTTGTTTCGTCTCAACGGCAAAGAAGTAGATGCAAATCGTCTCAAAAATGTCCCATGCGACAAAAACAAGATACGTCTTCCATCCAATCTTCTCGAGCGCGATTGGGATAGCATAGGTATTGAATAGCCTGTGATGCTGTTAGTCAAGATTCACCACAGAAACTAAAATAAACATACGAAGCCAAGTTAAGTACCAACGTAGTCATAGCCATTCCCTTGGCTCTAGTCTGGAACGTCAAGCACTCGGCCGGGTACAACGGCTGAAGCGGTGTGAAACCCAACGAGAACAGCACGTTGAACAAAAGATAAACGCAACACCCGTCTGCGCAATCGCCTTGCTTTCTTCGTACTTGGCCGTACACGCGCTGACAACGGCGAGGCAAATCGCTCCGACGATTGTGGAGAACATCATGAGCGGACGACGGCCTACTTTGTCGAGGAGCGAAACGCCAGTGCATGCTCCGCCGAATGAGACGACAGACATGACAAAGTTCAGAACGAGCTGAGAGTTGGCAGATGTGATACCGGCGTTCGAGAGTAGCACAACGAAGAAGTCTAGATAGCGCTCGTTAAGAATTGCTTACAAAACTGATTGCGATGAAATACGCACAAGTGATAAGACCGTTGCCCGAAAGCTGCCCAAACGTTGCCATACCAAGGCACATATAGGACCTGTATCGATCCGCTGGCGTACGGAACAAGGGACGTAAATCCCACCACACCTGGTCGCTTCCGTCCATTGCGCACATTGCGGCAATCTCTTGCATCTCGAACTCGACGAGCGGAGAACTATGATCACCGTTTCCGTGGTACTTCGTGAGGATGGCCCGAGCTTCCTCATCTCGCCCGACGCGAACCACTGAAGATTTAAACGCTTAGTATCATTGGCTGCCAGAAACAAAATAGGCACATACGCCAGCGAGGAGATTCGGGGATGAACCACGAGAAGCAGAACACGATGCCAGCGGGAAGGGCTTGGAACTAGGGAAAATGCTATCATCAGAAACCAAGAATGGAGTATGGGATGGATAAGTAACTCACGAGTACTGGCACTCTCCATTGCCAATCAGAGTTGATCCTTCCGGTCGCGACCATGATCCCGGTGATTAGGACTGTTTGGGAAGAATTAGAAGACGCCCATTTGAATATGAGCGTGGAACGTACTAGCCCCAACGTAATACCAGCTCTAGACCGAAGCATCTCATTGAATATATTGCGAAAATTCATGAAGAGGACAAGCTTACATTATACATGCCACCCATGCGACCGCGCCACTGAGGGGGAGACATCTCAGTGACGTAGGACGGTGCCGCATTTGCGGCTACTGCCACTCCTACTCCAGACAAAAGTCGACCAGCCATGAACATTCCCCGATTTTGAGCGGCTGTGAGGAGTGCGGTTCCGATCCTGGCAAAACAAATATGTAAATCGGATAAAAAGAAGACTGGTCAGGACAAATTGAACTTACAGCACGATAAGCGAGCCGCAGAGCATACCGCCCTTGCGTCCATAGCGATCCATGACGGGCGCGGCGAAAAGACAACCGATGATCTGACCGATGGGATACATGGTAATGACGATACCGATACCAGAGCCAACTTTGCCCGTGCCAATGAAAGTATGGAAAAAGTCCATGGCATTGATACCTAGGAGATTCGAGTTAGAATAGAACTAGCAAGTTGAGCTAAGGATGCCTACCTCCGAAGAGAGTGCCATCCAAACCAGTCGAACCTGAGTTGCAATACGCGACAATGCAAATCAAGTACAACTGAATGCTTCGCCAAGAGCGAGGATCAATAGGACTCGCAGCTATCGCTCGGTCACGTTCCTCGTCCGACAACAGCGCCGCATTACCAATGGGGGGAATATGTTCAACGAAATCCTGAGGGTCTTTCTTTTCGTCTAGCGGGGAGGATGTTCGGGTGGTCATGTCGTGATGAGGATGAGGGAGAAGGTGGGGAATGGGGGCCCCGACGATTCGAATTTTATGTGGTTCTTACGAACGGCTGAGGCCCCGTGGGGTTATATCTGGGTGAACACTTCGCATCTGGGCAAGGGACAGCCGGCTCGGGGTAAGCGTTAACCGGTGTACGAACGGGAATACGAACTGGAATATAAGCTGGGATGGAAGACTGCGCGTAGCTCTAGCCGTTCAGGAATTCGCCGGTCGGATTCGTGAATTTGCTCAAGATGGAAGTCAATCAAACGTGTGATGCGCCAAACGCAAACCAATTTGACTCACGTCACGTGCTTATTCTCGTTCTTCCCTTTATTGCTGGTGTCCCTTTTGAAGCTGACCTGTGCCTTATCTCTGGCTTTGTGACCCCAGCGGTTTGACTCCATGCTCATGTAGCTGGCTAAACATATCCGAAACAGAAAAGAACAACCCCGACATGTGCGCTGATTTAGAGTTTGGTGATGGTCACGAGGACCTAAACATGGCGTGAAGCATTGATGTCAAATGCTTGGCGCAGGAGAACAGGAATTGATAAACATTGACTCACTAACGTATCATTTAGTAATAGTCTCGGCGAGCAACTCAATCGTCGCATTCGTCTAGCCACTGCCCCTACAAGTTAATCGCTAGGGACCAAGGGATCCAAACGTCCAAGTAAACCTTAAGTCGAGCTTTCTAGAGAAATGAGACGCATACAGGCCACGTTGGAGCGGAGGCGTGTTGCAATATACATGGTACTCGTCTCCGTTCGCGTATTCAATCTAATTCAAATATATTGATACGTAAATATGCAGCGCAAGCACTGACAGCCTAATATTCGTACATGAGCCTTACCACTCTATTTTACTTCTTCTAGTTCGCCGTATTGAGTAATGCTAAATGTAAGCGATGTGGATTGGGGCGGCGCACCTTAGCTGCTTGTAAGAAAAACAATGGATTTCTCGAATGCCTGGAACCACGAAATTCCGGTAGTAGATCCAGTTTTTTACGATTAAATGATAGCACTCACCCGCATAGACCTTACTTCCACCCGTGGCTTGTGGTGGACGGGCACCTATCAAACTTTTATTGATGAGCATGGCGGTTCCATTACGTCTAACAAGGATCGACCATATTGTTCCTCCAAGTGGAACCGAGAGCATGAGTATATGCCAACCCTTCAATTCCTCCGCAGCCATACCTTCGGGAATTGCCGGCTAAGATAACTGCCTTCACAAAATCTAATGGGGATATGCAACCAAGGACCGCCCTTCGTGGCTGGGGTGATATGGAGTGATTCAGTAGCTAAATGTTGTCTGTATGGGGTAGTGCGCGATGTTGAATGTCACGTACCATTAGAGCGTATAGCCAAATTTTATGTAGATAGCCCACATACAAGCCATTGATACTGTATAGATGCTGGTGCTCAATCAGCCGTACTACGCCGCCCATTATATTAGCGCCACGATTGTCACAGAAATAATTGTGACGAGTTCTCCGGTTCGTCGGTGGGCCGACATATCTTTAATCTACAGATGGAGGAGGTGTGATCAGGATGAAATATGGATCAGATTTCTTCTCGTTATGAAGGGAAGGATTGGTGTGGCATTGACCATGAACGTCGATAGTCGCGGTCAGAAGAAAGCTCCAGTCTAGCACGTGACTCGCCCTCAAGTGATCCAACTGGAGCGTCTCGCCGATACTGTAGGCGCAAGAGTGGAACGTCGGTCACGGTCCGAAGTCAGGCCGACGCGACGTTCGGAATTTCCAACGTCCCACGTCCAAGTGAGTCACGACGCGGTAGGACAATACTTTCCTTATATGGAAGTATGTAATGAGACAAAAATAATACAAAAAACATCATTAAAAAGGCAAATTCAATCCTACTAAACATCCCATTCGGCACCAGGGTGCCAGGACGAAGGGTGTCTAGGCCTTTGTGTGCTGTTTGAAACTACAGGAGGGACAGATAGTTCCACTAGGTCCCCGTTTTTGACATCACCGATGTCACGTCTATTTACATTGCTGACCGACCGCGAAGCATTTTGTGCAGTCTGTGTGATTGTGATCGGGATGTATATGACGAACTCAGCTTCTTAATTCGCTTTGTCAACGAGACGCTGGTTTATATGCGTGAGTATACTTATATATATGCTGCGCGTTTTACATTCAACCAACACCGACTTGACAGAGACAATGTGGGATCGGGATATATCAGGATACACGTGACGATACTTGGAATAAAAAGTTCTAAACTTAGACCATATACATGAAGCTACTATTCTGTTGGACTAATTAACTGCTCGGGATAATCTCTTCAGGTGCACGGTCGCACGCGCTGGGAAGTGACACAGCTAACGACGCTCCTTGTCCTGTGTCCCCAGGCGGCCGACGCAGCCGGACACAAGTACCAAACACGCCCAAATAGTGATAGGCGCCCGTCGCTTTTATGTAAGCGACGTTCCACTCTTGCGCCTACAGTATGCCACCCAAGAGATAGTCATACGCCGCTGGGTACATTGAATCACTTGAGCTAATGCAGTCGCCGTCTCAACCGTGGTTCAAGCCGTGATGGTCAAGGCATTGTTTGTGCCACCCGCTCACGTGCTGTTGGGGTGTATTTGGCTCAGGGCAAGCTCAGCTCGGCCACAGCCAGAATATTCAGACTTCCTCATGTCAATCGACTTCAGCCACGAAGACAGAATGTTTGAAACTGCTAGATCGTCTGCTCGATGAACCTGATGATGACAGAACCGATTCGCTGGCTTTTTGATTTGGACTCGGCGTTCTCCCAGCATGCCCGGAATCCTATATCCGCCGGCCTCGAGCTCGTCCTACATAACTTGGAAGCACGAGCGCAGAAAATCTCTGCTAGATAAATTAATGGATCTCAGCACATTAAGCTCATCTATCATACTTGTCGATGAACTAGTGGATACCCGCTATCTCCAACATAAATAGACTTGAGCATGGTTCGGGTCTTGGCCAATCGGCGGTTATGCAGCATTGCCCGAGATTATATTTCGTTAATATCGTGGATAGCTATCACGGGACGGTAAAAAGACCACCCAGACCCCGGTCCCCTCCCGTTTTCTTTCTTGATCCAACTACCACCGCGAATATGTTCTTCACAAAAATTATCCACTTTGTACTCTTTGCTGCCTATCTGCAAGGCGACTGGCTGCGCCTCCTCGGCTGCAGCAGTTGTGTAGATATGTGCGCAATCACCTCACTGTAGTGAGTCCAACGGCCTACTTGTAGAATAGTGACTCATGTTTGCCATTTAGCTTTGTCGAAAGTGCAGTAACAGAGACTCTTCCTGGAGTCTATGAACTCGCTAAAACGTGAGTAACCTCTCTGCGACTGAACTTGGCTAATGGTCTCGCAGTAATGTCGCGGAATTCAAGGTCCAGCACTCGCTGGCACCTTGGCTCCGTGGCGAATGGCCGACACCGGGACTGGAAGGCAACCCCTTCCAGTTCCTCATCGATTCCTTCCCATTCCTTGACACCGGCGCGCGGACTGCCCCCAGTCCTTACACGACGCGCTTGCTCGACGGGGTCACACCGACCTCGTCGCGGTCAGCCGACGTTCCCGTCCACGCATATAATGCTGGACTGTCCGCTGGTGTCCCAATAATCGGTCCCATCCCTACCGCCACGCCGCACCGACTCCGCAGCTCTGTCGTCACCGATGAGCTCGACCCGGTCCCATATGCAGCCCCCACCCCCTCAGTCTCGGCCGCTCTCGCTCCCACCCCTCCTGACGAGTGGGCCTTCGATGGCCCATTGCCGACGCATCCCAACAGCGTCGCCCCTGCTCACACCAGCGGTGTGAGCACGTCCGTCAGCGAGGCAACGCCACTCCTGCCGCAATCAAGCGCAGGGCCTGAGTGTCTCGTGGCTGCACCGGTTCCAACGGTCGCGGCCACCTCTGAGTTGTTTGCGGAACGGGCTGATCTGGGGCAGCTCGAGCGCCTTGATCGCCCGGAAAGGTACATTTCGGCATGGTTCAACATCTCCCGGGCATTCGAGCGGGGTTGGGCGTTAAGCTTGGTCGCGTCGATTGCGGTCCAGGTCCTGGTAACGGCGTACCTGTATCGTGAGTGTGGTCTGTCCTTTGCTTCGCATAATTGTAACTTTCCGTGTACCAGGTTACTATGCTCTGCGCTGCACCCAAAGTAAGGATACAAACCAGTACTTGGTAGTCGATACTTATACTACGCATTCAGACTCAGAAGCATCCCCGGTTGAAACAGTGGTCCAGATCCTGGACCAATATAACCTATCGACTGAGGAGCTTCGGGCTCATATCGAGCAGGCGGTAAGTGCGCGCACAGCATCGGTACGAGACGCAGGAGACCAAGGTACGGAGGACCTGGCTCACGCAGGAGCCCGTCAAGCGCAGGGTACGCCGTACTACTTCTGCCTTCAGAGTCTTCCAATCCGTTGATCTTTAACAAAAGTGACCCCGCTTGATGAGAATCAGTCCCCGGTCAATATATATCGATCGGTGGGAGTCTTCCCGAGCGTCGCCTCGACCACCCGTGAGTTTCTTGGATTGCTTATGTTTATGCTCAGTTTATACGCTTCGATCTTTTACTAGGCTCTCAAACAGGACTGCACTTGCACTCGGCCACCCGCACTCGTGAGTTTGCCCTCTGCTTCGAGTTACTCAACGCTGACGCGTTGCTTTCCAGCCTCGGCATCCGATGGCCCCTCTGTTTCTGGGATCGACTCGGTCGTCTTGGCGGACCGAATCCGCAAGATCTCTGAGGATATTCGTCAAGACGAGCAGCGACTAGACCAGGCGTTGGACGAGCTCGTACAACTGGCTGGCGAGTTTCCTCGGCGAAGCTTTGTGCTAACGGCCCCAACAGCACAGTTTGGAGGGAGGGAAGTCAGGGGGAACGCCAGGAGAGGTGAGTCAGAGGCATTTATTTATCGCTTCAAGCTGATTACGAACGGTGTAATTATAGACGAGTTCAACGCGTCGCCCTTGGCGCACAGAAACGGGATGCTTGGCAGGGGGTTACCCACGGCCAACCCGCCTCATCGTGGTAAGCTAGTCTTCTCTTAACTTTGATGAACATTAAACTCCTGAATTCTCAGGCTATCGAAGCGAAGTCCGGAGGCCAGATGTGTCAGTGAACCGTGAGTGCCAGTCATTGCTGTATAACAAGTCTTGGCATACATCCTCTCAAACAGCACTGGCACATGTCGAAGAGCCCGGGTCGATGATGTTCGATCCTGTTGCCACCTCGTCCGCCGTGCGCAACAGGCTCGGTCGCATCCCAGGTCAGTGAGCTTTATGCGATGTATTATGGCTCAACATAGCGATGTTATAACAGTTCAGGACTCGCCGACCCGCTCATTCGAAGCTGGGGTGAGCTCGAAGGCGCTCACTGACATCTGTAAGTGGCATTGTCGTTTCAGTCAACTGGGTTCTGACCGTGCCTCTTTTCAGCATCAATCTTTGCGGTCTCGGAAGCCCCGCCGCCTGGAAGATGTAAGTACCGCTTCCTTGTAGGTTTCCATCTTCTTATCTTCTTCCAGCAGTGTCGTCGGTCCCTACTCCCTCGGCCTCTCGAACAGGCTCTGCATTGGCCCTAGAATCAGTCCCGCGACAAAGACGTAAGTGTAACTCTTTGTCTTTAGTGATTATGCTCTCTGATCCCTTGGCGTGTAGCCGGAGAACTGTCGTCGGAGTCGCCGTACGCTCGGCCCCCTGCGCGTCAATCGCATAGATGTAGGTTTGAAAATCGATTCGTTGGGCGTTTGTTGATGCCATAACTCGATATAGGGGCTGAGGATGAGAGTTCCCTGGTTGTCTATCAACACAAGCGGCTGGTTAGGTGGGAACCGAGAGAGGGGTACCGAGAATAGGCGTTAGGGGAGTCGGTTTAGGTACGACTACAGACATGAATGGATGCGAACTAGACTAATATCTTTTGCGTAGGTTTTGCGGGTGTTTGTATCATTGTTGTATTCGAATCGGGGGGTTTTTTTTTACTCCACTTTTTCCCCTATCGTGTATCGTCGTGTATTGATTGGTTCGTGTCAATTCACAACTTTATCCGAATGATACGACTGGCGGGCGCGAGCCCGCGTCCCCAGGTGCCTTCACGCTCTGGGACCGTAGTGGCCGATAATAAAGCGGTACTCCGTTCAAACAGAGTCCTCTGATTTATCATGTGCGACATATGGGGCAAAGAGCCGTACGAAAACTTATGGTTATCGAGAGTTTTAGAATGAGTGTCGTCAATGCTTATTCTCAACGCTGTACGACTTTGAAATCAAGCAAACCACCCGAAATGGGTTGAATATTTTACAACTGACCTTACTTGGTAATCTCCCATAGTTTTTTTTTCGCCAAGTGTACAACAGTGGTCGAATTTTCGCAGCCGAGAGTTCGGCCGAGTTTTGGGAATCATACGCATACATGTACGTTCTGTGAGCAAGGTATACGAGGAATTCAAGCAATAATCAACGAGGCTCAATCAAATGTCTCAAAACCATTAAAACGCGCAGGCCGGGAAGAACTAAGATGAAACGACGCTCGGGTTTACTCCATTTCATTACGTTGATTTTGTATTACTACGAAATTATGTACAAGTGGTCACGAGGAGTGTCTGAAAAGATTCATCGTCCAAGCAGAAGTTGGCCTCGACGCCACAAGAATTAAGAGATCCGATAAAACGTTTTTGGCGGAGCTTCATTTAGTAGGCCAAGTACATGGCCGGGCCAGCGACGATATGATTGTCAATCAGCGAGAGGTTCGCCGGGGTGACATATAGATTGGTGTCGGTGATCGCGATGAACATGGTATCTGCCAAAACTGGTCAGACTAGCCCGTTTGAGAGGGCCGCATATACTTACCGTTAACCTGGGGGTTTAGTCCAAGGTCCGGATAAACAAGGCCTCCCGGCTGCTTGGTAGATGCCGAGTTGCCGTTGATATTTTCAAGAGGGGTGTAGGTAACGTTGTACTGACTGACCCAAGCGGCATACTGGAAAAGGTTCATTATGCTGTACGTCTAGATTTCTAGACAAAGAGACAAACCTTGGCTTTGCCGGCAACAGCCGTTGCAGTGACATAGTCAAAGTTCTTGGGGCCGACCTTCTTTCCAGGGTCCTCCCATTGGAAGTTCACCTCGCGGCCGGCAGCCGAAAGTTGAGGGCGAGCGTTGGCGATGGCTGCCTTGTAGTTCGAGTCGGTACCATTAGGGTTGTTCTATGCATGTTTTATATAAGACAAATCAAAGAAACCTAAAAGCGAAAAGACTCACAAGAATAGTCAAAGCCGGGAAGTTCCTCCACTTGATCCTGTGGTTCTCTTTCGGGCACTCTTCTAGGTAAGGTGCGAGCAAAGTCCAGGCCATGGACTGAGTGATGCCGGTTTCGAACCACACGGCCATTGGGAAGAGTCCTTCGAATTGACGGAAGATCATCTGCTGGCGAGCCTACAAACATTGACCGAAAATAAAAATCATGATTTTCAGATACGGAATAAATTTCATACCTCGGTGGTGATGGACTGGAGAAGGATTTGAGCACTCGGGCGCGAGTCGAGGTGAGGCAGGAAACCGTAAACTCCGGATTCGCCCCAGCGTGTCAGCTAGAACCCGTATATGTCAATACTAATCACGAATGCGAAAGCACGATGACCAACCTTTTGGCAAAAGTCGTTAAACTCGGCGACCGTTTGGAAGGGATAGGTGTATTTGCACGGCTTGGAGGCATTCTCGGCTAAGGATGCTAGCTTCAGACGAAATCGCAAACATCAGGATTTTGCTTACGTCCGCCTAGCAAGTTGCCCAGCGCTCGAGCGTGGCCGATCTCTTGCTCAGCCATGAATTCGATGAGATAGCGATCATCAGCGTTTAGACCAGCAGCCTCAAACTCGGCATCAGAGAACTTCTCCAACCCGTAGCGGAACAAGTCGAGTTCGATCCACTCTTGGTTCAGTGCGAGATTCTGCATGAAAATGGGATTAGTAGTGAAAACAAGATACATTATAAAATAGGCCTACGATGGACTCGTAATCAAAAGCACTCTTGACGGTGTAAACCGGCTTCGGGGGATTAACACCGCCCTTGGGAGGCGTGAACTTGCCGTCATTGTTCCTCGCATGCAGGATTTCAGGACCATCATAAACCAAGAGAGATGGAGACCGAGCGTTTCGATCGCGAGAAGGAGCAGCGGTAGCCAGAGCAGTCAAGGCGGCGAGGAAGGCGGTGGTCTTCATGGTGGCGAGGCGAGATGCCTATCCAGGCCAAGAAAGACTCGTATAAATATCCTCCAGAAACTAGAATCCAATTTCGCTCAACGTCATGGTTCGCGCAGAATAAGCGGATGAAGTCATGTATCCCCACAATCGAATTGAGTTCTGCGAATCGCACGTGTTCCGATCTAATCCCGGCGCTAGTTGCGGCGCAATCGAATGGACGAAGCACCGATCACCAACGCCGATCTTCATAACATCCTCACCCTCCACATTCCTAGGCCTCGCGTCGAGGAAAATATATCTTCCGGTGGTACACGGCGATCGAGAAGCATGGAGTTGGCTTATATCCACGGCGTACGAGGAGACGGAATCCACATCCATGACGCCAATGCAGTCATAATTGCACGCGGTGGATTGGCTAGAGCGGTTTGGATCCAAGACCTGTTACGTCGACCTGTCAGCAGTATTCAATAGGTCGACAACGTGCCTATACATTTTATTTTTAGGTCCTGCTCATGGGCGTGGTTGGAGCATCCAAGGCGTCTATCAGCATCAACAGCTTCCTGCCCTGGCCAATCGTGACGCTTTTCCGCGCGTCTGTCAGGAGCCTCGTTGGGGTGTTGGGAGAAGACGGCAGCGGAAGACAGAGAGTCACGTGACTGCTGGTGGTGTTTGGCTTGGCTTACCACAATTATTGTTGCCACCACCAGAGCGGTCCCGATGGGTAAGACAAAAAGATGGCCTTGTCAGGGGCAATACTGGGGCAATGATCCGAGATAGATGGTTATCTTTGCTCGAGATAATCCATTAGGACGATCTGTCCCCTTCTATCAAACCCTGTTCAGGTATAACACGCCTAACCACTAGCCCTGAAGCAGATCGTACAGCATTCGGTAACCAACGTGCAACTCGACGCTCACTAAACGTGATTGTCCATGCTTTGAATCTTCGTCGGCCTATATCTATATAAATAAGCCGCCTTACGATGTTCGCCTCTCTTACTCTTACTTCTTGGGCGTTCAAAATCTCCTCCACATCCTCCCATGCTACTGTACCTAGTTATATCCATATGCTGCCTTGCTGCAGTTTTTATTCACTACGCGCAGTCGAAGAGATCCAAACTCCCTTTACCTCCATCTCCCAGGAGCTACCCTCTCATTGGGCACGCCTTTTCGGTCCCCTCGTCCAATCAGCACGTCGCATACAGAGAGATGAGCGAGCAACTAAACAGTTAGTCGAACATCCCTTCTTGTTATTCAAATCCTATTCACCCTGGGACAGGCGACATCATTTCTTACAGTGTCCTGGGGCATGTTGTCGTTGTTCTCAATTCACTCGAATCAGCGACCGACCTCTTTGTTAAGCGAGCGTTGAACTACTCTGGTCCCCTAGAGCTGCCTATGCTTACAGACCAGCGGCTGTAAGTCCACTACACGTCTACCACTCATAGGTTGCATATTGAAGTGGCCCTCAGCTTTGGTTGGGGGATGGAAACCAGCTCACTCCGATACGCGGAACGTTGGAAGCGGCAGCGAAAATTGAACCAGTCGGCGCTTCACCCTTCGGCCAGCAACGATCTCCGCACAATCATGATCAAGCAAGCCAGGACCTCAGCGTGGAGACTCTTACAAAATCCGGGGAATATCGCCGAAGAAGTTCAATGGTCAAACAACTCTAAACTCTATCCCCTTTATGTCACAAACTAACCGTAGTATATCTATAGGTTGACTGCGTCCAACGTTTTGTCTTCGGTATATGGATATCAACCTGCGTATCCTCATGACGAATTAGCGGATCTGGTGAAAAGGGCATCTCACAAACTCGGGCAGGCAGCTAATCCGGGAAGTGAGTGGCTGCACTTTAAATCCCTTATTGATTACTCATACAGAGCCAAGTCTTTTACGTGAACGCCATGCCCTGGTTAAAATATGTCCCCTCGTGGTTTCCTGGCGCTGGTTGGAAGCGGAAAGCAAAGATTTGGCGCATCGAAAAAGATAGGATGGTTAACGAACCGTTCGAATGGACCAAGGCGCAAATGGTTAGCCACATCCTACTCTGGTCTTCGCGTTATTGACGGTTGGAGACAATTTCTAAGTCTAAAGGGGTGGCCTCACCATCGATCCTCAAAAACCTACTAGCTGATTTAGAGAATAAAAGGGGAATCGCACCGGATATCGACGAGGAAGAAGGAATTGTCCGATGGGCCACAGGAGCCCTTTTTGCCGGTGGGTACATCAGTCCTACTTGAATAGGTCAAAATGCTAAATCGTTTCTAGCCGGGGCCGATACGGTACGCATCAACTCCTATCAACTAAATTGAACTAACAGCGGCCGAACCGGCCCGCAGATCGATGCGGCTCTTATGACCTTTGCGCTCGCCATGATTCTCCATCCAGAGGTGCAGCGTAAAGCTCAAGACGAGATAGACTCTGTGTTGGAGGCGGATAGGCTACCAGACCTGAGGGATCGTGAATCATTGCCTTATTTGAATCGTGTCCTCAAAGAGACGCTACGGTGGAACCCAGTTGCGGCGCTTGGTACGTGTAGATTGCGCTTATCGGACAGGCGACTGATGGTGTGCTGAAAAAGGCATACCGCATATATGTGCGCAAGATGACGAATATAGGGGATATTTGATCCCCAAAGGCGCCATTGTGTGAGTGTATTTTGAATCAGAGGAAGGAGGCCGATGGCTCAATCCTTATCGTTCAATGACAGACTTTGCAACGCGTGGTACGTCATTTCTTACTGTTTGGACTATCTGCTTAACATAATCGATAATTTCATAAAATCAGGGCCATATGCAACGATACAAGGATCTACCCCGAACCGCGTTCCTTCAATCCAGATCGCTTTCTCGATCCCTCGGTGCCAGATGCTCCCGTGTTTGGTATGGGGCGACGGTGAGTTTGTATTATTAACTGAGGACCGGTTCTTAAAGCATTTTCATTGACTTAGAGTCTGTCCTGGATCATACTTTGCCGCGGATAGTTTATTCATAATGGCCAGTACTCTTTTGTCCATATTCAACTTCGAATCTACTCCAGGAAAACCACTACCCAAAGCTGAATTTAGAATGGAAAGCTTGGCTTCGTAAGTGAATCACTGGGGTCACTCTATAATTTGATTAACTTATACGCTTTGGGATTAAATAGGCACGCACTTCCTTTTGATTGCACACTTGTTCCGCGACCTGGCGGGCGGCAGCATCTTGTTCGACACGGAGTTAGCGCCTAGCTCATCTATTCCAAGCCCATTTACAATATTGGTTAAGGCCCTTGGAGCGTTTTCTCGAAGCCAGATACCTGTGATAGTTGTATCAATTGAAACCAGGTGTTCGAGCGTAGGATTGAAGCGAAACAACAAGAAATCCCTTAAATACAATAATTCATCTCGCCGTCGTCTTGAAACAAATATCACACCAGGGGTGAATCGACAAAAAAATCTTTCAACTGGAAATCATCGCCAGCGCTGGCATGGGACCTTGCTCATATGGGGCTGCGTTTACAATGGTAAAAGTGGTTCTATTTACAGTATACTGCCCGAGGCATAAAGATCGTCCAACTGAAACCAAAATGTTGATCTTCTCTACCAGACAATTTCAAGTCCTGCAATATACCCGTTGACAGCTCTCCATTCTGTCATGGACCTCATCAGTAATGAATCATTTGCGATATTTTATGGAGACACACAGTCAGATCTCGAACGCAAGGTGCTGTTAACGTCTAAGGTGCGTTTTCTGGTCTCACCCTATTATGGATCACGAATTGAAGCGCCTATTCGTCATTAGATCTCAAAATTGCATCGTAATAAATCCCGCCTCTTACAGTTTTGCTGGGTGCATGGTTTCCATTGAATATCATCCTTTTAACCTCGACCCAACGTTCGTCGACACCAATGGAATCACTTTGGCCCACAGGTCCGCGTGTCAGCTTTAGCCGTGGCGATCCTATCTCGCATGTATGGTTTGTGATTTGATTTGTTGTTTGTACCCAAATGCTACGCCTCTGGACTGCATGTGTATAGGCGCTGATTGATCGTGAGCTTGTATCACAAGTCTACTGAGTATGGGAACAATAAGACTGGCAACTAGATCGATACAGTACCTGGCCGTGTCGAAGTGGTACGAGCTCTGGTTGAGTTATACCATCACCACCCAACTCGATTGGATTCCGATCATTTACATCCCGTTAGTAGTTATAGTGAACCCAATGCGAGCTGTAAAGTCTTGAAGGGTTTGACCGGATGGTTGGTGTTGTAGATCAAAGCGAAATTCTGGGTGAAATCGACGCAACTGACCGGGAAGTGAAGTGTGCAGGCTCTTGCCTGTTTAAGTGCTTTGAACATATAATCAACTGGTTTATTATATGTACGCGGACAAGCTCTGACAATCCTGCCGCACTCGTGCTAAGACGTTACTGATAGCAGTCGAAATAAATAGTACTTCCTACAGAAAGTGTTGAACGAGAGGTAGCGGGCAGGCTACATGGTGTTAAAGTGAAAATACTCCCTCTTATAAAATTTCTGCTAGAGAGCGCATAGATCCCTATGGATCACATGGTTATATGCGCACAGCCAAGTTTGATATCTCAACAGAACGAGGCTGAACCGTGATTCTGCATAACAACAATGACAGCGATAAACTAGCCCTTTTGACATCCTTTGTGGCTCTGAATCGAGTATCTTGTGGGTTAGGGATACTGTAAAATGCATTTACTGTAATACTCGTCAAAACTGTTGATGCTGATATGCGGTGGCGAGGGTGGAATTGCGGAGGCCCACGGCACAGACTTGGCTTCCTGGGAGCGCCAACAGATCAAGTGTGCTTTGGAATAGGCTCAGCTCCTGGCTCATTCCACTATCGCTCATCACACAGCACTCTTTCTCGTTTGTACGGGCTCCATTTCGCACCCCCCCCCCACCACCACTTATCCCTCGCCAGTCGCTACTTCGCACCCACGAGCCACCTATTCTACGATATTCTAGTACCTTTTATTTATCATCCACTCCTTTTCTCCTCCGCCGCGTGTCTTGCCTATACCGCACATATCTGCATACACTTTTCGTCATGTACGTTAGGCTGAGTACAGTAGCCTGTATGCTTAGTCTAAACGTATGAGACCTCCAATAGTGTATCCCTGCTACATGCGACTATCCAATATAAGAGGGACTTGTAACTCACCGTTTGCTCGGTTCTGCCACAACGGGCTTGTGCGACTATACGGCTGTGTTCGACACGGTTGGACTTCATCCGGGGTCTCATGAACAGCTGACTAAGAACCCTTGGACCCCTCATTTCTTGATGCAATAATTGTGGGAGAGGGAAAGACCGTGGCAAGTTAGTTGACTTCATTGTGCAGACTTTGTAGGCTACCCAATTTCCAACTTGCTAGATCAGAGCCGACTGTACAGCGTGTTGGTCGAGCTCTCGCGAGCGCTGGCTCGTTTTCCTGATGTAGCAGCATGACACCAAAAGTTCGTATTTGGTAATGATTCTGGCGGCACCCTAGATTAGGTTTACGCACCATATATAAATCGCCATGAGATAGCCCAAACTGCTTCCCCCCTCCCACATCTCCTCTTTGCGCAAGTTGTCTGATCTACTTCCCCACTTCTGTAAAGGATGATGCTTGCTTCAGAGTCGTCGACTCGGCAATGTTGGCGCCGTTCGCCAAGCCCGGAAGACCGCCTGCTTCAGTCTGCACGATTGATGGTCTCAACGGGCACGTCGCTTTCACACGCACAGGTCTGTATGCGGGACACGGAACAGTTACTGTGCAAGTAAGTCAAACCGAACCCATGCTAAAGATCTCCCTAAGTACTCACCGATCAGACCCTCGTGGTTCGAGTCATTGTTATGGCTGTTTTCATAAGTCCGACCCGATCGAAAAATAAACGCCGAGGGGTCGAAAACACTTTTTCGATGAGACAGCCGCAACGAGGAAAGCTATCAAAAATGTAAATACACCATTCGATTCGCCCAAGCGGGGCGAACATTTCTATATACATATGTTTTGGATAGTGCCACTTTCAGCGACAGGCTAAGTCAGGGGGTGGTATTCCACCGAGTACACGACCAATAGAATAGCTATCAAAACGTGTGGCCCAGAGTCGATAGATTAATATATAAAGAGCGTGTGTACAAAATATCCCGTTGATAGGTGCTCTGAAGAGCGATGAATAGCTCATATGGGACTGGAACTTAGGGGCTCCAGTAACTGCCAGGGGTCTTCATCGCTCTTCAGAGCACCTATCAACGGGATATTTTGTACACAGGCTCTTTATATATTAATCTATCGACTCTGGGCCACAAGTTTTGATAGCTATTCTATTGGTCGTGTACTCGGTGGAATACCACCCCCTGACTTAGCCTGTCGCTGAAAGTGACACTATCCAAAACATATGTATATAGAAATGTTCGCCCCGCTTGGGCGAATCGAATGGTATATTTACATTTTTGATATCTCTTCTCTTTGCGGTTGTCTCATCGAAAAAGTGTTTTTGACGCCTCGGCGTTTATTTTTCGATCGGGTCAGACTTATGAAAACAGCCATAAATCCCCAGCTCGCAGACTTTCGTCAGAGACTCAATACAGTCACTACAAGAGTTGAAAACGCCGTCGCAGAGTCTGAACGAATCGAATCGAGATTGGACGAATTACGCTTGATGTTGAAGCCAAACCCAGATATGATTCGGGTCAGAGAATTGGGCGAAGAAATATATGCAGCCACCGCATTACTTTCTGAAACCAAGTCAAAGCTTGAATCCGAACTGGCTCAGCTCAAAAAAGATTCCGGGGGTTTACGTGATCCTGATGATTGGCGTGGAGGGTCCAACAGCGTCTTGGCTGTGTTAACCATTGTGGCTGGCATAGTTGTGCACCCATTCTTCGCGGCACTTGGTCTGGCGTTGATCGGGATTGGAGGCATGGCCCTTCTTTACCAGTTACGCTTCGATAGATATCCACACTGGGAGCTTATCACTTCAAACTTAGACCGCGCGCAGATGCATGTCGACAGAGTACCCAACTTTGAGGAACCGGTGCGACAGAGTACTGAGAAGGCGATTTCAATACTTGAATACGTACAGAAACTCGAGAGGGAGAACGAGGAGTTGAGAGACCCTCGTGGGCCTTGGTCGTAAACTCGTGGCGGTACAAAGCTTATGAGTTTGTTTGCTTTTGGTAAAAATACACCTATATTCGATCTGATTGAAACCACACCCAAGATTTGAGAGCCTGTTCAGAATCCACTAAATAAAAAAAGTGTAGACAAGTCTCTAGCAAAGCTCAAGAGGGAGGCTACATGACATGCCGGTGATATTACTGGACGTCTGACCACAACCACATCTGTTTCAATTATAATTATCATATTCCACCTTCATGCCATTTATGGACGATGCGCGTGTAGACTCCCTTGATGTTATTTCGGTGGGCAACCATGGTTAACCGAGAGGCATCTCAACGATATGCTTACACAATGACAGTGTAGGAATGTCATGAAATGCCAACCAGCAATCAAGCCGGGGTGTATGAAAATATGGCGGTTACGTAGACCCATCGATGATCCTGGCTCTTCGGTCGTAACCTAATTTATGGCCGTGATCATCTGAGCGATTCTCCCTGGCAACAGGGCGGCTTCTGGAGCGCATCAATCGGCCAAGCAGAAGGACGTCAGCCGAAAAATGGCCATCTGATGCACGCTTATTCTGTCTATAAAGATAGTCTGTGTTTTTGCATCAACTTCCTCAACCAATTCCCCCCCCCCTCCCCATCTTTTAACCAGTCTTTCCCTTGAGTCTACTCACATTCATTTTTTTTACCATGAAGTTCCTGTCTGCTATTTCCGTTCTTGCTATTTTCGCGCAAATCACTGTCGGTGCTCCTACTATTGAGCGTCGCGCAGCTGTCAGCGATGAGGCTAACATCGGCTACGCTGCCCAAGGCAGGTAAGCTATTCCCTTTCAATTCGTTGACTAGGAATAATTTGGTATAACTTCAACTCAGGACCACTGGGGGTGCTAGCGGATCTACCGTAAATGTTTCGACCCTCGCCGCGCTTACCTCGGCACTCGCGGATGATGCTGCCAAGATTGTTGTTGTCTCTGGGACCATCAGTGGCAACACCGTGGTCAAGGTTGGATCCAACAAATCTGTTGTGGGCAAGTCTGGAGCATCTCTTGTTGGAGTCGGCCTCCGCGTCAACAAGAAGTCAAATGTTATCATCCGGAACCTGAAGATCTCGAAGGTTTTGGCTAGCGCCGGTGATGCCATCGGAATTCAAGAATCGTCCAGGGTTTGGGTAGATCACGTCGACCTCTCTTCCGACCAAACCCACGACAAGGACTTTTATGACGGCTTACTTGATGTCACTCACGGAAGCACTTTCGTGAGTGTCACCAACTCGATCTTGCACGACCACTGGAAAGCGTCTCTCGTCGGCCACTCCGACAATAATGGCTCTGAGGACAAGGCTATCACTGTGACTTATGCGCTGAACAAGTGGGTTAATCTAAACTCGCGCATGCCCAGCTTCCGCTTCGGTACTGGTCACCTCTTCAACAACTAGTAAGCGGAATCGGTTGTATGCAGGTAGTCTCGATGCTCACTTATTCTCAGCTTTCTGAACTCCGGGGATGGTATCAACACACGTCTCGGAGCTCAACTCCTTGTTGAGAATAACGTCTGGGAGTGAGTCCTCCGTAGAATATTAGAGACGTATCCGATGACTAAATTCCGCCTTCAGGAGCGTGAAGAAGGCTTTGTACTCGACCGATGGTGGATTCGCGGTTGCCCGGGGCAACGAATTTGGCGGCGGATCCAGTGCCGCACCTGCCGGTAAGCTCATGCCAGTGTTAGCTTGAGTTGCGCCGCGCTAAATAGGGAATTTTTAGGTACATTCAAGGAGGCGCCTTACTCTTATGCTCTTCTTGATGCAAGTGCCGTCAAGTCGGCCGTCTCCACTGCTGGGGCTACTCTTTCTTTCTAAACACACGACTGCCAGCATGTTGTCTGAGGAATGGTGTTTTTGGCTTCTATTCGAGTACATGAACAATCCATAACCCGCGACAGTTCAACCCTCCACTCGAAGGTCTTGCCAAAAGATTAGTAGAATATATGCGCAGTAATTTGTGCCATGTGACAGGTGTTTGTTAAGCTTTATGATAGGTCAACTCGTGATCACTAAACGATGGGCCCTCGAACGGCACGGCCTTGTTCGTCTGCTTCCACAGCTCTTCGCCTTTTGACTTGGGTGCTGGGGGCGACATTCCGTTCTCGTGCCAAGTGATAGGGTCGGCTTCGTCAATATTAATCTAAACGAAACTAGTAAACCTAAGCTCTTGGAGTTATGAAATAAACTCACCTCCCAATCGAGCCCTTTATCCGCTGTAAACGGCTTGACCGCCTGCTCGTACATATGCATAAACTTGATTTTTACCTCGTCGCTCGAGAAATGCCGGGCGAGATGCTGAACATTGATTCGGACGAATTTGTTGTTTTGTTCTCCGCCGATAAAGTAGGAGTCCTCGGCCAGATCGATGAAGAGAACGACGACATAAAAAGCGGGCATCACATTGGTATAGAGGGCCGTAATGTTTTTCGCCATTGTGGCCTTTTCGGCCGGAGTATAGAGACCAGAGGCAGTATAGATTCGGTGCATAGGCATCCTGAAGGCGCTGTAGTCGATGAAACGGAAAAGTAGTAGGTATGAAGTCTGAATGAATCACACGGCTAAGCAATGGGCTTCCCTTTATATATGTTTTTTCTCCGAAATCTCAACCGAGCAGGTGTCGAAAATGAGTAATGTTTTGCTTGCTAGTTCGGTTATTCCAGACCGAGACTCTATTCTAGGCTATTGGAACGATTCAAAGCATGACCAAGGTGGAAGAATTCGACGGACTCGATCCCCGAGAAAACCGGCATACTGAAATCCGCCCTGGCGGCGGCTCCGAGCACTGTACGGGCTGACCCCATTCGAATCACGTACCGATCGGTTATTCGAGCCCGACCGGGCGTAAAGAAGAAGCCGTCTAGATCTTGCAGGCCGCAGACCGAACTACTGTATGAACTCCTACAGTTGTTATTCTTTGGCCTGATATCCATCACACCTGACCGAGCTGATTGATGCTGATTTCCTGAAATCATGCATACCATCACTACTTGACCGCACCTATTTCAATATCAATCGTTTCAAGCGATAGTTTATCTTTTCTCTTGATATCGTACTCAGCATAGAAATTCTGCTACAAAAATTGAAGTATAGTCACCCTAGAGCGTTGTTCTCCAGCCTGATTTAGTAAAGGCTTGATTCAGCGAAATGAAACTTGCGAGGCGCCAAAGCTTTGTGAGCGCGTTTGATAATACAGAGCGATGAGACAATGAATTACACTACATTAAAAGTTGACAACAAAAACTTGGTTACCAAGCCTCTCTAACGACACTCTCGCTTTACATTACTGGCCTGCACTCATCCTCCAACTCTCCCTCAAATCCAAACTCCCCAGATCAACACCATCAAATGCCCGATCAACAACCTTTTGGGATCGTCGTTCCGTGACACGCAACCATGCATACACGAGATCCCACGCATCGTGAATAACGACGTAAAATGCGTATCCCAACACATTTCTCCACCTTTAAAAAATCAATACACCCCATCGAAACAACAATAAAGATAGTAAACGTACCAAACAGGTTCAAAATCATCCCAACTCCACGCCCTTCGAAGCACAATCCGTCCTTCACCCCACCCATCCACAATCCTCTCGATCCAGCTCCGAGTCATACCAAGACCCAACCCAAGTCCGACCATGGGTCTGGTAAAGACACGTTCTTCCCCATTCCGGCGTAACCCGATCATGGTCCTGACAAATGGCGACTTGGTCGATGCGGCGTACAGCAAATGACCCGATGCCGAAGCGACAAAAGGAAACAAGAGTGTGCTGGTGAATAAGAACGATACAGGCGGTCGTTCGGCTGGCTCGAGTCGACGTGCTGGGATCGTAGGTTCTTGGACTTCGGCTATTTCTGCACCTGCTGCTCCTACTTCGACTACTGTTTCTTCGTTTGGGTTTGGGTTTTGAGTTTGGCTACGGTTTCGGGATGATCGACGAGAGTGTCGACGTCGTCCTAGGACTGTGTTGTTGTTTAATTGGAGTCGTCGGCGGATTCGGTATGCTGCAAATCGGATGATGGCTTCTGCGCCAATGTCGAATAGTTTTTGTTTGGCGTATGTGTATGCTGCTTGGACTGGTTTGTTGCGTTCGTCAGTATTGGTCGAGGAAACGAGAGAGAGGGGGGGGATGGTTGGTTGGAAAGGAGACGTACTGCAGGGTAGGAATGCCAACACCACTGTTGGACTGGGGGGATAGCTCAATATCGCGCCAGGGTTGGGGTGTCCGGCCGAGTCGTATGCGAGCATGGGGAGGGAGATGCACATGATCTGAAGAAGTGATCGGGCTTGGGTGATTTGTGTCCCTTGAAAGGCTAGGGCTACGAATGGCTGTACTCGAGTGATAAGGGTGAGAGAATGCCGAGACTAAGGCGTAGCTTGGACGTACTAGGTGGAAGAAAGTCGAGTAACTCCATTGGAATGGGTTATTCCCGATCAAGAACGAGTAGCTTTCATGCCCTAGGATAAGTCTGGCGGTGATCGCTCCGTATGCCGTGGCGGGAATCAAAAGTCCGAAGAATATCCCTAAACAAACCTTATCAGCTGTTTACCCTCATCCCTCGAAATGGACAAAAACGTACCATTAAACATGGCCACCTTTCTTACGACCATGCCTGCAGTCTCTACGAGGTTCATCAAGGCAAGTAGGATACTCTTGTGGCCGACGATCTGGTACTTGGTCTTGCATTGCGGACAGGACAGCGCGTTGGACGCGTTTGGGTTGCCTGGAGCTGTTGATTCTGATATCCATGTAAGAAGACATAGTTCGTGCGCGATGAGTGTGCATTTGCCTGGTTGATATCCGTTAGTAAATTGAAGAAAGGGGTAGGGATAGGTGACGTACATGGGTGGATCCATCGTGGTTTATCACTCGGGGTGATTGGATGACTCTCTTCTTCCATACATATCCAACAAGTCTATGCCAGAGTTAAATGGTATTTAAATGAAATTTTATTGATTGACTTACGCGCGTTCTGAGATCGTAGACTGTCGGGGCCGGCATCAGGAGAGAGGATAAACTAGGAGCCCGGCGCTTGTGATCCTATCTTCCTCCTGCGCTCCACGTCGACAATCCAATGGCCGATCCAACGAAACAAGAGACCGAGGCCGCATTCAAAGTGCTCAAGGCTCAAAAGGCCAACAAGGTGAGTTGATAAAGATATTATTTAGATTGAGTAAATGCTAACAAATCGACAGCTATGCTTTGACTGCAAGGCCCGTAACCCCACATGGTCGAGCGTCACATTTGGCGTGTACATCTGCCTGGACTGTTCATCTGTACACAGAAACATGGGTGTACACATCTCTTTTGTCCGGTACGTCTCTCTTCTTCTCGTTTTTATCTACTGCTCATTTTTTTCTCATGCGACAGGTCGACAAACCTAGACTCTTGGCAACTTGGCCAATTGCGAACGATGAAAGTCGGAGGAAACCAATCCGCCACCGAATTTTACACCAAACACGGCGGCTCATCTCTCCTCACCGCATCTGACACGAAATCGAAATACCAAGGCCGCGTCGCGGACATGTACAAGGAAGAACTGGCGAGACGTGTCAAGGAGGACGCATCCAGGTCCGTCTCTTTTCCTTATTAAGCATAGATTGATCAGGGGGCTGATGTGTAAAACGAAAAAAAGGTTCCCACAAGGAATCTATATCGAGGGTGCGCCGGCTGTGACGTCTTCTGCGACGCCCGCATCGGGTGCTGGAGGCGACGACGACGACTTTTTCTCATCATGGGATAAACCCGCTGCGCCTGCCCCTAAAGCTGCACCCGCCCCTGCTGCTGTCGCTCGTCCTCCGGGGATCGGAGCGCGCGCGACAACGCCTTCTCAAGTCCCTCTTCCCTCTACTCCGGCCGCATCGACACCCACCCTCCCTACGCCTCCCGTCTCACGAACAGTCACATCGTCATCCATCCGATCCAACTCTTCCACTGCCACGACCGGCACCAAAGTCTCCAAACTCGGCGCGTCGAAATTGGGAGCATCCAAAGCCGGTGGTCTGGGCGCGAAAAAGGCCGGTGCACCCATCGACTTTGCGGCAGCCGAGAAGAAAGCAAAAGAGGAAGAAGAACGTATCAAGCAGCTCGGATACGATGCGGAAAAGGAGCGGGAAGAAGCTGCCAAAGCCGCTGCTCAAAAACCGATTATTGCGCCCACGCCTACGTCCACGGCGCCAGCTGCGAGAAGTGCGGGAGGCGCGACAGAGAAGCGATCGTCGGTGGAGATGGAACGTCTTGGGATGGGGATGGGGCGACTTGGATTTGGCGCTGTTAGTGGAGGGCCCGCGGCCGCCCCAGCCAAGAAACAGTATGCCGAGGTGGAGAATGTCACGACGGCGAGAGACAAGTTTGGGAACCAAAAAGGTGAGCAGCTCGTCCATTCGGTGTTTCTTCATACTATACCCGTTCGGCTGCCCACCTCGCCTATACCCGGATACTGATGGCTCGACGTAGCGATCTCATCCGACATGTACTTTGGCCGAAACGCATACGATCCGGCTGCCCAAGCCGAGGCCAACTCGAGATTACAAAACTTCCAAGGCGCGACGAGTATCTCGAGTAATCAATACTTTGGACGAGAGGAAGATGTCAGTCGAGTTTTCGTGTTGGCTTATCCTTCCATACTGACGTTGTGCGATAGGAACTCGATAATGCTGGTCTATCCTCGCCGTCGTTCGGCTCCGGTAACGACACCCTCGCCGGTCTTGAATCTGCCGCGCGTGACGCGTTGACGCGAGTGATGGCCAATCCGGACGTTCAAAACGCCGCAGAGAGCATCCGAAGTGGGGCGCTCAAGGTTAGTCCTCATGTTTTTGATTCTATGGCGAGGCATCCTCGTTTTGAGGCTTTGCACTGCCCAACCGATGCCTCCGACTCCCATCGCGTTTGTGAAGATCGTTGCTAACTGATCTGGTCGCAGCTATCCGATTACCTGGCGCAGATGAGCGAAGGTCGGTGATGGGGGATGGCCCGAGGATAGTGATCGATATGTTGGCTTTTGGGGGTTCTGTCAGGGGTGGGTTTCGTGTTTATGTATTTCAATGTGTTGCTATTTGCTGGAATAGATGGTGACATTTGAAAAGGAGTTGGGAACCGAGACTAATGTCCGTGATGGTTGATTGATCGAGTTGGTTCTGGGTGTGCCTGCCAGCCCACAATAAACTTTGGAATATTCTCCGGCGTTCCTCGCGAAGGTTCTTGGATCAGCTCTCGAGGACGAGTTTTTAGGCGTTTGTTAATCTTATGATGGGCCGGATACGTGTGTTCATACTGTTTACATAAGGAGCTGGAACGTTGTATGTTTAGTTCTGTGAGGCGGTGCGATATTCTTCGGTTCCCCTGGATCTACCATCCACACATGAATCTTTTGCTGGTATACCTTTGAGGTGTTACACGGATTCGATGACCGACTCGCGCATATATGCACATGCAGGACATCATGACTTTAACCAGTAGCCTAGGGTTGCTTGCATCAATCTCGTCCTTGTTTTCTTTAAGTTTGAATTTCGATGGAAGAGTTCTTAGTTCATACAATTCAACAGATGGATAGGGGTATCGCCTCATTCGGCCGGTTCGAAACGCCATGAAACTTGTTCAGTTGAGAGAGCAACCTGTAAAGTATATACCAAGTCAAGTCAAGTCATGTAGTAGAACTATGCGAAACATACCCTTTGTGGATAATCCCTCAACATGGACAGGCCCATATAAGCCCTCTGTCCCCCGATATCTACGTAAAGACTGACACCAAGGTCATTATTACATCACAGAAAGCCTTGATGCCAATATTACCGATATGTCAGAGGCTCCCCAGCATCTTCGATACGGAATTCGGAATATTCGGAATTTTGTGTGCTCACAACCCCTTCATTTGGCTGGGGTGGCTCGTTAAACGCGGCATATGTGCCCGATTTCTGATTTATCAGTGTGACCTTGTCATTGCCACACGGAATAACGCGCCACTACAAACCCAAGTTTCAGTAAACGACGCTCATGCTGAATATTCCACCGCGACGACTTGCCGATTGTGCATCTTGAAACTCGGACTCATGGACGACGCGTACGGCGGAACCTTGCTGCCCGCTCATATCTGTCAAAGGAGCACCAGCGGGCTGAACGATGATACGATAGGTGCCTTCGGGAACTGAAGTCATCTTTGAGAAAGAGTAGTGGGGATGGTCAATGTTCAACTACCGCCTCCTGGTGCAGGTGTTATATACCCCAGCGGCATGCGGCATGTATGAGAACCCTCACGGCTTGGGTGTTAGAAGTGCATTCGTATACGTCACTAAATGACGACAAGACGAGCCCCGGGAACCGAAAAATGGGGCTGTGATGCAATGGTTTGCAGGCGCGACCCTCACTCGTTTGATAATTAAACATGGAGCGGGAGCCGAAGAATTTGGAGACCAATCCAAGTAAACAAATAAAGCCCTACGAAACACGCTCTAAACTTTCTATCAGTTAGCTAGTCGGTCGCGTTCTACAAACGACCAGGTATCCTACAGTAATTAACACATCATGTATGCTCGTATTCTATGCAGTTCAGTTAAACTATCCTTCGTCTCTTCGTCGTGCAAGGGCGTGAACGTGACCGCTTAACTAAAATGAATGAAGGCAGGGTGGAAGGGAAGGATAGACCCCGTTAGAACTAGATCCTGGATCGCCATTCCCAGTCTTCATCTCTTCATAACAAATTTCCTCCGCACAGCCTTCACCTTCGTCAATGGACGTCTTGGGTTCGTCGATAGAAGCAATCTCAATTCAAGCTTTGTCGACAAAACGCTCATATAGTTCATAACCAAGCCAGGATGACTCCTCAGCTCTGTTTTTTGTTGTCATCCGGGGCAACACCCCTTACGTGGATATTAGGAATCATATAGATACCTAGGTGAAATAGGTCTTGCAGAGGGAACGGGAAAACAGAGCCCATCATAATGTTACTGTCCATGGGGGGAGCCGCGGCGATGGGATTTTCCATGCACGGCAATCAGAGGAGCCATATATCAGATTGTGAGAAACCACGCTTGTTTCAAAAAGAAAGGTTAAGATACTCGTGACACTTCGCCACTAGCGCATACCCGTATTTCAGGCACCGCAGGTCCGTGGACTACCTCCGAGCGCACCCTCTCCGGTAGTACATGATTAGGTTTTTTTGCATCCTTTCTGCTCTCACCACCCCACCACTCGGCCATCTCTATTTAGTTTGGCTATGTGACCCGCTAATTCATTCCCATCTTGACCACCGAAATCTCTACTCCCTTTGTATAGGATCCTTGTTAACTTATATCTCCTTCATTTGATTACTTCTCTATGTATGCGTCCGCACAACCTTGATAGAGATGAGTTTCACACGCATATAGGTGCCCATAGATTGACGTCGCACAGTTTGAAGATTGATACGTATCCTCGCAGGATTATGGAACGTTAGCATACATAAGAAAACTAATGCTAGGACCCATTACAGTAATTAAGCTCGAAGCCTCTATGCCAGGCGCAAAGCTGAGATGAATATATATGGTCCTGATGTTAGCCAGAACTGTCTAGCTCTAATATCATTAGGGTAGCTGCGTGTGCCCTTCTGCACACTTATTTTCATACGGACATCGAGGCGCATGATATCCAGAGCTGTCCTGTTCTAAGTCCACCTTTGACAGGTTCCGCGTGGTGCTTTGATTTCTGCCTGATACGTATGCGAAAATAGCAATTACTGCTAGGAAGGTTCCTAGTTCCAGGCGTCTGGATGAGTTATTGTATCAAATATACCTTCCGCGTTGAATACGTACCTAGAATCGCTACGATAAGTGCGATCCGAAGCGAACTAGAAACCATGATTCACGAAGTAAGCCGAGGAGCTCTGGCCAACGTTCGTCAAGGAAAGTGGTGTGGTGTGTTCTGGGGGCGCATGCTTAACTATATACCTATCGAATCGCTTCGGCGAGATCCCCGATGGCTCTGGTAACGGGCCCCGCGAAACGCCTCCGAGCTAAGCGCGCTAAGTATAGGCGCAGAAGCGCCCATTATTCTCAGCCCTAACACATCCTAAATCGGGACAGCCACAATTAGACTCAAAACCAGCTTCAGACACCATTTTAGTTTTGCTTGTCAAAAGAAGTAATATGCAAGCTGTGCGGAAAATTGGATCTGCCCTGACCTATCCGATGCGGACACCACCATACGATCACACTCTCGGCAGTTACGGATGCCCGAGTTGGCTTATTTGTTGGGGACTGATCACGGGGTGAGCAGCTCCCGTCAATCTGCATTGCTAACACGCTATAGCACGATATTCCAGGGAAATCGCTATATTAAAATATAGTGTGCATGTTGCTATTGTCGTACATAGATTCTTGCGATGAACTAAGTTAAGACAGATCGGATATGTGAAAATAATAAGTGGTCTAAAGAAAGCGATAGAAACTAATGAGATTCAGCCTTATCACAGCACTACTGAGACTTGAGGGATCTTACTTACTCAGTCGCATATCTCAGCCGCGCCGCTCATTATATTGAAGCTGAGGCAAATGATAGGAAGGCAAACTACTCTCGCTGAATGAGCTCTGTTTTTTGAGTTGGACTTCGGTGTCAGCGGGTGTACAGGTCTGAGCCCGTTCTCGGCGGTAGTTATGTACGCAGACAAATACAGTAATTGCCATAGCTAGGGTTCCTGCAGGGGTCTGGTCTAGCGGTGTAGACTGTAAAGAGCGGCGATACGGACCTATTATTGAGAAAATCAGTACATTACGGACCGTGGTAGAGACCATGTTGTTCAATGGTGAGGGATAATAGTGCTCTTGAATGAGGAGCATGGTAGTTATAAAAACTGGCCCGGAGATACTTCCAGTTGCATAGCCCACTCAGTGGACACGTTTTGATTAAGATCTCAGAAGGAATTCAGCCCTATCCAGGAGAAGATCATCTCTTGGCGGAGCGCTCGCCCATCAACCCGATAGCGCCCACAGGTTGTAGACGAGGCTATGCGGCTACTCCCGATCCTTTCTATATGATCAGGTGGGTGTATCACCAGAAGCAAACGGGGAGAGCACTCGTTGTGCACCACTAGACTGATTCTTGAACAAAGGGAAAGGGAGCTCGCTCGATGACCAATATTTGTGCATGGATAAGAGACCGAGCTTGACTGATTCGATTCCATTCATTCATTACACCCTATGTTAAGAAGCTATTCAAAGTTTCGACTTCATTTCTTCGAATATCTTTTGGAGTTCTTCTTTATCCGTTTGTTTCGCCGGCCACCCGACCACCAAACCCTCGTCGTCTGTTGCCGCGGGCTTAGGAATCACATGGAAATGGACATGCGGAACGACCTAAGATAATGACGAATAGAACCGAGTGGGAAGCGTCGACCAGAGCACTCTTACCTGATGTGCAATCTTTCCATTGTTCTAAATCATAAGGCCGTTAAGCGTCCTTGAAGATGACGTTTTGATATTAGATACCTGAAGGATGTTATAATCGGCCGCACCAGTCGCAATTGCCAGTTTCTTGGCCACAGGGAGCGCGTCAGCCAAGTATTCGTCCGGAATGTCATGGAGCTTTTCCCCATGATCTGGAAAAACATCAATAGATAATATCTGAGGATAACAAGTACCTACATTTCGGGATAACAAGACAGTGTCCTCGAGAAAGAGGACCGATATCGAGGAACGCGTATCTGTCGACATCATAAGGCATATAAAGACCGATCAGCTCCTTCTCTTACGAAAGCTGGGTTTCAAGCAGCTTCATGCTTGGTATTTCGCCTGTTTGAGAACAGATGGGATGATCAGATTAAAAACCTGTTGTGTTGGTTCCTAGTTTGACCTTTGATGATTCTGCAGAATAAACAACTATCCACAGGTAGGTGGCGTTAAGCCAGGCTATGCCGGCCTGGGAGCAATATAGCGTACCTTGCTAGAGATGACATGTTTCCGAATATCTACGCGAAGGGAGATCCTAGGCCTCTAGTGGTGGAGTGGCGCGGGTAAGTATCGGAGATCGATCACGTTACGATCTCCTGAGCCGGTCCATGGTCTTATATAGTACCTTACGAGGCTTCGGAATCTTTCGGAGTTGCAGTGACGCTCAAAAAGATTGTAACACGTGACCGCCTGTTGGTGCAAGAGCCGTAGAGCCCCAGCAAGTGGATATAAGCTGTATATGTGTTAATGGAAACTAGATTTGATACTACCAGGAGGATACGCAGGAGTTACGAAGCCGATTGAATCACGCTAGCGCCGTGTACTGTAAAATTAGACATCAAGATTGTTACAATCTTTTTGAGCGCTTACACACCAACCGCCAAATTACAGGAAACCGAAGCAATTCAGGTAGTGAACAGGCGATGAAATTTGGAGGCAAGACGATCACTCATGCGCCCATTGGTTCTGTATTGCTTGTTTGGAGAAATACGTGCATATGACGCGCTGATACGATGCATACATTGGGCCATATTGCAAAAGAGGTTTCCCCCTGGAACTCCGGACAGGTGAATCCAACCGATCTAGTTTTACCATGGAAGACTTCTATAGCATATATGAGTGTCTACACGAAGTATAGTTGCGATACATGCATCTTAGAGCATACTAGGGGCGATTTACCAAATGTGTAAAACGACGCCCTGGGATTGCACCTTGAGCCAGAGCTTGCATACAGCTTACACAAAGGTAAAACTAGCGCTAATAGATTGACAGGATGATAAGTTATCTGCGTTCAAAGTATGGGAAAGATTGGATAGGTTCTCAGGTAGTTTGGCAGGAAACACCCACGATGTCTGTTCTTTTGCTATTAAAATTCACTATAGACCAGGTATCCGTTGGTAGACACTCATATATGCTATAGAAGTCTTCCATGGTAAAACTAGATCGGTTGGATTCACCTGTCCGGAGTTCCAGGGGGAAACCTCTTTTGCAATATGGCCCAATGTATGCATCGTATCAGCGCGTCATATGCACGTATTTCTCCAAACAAGCAATACAGAACCAATGGGCGCATGAGTGATCGTCTTGCCTCCAAATTTCATCGCCTGTTCACTACCTGAATTGCTTCGGTTTCCTGTAATTTGGCGGTTGGTGTGTAAGCGCTCAAAAAGATTGTAACAATCTTGATGTCTAATTTTACAGTACACGGCGCTAGCGTGATTCAATCGGCTTCGTAACTCCTGCGTATCCTCCTGGTAGTATCAAATCTAGTTTCCATTAACACATATACAGCTTATATCCACTTGCTGGGGCTCTACGGCTCTTGCACCAACAGGCGGTCACGTGTTACAATCTTTTTGAGCGCCACTGTATAAACAAAATGAAGAGTAGAACAGCTTACAGTCTTTGTATTATTCTCGCATGGCTGTGGCTTTGAATTTGTACTGTTTGGTGTTTGGCCCACCGTGCGACGTTGACACGCCCACCGGCGGCGTAGACAGTGTACCAGTAGGACCAGGGGGGTACCCTGGTCACCCTCCACAGCCTCCCGCACCTGTCATCCACCAGCTATACATCCCCTTTCCCCCGTCTCCAACAGGCTTGTGCATGTTATTACCCTCATCGGGTGTAGCTTTCGGGCTGCCATTCCGGAATTATATCATGCGATGGGTATCATTAATTCTATCGATTGAATGGCAAACGAGAAAGCGAGCTGGAAATGTTTGACCCTGAGCTTTTCTGCAAGCGGCATTACCCATAGAATCTCGTCCGTCGCACCTCTCGCAGTTTTTAAAGTGCCTTTCGATTACGCAGGACCACGAGAATCATTTCGCCATATATATGCGTTTCCATCAACCTGTTCGAGCCAAGAGGGTTACTAAGATTCGATTTGATTTCGCCAGCATTCTGGAAATAAACAGGACACGCTTTTACATTCTTATAGGCGATTATTATACATACATCGTCAAACGGATGACTAATGGCGAGTTATTTGCACCACCAAGTGTGTACACGAACCTTCCAAGCCGGACGGTCGTGGGATCGTGGGTTGGCGTACCACTACTGCCAGATCTCTCTCGTCGCAGCTGGAGCTACCCAATCGACCATTTGAATTGTATAGAGAAAGATATACACTTGAATTACTTATGAAATTCATCACTGCTGTGGTGCAAGCCCAGTAGATTTCAGCCTAAACTAATGAACTACGACTACGACCGGCGGACTCCTCATGTTTGTAGCATATCACGAGTAAGAAGCCCAGTTAATACCCAGATGACCCATGTCAGACAAGATTGGGTGTGCAGTGCTGATGTGAATTATCTACCCAATTTGGGTGGTTCACCTAGGGAACCATGAAAATCATATCAGATAACAGAATTTGATCCCACATACCACACCGCAAAAAGCAAAGGTGATAAGTTTTTGGGGTTGGTCAGGGCTTGTAAGAGTGTCGACAACCACAAAAATTACACGTGCGGGCGTCTTCTTGGTTTGAGCAGAGTTCGCGTAAATAGGGAACTCAAATAACTGCCTGCCCTCCGAGATAATGCACCTATCATGGTCCCAGTTACGCTACGAAGAACACCGTTTGGTCGAGCACCGATGATTGACCCAAAATATTCACCTCGTCACTATTCACGAAATGTTTGAGATCAGGGTGTCCCTTGTTTACCAGAAATTTTGCACCCTCCAACCAGTACCATCTGGCCCTGTCTTTTTCAATGGGCAGATCTTTGCGTCCATCACTGACTAATTAAACGACTTGGTATAACCACGAGGGGTAAGACGCAGGAATTGACTCACATTTACATGTGTAAGAAGTGAAAACATCTTCTACCAGGACGCAGTCGATCTATGGCACAATTTCTTAGGGCATTTGTATCTCGAAGCGGGCGGAGGGATCATACGTTTTTTCCACAGGGTTCGCACAGTACTGGGCGTGCAATAATAGCGGAGAACACAAGTAGAACGTATGAAAGACGCATCAGAGTCGCAAGAGCAGGCAATCGATGCCAACCATCCACAGCTCTACTTGCGAACTTATAGCCTTTATCGACATGACCTGGTTTAGGCGCCCGAGAGCCGGGGCTTCCTCAACCGCAGCGGTATTATGGTGAGCCGCCGGGCGAATGATAGGCGCTAGCAAGTGTGCCTGACTTCTCGATACCAACCATCTTCCGTTGGCTTAGGGGCGCATACTATATTGCCTAGCAGAGTAGGCTTTGGAATATGCTAACTATCAATGGTAGTCGGGAGCACACACCCGAGGGTGGATACCAACGGCCGAGCTAAATGTCTGACGCCCAAGGACCATAAAAAGCGGGCATCTCTTCAGGAGCTATTCTACGAGCTCATTGTCTTGCCTCAAGCTTGAACATTATGTGGATTCCAGTCGCCTTGATATCTCTGCTTGCCAGCCAGCAAACCTTCATAGTAAATAGTCTGATGTCTCATTCAGATAGAACATACGACCTACTAACAATCCCAGGAACGTGAACCGTATCCTCTCAACATGCCTGTCCAGTCACTCTACTGCAATTGCAAGTTGATAACTCAAGCGTGCAAAAGTTGCCGAGCCTAACAAATAGGTCCCAGACAATGGCGAGCCCTATAAATTCCATCCTGGCATGATTTGGGAAAATTTCCAAGAGATCATATTGAGAAATTATCATACTTGTGAAGATAAACTAGACAATGGGTGTGTGCATCCCATTCCTCCTGAGGGTCTCTGGCCTGTATGTCGATCGTGAACGTCAAAATGTGTACCACTAACTAAGATTTACAAAGTCTCCGGGAAGAGAGCTACAATTGATGGGGGGTCAAGTGAGTCACCCCAAGATCAAGCCCGAGAATCTCCGTCCGTTTTACGTGGTTTTTGAGGCGCCGCGCACCATGCAGACAAAAGATGGTACAGTGTACTTTACGGCAGTGTTTCGGGGCATGGTGAGCTATTATGAAATATCAGACAATTGGTCTATTGACTGCAAGTTAAATCCTAGTATGTCAAGAGGCAAGGCTTCACGGTATTGTCCGGGTGTACTATTAGTGGGGAATTTTAGTGTGGGGAAGTATAATATAGATGAACAGGTGTATGATAAAGACGAGAATATAGCGGAATACATGTTGTAATCATTCGTGTTCATACTCCAGGAATTACTCCAGTCAATGGTTATGTATATGCATGTCGGTTGCCATAGGTCCACTCAAGCCCGACTTGACTCGGTTATATGAATCCTCTCTGGAGCCAAACTGTAAATGACTGCGACAATTACGGCCCCATGCTAACCATTCAACTGCTCGGTTCAATTGCCGCCTAAGAAGCCAATCGTATTCCGATTTTTCCTTATCGTTGGCCATACCCAAAACGTTCACAGATCATCGTGTGAGACGAAGCGACTGGATCAGGACGTATAACAGTACATCGCGTACAGCCAACTACTAAGAACGCCGCGTGAGTCTGGGCCTGTAACTGACATCGCATACTTTATATCAACTCTCAATCGGTAGTTGTCGGCGTGACCAAAAGTCTCGCGAATAATTGATGAGATGCTGGATGTAGGGATAATTAGGTGATTTCACAGTAGGAGCGGAGTAATTATAACACGAATCCTTATAAATCAATTCGTAGAGCGAACAACCAAGATTACCTGGTCTACACCACCTTAATTACCTGACTTCCACTTTTGGTTTTCCACCCAGCAATTCCATATATCCATCAGCTGTTGTCCAATCATAATCACGCCCAGCGTTTGACCCAATGTCCACTGCGACAAGTCGTCGTGCACACTTGGGTTCCGGGAGATCGTGAGTTCGGTCATGATAATCAAGTAAGCGAGACAAGCAAAGCCGATTACGCCTCCGAATTGCGCCACGCGAGTGATTCCTCCTCCGCTCGGACCTAGGTCATATTCTACCCAGATAAATTAGAAAAGATATATGAACAGATGAGAAAGTAGAATGCCTTGCCATCTCCGTATTCTTCTCGCATGACTGTGGCCTCGACGTTGTATTCCTTTGTATTCGCTCCGCCATGTTTCCAGTAGTGCCACAAGTTTTCGACAACACACCACCCCGCCCGAATCGACAGAAATCCTCCAAGAGCCGAAAAGACTAGTAAAGCGAATATCCGTATGCCATTGTTTGTCCCCGAAATCGAAGCGCCAAAAACGACAAATATCGTATCAACGTTCGCCGTACAGTCGGTGATAGGAACGTTCTCCGGTGTTTCGAGTCCGAATGAAGACGAGCGGCTCCAGACTTGGATACCCCAGTAACACCAAAATGTCGTAAATAGGAAGCTCGCGATTTGGATCGAGGCGCCTAGCGTTTGAATCTACTCGTATCCGAGTTGAGAGAGTGTGGGGAAGGTCTAGACTGTGAATGAACTTACGTATCGGTAGTTGGTCGTGACAAAAACTGTCATAAGGGATGTCAACTGCGAAGTCACCCATCAGATCTTGGCCACGTGCAAAAGTAGATTGGTGCGTACCATGGTTGATATGATTCCGTCGAATAGGCTCAGTCCGCCGTGTTTCCATTGTACAACGCTAGACGCTATTAGTGCGAATGATGTGATGTAGGTTGTTCGAGCCGAGTCTCGAAAAGCGAGGTTGTTGTTTGGCATGAATGATGATGCGACCTTTTTATGATCAAGACGTAAGTGGTGGTGATGCGGGGGTGTGGGGAGTCAAACGGACTCACCAAGCTTAGTGTAGTTTGCGCATAGAGTGCTATTCGAACCTGTTTTGGTCATTTTTTCAGATTTGGGGATGGGTGTGAGGTAAGTGGGACTTACGCCGATGCCCTATGTATGTTGATTAGTTCTGTTTGCTTATGGCTACGGATGGACAAACGCACAGATATATCTGGGTTCGAGCTAACGGCGTAACACATATCTGTGACATCTGATGATTGGCACACGAAGCTCATGGTTTACGTATGTTGGGATCGAAGGAGATTGAGGGGCAAGTGGCTTGGGTGGTCGTTTTATACAGTCGACAAAGAAAGGACAGCCTCGTGCAAATATGACAAAGGACAAGGCGCCACTCGCTCAAAGAGGCAATGATTATCGCGAGAGTATTTCATTTCAGAGCAAGCGCGCCTTGAGAAGGATCAATATATGCCGTTTATAGAGAAATGGGGCTGGGGGATCTTGCTGGTGTTGGATGTGAAGAAGGTGACCGAAGCCCGAGGGACGCGCGTAACGTGGGCAAACAATGCCAAGCATGAGTCAAGACTAAGCGCCAGAAATGGAGTGGCTCACTGCGCCGACCATGTCAATGGGCATTCAGCTTGCTTGACATAATTATGCGCCACTAGCTCCGACGACTCATGTGCTCAATGACTCCGGGTACCAAGACAAAAGGTGTTATAAAGTAGCGCCGAGAGACATTACAGCGACATATAGGGACATACAGGCCATTCAGTCAACGTTCCGTACTCAATCGAGCGGGTTCTTCTACCCCAACATTATGCATTGCGCAAAGAGATCGATCATATTCTTCAAGACTGATAAAGATGGAGCGCGACGCCAGTGGAAATGCCGTATAGAACATCGGCGCACCTAACTCGCCATGTCCAGGCATATTATCACTTTACAACACCAAGTCAGACGACTCAATTGGATTAGAACACACCGTGGACGCCTGGTGTGTTCACGGCGGCTATGGGATTTTGACTCGGAGCCGAACGAGGCGCGCGCATAGAGCCATAGACAGCACACTCGCCGTACATCGTCCTACCATAGTAAGCGAGCTGTGAGAACGTCAAGGCACGAAGAATATTAAGCAGTCGGAAATTTGAACCCCGGTTGTCTAGAATGAACAAAAATGGGCAAAAAGCGAGTTTGTCAGGAGGCGGTGCTGGTGCGCACGGACCACGTTCAGGGTCCATTTGAGCGTGTTGAAATGGCGCTGGCTGGGGCAAGTTGAGCGCAACCCCCACACCACAACACCGAACACCATGTCAGAAATCCGCCGCAAGCTTGTTATCGTCGGCGACGGCGCGTGTGGCAAGACCTGCTTGCTCATCGTCTTTTCCAAGGGCACGTTCCCCGAGGTTCGTTGCCGCCGTCCCGAGCGCTGTCCGCGACGCTCACGCTTTTGCAGGTGTATGTTCCGACCGTGTTCGAGAACTATGTGGCCGATGTCGAGGTCGATGGCAAGCGCGTCGAGCTCGCGCTATGGGATACGGCTGGACAAGAGGGTCAGCCGCTTGTGATATCATCAGCGTGATCCGTTTGCTTATCCCCCTCTTCACAGACTATGACCGCCTCCGCCCGCTCTCCTATCCCGACTCGCATGTCATTCTTATCTGCTTTGCCGTCGACTCTCCCGACTCGCTCGACAACGTCCAGGAAAAGGTGTGTTTTGGACCACATCACCCATTACAGGTGGCTGACTCGAATCGAGTAGTGGATCTCGGAAGTGATGCACTTCTGCGCTGGCCTTCCTATCATTCTCGTCGGTTGCAAGAAGGACTTGCGCCGCGACCCCAAGACGATCGAGGAGTTGCGCAAGACGAGTCAGCGCCCGGTCACCCCCGAAGAGGTTCGTTGCTGTCTATTTTTTCTGCCGTCTTTCTGTTTGTTTTTCGGTTATCTGACATGCATGTTGGTCTAGGGTATGGCTGTCGCACAAAAGATTGGCGCGCGCCACTATCTCGAGTGCTCTGCCAAGTCGGGTGAGGGCGTACGCGAGGTCTTCCAGTACGCGACGAGGGCGGCACTGCTCAGCAGGTACGTCGCACTTCTTACCTTCCTTCCCACAAACGCTCATTCAGTTTCTATAATAGCAATCGCAAGAAGTCGTCAAAGGGCAGCAAGTGTGTCGTACTCTAAACACACCAACCCTGTCATCTCGCCTGCTTTTCCTCTCATGTCACCGCCACCTGCACCGCACCCCAACCCAAACGACCTCCTAGCTTCAGTATCTTCTTTTTTCTCTTATTTTCTCGTCTTGTTTTTGTGCAACGTGAAGCAACGGGCACGGGACAGTCGACACGGCATGTGATGAACCGGGGCTTGGTTTCTGTTGTTTCTTTTGCTCGAGATACATTTAATGACGATATTCTTTTAAGCTATCATCTGAGTGCGTGTGTGATCTGACGACGGGCAGGTGTGTGCGTTGCGCTTGAGAGGCGTGACGTAAGGGTGCATGACGGCATGGTGACTTCTGCGGTTGCTGCTTTGCTCTAGGCGACGAGCAGGTCTAGTGAAAATGGCGTGGCTACTGGGTGTGGAGCGTGCACGACGTGAGTGGCTCTGATTGGTGGGTTGCTTATCGAGTTGTGGTTGTCCGGGGCCGAATGCCGTGCATGCTCGGGTGATGCCGGTTTGGGCATCTGAGAACTAAATATAGGTTAATGCGATTTTGTGTGTTTATTCGAGTTCGTCGTGCGAGCGGATTGGGCGATTTTTTATGATGTAGTGTGTGGGTTTGGGTCTCAACGTTGGCGGGATATACACTGCGTGTGTCGCAAGTGTTTTGCCGATGAGTCTATGTTCGCGACTGCCGTGCCGCTCAGCGTTTGTCCCATGGAGCGTAGTCTGGTCTGCGCATTCGAGAATTCGCAGCATAAAACAACAATTGGTTGCGTCGATGGGGATATGCAATGCGCAAACAAATGCGCAAATATTAAGCCGTCGGGCGGTGTATCGGATGAGAGTCGAACACCATTTCGTTGTCGCATCATATTTACTTTTGATTGATCTACCTTGATGGAATCGGGTTCCCAGATTGCCACCCCACGTCTAGCCAATAAAGGTTTAATTTGAGTGTTTTGAGCTAGGATGATTGTGGTTCGACCAGCAAATTAGATCAATCAGAGGTCAATTTGAAGCGCATACATTTGGTCACCTGTTGGGTATCGTGCTCCCGATGTTTACGCTCACCGACGAACTACGGGCCAAAATACGAGTCTCGCGAGCGTATAAAACTTTCTACACTTTCCCTCGAAATGCCATCAGCCTACGAAACTTTCAGAAACACCTCACCTATCCTAGCAACTTTGCTTTTCTTTACATTGTATTCGATATGGCACTTGTACCAGTCCACGCAGCCGCCAACGATAATCCTGATTTGTACGACTTCAATCCTCAGCACCGTGATTGGCGTGTCACGCAAGTGTACATGGTCGGCGTGCCGGTCGACTACAGGGATCCCACCTCTGTGCTCCACTGGCGTCTCCACCTTGTTATCAGCTCTGGGCAATCTGTCAAGGTCGACTTTGTACTCGACGACGTCGACAACTATCTTGGATACCTGCACGTCGCGTCACGTCGTTATGTACTCCCGAGCCGCGTACACACTTATGGTGTTGCCCCAACTACGGGGTGGGTTACCGTCGGGCAAATACTGGACTTGATTATCTACCAGGGGCTGCATAGATACTTGTACAACGACGGAGCAGGGTGTCGATATTGGTGCATGGTGGTTATCGATAGGCTAGCCGCAGCTGGATTAGTTGTCTCGAATGCTCGTGCGAGGATTGAGCAGATGATATGTGGATTGTCTGTTCAGTCTCCAGATGTTTACCCACACCCTACTATTCAAGGAACATTTCCGCATGTAAGTTTTTTTACGCTCTTCAATACAAGCATATATGTACTCATTTCGTCGGGATAGTAAATACCCACTGATGTCGCTCTATACCCGGATGTCTATACCCTTTATTGATGGCTTAATACGCATAATAAACTAATTTGTGATTGATTCACACGAGTGTTTTGATGAGTGGTTTGGCGTTTTCTTGCTTTGGTCATGAGCTTGCGCGAGTCCATCAACGACTCAACGACATACAGTATCAAATATAGTAATAAATATCTCTTGAATGTCTGAGGCCCAGACTAAATAAGTGCACTAGCGCCAACTCTAGCTGTAAGAACATATCCGCCCTTGAAAATTTACATTCGGATTGGAGTCCAGCAGTCGATGCATGGCACAGGGCAAACGATGAGAATTTATGACTAGACGCGCTTCGGAGAGATGCTCAATGACTGGCATACCTGCGCAGAAACCATAACACGTTATATCAATCTTGTGGACTGTATCAATCTCTGCAAAAATCCTAATTCCGATGAGCGGGATGAAATTCCGCAGGGGCTGGGCGGGCTGTGGGGCGCTCGCTTTATCTGAAGAAGCACAAGCTGATGGGACTACTCCGGGCTGCCATTTTGTGCGGTTGACAGAGTATAAAAGCCACGGTATTTTGAGTCACACATAGTTTTCTAACCTTCGAATGATTCGGGGATTCTTAGTCGTGTGTTTTCTATCCCGGCTGCCGTGATATCCAGCTGCTTCTGAGTTTAGCTCGAACGCAGAAGAAAAGAAAGCGCTCAATAAATATAATCGGGTATATCCATGGGGCTGCCTCGACATGCGCACGGCATGCCCGAAATAGTTTACGATAATCCCAATCTATAACGGATGTTTTCGCCTCGCATATAGTCCATAGTCATCGATCGACGAGAGCAAGGAAATAAGAAAAATTGGTTTACTTCGCTTTTGCTCAGATCGCTTTGGGCTGATCTATGAGCTGAAGATGACTGGGCGTTTTATCAGCCTGACACATGAGTTGTGGCTAAATAGGACAGGAATGTTGCTTGATCGAGTCACTCAACGCCTCTAATCGGCCATCAGAAACTTCGGTACATCTTCGTGATGAACCTCGCAGTGCGCTGATGCGTTGAGAGAATTATATCCTCATTCGCCTTTAGTCAATTGCCTCAAGTCCGTGACCAAATCTCCCGATGAGTAACGGCTAGGTTCGTGCGTAGGACTGTAGAAGGAACATGTGCTCGCGTCGAAATGAATCAATACTGTTCCTTGACTTACCTGAGACGCAAACTTATACCGCTGCTAGCCGTGTTCGTTCGGATAAAGTCATGAATTGTAGGAACTAGTCAATACATGACGATAGAAGAAGGGAGGAAAACTGAGGCAAAAACCCCCCATTCAAAGACAACAACTATAAAACACCCGCAAAACCTCCCGCAACCAATATCCTCCCAGTTGGCACCTAGTCAAGTTCGTAGTCGTACCGAGCGTGCACCCCTAGTCCATAGCCTAGGCCTTCCTCTCTCGCTGTAGCCTAGCCAGCGACCTGCTTTCATCGACGACCGAAGGGCTCTCGGCTTCAAAGCCTGCGTCGACTTATGACATCAGCAAACGACTTGTAAATGAGTTTCGAACCTACGTCTATGCGATAGTCGCGCCGGGGGCCGAGCGTACGGTGACTCCGGCGACGCTTCTCCAGCTACACACAGACGGATGAGGGGGGATGATCAATGAAAGCAAGGGAGTTTACTTACAGCTCTGCCACAAGGCGCTCTCCGTGGCCGACGCAGGGCGAGCTCGATAGGCTGGGGGAACGAGGGTCGACGACACTGCTGAAAGACGATAAGAAGAAGACGGCAAGCTATAGGAAAGCGGGACTTACATGCTCCGGACGGCAGCCGTTCCGAGACTGCGAATATCGTCGCTGAAAACAGAAACAGTGAGAACGCGATGCACAGAGATAACAGTCCCTCTTACAGATGTCGGTCAGTGCCCTCGAGCTCACCGTAGCCTCGAAACTACGCGAGGGCGGGTCGTGAACTGTTACATGTTCGGATGTTGAGCTGTGATATAGTATGTATGGTTCAAACTGACCTGAGGGGCGGGCTAGCCTCCCGCGCACCATGGACGACGTGGCTACCGGATCGAACAACATCGACTCGGGCTCTTGGACACGCGGCATCATTGCTAAAGAGCATGTAAATATCATATTAGTTACATAGCAAACACAAATACGTACGTTCCACAGACGGACCAGGCCGCCCGACTTCACTTCGAGAGCCTGAGAATCCGGGAATTTAACGACTATAATCACCAAAGGACAAGAACTTACGACGGCGAGGTGGGACGATCATGGACGACTCCACCTCGTGGGCCCTGGGCCTGGTCTTGTGCGCCAATGGCGACGTGTTCAGCTCGTCTGTAATCGCATCGCTCGGGGTTAAGTCGAAGCATTAACGGCATGCGTTTGACTCACCTCGCCAGGCGTTCCCCCTGATCTCCCTCGAGGCCAATGGTCGAGCCGGGGTCGCTCGCGCCGGAGTTCGCTGGGGAAGCTCCGCGGCCACCTGGACGAGCTCTTCTATCGCCCGGTCCATTCGCTCCTCGCCGTGGCGGATATCCTCGGATATCTTGAGGATCCGTGCTGCCAACCTGGCCGAGTCTATGACTGAGACCGAGGCGTTCGATACTAGGGCTGGAAGCTAACGCATCAGCATCGAACCAATCCAAGCAGAGCCCAAACTCACGCGTGCGGATAATCGACCGCGCGGGGAGCTCTGTGTGAAAACTAGTTAGATATCGAAGTACAAAAACAGGGTGTGAATATGGGAAATAAACTTACGGGAGACCGAGGCGACGCTCGGGGGGACTTCCAGTGATTGGTCGGCCTCGGACTCGTCCAGCGGCACTGTTGTTGGATATGAATCATTTCAAGTATTCTAATAGAAGAAGGATGGTGACGTACGTTGGGCTAGACGCTTCGCCCTGCGAACCAGGTCCTTCGATACCTTGACCGGCGCCTTTGCCTTGCGCGCACTCGAAGCCGTTTGGATATGGCTCCGAAGTTCCTCGGGCGAGAGCTTGAGATCGTCGAGCATATGTTGAATAGCCCCGAGACCTTCGAGTTGAAGGCGGAGCTCGACGATCTCCTGGTCCGAGGACGCTTCAGGAACTGAAAATGCTTTGTAAGTAGCAGCTCCTGGGTCATCGTCTGCACGCTCACCTTGGATGCAGCGCTGGGCATAGTGCCCTGATGCGCGGGGAGTCAGAATGAAACAGGGCGCCAGATAAAATAGACTCACGATGAAGACATGCGGTCACTAAGACCTGGACCGCAATCGATAGGACGACCAGGCATAAAGCCCAGCCGTGCTTGAACGCCCGTACAGTGTCGAACCAGGCTACACCATCGCTATCTACTCGCTCCGTGCTCTCGAGTGGTCCGTAGATAGCCTGCTCCGCGGGGGGTTGAACGGTGGCTGCGACCGTAGGGACCGCCGCAACCACTGGACAGTCGGGCTCCGCGCTTGATAGCGGCGAGAGCGGCGCCACCGACTCACTGACGGACATGCTCACACCAACGGTGTGAGCAGGGACGACGCTGGTGGAATGCGTCGGCGAAGGGTCCGTGAGGACCCACGCGTCAGGAGTCGAGGCTGCCGGGACGGATGGAGCGGGCGAGGCATCTTCGACCGGGTCGAGCTCTTCGGGAACCGCGGAGCTGGGAGGTCGAGATGGTGTAGCCTGGGGGAGGGGGGCGGTTGTCGGGGCACCGGCGGACAGTCCCGCATTATATGCGTGGACGGGAGCTTTGGCCGACCACGACGAGGACGGTGTGACCCCGTCGAGCCAGGCCATCGCATAAGGACTGAGGTCAGTCCGCGCGCCGGTGCCGAGGAAAGGAAAGGGGTTGATTAGGAACTGGAAGGGGTTGCCTTCCAGTTCCATGGCGGGCCATTCGCCGCGGAGCCAAGGTCCCAGGGAGGACTGGACCTTGAAGTCCGCGACGCCGCTGCGATGGATGTTAGCCAAGCTCAGCCGACGAGAAAAGACTCACTTGTCGACCAGTTTATAGACCTTCGGCAGAGTCTTCGTCGCTGTCCTCCCGACGAGGCTAGACGGCGGGGATTAGTAGCAGTTATACCATGAAGACCGTTCGACTCACTACAGCGATGTGGTCGCGCTCAATGCTCCAGGTTCCCTGTAACCCATGAGGGTTAGCAGGACTTCCTCGAGGTAGGCAGCGAAGAACAGGAAGTGTGCGATTTTAGCAAATAACATTCTGGCAGTGGTGGTTGGATCAAGAAAGAAAACGGGAGGGCACGGAGTCTGGCTGGTCTTTATGCCGCCTCGTGAGAGTGGTTCACGTTTCTTTCCGAAAGCTTACCTCGGGGGATGCAGCATGACCGCCGGCACGCCAATGCCGATCCCAATGCCCAAGTCTCCAGCAGTTCGACGACAAGGACAATAGATACGTTAGTTGTGCCGAGTTATATAATTTTGTTGAGTGATATCCATCTGCTCTTGTTGCTACTAGCCATGCAGGATAAGTTCGAGACCGGAGGATATAGGATCCCGGGCAAGCGTGACCGCCGAGGGAGCGTCGAATCTGAATGAAGAGGGCAGCAGACCGTTCGATGAGATAGGCAGGGTCGTCAAGCAGAAGATATGATCGCCAGTAGCTCTTTATGTTCTTGGTGTCTGAAATCGTTGGAGATGAAGTGGCTTAAACAGGCTGGCTGTGGCCGAACTGGGTTGTCCCGGGCCAAACACATCCCAACACCACGGGCCACGGGATGCGCCAATCATTACTACCTTGACTAGGGTTGGAATGGCAGATCTTTCGGCTCGAGCGAGCCAAAGTGACCGACGCTCTGTGCCTTGCACTCAATTGTCGGCCTGATATATTGTACTGACGAGGGCAGAACGTCGCCTACATAAAAGCGACGGGCGCCTAGCATTGCTTGCAACTATTACCTTGCCCTAGCAATGCCTCTAACAGCGAAAACAATACCCCCTAAATTCCTAAACTTTATAACTGTTTTTACTGTCTGACGAATCTCCGACTCGAGCTTGTGCGATGAGTCGGTTTCTCCGAGAAGTCAAAATGCTCGAACTGGTTGAATTATGATTCATACACATGGCTTTCTGGACACGTCAGTATGCGGCGTGTGAATCAATGTACACTATAAGATTGCACACCACAATCTACAGTATCTTTCGATTTCAAGCTTCAGTTCTATCTGTCGGACGACTGTGGAATCGCCAGATGGGGTTTTGTCATGTGCATCTGACGTATGCGTAGACTCACGGGCAAGCATCCAGTTCTAACGGATTTCCCCTCCCTAGCCATCATCTCTGATATTGTGGCTGGCGGGTCATGCTCTCGAGCTCGTGCAGCCCCAATTCTTTGTATTTGGAGATTATATAAAACTAGGGAAAGGAAAAACTGGGGCCTGAAAATCAACCACGGAATATATAACTCACGGCTCACCCGGAATCAGTCTTGTCAATCGCATACTCACCTGACGGCGCATACATCGCGTCAAGGTCAAGGGACAATACCATGCGGATGTGGGATGTGCACACTGGACAACAGGTCGGATATCCACTCACAAGTCACAGAAATTATATGGTCTGGTCGGTTGCAGACTCACCCGATGGCACATACCGTGTATCTGGCTTCGATGAAAACATTATCCGAATCTGGGACTGCAAATCTCTCAATGACCAACCTCTTAGTATTTACGGTATGTTCGGACCTAAAAACGGTGTTTCGATACGTCCTCCAAACCGATTGTGTTCATACCTTCTGCGCAGTTCTTACCACTGATGGCACGACAGAAGTTTATGTTATTGACAAGAACAGATGGGTGCTGGATAAACTCGGTGATAGGTTGGTTCATATACCACCCCTGTTCGCCGCCGTTCTTTATTTCACTACTCGGACAACGAGGTGTAAAGCTCGGAGAAACATGGCATGAAAACATCGAGGAAGACGGCCAGTCATGTTGGAGTCTCGATCATAGCCTGTAAGACATGACTGACTGTTTCTCTTACATGATCTCCGACCAGTACATTTTGACTCATCGCATGCTGCGCGTGTATATTTCCTGTGGTATACAAACATGCTTTGACTACCTACCGTTTTTCACTCGTTTGGATGTGCCTGTATATCTAGAGGTTCTCGAAATGCTATGAGCAAAGTGCCTATCCAAGTGAAAAAACCTGGTATGGCAAGGACGAAAGGAGGCAAGCCAGCCGTTCATGTACTAATACCAATTCTCACAACGCGCTCCCCTGTGTTTGGATGGAACCCTATTCATTGATACTAAGGTTGAATCTATCCCTGTGGGAATATATTTACATCATGGGATGTCGATCGCGAGTGGTCAACCTAGCGTGCAGAACGCCATTGCCGTCAACCCGTGATCCCTCGATCTCTATCTATATCTCACTTTATGGTCATAATATTCTGCCAGAATTTGAACCACATGGCATAGTGTGTGCTCGAGATCGTGCGACTCATAAGGACACCAGGCAACGCATGTACGGGTCTTTCTGATGGCGCTCATTTCCTTCGGCACAAAACGCGCTGCTGAGTCAGCAACCCATCTGACCGCAGAACCCGACCACGACCAGCATCTACCCGACCCCTTCTTGCTCCTTGCTCGTTCGATCTCTGTTTAAGCTACGTCGAATGTTGCTAAAGCTGTATTTATGGTAGTTTACCTGTTCTCACCGACTCTACGAGGACATAGACCCAGTCCAGCAGCACACAGTCTCTCTCGGCAAGGCCGCCTACTCTCGGCAAGGCCGCCTACTCTCGCCGTGTCCGGCTACCGCGACCTTATGTGCCTTGACACTGTCATCATACCCAATTTCACTCATCAGAAAGCACCTGATCGACTCAAAAGCATGTTCGAAACGCGATGGCGACATAGACAACAGGCAACGGACGCGATTAACTGGACTTGAGAGTCAGGCGATGCCTACTATTTTGACAAACACTTAACTACGTGAGTAGAGCGGCTTCTTCTGTGCCACTTCTGGGTGAGGTTGTTGACGTAACCAAGGCTTCATCTCGCTTCACGCTGCTCGAATTCGGTTCTTGCATCTGTACCCCTGTGAACTATCCTACGTTGGTCCCAGTATCCAATCCTCGCAATGCCACCCTGCCCGCGACACGTAATCTCCCAGGCTAGGCATCCCGACTCGTAATGAACTCAAGTCACGAGTCGATACACCAAGTTGAGACCCTCATTCACAGGCACCAGCATCTGCAGAGTTTCATCCTATGGTCCTTTGAAAGCATGGTTGGAATCAAACACGACGCGAAACCCCCACGACGACCGGTGGGTTCGTCAAGAACTTCGACGACGTTTCGCCTGGAGTCCCTGCGTTGTGCCGAACATACACAACCATGTTCGGCCTGAAGTCACTACCTCTCACACCGCCCCATTATCCTCATTTGACGTCTCATCGCTCACGCCTGGCCGTGGGCTCATGTTTAGCCGCCCTAGTCCTCTCGGCCATACTTCCCGGCTATGTTGGTAGACCAGTCGACCATCGGTGACTCAACTGGTCGTATTGTTCTTGCGCTCTTATCCAACAGGAAACTCGGCAAGCTGGATCTGTTGCTGCCTTTATCTCGGGTGGGAGGACATGCAAACATGGAAGCCTAGCGTGCAGATAGGACGCTTTCGTCACTCGTAGCGCGCGACCGATGGGTGTATTGGAGTGTTTCGATCGGTGGGAGATGCCCTTGCGGCTTGTGGGGATAACTCTGGTTGGGACACTCACAGCCTGGTGCCCAAGCTGCGTGCACGGAACCTGTTTTGGGATTCTCAGTGGCCATTGTGTGTTGGACAGTGCGACTTCGGGGTCTCAGAGGTCTGACAAGGCGAGCCGGAACCGCTGCTACATGGTGGTGACCTTTGAGAGATGGGTGCTATTCTCGCTCGTTCGACCCGCCTCCCATGTGCTATTTTCCCTCGATTCTTCAGGTTCTCGTCATGTATGGTAGTACTGTGCCCGCAATAATATCAGAATTTCCCAATTTATTTGCTCAGTTTCTAAGTGAACTCGAGTCCTCGTGTCACAGTGTGCTCGATTGCTCGGCGATCCCAAACAAGTCAAGCAAGAAAAGAAACCCCTTCCAAAACAAATGTTTACTCTCCAAACGAGTATCCGAGGCCTTTTTTTTTGTCTGGTGGCTGCCTCCAATCCGTGTATGTTGCTTAGCAGAATATGTCCGACTCGCGCTCTACGTTTCTTTTGCTTTTCCTTTATCTGCTCGTTGTGCTACCCGCGATGTTACAACATCGACAGGAAGCAGAAGAGTCTACTTTGACGATAAATGCACTAGCTTTGGAGTAGCCGCGGCCTACGACTAGATGATTTTGGTCTCTTCAAGCGGTAGCTGAACATAACTCGCGTTGCAAACAACCCCTCCTGCGATCATGTTGCTGTAACTTTTCATTGCTGACACCCGCACACTAATATTTAAGATCAATGTGCTCATATAATTCACAAAACCTGGCCAGCCGCGGATTGAGCCCGGGTATCTTGGGTCACATATGTTCTTCTAACCTTCGAATGGATCACGTATTCTTGGTCGTGTACTTTCTATCCCCGCTGTCCTGATTGATATTCACCTGCTTCTTACTTTAGCTCAAACGCAGAAGAGAGGGGAAGTGCTTAACGAATATAAGCGGGCAAATCCATGGTGCTGCTTCAACATGCCCACGACTTGCCTGAAATGGTTTACGATAGCAACAATATATCACGGGGCCTAGCGCCATGTATTCCCCTCGCATGTAGCTCAGATTATTCGATCTACGAGAGCAAGGCGATGATACTGGATTTATTTTGCTGCTGCTCTTGCTCGGGTTGTTTCCGGGCAATGTATAAGCTAAAAATGACTGGGCTTTTTATCATGCCTGACGCATCAGTTGTGGCCAAATAGGGCAGGTATATTATTTGATCGAATCACTTAGCTCCTCTAATTGGTAATCCTAAAGTTTGATGCGTCTTCGCTATGAGCCTCGTAGTGCGCTGAGCGAGTCCTATGCTCATTGGATTTGAGTGAAGAAACTCGAGTCCTCATCCGAATCTGCCCAGGAGTAACGGCTAGGTTAGCACTTAGGACTTTGGAAGGTACATGTACGAATAGCGACGAGAAATGTGAGAACGACACACGTGACTCACCAGCACCCAGGGTGGAACGTCGTCACAGGACTTCGGACACCCTCAAGTGAGGCAAAGAAACTTATGCCCAAGCTCCGGTTCGCTTTATTTCAGCTTGTAACTGAGGGTGGCGATTAATATCATAGCCTAGTACCCTCGGTCCAAAAATCCAACTTCAAGTACACTGCCCAACAAAATGATTGACCCACGTGACCCAGAAACGCGATAGCACCCGCAGCGCAACGAGAGCGATTGCTCTGCGCATGTAGATAATGCTGTATAGTACTACATCATACAGCTATCAAATATGAAAAAAGACTGCGTGAATCTATGATCAGATGCTGCGAAATGGCCAGAACAGCACCTAGGAGTGGGTCAATCATTTTGCCCGAGCACATTTGCCCCAAAACACCGGTAGAGTTCCACAGCGAATACTAGGAGAAAGAAATCCCAAAAATCATGCAGTTAGTCGCTCTGTTGTATGAACACTACCGCATACCTCGGACGCTCGGATTCAGCGATTTGAATCTACAGCAAAAGGAGTCGATTATAACAGGCATCGAGTCATAGCTCTCTAGTCTACTTGTAAAGCTGCATGCATGCATTAGGAGAAGTTGTAGAACAGTACGTTTTGTACTTCGTGGCCCATCTTCCGCGTGTTTTTGACCTCGCACATAAGAGACTGAGCCGGATAAGCGAAATGTCGGCTGTACCCCCAGAGCGAACGCACTAAAGCGGACCGCCAACACGGCGCATACACTCGTAAATATGCGTGCACGCGAAGCATATGCTACTACGTACGTCTGTCGAGTTTCAGCCCGACGCGCCCAATAATAGAAGTGCTACATATCGAACAACGCTCAAACGAGAGGTTTGACGACATGTATAAAGGATATTGGCCCTTTAGTGTGTCACTTTGAACATGATTAATATGTAGCGCTTGTATTGTTGCGTGCGTCGGGCTGAAACTCGACAGACGTACGTAGTAGCATATGCTTCGCGTGCACGCATATTTACGAGTGTATGCGCCGTGTTGGCGGTCCGCTTTAGTGCATTCGCTCTGGGGGGTACAGCCGACATTTCGCTTATCCGGCTCAGTCTCTTATGTGCGAGGTCAAAAACACGCGGAAGATGGGCCACGAAGTACAAAACGTACTGTTCTACAACTTCTTCTAATGCATGCATGCAGCTTTACAAGCTCTATGCAAAGTATTCATCCAAATAATTTGGACCCTCAGAAGGGCCATTTTGCTGACGTTTTATTCACTTTTATATAATGACTCCACCCAGATATTGTGGTGGAGCAACGAAATATGGTTAGTTCATCCGGTGCTGGAGCTCTTCGTTCGGATCCGGCCCCACTTTTTTATGACATATTGTGACGTCAGGTGGGCCGCTTTTTGGGTCATACACCCAGATTCCATTTAATTTGGATCTCGATCTAAATAATATGGGTGTTCTACTCATACAGAGAAGTAGACTAGAGAGCTATGACTCGATGCCTGTTATAATCGACTCCTTTTGCTGTAGATTCAAATCGCTGAATCCGAGCGTCCGAGGTATGCGGTAGTGTTCATACAACAGAGCGACTAATTGCATGATTTTTGGGATTTCTTCCTCGTAGTATTCGCTATGGAACTCTACCGATGTTTTGGGGCAAATGTGCTCGGGCAAAATGATTGACCCACTCCTAGGTGCTGTCCTGGCCACTTCTCAGCACCTGATCACAGATTTACGCAGTCTTTTTTCTTATTCGATAGCTGTATGATACAGCATTATCTACATGCGCAGAGCAATCGCTCTCGTTGCGCTGCGGGTGCTATCGCATTTCTGGGTCACGTGGGTCAATCATTCTGTGGGGCAGTGTACTTGAAGTTTGATATTTTCGAAAATGCATTTTGAGGGTTTCGGGTCCTGTGACCGACGTTCCATTCTTGCGCCTACAGTAACTTAGTAACCCCTCCTCCTGCGGAAAGTGTGTAATATATCCTGTGGCAAAACGTGCTATGCAGGATCCTTGGCGTGCCACATATATAATTCGTAATTATGGGATGTTGGAGCTTCGTCCCTGTGGGGTTGTAAGCCATATACACCAGTCACTAGTGCCTTGCATGCTTGGTTGCGTGAATTAGGATGTATCTAAACAGCCAATCAAGCGGGTAAAATCATAGTTGTAGATTCATACCCATATGATCTCCACAGTGTAATAGCTTCGTCCTCAGATTATCAGTGTCATTGTCTTCATTGGATATACATGCAGGCTTGGGTTTAGCGCTTCACGATCTCTGGTCTACTGACTATAAACCCTATGTTTACAGCACAAAAAATGCTCATATGTGCTGCATCAGTGGCTCTGTGGATACGAGTGATATAATTTTTAGCTTTTATAGCAGATATAACAAGCTACTTTCCACTCTACGCTTCTAAAAATGTAACCTGACAGAGTGTACGCGGACCAGAGCGCAGCATCCAGTAGACATCAAAGCACCCTTATGGGTAAAAGATGATTCTACACTCTTGTATCATATTCGAGTGATCATATTGCCAACTTACTCAGCGAATACACGATGATTTACTCGACCAACGTGAAGGGCAGTGACTGGTATATATGGTTTATAACTCGACGGTGACAGAGCATCAGCATTCCATGAGATATGTGTTATGCCAAGGATCCTGCGTAGCACGGTCTACCGCAAGATATGTTACATACTTTCCGCAGGAGGGGTGACTGACCTGGGTGTGCTGGTGAGTCAGGTGCGCCGTTCTCACATTTCCCATTACTGCTCGCACTCGCGTGGAAATGATATGAATATTGTTCTTTCAGTTACCTGGAACGCAAACTTATACAACCGCCATCAGTGCCATTCGGATAAAGTCGTGAATTGTTTGGAACTAGTCAATACACAACGATAGACGAGAGGAGGAAAAGTGAACCAAAAACCTCCCATTCAAAGACAACAATTATACAACACCCGCAGAACCTAACTCCTCATCCAGCCGATTTCGTAGTCGTACCGAGGCCACACCCTTAATCCATAGCCTTGGCTTCCCTCTCTCACCGCAGCCTTGCCAGCGACCGGCTCTCGTCGACGACCGAGGGGCTCTCGGCCTCAAAGCCTGCGTCGAGTTTTTTTTTTTTTTTAAATCATATATATTATAGTCGTTCGGAGGCTAGGCCTCATGGTGCGACTTCTAATGAGGGGCACGGTACAGGGAAGTAGAGAGGGGACAAGAGAGACGCTACTATCGCTAAACACTAGACACTAAACTAAGGGAGGCTACTATGGCAGACGATAACGCTGAGTGGAGAAGTACACGGATGTAGTTAACGTAGGTAGTTAGTGAGACGACCTGTGCGCCGGACATATTCCAGAAGCGCAAGAATACCTGAGCGAGTAGACAAGAGAAAAGAAAGCGAGAGGAAATCCCTCCCACGAGTCGTCAGGACGTGCTGCCTAATGGCAGTATATTTCGGGCAGAAGAGCACGAAGTGCGAGACGGTTTCTCTGGTTTCGCCGCAGGCCTGGCAAGCAGGCGAATCGACGAGGCGGAGAACGTGGAGGTGGGCGTGAAGCTGGACATGTCCGGTGACGAGACGGAATACAAGCGTCGCTTGGGCGCGGTTCAGGCCTGCTGTGAGGTTTAGGAATTCGCTGGGTTCGATTAGCGGGTATCTGCCAAGCAGTTTAAGGCCAGCCTGTGTGTTACGCCATGCCCTGTTTGCATAGAGCCTGTTGCATTGTTTGGTCAACTCTTTTGCAAGGTGTCTGGTGATGCATCTTCGGTAGTTCTCTAGGCCTTGAGGTACTAGATCGTGTGGGTAACGCTCTCCCTTAGCCGCGAGTTTTGCCTCCTTGTCCGCGAGCGCGTTGCCCAGGATTTCCTTGTGCGCTGGGCACCACTTGAGACTAAGTCGCGTGCAGTCGGGCCTGTTTTTGACTCTAGAGAGAAGTTTGCGGATCGGAGTGAGTAGGGATTTGGGCGCCCCGACCGAAAAGCCTTCTATACATGCGATAGCCAGCTGCGAATCGCTGTAAATAACCGCTTCTTCTATGTACCTGAGACGATTGAGTGCGTGAAGGGCAAGCCAGATTCCAGCTAATTCCGCCTCTAGTACTGTGGCATCATCCCGGTCACCCAGTCTGGCCCCGGTCCAAGCTCTCATTCGGTCGTGGATCTGCAGGACGGCTCCCGCCCCCACCCCTGCTTTGTTCCTAGCACCATCTGCGTATACTTTGGTTCTGGCGTGTTCCACCCTGTACTCCCAGATCGCTGTGTTGGGGCTCGGGAAGAGATTCCGAGGGACAGTGAGAGGGGGAGTCTCGCATTGCTCGAATGTCCATTGCTCTAGTTCGAAGGGGATCTTTCCGATGTATTTGAGTATGTTATGTAAGGGGGAAGCGTGATGCTTTCGGCCGATCCTGAGCGTGCGTTTGACCTCTTTATAGAGCGGGTGTTCATTCGGGACTGTAGCTAGACGAATGGCAGAGCGTTGGCAGGTTTCGTTAAGCAGGCATCGCATCGGGAGGAGCGAGGAGAAAACGTCTAGGTGTACTACTGGGGTTGATCTGAGGGCTCCGAGCACGACCCTGGCCGCCGATGACTGGATGACGGCTAGCTTGTCTGCAAAGCCTATGGAACCGGAGGCTCTCAATTTGCCGTCTTTGGGGGGGGAGATGGGCGTGAACCATATGTCCGCCGCATAGGTGAAGCGAGGGACCGCTATACTAAGATAGAGCTTGCGGACTATGCGAGGTTGTGCTCCTACCGACATGCGAGCCAGTCTTCCCAGCTGAGACGTCCAGAGCAAGCCTTTAGCGAGTGCCTTATTGCATTGTTCCTTGAACCTAAGCATCTGATCTAGAATTACTCCCAGCAGCGTGTGGAAGGGGGCTGGTTTGATCACTTGGTCTCGTATGGTCAGGGACGGTCGAGCTAAGTTTGCTTTCCTAGAGAAGTGCACCAGCCCGGTTTTGTCCAGCTCAAAGGTCGAGTTGTGTGAGCGAGACCAGTCTAGGGCGCCCCCTCTCCTAGTCATAATTCCCTTGAGCCGTCTATTATTTTCTTCGGCAGATTTTCCTGTGACTAGGAAAGTGATATCATCGATGTACGCAATGCAGAGCTCGTTCTTGCTTTGTTTGGCGACGTTGACTAGGGGCGAGTTATACAGCAGATAGAATATGACTGAAAGAGGGCAGCCCTGATCAATACCGTTCGAGATTGGCAAGGCGCTGGATTCGAAGTCGTCAAAGGATAGACAGGTAGTGCGGCCGTCAAGTTTCGTGAGCATCCAGTTAATGTATAGCCTTGGAACTCCCAGCGTTCTCATGTTGTTCGCTAGCTGATATGGATTGGCGTGCGGGAATGCCCCTTTAACGTCAAGAAACAGTGCCGAGGCCATGTCCCCTCTAGTCCAAGCATCCTTGACTCGCTTGACCAAGAGATGGAGAGCGTCGGTTGTCGTGCGTCCTTGTCTACCCCCGAAGTGATGTTCGGGGAGCCAACCGTGCGCCTCCGCCAGGAGATTCAGCCGACGCGCCACACAGGACGATAGGATCTTTCCTACTACATTTAGGAGAGCGATGGGCCTATACGCTTTAGCCACAGAGTAGTCTGGTTTTCCAGGCTTTCGTAGAACGACTGTACGTGAGTGTCTCCAGCTGCTCGGGTATAAGCCTTCTTTTAGTGATACAACGAATGCGCGGTGGAGATACGGCGCTAGTAGGTCTGCACCTTCGATGTATACGCACGCTGGGAGACCATCGGGCCCCGGTGCCTTGTACGGTTTCAAGTCCAGAATAGCATTTCTCACGTCCTCCACCACGAGTTCGGGAAGATCGTTCACGGGGGTCGGAAAGAAAGGGTTGGGGTCGTCTGATGGCAGCGGTGGTGGTGGGAAGAAGGCGTCTAGAAGGACCTTACTCTTTGAGGTGTTGTCTCTCGCAAAAGCTGGCTGACCACTAGAGTTGACATATTTGAGGTTAGGTATCCTGGCTCTTCCGCCGTCGGACGGCTCGCCATCTATGTATTTGGCCGCGGTCCACATGGTATCCTCGCCAAGGCCCTCTAGGAATTCCTCCCAGTGTGTGAGTTTCGCGTCCTTTACAGCCTGCGTGTATGCGTTGCGTGTCTTCCTATATTCTTCGTGCACCGGATGTTCCAGGCTTGCTCTGGCTCGGTACGACCTGTTCGCCAGTTTCCGCACCTTCCTCCTGAAGGCAGTGAGTTCTTTGGTCCACCATCTCTTTGTTCTATCGCTCAGCCTCAGCTTAGGTACACTTCGTTCTACAGCTCTAGTAATAGCGTCGTTCAGAGTTCTTGTAAAGCAGTCTAGGTTCTCTTGTTTTTCTATAGTAATTTCTAGTTCTAGTTTGAGTTCTGATAATATATTTTTGAGTTCTTTTTTATATTTTTCTTTATTCATTTGTTTGAAGTTCCATTTGTCGGGTGTAGGGGCAGGAATAGGGGTAATGTCGAAGACTGTTTTGATGGGGAAATGGTTGGTGCAGTCTACTCTGTTTGCGGGTTCGGTGTTGCATAGGATAAGGTTTTTGGTGAGGGTGTACGAAGCAAATACGTTGTCTGGTCTAGTATAGTTCCCCGAGTTGTTAGCCTCCAGTGTTGGGATGTCTTTGGGGAGGATCATGTCGAGGTCGCTATCCGAGATAAGGTCTAGAAGTTCTTGCGCTAGTTCTAGGTTTGCCCTTGTAAAGAGGTGGGCGTTTCGGTCCTCATCCCAGGTAGGATGGTGCCTGTTGAAGTCTCCTAGTACTACGAATAGTTCCCCAGCTAGTCTGTTCTTGATAATAGTGTCCACGAACGGCAGAGAGGTATTAGAGTCACAGGGGTTGTAAACGTTGATTATCGTGATCGTGTTTTTGTCTAGTTTAAGTCGGACCGCCGTGACATCTGCGCACGGGCATTCAAGCTGTTCCCAGGCATTTGAGGAGATTTTGGGGCTAATAGCTAGGAATGAGCGCGAGCGGGGGGCGCCTGGGGTGTTGTGAGTCAAGGGATAAATAGGGGTCCAGCGAGTGGGAGGCCTGGAGAGGTTGCGTTTGTCTAGGCAGGGTTCTTGGATGGCTAAGACAGTGGCTGTGAGTACATCTGGGTCTTGGATAAATAGAGTTTGGGCATGTGGGGACTTATTCGCGTTCAGTTGCCAAATAGATAGTTCCTTGTCCGATTGCTGGAGGCCCTCCGCACTCATTCGCGGATGGACAAAGTCCTGAGCTTGGGGGTCGGAGAGTTTTGAGTAACTGTCGAGTTGGAGAACGTGGAACTGTCTGAGTAGGTTGAGTCTACCGAGCGAGACCTGGGCCGGGGAGTCACTTCAGTAAACTTATTATCGTTGTGTGTGAGGACCCCTTACCAGCACGACTACTGTACCGTATTACCGTGGTGCCGGCAATCCCGCAGCATTCGTCAATTCTGGCGTGTGTTTCCTCTCTACTAGCCTGGCGCTTCGGTTATGACTCGGGGGGTTGTATGTCACGACCCTCGTCTGAAGGGTGTCTAGCGTCGGTTCTTGATACGACGGTAGCGTCGGCGGATCTTAGCTTGATCCCTAGCCTGATGCGTGGCTTCCGCCTGTGGCGGCTCGTATACGTAATCTAAGGTCGATGCGTCGACGACGGCTCGATGCGCAGCGTCGAGCCTCTTAGTCTTAGGATTGTAATCCTCTACTCGCCTGGCGAGCAAAGTCTCAAAGGCACCCGTCTCACTCAGAGACTGTGAATGACTCGTGGCTTGCAGCGTATCACTCAGTACCTAAGTTAATAGGACCGAGTGTCTTAGTGAGTCCTTAAGTGTATAAGTCTTATGTGTGTGTCTTAGTAGTTATCACCCTTGAGGGGAGATCGACGAGGTAGAGCAAGCTGATCTGAGAGCAGCTTGCACACCAAGTATTTATACTCATGGGTACATGGTCTGTGCACACAGTTCCAAGAATACATGAGCTAAAGATAGTGCGTGTTTCTAAAAGAAGGTGTGTCTAAGATAAGACAATACTAAGAATAGTCCGAAGAAGAATAGAGCGCGCTAAAGATAGTTCTGCTCAGTAAGCCGCATCAGAAAGGGTGACTAATGCGCCAATCATCCTTACTAAGTGGAAGAAAAGAAGTGGGTGACTAATAAGCCACCTGATAAAGGCGAAGTCATGTGCACGGCTCATGACATTACCCCCCTCTTAAGGCGAGTCTTAGGGGACATGAGACGAGCAAAGCAAGACAAAAAGTTCGTGGAGGATAGATTTTTTTTGAAAAAAATTAAAATACTACAAGAATCGTTATGAGTCCATATACAGTCCGTATTCAGAAGTCAGCTGGGGGAAGGTGGGCCTTGATGTTGTTATCCCCGTTTGGGGCTTCGGCGCTCCAGGCCTCCTCTGTAATCTTGAGCCACTCCTCGTCTTCATTAAGCGGCTCGAGTAGGAGATCCGCCATGTCGACGGCCAGGTCTTCATTCCCCTTGTCCCAGGCCTTCTGGTCCAGCCAGTGGAGAAGGTCCGTTCGGGTCCAGTTGTCCTTGGTTGCCAGCTCGATTACCTCCCCGAAGGTAATTTCCTTGAGTACCTCTTGGTAGTTTCTGGAGATATCGGGGGCGGCACACCACTCCTGGACTACCTTGGCAATAATCACCATCTTGGGACCCTGACCATGTACCTCCTTCTCCCACTTCTCTTTCATCTCCTCCACATCGTCCAACCGGAACCACCATTCCGGCGACTCCTCTACCCACTTGGGCACCGCCTTCTTTTTCCCTTCTCGTTCCCATTCCTCCAGTCTCCTAATGAGATGGGGAGTACTAAAGCTATTGAGCGATTTTTTGATCAATCGCTGGTTCATCTCTAAAGTCTCCTTCCAATCCTTGTGCCAGCTCATCCCTTTGACCTTCTGTACCTCCCTCACCAGATGCTCGACCTCATTTCCGACCCATTCTTCTATCACAAATAATTTGGTGGCCTGCATGGCCTTGCTTGAGTCTGGTCGGGGTCCTTTGCCGATCCAGTAGAGGTTCCCTCGTTTTGGGCACTTGAGGGTGTGGCTAGTGAGCCATCGGCAATTCCATCGTTCGGCCATTGGAATATAGTCGAGCGTGAGTGAGGGGTCGAGGGACTTTGCAAAGTCCTTGCTTCGGATGAAGCTATCGCAGCGCCTAATGGCATCTTGGTAGCTATAGAGTTTGGGGGGGTTGCTGTTGGCTCGGACCCCAATGGGGTTATAGCGGACCGAGGCGGCGTTGGAGGACGCGGTGTTGCGAGTAGGAGACATGGTGGTAGTGGAGGGTTTAAAAGAGTATTTGGTGTGTTTGGAGTGGGGCTGGTAAGGCTGAAGCTGGAAGAGCTGGTGGTGAAGTTTGAGGCTTTCCCCCCCACTCTTTTATACCCTTTTTTACTTTGTTTGTAGTTCTTTGGTATTGGAGCTTTGGGGTGTCTTTTGAGTAGATCCTCCATAATCTGGGGCAGCTCGGCTATTTTTTCAGCCCTTTCCATGGTGTCTTCTATCGGATCATAGCCTTTCCATCTGATCTGGTAGTATAGGCCGTTCTTCCGCTGTTCCCATGCGACCACATGGTCCACTTCATATTGTTCTTCCCCTTCTTCTGTTATGATTGGGGGTGGTCTCGCTTGACGCCTGTGAAAATCCTTGTCTTCTGTGAAGGGCGCCAGAAGGTTGATGTGGAATATGTTGTAAGATTTCATGGTTTTCGGCAGATCTAGCCTGTAAGCGTGTGAAGAGATCTTTTCTGTTATGACAAAGGGACCCAATTTCTTGCTGTCAAGCTTCTTTGAGGGTCGCCTTGTTGTGACATTTTGGCTCACTAGCCATACTTTGTCCCCTACTTTGTATTCATGTTTTGGGGCGTCTTCCTTTGACTTATGGAATTCCATCGAGGCAATCACCTCATCCCATATTTCTTGCATAGAATTGGCCATATTGGTGGCGTTAGGGGCATTGACTTCCAAGTCCGTGAGGTCCCATCTGGGGTGCATGCCATACACAGTTTCAAATGCCGTCTTCCCTGTTGCTGAGTTGACTTGGTTGTTATGACAGAATTCGGCAATTGGTAGCCATCGGACCCAATCATCTTGTCTGTAGTTACAGAAGCTTCTCAGGAAGCCTTCCAGCCATTGATTGGTTCGCTCCGTTATTCCATCCGTTTCAGGGTGGAATGCTGTTGAGAATTTGGGGTCAATTCCCAATTTGGTGTAGAGGGCCTTCAGAAACTGGCTATTGAAAGTGGGGCCTCTATCGGATACTGTTGTCTTTGGAAGTCCGTGTAGCTTCCATACTTCTTGAATAAAGAGATCTGCTACTCCTTCTGCGTTGGTGCTTTCTAGACATGGGATGAAATGCGCTTGCCGAGAGAAGCGATCTATTACCACAAGGATGCTGTCTAGACCTTGTGATTCAGGGAGTTTGACAATAAAGTCATATGCTATGTCTTCCCATGGTTTTTGGGGTATTGGCAAAGGCTTTAAGGGTGCAAATTGTTTGTGTCCTTTACTCCGTTGACATACTTCACATGACTCCACAAATCTATTGACTTGTAATTTCATGGCTGGCCAATAATACCGTCTTGATATGAGTTCTAGGGTCCTGGCTTGTCCTTGATGGCTGGCTATTGGATTATCGTGGTGCATTTCCAGAATGGCGAGCTTTACCTCTTTATTCTCAGGAATCACGATTCGTCCCTCATACCATAGAAGGTCTTCTTTCCATTCATACTTGTCATATTGTTTCTTGATGGAAGGTGGGAGATCTTCCTTATTCTGGGTGCTGGATATCAGGGTGGTTAAGGATTCGTCCTCTAGGAGGCTTTCCCTTATCATTGAGATGATATCGAGTTCCAGGTTTGCCTTGAATCCCTTGAACTTTTCTGCCATAATCATGATTTGTTCAGGGTTAGGGATGTCTGTATGATCATGTCTTCTAGATAGAGCATCTGGTTTTGTGGACATCTTTCCTGGTCGATAGTGGATTTCAAAGTTGAAGGATGCTAGTTCCATATGCCATCTAGCGTGTCTCCGGTTAAAGGTTTCTGCATTCTTCCACCTTTCCAGATTTCGATGGTCGGTGAATACTGTTATAGGTTGTAGAGTGCCTTCTAGGTATATGCGCCAATGTTTCAATGATTCTACTATGGCTAGTAGTTCCTTGTTGGCCGTATCATAATTCCTTTGTGCGTCATTGTAGCTTTTAGAAAGGTATGCGATAGGGTGAAGATACCCGTCTTCTCCTCTTTGGCTTAGTATAGCTCCTATGGCTACTCCTGAAGCATCTGTTTCCAGGATAAATGGTTTATCTGGATCAGGGTGTATGAGCACTGGGTTTTCGCATACTCTCTTCTTGATTTCTTCAAAGGCTTGTTGACATTCCTGGGACCATTCAAATTTGGTCTCCTTCTTGGTAAGATCGTGTAAGGGTCTTGCTATTTTGCTGAATTCCGCAATAAATCTCCTGTAGAAGTTGACAAATCCTAAGAAAGCTTGGACTTCCTTGATCTTTTCTTCTTCCATAGAAATTCCTTCTGGGGTGATTACAAGCCCTAGGAAGATGACCCTTTTGACGAAGAATTCGCATTTGGCTAATTTCGCGTATAGATTGTTTTCCCTCAGGATCCTGAGTACCTCTCTGACGTGTTCCGCATGTTCTTCTTCCTTTTCTGAGAAGATGAGAATATCATCCATGTAGACTACTACGGTGGCCCCCAGTAGATGTCTAAATATGTGGTTCATCATCCTTTGAAGGACAGCAGGCGCGTTCTTGAGACCGAAGGGCATGACTAGGTATTCATAGATGCCATAGGCTGTTCTGAAGGCAGTCTTCCACTCATCTCCTTCTTTGATACGTATGTTGTTGAATCCCCACCTAAGGTCTAGTTTGGAATAGATCTTCGCATTTTTTACTTGATCTACCAATTCCACTTGCAGGGGCATAGGGAATTGATCTGGTATGGTGATGTTATTGATCTTTCTGTAATCGGTTACTAGTCTTAATGATCCGTCTTTCTTCTTTACAAAGAAGCATGGTGAGGCGATAGGGGACTTGCTGGGTTGGATTTTCCCATCCGCTAGTTCCTGATCAATGAATTCTTTGATGGTACGACTTTCAATGGGTGAGAGGGGATAGACTTTTGCTGGTTTAGGTAATTCAGCGTCTTCCTTGAAGTCAATGTTACAGTCAAAGGGTCTGTGCTCTGGTAGTTTCTTGAATAATTCCTCACTGAAGACATCTAAGAATTCTAGGAATTCTTCGGGGATGACAGGTAGTTCTTTTCCTGCTTTGGCCGTTATAGGTTTCTCCTTCCAAGAGATCTCTAGGGTTTTCCAATTGATATCTGGGTCTGCTTCTTGTAGCCATTCTAGTCCTAGTATCATATCGGTATCTCCTAGGTCCATGGCAAAGAAGGTGACATCAAATGTCCATCCTTCGACTTCTACTTCTAAGGTTGCCTTGTGCTTGATTTTATCCGGTATCTCTTTTCCATCAATGGCAATTACGGTTCTAGGGTTGACTAATTTTGTTAAAGGAATGTCGTGTTCTTGGGCAAATTTCAGATCTAGGAAGTTTTTGGATGATCCGGAGTCGACTAATGTTGGTATGGGGTCCATGATTCCCTTGACCATTGTGAAGATGGAAGCACTTTGTTCTGATTTCTTTAAGTATAGTACACGCTTTCTTTTCTTCTTGGTCAAGGGTATCTGGGCAGGTACTGACATGGACTCAGCCTGCGATTCTAGTTTTCCGACTCTGAGTCACTGGATTCTTTATCATTCTTTACTTCTTCGATTTTAGCTTCTTTTCCTTTGACGTGATCTTCTCTTTTGCCATGGTACCATTCTTTGGCCTTGCAATCCTTGATCATATGTCCCTTGTATCCGCATTTAAGACATTGATTATTGTTACGTCTTTCTCTGATGATTTCCAAGGGTACTCTTCCGGCCTTGGCTTGGGTTGTCCTGTTTTGGATCTTGTTGTCACGGTTTCCTTGATTGGAGCTAGGGTTGCCATTGAGGTTTCTTCCTGTGAATAGAAGGTCATCAATTCTGATGGCGACCTCCATCCATTTCTCTAGCGAGAAGGCAGAAGTATCTTGTGTAATAGTAGCCTTGAGAAGTTCTTGTTGGACGTTATGTTTGAGCCCCTTCTTGAATACGTCAATGAAGGCGTGTTCATCCCAGTCGAGCTCTTGCATCAGGGTTCTGAAAGCAGTGACATAGCTTTGGGCTGATCCATTCTGTTGAAGTTTGTGAATGTTTTGAATTGCCCTTTCTTTCTTCATGGGGTCCGAGAAGGCTAAAAGGAAAGCGTTCTTTAAGCTAATCCAATTGGTCAAGTATTCGTGTGGTTCTTGGTCTAGGATTTTCTTCATTAGGGGTTTAGCCCATTTGGAAGCTTCTCCTTCTCCCATGTTGGTGAGGAAGGTGGCCATCTTACGGCTATCATTGAATGCCGTTCCATAATCATTGAAGTAGATTTCCATTTTCATTAGGAAGATTTCAGCCTCTTGCCCTCTTTTGCCGCTGAATGCTTCTGGCTTCTTTGCACGAGCCCCTTTTGGGATGTCCTCTGGTGTGTTTTCAGTTTGTTTGGATTTCTTAGGTGTTTTGGGATGGGGTGTATGTCCCCTAGATGGAGGTTCCGATGGGGGTTCTGGCGGATTATCTCCTGGGAATAGACCTCCTTGCCTTGTTGGTTTCTGAGCCTGGGATGACTCGGCTATTGGTTCCCATTGGTGGTCTTTATCCATGATGTCGGTAGTAGAAGTCCTTTCTTCTATTACTTGAAGCGTTTCTTGGAGGACCTCTGTGTCTTCCCTGAGTCTTTGGAGGGCGTTCTTTTGTTCGTTAAGGTCCTTAGCTACTTCTTTCCCCATAGCTCCCATTGCTACGACGATGTCGTTCATTTGTTTGCTTAGTTTTTCAATGGATGTTTCTATTTTGACCAATTCATTGACAGCTAGCTGAGAGCTATTAGCGGCCGTCCAAGCGTTCTGGGCGGCGCTTTCTGTTTGTTGTCGGTTGTTTGATAAGTCTGCTTCAATTTTGGTAATGGAGTTGGTCATTTGTTGGAGCGTAGTGTTAAGGGTCTTGGCCTCAGTGTCTTGTCTTGTTTCTTGGGTTTGTAATTGAGTAGTTATCCCTTTGAGTATTTGGTCCTTAATATCATCTATGACCCTGAAGAAGAATCCAAGAGCTGGTTCCCTTGCTGCAGCCCTCCTGAGGTCTTCTATTGGTCCGTTGATTAGTCTTTCATATTCTTCCTCGTTCCATTCTTGTTCATTTCTAGCGTTATCTTCTTCTGGTTCTTCCGGAGGTACTGGGTTTTCTGGTTCCTCAGAAGCGGAAGAAGATGAGGAGGAAGAGGAAGACGGAGAAGAAGGGGACCTATATGGGGTAGGGTTTCTTGGTCTTGGTTCTATCCTAAGTGGTACTGGGGCTTCGATTTGCCTCAGGGTTGGTGCCGGTCTTATTGGTCTAGGTGCTTCTACTTGGCTTGTTATACAAGATCGTACTCCTGACAATGGATGTGCTTGGTACAGGTGTCTTTCTTCTCTTGGTATGTTTGTTGGGCCGTATCTACCCATTCCTAATTCTAGGGGTGGCGGCACATATGGTGGTACCGGGTCGAGTTGGTCTTCTATTCCTGCTGCTGGGTCAAGGGGGACCCTTCGTCGTATTATGGGTTCACTTGGAATACTAATCCGGGCATTCCAGAATCGGTTAGCCTGTTCTTCTTTGGCTGGTTCCGCTGGTGGTTGTGCTTCCTCAGTTATTACGGTAGCTTGTACCGGTTCAGTGTGTTCTGGGGTATGCCCCATATCTTCTGATAATCTTGCGTCGTCAGAATCGGTGACTGATTCTACCGTAGTTCTTGGTACCGATCGTCCATGGATGATATCGGCTTCTGTGGTTGTTGATTCGTTGGGATTAGCTCCTTCCCCTACGACGATTGTGGGTTCAGCCTGGATGGTTGCATCAGGGTCTACATATGACCCTGGAATGCTCACTCTTGCGTTGATAGCCTCAGTGGCTTCTGTTGTCATTTGTAGCACTTGTTCCCTTAGTTCTGTTAGGGATGCCATGCGTTCAGACCCCGCAATCGATGGTCTGTCTGGATTGTCTGATGGTTGAGTCAGCGGCGCCCCTTGTGCCGACTGGCTCCTAGTTACTCTTGATGTTCGTTGAGACATAGCCACGGATCAGTGTGAAGCTTGCTCTACAATGTCACGACCCTCGTCTGAAGGGTGTCTAGCGTCGGTTCTTGATACGACGGTAGCGTCGGCGGATCTTAGCTTGATCCCTAGCCTGATGCGTGGCTTCCGCCTGTGGCGGCTCGTATACGTAATCTAAGGTCGATGCGTCGACGACGGCTCGATGCGCAGCGTCGAGCCTCTTAGTCTTAGGATTGTAATCCTCTACTCGCCTGGCGAGCAAAGTCTCAAAGGCACCCGTCTCACTCAGAGACTGTGAATGACTCGTGGCTTGCAGCGTATCACTCAGTACCTAAGTTAATAGGACCGAGTGTCTTAGTGAGTCCTTAAGTGTATAAGTCTTATGTGTGTGTCTTAGTAGTTATCACCCTTGAGGGGAGATCGACGAGGTAGAGCAAGCTGATCTGAGAGCAGCTTGCACACCAAGTATTTATACTCATGGGTACATGGTCTGTGCACACAGTTCCAAGAATACATGAGCTAAAGATAGTGCGTGTTTCTAAAAGAAGGTGTGTCTAAGATAAGACAATACTAAGAATAGTCCGAAGAAGAATAGAGCGCGCTAAAGATAGTTCTGCTCAGTAAGCCGCATCAGAAAGGGTGACTAATGCGCCAATCATCCTTACTAAGTGGAAGAAAAGAAGTGGGTGACTGATAAGCCACCTGATAAAGGCGAAGTCATGTGCATGGCTCATGACATTGTATACCCCTATTCATCCCCTCTCACCCCGTGTACGATAGTGTTCTCAGATCAAGTGTATAATACATTTACTATTGTCGCTCTTAGTACGACAGTACTCCGACGTAGTGTCATTGTGCCGGGCCTTTGATAGACTGTATTGTCGATGTGGTTTTCGAGGCGCTTTCGTCGACCTGTTGACAAAAGTCAAAATCCTCAAAGGCTGCAATGATAATGTTCGCATGTATATGATCCGTCGTATTTGTATACTAATCAATATGCTCCAATGCGTGTGTAACCAAATATATTACTGCGGCAATTGGCGGTACTGTCATTCAAGCTCGGTTGCGCCAGAAACATAATTATCGTATATACGATACACACTTTTAGTCATCGCGCCTCTCGTTCTTGCTCACGCGACAGTATCGTTGGAATCTATCAAATCATTCGGCTCTCCGCGCTTCGTTACTGTCGTCTGAGCGTGTGAGTGAGCCAACACTATGATAATACGAGGCCCGCTCCGCTTTGCTCCCATTGGCTATTTGGATTACTATTAGCTAATAAAACCAACGATCAACAATGGCACCACGCTTCGTTTTGTCTCATAGAGGGCGAGATCCCGCGCCGCGTATGATAAATAAACCATGCGCGTGATGATATTCATACTCTGGGCAATAGTTTCCACCGTCCCCATCATGCCGTGGATGCGAGGAACACGACAGTTCAGCAGGCACCTAGTTCTTTCATTGGGCTTCCTAGTCACTATTATCATCGTGGCGTGCTGCCGGTGTCGTGTGGCGACAATATTCCTGTCCCTGCATCGGGTGTATTAAATTAGTCAGCTGTGATCTTATCGTAGCACTGCCCCATTCGGCGATAAGATAGACAGACTAAGCGCTAGATATGGGCACAGTACTGTCATACTACGTATATCGCATATATACGGCAATACCGCGCAGTAGTTACTCTGGAACGATACGTATATCTTCAACGGTACGCTGAATCGCTTTCTTCCCCTGGCTGCTGACAGTACTCAATTTTGTTAGCTATCCGGGTATACCCACCAGAAACCTATTATCGTCGAATCAATCGACATGGTATGACAGTATGGGCAGCTTCAACTTATGTACATACTGCCTATCGAACGACAAAACCTCGCAAGCTATTGTCATACCGATCGCATTGGTATTGCGCTCATTCGTCGCCACTTTCCTCATTTTTGCTTGGTAGCTGACGTTTTATCCCAGCACAATCGTGCACCCGAAAGCCATTTACCTGGACATTTGACAATAGCTACTGTCGACAATAGGTAAGTTGGAAAGTCTTTTTCCCCTAGTGTCATGCGGTTGACCGACTGTTCACATGCTCTTTTTTCTCTTACCAGTCGGATGACGATACCCAGCCGGGCGCCGGCATTGTCAAATCAACCGTGATTATAACTAGTTCTGTCGCTTGCGATTTGTCTCCGCTCTCACTCTATTGTGTTCTTTCTTTGCTACATTAGATGGAATAAATGATATATTTATATACACTATTGCAATCGCTATCTTAAGCGATGAGGACAAACGATATAAAGAGGCGAAGAGAATGTTCCAGAACTTGGCGTGAGCGAGGCGTTGGTGACGAGGAGGTCAGTCGGATTCGTTCATGCGCTCCGTAATGGCTCTAAAGGTGACATTACAGGTTGCATAACTATCGACCAGACCACGGCTACCGTAACATACTCGTGGGTGTATGATAGGGTTGCTCGATAGTTTGTAGCGTGCTTTTTGCTCGCTAACCGAATGACAATACCCGGCCGGTCATTGTCGAAATGATCGCAACGCTAACCGACTCGCGCCTAATGATGGTTTTGGTTCGTGATCTGATTTTTTCTATTCACAGCGTGTAAAGTACAACCAACTAACTCATGTATGCGCGCTTTGACTACTGTCGAGCTACCCGCAAGTAGCCTGCTACGTTTGTCGCTCTGCGATCTCCTCAACTAATCTCTGTGTCTTCTTCTCTTTGCAGCTTGTATGACAGTACCCAGTTTGACACTGTCAGATCGAGCGCATCAACAACGCGTGCGCTCTACCCCTTGTCTCTCGCTTTGTCCTCGGTTCGTTTCGTCAAATCCATGTATGTTAGATATATGCGTGATATTATGGTTGTTCCAGCAATGACAATAGTGATACAACCGTCGAATATCTTTCCTTGCTAGCCAATTGACGGTATCAACTCGATATTGTCAAACCAAGTGCATGTGCGGGCTCATTGGCCTACAATGCTGGAGATGGGATACAGGCTGGGTCCGTTATCAATTGTCCATCCTCACCGGCCATGCAACGATACTCTTTTGGTACGGTCCTTAGTCTATTGTAATCTGTTCGACGTACCTTTTGGGAATGTCCGTAACGCATTGTTGTGCGACTCTGCATGTCCTACTGTCTTGCAATTTGTTTTGACATTTACGCGAGTCGTATAATTAATTTCATGAGATTGTTTAAATCCGTTGCGGTCCAGGTGACTTTTTCTATTTGGCTTCCTATATTTGCACGGCCAGCGCAGTGGATTGAACTTTTCAGCGGCTCTCGAGAACCGCTCCATTTGATGAGAGCGAGTTTAGAATGAGATTTGTGCATGATAAGACTGGTTATTTTGTGTTTGCATAGCTTACCTGCACCATTAAGCTCGTTCCACCACGCCAGTAATCCTTTTAAGTCTAAGAATTGCAAACCTTACCCCTTTTGTACATGAACGTAATTCACTATCACGTACGGATCCCGTCTTTGGGTCAAAACTCTCGATGGAAATTTCAGGAAAAGCTGCGCAAATCGCGAAGAAATTATCCAATTAAATAGCCGTCGGACCTCAATTCCTCCATTACTGTACAGGAAAATTTTATATGTTCTTATGCCGCCGTATCCACTGTCTGAGGTGTTGGTTCGTCTTTCGAACGGCTTGCTCTCAAACATCATGTATGGAGAGATGGGGTTTGATAAATCCAGACTTCGTATATACATGTTCTGGAGGTACATCATATGCGGACTTTCTGGGGAAAAAAGAGTATTGAGGAGAGGGGGCACGTATCTAAAATGTCCACTACTGTCCGAGGGGGCGAAGTCGCCCGAGAATTGAGACACAAAACGTAGGACACTATTCTTGGTTTGGCAGACTAACAAACCTACTTTCGCCCCCCCGCCTTACGCGGTTTGGGCTTTTGGGCAGCAGCAGCCCGCTTAGCGGCAGATCGGGTGGCGACTGGCTGTACAGCCTCCCGCTGAACTGCACTATGGCGGGTGGATACACGTCTTTCACCTGTGTTTGCACTTTTATTCGGCTTGCCTCCATTCGTCGTTTGCCTCCGCTTGGTCGGCTGTTCTGTCTCATCCGGTGGCAATGAGGACGAGCGGTTCGACGGCGGGCCTGATTGGCAATCCTTGTGGCTGGCTAGCGGACGAGGCTCCGGCGTTCCAGACGGTGGCGGAGGTGACGAGTCTGACATCGGTGCATTCGATGAACAACCCACAGGAGACAGCGATGTCGACGGAGCTTCCATCAGCAAAATAGTATTTGGATGTGGCAGACTTTAAATCACTTTACATCACTTGACATCATAAAAGGCCTCATAAGGCAGGTACCTTTTTGAAATGACTTGAAATACTAGGCCCATGTTTTAAATTGCTTCACATCACTTCACATCACATGTCATGGATATTGACATTGGTCATATCCAGGGCATTTAATCAAGTCTAATCATGCATCGCTCCTGTCCTGAATTAATGGCCATTTTATCTGTTTTATCTCATGTATGCCTGCGCTTCCCCTGTAACTCGTGCCAATGTACGAGATCTGTATATGCGATTGAATACTACTCACGTCTGGCTCTCAGACGAGTATTTTCTCTTAATTTACGGATGAGAACTGAGCGAGTTACAGCCCTTCTAAGTTTAAGCGCCTGTGGCTTAAACTCCCCTGACTTGTTAGTATCGTATCTCTATCATTTCTGCATGTAATCCTTAGGTAACACTTGCGCTAGAGAGCCCCTGGCCTGTTCTACGTGTTCGCTACGTGCCAGTTGCCTTAACTATTCTGAGGAGACCCCAAAGACTAGTGGCTCAATAGGATGCCTCCACATAGGCGCCACATCATCGACACCTGTCTAGTGGCTAACTATGCTTTCTACTGGCTACCTAGCGTCTGGGAAGACTCTAGCTATCCAGTAGGCATCCTCCAAGTGTCCTGTGACGTGTCAATCCATGTATTTAGTATAGATATACGTGTCAATATATGCATGAGCCAATGGTATCGCTAGCTAGCCACCAGTACATCTGCCACTCCTACTCACACTATCCTAGATATGGCAGGCAGACCATATCTAGCAGTATTCACCACTGTACTGGTTTGCACTCAGTGTACATCTGTGTACTCAGACCTGTACACCTGCAGGGTATAAAAGGGGGCGCTCTGAAGGCCTCCTCCCTCACCTCACTTTACACCCGCTAGCTTAGCTTTGTCTTTGTCTCTTATTTCTCTTATCTTTTGTGTGATCTGTGCCTACTTTTGTATCTTACATAGTACCTGTCTATTGTGGGAATATAGTACCTATTAGACGTGAGGAAATAAGGATACCTTAGGCGCATACATTGTGTGATAAGACATTAAGCTAGATTAGTGTAAATCAGTTAGTATCAGTTGGTTCCAGCAACCAGGGTTGAAACTATAAATCATATTCTATAAAGGGAACCTGAGCAAAGTACTCTTGCTCTTAAGATTATTGATTTAAGACAATCTACACTGTGAAAGGGATTTACTTCGATCTTGAGTATTGTCTATTGTGAATCTCCTCGAACTAATTCCCTAGACCAATAAGGGAGTTACTTTAAGCACTTAGGAATTTATCTTAGCGCATTTATTCTATTAAAATTCCCCTAGTCCGTAACAAATAGGAATCAACAGAAAGCCCATTGATTGGGGTGAAATACTCACCTATTGTAGATTCAACGTGCTCCTTAATTCTGTTGAGGAAGATCGCAAGAGCGTCCGACTTGTTGAATTTGCCCATGCTATCAGAAGTAATGCTGGTAGCACAGGTTCAGTAATAAAGAAACGATAACCTAGAATACAAAGAATTACCTCGAGAGTTTGAATCAATTACCACCTTTTTTTGTCACAAGTTGAATAGTAATACAGGCGCCAATCTTCTTTGTCGCATTGGCAATGATAGAGTTGAGCGTTTTCACAAGGCCATCGGTGTACCTATATATGCGTCGTTACTAGTATGTATTGCGACAAAGTTCGAGTTAGACATACCGCTCAATGTCAAAGGGGTCAACGAGCGTCGTCGCTAGTTGACACCTTGACTGCTCCTCCCGAGCCACCTTCTTCCAATGCGCCTGCTCGGTTTCCGGGAGAGTTTTGAATGCCTTGGGCGTCAAGGCACGTTGCTGGCCAAAATTGGGCTCGATTAGAGATGTCACCCGGGAACCCGCACGGGGGTTACCCAGGGCATTCCCTACCCGCTTCCCTCCCTTCCCGCATCCCCAGAAGAGGTAGGGAAGAGGAATAGCCGTGGAACAATTCCCGGGAAGAGGGTACCCGCTGGGTACCCGGGGAATGGGGGAACATGGGGGAATGGGGGAATGGATGACCACCAATGTCATCCAATCGTCTTCGTACATGGCTCATTAAATGCGCAAAATTCAGTACATTCCAGCGATATAAGTATCATGTATCTAAGCGCCTTATACAACTGCATCGCGATCAAAATACCCTTGACAAATATTCAGGGGAAAGCGCAGCCCATCCCCCCTTTCAGATTCTCACAAAAAGTAGCATATATATATATCAATCGATGCGCATCAGTGCGGCGCGTCCATTGCGCATGCTTACAAGACCGTAGCTGCAATACCTGCAGAGATATAGGGGATATAGGGGGCGCTTACCCCTGATCAGACTAAAATGCACTAGTGAAACTAGCCATACAAATATCTGTCCCCTGTGCGCAATAGATGCGCACTATATATGACATACTATATACAAAAAATCAGCTCGTTAGGAGCAGTATTAAGGGGTGAAATACAAGGGGAAACCCCCCTGAGTGAGTAAAAGTACCAAAATCATCGCCTGCAGCTTCACCCATGGCTCCAGCAGTCTCTCCGATGCTACCAATGAGTTCAGAGACCTCAAAAACCCATATCTTGAGGGCTGGGTTGGTCTTTACATCTGCTAGAATGTTCAAACAAGTATGTAGACACTGTTTCAGACAACAGAATGCAAAGTCCCCCCTTCCTGGCAGTCAGTTCACAGCAATGCAGGACATCTATGGACAAGACACATATGTACATAGGGGTTCTCAGGTGCCTAGAACTCATTCGCAGGTATGGAAAGAGCCAGAAATGAGTGCTTGAGGGTGAACCAGGGGGTGCGCACTCAGGGGGATTATTTTCAGACAAGGATTAGGCAGCGAAGTGGCATTATTGATTTTTCCTGATAGAACCATATATACCATTGGGATGCTGAGAATTATGCGCATTTTATGAGCTACATCACGAGCGTTTGTGGTGGGTTTTCAACTTTGTCATTTGCAAGGGGAATTCCTTCTGAGCAGAGATTTGGGTGCGACGGCGTCAATACTTATTGTATGCGGGACTGCTATATATCGTTGGAAAGCTGTGAATTTTTCGCATTTAATGGTATATACATCGAATACATTAAATGTCTGTGTCGGATTTACTTATAAAACTCCCGGGAACCCGGTGTTACGGACTAGGGGAATTTTAATAGAATAAATGCGCTAAGATAAATTCCTAAGTGCTTAAAGTAACTCCCTTATTGGTCTAGGGAATTAGTTCGAGGAGATTCACAATAGACAATACTCAAGATCGAAGTAAATCCCTTTCACAGTGTAGATTGTCTTAAATCAATAATCTTAAGAGCAAGAGTACTTTGCTCAGGTTCCCTTTATAGAATATGATTTATAGTTTCAACCCTGGTTGCTGGAACCAACTGATACTAACTGATTTACACTAATCTAGCTTAATGTCTTATCACACAATGTATGCGCCTAAGGTATCCTTATTTCCTCACGTCTAATAGGTACTATATTCCCACAATAGACAGGTACTATGTAAGATACAAAAGTAGGCACAGATCACACAAAAGATAAGAGAAATAAGAGACAAAGACAAAGCTAAGCTAGCGGGTGTAAAGTGAGGTGAGGGAGGAGGCCTTCAGAGCGCCCCCTTTTATACCCTGCAGGTGTACAGGTCTGAGTACACAGATGTACACTGAGTGCAAACCAGTACAGTGGTGAATACTGCTAGATATGGTCTGCCTGCCATATCTAGGATAGTGTGAGTAGGAGTGGCAGATGTACTGGTGGCTAGCTAGCGATACCATTGGCTCATGCATATATTGACACGTATATCTATACTAAATACATGGATTGACACGTCACAGGACACTTGGAGGATGCCTACTGGATAGCTAGAGTCTTCCCAGACGCTAGGTAGCCAGTAGAAAGCATAGTTAGCCACTAGACAGGTGTCGATGATGTGGCGCCTATGTGGAGGCATCCTATTGAGCCACTAGTCTTTGGGGTCTCCTCAGAATAGTTAAGGCAACTGGCACGTAGCGAACACGTAGAACAGGCCAGGGGCTCTCTAGCGCAAGTGTTACCTAAGGATTACATGCAGAAATGATAGAGATACGATACTAACAAGTCAGGGGAGTTTAAGCCACAGGCGCTTAAACTTAGAAGGGCTGTAACTCGCTCAGTTCTCATCCGTAAATTAAGAGAAAATACTCGTCTGAGAGCCAGACGTGAGTAGTATTCAATCGCATATACAGATCTCGTACATTGGCACGAGTTACAGGGGAAGCGCAGGCATACATGAGATAAAACAGATAAAATGGCCATTAATTCAGGACAGGAGCGATGCATGATTAGACTTGATTAAATGCCCTGGATATGACCAATGTCAATATCCATGACACCCGGCGGGTACCCTCTTCCCGCGCCTGGGAAGGGGCAGGGAAGCCGGGACAGCAAATTTTTCAGGGAACCCTGGCCTGGGAAGGGGTTCCCGGGTTTTTCCCGGGTGACATCACTAGGCTCGATGTTGGGGTATAGCTTCGCAGCAAGGCTGGCTACAGCGGCATCATGGACCTCGGGATGGGCTTTGCGCCAGGAGTTGTGGGCGAAGAATCAAAGCTGAATAACTGGCTTTGGTGCCATGGCACGTGTACCACGTTTCCCTGAGTTGTGAAGGTAGTTGTAGACTTTCTATATGGAGAAGCGAATGTCAGCCTAATTACATAACACTAGACGACTAGACGTACCTTGCATAAAACCCTAACATCAAGCGTGTTTAGTTCGTAGTCGGAGAAGAAGTGGGGTATGTATTTATTGATTGTCAGAGTCCGAGCCCAAGCCGTTGCATTGTCGCTTCGGGTTCCCCGCTTGGCGACATGCGGTTTAAATTAGAGATGTCGTGCCAGAAATATGCAGGAATCTGTCTCCTGCATACGGAATCTGGCACTTTTTTTCAATTCCTTCACCTTCTCCGTCTCCGGCTGCCGGAAGCCGGATTCCGTGCGGAATTCCGTCAGGGTTGCAGGAACTGCCGGAATACGGTAATTCTGGCATTGCATGTGGCTAGAAAGTCATTCAATCAGAGCGCTCAAGTGCTCAAAATGTGCGCATTGACGAGCGCTTTCGAATGATATACAACATCCATTATCAATATGTCATCCCGCAGACTAAGGGGCTATTTTACGTTCGGTCGGATGGAGGTCAGAGTTTGAGTTCGTTCCAAACCCACCACATCTGGACGATGTAGGGCTCATTAAATGCGCGTAAATCGTGGGATCTGATCGATACTAGGAAGTATATGTCAGAAAAATTTGTAGCGTCTTGCACAGCGCAATCTATCCCCAATAAATAATGTGAAATATGCGCACCTACAGATACACATGTTTAGACTCAGTTTTAGGCATATATGATGGTGCGAATCGATTCCTAGCTATTGAGAACCCCTAGAAACATATGTGCAATGTTCATAGAGGGGCTGGAATATGGTGAACCATGTATGGGCAGCTGGGTGTTGCACACCAACAGCTGAAACATCGTAATTCATGTTTAAGCATGCACTCTAGCATGATTGATATCCACCCATAGGTCGCATATGGGGTTTTTCGGGGCGCTGAATCGATCTGTCTCATTGAAATCAGCTCAAGAAGCTTCATTGGACTTGTGCAGACTAAGGTATGTACATTTCAGCCTTAACTGGCGTTGCATTCCTTAATTCGACCATTAATACTGGTCCAAACAAGCTGATTTTTGGTATGTAGCATCTTTAGTATTGTCCGGATCGATTGGGTACAGGGGAGCGGTATTTGCACGGCTGGAATCACTAGTGCCTGTGGCACTGATCAGGGGATGCGACCCCCTATTTCGCTGATAACTTCCCATAGATTGACTCAATCGACAAGTGAGTAGTTTCATTGGATTCTACTCACCGATCCGCATCGATTGATACTAATATGTAGCCCAATTGATCCACAGGTCAAGGGTTGCTGTAGGTGCGCTTACCCCTGATTATTTTTTGAACTTGTTTTGGCGCCGATGCAGCCTATACGTAACTCAAATCATACGTGTAATATACCATTTGAAAGCCACGAATTTTGCGCATTTAACAGTGCAGTTGGATAAGCTCATAAACCATATTTGAAAAATGCTTCGCAGCTATGATAGCAGGAATTCCTTCATTCCTGCAGGTGGCAGAATTCCTCGGAATCTGGCACAATTCCGGCAGCCCTGAGCCATTTCCTTCACTGTATCCATCACTGGCATGCCGGAAATTTGCCAGAATTGGAGCCGGAATTCCTGCTGGTTCTGGCAGACGGATTCTGGCACAACATCTCTAGTTTAAATTCGTCGATATACGGGTTTAAGAACAATTTATGGTCAGTTGGAAGGCGAGGTGGGAGCAAGGCAATAACGTCCGAAAGTGCCAGAGGACCGCTATGTGTTGGTCTGAGGAAGTGGTCTGGGTACGGGGTAGGGGATTTAGACTTCTTGCGTCGATAGGACTTTGGCGACTTGGCCATGATCAGAAACGAACAATGGAAACAAGCACGCAGAGGGGGGCGGAAGTGTCGAGTGTGATTTGATGGGGCTCCTATATATACCCGCAGTACTATCTTCTTTGTTGCGATTGTGACCGATCTATCCTATGCCTCATGCTCAGAATCGACGATAGTGTGCAATTTTACGTACTGTGCGACCATTCAACTGAACAACATCACATGGCGACTACCGCACCATCTCAGCCTCACTCTTCCAACGACGGTACTATTGATGGACTTGTATTCTGGGGTCACAGGTATAGACCTAGCCAGCCGTGGGTCGCACGACAATCGAGTGCAGCCTAGAAGCTCCAGCTATTAGTGCCCCAGAAATCTCAGATGACAATATTTGAGTAGGTAAGAGAAATGTGTGTTACGAGCAGCCAGCTATGTCAGGAGGATCAAAATACGATAGTCTGTGTTCTGATTGACTTCTCGCGGCCACGATGTGATAATCCAGAGATGGCACTGACTTGTCCTGAGCTTGTATACATGGGTTGTATGCTGCAACCTGCGGAGGCATACAGTCCAGTATTGGACAACATGCCACATGACGTTTCTCGGGTGACTGCCACCACCCGTTGGCCACCCGACCTGCGAGTTCGCTCGCATCTCGGCGCCCGGGTTTTCCCCCATCCTTTTCCAATTGGACAGCGGTAGTCCCTCTCTAACACACGCTCACGTTCATGTCTTGTTCACATTTACATGTCTTTAATGTACATTGTGCTCGCCAATCCCAACCCAATAGGTTCACCGCTCGTTGGCACTCTGAGAGGTTGAAGTACAAAAAGCGCATATAGTTAGACTATCACCCCGGTTTTTCTTTCCGCGTGTGCTAATACCGTCAAACCACGAGACAATCCTTGGTGTAGTCAGACTTTCCGAGAAGAATCTTGGGTGCTTACTGGTGGGCCCACTGTAGAGCCATATAGTATCTATGGCCTGCGTAGCATTGGTCCCTCTCAAATAGCAGGCTTAGTGAAGCACGGTGAGTATTATTAGGACGCACATCAACTTGAGAGTTTAGTTGCCTAATAAAAAGCTTGAGGATTTCTTAGGCGCCTATGTGTACAGGCCAGAACGTTTGCACATCAAAATTCAAGATATTTTCAACCTAATACGTTGCACGTACGGGGGTAATGGCCTGCCTCCAACTAGATCGTGCTTCCTTAGGTGTCAGTAACGCAATCGAATGTATGCATACATTCATCCAGGACGACTGAGCGATCCCATAATGTCTGGGCGCTCAGCTTGAACACAGCACGTGGACTGTGAAGTATACGTAGCGTTTCAGCCACGTCAACCAAAGGTGATAGTAAAGGGGTGTAAATCACGAAGTCGAATGTATGCATACGTTCATTCAGGAGCGGCTGAATGATCAAATAATGTCTGGGCGCTCGACCTGAACCCAGCTCATGGAGCACACGTAGCGTTTCAGCCGCGTCGACCGAAGGTGGCGGTGTAGTAGGGGGTCACGTGGTCTGGTCTCTCCTGTATCTGTCCATAGCTATCGAGACATCCTTGCTGCCCTTAGGCGTGTCCACCGTGGTGACGAGAGTGGTTCGATATCCTGCGTGCTTTTCTGTTGCGCTCTGCGCGACCTCACTGTTTTTACGCGTTTTTTCGCGCCTTACGCGACTCCAATATCCAAACGGGCGTCCCCCCTTCACTACACCCGATTATATCGCTTTCTGCAACTCGAATCCCTCCTAATCCCTCGTTCATAGCTGCGGCCATCCCCTGCACGTTGCAAACCGTGTTCTCCGGCCTCGAATCGTGGATTGGTCGCTCATTCAGTCATCCCACGATCATATTGATCAATCATCGGTCGACGCGCATCCCTCACCTGATTATCGCGTCAACTGGACTGCTACATAGCTCATTTGATAGCCAGCCCACCTACGCGTCGAACGGTACTCTACACCTCCCGTCTAGTCATCTCCAGCCTCCGCTTTGCCGTTTTTTTGCACGCAGGTGGAAACGATAAACTCATCCCCCCTCTCTCATATCATTTTTTTTCTCTCGGCTATTTCTTAATCGCTCGTCGCGCGCCGTACATCGTTCGACTTGCCTCCTGTTGACGCAGTACACATCACTACTCTCGGCGACCGATACCCTGGTACGTTGTGTGCCCGCCATCCTCAACAGGTCCATTGTGAGCACGCCATCCAACATCGTACCCCGCGACGTTTGCACCCGCATCAAACTCTTTCGAGCTCTCGTTGTTACCAGGCTCGTCTTTCTGGACTTTGCTGCTCGCTGTGCACACGTCTGAGCGATCCGAGGCCCGCCGCTGTCTTGCCTGGTCTCCGGACTACCTTGCTATTGAACAAACCCCATAGCCTCTTCATTTTAATTTTCATTCGGCCAATTCCGCTCCGTTCGCCACGCTACCCACACCGTTCGACTCGCCTCGTCGCTGCGCACCTGGTCGTACCATTTGTGGTGGTGTCTGCACCCTTTTGTCCGCTGTCTCCGCCGTTCTCGCTACTACCATGCCCGCCGCTGACCCTGCCGATCAACAAGCCGCCCGTGTGATCGAATCGACCCTTCGCGACGCTGTACAGCGCTCTGAGCGTCCGCCGATCGAACTGGTGTGGTTCCTTGCGCTACCCAAGCGTATACGGCGTAGCGGACGACTGCTCGAGGCTGCCCAAGCAGAGGCAAAGGTGCTCGTCGACCGTTTGCGAGCAGACTGGGATCGGGAGCGACAGTGCGAACAAGAGCGCGAAGCACGGCTTACCAAGGCGAAAGCGATGCCTCGCGACCTCGAATGCCTCCGTGCGCTGGACCCCAAAGCTTGGAATGGTCTTGGACGTCGCAAAACCCGATGCCGGAAGTTCGAGGGTATCGGTCGTCTATATACTGCTCGTCAACGCGCTGCCACGTCCATTTTGCCACCTCAGCCAGTCGAATCGCTTGAATCCGAGTCTCACCTTCCGCCCACTCGTCCGCCAACCCCCCCTGGGCTCCGCATAGCCATTTACAACACCCCAGAGCTGCTCTCCAGCGCTATGACGGAGGAGAACTACGGCACGAACTCACCAGCACCAGTTGCTGCGCCTGATCCGTCGTCGACACATGTGGTTCCCCCGGTTTTGCCTGCGCTCGCAGTTGACGTGCCGCGGCCAGCGTATCCATACACCCTTGCTCCGCGAGAACTCACGGTCCTAGGCAAGGATGTTGACAAGGATGCTACCTACATCATTGCGCAAGGCCGTCATGCATGGTCGCCCATGGCTGACCGAACCCTTAGGGATGTCGCGATTGATGTTGTTTGTGCTCAGTCACTCGCTCCAGGGGCTCTCGAGTACCTGGCGGACCTTTTGTTTCCACTAGGTGTGTCACAGTACGAGCAGGCCTTGCCCGCTGCTGGTCTTGAGATCCTTGTGGAGTTTGTGCGGGGATGGTATGAGATTTGTATGGATGGGTTTTAATTGTTTTGAGTGGACTGTTAACTTTTCTTTTCTGCATGTCCAACTGTTTTCCTTCTTCCTGCGCTGTGTTTTGTGCGCCGACTGAGGACAGCCAGTTTGTTTTGTGGGGGGTACCTGTAGTAGGGGGTCACGTGGTCTGGTCTCTCCTGTATCTGTCCATAGCTATCGAGACATCCTTGCTGCCCTTAGGCGTGTCCAGCGGTAAATCTCTCTACCATAGCCTGACCCTATCCCTATTACGGTGGCACTTAAGTCACATCAAAATTGAGTATTCATGCGTTAAACCGTTCTTGTGATGATGAACGGCAATCAATGACATCTATTCATATGCCATCGCAAATTGACATTTCACACTTAAACCAGAAGCTCGACAAATGCAGATCAATATCCCACACCTGCGTAACGAGGACCGAGCATTCCCATGCTCTATTTTGAATTTATCGCGCATGCGACTCTTCTAGTGTTCGTGTTCCGTTAATTTCGCAGGGTTTACATATCGCATACACTATTGTTTTTCGCTGGCTATCTTCCGACAGCCTAGCGCGCATGGATCCAACAGAGGAACCTTCGTGTAAAAATTCATCCCATGAACGCAATACGCAAAAACGACAGAAATCAATACTATGACAGTAACAAAAAATTGTAAATTCAGGTCAACTGGCAGAACCTTTGCAACGACGATCAGATAGTTATGTAGGCCGTGCTCCCGGTTTTTCAAAACACTTGCTGAAGTTTTGCAGAGTGCACATGTATACGCAAGTGACATCCAACAAAAATCGTTCTACCTCAAAGCACGTCCAATGTTCCGTAGAAGGGTCTGGCTGGCCTGCGGTCACAGTAGAAATTGAGCATGTCAGCAGTGGTCAACCATCGAAGAAGTCGAAAACGTCTAAAGATAAAGGCCGGCGCCGCAAGATTGCTCCCAAAACGATTGAGTTCGAAGTTGAAAGCATACGGAGCGAAGGGGTTCGACCTGTTCACGAACCAAACAAGCCAGCTCGTGATTTACAGCCACAGGATCAATACAAAGAAGAAGTTGGCGGCACCCCCTCGGATGGCCCGAATGACTTTGACTACATTTATCGCCAGCAAGAAGAAGAACGTCTAAAGGAGGTACCGGAGAAGATTGAGCGTAAGGTGAGCAAGCCTAAGTAACATACTCAAAGTGGGCGTTTATGTTAACCTGGATTTATAGACTCCAAACTACTATCTGCGGCAATGGCACGTTCTACATAGTGATTCATATTGTCGGACCGCCTACGATCGCGAGGCCCCTCCCCCACATTCGCGGTGTGATTCATGTTTCAGAGAATCCAAGGAACTGTATCGCTGTCACTCCTGTTTAGGTTTATGGTCACATTGCTCGTCATGCTTGGTCGATTCACATTGATATCAGCATACCCACCGCCCTCAAGTCTGGAACGGAGCCTACTGGGCTGATGCCTCACTCGCTGACCTTGGACTGGTGCTTTCACTCGGGCATCGAGAAGTAGCATGTGAACTCAACGAAACAACATCAACAATCCTTGTTGGCAAACTTGAAGGCTACACTTCCATTCGGGTTCGGTACTGTACACATAACGGTGCACCATCCAAGTCACTTCAACTCCTAGCTGCCGGCGTATTTCCTTGCTCAGAAAGCTGACCAAGATCAGGTATTACGTTACATATGCTGGATGGGTACGACGCCTTTACTACCGTCGGTCGGACTTCTGGACACAAGATCAATTCTGTTATGGTACGGTCAACTAAACCCGGATTTCCAGATGTGGTAGACGACCGATACCGCGAGTTGATGAACACGTACCGCAAATGGCTATATATTACTAAGCTTCACCGGTCGGGCCACTTGCTCGAGCTTCATCCGAAGCTGGATGTTCACCCTGGTGATCAGGCCTTCGATTGCGTTGCGTGTCCCCGACCAGAATTCAATTTTAGCTGGACTGAGGTAGCTGAAGACGAAAGGTGCGGCATTAATGATTTTTCTGATAAGCTAAAGTTGAATTGCACCGGCCTAGGGTTTTTTTCCGAGCCTATTATAGCTATGACGGAAATTTTCGTGCTTACCGAAAGAACAAAAAAGTCGATGCTGGCGATGTTTGTTTCTCAGATGGACTAGCCTATTTTCCACCAAAGGAAGAATATGAGAAATGGGTCAAGAGCCAGCCCGAGCCGAAAAAGTCCCAAGTGAGGTATCATCATGGGCTGCATACCTGAAACTAATTGTCCGTACAGGAGAAACCAACATGCAATAATCACAAAGCCGGCAAAGACAATTCCGTGAAATTCGCAGGTCGAGACATCACGGGTATTGGCGCATTTACCTGTACAAGCCATAGCTGCGTGGCCCCTCGAGGAATGGTCAACTTTTTCAAAGGGGAAAGGTGCGTTCATATTTCATTGCGTAGCTTCTCGTTTACCCATGCGCTATTCTCAGACAGATCTATTGTGACTTCGCCTTTGGATCGATGTATAAGTATCTCAGCGCTCAGGGAGAGCTTCCTGTGGGAATGACGTACGATATATGGTGTCACTGGTGGACAAACTTTTGGCGGCGCATGGCCAATCTCCCTCCACTTTATCAGATCCCTGAAAATCTAGACATTACCGGAGCCATACCAAAATGGCATCTACTCGGTCACCATCGCCTGTGTTGGATCTTGTACTCACTGGATCATAAGCAATTTGTGGGCCGATTGGAGGGAGAAGGCCCCGAACGAGTATGGGCTCACTTCAATGAACATTCAGGCAGCACGTCCGAGCAAGGCCCTGGGATGCGTTTAGATACCTGGTCCAATGTCGCATGCGATTGGGGTTTCGTTAAAGTGACCGAAATGCGTAATCTTTTTCTTACTCTTGTGACAACATTTGCTGATGTGATTGTACTAGATCGCACTTTACCTGCCAGATTCCGTGAGGCCAAAAAGGCCCATAGCGAACAGCTTCGGGAACACGAAAATTTAACAGGTACTTTCACCCAAAAAAAGATCCGAGAATGGGAAAGCGAGTCTATCGAGCCGAAGGATGAGAATAATAATGGGAACTGGACAACCCCTTTAATGGATCCAGTTTTGAAAGGTTTGATATAATACATCCTCGTTCGTTTGGCTATCATACAAACTGATATCGTAGGCGGTTACTACGAGACATTGCGAGAGGAGAGGGAGAGCGAGACCAAGGCTGTACGCCTCACTGGCCGACGAAGTGGTGCGGTCCGATGGATTGCTGATGGCATCGAGCTCGAGCACAGCTTGTAAGTTGTTACATGCATTTCTAAGCCGGCAAAAGTTCATGCCAGCAATGGAATAGGCAAAATCTCAAGGACGAACAGAAGTCATTGGGATCAACACCGACTGCGAGGCAGGCAGAGCTACTCAATTCGAGACGAATAGCATTGCGCGATCGCATTGATGTCTTCATGCAGAAACGAGTACTGCATATGCTCGAAATTGAAGAACCGGATGAGCCGCGCCCACTTCAGTTCGTCGGGGAGGACGGCGAGTGGGCCGAGCCTATTGAGCTGGGGTTACCCTCCTCATATAAATCTGACACTCTAGCAAGGGCAGGCATATTGAAACTCGCAGAAATAGAAAAGCGTCTTCGACGTGGGGTGTGTACCGATGCCCTCGAATCGGTAAAACGGCTTTTGGGCGGCAAAGCTGCGGCAATCAAGTTCAAAAACCAGCACCTCAGCGGACAGATTGCGACTACGCGCGCGGAGTCGACTATTCAAAAACATACGGTTAAGATTCTCAAAGCACGCCAGCGCTATCTCAGTTCGCGCGATGCTCTGTTGAAACTCGATCCAACTGAGAACGACTTAGACCAGTATCGCGATCTTCGAACCCAAGATCTTCAACCCCTCAAAACATACTTCGAAGAGTATGCCCAGACCACAGGACACGGAAAAACCTCGATGTCGTGGATCTGGCGAAGTACAGCTGCACCGAATAAAGAGGACTGGCAGGTTGACGGTAAGAAAGGGACTTTAATTCCGTTCCTACCTTGCTCCATCTAAAGAATTCTGTAGCTTTAAAAACCGAGTGGTTCCGATCGAGGGAGCGGTTCAAGAGATGGAACGAACAGCTGGTGTTACTAAAACACGAAATGATAATGAGCATTAGGTCGTTCAGGCAATATCAGGAACTATGGCGATGGAAGGCTAGCAACAGCCAACCAAGTCCCGGTATGAGATCTTACGCATTAAAAAGAAGTGCTTTCTTTGGCGCACTAGCACGACAAATGCTCGTAGCTTGTCTTGAGTATTTGCAGGTCAGTTCCCGGAAACATTCTTTTTTCGCGTATTTATGTCACTCCCCGATAAAGGATGATATTGTTCGTTTGGAATGGGCCGATACTTGGCTCAAAAATAATGTGTCCGGTAAGTTATGTGTCATCATAGTTTATCTTACGACATTTCAATGATATTATATTGGTACAGATGGTGTATTCATAGAGACTTCCATATAATCCAGTCATCCTCAGCCGCCTTGATAGACAGCGCTTAACTGCCGCTTACTATGATTCCTGAGAATAAGTCACGTGGACTCAGTCTGTTCAACGCTCGTGTTCTCAACGCGACTTCGACAAGGAAGCCGATCCGCCTAAGAAAACAAGGTGACACCTAAGCTACTGATCGCTCGAATTATCATAAATGGAGGTATGTTTTTAGTTTGCGTGTTCAGATTATCTATTTGAGATTAAATTTATCTTATCCACGTTGGCATAATACTGAACTCCAGTCTGAGATGTCCATTCGACTCGGCAGCGAGAACGACCGAAAGCTAAGAGCACTATGCGAGGGAATGGAGTATGAAATGTTCGGCGAAGGAGGTTACGATGCAGTATGTTGAGTGATTGTGTGCATTCTAATACGTGAACTCATAACAAAAAGTTTCTTGCCAGTTTATCCTGTAGCAGCGTAGATCTCAGCACGCCCGAGCCTCAAGTATCTCAAATCGGGAGAGTTGACCCTATAAAACCACCAAAGAAACGCAGTACTACTCAGCCGGTAGGTTGTCGCGTATCACTCCTCGTCCTAACCCTGACGGACATACGAGTGGCAGAGAGGAGCAGTCAGCTCTCTCGCAAACGTCGGCGCCCGATTCAAGAAATGCCAGGTATGAATTCTGTACATCGTTGAACCATAATTTCTGACTCGAGTGAAATCAAAGACAGGTTTGATCATCGAATCCAGGGGCTCGACGAACTCGCCATCCCCATTTTCGTCGAACCGCCCACAATTTAACGACGAGTTACCAGGCTCCTCCATTTGTTCGACCTCTACGCCCCCTCAACTCAAACTGACTGGTAGTGACAAGGCAGCAAGCCCGAAAAATCGCCCAAGTATTCCACCCGATTTGTGGTTGCAGAGCCGTAACATAAGGCATTCCAACATGAGTAGCGCACGGCCCCCTATTCCCGCCTGTTCCAGTCCGGGGTCCATCTCATCTCAGTCATCGATGGAGGTAGAGGACATTTTTGATGAGCTACTAAGTCACGTCTCGGATGCCGCTTAATGATGCTTGCGACAATGTATTACTAAATTTTTTCATTTAACATGATCGTCTTTTGATGTCGTAGGGTGGGACCTACGGAAAGCGTCGAAGCGCACATCTAAATGGTCCAACAAGCGTGATGTGACGAGGCCGCGGTTACCGCTTTGCCTGACACATATCCAGGACAAGAACGACAGTCATAGTTGCTGTAATCGAGCGGAAAGTAGCGTAAAGGATGTCGAGACGGACAGGTTGTGTGACTGAGTGGCTCAATCAAGTGAATAGTATGGGCCGATTCCGTTCCAAGTAAATATTCCCTGTTGCACTCCTATATATAATTATTGTTATTGTATAAGGTATCTGCCGCATTGCACCCACACACCTGTGTGAATCACGGACAATCTCTACGATTCGAGAATATGTGGTAGGCAGTCGAACAAAATGAAGTAGTCGAACGATGTGGCTGGCTGAAACTGAAACGTCATACTGATTAATAGAGGGATTGATTCAAATCAATATCGATCAATGAGCTCGAACATGCACTTGGTTTGACAATATCGAGTTGATACCGTCAATTGGCTAGCAAGGAAAGATATTCGACGGTTGTATCACTATTGTCATTGCTGGAACAACCATAATATCACGCATATATCTAACATACATGGATTTGACGAAACGAACCGAGGACAAAGCGAGAGACAAGGGGTAGAGCGCATGCGTTGTTGATGCGCTCGATCTGACAGTGTCAAACTGGGTACTGTCATACGAGCTGCAAAGAGAAGAAGACACAGAGATTAGTTGAGGAGATCGCAGAGCGACAAACGTAGCAGGCTACTTGCGGGTAGCTCGACAGTAGTCAAAGCGCGCATACATGAGTTAGTTGGTTGTACTTTACATGTTGTGAATAGAAAAAATCAGATCACGAACCAAAACCATCATTAGGCGCGAGTCGGTTAGCGTTGCGATCATTTCGACAATGACCGGCCGGGTATTGTCATTCGGTTAGCGAGCAAAAAGCACGCTACAAACTATCGAGCAACCCTATCGTACACCCACGAGTATGTTACGGTAGCTGCGGTCTGGTCGATAGTTATGCAACCTGTAATGTCACCTTTAGAGCCATTACGGAGCGCATGAACGAATCTGACTGACCTCCTCGTCACCAACGCCTCGCTCACGCCAAGTTCTGGAACATTCTCTTCGCCTCTTTATATCGTTTGTCCTCATCGCTTAAGATAGCGATTGCAATAGTGTATATAAATATATCATTTATTCCATCTAATGTAGCAAAGAAAGAACACAATAGAGTGAGAGCGGAGACAAATCGCAAGCGACAGAACTAGTTATAATCACGGTTGATTTGACAATGCCGGCGCCCGGCTGGGTATCGTCATCCGACTGGTTAGTGACTAGGAAGCCCAATGAAAGAACTAGGTGCCTGCTGAACTGTCGTGTTCCTCGCATCCACGGCATGATGGGGACGGTGGAAACTATTGCCCAGAGTATGAATATCATCACGCGCATGGTTTATTTATCATACGCGGCGCGGGATCTCGCCCTCTATGAGACAAAACGAAGCGTGGTGCCATTGTTGATCGTTGGTTTTATTAGCTAATAGTAATCCAAATAGCCAATGGGAGCAAAGCGGAGCGGGCCTCGTATTATCATAGTGTTGGCTCACTCACACGCTCAGACGACAGTAACGAAGCGCGGAGAGCCGAATGATTTGATAGATTCCAACGATACTGTCGCGTGAGCAAGAACGAGAGGCGCGATGACTAAAAGTGTGTATCGTATATACGATAATTATGTTTCTGGCGCAACCGAGCTTGAATGACAGTACCGCCAATTGCCGCAGTAATATATTTGGTTACACACGCATTGGAGCATATTGATTAGTATACAAATACGACGGATCATATACATGCGAACATTATCATTGCAGCCTTTGAGGATTTTGACTTTTGTCAACAGGTCGACGAAAGCGCCTCGAAAACCACATCGACAATACAGTCTATCAAAGGCCCGGCACAATGACACTACGTCGGAGTACTGTCGTACTAAGAGCGACAATAGTAAATGTATTATACACTTGATCTGAGAACACTATCGTACACGGGGTGAGAGGGGATGAATAGGGGTATACAACCCCCCGAGTCATAACCGAAGCGCCAGGCTAGTAGAGAGGAAACACACGCCAGAATTGACGAATGCTGCGGGATTGCCGGCACCGCGGTAATACGGTACAGTAGTCGTGCTGGTAAGGGGCCCTCACACATAATGATAATACCTTAGCTGAAGCAGGTGGGCCGGGACGGTGCCGCTGGGACTGCCGATACGTAGCTGAGGGGGAAGTTCATTGGGACGACGAACCCGCCCAGCAGTTTTGTGCCTGGTGGTGAGCGGGAGCTTGGTCGAGTTGCTAAGGCCGCGAGTGGGGACGTCGGGATGTCGCTGACTGAGATGTCTGTTCGGCCATGGTCTGACTCGGACCAGGCATCTTCACCGTCCTCTGGAGGGTTTGCCGGTGTACCCCCCAGACGCTGTTCCCATACTGTGGTGGGATGACGGTCCATGGCATAGGGTCGTCGGGGATGGTTGCTGGGACGTGAGGCACTGTCTCGGAGTTCTCGTCTGGCCTAGTACTGCCTGCCTCAGGGGTCTTTTGTTTACCTGCCTTGAGGAAGTCGGTGAGTGATCCGGAAGTTTCTGGTGCGTATATGCGGGAGGGGTTGAAGAATACTCTACCGTTCTCCGGTTTGCGCTCGCTCAAGCCATCTACAGCCTTTGAGTATGCTACGCATTTCCTATACCACGATGGGTGTTCATCCGATTTGCAGTTGGCGCAAACCGTCTTTCCCGGGTTCGGGCAGGCGGATTGCCTGTGGTCTCCCGCGCATCTGCTACAAGTGTCCTGCCGTGCCTTGCAGACCCCAGCTTTGTGCCCGTACTTCTGGCACTTCATACACCGGATTGGCTCTTCGACCGGTCTACGGAAAGTTACCCTTTCGCCGAACAGAGTTGCTCGTGCGGCAATAAGGCTGTCAGCCACGTCTCGTGAGCGGAGGGAGACTCTAAGTACTGCCGTGGCTTGTCCTTCGGTGCGAAGGTGTGCTGGCTTGAGCCAGCTGCAGCCCAGGATACTACCTGTGTCGAGCTGATTTTCCTCCTCCATAGCGCGTACGTTATCTTCGATGGTTGGATCAAACGACGTGGGTGCGCCGTCCATAAATATTTCCGCTAGTTGGCCTTGGCAGACCACGCCCTCGAAGGCGTTTTCAAAGGCAATGGCTAAGGGGGTCAGACTGATCAGGGCGGCCTGGGTGTGATCCCCCATCTCGAAGAGAAGACTGTTGGCGGCCATCCTTTTTGCTGTTTTGAAGACGATTTTCGGCGCAATATTAAGTTTCCTGTCTATCGCGAAATCAGTGTTTTTAATACTTTCCCAGGCTTTCTCTAGGGCTCGGTTGGCCGCTGCGGTGAGGGCTCTAGCATCCATCTTGTCGAATTTGCTCTCGAGGGGGTTTATCGGTCTGAGCAGTATTGTCGAGGCTTGCCGGTGGCACCTCTCGATGGCGTCCGGGGGGAGGGTCGAACCGTCCTCCTTGCGTTTACCCTTTTGGGCTTTACCTGTGGTCGTATTTTTTGTGGGTTTTTCCACTTTCTCTCCTGCTACGTTTGCCCAGCTACGGCCTTTCTCCATACCCTGCTGGTCTACAAAGGAGATCAGCGTAGTCTTTGACTCTTCAGCCGCCTTTTCCGCTGCTTCTGAGCGGCGCGACGCTTCTTCAACTGTACTAAGCACCTTGTTCAACTTATCTTGAGCATCCTCGCCCAGTCCTATTGGGTTTTCGGCCAGGCCAAGCAGTTTGTTGATTTTCTGGTCGAAATCCTCGAAGGACTTGCGCAGTGTGAACAACTGGCCTCCCACTGTGTTGGAATTCTCGATCGCTTTGGGCAGTAGCTGGATCACCGCATATATTAGGTTCTGAATATCGTTAGTGACTCCCGGGTGTCTCGCTATGACACTCAGTAGGTTCTGGACAAGCATGAACGTTACGGCGTCCCTCTTTTCCATCAAGCCGAGAGCGGCTAGCGCTGTGGTTGCTGCCTCGAGGCTGTTCGGGACCGAGATCGCGGGGGTGGCGTCAGGGGCGGGCACGTTGTGTGTTGGGTCTGCGGGGGTCTTGGGTATCGAGCTTTTAGGTCCTGGAGCAGTGCTGGAGGCCTTGCGCGTTTCTAGTGTAGGTCTGCTGGCCTTAGTGGCCATGGTGGCGTCGGTCGGCGTGTGAGCAGGAGAGATATCTAGTTATAGAGGGAGGCGTAGTAGTAGTAAATCGGAGAAAAACTGTCGGACTGATCCAGCACACAGCAAATTGGGGTCCTAGCGGTGCCGATGGTGGTTGTCCCCCCCCGCTCGGGGTTAAGTCGAAGCAGTAACAGCATGCGTTTGACTCACCTCGCCAGGCGTTCCCCCTGATCTCCCTCGAGGCCAACGGTTCAGCCAGGGTCGCTCGCGCCGGAGTTCGCTGGGGAAGCTCCGCGGCCACCTGGACGAGCTCTTCTATCGCCCGGTCCATTCGCTCCTCGCCGTGGCGGATATCCTCGGATATCTTGAGGATCCGTGCCGCCAACCTGGCCGAGTCTATGACTGAGACCGAGGCGTTCGATACCGGGGCTGGAAACTAACGCGTCAGCATCGAACCAATCCAAGCAGAGCTCAAACTCACGCGTGCGGATAACCGACCGTGAAGGGAGCTCTGTTTGAAAAACTAGTTAGAGATCGAAGTACAAAAACCGGGTGTGAATATGGGAAAGAAACTCACGGGCGGCCGAGGCGACGCTCGGGGGGACTTCCAGTGACCGGTCGGCCTCGGAATCGTCCAGCGGCACTGTTGTTGGATATGAATCATTTCAAGTATTCTAATAGAAGAAGGGTGGTGACGTACGTTGGGCTAGACGCTTCGCCCTGCGAACCAGGTCCTTCGATACCTTGACCGGTGCCTTTGCCTTGCGCGCACTCGAAGCCGTTTGGATGTGGCTCCGAAGTTCCTCGGGCGAGAGGTTGAGGTCGTCGAGCACACGTTGAATAGCCCTGAGGCCATCGAGTTGAAGGCGGAGCTCGACGATTTCCTCGGTCGAGGAAGCTCCTGAGTCATCTTCCTGCTCACCCTGGCGGCAGCGCTGGGCATAGTACCCTGATGCGCGGGAATTCAGAATAAAGCGAAGTACCAAATAAAATAGACTCACGATGAAGGCAAACGGTCACTAAGACCTGGACCACAATCGATAGTACGACCAGGCATAAAGCCCAGCCGTGTTTGAACGCCCGTACGATGTCGAACCAGACTACAGCATAGCCATCTACTCGCTCCGTGCTCTCGAGTTGTGCGTAGATGGCCTGCTCCGCGGGGGGTTGAACGGTGGCTGCGACCGTTGGCACTGGCGCAACCACTGGACAGTCGGGCTCCGCGCTTGATAGCGGCGAGAGCGGCGCCACCGACTCACTGACGGACATGCTCACACCGTTGGTGTGAGCAGGGGTGACGCTGGTGGAATGCGTCGGAGGGTCCGTGGGGACCCACACGTCAGGAGTCGAGGCTGCCGGGACTGATGGAGCGGGGGAGGCATCTTCGACCGGGTCGAGCTCTTCGGGAACCGCGGAGCTGGGAGGTCGAGATGGTGTAGCCTGGGGGAGGAGGGCGGTTGTCGGGGCACCGGCGGACAGTCCCGCATTATATGCGTGGACGGGAGCTTTGGCCGACCACGACGAGGTCGGTGTGACCCCGTCGAGCCAGGCCATCACATAAAGACTGAGGTCAGTCCGCGCGCTGGTGCTGAGGAAAGGGAAGGGGTTGAGTAGGAACTGGAAGCGGCTGCCTTCCAGTTCCATGGTGGGCCATTCGCCGCGGAGCCAAGGTCCCAGGGAGGACTGGACCTTGAAGTCCGCGACGCCGCTGCGATGGATGTTAGCCAAGATTAGCTGACGAGAAACGACTCACTTGTCGACCAGTTTATAGACCTTCGGCAGAGTCTTCGTCGCTGTCCTCCCGACGAGGCTAGACGGCAGGGATAAGTAGCTATAAGATCATGAAGACCGTTCGACTCACTATAGCGATGTGGTCGCGCTCAATGCTCCAGGTTCCCTGTAACCCATGAGGGTTAGCAGGACTTCCTCGAGGTAGGCAGCGAAGAACAGGAAGTGTGCGATTTTAGCAAATAACATTCTGAGAGTGGTGGTTGGATCAAGAAAGAAAACGGGAGGGGACGGAGTCTGGCTGGTCTTTATGTCGTCCCGTGAGAGTTGTACACGATTCTTTCCGAAAGCTTACCTCGGGTGACGCAGCATGACCGCCGGCACGCCAATGCCGATCCCAGTGCCCAAGTCTGTTTATGGCGGATGTGGCGACTGTGCAGCAGTTCAACGACAAGAGCCATAGATACGTTAGTTATGCTGAAGTCCATCAGGTTGTTGAGGAATATCCATCCGTTCTTGTCGCTAGTAGCCATGCAGGATAAGTTCGAGACCGGAGGATATAGGATCCCGGGCAAGCATGACCACCGAGGGAGCGTCGAATCTTGATGAGGAGAGCAGCAAATCGTTTGATGAGACAGCCAGAATCGTTGAGCAGAAGATCTAATCGCCCGTAGTTCTTTATGTTCTTGCTGGCTGAAATCGTTGGAGATGAAGTGGCTTAAATAGGCTGGCTGTGGCCGAACTGGGTTGTCCCGAGCCAAACACATCCCAATAGTCCGTGAGCCGTGTTTTGGATGACGCGCCAATTATCACTACCTGGGCTAGGGTTAGAATCGCAGATCTTTCGGCTCGAGCGAACCAAAGCGACCGACGGTCTGTGCCTTGCTTTCAAATGCCGTACTGATAGACTCGGCCCGAATGGCAAGAAGGATCACGTGATATACGGCAGCTCTCGTCTGGCCACGACTATCAACGATCCTACTCGATACCATTATACACCCGTGCGTTATGAGATGTTTCTTAAAAGCTGCGATTATCACACAACTGGCCCTAAAGGGTGCTTATTCGTGGTCCCTCGACTGTCACCTTGCAAATTTTGAACGAAGCGAAGACTTGACGAGGGATTGCTCGGCGATCCCGAACAAGTCAAGCAAGGCAAGAATACCCTTCCAAGAGAATCACTTTGACTTCAAAAGAATCTTCAATTCTGGCTCTCTTTCTGCTGATTGCCTCTAATCCGCGACCATTGTTTGGCAGAATGCGTCCGGTTCGTGCATTACGTTTCTCTCGCTCTTCGTTTATCTGCTTGTGGTGCTATTCCGCAATTTTACAACGTTGGCCAGAAATTGCTTCTATTCTGACAACCACTCCACCGGCCTTCAAGCGGCTGCAGTCCACGACCAGCAAATCTTGGTCTCTCCAAGTGGGTGGCTGAACGTTATTCGCGTTGCAAATGATTTCTCCAGGGATCTTGGTACTGTAAATTATCAATGCTTTGACAAACTCTCTAAACAGATGAATACAATTATATAGTTCACAAGAACGACCTTGTCAGCCGCGGATGCGAAATTGTCTGCTGTCCTCTAAGGTCACTCGGCTGTTATTGGAACCCTGGGTCAATCAACTTTTATCGACCCCCTTCGATAAGACCCCAATCCATGTATCTATTACTTGTCGACAAAAGGGATGTTTCATTATTCTGTAAGTGACGAATCCTTTCCCTTGAATCACCTTGACGCATGCCATAATCGGGAGCGGACTTTTATTCCATTAGATAAGGTACATGGTGCGTTCGAAGCCCTTGAGTGATATAGTGTCAGCTCTTTGTATCGGCCCATCGGTGGATTGTTATGGCTATCCGAAGTAACAAGACTCTGTATTCCACTGGACATTGGTCAAGGCAAGCTTATTATTTAATATCGTGGTATTTGTAAGTCTGCATCTCGCCTTCATTAAACCATCCACATAATGCTCGCGTGAGCCAGGTGTCAACGATGAGCCACCGTATATTCCAAACTGGGCTCAGAAAAGGTGCACGGACAGGACAGATCCATCATCCAACCGTGTATACGCTCGAACTCTTGTTTAATCATTGCACTCGAGACAGCATGATATTCAATAGTACGCATCTTGTGGTACGAGTATTTCGTATTGGGGTGTGTCCGCTTAACCTATTATCTCATAAGAGCGACTCATACCCACACGTCAAATGATAGAGAGTAAAAGACAGAAGTAGTATGTTTTTGGGGTGGCTGGCATACGAACAAGCTCATTTTTGGATAGGCCTATAGAGTGGGCTGATATGCTTCCGAAGTTGCAACTGCGGCTCGTTCAGGTATGGATAATGGGTGCGAGCATAGGTTCGGCTCATATCTATCTAATGTCCTGGTTGTCATATATATAGTCAATCACGCGCTAGTCCAGCGCCCGCGCTTACCTGGCCTTCGTATGGTCGTTTTTCACAGCTCACGTTCAATATCTCATGCACTGATGATTCTTTTGTTTCTGTACCCCTATATAAAAATGGGATAATGTGGCTACAAATCGGTTTCAGTGATTTCTGAAGGGAGAAGGAGTCGTTTGAGCTGATTAATTTTGATGGCAGAGCGTTCCGACTCAACGCGAGAAATAAATACATACATCACAAGTATCTTTGATGCGGAAAGGGCATGCAATGAGGGATATTTGCACACGGCAACTAATTTTGTACTTCCATCTTGGATCAAAGCTGTCCGAGATGGCCGTCGCAGAGCCTGTGGAGACCGCACGCAGGGTTGTCGAAAATGACTGTATGTGGGCCATCCACTCTAGCGCTGAGGCTAGGCAGAAGTTGGACAGCACATCAGCTACGCGGTCAAACTTGTCGCTCGATGCATGGTTCTCGTTCCTGAGCGCTGTGTTGAGTGTCCAAATCGGGTATCGTTTATTGGTTGGGCGCTTGGAAGACTTGGCATCAAAACGACCGTGCCACGCTGCTTCGCCCAAAACAAACGTCCTCTCCACCTGTTCCCGCATGAATCAACTCGTCTGGAAGAAATTTGAGCTCATATTTCTGGCCTATAGTATCCTTGTAAGTGAAGAATTACTCAAGATCTCCTACTTCATTTCTCCTGATTTATTTCACTAGGGAGATCGGCATTGGTGCGTGCCGATGAGGCAGTGGGCATCTCCCGAAAGAAGCAGCGACCAGTGGGTTCCTTTGATGCTGTACACGACCCCCGTTGCGATCCTCCAAAAAAACTATAAATCTGCCATGGTCTTGCCCTGGGACTCTATCGATCGCTCATGCACCCCACGATACCCGCTTTACTAACCCTCTCTGCGCTCGTCGCTGCCAACCCTCGGTCTCTACCGACCGACTTCCACCGATATGCACCACGACAGGCTGGGATTCAATGGCAGCCGTGTACCAAGGACGGCACTAGTACCGTAGAGTGTGGTCGGTTCGAGGTGCCGCTCGACTACGCGAACGAGGCGGCGGGGAAAGCCTCTTTGCTGGTGGCGCGATACCCGGCAACGAAAGAGCCAAAACTCGGCACGCTATTCCTGAACCCAGGAGGTCCTGGCGGCAGCGGTGTCGAATTTGTGGTTGGCGGAGACGTGATCATGAATACGGTCGGAGGGCAATACGACCTCGTTAGTGAGTACCCTTGTTACATTTCACTTTGAGCCTCGTTTCTGATGTACATCATTTGATTTGCCATATATCAGGTTGGGATCCTCGAGGCGTGGGTTACTCTGTTCCTCTCGCCGAATGCTTCGCTACTGGCACCGAAGAAAACGCGTTTTGGGAAGGCACAATTCCTCGGGCAGGCTTGGAAGCCCGAGGCAACTTTACCGATCCGGGCGATCTCGAGGCGTTCTATGCTCAAGAGCCAGAAGTAGACCACCTCCTCATCGAGCTCGGAAAGAAATGCGTGGAGTATAGCCCAAATACATTCCAGTATGTGGGGAGCGCTGCCGCGGTACGGGATATGGTCGCGCTGCACGATCTTCTCGAGGGAGCCGACAAGCCACTGAACTATTGGGGATTTTCGTGGGTGCATCGCCTTTCTTCGTTTGCCATGTGATTCACCTTAGGTGGTTAGATATGGTACCATCATCGGGATCTACTTTGTCAACAGTATGTGTCAATCTTCACGATTGGGACTCAATACTGACCTGGTAATGTCCAGTGTTCCCTAGCCGTGTCGGACGTGTGGTGCTCGACGGAGTTGTTGATCCCGTTTACTGGGCGAATCGACCAGCGGATGATGTGCGCTTTATGTCTCGTTATGTACCCGATTCGGAATCGCTGATTTCCTCTTTAGATTTGGTCAATTAATGCCGAGTCTACCGACGAGGCACTGACTGGATTTGTGTCTGCTTGTGCTGCTGCCGGGCCAACTGGCTGCGCTATCGCTTCGGAAGGGTCCACAGCGGACAGTTTACGAGAGGGATTGAGGGAGCTGATCGACGTGAGTTCCATTTTGAGGTGTCATGTTTTAAAAATACTTATAATTTATATCGGAAACAACAGAAAGCATACGATTACAAAAAAGCTGCCGGGGCCAGTGCTCAATTCGGTTCTGCCCAGATGCGAAGTGAGTTTCACGTCGCTCTTGTATGAGCTCGAGTTGACCGTATTATATCAGGTGTCCTATTCCAGGGAATGTATAGTCCAACCAAATGGCCCAAACTTGCGGAAGATATCCTCGCCTACTGGAACTTTTTGACCAACAACGGCACAACCACGAAACGCTCTCTTCCTCTTCCCGAAAAGCGCCAAACGACGGACAAGGCGCCAGTCTACTCTATCCAAGCTATCACATGTGCCGATGCGATGGACGCCGGAAACACTACTACCAAGGACGTGTTTGACGAACTGGTTCGAGTCACTAGGGATGTTAGTCAAATGTGTAAGTTCCTTTTTTGGTCGGCTCGGCCCAATGCTGACTCCCGCATCTCAGTCGGACCTTCTTGGGGTATTGTAAGTTTTTCTCAAGTTAAAATCAAAGTATCAGAAGATGAACCACGGGTTTAGGCTGGCTTTTACTGCCACCGTTGGCCAGTCCGTGCCGTCGAACGTTATACTGGTCCTTGGAACAACAAACTTGCGAACCCCATTCTGGTCATCGGTATGGTTGAATTGCCATAATAAGTGGCATGGTGCTCATTAGGATTTCGCAGGCAACGAAGCCGATCCTATCACTCCTTTCCGATCGGCCAAGAGCGTTGCAGATGCGCTCGGCGATTCCGCCATCTTGGTCGAACAAGATGACTATGGCCACGTGTCCCTCGCCATGCATTCGGACTGGTAAGCTAGATCCAGTATGCCTTGCGTTCATTGGCTTATGGCAAACGTGCAGCACGTTCAAGATTCTCGAGAACTACTTCCTGAACAACGCCCTGCCGTCGACGGACCAGTTTTGTGGGGTGCGTATCCTATATCATTTGTTCTATCCCTGTTGTGCTGACTGGTATCATGAATCTTAGACCAACCAGCAATTGTTCCCCGGTCCAGGCGTTACCAAGTCTTCCCTCGCCGCCCTCTCTTCCTCCAACTCCAATTCCAGCACCTCAGACCTTCAGACTCAGCTTGAAGAAGAACAAACCCGTGCGCGTCAGTTGTTTATCGCTGTCATTGCGCTTGCAAGCGCCACCGGACTGCTGCTTCTTTCGCTCATTGCATCGTGTGTTTTCGGAAAGAAGGGCGGAAAGAGCAAGAAGGATGTGGTATACTGGGGTAAAGAAGACGACTCTGGCGAAGGGCATACATACAAGACGCCATATGATGGGGCTACTTCGCTGAAGCTGGGTGGCGGGTATGCGCCAGTCAAGACATAATCTAAAAATGGGTCATCTCTCAGGGTCTTTGATGTATATTTATTGCAGCACTCCACAAGTCTGAATACAATGTTTATGTTATGAACTTGAGAATCCACAGTTGTTAAGTGGTGTGCGAGATTCGGATAGTTTGCGGACTAGGTCTCGTTGATACTCTTGGATCATCCTACAAAAGGTCGTAGGGTGTGCCTCTAGGTCGTTCAAACTCATGCCCAGGTCGTTGTGCAAACTTCTGATGCTCGACCAAACCTGTTAGTGTAGATTGGGTTTCCTGCAAGACAGATTTCGGTCATAGCATGATGTGTGGAATGCTATCGCACTGCGCTCGAGACCCGGTTAAATAAGGTTACTGTGGGCGAATACTTTTAGGAGTGATGAAAACATGGGTATATGCGTCGTATTTGAATAGAAAAGGGTAGTTACATGTGTGTCCGGCCCCAGTTAGCTAGGCGGGGGGGGGGGGAGTTCCACTTGTATTGTCACAGAGACCGAGTGATGATTTTTGCATCGATGCCAGTTAGCCCAAACCCACCATTTTCTACGCCGGCTTTCTCAACGCCAAAGATCCTGCAATCACATAGATATAAACAGAGCGCGAGATGACAGGCCAACAAGTACCAAATGCAACAAATTATCAATAATGGAGCTCGAAAACACTTCACAACGGTGTGAGACGGGAAGACCGCGAAACTCGCGGAGCTTTCCCGCGAGGGCAATATTGCACAATTGAGCATAGACGTCGTATCGATTCCGTTTGTTTATCCTCGCGGCTAGTCGGCTTTGAATAATCGCGAGTCTCAGCGGTTGGTTCATCGTTGGGTTCAATTATTTCTTGTGTTTCTCGCCCCAGGATAAGCTTCAAGAAGGCTTGCGGTAAGGAACCTATACTGCGTTACGAGCGGCGGTTATTGCCCTTTTGTCCTTAAGACCGGAACCCCACTGATACCATTGCACATTGGGCGAATTCTGAATGAGTTATCTTACGATGTGGACTATTTCTGAATTGACCTTTAAGTATGAAGTCCTCGCACATCTTACTAACAAATCCCCATGTTTCAATGCCTAGTGCCGCGCAGGAACATCGTTTGAGGCTCGGCAGCACCCATGCCTTTAGGACGCTCCTATTCAGAGCCTCGGGAATCACAGAAGCTCTTCTTGAGGATGTGCGGATATTGAGTCCGTACTAAATCACTACTACATGCTGTAAACCTTCGGTCATGGCTTACCGATCGCCGTTGCTCATAATTTGCCCTCCGGTCATCGGCTTTTCATCCCCCCGCCCCCTGGAGGTTTATTACAATATGCGTACGTGATAGCACCTTGAGATGCATCGCCTCATTTCATCTGTCGCTCCTGGTATTTGTCATTGAGAATACTTGACATCTTCAGAGCTCTCGATACAGCCCGAGCGTATTTTGTCCCCTCAGGCAGCAATAGCATTTATACGAACCATGGCAGTACTTTTGATCGCGGTGCCCATCTTCCTACGAGCCCACGAGCCCTTGACCCTTGATGAGTCTTAACCATCTTTTTACCCCAATGTTTCCGTGTTTCCAGTAGAGATTCCTATCGATGCGCATGTACGCACACTCTTTGTATTCACGTAAAATCAATTACGTCTTGAACCAAGACATCCTGGCTTGAGTTGCACAGTCAAATCCACCATTGTTGTGCTTCATACTTTTACGCGTTAGCCTCCTCCAATGTTATAAATACTAGAGCCCGCTTTTGCTGCCAAATGAGCTTGGGGGGCCTCGTGAAATAAAGTAAAGTATGCAATATTGAAATAGGGGTTTTAGAAACGAGTGAGGGTGCCTGCATATATATATATATAAACAAATGGTGATATTGTCATAGAAGTAGTATGCTCTGAGTGTTGGTTTCATTAGCCTAGTACGTGTATCGATACACGGTATAGATTGGCAGCCTCCAGGCCATTGGCTTTATTTCAATATTGCTTCTTAATGTGGTGATGACTGATGAGTTAGGCGCCAAGAAGACTTGGCATCAATAACCTTGTACTGTTTCACTGTTCCTTTGAGCCACGACCACGGCATCCGTTTGACTAAAGCAATCGAAGATACAAATTCCTGCCCACAGCGCAAATATATTGGAATATACTCATCAGGATGCCGTTTATATTTGGGTCCCGGCCGCGAGGCTTGGTACTGAGTGACGCCGGTGTGGCAGTGACTAGCTAATGGATGCAACTGCACCTTGGGGTTCTCGCGTGGAGTTCGGGCCTCTATGACCATATCTTAGACTATAAATCCTCGTCGATCGCGTCCTATGTCTTCATCAATCTATTTCACTCATGCACCCAATAGTACCCATCCTCTCGTGCCTCTCCACTCTCGCCGCTGCCACTCCTTGGCCCCTCCCGACCGATTTTCACCGATTCGCACCACGACAGTCTGGGATCCAATGGAAGCCGTGCGGGCAGGACAGTAATAGCACTCTGGAGTGCGGTCGATTCGAGGTTCCACTCGACTATGCGCATGAGGCGGCGGGGAAAGCATCTTTGTTTGTCGCACGGTACCCAGCTACAAAACAGCCAAAGCTTGGAACACTATTCCTGAACCCGGGAGGTCCTGGAGAGAGCGGTGCTAACTTCGTTGCCAATGACGTGATTATGAATACGGTGGGTGGGCAGTACGACCTCGTCAGTAAGTCCCATTATTGCTCTTCTTCGCGACTCGGGCCTTGCTAACCACCTCGTATTAGGCTGGGATCCTCGCGGTGTGGGCAATTCTGTTCCCCTCGCCGAGTGTTTTGCAAATGCAAGTGAAGAAGAGGCGTTTTGGAAGGACACAATTCCGCGCACGGGCTTGGAAGCCCGAAGCAACTTTACTCATGATCCTGCCGATCTCCAGGCGTTCTACGGTCAAGTTGCAGAGGTGGATCGTGTCCTCACTGATTTTGGAAAGAAATGCGTGGAGTATAGCCCCAACACGTTCCAGTACCTGGGAAGTGTTGCTGCCGTACGAGACATGATCGCACTACATGATCTCTTGGAGGGAGCTGACAAGCCACTGAATTACTGGGGATTTTCGTACGCATGTCTCTTTAACCGTTTGAGTCATATTTAATTTATGTTATAGGTATGGAACTGTTATCGGAATCTATTTTGTCAACAGTACGCCTTTGTATTCAAAAGTGGGACTCTGCACTAACGCCAAAGCACCCAGTGTTTCCCAATCGTGTTGGTCGAGTAGTGATTGACGGTGTTGTTGATCCAGTATATTGGGCCAATCTTCCACCATATGAAGTAAGTATCGCTGTCCTCTACTCGTCCGGGCAGCGCGTGCTCATCGACTTATTAGATGTGGTCGATCAACGCCGAATCTACGGACGAAGCTCTCACTGGGTTTGTCACAGCTTGCGCTGCTGCCGGCCCAACTGGATGTGCGATCGCATCCGAAGGGTCCACTCCCGACTCTTTGCGTGACGAGTTGAGACGAATGATAGATGTAAGCTCTGATTGATATTTTTATGTCAAAATGACGCTAATACCTGCCTACTGGGAACAGCTGGCATACGATTATAAAAAATCGAATGGAACTAGCGCGGAATTCGGTTCCGCGACCATTCGAAGTAAGCCTCACCTATTTTGCCCGCTTCTGCTCTTACTAATTGGCGACATTCCAGGATTACTTTTCAAAGGCATGTATTTCCCGGCGCAATGGCCTCAACTTGCGCAAACCATCCTCCCTGCCTGGAACTTCTTGACGAACAATGGCACATTGACCAAACGGACGCTTTCTCTTCCTGAAAAGCGCCAAACGAACGCCACGGAAAAGGCATCAGTGTACGGCCTGCAGTCTATTACATGCGCGGACGCAATAGATGCGGGCAACACCACGACTCGAGATGTGTTTGACGAAATGGTTCGGGTCACAAGGGACGTTAGTCAGATGTGTAAGTTACATTCTCCAACTAACCGGATGCTAAGCTGATTGTACTATCACAGTTGGCCCTGCTTTCGAAATCGTGAGTCAGTTTCATTGTGTCTGTGACTTTGGAATCTAGATCGGGCGTAATCTAGGGTGGCTTTTACTGTCATCGCTGGCCGGTACGTGCGGTCGAACGTTATACGGGTCCATGGAACAAAAAGCTTGCGAATCCTATTCTGGTCATTGGTGAGGCAAATATGTCGCATTTATGCATCTCACGCTTATGGTTATTGTGTAGGAAATGAAGCTGACCCTGTTACGCCATACCGATCGGCCAAGAGTGTGGCGGACGCTCTCGGCGATTCAGCAATCCTAGTAGAGCAGGATGATTATGGTCATGCGTCGTTGGCAATGCATTCAGACTGGTAAAAGTTATCGAGATGTTGTCCTACACACTGGCTGATGGTATTCATCTAGTACATTCAAGATTCTGAGCAGTTACTTCCTTGAGGGTCAACTCCCGTCGACGGACCAGTTCTGCGGGGTATGTATCATATATCGGTTTTGGCGTCTGGAAGGCGGCTAACATCAGTGATATTAGACCAACCAACAATTATTCCCGGGCCCGGGCGTAACGAAATCATATCTCGCTGCTCTTTCTGCCTCAAACTCAAACTCCACATCAGACCTCCAGTCTCAGGTTGAACAGGAGAAGAATCGGGCGCGCCAGTTGCTCATTGGTGTCATCGGGCTCACTGTCGGTATCTTGCTTTTGCTTGTCTGGCTTTTCTGGCCAATCCTATTCGAAAAGAAGAGTGGGCGTGGCCAGAAGGATAGGTTGGATTGGGGTAACGAGGAGTCTGGTGAAGGACATATGTATAAGACGCCCTATGATGATGCTGCGGCACAGATAACGGGCGGTCGGTATGTGCCAGTCCAGACGTAATGGAATGATTAATCGTCTCCCGTGATTTTAATCTGTGTATTTATTCCCGAAATGCTTGGCCACCTTTGAACTACAATGATTTCACTCCTCAGGAAGTTTGCTGTTGAATCCTAGTCGGAATTCATTCATTTTAGTGACCGATGGTGACCAGCGCTTTGTACAAGTATGAGCTGCACAGCCTGACGATCGCCTCAGCTGCCGGAAGGTGGGGGCGACGCACCCCCCACCAATGCGGCGGGTGCGTGTCCGGCTCCCGACCACGAGCGACCCGCGGGCGGAAGGGTCCTGCTGAGCAAAATATCAGGACGTACGAGTGGTGGCGGTGGGTAGGACCAAAAAACGCCACGCGCCGACGGGCACTAACGCGACATGGTCGAATTGTCGTGTCGGCGAGTGTCACGTGATCTTCGCGCCGCGCCGGCCGTCTCCATGGTCCTGCACTGGCCATGCACCTTCGCGGCCGCCGTTGCACGACCTCCCTTTGTATATCAACCACTTTCGCGCGCATATATTCCGGAATTTTGATTTTGAGACCACAGGCTATACGATAAGCTACGGGGTGGCAGTCCGAAATCTACATGATGTCCGACTTGGGGAAATGTAGTTCATTCTGACGGGCGTATTAAGAATTTTGTCCTACATCAGCGCAGCCTTGATTTGCTGAAGATGCATACGTCTGCTTCGGGCATCGTGTAATTCAGGCGCCCAGGACTGGACTTGGCATCAAAGTGGCAGTGCCTGATTTTACTGCCTTCACTGAACCACTCATTTTGCGAGAATGCCTATGGCACACAAGAACATCGCTTTGACTCGATACAATTTATTACCACTCGATGCGACTTTCAAACGTAAAAATCTCTTCAACCTCTTCCCCTGACTATTCTAGGTTAAGGCACGGCACTGGATGTCGCCGAATTTATGATGGATGCTTCCCTGAGGCAAGCAAGACTCGGCGATTCTTTGATGCAGGACACGCGTCTTAACCGCCTCTCGAGACTACAAAATGTCGACCGACTTACCTGCAACATTATCATACGTCCCTCATGCGACCCGTGCTATCGACTCTCCTATCACTCTCTGCTCTTGCTGCTGCGAGCTCTCGGTCTCTGTTAGCTGACTTTGACCGATTCGCACCACGAAATTCAGCAATACAGTGGCAGCCATGTGAAAATGATAGTACGAACGCCACAGAATGCGGACATTTCGAGGTTCCCCTCGACTACGCCGACCAATCGGCAGGTAAAGGGTCTCTGGCTGTTGCACGATACCCGGCCACGAAGCTACCAAGACTAGGCACGCTGTTCCTAAACCCAGGAGGGCCCGGAGAGAGCGGCCGCAATTTGATAATAAATTCCGGGGCGACCATCATGGAGACAGTGCATGGGCAGTATGATCTCGTTAGTACGTACATCCCCTGGATCCTCAGGTGGGCAGTAGTGCTAATGTACACTGTGTAAGGTTGGGACCCTCGTGGTGTAGGTGCTAGTTATCCGCGTGTTGGCTGCTTTTCTAGTGCTAGCGAAGAAGAGGCATTTTGGAAAGGCACGCCTGTGGAGGGATTAGAGGCTCGTGGTAACTTTACCGATCCTGCGGAACTCAAAGCGTTTTATGCTCAAGTGCCAAAGGTGGATAAGCTACTGATCGAATATGGAAAGAAGTGCATGAACTCTAGTCTAAACATGCTTCAATACGTGGGAAGCACTGCTACCGTGAGGGACATGGTAGCCCTCCATGACTACTTGGAAGGCCCTGATCGGGCACTAAACTACTGGGGCTTATCGTAAGGTTTTATGCTGCCGGTTGGAGCCAAGGCTCACCACTTATCCTTAGCTATGGAACTATCATTGGGATATACTTTGTTAACAGTGTGTATTAAAATTAACGGCTAACATCTGGAACTAATCGAGGTGCATTTAGTGTTCCCCGATCGCGTTGGCCGGGTCGTGATCGATGGCGTACTTGATCCGGTGTACTGGGCGAACAAGCCTGCATATGAGGCGAGTGCCAAGTACTTGTGACGCTTCAAGATACGCGTACCAATACCATTTTGTAACAGATTAGGGCCCTCTATGTTGAGTCTACTGATGAAGCGCTCACTGGATTCGTCACGGCGTGCGCTGCTGCAGGACCCACCGGCTGCGCGCTGGCATCTGAGGGATCGACGCCAGACTCCCTGCGTAATCAATTGAGTCAAATGATCGACGTGAGTTCTGACACGGTGCTTGGAGCAATGAGACATTGAATACATGAATTGGGACCGGATAGATGGCCTACGACTACAAAAAGTCTGCTGGAGCCAGCGCGGAACTTGGCTCATCGACCATACGAAGTAGCATTTCCACATATCTTCCACGATCCCGAACTAAAAACCACGATCATAGATATCATATTCCAGGGCATGTACACACCAAAAAATTGGCCGACGCTCGCAGAGAATCTCCTTGAAGCTTGGAACTTCTTGACGAATAAAACGTCTTCTTCAACAAAGCGTTCTCTTCCGTTCCAACAATATAAGCGAAACACAAACAGCTCAGAACCAGAGTCCAGTCAGGCAATTTTTGCTATCACCTGCGCAGATGCGTTGGAAGCGGGAAACACAACCACACGGGATGTGTTTGATGAGATAATTCGCGTAACGAGGGATGTTAGTCCAATGTGTGAGTTTTATTCATCAAATGAGCTCTTCTTACGCTAATTATAATGGCCATAGTTGGACCCTCTTGGGGTCAAGTGAGTGTTTAACTTCGATTTTTACTCCACATTACTCAACACTCTTGTGATGCAGGCCGGGTTCATGTGTCATCATTGGCCAGTTCGCGCAGTGGAGCGATACGCTGGCCCTTGGAATAATACACTCGCCAATCCCATCCTGGTCATAGGTGAATTCGACGCATACAAGGCTATCCAGCGCGACGCTCACTGAGAACTCTAGGTAACGAGGCCGACCCTGTCACACCTTACATATCGGCCAAAAATGTCGCGGATGCGCTCGGCGATTCAGCAACCCTGGTCGAACAGGATGACTATGGTCATCTCTCATTAGCGATGCATTCGGATTGGTATGTTGATCACTCCAGCCGAGATCCGTATATTGATCCCTATATGCAGTACAATGAAGATACTCGGAAACTACTTCTTACATAACCGACTGCCCTCAACAGACCAGTTCTGTGGAGTAAGTTTCGTGTATCAGCAAAATTGATTTGTGATACTAAAGATTCGTCTAAATTCAGACAAATCAACAGTTGTTCCCTGGTCCTGGCGTAACGAAATCTTCCCTGGCTTCTTTGTCCGTCTCGGGCGGAAATTCCAGTAATACCGACGTACAAGCCCGACTTGAGCATGAGAAAACTCGGTCGCATCAACTGTTCATTGCTGCCGTTGCACTGGCGTGCGCAACTGGGGTGCTACTTATTCTCCTCGTCGGGTCATGTATCATCAGCCGAAGGTACGGAAACAAGCAGAAGGACGTGATTTACTGGGGTAAGGATGATGTATTTGAGGAAGGACACGCATACAAGACACCCTACGATAGTGTGCCGGCACTAAAGCTGGGTTCCGGATACGCACCGGTAAAGACCTAATTCAAGTGAAAGCCAACGTCTATATCCTCGAGTCCGGTGTTCTGTAATGGCTGAAATGTATATTATTAGAATCAATGTGCTATGGTACGAATTTGAGTCTGAGAAGTGCATAAATGCCTTACGGAAAAGGTTTAATCGTTGTAAGCATCTATGGAGGTGCAACCAAAAACAACATAGGTAACGCAAAGCTGGTTCACCTAGTCGTACAGAGGGGTTCGGGTTGATTAATCATCGGGCCTCTATCCAAATATCCAGTGAAGCATAGATTAACCCTACCTAGGGGCGATATCATGTAGACCTTCCAACCTGAAAGCCAATATCTCTGATAATCCCTGGGATTCTCTGGGCGGGTGGGATAGCCTATTTTTTAGGCATCCGGTTTGGTCAGAAATAGCGCTTTTTAAAAACCCTTGGACAGCATGAATCCAACCGTTTGAGCATGTAAAATAGGCCGAAGTACATGTGAATTATAGGTGGTACCTTTTGAGCAGGTTTTGGCTATTTCGGTTCCTACTCAGTGCCGATGAGTTTACACTTTCTGTAGCACTTTCGTCTAACAGCAAGTTTCGTAGAATATCCTCTAGTTTGACAATGTCGTCACCGATTTTTAAGGTAATGCCGGTAGTTTGCCTCCCATCTATGATGACATCGTCGAAATAGATGCGCACACGTCCGGGTAGGATATACTCAGCCTTGGTCGCTCTTGGTCGGACGTGCCGATATATGCGAACTATATGCACCGAGCCCAGCTTTCGCGGTGCTGGTGGGGGAGTCGGTCCGCTGCAGGCGGACCGACGAGTGGCCGGGCCGCCCAGAGTGCGACCGCGGGGATCGCCCCCACAAACGCATTCTGGGCGGCACTGAGCTCGGTTTCATATCAAGTAATTCAAGGCATCAATGCATATAGTCTTATTTTGAATGAGGGCGGGCGGTGGGCTAAAAAGAACACGAGGGCGCACACACACGCGCACCTCGTCGTGGGCCTCTGTCCGAGGCCAAGGGGTCACGTGAGCTGTCCGACCCGCTCTTCTTTCGGCTGAGTATTCACGATGCTTCCTCCGCAGGCTTCGTCCCATCGTGTCACACTGGAAAAACGACCGGCGAATCAAGTGAGCAACTTCGAAGATGTTTTTGGTGTATCGCCACTAAGATCGCCGCCGCAATCGACAAACATCCTGGGTAGGTCTTTACGCTCGAAGAAATAACCCCAATCGCGTTCTGACATAGAGTAGGAGGCCTAGGGATTGGGTTGATGGGTGGGCTCTGAACGGTTGAGAACTGGAAAGGCGGAGCTATTGAGTAGCGTTCAAATTATTTAGCTGTGTTATTACTCTGGCCTAATTAGACAGTAGAGCGCCCGATTGACGAAACTAGCACTTAGAAGGTCGGACCATCAGACTTAAGAGCATGAATACTGTAGCGGCCTAACCCCGTGGCTCTGCGAAAGCCAGATTGTCGTGAACCATGGTACACAGCCTTACCCCACACTAATATAGGGGCTATTTACCATTTCTGGTAGTGCATTTACTTTGTATCTGGTTCGATTCCTTGTTATTTCCTTTTATATGCGGTTATGCTTATGTATTGTGCTTCGATTGTATGCTATGGATGAATACATATAGACAAGGGTTTCGTACCTGCTCTGCAGGTCGAAGAACCTTCGCATCCCCCTCACTCTATCTGTCGGTTTAAGTACAATCCCTCCTACGGGTCGTAGCACAGATGCTTACTATTTCGGATACTTGTTCCGTGGACTATCATCGTGCATATCTGAGCTTCAAGGGACCCGCTGCATAAGCGCGATGCTTCAGGACCTCAGCAACTAGCGAGAATGGAATATGCTGTGATTAAGCGGCGACAGAACTGAGCGTTGTGCGAGGATCACTAGTTGATTGCTTTTGCGGTAAACAAACTCTTGAAAGCATTCAAATAAGATAATCTAGGTTAGTGCATGAGGTTTAAAGAAGTATACAGTATATGATTTCAATATAGTTCTTCCATGCGCGTATCTGATCTATAGGCCCACGGGGAATCAGATCTGACCAAGGAGGGAAATGGATTGAACGTACTCCATAAAGTCAAGGTTTTGAACTTGTCCCACGAATTTGCCGCCGCGCCGCCACTCATATAGATATTTAGGTACGCCAACCTGAACAAACTCATCTGGGTCACGATCAAACATGTCGTGGCAACGCTCCAGCAGCCCCACAGGGATATCGTTCAGTTTCGCGTTGTTTTTGCCGATTTTGAAGGTTATGCCAGTGATTTCGTCTCCGTCGATTATAGCGACGTCAAAATAGACACGTATGCGTCCAGGCAGGAGATAGCGAAAAATAGAGCGGTGGGCGAGGGTCGTTAGCTCCATAGAGTCTATGTGTGTGTCATCGAGATCGCCTCCAGCATCGAGAAAGATTGTGGCGAGTTCTTTCCGGGTGACAAAGTATCCTAAATAGCTCTTGGGTGCCATGGAAAATCAACAGTAATCGAAAGGTGAAGTCTGGAGGTGGTTGGGGACCTCAGGCGTTTTCGAACATGTTTGGCTGTATTTGTTGAGAATTATGCCGGTAATATCGTCGGCCACTCAATGAATAAAGCTATCTTAGCGTTGGGAAGATAAAGCAGTAAAAAGATGTAATTAACCCGGTGAAGAATGTAGCTACGAGTACATGGCTTTTATACTACAGAGCAGGTATCGAGTCATAAGTACTAAGCGAGTAAGCGATAGCTAAAACACATCGGAACTAGATATAAGCGATACGGATCATATATGCGCAGTCACGGAGCATATAGGCGACGCTAATAAGCGACGCTTAATCATTATCTTCAACAGTATTTACGTCTTTATGGCGGGGCATGATTCGACACGAACCAATTGGACTGTGAATGATCTTGCAAGTCGGCGTGTTGTTGGGTGCCACTGGCTCGAGTTGGGAACACCTTTCATCCGAATGGTATGTGAAGGGCGGTGTGTTCCGATTAAATACCAAACCACAGATCCACTTCAGGCTCTCACCCTCCAACGCACGTCCGGCGATCGGTGAACTAGTTATTCAAGTTTACGGGCCAGGTGACCATCCAGTTACATAGGGCACCTCATTGTGTTGGTTAATTTGTCAAGGCGTCTTGAAAAATTTGCTGAAGATGGATCCCCCGCTCTGCTTTCCATTACGGTATAGCACCAATCCACACCAAACAGAACGGGCGTTTTACTTTGCGTATGCTCATATACTCGCTTCCAAGACCAACGAAGCCGGGAGCGATTTATATACCGCCTCGGAGTGTCGAGCGGGTGGCGAAACCAAGTTGGTTGACACTGATGAATCCGATCAAGATAGCGAAGACGATGATGTGGAAAATTCTTCATTCGATGTGGAGAAGGACGACGACGGCAGGGATGCATATCTGCCACCCAAGTCAATCTCGAATAAAGTGCAGTTGTTCCAGACTCTGCGTCGACCCCTGACTCGTACTGCTGGTAGTTTAAATGCTCGTTTGCCCACTGGCTCCGCCACGACCCTTCCGGTCACTCCTGTCGCCCACCCAGTAGACCCTGTTCCCGCCAGGTCGAGTAAAACGCCAGCTGAAATGGATCATACTGTCTCGCTTCCTAATGGAGGTCGTAGTCGCATAGCGGACTTTGCGGTCGGCTACTTCAAGATTGACAAGACAGCGTCTGGATCCTGTAACCTCTACGACATCCAGGTCCCTTTTCTTAGCGCGGTTCAGGTCACGATTATCATTGAAGGGAAGCGGCCCCCATCCCGGAAGAATCCACAGTCCAAATCCTTACCGGAGCGAGTGATGGAGTCGTTCAGCCACGCCAAGGCAGACATTGCCAAGAAGGCCCAGGTGTTCTTTGACGCATTCCCTAGTAATTCCTTTGTAGGAATTGCATTCTCTGGACCGTGGTGGATTTTCACCATTTGTATTCCTGGAGCGAGCCTAAAAAACCTGCGCTGGAGCAAGGCCTTTGCGTACCACACCCCGTAGCATGAGCGAGCTCTTGACTTGATCATGAATGCCGCTCAGCACTTCCCAGCCGATCCAGGTCAAGATCATGCACTGCGTGAGTTTCATGAAGACAACGAGGAGTTTAGTAGAGGACCGATTACATTTGTGGCTTGAGTTCTGAGAAGCCTTTAGCGTTTATCTGTAGATGCATCTTTAGGAGTTATAAGCGATTTTGTATTGGCCTGATTAGTTCTATGTGGATTACGGGTAAGGCGATAGGTCGTCAATATGATCTCTGGGTTTTGAGAATAGGAGAGGCTGAAAGATAATCGAACACAAGAAAAAATTGATGTCCGCATGATTAGACATGTCAACCACTTTGAAGCGGGGCTCAGCAGAGGGAAGTCACCCTTCAGAAATAGAATTTATACGCGTCAGATTCTCTCATGAGTCTAAAAATAGAAAACAGTGTAATATTCGCTACTTTGTGGATTTTCTGATCCACCAAACGTCTCAAGGTCAAGAACCGAGGATGGGCCATGTTGGCCCTAACTAGAATCAAAGCCAAGTCAACGCTTGATACTGGAAGCCAATATCGCTAATAATCCCTAGAATCGTACTGGATCGCTATCAGACTACAATGTTAGAAACGGCCAGTCAACACGGTCCCTTATGGTACAGGTGTGAGACGAAGATGAGAGAAAAAAGGGAACAAGCGACAACAGTATAGAAAAATCACCAAACTCAGGTTTCTGCCACACCATGGTGAGCTTACGACCCCACCGACCCCTGCACTCGCGGCGCCATTCTGTCCACAGGCCTGGTTGATTGGAACACTGCTGTGAGACGCGAGGCACGATCGAGCCAGTGAGGAGTTGTAGATCGAGGAGACAGAACAATATAGATTCGAGGAGTTGGTCAAGCGCAAAAATATGCGGGTCGATGAAAGGGTTGCGGAACGGAGAGGATGGCGTAGAATAAACACTGGCCGAGCAGATGTGGCGTTTCCAGTCGCTACGCATTGGAATTAGACAAGAAGTGATGAATGGTGGCGTGCGTGGGTTTGGGATGGCGCGCTCTCGTCGGGAAATGGTGGCGTCGGCGAATGGAATACCTGGGACTGAGGGCGAGGATAGAAAATGGAGGAGTTGAAACACGGGAAGGGATCAAGCTGAACATAGCCGCGATACCGTTCAGGGAAGTATACACGAGCGTCCGTGCGGTGTCGAGGCTGATTGGCGATTATCATTTTGCTGAATGTGCGTGCGCACCCTATGGCACCAACAAGGCACTCGGACGGGCTCGCGTCTGTACAGATCTCCACGCCTTCTGCCCTGATACTGGTGTATAGGGCTATTCTACGCACAGATTATGGTTTGAATGGTTCTAGATTCACAACGACCAACGATCAACCGAGTTACAATCCATGCTTGCGTCGGTCCAGTGGCACAGCAGGCGCGAGAACGTGTATCAAGTGCGATATTACGTTCTAGTCGAAGCGGCTACGTCGTTGAATGTTCTGTTGCGCGTGTCAGCAAGCATAGACGTGGCGATTGAAAGTGTGTCAGTCCAAGGTGAAGAGTGTGTTTTGACTTCCCGACCCGATGCAGTCCGTGTCGACGAGGCAGGACGACTCAGCAAAGAATAGATACCGTCGTTTGGGGGGACAACGAGTGATACTGTGCATTGCAGGATGATCTAAATGGCAAACCCATCGAGATTGATGACGTATTAAAGCACGGATAGACTGGCCATGTTCTACGAGCGTCAAAGAGGGATAGTAAAGTGATTGGTTGTTGTCAAAATGACGGCAGGGGCAGAAAGCCCGTATGGTGCTACACCAGGTCAGAGGCATGAAAGACAGATGGGAGAGGTACAGATGATGCCGCGCTTAGGCAGAGGACTGTTGTGAGCGAGGGTCACCCAGCGATCGGGGTGCTCACCATCGTGGTCGCAAAGAAAACGTAAGGCCGTGGAAGGATGGCACGTGACCCGGGCAGGGCGAGCCGCGCATTCAGAACTCAACCTCACGCCCGCATCCACAGTCGTGGATATTGCTGGACACAACGACAAGGCTCACATATTGCAAATGAATTCGTTGTATATGCGAGAGGTTAATAAGGAATATTCACGCTTTGGCTGGCGATGATTGACATGCCAGAGCTGGGTGTTCATCCTCAGTCAAAGTATTGATTTGCTGTCCTAGAGAACGTCATTCTTGAGCTTTAGATGAGTCGTGACACGAGATGGTACTTATTTTATTCATTTAGGGCATAGTTACATAAAGTAGAGTAGTAGAAAAAGTTGTGCAAGCCAAAACCCGGCTCTACAATCTGTCAGCTTCCGTACTTGCATCTGCGGCTTCCTCGCCCCGATTGAGCGCCGCTAAAACTCCGGAATACACGCGAAGAACCTGGGCCAGGTATGGAGTAAAGTACGACGGACGGTCAGACAGCAGAGATCTGTAGAGCTGCACCGACTCCTGAATGACCGGAAGCGCATCCTTGTGACGGCCGAGATTGCTAAGGCAGAACGCAAGATTCCGAAGGTGCGTAGCAAGGCTAGGGTTATGTGCCTCTGGACTCTGTTCAGTGAGCTTTCGGCGAATCTCAACCGCCTCTTCTATCGCTGCGAGTGCCTCGTCCTGTCGATCCATGTCGGAAAGGCAAAGGGAGAGGTTGTTGAGAGAGTCAGCAAGGACGGGAACGTATGCGGCTGGTCGTCCCACAGCTAGTCGTCGACGCATCTCGACCGCCTCTTCTATCGCTGCGAGTGCCTCGTCTTGTCGGCCCATGTCAGAAAGGTGAAGGGAGAGGTTGTTGAAAGACATGGCGAGGTCAGCAGTGTACGCGGCTGGCCGTTCCACGGCCAACCGCCGATACATCTCGACCGCCCCTTCTACCGCTGCGAGTGCCTCGTTTTGTCGGCCCATGTCAGAAAGGCGAATGGAGAGGTTGTTGAGAGACATGGCAAGGTCAGGGGTGTATGCGGCTGGTCGTTCCATAACCAACCGCCGATACATCTCGACCGCCTCTTCTATCGCTGCGAGTGCCTCGTTCCGGTGGCCCATATCAGATAGGCGATTGGAGAGGCTGTTGAGAGACTGAGCAAGGTCAGGGGTGTATGCGGCTGGTCGTTCCACAGCTAGTCGTCGACGCATCTCGACCGCCTCTTCTATTGTTGCGAGTGCCTCGTTCTGTAGACCCATATCGGACAGGCGATCGGAGAGGTTGTTGAGAGAATGAGCAAGGTCAGGGGTGTATGCGGCAGGTCGTTCCACAGCTAGTCGTCGACGCATCTCGACCGCCTCTTCTATCGCCGCGAGTGCCTCGTTATGTTGGCCCATATCAGATAGATTGTTGGAGAGGCTATTCAAAGACCGTGCTAGCTCAGAAACATTCATTTCTGATTGTTCATTAGCGAGCTGACGTCGCATCTCGACCGCCCGTTGAATCACCTCCAGGGATTGCTTGAGTTGCCCAATATAGTAGTAACAAATAGACAGAGTGTGCAGTGATTTTGCAAGTTCAACCACATATGAGTCACGTTCATCTTCTGCCAACTTCTCGTATAGTTCCACCCCTTCTTGTGCCCCGGCTAGCGCTTCCACATGGCGACCGACATCCCCATAACGGCTCCCAAGACTCGAGAGCGATTCAGCCAGACAGACCAAATCTGCTGGTGATCCATGCAATGCAAATCGGCGACGTATATCTACAGCTTCCTGTATTGTATCTAGCGCGTTTTCCAACTGTCCGAGCTGCTTGCTGCTCCAGCTTTTTTTCTCGAGCGACAATGCCAAGTTCCTTTCATATTGCTCAGAATTACCTTCCGCCCGTGCGCGGTATATCTCGACCGCCTGGGTTGCCAATATGAGCGACTCTTCCATCCTATCCTCATACTCGAGCCAATCAATCAGTGCAATGCACGCCTTGGCATACACCTCTTGCGAGTTATGAATCCGAGACTTGTTTTCTATGTTGAAGCCCTCCTATATCACCCATCAATCAATATAAGCAGAGCAAGTACAGCCCGGGTTACAACCTACTTCTGCTTGTCTCCATATATGTGTCATATCCCGGCACTCTCCATATGACGACACTAACTCTAGCCATTTTACCAGATTACGCTCCAGAAACCGCGCCAGCATATCTTGGACCCCGTTCAGACAGTCATCGTCTTTGACATGGTCCAGCCAGAACCGGCAAGCATACCATAGCGCCTCAGATATTTCGCCCGCTGCTGGCTTTGGTATACTCCCTTTCGTTTTGCTTTGAGACGCAAGGTATCCAGAGATCGATAGACCGTTCTCCAAGCTCGTGTTCATCATATTCAAACACAAGAACGCCAGCTTGGCACTATTCTGCTTTTCGGTGATCTGAAAGCAGGTGTGGTTTGGAGAGCTTGAAAACCGAAGTACAAGATAATCTCGCAATGACTGATGCAGCATCCGCACTGGCTGCCTTGTATGAGCTGTCTTGTTCATCCCGGTCAGGAGTGGGCTCAGCCGCAGTAGTGTAGCCTCGGAAACCAGTGGTCGCCTCTGATGGAGCTCTTCCATAGCTGATATCGTCATAGGAGTCTTGCTCGCAATCGCAGTGCCCATGACGATATGGTAGCTTTCGACGAACACCTTGTCTCTCCAGTTGAAAGACTCGATGATCAATGCATACAGGCTGTCCATCTTCTCTTCCGCCGTGGCGGCTGCTGGATCGGATGACGAGAGTAGTTCAGTGAGTTCAGATGTTGGATCACTAAACTGACGCAGGTATTCGCACACGGTAGCAATCCACTGGAACAGTCCGCCAGCCCTTTCAGTCAGGCTGAGCGTGAGCGCCTCTCCGGGCCAGTCGTCTCCAAGTCTCATATCTTTCGCCAGCGCACGTAGCTTATGGGGCACGAACAACGACATGTCGCCCATATTCGCTTCGTCCCCAATATCTAGATCAACCACTCGGACATGAGACTCGTCGTATAGGCTGGCTAGTTCGGGTCGCATGCGAGATGTCAAAAAGATGCGAAACATACGGGGCAACTGGCCAGCTTTATCGCGCAAGATCTCCAGCAGGCGATTGTCCCAAGCCTCGTCCAGGGCGTCAATCACTATCACGGCCGGTCCAGTAAGCGATGTCTTTTGACACGGCTTCAGTATCAGCTCCACGAACTGGTTCATGATCGGAGCGGATGGCAAGCTGCCGTCCTCTTTGATGGCCATCGCTACCCGTTCCGCGATGTGGCTATCCCTGCGACTCAGGTCGGCGGCCATGGTGGAGAACAGAGCTTGAGGCGAGTTTCTGCCTTCGGTCTCGCGGTCGAAAAAGAACGACGAAGCGAGCTGGTGCTTCTGTGCGCATATGCCAGCTATTGTATGTGCGACTGTCGTTTTACCAGCCCCAGCAACGGCAGTAAGCAGCATGATCGTCGCTTCGGATGGTTGTTTGGATGTGTCCGGTTGTGAACCGCCGTCAATCCATGCGACTATGCGCTCAATGAGTTTGACTCGAGTGTTCTCCAAACACGACCGCGACATGTCCCACGAAGCCCCTTTTACGCTCCGTAGCCTGTCGAGAGTAGCATCCTGGGCGAAGGACGATACGCCTCGTTCGATGTTGTACACTGTACGTTGTTTTTGCAGAGAGAAATAGCGTGAATTACGGTCGTCAGTCACATATGTTTATACACATCAAATGCTTCTTGACAACTTACATCTGTTTGTGTTTTTCCTTACTTCATTTAACGTGTGCTCCACGTTGATGGAGGTTCCAGCTGTAACCCTAACCTGAGAACCGGGAATCCGATCAGCTTTAGCAAAAATGTATTAAAATAACAGATAAACACACCTGAAATAGGGTGATAGCCCCTTCGATTCGTACCTTCATGCCTTCTATGAGCTCTGGGTCGTGCCTAAATCTTTGCAGGCGTTCGTACCACGGCAGTGCTCGTTCCCGTGCAATCTCACCAGCGATGGCCAAGATGACTCTTCAAGTGCAGCATTGAGAGTCGGTCATGTTCTACCCAAGGTCGCTAAAGTGAAACCCACTGTTGTAAGCCCTCTAGGTTTGCTCTTGTAGCTCCATCTGGCAAGTCAGTTCGAGCCATCAAATCGACTACAGTCGTTACAGCATCTTGGACATAGACTCCCAGTGCTTTCCATTCATCGGTGTTAGAGCTGAACGTCTTTGCTGAAAGGTAAGTATCGGACTCCAGATCTGGACTATGCCCTAACCTTAACCACCTGGATGATACGCAGTACATCCTTGGCAGCACTCTGCAGCGGAGGAAACACATTGGGTGATCCTGCTACCGCCTGTATTAGCTTCAGAGTTATATTACTCCTCGCGTTTGTTGCCCGTCGGGACGCCATGGTGGTTGGGACTCGATTGAACCCTGAGAGACGCCTCGTTTTTGGGATGGAGGCTGTGCCCTCTATCTGGCATCCACGAGCGCCTCCTTGCGACCCAACACGAGCCCGCCCGGGGGGAAAGCCTAGTGTCTTGTCTATCTGGCCTAAACGTCTCGAGTAAATTCAAATGGTAACAAGAAGGAACGATCGCTGGCAGGAGTTCGAGTATCACACTCTTCACTGCTTGTACCACGTCAGTTTGGAGACAAATACATAGCGGACTACTGTTGATTGTGGGATAGAGCGAGGACTCACGTTTGCCACAGTGACCCAGTTTCAAAACGAATATTTCAGGAGATACTCTTCAGGATAGATCGGGTTGACATTGAAAGGGGGGAGCACACTGATCGACCGGACTGGAGACCAGGGTCATGGACTCAAACTCCAACTTGAATGTCATAAATAAAACTGAATTCACTACAGGTATCTCGCACCAAACCAAACCACTCATCCAATCATACCTACGCCTGATTCTGATTTCACCATCTACTCGCCGGCGAACAACCGAATAACCATATACGCTGTTGAACCAATGAATCGGAACCCTGTTTATCCTCCATAAGCATAATTTTAAAGGAAAGTTGTACGGAACTCACCAGCAAGCGCAGCAACCGAGAACAGTATAAACGCCATGTATCCTCCGACGGCCTTGTTCGCGCTCGATGTAGCGTTTGGACCGATAGCAGAGGTAACAACTGCGGCCAAGAGTCCCTACCCAAACCTGGTCAATCATTGCTTTTTTATATATATCACATATGGGCAACTCACATTGCTCAACGTCCAAGACAACAGCACGCTATTGTGTATCATTAGGTCAAACCGGAGTATCCGAGCTATGAGGAAACTCACTTGGTCCTGAAACTCCTATAGTAGTCCTCCTGTTTCGTCGCCGCATCTCGTTTTTGCTCAACCACGGGTGGCTTGGAGTCTAAGCGCTCTCATCAGCATATGAGCCCCGCGAAACGGATAGCAAGACTCACTCAGTACGGCCATAGCGTCTTCATATGCAGCGTTGATATCCCGCTGATCGGTTGGGACACTGGCTTCGACCGTGCCCTTGTCCTTGCCCGTCGAGACTACACCAAGATCGGTGCTGACCTTGTTGTCACCCTTGGTACCCCATGATACGTCGTGTACGTTTGCAAACTAGCATCCCAAGGGTTTAGCATCTCAAAGCGATTGAGATAAAAGTGGAGCTCACAGCATAGACGTTCAAGACGTTGATGTACGATGGTGCCATCAGCAAGTACTGGATAAACGAGGTAATCATATGCCATGGCTCCAACTAGATCGCTCGATTATTATATTATGTCAGTGGCCCTCGTCAAAGAACTTACGAAAAGCAAAGAAGCAACGATATAAAGCCCCAAAGTCGCCGCAATGGATACGACAACGTTTCGGAAGATCGCGTTCGAAAAGAAGGTGCCAAAGTTGACGTTGGTTTCTTGCGATATTTGGTTCACCGATCTTATAGCCAAGAAGAACGCAGCAAACTAGTAACCCATCCGTTAGGTCTACGGGACAATTTATTGCAAATGGGATTTCGCTTACCGTCATGTAGATAGTAATCACTGCAAAGCCTATGAAAGACATTGTGTATCCCAGCTTGGATCTATTCCAACATCAATGCCTGTTATCGCCTTGCCATCGCGAGACTCACCCTTGAGGTCGGTTACCCAGCGACAACAAGAAACACATTGTCAACATCCCAAGATAGAAATAGTTGAGCACGATGTTGAAGTAGTGGATCGCCTTTGGTCCAAGTTGCTCCATCGATTGGGTGAGAATCACAAACGCAATGTAATAGTTGCCCTATGCAAAATTACAGTGAGCTTTGGGATAGGATCGTGGCAGAAAAAAAAAACATACGAGAGCAAACCAAGAGAATATCAAGTTGAAGGTTTGGTAGAACAGCTCGACGTGGATCCAGAATTTACACTGGGTCACAAAAGAAATGCAGCACGTGACCGAGTCGGATCGAGACCGCCATTACTCACCAGCATCAGCAAGTGAGGTTTAGGTGTATTAGTATACCATGTACATACCAATACAGCCAATCTTTCCGCAACGTTTCAAGTTAAACGGAAATATACCGGCTGAGAAATAAGCCAATTAGCGTACAGAGGCGCTGCGATACATTTGGAAATGGGCCATTCTCCTGAGTTTGCATGCCATTTTTGCCGCTCCGTGTCGACCCCGAAGCTTCAAAGTGCGCTATATGACTCTGGGGCATGTAATATGCTATCCAGTGCAAAAACGAGATGGTCTGCGTGCTCATTGGTAGCGATATGAATGGGCATCTGTAAGTACCTCGCAGCGACTCCACCTCCCATTCTGGGAAGTGTAGAGAGGTTTTGTGTGATACAAAATACACTTTAATGAACTTAATATGCTATAGTCACACGCTGAACTCATTTAAATACCTTGAAAGCTCAGTACGGATAATACAGAGAGGTTTACACTGGGGGTGCGCATATACCCCCTATTTTGATTGCACCATTGTAGCTCACTTGCTGTGCCAATCGCGCTACAATTTCGCCTGCTACAGCGCTATATGCCATAAATATCATGTTTGGAAAATTGGCTCTTCGTCCTCGAAGCCTCAGAAGTTATGGACCTTGTTTCTTGGAAATTCTCATATTTCAAGAATTTTACTAAGTGAAATGTGGGCTTTAAGCAAATCATCACGTTTCCCAGTCCATAACTTCTGAAACTTCGAGGATGAAAAGCCAATTTTCCAAACATGATATTTATGGCATATAGCGCTGTAGCAGGCGAAATTGTAGCGCGATTGGCACAGCAAGTGAGCTACAATGGTGCAATCAAAATAGGGGGTATATGCGCACCCCCAGTGTAAACCTCTCTGTATTATCCGTACTGAGCTTTCAAGGTATTTAAATGAGTTCAGCGTGTGACTATAGCATATTAAGTTCATTAAAGTGTATTTTGTATCACACAAAACCTCTCTACACTTCCCAGAATGGGAGGTGGAGTCGCTGCGAGGTACTTACAGATGCCCATTCATATCGCTACCAATGAGCACGCAGACCATCTCGTTTTTGCACTGGATAGCATATTACATGCCCCAGAGTCATATAGCGCACTTTGAAGCTTCGGGGTCGACACGGAGCGGCAAAAATGGCATGCAAACTCAGGAGAATGGCCCATTTCCAAATGTATCGCAGCGCCTCTGTACGCTAATTGGCTTATTTCTCAGCCGGTATATTTCCGTTTAACTTGAAACGTTGCGGAAAGATTGGCTGTATTGGTATGTACATGGTATACTAATACACCTAAACCTCACTTGCTGATGCTGGTGAGTAATGGCGGTCTCGATCCGACTCGGTCACGTGCTGCATTTCTTTTGTGACCCAGTGTACGTCCAAACGAATGAGAGCTTCGGTAGATATAGTTGAACTTGACAGTCGAATGCACAGCTGCATACCAATTCAAATCATGTCATATAAAACCTATCAACGACGATACTTACCAGCAAAGAAACTACCGTTCAGCCATCGACGACGTTGACTGACCAGCTCAGGCACCTGATCGGGTACATCTGTCACCGCGTATGCGCTCTTGACATAATGCAATATCCACGAGGCGCCCAACTTGGACACTAGTTCCCAACAAAGGATCTACATCAAGGGCACCCGTGAGTATAACCTCGCGGCGAAAAAAAAAACAACACTCACACGATCCTCGGCAAGATACATGTTCGCAGTAAAGATATCCGCACCCGCACCATGCATCTTTTCACCAAGGAAATACTTTTGAAGCGGACCTTCGCCCGTCGAATCATTCTGCAGCGCAATATAGCTATTCTCTTTCATCAATTACCGCTTAACACCCTCAAACCCATGAACCGAACTCACCGATACGCAGAAAACGCACCCGGAAGCACAGTAATGTACCCAAACACACTCTCCAGCGGTTTATCCAAGATGTTGGACATTTTGTACTCGAAGTTCTGCGCAGCCACGAGCGGATTTAGAAGAATTTTTGCCCCACGATCCTTTATCGGCTACGATTTCTCCACAAGCACCTCCGACGTTCGAGTTGATGTCAAACGCCTTCCAGAGATGGTAAATGCTAGTCGGACCCGGACGTGTACCCACGTCGAGAAGGACACAGACGTTGGGTTCGAGCACGCGGCCAAACGCGTTGAAGAACCGTCTATTGCGGGGTAGAGTTAGGTTGGGGGGAAGCAATGAGAGGAGGAGAGGACAAACCGGTGACTGTTGATCTTCTTCTGGTTCTTCTCCTTCAAACAGAATATAATTTGACAAGGCACGATCCCCCGTTCGGCGCCCTCGATCCTCATCGAAGGTGTCACCGAAACTGTCATTACCGATCAGATATGAGTATCCAAAAATAGCCGAGGGTATTTTAAATCCAAGAGCAAGATGACCGAATTGATCGGGGCAGAAGGATGACCATGGAATAGAGAATGGGGGACGTACTTTGGGTCGTGTACTCGTAGATATGTGCCGTTACAGGTTTTGTGTCGACCACGTTCTTAGCAACGCCATCCTGATAGACGCCCATGGCCGCAATCGTACTCAGCGTACGCGAATTGATCTTCAGACGTCCGTCCGAGACTACACACACTACCACCTACGCCCAATTCTCCCATTAAACTCCAATCTCGAGTTTCGAAGGCACAAAACACTCCTTTTTCCAGCCTTCTTTGGACCACGTCTTACTCCGCTCTCGTGTACACAGATGCTTGATGTTTTGCATCACACCGTGCATCGTACGCTTGAAAAGCTCTTCATCTTCGTTATGCATGATCATAACGATAAATAATTCAGTTCGGCGTGGAGGGTCATAAAGACGTTGGCGGAGGGTATAGTTTTCTTCCTGTTCTCACACGTTGGAAATGATCCGAGGGGCAACGGAAAGCAAGTACGAACCAAGAAATCATTCGGGTCGCACGTCGCCGCCGAATACCTCATATGCGTAAACTCTCGATCGTTCTTGAGCGCGCACATGTCAAGCAGTTTACTCGGCACAGCATTGTCGAATACAAGGTTACCATGGTACAGCCTACCGACCCCAGGATCAGCCTTTCTCAACTCAAATCCACGATTGGCAAGCCAACTCACGGAATCTTCTTGATCGTCTTGTACCGTCTCGGCTGCCTCTGCGGAATTGCGCCATAATGGATATTCGACTGTTCGTTTTCATGCTCGTGCTCCTCGTCGGCCATCCCTGGAATCTTCATCGGTCGGTTGAGAAGCGGTGTCGCGCCATGATCATGATCTTCGAGCTCGCGTCCAACATCGACGTATCCGTCATCATGTAATGTCACGCCCGTAGTCGACGGAACAAGTGTCATGCTCCCACTCTGTCGAGAGTCGGTTACGTTTGAGGTGGATGGGAACGGATTTTCGTAGCGCTCTTCGGGGATGGTGTTGTACACCGATCCTCGGCCGGCGTTCGCGCTCCCCGCATACGGATCATTGTACTGGCTGGTGAGTTGAACAAGTACGCTGCGCTCGGCGGCCGTTCGAATGGGTTCGGTGTCGGGGAGCTGTAGGATGACTGCAGATGAGGTGTATAGCTCTGGGGCGGTGGTGGATATTCTGTTGTCGGCTGTTGCTGCAAGCTTGGGGGCAGACCCGGCGGGTATGGCGTGCTCGACGGAGGGTATGGGTTGGGCGTCGTCGAGGGAATGTATGGGCTTGGCGTCGACGATGATCGGGGACCGGGGTTGTAAAATTGGTCGGAGTGGTATGGGTCTGCTGGCAGAGGCGGTGAGAGGAGGCTGTTACATAGATAATTAGCTCTAGTCAGAATTATTGGGTGGTCACGAACGTCGGGATAGCGCCACTGGCACTTTGCAAATGGGCTTGCGGTCGTCGAACGGCCAGTCCATTGTGCAGGAAGTTACCTCGTGCAAGTCACCTTCGGGTAATTTAGTTATTGACATCATGCCAGGAGCTACGTAATCAGAGTAAGCGCCCGCATCAAGTCCCAATGCGGCGCTGTCAGGACGCTTTCATGTGCCCCTCATGCCGACGTGAGCGCTTTATTGGCTCTTCCATATCTAATAGGATAAAATACTGGCTAGTCAAGAGAGGAGAGACACAAAAATATTATCTTTTCCCACATTGACGGGTTGTGAGAAACTATGTGAAATCGAAAGTGCTCGTTACACCCACTCACATAGAGCATATACATTGAGCATTGTGGCCGTGCGGAATCCCGGTGGTAAACTTATTTTTTTTAAATTATTTACATGTATACTATTTGAGTGAAGTTGCTGTGGCACGGCTTCGAGTCTGAGAAGTGCATGAGAAGTTTACTGAAAGGGTGCGATCACTGCAAGTGTCAATGGAGGCACAGCCAAAAACAACACTGGGAACGCAAAGCTGGTTCGCCCACTCGTATAGGGGGTCGGGTCGATAAGCTATCGGGCCTCTGTTCAACTATCGAGTGAAGGTTATATTGGCCCTAGCTAGAACCAAAATTATGTCGGTCCTTCATACTGGAAGCCAATATCTCTAATAATGCCTAATATTGTACTGAATCGCTACTAGACTACAATGCTTGGGATCAGCCAGTCACTAAGATGCCTCGAAGAACAGGTCTGTGACGAAGATGAGAGAAAAAAGGGAAGAAGCGACGAAGATATGGAAATGTCACCATTTCCGCCACACCATGGCGAGCTTATGACCCCCTCCCCCCCGACCCCTCCACTCGCAACACCATTTTGTCTAGAGCCTGATTGATTGCAACACTATTGTGAGACGGGAGGCTAATCAAGCAAATGGAGAGTTGCAAATCGGAGAGACAGAACAAGGCAGATTCGAGAAGATTGTCGAGCGCAAATACATGCGGGCTGATGAGAGGGTCGCTTGCCGGCGGGGGTGGCGTAGAAATAAAAACACTGGCCGAGCGGATATCGTATTTCCGGGGCTACGCTTTGAACCTAGACGAAAAGTACTCAATGTTGGCGTGAGGGGGTTTGGGCTGGCGCATTCCCCTCGGGAAATAGTATCGGTGGTGGATGGAGCACTGGGACGAAGAACGAGCGGGCATGAAGTTGAGGAGTTCAAGCATAGGAAAGCACCATACTGAACATGAGCCAGCGATGCCGTTCTGGGAAATATATACGAGCATTCGTGTGGTGTTGAGGGTAATGGCGATTGCTATTCTGCTGCATGTGTGAGCACAACCTATCGCACCAACAAGGTACTCGCACGGGCTCGCGTCTGTACAGGGCTAGTCTCCCATCAGAATCTGCACAGATTCCAGTTATGAGCGATTCTCTGTTCATAACACCGAAAGACCAACCGAGTGGCGAACTATACTTGCGCCGGTGGAGCAGCACAGCAGGCGCGAGAACGTGTATCGAGTGCGGTATTACGCTCTGGCCGAAGCAGCTGCGTCGTTGAATGGTCTGTAGCGTGTGTCGGCAAGCTCAGACGTGGCGATTGAAGTGTGTCAGAATCCAAAGTGAAGAACGTGTTTTGGCTTTCCGACCCGATACAGTCCGTGCCGACGAGGCGGGATCACGCAGCAAAGAACTGATATCGTCGTTTAGGGGGGCAACAAGTAAAACGTTGCATAGTGGGGCGGTGGAAATGGCGAGCCTGTGGAGAGTGAGGATCTCCCAAAGCACGGATGGCCTGGTCCATGTGCCACGAGCGTCAAATAGGGATAGTGAAGTGCTTGGCTGTTGTCAAAATGACGGCAGACCCGTATGTTGCTACACCAAGTCAGAGACATGGAAGACAGTTGGGAGAGGTACAGGCGATGCCGTGCTTGGGTAGGCAGAGGACTGTTGTGAGCGAGAGTCACCCAGCGATCAGGGCGCTCACCATCGTGGTCGCAAAGAGAACGTAAGGCCGTGGAAGCATGGCACGTGACGCAGGCGGGGCGAGCCGTGGATTCAGAGCTCACGCCCGCATCCACAGTAAGAGATATTGCTAGACCCAGTGAACGGATCCACATATTGCACAGAAATTTTTGGTATAGGTGAGAGGTTAAAAGGGATATTCACGCTTTGGCTGGCAATGATTGATCTACCAGAGCCGGGCGTTCATCCTCAGTCAGAGTGTTGATTTACTGTCCTACAGAGCGTCATTCTTGAACTGCGGATAAGTCGTGACATGAAAAAATATTTTTTCGTCATTTAGGGTACTGGTACATAAAGTAGAATAGTAGAGAAAGTTGTGCAAGCTAAAACTTGGCCCTACAATCTGTCTGCTTCCTTACTTGCGTCTGCCGCTTCCTCGTCCCAATTGAGCACTGCTAAAACTCTGGAATGCACGCGAAGAGCATCTGTCAAGTCTTGAGTAAAATACAATGGACGATCAGACACCAGAGATCTGTAGAGCTGTACCGACTCCTGGATGACCGGAAGCGCATCCTGGTAACGACCGAGATTGCTAAGACCCAACCCAAGGTTATAAAGACTCATAGCAAGGTCAGGGGTATGTGCCGCTGGACTCTGTGCAGTGAGCTTCCGACTGATCTCGACCGCCTCTTCTATCGCTGCGAGTGCCTCATTCTGTCGACCCATGTCGGACAGGCATAGGGAGAGGTTGTTGAGAGAGTCAGCAAGGACGGGAGTGTATGCGGCTGGTCGTTCCACAGCTAGTCGTCGATGCATCTGGACCGCCTCTTCTATCGCTGCGAGTGCCTCGTTCTGTCGACCCATATCGGACAGGCGAATGGAGAGGTTGTTGAGAGACTGAGCAAGGACGGGAGTGTATGCGGCTGGTCGTTCCACGGCTAACCGCCGATACATCTCGACCGCCTCTTCTATCGCTGCGAGTGCCTCGTTCTGTCGACCCATATCGGACAGGCGATTGGAGAGGTTGTTGAGAGACATGGCAAGGTCAGGAGTGTATGCGGCTGGTCGTTCCACAGCCAGTCGTCGACGCATCTCGACCGCCTCTTCTATCGCTGCTAGTGCCTCGTTCTGTCGACCCATATCGGACAGGCATAGGGAGAGGTTGTTGAGAGACTGAGCAAGGACGGGAGTGTATGCGGCTGGTCGTTCCACAGCTAGTCGTCGATGCATCTCGATCGCCTCTTCTATCGCTGCGAGTGCCTCGTTCTGTCGACCCATATCGGACAGGCGATTGGAGAGGTTGTTGAGAGACGAGGCAAGGTCAGGAGTGTATGCGGCTGGTCGCTCTATAGCCAACCGCCGATACATCTCGACCGCCTCTTCTATCGCTGCTAGTGCCTCGTTCTGTCGGCCCATATCGGACAGGCAACTCGAGAGGTTGTTGAGAGACATGGCAAGGTCAGGAGTGTATGCGGCTGGTCGTTCCACAGCCAGTCGTCGACGCATCTCGACCGCCTCTTCTATCGCTGCTAGTGCCTCGTTCTGTCGACCCATATCGGACAGGCATAGGGAGAGGTTGTTGAGAGACTGAGCAAGGACGGGAGTGTATGCGGCTGGTCGTTCCACAGCTAGTCGTCGACGCATCTCGACCGCCTCTTCTATCGCTGCGAGTGCCTCGTTCTGTCGACCCATATCGGACAGGCGATTGGAGAGCTTGTTGAGAGACGAGGCAAGGTCAGGAGTGTTTGCGGCTGGTCGTTCCATAGCCAACCGCCGATACATCTCGACCGCCTCTTCTATCGCTGCCAGTGCCTTGCTATGTCGTCCCATACTAGACAAGCCGACAGAGAGGCTGTCCAAAGACCGTGCTAGCTCAGAAACATTCATCTCTGATGGTTCATTGGCGAGCTGACGTCGCATTTCGACCGCCCGTTGAATCGAGTCCAGGGATTCCTTGTGTTGCCCAAGATTGTAATAACAAGTAGACACACTATGAAGCGATTTTGCAAGTTCAACCACGTATACACCAGGTTCATCATCCGTCAACTTCTCGCATAGTTCAACCGCTTCTTGAGCCACGGCTAGCGCTTCCAGATGGCGACCGAGATCACTATAACAGCTCCCGAGACTCGTGAGTGATTGAGCCAGGTAGGCCCAGTCTGCTGGTGATCCATGCGATGCAAATCGGCGACGTATATTCACAGCTTGCTCTATCGAATCTAGCGCGTTTTCCCGATCTCCAAGCTGCTTGCCGCTCCAGCTTTTTTTCTCGAGTGCCAATGCCAAGCTCCTTTCATAATGTTCAGGATCACTTTCCGCCTGCGCACGGTATATCTCGACCGCCTGCGTTGCCAGTATGAGTGACTCTTCCATCCTATCCTCGTGTTTGAGCCAATCAATCAGTGCAATGCACGCCTTGGCATACACCTCCCGCGAGTCTCGTATCTGAGACTTGTTCTGTACGTTGAAGCTATCCTATATCGCCCATCAATTGATATAAGCAGAGCAAGTACAGCCCGGGTTACGACCTACTTCTGCTCGTCTCCATACATGTGCTATATCCCGACACTTTCCATACGACGACACTAGCTCTAGCCACTTCACCAGGTTGCGCTCCAGGAACTGCGATAGCACACCTTGGATCCCGTTCAGACAGTCATCGTCTTTGACATGGTCCGGCCAGAACCGGCAAGCATACCATAGCGCCTCGGATACTTCGCCCGCTGCTGGCTTTGGTATACTCCCTTTTGTTTTGCTTTGAGATGCAAGGTATCCAGAGATCGATAGACCAGTCTCTAACGTCGTGTTCATCATATTCAAGCACAGAAGCCCCAGCTTGGCACTATTCTCCTTCTCGGTGATCCGAAAGCAGGTGTGGTTTGGAGAGCCTGAAAACCGTAGTGTAAGATAATCTCGCAACGACTGGTGCAGCATCCGCACTGGCTGGCTCGTACGAGTCGTCCTGCTCATCCCGGTCAGGAGTGGGCTTAGCCGCATTAGTGTAACCTCGGAAACCAGTGGTTGCCTACGATGGAGCTCTTCCATAGCCGATATCGTCATAGGAGTCTTGCTCGCAATCGCAGTGCCCATCACGATATGGTAGCCTCCGACGAACACCTTGTCTCTCCAGTTGAAAGACTCGATGATTAACCCATACAGCCTGTCCATCTTCTCTTCCGCTGTGATGGCTGCTGGGTCAGATGACGACAGCAGTTCCGCGAGTTCAGACGTTGGGTCACTAAACTGACGCAAGTATTCGCACACGGTAGCAATCCACTGGAACAGTCCCCCAGCCCTTTCAGTTAGGCTGATTGTGAGTGCCTCTCCAGGCCAGTCATCTCCAAGTATCATATCTCTTGCCAGTGCGTGTAGCTTATAGGGTACGAACAACGACATATCGCTCATATTCGCTTCGTCCCCGATATCTAGATCAACCATTCGGACGTGAGACTGGTCGCATAGGCTGGCTAGTTCGGGTCGCATGCGAGATGTCAAAAAGATGCGAAACATACGGGGCAACTGGCCAGCTTTATCTCGCAAGATCTCCAGCAAGCAATTATCCCAAGCCTCGTCCAAGGCGTCAATAACAATCACAACCGGTTGAGTGAGCGATGTCTTTTGAGACGGCTTTAGTATCAGCTCCACAAACTGGTTCATGATCGGAGCGGAAGGCAAGCTACAGTCCTCCTTGATGGCGATCGCTACCCGTTCCGCGATGTGACTATCCCTCCGACTCAGTTCGGCGGCGATGGTAGAGAACAGAGCTTGAGGCGAGTTCCTGCCTTCGGTCTCGCGGTCAAAGAAGAACGACGAACCGAGCTGGTGCTTCTCGGCGCATATGCCGGCTATGGTATGTGAGACTGTCGTTTTACCGGCCCCAGCAACGCCAGTGAGCAGCATGATCGTTGCTTCGGCTGGTTGTTTGGATGTGTTCAGTTGGGAACAGCCGTCAATCCATGCGACTATGCGCTCAATGAGCTTGACTCGAGTGTTCTCCAAACACGACCGCGACATGTCCCACGAAGCCCCTTTTACGCTCCGTAGCCTGTCGAGAGTAGCATCCTGGGCGAAGGACGATACGCCTCGTTCGACGTTGTATACTTTACGTTGTTTTTGCAGAGAGAAATAGAGGGAATTCCCGTCGTCAGTCACATATGTTTATACACATCAAATGCTTCCTAACAACTCACATGTGTTTGTGTTCTCTCGTATTGCATTTAACGTGTGCTCCACGTTGACGGAGGTTCCAGCTGTAACCCTGACCTGAAAACCGGGGATCAGATCAGCATTGACAAAAATACATCAAAAGCACATTCGAACACACCTGAAATAGGGCTATAGCCCCTTCTATCCTTACCTTCATGCCTTCTATGAGGTTTGGGTCGTGCCTAAATCTTTGCAGGCGCTCGTACCAGGGCAGTGCTCGCTCCCGCTCTATATCATCAGCGATGCCCGAAATGACTCTGACAGTAGCAGCATTGAGAGTCGGCTATGTTTTACTCAAGGTCGTCGAAGTGAAACCTACAGTTGTAAGCTCTCTAGGCTTTTCCTTGTAGCACCATCTGGCACGTCAGTTCGAGCCATCAACTCGACCACAGTAGTTACAGCATCCCGCACATAAACTCCCAGTGCTTTCCATTCGTCGGTGTTAGAGCTGAAAGCCTTTGCTGAGAGGTAAGTATAGAACTCGAGATCCGGACTATGCCCTAACCTTGACCACCTGGATGATACGCAGCACATCCTTGGCAGCACTCTGCAACGGAGGAAACACATTGGGGGATTCTGCTACCGCCTGTATTAGATTCAGAGCTATGTTGGCCTTGACATTGGTTGCCCGTCGGGACGACATGGTGGTCGAGACTTGATTGAACCCTGAGATGCGCCTCGTTTTTGGGATGGAGGCTGTGCCCTCTATCTGGCATCTACGAGCGCCTCCTTACGGCCCAACACGAGCACGCACCGGAGGAAATTATCTTGTCTATCTAGCCTAAACATTTTGAGCGAAATCGCATGGCAACGAGAAGGAACGATTGCTAGTAGAAGTTCGAATATCCCACCCTTCGTACCACGTCAGTTTGGGGAAAATGAATAGCATACTATTGTTGATTGTGGGAGACTCACGTTTGAAACAGTGATCAAGCTTCAAAACCAATATTTCAGGAGATACTCCTCAAGATAGATAGGGTTGACATTGAAAGCGGGCAGCACACTGATCGACCAAACTGGAGACCAGGGTCATGACCGAGTTCAGGCTCAAACCCCAACTTGAATGTCATAAATAAGACTAAATTCACTACAGGTATCTCACACGAAACCACATCACTTGTCCAATTATAACTACGCCGGATTCTGATTTCAGCATCTACTCGCCGGCGAACAACCGAATAATCATATACGCTGTTGAACCAATGAATCGGAACCCTTTTTATCCTCGATAAGCACAGTATCAAAAGATAGTTGTACGGAACTCACCAGCTAGCGCAGCGACCGAGAACAGTATAAACGCCATGTATCCTCCGACGGCCTTGTTCGCGCTCGATGTAGCGTTTGGGCCGATGGCAGAGGTAACAACAGCCGCCAAGAGTCCCTACACCCGAATCTGGTCAGCCTTTACTTTTTCATGAGACACATGCGACTTACATTACTTAATGTCCAAGACAGCAACACGCTATTGCAACTCGTCAGTCGAATCACAGCAATCTAAACCTCGAGGAACTCACTTGGTCCTGAAACTCCTATAGTAATCCTCTTGCTTCGTCGCCGCATCACGTTTTTGTTCAACTACAGGTGGCTTGGAGTCTAGGCGCCCCTCATCAGCAGGTAGCTCCACGAAGAGAGTAAGGAAACCCACTCAGTACAGCCATGGCGTCTTCGTACGCAGCATTGATATCCCGTTGATCAGTTGGGACACTCGCTTCGACCGTGCCCTTGTCCTTGCCTGTCGAAACCACGCCGAGATCGGTGCTGACCTTGTTGTCACCCTTGGTACCCCATGATACATCGTGCACGTTTGCAAACTATCGTCCTACAGTTTTAACATCTCAGCGCGAAGAACATGCAAGTGACACTCACGGCATAAACGTTCAAAACGTTAATATACGAGGGTGCCATCAGCAAGTATTGAATGAACGATGTGATCATATGCCATGGTTCCAACTAGATGGTCGAATCAGCGTCTGCACTCAAGGGTGATCACCAATAACGAGCACTCACGAACAACAGCGAGGCAACGATATACAGCCCAAGAGTTGCAGCAATGGATACTACCACGTTTCGGAAAATCGCGTTCGAAAAGAACGTTCCAAAGTTGATGTTAGTTTCTTGCGATATTTGGTTGACAGATCTTATAGCCAAGAAGAACGCAGCGAACTAGTACCCCACCCGTTAGCTCTACAAGACATTTACTGTAATTGAGATTTCGCCTACTGTCATGTAGATAGTAATCAATGCAAAGCCGATAAAGGACATGGTGTATCCCAACTTGGAACTGTCTCCAACGTTAGTACCTACTTACACATTGACATGTCGAGACTCACCCTTGAGGCCGGTTACCCAACGACAACAAAAAACACATCGTCAACATTCCGAGATAAAAGTAATTGAGCACGATGTTGAAGTAGTGAATCGCCTTTGGTCCAAGCTGCTCCATCGATTGGGTGAGAATCACAAACGCAATGTAATAGTTGCCCTATCCAAAATCACAGTAAGGATTTGAGTAGCATCTTGGTGAAATGAAGACATACGAGAGCAAACCATGAGAAGATCAAGTTGAACGTCTGGTAGAACAGCTCGACGTGGATCCAGAATTTACGTCCAAACGAATGAGAGCTTCGATAGATATAGTTGAACTTGACGGTCGAATGCACAGCTGCACAACAAATCAGTGAATGTCATATCAGACCTAGAAATGACAATACGTACCAGCAAAGAAACTACCGTTCAGCCATCGACGACGCTGACTGACTAGCTCAGGCACCTGATCCGGCACATCTGTCACTGCGTACGCGCTCTTGACATAATGCAATATCCACGAGGCGCCCAATTTGGACACTAGCTCCCAACAAAGGATCTATGCCCAAGACCCTGTGAGTATAGCCTCGCAACAAAAAAAGACGGCACTCACACGATCCTCGGCAAGATACATGTTCGCAGTAAAGATATCCGCGCCAGCACCATGCATCTTTTCACCCAAGAAATACTTCTGAAGCGGTCCCTCACCCGTCGGGTCATTCTGAAGCGCAATATACCTATACCCCTCATCAACATCCCAAATCCCTTCGAAACCCTCAACCAAACTCACCGATACGCAGAAAACGCACCCGGAAGCACAGTGATATACCCGAACACGCTCTCCAACGGTTTATCCAAGATGTTCGACATCTTGTACTCGAAGTTCTGCGCAGCCACCAGCGGGTTCAGCAAGTTTTTGCCCCATGGTCCTTTATCAGCTACGATTTCTCCACAGGCACCTCCGACGTTCGAGTTGATGTCAAATGCTTTCCAAAGATGGTAAATACTGGTCGGACCTGGGCGTGTGCCGACGTCGAGAAGGACACAAACATTTGGCTCGAGGACACGACCAAACGCGTTGAAGAACCATCTGGTGCGGGGTAGAGTTAGGTTGGGGGAAGCGATGTGGGAGGGAGAGGACGAACCGGTGGCTGTTGATCTTCTTCTGATTCTTCTCCTTCAAACAGAATATGATCTGACAAGGCACGATCCCGCGTTCGGCACCCTCGATCCTCATCGAAGGTGTCACCGAAACTGTCAACGTCGATCGTATATGAGTATCCAAAAATAGCTTATGATATTTTAAATCCGAGAGCGAGATGACCGAATTGATCGGGGAAGAAGTATGAGGATGTAATAGAGAAAGGGGGACGCACTCTGGGTTGTGTACTCGTAGATATGTGCCGTGACTGGCTTTTTGTCGACAACATTCTTGGCAACACCGTCCTGATAGACGCCCATTGCCGCAATCGTACTCAACGTACGCGAGTTGATCTTCAGACGTCCGTCGGAGACTACACACACTACCACCTACATCCAGTTCGCCAATGAATATCCGGTGTCGAGTTTTACAAGAGGTAGAACGCACCTTTTTCCAACCTTCCTTGGACCATGTCTTACTCCGCTCTCGTGTACACAGATGCTTGATGTTTTGCATCACACCGTGCATTGTACGTGTGAAAAGCTCTTCATCTTCGTTGTACATGGTCATGACGATGAATAATTCAGTTCGGCGCGGAGGGTCATAGAGACGTTGGCGGAGTGTATAGTTTTCTTCCTGTAGTGGCAAATTAAACACGATCCAAGGAGAAATGATAGGCAAGCACTAACCAAGAAATCATTCGGGTCGCACGTCGCAGCCGTATACCTCATATGCGTAAACTCTCGATCATTCTTGAGCGCGCACATGTCCAGCAGTTTACTCGGCACAGCATTGTCGAACACAAGATTACCATGGTACAGCCTGCCGACCCCAGGATCAGCCTTCCGAAACTCAAATCCACGATTGGCAAACCAACTCACGGAATCTTCTTGATCGTCTTGTACCGTCTCGGCTGTCTCTGCGGAATCGCGCCATAATGGATATTCGACTGCTCGTTCTCATGTTCCTGCTCCTCGTCATCCAGCCCTGGAATCCTCATGGGTCGATTGAGAAGTGGTGTCGCGCCATGATCTTCGAGCTCGCGTCCGACGTCGACGTATCCGTCATCATGTAATGTCACGCCCGTAGTCGACGGAACGAGCGTCGTGCTCCCACTTTGTCGATAGTCGGTAACATTCGAAGTAGATGGGAACGGATTTTCGTAGCGCTCTTCTGGGATGGCGTTGTACGCCGATCCTCGGCCGGCGTTTGTGTTCCCGGCATACGGATCATTGTACTGACTTGGCGAATTGAACGAGTACGCTGCGCTCGGCGGCCGCTCAAACGGGTTCGGCGTCGGGGAGCTGTAGGATGACTGCGGATGGGGTGTATAGCTCTGAGGCGGTGGTGGGTATGCTGCCGTCGGTTGTTGTTGCAAAATCGGAGGCGGACCCGGCGGGTATGGTGTGTGCGACGGTGGGTATGGGTTTGGCGTCGTCGAGGGATATGGGTTCGGCGTCGACGACGGTGGAGGACCGGGGTTGTTAAATTGATTATAGTGGTACAGATCTGCCGGCGGTGGGGGCGACAGAGGGTGTCGGTATTGTTCGTCCTGATAAATAATCAGCAGAATTCAGAACTTTTGGGTGATACACACGTCGGGGTAGCGCGACATTGCAGAAGTGCTTGTGGTCGTCGCGGTCGTCGGGCGCTTTATGGATCCAGGGCGGGCAGTGCTCACTCGCTAAGCGTATTGCCTCAGGGACAATTAGGTAAGCAGGCCGTCCCTGTCTTTGGACAGAACCTAATACCACCCACGGCTGCGGGTTGCGGTGACCCACAACGTCTTGGCCGTAGGAACCAGTAGACCGCACTGCTCCAATATCACAACTGGGATACCGGCTCACTACCCTCGACCGGCCAAGAGGACCGCTAGGCTCCTTGATTGTGCTCGAATTCGGGAGCAACATTTGGCTGTCAGAAGCTGATGACCGACCATGACCTGCCCGTCCTAAAATTAGAGTATTTTACTCATACTTAATCCAGCGATTGATACGTAGCAGGCATAGCTATATGATTCAGTCGCCCGAGAGGAGCCTCAGCTCCAAAACCACCTACTTTTGGCCGGCATGCTGCACCTTGATTCAAGGCAGTGCCTCGGACAGTGAGCATAAAAACTTATCATCCAATGCTAACTTCGCGCCTCCTTTGGTCGTGCTGATCATATCAAATTCTTAAGGATCGGTAGCTCCACCTAATAGTAATACTGCCGTAGTTAAATCATGGTTGCCCCCCAGCCTTTTTCTCATTGAGGGTGCCTATTGATAATCACTAGTAGTAACAGACCCATGAAATACACTAGCTTCGGACAACTCGGTTCGAGTAATTGGCCTGCATATAGCCTGGCTACCGGTTTTCATAGGATTCATTAGCTAGAATCGGTGGTCGCTGAATAGGGAATCTCAGTGTAAACGTACAGCACTAACCCTTAATCAGGCGCTCCCCTTGGGACCGGTGTTACGTGCGCGTACACACGTATGTGCTAATACAAGCTTACTCAAGTGGGCAGGTGAGCCATATTACACGCTCAATTCCAAATTTCTGTTTGAAAATGAACAATATAATCAGAGGCATACGATTGTTTCGAGTGAATCCTTTTATAATTCACGGGGATGTCCTTGAGTTTTGACCGGAAAAACATCATCGCGGACAGTTCGACTGAGAAGAGCTCGACTAAGGTATACTCGCGCATGAATGGGGATACGGTGGTAATATTAGCCTGAAAAATAATCACGCAGAGCTATACACATGCTATTGAGGCGGGCGTATGCTTCCGTACACCGTAGAACCGGGTGAAATGCGTTGATTCATCACACACAGCGATCTCCATCGGCTCATAGCGATCAGGGCGGTCTCCACAGACCATATGGCTCATCAGCCATCGCTCACGGACCACCAGCGTCTGATCGCGCAAAGCCGTCTCGGTATGAGGGTCATTTTCTTGGGGGCCATTTTGCGTGCACCTTCAATGAGTTTGTGTTAGTAAAAGGTACTAGTAGTTCTAGCCTCCATGACGCGGAGTTTTCAATGACGACAAAGAACAGCTAAACTCTTATTTTCATCCCACAGAATTCACTCAAGATTCATTTCATTCACACAAGGACCTGACCTGCTACTATTCGACTAGATTGTCGCTTACACGTTGATCCACGTGCCAAGACCAGAGCCAACGCTAGCTTTGACCGCTTCAGTGGCTGGGTTAAACACCGTGTTAGCCACCGTGGAATTCAAGTGGAAGGATATACATACTTGTAAACTGCGAGAGCGGGGGAAGTACGGGCATGAAACCAGTGAGTATGGTGTTTCAGCGTGAATAGATATACTTGAGCTTACGATGCAGCCGCTCGTTCCCTTGGTGGTCACTACAAAAAGGCGACCGAGCACAAGCCTCGACACGTAAGCTTGCACGCCGTCCAGTGTCCCATAAGGCTTAGCATAGCCTGGGATGGGTTGCGCTAGTTCTGGTTGTAAGTTTCTGTTTGGGGAACTTACAAAAATTAGCGAGCTTACTGGTCGAGACGGCCACGTAGAACTCTGGGTTCGTATTAGTACCAGTTGTGATGTTGATTTTTCCGAGCCCGTTCGCTGAGGTCAGTTGACAGCTAGCCTTATCCGGGAGTAGTGACGTAGTGGGGTCAAGTTTGAAGACGGCAGAATTCTTTTCCACTCGTTTGAGCAGCTCCTTGAAGAACTCTTCATCGACCTCGCCGTTCTCGCCGCGTTCCTTCGCGAGGGTAATGCTCTCGGCTTCAATGTCGTTGGCCAACTGGTTGGCCGTCAACAGGTCAAGATTGTCGGGTTGAGACATTGCTTGTAGGAGAGGTAATAGAGGAAGTGGATTAAATGTTGGGATGATGGAGTTGGTACGAGGGACTTGTCCTGGCTTTATACCTGTGGGTCACGGGCGGCCGCAATGCTAAACCTCGAGGACAAGGATGCCGGTCAACGGATAGATTCACCTATCCCATTTTGCAAATCCTATTGAATAGGATGAGCAAGCGGGTCCCGTGAGGCACGAGGACATATGACGAGCCCGAGCCTAGTGGACAAGACTTACTGTAACGGGAACAGGCAGATTCTTTTCTCTACCAAACAAACGGACAAACGGTGAATCGGTCTCGGATACCTTCCAAGATCGCGCAGGACTGTGATCTCATAATGAAATGGGATTTTGACGAGGCAGACAAGAACGCATGGCTCGGCTCACGCTCGTCGCGTTTTTGCGTCCTGCATGGCATTCTTCTTGCGCTGAAGTCATATAATACTTCAAACAAGCAACTTAATGTCCTCTGAATCTCAGGTGGCTAATATAGAATCAACGCATTGCTGGAGACACACAACATGAACTCCGAGTGTTATTTTAGTATGCATTCTCTGTGCCTATTTGGGCAAGTGCGCAAAAATCAAAAATCAAAATCTAGTTTCGAGTGTTTGCCATCGCAGGTATGGAGGCGCAAAACTCAGAGCGTCTAAGGTCTGTTGTGTTTGATTTTCATTCCCTTCTACCAGGGCAAGGGTAATTGTGAGCAGGGGGTTACTAACCAAAGAAATAGATTATAAGACATCTGAATTGGCATCGTGTCGACGATCATTGTTTGTCTAAGGATTTTCGATGGTTATGCTACCGTTGTTCACCCCGTCGTATTGCATCAATCCTAGAATCCTTGCCCGAATCTTCCGTGTGCTTGGACTGGCATAAAGGTTATGAAAACGTGGATCCCACGATGCTCTAACGTAGCCACACCGGTGAGCATATATACATCAGCTATATGCGGGGCTAATATGGTCCATGAAGTAGGGAGCGCCTGTAGCCGCACCTAGCTGACACACAACCTGGAATAAGGAGCTAGGTGGGCGAGTTGGGGATTTTGAACACCAGCTCTTCGCCAAGCTTAAGTCTGCAGTGATACACGAGGCTCATGGAAAGCGGACACACATCATGGTCATTCACCACGTTTGGCACCTCAGGCACTGCGACCTCACCCACCAGGGAGGTTGTCACGATAATCACGATCTGTGCCGCCTATAGTCAAGACCATACGTCCACCTGATCGAACTATTACATGGTAATCGGCAAATGAAATGCCCAAACTGACTCGAGGAGCTAGTATAGGCGTGTCCGGCCATGGCCAACCGATAGGCACAACCAAATGAGTACGTAATAGCCTTTGTTCAATCAATGGCCACGGTCTCCTTAGCTGTCATCGGAGGAGGGATAGCCGAACCGGTAGATCAGTCCGCTTTGTTACCAGAATATAGATCTCTGTCGAACAGCTGAATGCCACACGCTCATCAAGCCTGGACGGAGATCCGCTCTATTTTTATGATCATTTGACTATCATGTCATAAGCTTTATCGTCAAGAGGAGTAAACGTGCGCACGCTGGTCAAAAAACCCAAAGGTTCGCGTATATTCCTTGTCGAGACTAGTCAGGGGTCGGTGGAAACAACGACGAGCACGTCCCGCTTACCCCTGGCTCAAATTTGCTCAAACGGCCTACGGTATGAGCAAGGTCCTCATATCGCAATCCATCTCCTCCGGATGAATGCTCGAATGTTTAACATATTATCTCAGGAATAAACTGGGTAAACCTATCGCGACTGTCTCTGCAAGTGGTTGAATGTCGCCTTCATAATAACCCGAGCAGATCGAACGTACAAACGGAAAAGACAAAAGAGAGAGAGAGAAAACGGAAAATAACAAAACAAAGCAGACAAAAAGAAAAATCACAGCCCGGGGCGAACAAGACGAGGAAACAGAAGCAAGGAGAGAACGGAACAGGAGAAAAAAGCAGAAAGCGAAGGAGAGGGAGCAACGACAGAAAAAGAAACGAAACAGGCCTTAGCAGTGAGTCTTAAACGAGCATGGGCCAGAAAAACAGGGCCGGAGCGGAGGGTAGCGCGCGAAAGAAGACGAGAGATACAGTCAGTGTACTTCTCGAGAACTACGCCATTGCTCAACTAGCTCCACTCACCTGGCGCGCGAAGAGGGGGTCACCCGCGGGGTGCAGAGAATGCAATTCTGACTCCGTTTCTACGCGCTGCCGAGGTGAGTCATAGCTCCAGCGGAAGTATGAGAGGAGGGCACCCACTTTCATATATCCATATTCGAGATCCCTACTCCGGAAGGATATCATGCACGGAAGAGTGCATCCTTCAAGAGTATTGAATATGGGTAGATGAAAAGTCTAGGCTGCAAGACCCTGTTGGAGCCGATGCGCCTGCCTAGTGGTCTTGCAAGGAAATGGCCAGTGGACCGTACAGCGAGGCAACGCATATATGGGGCGAAGGGCGCGGCGCTTCACGCACGATGGGTTTTCTCGCGTGCCTAGGACCCGCGAGACTGCGCCAAACATGGACTCAACAGATAAAACGAACGTATATATTACCGTAGGACCCCGGGGAGTGGAACGGGTTTGGGACGTCGCCCATTCTGCGCTTGAAACTTTTTGTAGATATCATGTAACCACCGAGTAGCATTACCTGTTGCTAAAATCTCAACGCAGACGGCAATGTAATTTGTTCTGGGACAGCTTACATGCGCTATGTGGCCCTACAAACACTCATACCGGACACTTCCCATTATCATTTCTGCGCCGAAAAATTGACAAAACCTATATTGTTATAGGCGCTAAGCTGCCAACAACGCGTACAAAGGTAGCCGCTCATCAAATTCACGTGGTTGCATGGCCCAAGACAGTTCTCGAACTTCCCTCCCTCTTCACATCCCTCCTTGTCTGATTACCCGGATAACAATACCATCAAATTACTATATGGATCCCGCATCCCGCAAAGTCTTCTTGATACCCGAACTCGGGTCAATCATTTCAGCATTCAGTTCAAAACCAGATTGCGCTCGCCTACTTCGAACATGCAAGACACTCCATGGGGTGGCTGTTCCACTCGTATGGAAAGATGTGGATGGTGCAGAGAATATCCTGAAACTTATAAGCGGATCTTACTGGTGGAAATTTTCAAAGGAGATGGCGAGTATTAGAACAAAATAGACGAACTATGCTCACTGTTCTACCAGAGTCTCAAGCATAGCTTCAAAGCCAAAGACCCATTCAAACGGTTTGATCTTTACGGAGCTTATATTAAAACCCTAAACGTTTACGGATCAAAAGAAGAAATGATACAGGTCAATGGCTGGCGCCTCCTTTTATCTCGTGCGGCATCCAGCGTCTTGCTCCCCAATTTGCATACTCTCATTTTGCGAACGGCTTGTAATTCTAGCGGCCCAGATCAACCGCTATGGGTTCTAGCGCTTGCGTCTCCCTCTCTCGTGAACCTTTTGATTAGCCCGGCGGGCGTTTCGGAAGCCCCAAAGATTTCACACCTTGCTGCATCTTTTCTAATGAAATCACTCACTAAATCTCGTGCCAAAATTGAGACTTTGGGACTCTTTCCTGACGCAGAATACGGCAATCATGACGAAAACGGAGAAAGCAACTTTCTCGCCTGCCTATCGGGAGACCCGTTTTACACCTACGCTGCGAATATGACATATCTCCGCCAGCTTGTGGGCACTTCCGCCTGGTTGAAGCCTCCTTCAATCCAAATACTTGCGCAATTGCCCTTGCTTGAGAGTATTACTGCCTACCGTTCGGAGGATGAGTGCGAAGATGTCGATTTAAGCGAGGACTCGTTTCCTTCGCTCCGTACTTTATTATTACGTGGATGGTTTCCATCTGAATTCGATACCTTGATGGATATTGAGGGAATGGTCGGGAACTTGACGGAGCTCGACATCCAGCTTGATCTCACCCCATTTGTCGATGATGACGATCCCGATGAAGTACACTGGGACATGGAACAATTCTTTGATAATCTTCTTCAAGCACCGTTTCTCACCAAGCTTAGGATCGACCCTGACCCAACAGGTGAATTAAAAAGGACCTTTGTACTCGACGGCACATCGGTTAGAAGTCTGCGAAAACTTCCGCTCCAGCATTTGCACCTTGGGTCCATGCTAGTGGTAACGGACGCTTTCTCTGAGTGGTTTTGGCCGTCCATGATTAGCCTGCATATCCCAAAACAAACTGGCACATTGGTTACGGTGTACGAATTACTTCTTGTGCTACCAACTTTGGAGTCCCTGGAGCTTGAGTTACACCTAAAACCCGAACCAGCAGTCCAAAGCGCCCTCGTCCAACCATCCTTGCGAATTTTGAAGGCTAGCCCTGAGAGCCGGATATGCTCGGGATTTAAAGACATAGATTCCGTCGCACGGTAGGGAGCCAAGTCGATAATACTTGATTCAACTCACCAACCGCATCCTCACAGAATACTCCAGAAGATATTTCCAGGGCTGAATGAAGTTAGTTGGGGTGATGGGAAGGAAAAAAGCGCCACACAAATCGACACTTCACGTGAACGTGTCGATTTTTTGAACGGGCACCTGGCAACCCTCCGAGAACTCCAGACACTGAAGCAAAAGTAGATTTCACTGTTCAGTGTGCTTGAATCTTCAACATTTCATAGCTAATACTTCACTGTGTCTTTGAGACTAGGCCTAATGTTTCGATAATCCTGCACCAGAGGAGAAACGGAGGCACGCTGGGCAGCAAAGCAGTCCGATTTGGTATTATTATGTGTGTCTCGCATGTATTTATTCCGAAATACTGGTCTGGACCGGTGTATTTGCTACAAAACTAAGTGTCTGGATTCAACAAACAAGACTATAAGAAAAACGCATACAGGATCACATAAGCGAGAAGAAACCGAGCACAAAGGTTTCACTAAGCCTTTGGCGTCTGCTATCGTAAAGCATATTGTTTCAGATACATGCATCCAGTTCTGGGGCGATTTATCCCCCGATCCAGAGGGTCTCGTTCACCGTAGCCACGCGGTAACGCTCACGACCTCGTGCAAGTATATGAAGCATATTGCTAGATAAACAAAAGGAGGGATGGCGATCCCATAACATGCCTGCGATCTGCACAATGAGCGATCAATAAACTGGAAACACAACATATGTCTGTAAATAGTTGTACGGTATCAGAAGTTAGTGCTGTAGCCGGAACGTCCTGTAGTCTCGCAAAGGACTTCTGCTTTAATAGTAACACATACCTGGGCAATGCGATGTTGTGACGAGGCCTGCGGCCGTTGGGCTTTGCAGCGGTACTCGCTTGCTCATATCCCCAGGGATAAGTTAGGTAAACATGTTGCGCCCGCCTTTGTACGTCGTAGAATGCTGCTTATCGCCGCGGTTTGTCAAGACCCTCGACATGTTAGTTATAGGAACTAATGTCCACGCTGCCTGAAATATTTGATACGCTGCTCGGCGACAGCCCAAGTTTAGGCTGGCCGGCTACCTGTGGGTGAATACGTCCGTCCCCAAGCTGGATAAAGCATTAGCGTCTTTGTATAATTAATGGTGTTCACTCATGATGCATGAAATCATATGTTTTCGTGCCTACTAATCATTTAGGATATCAAAGCTTCATATTTGAACTACAGATTACATGCGGTTGTGCAGAGATAGTGATAGACATGCCCCCAGCCAGCGTATTCGTCCGTTCCCATCTACCAGATCTGCGGTATAGAACTGCTACGTCATAGAGATAAAAAATCCGCACATGTTGTTATACAGTGCCAAAGGTAAAATATCAAAGTGACACAGCTTGCGTGCCAAAGGAACGAACCACCAACCAAAGTGCCAAAGCACATATTTCACATGGTGCGTGACTTTCGCCAACCAGCTGCTACGCTCTCCACTGTGCGGTTACCAAACCCTCTTACACTGACAGCAGCCCCTCCTACGGCATGACCCACATCATCAACCATATTGTTTGAGAAGGAAGCGATCTGCGACGGAGAAAAGCAGCGCGGAACTGATGGAAGTCGCGACATAAAGGCTCGGACGCTGTTGGGCGCTGATGATTCGTCGAGTACAAAGTCCCATTGAGTTTGAATAGCGGCAGTGGTATGCGGCTCTAGCTTGACCTTATTCTCCTTTTAGCGGACGCTTCCCGGCCGGATTATACGGTATTGGACTTGACTCACCGGCTGGTCCCGAGTGCTGCTATTCAAACTCCAGGAAGCGTCCTCCCCCCAGACCTTGATCCTAGTCAGTTGTTAGCATCCAGCTGAGCCTTTACTTAAAGTATAGGACCGTACGTGAAACGACCAGGATAATCCCCTTCGCACCTCTTCACTCCCCACAAGGTCTTTTTGTCGATGGTCGTGATGCCGATGGTCTCGTCGTCACGTTTTGACACGTATCTATCGTCGAAATCCGCGGGGTGAATAGTATATGCGCCTGGATAACCGGGTTCCTCGCATCGCTTCAAACGCCACTATTTGTAGGCAGGTTTTGAGGTAGAAAAGTCAAATACTTGGGTATCGACATACCTTGGAATTGCTTCCTCCTGAAAAGTGGCTTTTCTTTTCATCTTTTCGGCTCAATGAAGCAAGCAAAAGGCCGTTTGCCAGATTTTTCACCGAAATGCTGTTGGCATAATAGGCATTATAGATGGAGAAAACTCCGTTATCGAGGTCGCCGTGTTGTACCACTGCGAGATATTTCATCGTTCCAAAAGCTTTGGCGTTTTCCTTGAATATTCGATCTATTTCCGAGTGGGGTTTGCAGTGGCTCACGAGCGAGCACACCATACGGTTCCAGTCCCCACCCTGACGTGCAAGCCACACGGGTGAGCTTTCAAATGGTTCATCAACGTGGTAGAATAAGGCGAGATCTTACCCTTTTCAGCAAACCACCAATGCGATAGAACCCTGGTGTGTTCTATTTACCATCCGTGGGTCATCTGAAAGTTTCAGGGCGAACGCCGGATGACGTACCTTTGTACGCACCCCTCCATGTTGAATCAGATTCTTGATGCCTGGAAGACTGCGATAACGGCCCATGTTTGTAAGGCTACCTCCTATGTCATCGGCCTCCTTGATGAGCTTATTAAAAAAAGCATCATTTTGTCTTTGATCCTAATACAGCTAACTGTAAGCATTATACTCGAGTATATTTATGAGGCTTACTGTCTCTTGAGTGAAGTGAGAAACACTACTGATGTCAGATTCTCCTTAAATCCTGTTAGTTTTATGTAACCAAAAATCCTAATAAGTGTCTGCATACCAGTCACTTCTTGATCCGAATGCCCAGGGCTATGTATCGTGTAACTTATAGATAACGGCTTCGATATTCCAACAAGCATACGCTTCAGGCGATAGTAAGGCGACTCGTGAAGCTCAATAGTTATAGTGGATCCGGCCCAAATCTCGCTAAGTGATAGGCATATCACACGTGATTTTAGTCTGCATATAATATAGGTATAGGTTTGTACAATGACTTGCCATTTGAAGTTAATGCGTCGAACTAAACCCCCTTCATCAAGCCTGATCTTGTGCACTTGTGTTTCGTCAATCATAATTCTTAACCGATCGTAGCGTTCTGAAGTGTCCCGTTTAAAATCTACACCTATAGAAATTTCTCAGCTATGGATGGCTCTGCATTCCTTACTGCCTGCACTGACTCAAGATCTCATGTTGCAGCAATAATCGTCCAGGCTGTTGCTCTTCCATCGCCAAAACCCAAGTGTAGAGCCCAAAGAGTAGCGGGTGTTTTACCTCGATTCAAGGACCCGGGAGGGCTAAATGGGGGATCAGACGATCGCATCTATATTTTGAGGGCATGAGCTGCAGTAACACGCTGTTACCGAACGGCTAGCACGCCACGAACACGAGGGATATCAGGAAGCGCGCGTGTGGTAAGACCTGATTTACTTACCTCGTGTTTGATGCCAGATCGTCATAAAGAAGTTATCAATATCTTACCTGTCGCATCCGAAACCTGAGAGAGGCGCATCCTCCACAGCTTCTCCATTGAAAAGTCACTGCCCGGTTCCCGCAACTATTCTATCCGCGAGGATCGGTAGCAGTGACAGGGAGGCTGAGTTGTGCCAGCTATCTGGTTTGGCTCCGGACGGCGTGTTTCATTTCGCGGCGCCCCTATTCTTCGGCCCACGCGTCGAATCTTTTGCTGTGCTAAAATACGAACCTGGTGGATTGATGTGCTCTCGCATGCATATCAACTCTCTGGTCGCGATTGGCTTGAAACTCCATACGCCATCGATACTTACTTTGGGAACAATCTGCCGGCTCCGCTAGTGCCTGTAACTCTCGTGAATCTAAATATTAATTTTGGAGGTCTACCTCGTGGGGTCCATGTGAATGCTTGGTAACTCAGGAACCTTGGAGGGTCAGAGATAACTAAAACGCGTTCCCGTTCATGAGGGAACCCAGCCTCGCGCGACTTGACTTTATACTCACGGAGCATTAAATAAACATGAGCACTGGTCAATCGTGGCGGCCCAATAAAACTCGCCACCCCGAAACTTGTCCTTCCATCTAGACGGTTAAACTGGAAAGCACTCGGCGCTAGTCATTATCGAGCTATATAGAGTGAGAGAGTTCTTGAAGACGGGCGGGCATCGTGGGTTGGTCGATGGTTGTGGAGTTTAAGCAATGCCAAACCGGCCGGGACTGCATAACGTTAATGTAATAAGAAATTCTGTGTTGACAGATTCTGATACTTCACTTACCTGAGCGTCTTCTTTGTGGTCTGGCGTTCGGGACCTTCACTCGCGATGATTTTAGAAAGGAGTTCGATTCAAATGGGGTTCTATACACGTATTGAGCGTGCCAAAGATCCCAAGGGTAAAATGCTTGAATGGGAAAATATCACAGACAAAAATAGTAAAGGAGAGGTATATAGGGTAAAGAAGGGGGCATAGGGGGCGAGCGCATGGACTTAGAAGCGGCCGAAACCAAAGCCACGGCGGGGTCGCATCCGCAGAGGGGCGTCAGAGAACACCCCAGGGGCTTCTTCTGCGTTCAGATCGAGTTGACTGCCGAAATGGGTAGCACGTTGCACCGCGATGGGCCGAGAGCGAGATGCGAAAGGGTTGAATCGCACGCTGGACTTGGCGTATGCGCGTATCGGGCCACGAGACGTTGTAGGAGCGGGTGGTGGAGTGGGCGCCTGGAAGCCACGATACGGATTGAAGGTTCGAGGTCCAACTCCGGTGTGGCGGAGGTGGTTCGGTGGGAGAGGGAGAGGCGACTTGTCGTCGTAGTCGCTGACCAGATCGGCGAGTTGTTCGGCATCGTAATTGACCATGAGTGTGCGGACGAGCGCGAAAAAGTTGAGGAGCAACTTGGTTTCGGCTAGTGTAAGCTTGGAGCGCTAGAGCTGGTTCGTTAGCGTTTGCTACCAGTGCGTGAGGTAGCCGTGACTGACCTTCCAGTGCATCGGATTCTTGCTTAGCATGGCACCGGAAATGCCAAGGGTAAAGAAGTCGTTGATGAGTTGGGCCGGAGCGTCCTGTAGTCGGTGATGGCCATCACTTAGGGAGTCTTCGACTTCGCCAGATTGAATACCACTCACCAAAGCGCTGTCGAACTGGAACTCCACGTCCTTGACGTTATAGACCGCGCAAAGAGCCGTAATCTCTGCGCTGAGGGAGAAGATAAGCCATGTGACGATAGGCTTGAGCTTGAAGCGAGGAGTAGTGCTCTGTTAGGGTAATCAGCTCGTGTTCAAGTGGGCGATGAATATGGTGAGACTAACCATGAGGACCATGACGTTCATGATAAGAGAGACGAGGAGGCTGATGGGTGTCTGGTCGAAGCCAAGCGCAACTAAGTCGAGGCCAATTTGACCTTTCAAGGTACCAGAGGGACCGGCGAAGTGAGCAGGCATGGTGTGAAGCTTTGTCAAGCGGGATGCTAGTGAGAGCGGACGAGGGATGATCTCCCCCCTCCGTAGTTTATATCCCAACACTCCCCTCGGTCCATCCAACGAGCAATCGGGCAATAAGTGCGAGTGTTATTGGATAGACCGAAGAGTAAATGAGGTCTGTGTGTTTGCGGATGTATAGGGAATGTTGAATGAGCCCAATGGAATGCTCGATCGAGCCATACGCTATAGAACTAAAGTGCGGGGGTGAATGGATGTCACATGCTAGGCGATCACTTTTTGATTGAAATATGAGGATATGACCGAGAGTAACGAGCGCGCCGAGCTTGAGCATATCTTGGACCCAGCTTGGAGTACTATCTTCCGGCGATCTTCCGGAATTCCGGTTGGCGTTGTTAGGGGATATGGGTTCGGCATCGATGACTGTGGAGGACCGGGGTTGTTAAATTGACTAGAAACGCCCACTGGCGCGGGCAGGGCACCTTGCTCTCATGTGGTTCGATTGACATGTTATGTAGTCCTTCAGTTGAATAAAATGTACTAATTGCTGGATAGAATCCTGTTTCGAGTTATCAAAACTCAGTAATGGCTCTCATAATATAATGTATTACGGCTCGCTTCGTCATCTCACACGCTTGATTGGTTTGTATCGTGGAGCAGCTTGCCTTGAACAATGCATGCGTGATCTTGATATGAGGAGTGTTGTTACGGTTAACCATCATACCGGCTTGGTCAAGATACAGCGCGACCTGCGACAAAAGGGCTTTGAGATGGTCGGTAGCAGGTGTTGATGCGGCCGCCCTGAAATACGCTTTTGGTTGAAGACGCAAGACTAGAGCAGTTGAATAACGAAACGAAGAGTGCCTGGGAGAGGGAAAGAGTTGGTGAGTGTAGACATAGTATATCACGCCCCGAATCTCAACAGCTCGTCAAGCCAGGACTACCATATTGTGAATGTTACACAACAAATCAGATTCTTCCGCTTACTGTTGCAATTTTTTGATTTCTGTTGCATTTTCGAGGGGTTCCAGTAATCATCCAATTTAAAATCTATATTTGAGCCATTAGAGAAAGTGCTTGGTGCATGGCTGCCCTTCGACGCACAGAGTGCACATCAGCCTCTGAGCATCCAGCGGTCTGACGATCACAAAAGCCCATGCAAATATCGTAAGTTTGTCTTGGACGATTGGAGACACTGCCATTGGTTGGCCAGGTTGGCCAAGCCGGCGTATATATTGACCGCTCAGCAAACCCGTAACTGGGACCGCAAATTTCCTAACAAGACCAGCTCCCTCTCTTTTGCTTTCACTTCCTCTCCAATGATGTCCTGGGGTGCAGAGCTGGCCGAATACTCCTATAACCTTTGAGCCTCGTGTATCGGAAATAACCAAACAGCAATTCACTGCAACCTAATCCGGAGCCCAGTATGAACTGCTCACGCTGAAGGGCATGGAGACCACACTTGGACTTTCTGATCCCAGACGTGACGAATTTCAGGCTGCTTCGCTACCCATTTCCCAAGCACTACTTAGCTATGCCTATCGTAGTTTGGGACAGCACTTGCTGCAAGCGCTGAAAAATATGTCATTTTGCCTAAGTTGATCGGTCTCAGAAAACAATCGTATCTCTGCTTTTTACGGTCCAATCAGCACGAATTATGGGCTATGATAATTCATCTGTCAAAGGAAACTACTGGATAACACTCGTGCATTTTTGAGGGCAGTCCACAAGATTTTGTTCCATTAGAACTATTTTGCACAATGCACGTCTACCTCAGCAACAAGGCTACGGAAATAGCTCGAATGTGGCTTATAGTGAGTTCGAAAGCGATGTTACAAGTTTTATGTAATTAGCGACAGACAGTGTGATTTAACTGCACAACTAAGGTAAGCCATCGCACTCCCTTCTCAGATCCAAGCCCCTGGTCATTACTCTGATGATTTAAGAGCTCGGAAAGCTGGAGTCGTCTCGTAGGGATATCGTAGTAGAAAATGTAGTGGAGACAAGAAGGTCAACTTTCCATTAGGTGGCTATGACGATTGATTGGGGGTGCAGTTAGAATTGTACTGTTTGGGGGATTACTTTAGGCTCATTATTTTGGCAGAAATCGTGAATGAACTGTTGTTTTTCCAAAATTGGTCGACAAGCAAAACGACATATTTTTCGGCGATTATGGTACGTACTCGTGCAAACGGGTATAAAACGTACGAAACCCTGGTGCATCCCCGCCATGCGCTACCTGTTGGCCAGCTTATTGCTGCACAATGGCAGAATCAGCTCACAGGAGCGCTGTGCATAGCCGGGGAATGATTCCAGTTCGGCCGCTCCTGAGATTGTCGCTAACCCTATCCTCACATTGGTGTGGAGACTTCAGCCGGTACCGGGTATTTGTGTTCCTCGAATTCAGTGCGAAACAATTTGCGGGTACGACTGAAACTTCCGGGGAAACAAGTACCAACAGCGGGCCGTTTGGCTCGACGATCAGATATATGGGATAATCTTTGTTCACTATTGATTTTCTTGAGAAGAGGACGGTTTGCTTATTCTGCTAGCATCAGTACAAGGCGATTTGGGACAATCATTTAAAGCGCATACAGGCACAGTGACGGCCACTTACTCCGCGTTCTGGACTCTTGTCAAACCAGGGTCTCATGTCTAGCATTGACGCTTTTGAATTGCAATGTCCTTGCGGTACCTTGGTATATTCAGATGGAAAAGGTTCACCCAGATAACGTTGTGAGCGCGAACATGCGGCACAAGGGAGACGTGACACCTGAGAAAAGAAACCCTCCAGGACTGGGTGCACACAAGTGGTGCCATAAACGAATCTGGGTGCTTGTGATCATGCTCCAGCTGTGTAGTAGATGATGTATTACTCACAACTAAGCCATTAAAATCTGTGAGGTTGGGCTCGGCCCCTTACTCGGACACGAGTCAATATATGCGCGGGATCTCACAGCCTAGACTGAACAATGAGATCCTCCTTTATCAAACGGCACAGTGCGTGTATGTCAATTCAATATCGGTGCCTCTTCCCGCAACCGGCAAGCCAACGTCCGTGACAGCCACGCGCTAGTTGGCCTTGTGTATGCCGACAATCATTAGGCCCCAAGGCACAACCACGAGGACCCAGACACTTTCAACGTTTGCAGAGCGATATCATATCCTCCAAACATATGAAAGAATTGCTATAAATTTCGCACCGTAAACGGCCCCATTCATAACCAGTTCACTTTCCCTCTGTGTTTACAGCTTCGCCTGAATCCCAAGCAACAGGTAAGATTGACCCATTCACATTGTCACAATATTTGATTAACTCAACCATAGTCGAATTTAGCAATATGTCCGCCACATATGACGTCTTTCAACAAGTATTTGGCCTCTCCATTGCCTCTAATATTGTTGGGGGTTGCAGCGGCACCCAACAGACGCTTCAAACCAAGTTCGAGCAAACCCTCCCTGGTGCTCTGGCCAAAATCAGCCCGAATTGGCAGGTAGTCTGGGGGCCTACTGTTTGGAAAATTGACCCGTTCAACGAGTTGTCCGGACAAGGAAATGCTTGGTACATGGCTAAAAGTGAATCCGTCGAATTCAGTGACAACACAACTCGCTGTGTCTATGTGATAGCGATTGCAGGAACCAGCGGTATCTATGATTGGCTTATCGAAGACGGCACTGTTGAATTGGTTGTCGACATTGATAAATGGACCCACTCAGGTCCCAAGGCTTTTGATAGTGCTCCTCATTCTGTCATCAACCCCGGATCACTGACACAGGGCGATGCGTATATTTCCGATGGCTTTGCTCAGACAGTCTACCGACTTCTTACTACTCCATCTCCCGCGAGTGCTGCTGGAAACTCTCAAACACTGCTTCAGTTCATACAAAGCCTGAAGAGCAATACGTCTCCGGGGCTCCCATCAAAACTAGCGATTACAGGCCATAGTCTTGGTGGGGCACTCGCTCCGTGCCTGGCATATACACTCCTGAAGGCCAAGCAGCTCGGTCCGTTTGCTCAAGGCGATGTCGTTGTTTATCCTACAGCCGGGCCATCTCCCGGAAACCTCGAATTCTCAAACAAATTCAGCAGTGAAACTTGTTTCCCACCATCCGGTCCACTTACAGGATACCAGTGCTGGAACAGGAACATTGTCAATCAACTCGACATCGTTCCCTGTGCATACGCCATGCAACAGATATACCAGCCCTGGTGCCTCTCTGACGTATTGACCAAGCTTGGCTCCCCGCCCTTGTATGTATGGGCGGCAATTAAATTGCTCGAGTTGGCGGCCGGTAACCTCTACGTCCCGCTTACGGCAAGCTACTTCACATCCAAAGTCCCATACCCTCCGAAGTCTCCGGAGACGTGGCTTAAAGAGGCCGATGACCAGCATGTTTCGGCTTACACACAGGAGATCCTTAATATAAAGAGACTAGATGGAGCTTGCTCGGTCTCCCACGAGACTATGTCATCGCACCGCCCATTGTTGGGGACGATTATTCGTGTGAAACGCCAACTGGAGGCCGGAAAGGAATCTTTGGAGGCTACTGGGAATCATGAAGGGGTGGCGCACCTCAGCGCACTGCTTAAGGAGGCGTAGCATGGATATTTTGTAACCCGTAGTTTACTTGCTCAAACAAAGTTTATTCACTAAGCCGTAAACGAAGGACATATTGCAGCTTACCTTCACGATTTTGTATAGGAGCTATGCATTTGACTAAGAATAAACTTTATGTATCCGATGCGCAGTGTGGTTAGGACGACGCCCAAGGCGTGTGAGTAAAATTTTGGTGAAAATGATGTATTCAATCTATCTTGCCGATATACGGAACATACACAATAGTCATACCAATGCGAGGATTTTGTTTGTGGGGTATAGAAGTGCGGCGTGCTTGCATCTTTGCTTGCTAACGCCCTGGTCAAAACCGGCGAGTTCCACGACAGGGGCGTGGACAAAATTCTCACTTATTCGAACGCAACTCCATCGCCAGGAAATCTTGCATTCCTCAAGTAGTTCGATGCCGTATTCCCTCTGTTTGAAGGCCCTCTTGAGGGGTTCAGACACTGGGATGTGAACATAGTCAACACGCTTGACATTGCTTCGTTTGGATACTCCATGGACAGCGCATATACACCGTTTGTCCTAGGGTCTATTACAACAACCTACGGCTCTCCAGCTCTAGAGACGGTGCAATATGTCGTACCCCAGATAGAATCACAGGCGCAAGGCCTATATTATCCCATCAAGGCGAGCACATTCCAGTCGCCTATCCCGAAGCGCAATAAAGCACCAACTCCTGTTGGAGAATTTAGAACGGTTGCAAGTGAGCAGTACGAGAACGTATACAAGAAATGCATCCTTGGTACAGACGCTCTTCTTTTGAGTTAGATGTTGGGGACTTGTTTTTGACTTTGCATTTTTGAAGCCCTAGAAAGTCGCTTTTCTTGAACATGAGACGTGCCCTGCATCATCCCGCCTTGTAGCAATTTAAGTGCGAAATGAATCCGTGTATGCCAGTTTGAAAGTATGAGTCGTGTTTCCATTTGGATACATCAGCGAAGTTTTCAACAAGCGTTGAGCTTTCACGCGTTTACAACCCCATACCACGCAAGCCCAAGCGCACCCCCGCCCACAATACTCAACGCAGTCGGTACCTCAAACGAATCTACACCCACATACGCACACGCCGCGACCACGACCCACCACGGCTCACTCCCAAGCGCCACACCCGACGTCGCATCCGGCTTCACATACCCAATCTCCCACAACCGGTGCACGGCCGTAAACACCAATCCGACCGCAGCCGCATTCACGCCCCGAAGCATCGACGATACGAATCGGTTCGTCCGGATCAAGCGCCAGACCGACTGGAATCCGAGCGCGAGTGTGAGTCCTGGGAAGAATATCCCTAGAAACCCAAGGAGCGCGCCGATGATGGTCGGAGAGTTAGTTGAGCGCAGTGCGAGTGCGCCGAGGTAGACGGCAAAGTTGAAGTTGGGACCTGGGAATGCTTGGATAATCGCTAGGCCGATTAAAAAGTCGCGAGGTGTGACCCAGCCTGGTTGGACGACGTATTCGCGGAGGAGCGGGATGACGACGGGTCCTCCGCCAAAGATGATGGTTCCGGCGAGGAGCATGTTGATGAAAAGTTGTAGTTGGAGAGGAGGGTTTCGAAGTGTACCTCGGAGAGTCATGAATGTCGTGAAGATGGCTATCACAGAGTTTGGTGTGAGGCAAGTCGCAGCTCGTGAATACTCGACGTACCGAAAAAACCGACAATAGTCGCAATTCCAGCCTTGAGTGGAACCTTGTGGTAGGAAAACATTGCAGATGGGTCAACCGAGGTTGCGCAATCCTCATTCGAGACATCCGCTTGGGCCGCGGCTCTAGAGACTCCGGACTTTGTAGACGCGCGATCGTCCAACGTCTCATTGGAACATCCTCCACCTCATCTGAACGAGAGTTCTTGTTCCGCTTTTGAAGTCGTGCCCTGAGCCTCCCTACCCGGCCTCGCAATAGTTGATCCCAGATCATTGATGCAAGACCGCCGATGACCATAAGGGTGGGAAAATACCATAGTGCGTTGTAGCGTAGACCCACGCAGGCGCTAATCAGAACGATCAAACGCGTCAGAGGATCTGTGATGGCTTTTCGTGCGAGCTGAACACCAGCGAGAGCGATGATACCGACTGTCGACGCGTTGAGTCCTGATAGAAGCGCGTAAACTGGGCCTGGAAGGATGGGGTCGATTCGTGAAACGCCGAGGGAGAGCAGATACATTCCAATCGCGCCAGGAAGACTCCATATGAAGAACACGACCACTGATGGAATGAACCCAGCGCGAAGAAAGGCAAGACAGAACATCATTTTAGTGCTACCAGGACCGGGAAGGGCCTGGCGGATGGAGAATAGCTCTTGGTACTATGAGACGATTAGTAAGTATTAGCAGGCGAACCATGACTCTTACTGACGGTTTGTTCATCAACCCATGGTTGTTTCCCGTTACCCTCGACAAAGCGGTGATGTTGGATCTGAAAGTGAACTGGTGGACCACCAAAAGCAGTGACGCCAAGATCGAAAGTGCGAATAAAAAGATCCACAAGTTTGTTCTTGTCGGTGTTGTCGTTGGCCGGTTGGGAGGTGGTCCTGCGTCGACGAGATGGGAGAAGGACCGAGGCATAGCGTTCGAATACCGATGGGACATCGGGACCGTTGTGACCACAACGAGGCAGAGACCAGAAATTATATCTTGTGCAGATCAGGGCACGTCGATGCCAAGCCTCTGGGCCATCGACGCACGTGCATGGGTTCCCTGTGGGAATGAATAATGCACGTGACCCGACCACTGGGCCCACATTTATCGTCCAAACTCTTGATTGACAGTAGTTGACATTATGTGACTAAATGTGTTTCTAAAGAGCTAAATTGACGATGAATTCCAGAAGCGATTTCAAACATGTTAAAAACGCGCCGTTGTGGGCACATATTACAAACATATCACTTGATAGCCGAGCGTTATGACGGAGTTTGTCCTCGGGGTCTCTAATTGGAGGGAACGGCACCCGGGCGAACGCGCGGAGGCAAAGTTGGTGCTTCCTCTTCTTCATCCAGCTCTTGGTCCGATTTGGCTTCTGGTCTAACTGGGGGAAAGGAAGGGCGTTGACGACCCGAGTTCCCGCGGCCGCCACCGCTACGAGCAAACGGGTTGACGCTGGACAGAGTGATAGCACCATGCTCCTCGTCGCCTCGATCATCTCCATCCTGTTGCTGGTCTTTGTCTTCGTCATCGTCGGGCTGAGGACGGTTGCGAATCGGGTTCCCACGACCGCCGTTGCCGCCGCGAGCAAATCGGTTGACGGTGGGAAGACTGATCACGCCCTCCTCTTCGCCATCTTGATCGTCGTCCTGACGCTGGCTAGGCTGAGGACGGCGGCGATCTGGGTTCCCACGGCCAGCACCGTTAGCAAACGGGTTGATGGTGGGGAGAGTGATTATGCCATCCTCTTCGCGATCTTCATCCTGAAGCTGATCTTCGTCGTCGCTTTGGTTGCGGCGGCTCCGACCATGATTGCGGTTACCAGGGTTGACATTGACGTAGCCGCTGTCGGCTTCGGGGTCATTGTCTGCCCTATCGAGTGAGACGAACTGCGTGCGCCGTGACATGCTGTGTAGTCCTATGACGGACTAGAGTTTAGTAAAAGTGTTGCGAAATAACAAACCATAAGCTTACAACCAAATCAGAAGTAGAAATAGGGCACCGGTGTGTGTGCGGCCAACCAACTCCAATCTTTCCGGACTTTAAGCAAGGCCTCATGAGACAGCGGCGACTCAGGGAAATCTGTGAGTACAATTGATGTTCATTGAGTGCAATGATTCCAGAGGTTAGTTCATGCATTCATTGCATGCAATTTGTGCAATGAACACATGTTCATTGCTGTCATGAACATCAATTACATGCAATGAACACATGAACTAACCCCTGGATTCATTGTACTCACAGATTTCCCTGAGGACTTGACCGAGGCGGTTCGAGCGGCTCCGGAGACTGCCCAGGACAGATTGCCGCTCACAGATGAGGAAATGTGACAGCTCCAGGCACGAGGTCGGCGCTTTGGAAATAGGGGCCAAACAAGGATAGGCTGGATTGCCAAAAGCCAAAGTTAATTCAATGAGAATCCAAGATCAGCTGGCATAAACTACCACTCGATTCGGTGTGTGGTCGTGGAAAAAGGATGGGTATGGACACCCAGTTGAAGTTAAGCATCTATCTCTCATGTTATAGCGTGATCGATCGATCTCTTTGACAACCATTGGCAATTACTCCCTTGGGTTTCTGCTCATGTTCGGTAGCACATAACTTGCTCCCCCCATTTCTCGCAGCTCCTCAGAGAATACACTATCCTTATCCTCGACCGAATGCGCGCTTCTCGAGTGCGACGCACCCGATTCAGGTGTATGCCCTCTGGACCGGGCATATCAAAGACCGACATCCAGGCACCAGTGCTTACTAAATCAGACGCGCGATGTCTAATTGATCCTAGGCATGTAGCCCTGTCCCCGGAACGGCCAATTTTCGTCCTCTGAGCGGCAATCTTTAGATAACATCATATCGAGAAGAGGGACCAGCTTGCTCGCGGGGATACTCCATCAGGGAAAACCCCAGGAAATTATTTATGGAAATAACATGTAATAACAGTGAATAAACCAGTTGCAAGGATTTACGTCCCCCCCCCTTTTATTGCCTATAATGAGCCCTGGTGGGGCCTCAATAACAGTGGATTATAGTGGATTATAGTGAATAAACCAGGATGATTGAAATAAAGGAATTTGAAATTCCCCAAAAGTCTTCCCAAAAGGCTTCCTGGGAGCAAGCCAGGTTTATAAAAAGTGGATTTATGAAATTGCATATAATTGGCTATAATCCATGAAACCCCGGTTTATGAAAAACCAGGTTTTTCCTGATGTCCTCTCTATAATGCGTCGATACGTTTGGTGCAGGCACAATTTAATGTTGATTCCGGACTAAAAACGCCCACTGGCGTGGGCAGGGCACCTTGCTCTGGGCGCGCTTGGCTAATTTAGCATCCTATCACCAAAGTTGAAAGAGTCGGATAACTTGCACTGACTCATAACTGGCAGCATGTTTCCCGCGCCATTCGCCACGAGTAACGTTTGCGGATGTTCACTTCCATGTCCAATAAATATGATTTTCCCAGTGGGTTTATATCGCTGGTAAGAACACTTGAATCTTGAACCGGGATGAATGCGATAATTCCTGTCAAAGTAGAGACTGAACTCGACACAACAAATGATTCGCGCAATGTTGTTATTGACACTACCTTGGATCGGCAAGTCAATCACAACCAAACGAGCTGAAATCGAGAATCAAAATGTAGTGCACGCCTGAATGCGTTCTTGTGGGTCTAAGCCCAACCAAAACCAGCCAAATCGGCTGACTGTGCCAGGTCGTAATTTCAATGCTTCCTGTCCAACGGCGGTTCGATATATCTCAGCCAAACGGTGTGCTCCAGCCAATTGACGACAGTTATCCATCATGTTGGCCTGTTTATAGACTACTAATTGAAAGGACTAGCTAACAAATAGGCTCCAGTTGATATCCCATCACCCTTAAACTATTCAATATCTGCACAGCACTCTCAGAGAACCCTGGAAGAGAATGTTTACGACTACTGCGATACTTCGACGAGCGAATCTTAATTTAGCAGTAATGCAATGTATCGATAGAGGAAGATATAAGGCTGGACATGCTAGACAGTAGGACGAAGGAACTCTGGGAAAATGGCGTATACTGGGCGATTAGAACAGACCGGAACTGATCAAAATAAGTAGCTCGCCGAACCAGGAAACAGCCGGAGCTAGGGGAGGTTAATCATATCGATCGACGCTAGCAGAAAGACTATATAATATATCATTCATTTTTATGTGCGTGAATCGATGCAACAACTGAAATCCTCAGCGAAGGCCCAGGAAACCCACACCCAGCACGGTTCCGGTACGAAATGGGGTAAGTAACCTTCGCCACGCGTTATACCAGATTTCCATTAGGCTGTTGTGGGACGTTAGTGAGCGCGACCGCGCAACTTCGTTGGCTCAGAACACAATGACCGGGGGAAGAATCCCCCAGAACCGGATGCGTGTATGCGAGACTGAATACACATCCGAAACACACTTGACAAAACCCATATTGGGTGGCCTCGCCGCCCAACATGGGCAAGAGTGAATAATGAATTGTGAATCATCTATATGCCGAAGCTCGGATGGCCGCAGCTACATAGGACTTATTTGTTAGCCCTCAAGCGAATGGACTCATGTAGGCTCCCAATATTGGCCGGTCTGGGGCCATGAGCTGAAGCGCCGTAGAACAAAGGAACAAAGCAAACACGACCATACGGGGATGAAACATGTGTGAATTCTCGGGGGGTGTGACCTTGGAGCAAGGTGATTATAGTGGTACAGGTCTATGAGGAGAAATGTGTACATTTAATCCAACACCCCCCGCGCCGGTCGTTTTAATATACACCTTGGTCGTTTTCGCACCAAAATGACTCGTGCGCAGCATCGTTCGACTTGGGTGATTAATTACTCACCTGCGCTAGTTGTTTCCCTTTCGAAGCAACCCCCACTCGAGTCACATCAATAACTCGCGGCGGCCGTTGACTTCTACCTTCGGTCAAAGCGATCTAGCTCCGGTCGAAACTAGCGCGCCCCAGTCAATGGTCTGGACTGCGCGCCAGTGGGATCTCGGCGCGCCAGTCGATTGTTTGTACCCGCGCGCCCCAGTCGGTCCGAGCCCGCTGACCGGGGCGCGGCAGTTATTTCGACCAGGGCGGTAGTTGTTGAAGCCGGCCGGTGCGGGAGTAGGTTGTTTGTCGCTCCCGACTGGAGCGACCGGTTAGCCGACTGGTGCCAGTAATTGACCAAGCAGGGCGGGTTATCGCCCAACCGGTGCTAGTTATGTGCCGACTGGAGGTGGTTGTGTCGACTAGAGCGGGTTATATGCGGCTGGTAGGCGAGTTAGAAAAACACCGGCGTAAACCACTGACTGGGGGCAGTTGTGTTGAGCGAAATCGACCAGTGGGAGTTATGGGTCTAGTGACTAGGGGGGGTTATCTTAGCGACTAGCGCTAGTTGTTAATGTAACTACTATCTTCTGTCATGAAAGTGACTGTTGTATATTATTCATTTAGCTCAAAGTGTGAGGCTTTCTACCCGGTTTTTCTTTCCTATTGAAAAAAATCTTCCCGCGCCGCGTGAGCGCCGAGATCCGTGGACCTGTTTCAAAGTGTGCCAACTAAAATCTACCCGCCAATGCAAAAAATACAATGAACAAATGAATGTGTATTCTGGAATTAGCTGAATGTAATCTAACATGCTTGGAGATCCACAAATGCGTAGTATGACTAGAAAGAGTATTAGGCAAGCGCATCGGAGAAAGGGCGGTTGGTGAATAAACCATGCAGGTGAGAGTATGACTAGGATGTGTTTGTGTATGATTGAATGAAGGAGAGGTTAGAAGTTAGCTAGATCGTCCTCTAAGTCCAGGTCTTGAACCAAGGTCCAGGGATTTGGGTGTATAGGAGACGGGCTTGGCGATACAAGATTCACAATAGCTGGAGCCGCGGGTGGTGCGAACTTGAGTGGAGAATTTGGCCTGTCGTTGTCGGATTTGGCTAGTTTGGCCTTCTGATCTGGCTGAGTCTTCTTGGCTTGTCGATTGACTGGAATATGGTTTGTTTTTAGGCACGTAATCTCAACGTATATACCCAATAGCCCTCACCTTCTGGCTCTGGAGTGGGACAACTACGTTTCACTGGGCTGTTTGTGGTCGGCTTAGGACCTTCACCCAAAGAGTTTGCTGGGTTAGCACCTGTTTGTCCGAACACATTCCAGTTTCAAGGAACACTCTACCATTTTTGACTACCCCTCGCTGACGCTTGGTTGATATTATTGGTGGGACAAGAACATGGTCACGGGAATTTGCTCGGGCTATGGTTAAAGTTTGTAAGATAAGTTCATGACTCGGAGTGCCTCACAAAATTCCCTCACCTCGTGTAATTCTGCCAGTGTATGTTTCGGCCTCAGAGTCTTCAGAGTCTTTATCCTTATCCGCTGCAACTTCTTCAAGCACTAAAAAATCAGCCATTGCTTGTAGCACAAAACTGGCCCATACCGCGGTCTGCTTCAACCATCTCTTGTCCAACTGATTTCACACGCAGCGTCTCTGGTTCGGATCTTCCTAGTAATTGTTGGATTGTGGTGTCAGGAATGTTGATCTTTGTACCTATGGATATGCATGCAGCTTAGTTGATCGCCCAAATTTGTCACCAAAATCGGCTGGGGCTCACGAGTGCTACGAGTGCTGGTGAGTGCTCGTTTTAATCCAGAACAATCGTGAGGTTGTGATCGTGATCAGTCGGGATTAAAACAAGCACCTATGAGCGCTTCGAGCGCTCATGATCTCTGGCGGATTTGGCAGAGTTGATTGACAGAATACTCACCTAGCCAGAGCTCCTGTTGCTTGACGCCTTTCCCATCCTTGAAAACTTCATCCCATACGTATGACATATCAAGGTCAACTTCGCTACAAGTAGACTGGTGTAGCTCCTGTCCTTGACGAGTGAATAAAATCCACAAGTAATCCGAATAGTCTTCAGGCATTTTGCTCCGAACATAGTTGAAGATTTGAGGAAATTGCGAAAGAACAAATTCATCGAACTGTTCCATGGACCACGTGTGGTTGAGTTCAATGTGATGGGATGGGTGAGAAAGTCGTAGTCCTAAGCCACCCAGGGTGCTCCGGTTGAAATGTTGGCGAGTTATCCGAATCCAACTAGCTTCAAGGTGAGCTGTCGCCTTAATCAAATACACGCAGTGAGGATATGTCTATAGCAATGATCTACGCTCACACACCTGTGTCTGAACATGCTCCAGTGCCCGGTTATGTAAAAACAAGCCACCCACTGCCCAAGTATTCGAGAGTTTGGGTCCAGATGGTTTACGTGTCTTAGTGACCACAGTCTGGGCTAGAGATGTCGTGCCAGAAAAGTGCCAGTTACTGCCACTGGCAGCAGGAATCTGGCACATTTTCTTGATTCCTTCACTGTTACTGTCACTGGCTGCCAGTAGCAGGTTACTGTGCAGAATTCTGCCACAGTGCAGGAAGTGCCAGTAATGAGGTATTCTGGCATTTCTGTTAGTTGGATCTGGCATATGACAAAGTCATACTTGCAGTAAACATAACATGATATATACCATTCGATGCGCGTCGTTCCGCTGATTCCGAATATACCACTCGCATGATCAGGAGATCACTGTAGCGGAAGATATGAGCGAAATACAAAATCGTACCCCTGAAAGCGCCACATGCACTAGTGAATCTAGCCGTGCAAAATCCGCTCCCGTGTGATAAACTGATAGATATTATATATAAGTAGCTCTGGTCAAAATCTCAAAGCGATTGGACAAGTTCCAAGGGGGTAATCAAGCGATTTAAACCTTCAGGGGTTTCAAATCCCCCTGTAACCCCCTCTCCAGCCCCTGTGAGTGACTTTGAGACTTGGTCAACACCATAGACGAGCTCAGAGCACCTGAAAACCCTTATGACTGTGTGTGGAGAAGGCATTTTCATTCAAAGACTGGTGGGATACAGCTACACTTGGGTGCAATGCTGTTTCCCTGCCATGCAAGTGATACAGAGTGCAGTTCATATCAATGCAGCACCCTTATGCGCAAGCCATATATGTTTCTGGGGGTTCCTGAGGCCCCTGAGTTGATTCGCAGCATCAGAAATGCCCAAATCAGTGCTCCTGACCCTTGAATCAGATCTGCGAAGATTTGGGAATATTTCTGGCAGGTATTTCGCTTATATCTCAGGCGGCTGACGTCCTATGAAGATGCATAGGATACCATTGGAAAGCAGCGAATTTCCTTCATTTAATGAGCCATTGAACACCAGTGTGCGACGGTGGGAATTACTAGTGCATGTGGCGCTTTCAGGGGGCACGCCCCTGTATTTCGCCAATAACTTCTCTTACAATCATCCCCTTGACCTGTGAGTAATATATTCGAGCTCAGCGCACGTTTCCGCATCGATTGGTATAGATATGACCACATATATGGCACATTTCTGGTGGTGTCATCATCTTGTGAGTGAGTCAGATCACTCTCATAGTATCAATGGGCAATGTTTCCATGAGCTTTATTGAGTTGTCACAATACTGATGTCATTCTAAGGCCTTCTTGAGCACTAGTTGACAGTCAACATGTGGTGAAACAAAGTGACTTTGACCTGCCAGTGCCAGTAATGGCCAGTAATGCCAGATACTGGCATGTGCCAGTAATTGACAGAATTCCTGGGTATTACTGGCACCCAAAGTCATTACTGTCACTGTCACTGTCACTGGCACTGCCAGAAAAAGGCAGTAATGGAGACAGTATTCCTGCGTGATCTGGCAGCCAGTTTCTGGCACGACATCTCTAGTCTGGGCAGGAACAATTCAACAAACACAGCCAAGTTGCACTATAAGAAAAACCTTACCGACGAACACGAGACTGCTGGTTTCATGGGTGACTTGATTTTTTGGACCGGAGCCGCCTTTGCAGAACCCCTACCCTGTACTACTTTCCCAGAAATAGAGCCCTTGAAGGAGCGTGACGCACTTTGTAGGGGGTTGGCCGCTTTCAATGTGCCTTTAGCTCTGCCTCTCGGTCCCTGTCCATCTCATCCAGACCGCCCTCATCATCCTGATCCTCCTCCTCTTCGTCCTCCTCTTCAGCCAGGCCCTCCTCCTCATCATAGGACTTATGAAACCAAGCCCCATGACCACACTTACAAAGATCGGGAACTTTCTTCTTGTTGAGAACAAACCCCTGACATTTGCCTTGACAGACAGGTTGTTCACAAGGACCGGGAAGAGTTGTTGAGTCCTCTATATCACTGAGACTCATGAGAACAAAAGATGTATAAACGAGTGTGGTGTAGTCAAACTGGAGGTGGACAACAGAACAATAAGCGCTGGCTGCCTAATGACCATGAAGTCAGGTGACTTATGCTTGATTGATTGATTGATACAATTTATATACCGCTACATGAACACCATATCAGTCAAACCATGGCCGGGCTGAACCCAAATGGCTGGTTGGCTATGGCACATGTGAAGGACAAGACGGAAATAAGCAGGAAGCTGGAAAGCATATCAGGGGAAATTAATGCGTGTAGTGCTGCGAACTTAACAAACAGAGAGAGAGAGAGACTCAGCGACTCAGCGTGGAAAGCAAGCTTGATTGTACTATAGCTACCTAACAAACAGAGAGAGAGAGAGAGGCCATAGTACATATGAGAAAGAGACACGAACAAACAAACATGAGAGAACATACCTCAGCAAGCGTGGAAAGCAAGCTGAGGTTATGGAACCAAAAACCCCTATCTATATAGGGGCAATGGAACAAAACATAACCAAACAATGACCAAGCGATGAGTGAGCATGCAGGGAGCACACGGTCACATGCTATCCTGCATAATAGAAATATGAGGGTGCTATGTCGGAGACACAGCAATAGGGAGCGAGCAAGGTGTAAATCAGGGAGAAAAAACAAAACAGATGCCCAAAAAAAGCGAAAAGACAATAAAGCTTTGAAGGCAAAAGATCAGTATGTGAGCCTCATAATAAGATTCCGGCCAAAGCTGAACCATCCCGGTTTTCATGCAGACATATGCGTGTCACCATCACTATCCGGGACAGGTACACCACTTGGTATACCCAAAGCCCGACATGTCTTGTTGGTCCGAGGTCGTTCTTGCCATAGTTTGACGGAGACCGGGGCACTGAAAACGAAAAGCGGAGTTGGACCTGTCAGGGTCCTCAAGCAAGAACACGAACGAGGAATGCACGCTGGCGATGTTGGAGGGATTTTGGATCTACCTGGGTTGGCGGGTGATGGCGTATTCTGTACTGCCGGGTTACAAGCGAATGAGGTGGCGAGGTCAGCCTCAGAAAACACTGGGGCTCCAGGAGCAACCTGGGCAGGGACACTCGACACCATGAGTTTTGACCAGGGCTTGTTGATGGTAATATCCACCGACTCCGGGATGCCGAGGGCAGCACGGATAGCAGGGCGAAGGGAGAGGACAGTCGACTGGGGAGTGCCGTGTGGGAACGACACAATGATATTGTTGTTTTTGTTCCAGTGGGCACCCAGAATAGATATGCCCTTTATGATCGGATGAATATCAAAAGCCATGGAAATCTTTTGAAAGATTTCCGTTTGTGGACCGTTGCAAAGCGCCAGTGGAGGATTGCCGCCAAAGTGCACAACCAGGCGCACAGGCTCGGCAACCGGTAGAGGGGCAGTTTTGGGCTTTGCAGGGAGCCCAGCCAAGGCCGGGGGTTTGGGGATGTTGGCAGGGGGTGCAGCCGAAGTAGCGGCTTGGGCGTAGGATCGAGCAGGAATACGGGCCGGCTGAGTATTCGAAAGGGGGCCGTCATACTGAGGGGTCACTGTGGGCGCATGGCTTCGAGTGTCGGAGTGGTAATGACACCCTTTTCAGCGGTGGACTTGGGTTTTGGTAGGGGTGGCTTGCAGGAGTCAGGACATGGCCTACGAATACTGGCCTCGACTTGATCTGCAAATTTATCAACAACATTTACGGCTTGGATAAGAGCATGCCTGAACCTGGATAGAGCTTCCGGGGCTTGGGCAAACTTGAGGTCAGGATTGCGTTCGGATACGGGGACGAGGATGCACTTGAGGAGCTCCACGGCGTAGCGCGACCAGCCATCGTAAGGGTCAGCGTATTCTTGAGCATAGGCACCTGTGTCGAGGGTGTTCACCCTCTCGCCAAGGCGCATGATGAGCGAATTAAAGCCAACAATATCAGGCATGGGGGAGGGGGAGGCAGCGCAGATGCTCGCCACAAGCTGAGACACACCTGGGAGATATGTCTTGTCCTTGGTGTCAAACATAAAGTCGTCTATAGGAGCAGGGGCTTTCCCCAGGCCGCCTCCTTTCGACAAAGAGGCTTTGGATCGAGTGGTTTTTCGACGTTTATTGGACATACGCAAGAGTGTGCAGTAATGGAGTGGTGGTCGTCGCATGCACGTGATGTCTCAGGTAACTTAAGCCTCCTGGTTTTGTCTTTGATTCACCGTGCAAGGTTTTCAATGAACAATCTGAGCCCTTTTATACCTCCTTTACCCAGGAGGAAGGGTGGATGGTTAGAAGATGTTATAAAAGCCCACAACGAGCTTTCAAAGTGGTACACTCATGGACTCAGGGTTCTCTCCGCCGAGGACAGCACTTCAACACGAATGAATACCTTAGCTACTGAGCTGGAGAATCAATGCTGTCCTTTATGCTTGGGACTTGAGATTTCTGGGGTTCCTGTTCTTTGGGTGAATGAGTGCAAGGATGCAATTATCCAGATGATCCTTCGGCTGAACCGGGTGGCAATATCACTGGATCAAAGGTAACTGTAGACTCTATAATTGAATCATACAGCAAGGTCTGATAATTGAGTTACAGAAACGGAAAGATTTACTTTCTAGAGACAGTCACTGTTCAAAAAACTGGAAAGCGTGGCCGCCCCCGCAAGGCTATCTCATGCACAGCTATTACCCATATCCTCGAACAGTGCCCTTCCATTAGCAATACTCAACTAGCTAAAGCTTTCAATGTTCATCGCCACACAATCCAAATATATCTACGTCAATATGGGCTATCCAAGCAGCGCACAGCTATCTCAGACGCTCAACTCAATTGCCTGGTTCAGGAATTCAAGCAAAAGCATCCCGATTCTGGCACCCAGTTCCTGGTTGCTCATCTCCGAAGTGCGGGTATAAATGTAACCTGGACTCGCGTACGGGAAAGTAAAAAGCGGGTGGATCCAATTGCTCCAACACTACGGGCAGGGGAGAGACTCAAGCGTCGGAACTACAAGAACAATCGGCCAGATGAGGTTTGGCATATGGACGGGCATCACAAGTTGATCATGTACAGCTGGGTGGTTCATGGTATAATTGATGGTTACGATCGAACAGTGAGTTTTGCTTAACTATATTGGCTTTTTTCAATCTAGACTCTAATGTGATACATGCAGATCCAATCGTTATTTGCAGCCACCAATAATCGGGCTGAAACTGTGTTCCAAGGGTTTCTCCGTGCTGTCTTAGAGAACAAAAGTCCACCTGAACACGTTCGAGGTGATCATGGGGGTGAGAACGTCAAGGTGGCCGCATGGATGGTGAAAGAGATGGGAGGAAACAAGTGGGCTTACATGTTTGGGACGTAAGTGCCTTACTGTTGAGGTAAACCTGCAGATTTCTTACGCATTGATTACATCTAGTTCTCAGCACAATCAGCGCATTGAACGGTTTTGGGAAGATCTTGGTGCACAAATGCTCAGGGCATGGCGAGCATTTGGGGTTCGCTTGGAGGAGTTTCATTTACTAGTCCGACATCGTCCAGATCATCTATGGCTACTCTGTCACGACCCTCGTCTGAAGGGTGCTTAGTGACGGTTCTTGATGCGACGGTAGCGTCGGCGGATCTTAGCTTGGTCCTTGGCCTGATGCGTGGCAGTCGCCTGTGGCGGTTCGTATGTCTCTTCTGATGTCGATGCGTCGACGAGGCCTCGATGCGCAGCGTCGAGCCTTCTGGTCTTAGGGTCTGAGTCCTCTACGCGTCTCGTGAGGATGTTCCAAAGGTCACCCAATCCGTCAGGGATCTGTGATTGACTCGTGGCTAGAGTCACTTTGTGTACTATGTCACTTAAGGCGTCGTCGTCGTAGAGTTGAGCTAGAGGCCCAATGATACGACCGAGGTATAGTCTTAGTGGCTTAGAGTAATATGCACCCGCCTTACTCAAAGGCTGTGAGGGACTCGTGGCTTGCAGCGTATTACTAAGTACCTAAGTTAATAGGACCGAGTATCTTAGTTGTTGAGTCTTAAGTATATAAGTCTTATGTGTGTATCACCCTTGAGGGGAGATCGACGAGGTAGAGCAAGCTGATCTGAGAACAGCTTGCACACCGAGTATTTATACTCATGGGTACATGGTCTGTGCACACAGTTCCAAGAATACATGAGCTAAAGATAGTGCGTGTTTCTAAAAGAAGGTGCATCTAAAATAAGACGTTGCTAAGAATAGTCCGAAGGAAGAAAGAGCGTACTAAAGATAGTTCTGCTCAATAAGCCACATCAGAAAGGGTGACTAATACGCCAATCATCCTTACTAAGTGGAAGAAAAGAAGTGGGTGACTTGTAAGCCACCTGACAAAGGCGAAGTCATGTGCAGGGCTCATGACATACTCCACCTACTCTTCACAGAAGAGCTCAATGAGTGTATCACAGACTTCAAGAAAGATTGGAATAATCATCCAATGAAAGGTCGCGGAACTCATCATAAGTCACCTAATGTAAGTTTGAGTCGAACATTGACTGCGCTTGATCTGACAGCCCATGCAGGAGCTTCATATCATGGGTTATATTTGTCATGGAGTTCATATGCGTCCAGAGGATGAGGCTCATAAACACAACTCAAATTACTTTGTGGAGAAATACCTGGGATCGAAGGCGCAAGTTCAAAATACCCTCTCTGATGAGCTTCCTCTGCATCTAGTGGAGTCTGCGTTCTCCAGGACAAACCACAGGCCTGTCAAAACACCCCGCACTATGAACCCGTTCAACGATCCAGAGATTGAAATGGAATTCAAATTGGACCTGGCTCAACATTTGGATGAGTGCCGTATACCAGCAGGATACAAGGTGCTGAAGTCGGAATGGAGGTGTTTCAAAGGTAATACTTACCCAAGTTCTGGGTCTATAGTAGTCGGAGCAAGGAAGCGTAGATATGAGCTCCAGATGCCAGCCTCCATATGGTTACCTCGCGCTCAGAAGTGGGCAATCGGTCTAGATCTTTTGGAACGATACATCCACCGCATCCATCTTACTGCAGATCCGTAGCTTGAAATGTATTTAAACCTCTGTTTTCGAGCCTGCAAATCCATCCTATTCATCCTCTTTGCTACCCAAGATCTACGCCATGGGCCCGCAACCGCACCCTGATTTCTGTTTTATAGACGCAAGCTACTTTTTTCAGGTATGCTTACAGGCGTACAATTGTTTCCTGGAGCTCATATATATCAATTTATATTGACTCTATAATCTTTGGTATCCATCATTCTGTCCTGGCTACCAAGGTCCTCTCATTGCGTGGTCTCCCAAACAATCCAATTTCTGTCCTGACGCCTCCAGATGGAGGCAATGTTGGGCATTCAGTGTATAATCCACACTTAATTCCTAAGGACTGTGGTATATCGGTCTTGGAGATGGAGCTCTTCCCACGATATCTTCATAACACAGAGTAAGTGCGTTAATCATTTTGCGTTGCTGATTACTAAAACCGCTAAATCAAGTATTGACGAAATGATGAACCCATTGCTTGAACTTGCGATTGCGGTCTTGCACTTGAGCTATAAGCTGACCTGCCCTGCTGGGACAAAATACGCCATTGCAATGCTCACACGTCCAGCTCAGGGTGGATCTGGGCCCCTAATGCAACCATGCCTTCAAGTTTACTTGGGTCGGACATATCAAGTGATAGATTGGCTTCGCCCAGCATTTGAGAGTATTATGCTCTCGCCTCTCCACCTGATCACTTGTCAAGATATGTATGCGCTGGGGTTTGAAACTTACCGTGCAATCTGCATGGGTAAGGAGGTGATACAGAAGCACCGCCGGCTGCTAGTAACCAAGCCACCGCAAATTCTTCACTGTGAGGAATGTGTGGGAACACAATCCCAGCTACGTTGCGAACAGGGGTTCCCAGAGGCCTTTAAGCAAATTAAGGACGATATTCTGGGCATCAGCCCACCAGCAACTTTCTGCGATCATTGAGCCTAATAGGGTATTCTTTGAACAATCACAGCTTGGGGTTGTTGGACGAGCGGTGTGGGGCTCTAACATTAGAAGCTATGAGAGCCAGCAATGCATTTAAGGTAGAGCAGATGGCGGTTGATAAAATCATAAGCCAAAAGTTATTACTTATCTCGCCAGTTTACTATGGCACGCTAAATGTATCAGAAGAGCCTGTCTATGCAGTGGCAGCTTCATAAATAGGAGTTTTGTCCGCATACATGTACAGTCTGTACTATTTGATCTATCCTGACTATATCACTGTTCATCCTCTGACTCCAAATCTTGACTATCGTCGTAGAATTCTGTCTCCTCTGGCTGCTCTGCATTTTGGAGCTGATCAAGAATATCATCTGGGATATAAGGAGCCTCAGGTCGCAGCTCCTCCCAGTGATTTCTCCACTTATCCCAACGCCGAAGCACTTGGTCAGACGTAAATACAAACGAATACCTTTGTCCTTGAAAATCCAGATTGAAATGGGTGTCGCGCTTGGATCTAATTGCCGCACAGGTGCCATGCAGTAAATCTAGAACCAGGCCTGGTTCGAATAGACATAGCTGGCCTCCAGAAAAATCCCCAAGAGCTAAGACCAAACAAATGGAGTTAACCATGTCGGAAGTGTCGCGGTGCCCTTTCGTCGACAGCTGAAGATTCAGGACAGTCATACAAAATGGGCCGCTGCCCAAGTTCCAGACTGGCCCCAGACTGTCGTACACCTGCTGATGCTTCCCCATAAGCTCTGGAATATACTGGCGAAGCTGCAAAGTTGTAAGTTAAAGTGGGGTGAAATTAAACCTGGCCGGCATACATACCTTCTGGATCACTGGCCTAAGAGCCTTCTGTACCATGGCATGAAATCTCTCAAGTGGTGCGTCGTACAGATATTTTTCTTGCCTATCACCAGCTAGATCCAAAGCAGCGTGATCAAGGTGAATCTGGGCTTGGGTCACGTACGCCACTCGAAGCCGAACATGTTGCCCATCCTTATGGTTAGCCCCCTGGGTTCAGCATCAAGTATTTTGGACTACAGCATGCGGTACCGAAACTCTCACATTCCAGACTCGACGGTTCCAAATACCGATATACCATGACTTATATCGGGCTTTGGGGTCCTGCTCTGCCGAGCTCACTTTCTGATCGCCTAGTTGAGTGAAGTCTTTTGTTTGAAGCAAAAGCTCTTCTCGGTTGGTGATTGTGTTATTGCTGAGACGCACACATATGACGTTGTCTTCGGTGCCAGAAACCCCCATTATGATTGTATCTCTGCAAGAACAATTCAAATAGCGTTCCAGAGAGTACAAATTGTATCTTACGCACTCCTCTGCTAGTTTGGCCGGAAACCAGAGATATTTGTTTTTGGTTTTAAACCCACGCTCATGCAGTAACTGGAGCTAACAAAATTAAAAACCCACATTAACAGACGCTGGGTCGACCACACAACCAAACACTGCTTACCTGTTGCTCAAACTCCTTCATTGTATCCAGTCGGACTCCCCTGGACACCCACTCCCTTTGCTCTTGCGTCCAAGCCACAGGGTCATCCAACAGTGACTGAGGCATTTTGCGATTCCGCTCCAATGCCCAGTTATATGCAGTGCGAATTTGGCGAACTGAGGTTGGCGGAGTCGGAGCCGCCGCTGGAGGTGGCGGGGTCAACCAAATTGAATGCCTAGGAAGCATAGCAAAATTGCCAGGGGCAGTACCTGGCGCTTCGCAGTTAAATCAAGTCCACACTTACAATTGGTTAGAAACGAGACGCACCCTTTGGTTAACAGGTCATGAATATAATTGTCGTCTTCAGCTAGACTAACCCCAAAACGTCGCCCGTCTAGACATATTCCGGTTTGCGAATGCTCCCAGAACATGGCGTGGTGATATTCCACAATGTGCATACGAGTAAGCCCTTGAAGCGATTCTACGCACTTTCAGTCAGATCAGGTTTAAAGATTGGCACAACGTAAGGATGTCGCGCCAGAATTCCGCAGCGGAAAAATCCGCATTCCGCAGGAATAAATTCCCGCAAAAATCCGCTGCGGAGCGCGGGTGCGGGAGCGGGAATGGCCCTGAGCGCGCCGATATCCGCGCGGATAACCCGCAAAAATCGGCATATAAGCGCCGGGTTATCCGCAAATATCCGCGCGGTGAAAGCAGCGTCGATAGCTGCGAAGGACAGTTGTGGTCAGACAAAAGTCGCCACAAATCGATGTAATTAGTATCATTAAATAGCCCAAAAATTTAGCTTTCGAGTGATATAGAACATATAAGAAACAAAAAATTATACGGGGGGGATCGGCGACAATCTTTGGAAAAATATTGTTTCAGATGCGCAAACTCTGCCAAGTCGTCGCAAAATGCGTTATTCATGGACATATTAATATCATTCGATGCGCAACGGCGCGCTGAGTACACCTAGAATGGTTTCAAACTCAGGGGATGCTCACAGAGCGAGTAATAGGGGTAATACTTCGCCGTACCCCTGAAAGCGCCACAAGCGCTAGTGAATCCGACCGCGCAAATGTTGCTCCCCTATGCGGAAGATGTTCTATATGTGTATGATATGCTATATACAAAGTTTCATTATATTTGGCGCATTCCTGGTGGTGTTATGGGGCGATATATCCCCCCTGGTGACTGAAATCCCCCCTACACCCCTTGTACAGCAGTATTGAAGCAGTTTGAGCCAATTCTAGTGTTACAGGCGAACTCAGCGGGCCTGAAAACCATATTCCAATGAGTAGCACTATCCTACTTAATTGACAAAATCCTGCTGTACATGTCACACCCGGGGGGAATGCACTATTTTCCCCAGCCTTGTAAGACACATGTCGAGTTCACATCAATTCCAGCCAATCCTGAGTAAGTGACATATGTTTATAGGGGTTTTCGAGGTCGCTGAACTCATTCGCAGTGCTGGATTCCTTCGAATCGGAGCCCTTGGGGCTGAACTCGAAGGTACGCATTTTTACGATTATCTGTCTCACGTATTTTGGCTATATCTGCTCCTGTAGATTTTTCTCAGCGAATCCAAGCACACCATTGGAAAGCTGAGAATTTTCCGCATATATTGAATATATTACAAAGTGATTGTGATGGGTTTTCATGAAGTGCCCCCCCCTTGCTGACTTCTGCGCAGCATCGGACGGCCAATGTCTTCCCCCACAGACATTATTTCGGGACGTGCAGGATACCATTCGAAAGCTCTCAGTCCGCTCTATCTACCTATGTATACTGCATGTATCTAAAACTCATTATGTTGCGAGTATTTCCGCATATTGCCGGATTTCTGCGGAAATGCCGGTTCTCGCGGATATTCCTGCATTCCGGCTGCAGGTGCGGGTGCGGGTGCGAGAATTGCCCTAAATGCGCCGATATCCGCGTGCGGGTGCCGATTTTCGGCAAAATTCTCGCTCGACATCTCTAGCACAACGGCTTACTTGGCATTGGGTTCTTGTGATCTGGGTCTCGAAGCAGCTGTTCGACAGGTTCACGGTCTGTGCAAGTGAGGTGATTGATTGCGCTATTCATGCTGCTTACAGCTAAAACGGGCAGTATATAGATTGAAGCTGTTTCGAATTGGTAAGTGTCGAGAAGGAGAGCAAATAGTAGCACTCACAGGCATATATCAACATGAGCAGCGTATATCCATCTGTAATGTACCGCTCAAACTGCCGGTTCGACAAAGGGGCTACGTTCTCGTCCGGAAATAAGCGTCGGTATGCAGCAGCAATGCCATGCCCCCGGCCGCGAACTTGGCAATCTCTGAATCTCTAGGTTAGAAATGTATTGAGCATTTGTCTTGAGCACGTACCTGCAGAACCAAATACAAAGTTGGATCATCATCCGGAACCGGTCGAAATTTGCGAACCCAGCGCTACGGTCAGCCGCCAGGCACTCCATGGCATATTTGATTCCCTGCTCATCCAATGCGGGCTGTACAGTGGTTGGGTGAGACGGAGAATCATCCAGGATGGGAATGGAGGCCAGCAGAGTGGCAGAGGTGCCAGGGGCGGTTACTGGAGCCTCTGTGCGTGCCAGTTGACGCATAATCCCGGTCACCTGGTTGGCAATGTGCTCTGCTGTAGCCCCAGTGAGTTGCCGTACGCAGGCCTCAGCCGTAGGGAAAGGACTCTTTTTGCAAAGCTTCTCAGTTTTGCAAGAGCCAGCAGAACAGCCACGACGAGAGTCTACAACCATGAAGCGTGTAAGCCAGGGGTCACAGCCGACAATAAAATACATACTGGCAGCCCCTTGCAGTTCTATTCGCCCTGGCACTAACGGGCTCATTCTGTTGTACTCAAGGTGAGCCTCTGGATAACCAATGTTAGTCAAGATAACGGTGTTTACAAGAAAAACAAACTTACGATCTTGGGAGAGACCCACATTTACGTCTTCCAAAACTACCGGTGCTGACTCTGCAAACTCGCAGAATCAGAGACTAGATACAAGCTGGAGCAATAGGCCAAAGCTTACCTTTAACCAGAAGCCTCACCTTCTTGATTGGGCGAGCTACCTGAGGAATCTCAGAAGAGGGAGATCGGGCGTGTGATATGCCTACAGTGGGGGTAGGGGATGAATGAACCGCAAGTGGTGAGGCCAGCGGAGGCATCTCGTTCTGATCAACAGTGGGTGGGGGTAGGTCTGAGATGGGACTCAAAGCGGTGATAGGTGGCAGATAAGACTGGGGTGGCGAGAACGCAGGCAGCGAGGCCATCATGGACTCGACTTGGTGTCGAGCAGCCCGAAATTGTTGTTTTGCGTGCTGTTCAAGTTCTGTTAAATCAGGGAGGAATTCAATAGAGGACGATTCCAGAGCGTTGACCAAGGATAGCGTGAGGTCTGGTATGTTGAGCGACTTGTGGTACGGCAAGCCTAGGAAGGCGCAGTGGGCCCGTAGCCAGCTTTTTCTGCTAATTATGAGAGACTCCTCACGCACGACGAGCGATCTACTCACGTTTTTTTGACTGAATTATCGTCCAAGGCCAAGCGAAGCTCCGAGACAGTCTTGAAACGCCAAACTCCCTCAAAACTGAGACCGTGTTCATCACCTACGATCCCCCCTCGAATAGGATACGGCTTCATATGGAAAAGGGCTCCAATTTCGTTGCTCATACTTGAATAAGCAGAGCGACTGAAAAGCGTAACGAGTTAGTCGGGTTTGTGGTGTAGGCATCGCTAGGAGACGTGGCGCACTTGTCAGTCGAACGACAAGCACACTATTGTGTACTGAATGTTCCAGAAGGTAGTAGACTCTTTTAGGAGCAATTTTAGTTAAAATGGGATACTGTGGTAGCTCAAAATGACTTACCGGGTGGCCGACTTGTGATAGGCGAGGGTGGCGCTGCAGCGTGGGCACGGAATCAGCTACGACAAGACCAGCTGGCATGAATATTAGAGGAGCGCGAGCACGATTCGTACCGACTAGTAAGACCAAAACTTGGCTAGGGGCGAGAGCCTTAAAACAACGCGAGCACAACGCGAGCAAGTATGTGCGACGATGAGCTGATCCGCGGATCTCGGCGCTCACGCGGTGCGGGACGATTTTTTCCACTAGTAAACAAAAACCGTGTCCGGATTTCGACCGTAGGAGGCTTCCTACCTGTGTATTGACAATTATATATCAGATAATAGTCAATTTGATCAGTACTTACAAAGAAGGATACGTCGTAAGGCTATGTTTTAACGAGGCAGAGCGGGGCCTGGGTTGGGTCGAAAAGGTCGATTTCGTGAATCTTTAAGTTTTTCAGGTCAGCTATTAAATTCTGCATTTAGCGCAAGCTGAGCACGGTTTAGAAACTCGCCAATCAAGGTGCAAACTTGCGAATGTGAGTTTGAGCCTCGTAACGCGTCCTGGCACGGTTGATCGACTCACTCAGACATCGGCGCTTATTCCAACAACACCACGAAGCGCCCAGCTAGCGCCACCAGACAAACCGGCAGTAGTTCTGGTAAATCAAGTCAAATTAGTGATACTAGAGGTATAATTAATACATGAATGATGTCAATCAAATACAACTACAGGAGGTAGTAGTTACATTAACAACTAGCGCTAGTCGCTAAGATAACCCCCCCTAGTCACTAGACCCATAACTCCCACTGGTCGATTTTGCTCAACACAACTGCCCCCAGTCGGTGGTTTACGCCGGTGTTTTTCTAACTCGCCTACCGGCCGCATATAACCCGCTCTAGTCGACACAACCACCTCCAGTCGGCACATAACTAGCACCGGTTGGGCGATAACCCGCCCTGCTTGGTCAATTACTGGCACCAGTCGGCTAACCGGTCGCTCCAGTCGGGAGCGACAAACAACCTACTCCCGCACCGGCCGGCTTCAACAACTACCACCCTGGTCGAAATAACTGCCGCGCCCCGGTCAGCGGGCTCGGACCGACTGGGGCGTGCGGGTACAAACAATCGACTGGCGCGCCGAGATCCCACTGACGCGCAGTCCAGACCATTGACCGGGGCGCGCTAGTTTCGACCGGAGCTAGATCGCTTTGACCGAAGGTAGAAGTCAACGGCCGCCGCGAGTTATTGATGTGACTCGAGTGGGGGTTGCTTCGAAAGGGAAACAACTAGCGCAGGTGAGTAATTAATCACCCAAGTCGAACGATGCTGCGCACGAGTCATTTTGGTGTGAAAACGACCGAGGTGTATATTAAAACGACCAGCGCGGGGGGTGTTGGATTAAATGTACACATTTCTCCTCATACATACACATGTCGGGATAGCGCAACATTGCAAAAGTGCTTGCGATCGTTGCGGTCGTCGGGCGCTTTATGATCCAGGGCGGGAAGTGCCCACTTGCCTCAGGGACTATTAGGTAAGCAGACCGCCGCCGTCGTTGGACAGAACCCAACACCGCCCGAGGCTGCGGTTCGCGGTTGCCCACGATGCCTTGGCTTCAGAAATCGGCTGATCACGCTGAATGAATGAATACCTTGCATTCTTGGCGGGGCATTCATGTCCAACACCACACTTTTTCAGGAAGCGTTCTCCGCTAAATTTCTATTAAATCCTCCAACTACTCTCTCCCCCAATATTTCCTCAATCGCCCCCTTATGTGATTTGCATTGCCGTCGAGGCGCATAGCAGGATTGCGGTCGCAAGTAGCACAACTCCCACCAATACGCTCACCCTTATTGAGACTCATTGGTTTAAGCCAACCACAGGAGCTCAGCTGCGCTTTCGTGATCCTGCCTATTTGCTCATTCCACCACTCAGTCGTGTTCTAGCAGCACACGCATCAGTTTTAGTCACTTGTTTTGCTGTGCCCTTAACTGGCACCCTGCTACATCCCGACATCTCAAACACCATGTTATTCTGCAAGCCCCTTTCTTGTCCCAAGCCTCCATTTAGTTTTTGACTAGGTTCCGCATTCCGCCTTCTGCATCACCGTATAACACCTGTGTCCCTATCAAAAACCACCCGGCTCCAAAGCACCCAACCCCACGCCACAGCGCGGACCAGACGCAGGGCCCAGCGGCACCCAAGTGGCCGCAGCCGCCGGGACCAGCACTGCAGCGGGTGTAGTAATTTGGCAGTATAAGTACTGATGCAGCACGTCAATACGAATTGTGTAAGTCTCATAATGGACACTTTGATAGAACACTTTGCCTATGTTAGAGAGCTTGTTATCGAATCGGTATCCCCATCGAACACACCCCGAAACATGAACAACCAAAGCCATGCTCCTGTTTATTAGGCGACGGAGCCGCTTCATGGGGTCCATCGCGTATTTGTGGTCCATATATGCACGCGGTTCAGAGGCCCCCGACTTCACTCCACTGTTGCTATATGTGGATTGGGTCGACGCCTTCTGACCTTTTCGGGTACCTCGGTTTAACCCCAGAAGGGCGAATCGTAAAATCAATGAAAATGTCAGTACTGGAGCGTAGGGATGAAAACTCAGCCATAAGTTGTCCGGAAAAGTATAAAATCAATCAAAGACGTGAGTGGTCACTGTGCCGGGTGTTGAGTGCGTCTTGGGGATATTCCATCAGTCAAGGGCAAAAGGTTTCGGCAAACGGCAATATAATTCCTCACGGGGGGGGGGTCACATGAACCACGCGGTCCTAGCAACACTGCCGCCCTGAAAGATAACAGACCGCGCCGAGCGTCAAAATTGACGCAAACTATGTTGTTTTGAGCGCTAAACTCTGCCACCGTCGCGTACAAAGGGAACCGCTCATCAATCCACGTGTTGGGCGTAAAGTAGTTCTGCCCCAACGTGAGTTCACCTCCTTATTCACGTCTCTCCTTGTCTGACTGGCCAGGTGACAAAACCATCGAGGTTCTATATGGCCACCCCAACTTCCGCATCACGCAAAGTCTTTTTGATACCCGAACTCGGGTCAATCATATCATCTTTCAGCACAAAATCAGATTGCGCTCGCCTACTTCGAACATGCAAGACACTGCAGGGGGTAGCCATTCCTTTTGTATGGAAAGACGTAGATGGTGCACAAAATGTCCTAAGGCTTATAAAAGGAGCTTGGTTCTCATTCTTGGAAAAAATGGTAAATACTATTATCCCAAACACACGTGCGGTGTTAACCATGCACACTGTTGTATCAGCGTCTTGAGGATAGTTTCGAAGTCGAAGATCCTTTCAAACGTTTTGACTTTTACGGAGCCCATGTTAAAACGCTGAACGTATACAGCTCGAAAGAAAAGATGATAGAAGTCTCTGGCTGGCGGCTCCTTGTATCTCGTGCAGCAACCAGAGTCTTGCTTCCTAATCTACATACCCTCATTTTGCAAACGGCTTGTAACTCTAGCGGCCCTGACCAGCCACTGTGGGTTCAGGTGTTTGCATCTCCGTCTCTAGTAAACTTGTTGATTAGCCCGCATGGCGTTTCTAAAACCCCAAGGATTTCCTACGCAGCTGCATCTTTCGTTATGAAATCGCTTGCCGGATCTCAATCTAAACTTGAGACTTTGGGACTTTTCCCTGACCCAGAAGAGGGAGGTCGTTACGAAAACGGAGAAAGTAACTTACTTGCCTACCTATCAGGAGATATATTCTCCAGTTATGCAGCAAGCATGACAGGTCTCCGCCACCTTGTCGGCACTATCGCCTGGTTGAAATCTCCTTCAATCGAAATAATCGCACAATTGCCCTTGCTTGAGAGCATTAATATCTATGGTTCTTCGGATGACTTGTGCAGAGCTGTCGATTTGAATGAGGGCTCATTTCCATTTCTATCTGCCTTGTTATTGCGCGCATGGCTTCCTTTTGAATTCAACATAATAATGCGTATCGAGGCGATGGTCGGCAAGTTGACCGAGCTTGACGTCCGCCTTGATCTCACTGACGAAGATATCGACGAGGACGAGCCCAATGAAACACTCTGGGATATGGGGGAATTTTTTGGCAAACTTCTTCATGCACCGTTTCTCACCAAGCTCAGGGTCGACGCAGTCATGACGGGTGAAGTAAAGAGAACTTTTGTTCTCGACGCCCCATTGATAAAAACAATACAAAAACTTCCGCTCCAGCACTTGCACCTTGGGGGCATGATAGTGGCAACAGCTTCTCTTTCTGAACTGTTCTGGCCGTCGATGATTAGCTTGCATATCCCAAAACAAATAGGCACATTGGCTACCGTCTGTGAGCTCCTTCTTGTCTTGCCTACTTTGGAGTCCCTGGAGCTTGAATTACACATTAAACCCGAACCCACAATTCAAAACGCCCTGGTACAATCATCCTTGCGGATATTGAACGCTAGTTCTGAGAGCCGGATCTGTTCGGGATTCAAGGACATAAATTCGGTTGCACAGTAAGCAGCCGAGTACTTTAGGCTTGATTTTACTCACCAACGTAATTCTCACAGTACCCTCCATAACATTTTCCCAGGCGTAAACGAAATCGGTTGGGACGATGGAAAGAAAAAAACCACTGCTCAAATTGACACCACACGAGAACGTATCGATTTCTTGAATGGGCACCTGGCAACCCTCCGAGAACTCCAGAGGCTGAAGCGAATGTAGATAGATCTCGCGGTTTAGTGTGGCCGACTTTTTGTCTTTTTATATTGAACACTTTCTGTTGAAGCGGAACGATGATGGTCGCTTCAAAGTAGCTTAACGCAGTGAATAAAGCGGAAGAGCTTGTAGTTGCGAAGCAGGAAATGTGAATGTAAAAGTCGCTGAGGGACGAGGCGACGATGTATTCGTTTATATAGCATACAACGTGAGAGCAAGAAGAAAGCGTACATGTGGAAAGATCGCTGTGCATACGGCGATACATGCGGTACGAAAGACATGTGAAAGGGTAAACGGAATATACCAAGAGAAAGCACATGAGTGCTGGAAGATAAAGCACATGGACCGAAGTCCCATGCGGTACAGATTCCGGGATCGTTCAACACTTTCTTGCTTTCATGGGCTAGGCTTCGTGTTTCGATACTACCGCACCAGAAACTAAACTAGGCAAAGGACGGTCCGGAGAGGAGGGAGATAAAAAAATAAGCAAGACAACAATTTATGAAGTAAAGGCCTAATAAAAAGCCACAGGCTATATGCATGTATATCGATGAAGAGCTGAAACCATCAGTCGAGGTCACTTACAGCTTCCAGCAGCCGAGGCTCCATGTCTGGTGTTGCCGTATCATCGGCACCAGAACTGTAGCATATGAGAGTCTTTTCGATCGTCTCGCGGCCATCATGGGGCTCTGGGAAATAGTGAGGTATCGTCAGAAATCAAATTGTCTAACAGTGAGTCCAAAACGGAGTGCAGGATATAGGCAGTATCGAGAAGGGATACCGTTTGTATTTACGTGACTATGATAGTGTAATAGTAGCATTGTAGCGTTATACACAGAAAATCGTGGGTACGGAATCTCTGAATAACGCGCAAATCACTCCTTGTTATTTACCCAGGCTGATCGAATATCGGAGGGGTGGATAGATCGCTAATGTTCCGGAGAAGAATTTCGGTTCTGGCTTCAACAGCCGTCATGGCCTCGAGTGCAGGTTCAATATATAAAAACAGTGGTCGACCAGACAAGTTTCGTCACGTTGCGTGCTTGATAAAGGCCTCAGGGATACGCCCGATCAGACGCTATTCCGGAGAGATTATATGGAACGAGTGTGCATGATAAACCACTTCACCAATAGTCAATTAGTAGTGGCACAACAGGACGAAGCCAGCGAACGAAGCGTTGTGAATACTCAGCCGAAAGAAGGGCGGGTCGGACAGCTCATGTGTATCCGCTTTGTTTAACGGCCCTTTTTGTAACGTGCCCTGCGCTTTTTCCGCTGCACCCCGTGTTTACCTTTGTAGGCCTCGCGCTTTCCTTGTTATTTACGCTGCCCCGCCCTTGCTATTGCCTTATTTTTCTGTGTCCGGTTCGACCATGTGTTCGTGTAGGATGTTAAATACGGATTCAAAAAAAGGACAGCTCACGTGACACCTTGGCCTCGTACAGAAGCCCACCACAAAGTGCGTGTGTGTGCGTCCTCGCGTTCTTTTTAGCCCGCCGCCCGCCCTCAGTTTCGATCCAGTTTATGTGATTTGAACCCGTGCCAGCCGGGCTCCCGTGAGCGCTAGCGATGGGCACTTTCATTTTGGGGACCCCAGCCATCTCGGCGATCTCGCGAGCGCTCGCAAGCACTGGCTCGTCGTCCTGATAGGGCGTGCGATTATAGCACTGATAGGTCGCTGTTTAAGCGCTGCTAACGCCTGCTTAGTTGATTCTCCTGGTGATCGTTTTAAATATGCTCTTATGCTCAGAATACCGCCCTATGCAGTAAGATTTAGGGGCTAGAGTATGATGTATGCGACTGTTGATCTGTGATAGCTGTATTATAACAGCGCATGGGACAGTGAGACAGGACATGTACCATATACGATTTAAAACATATATATATATATATTGCTAAGTGCGGTTTGCGGGTCGTACAAGAGTTGTCAATATCGTTCATTGTTCAATGAAATGACTTCAGGGCTACAGCAGATCCCCACCTTTATGCCCTCACCTCGTTGAGCGCTTCCTGTATTCATCCAACATTAAGAATGGCGGTATCTCTGCTATTCCAGCAGACGGTAGTCAGCGAAATAGATCGTTGCATTCGTACTTACTAGCCTAGGGCTAGCCCGATTGAGCAGGGTTTGGGAAACGTCTCTGAGGACACAAGAGGTGTGAGCCGTACACATGAGCGAGAAGCAGCCACCCAAGGTAGCGTGACTTGCCTTAACCTCAGCGCGGCTCTCGTGACGTGACACGTAAGAAAGTTAGCCACAACAATTTGCCACATAGGTATAAAGCCCCCCCCCCGGGATTTTTTTGTCACGCGGTGCGCGCCTGCGCCGCGTGGTTCCAATAATGACGAGTACAGTACCTTGGATCAGTCGATGGTTGTGGAGTCCGGGTATTGTCAACAGCTGAGCCAAGGGCCGCAAGCGCACCGTACTAACGCAATAACAAAGGTGCTTCACTTATTAGGACGGCTTCTCCATCGTCTAGCACTCAGATACCATCACTCGCGATAATTTTAGAAAGCTATTCGATTCAAATGGGGTTCTATACGCGAATTAAGAGTGCTACAGAACCAGAGGGTAAAATGCTTGAATGGGAGACTATGAGAGAAAAAATGGTAAAGGATAAACATATGGGGTAAAGAAAAGGGGGGCATAAGGGGCGAGCCTATGAGCTCAGAATCGACCGAAACCAAAGCCACGGCGGGGTCGCATCCGCAGAGGGGCGTCAAAGACCACCCCAGGGGCTTCTCCTGCGTTCAGATCGAGTTGGCTGCCGGAATGAGCAGCACGCTGGACCGCAGTGGGCCGAGAGCGAGATGCGAAAGGGTTGAATCGCACGCTGGACTTGGCGTATGCGCGTATCGGGCCGCGAGACGTTGTAGGAGCGGGTGGTGGAGTGGGCGTCTGGAAGCCACGATAGGGGTTGAACGTTCGAGGTCCAACTCCAGTGTGGCGAAGGTGGTTCGGTGGGAGAGGGAGAGGCGACTTGTCGTCGTAGTCGCTGACCAGATCGGCTAGTTGTTCGGCATCGTAATTGACCATGAGTGTGCGGACGAGCGCGAAAAAGTTGAGGAGCAATTTGGTTTCGGCTAATGTAAGCTTGGAGTGCTAGAGCTGGTTCGTTAGCGTTTGCTACCAGTGCGTGGGGTAGCCGTGACTGACCTTCCAGTGCATCGGATTCTTGCTTAGCATGGCACCGGAAATGCCAAGGGTAAAGAAGTCGTTGATGAGTTGGGCCGGAGCGTCCTGTAGTCGGTGATGGCCATCACTTAGGGAGTCGTCGACTTTGACAGATTAAACACCACTCACCAAAGCGGTGTCGAACTGGAACTCTACATCCTTGACGTTGTAGACCGCGCAAAGAGCCGTAATCTCTGCGCTGAGGGAGAAGATAAGCCATGTGACGATAGGCTTGAGCTTGAAGCGAGGAGTAGTGGTCTGCTCGAGTGATCAGCTCGGGTTCCAAGGAGCAAGAGATATGATGGGACTTACCATAAGGACCATGACGTTCATGATAAGAGAGACGAGAAGGCTGACGGGCGTCTGGTCGAAGCCAAGCGCAACCAAGTCGAGGCCAATTTGACCTTTCAAGGTACCAGAGGGACCGGCGAAGTGAGCAGGCATGGTGTAGCTTAGTGGGGTGTAGTCGAGCGAGATGCTGGTGAGAGCGAATGCGGGATGCTCCTCCCCCCCTCCGCGGTTTATATCCCAATATTCCCCTCGGTCCATCCAACGAGCAATCGGGCAATAAGTTCTAGTTTCATTGGGTAGGCCGGAGAGTAAATGAGGTCTGTGTGTTCACGGATGTATAGGGAGTGTTGAATTGGTGTAATTGAATGCTCGATTGAGCCGTAGAATGGAGTAATCATCGATGTCGAACTAGAGTGCGGGGGTGAGGGATGTCACATGCTCGTCGATCACTTTTTTGAAATGAGAGGATTATGAGCGAGTCGAAAACGGCAAGTAATGAGCGTGCCGGCTTAAGTATATCTTGGACCTAGCTCGGAGCAGTTCTGCAGGTGATCTTCCAGAATTCTGCCATGGCCCATGTTGAGCGTGCACCGGAGATCACTCAACATTTTCCCGGCCGGTCCCGGCATACGGTCCTGGCAAAATTGGCCGGAACAGCGACGGGACCTGAAGATAACTATGCCAGGACCGAGTTCCGTGACTGGCCGACAGACTAATCGGGATTCCGGCCAGGTTCCGCTAGGTTCCCGGACGGCCCTGGTCCAGTCCTGGTACTATTACGCATGTTCCCACTCAGGCTGCGTAATAGAGCAAATGTACTTCTAGAAATACTAGGAACGTTGATCTATAATTTAACAATCAAAGCAACCCCTGGAGCATCCTTCCAGGGCGTTGACAAGTATAAGTGACCGCCTATTCATTCTGTAGATGAAGCGAAGTTGTTAGTTGGGGGGCGTGAAGAGATATCGCGACTGGCTACGTACACTTTACTACTACCGCCATGCCTCCGGCAAACAACCCCCCGCCAAAGACGAAGCATGTTGCCCCTGATGATATGCAAACGCCGACGCGCCCTTCCAAGCAGTACAGCAAGGCGCCCGCAGGACGTTCGGGAGCGTCAAACCGTAGTGTTCTGATGAGTGGCGGCGAGAGAAGTGATTAGGAGCTAAGGTATCAGGATTTAAACACGAAAGCTAACTTGGCTCGACTTGCCTGGAAAGCAAGTTCCACGACCAGTAGACCGTTCCTCCACTTGATGAACCCCACTCGCCAACCCACTGAAGAAACCCCAACGCGCAAGTCCTCGAATGCTCCAAAGTCGCGTCCTATCGATGAGTTAAAATTCATCCCTTGGTCGAGCACGACTTGCATGCGCTGATCCACACTAGCGGGCGTCTTGTCCGAGACAACCTCTCGCAACGCCTGTACGCCAATCGAGGATCCATTGAAGCGAATGACCGGAGATGAACGTGAGTATCGACAATGTACGGTCTATTAGCACACTCACCTGCTATCAACGGTAGAAGCACTTCTCCTCGAAATCAAGAAAACTCAAAAACAGCAGGACGAGGACTCTGGCACCCCGTCACCAGTTAAAACCAATAAGCGTAAGTCAAGTTCCGAGTCTGTTTCTATTCATACTTACGTTCTTGCTGTTAGCAGCCGGTTCGAATAGCTCGAATGAACGTCATCATCTTGACTCGGACGAAGAGAGCTCGCCCAAGTCATTGGGCAAATCCGCACATCGCACCAAAATTGTCAAGGCATGACAAGACACGACCAGTGAGTACCGAGAATTTGTTGGTTTCTTTATCTGCTTGCCAGTTAAGCCAGGATGTTTTTCGTCAAGCTCACCTAGGGGACAATAGCGATTGAGACGTAATAGTGGGTCTGGCGAAGGCGAAATGGTCTTCAGAGCCGGACGAGGGAGATAGACGAAATCGAATATATGAAAGAATGAAACTGATAGGGAGAGAACAGGATAATGGAGAAACAGAAAAGTTTGGTGGATTCGAGTGATGGGGGGGGGGGCAAGTACGTGCTTGTGCAACGAATAATTCTGAGTATATGCGTCGGCCGTATGGTTGAAAACTCGCGTGGTATATCCGTAGTCCAAAGGGCTCACACACCCGATTCGAAGCCCAAGAAACGCCTTTTAAAAATAGAGGACGATTTCAAGGACATGCGCAGAGTACAGGATGAAAAAAAGGAAAGCAAAGGTGAGGACGAAGGAAAGGGGAATCAGCGCAACGCCGCACTATCGATAAGATGATAAATGAACAATACAATTGTAAACTTACTATTCGATTTTCAGTGAAGCATTTGGTCGGACGCATGTGTGTTAACGATCTTCGGGCATAGGCATAACCATCATAGGTATTGTGTTTTAGACTCGATTTTTTAGGTAGTATGGGAGGTTGTTTATGGCGGTACAAACCCGATTCACAATATATGAACCCCTCTTGAATGCGCGAAAACCAAATATATAATCAGTACAATACTCTTTGATAACCTAAAGCGCCTACCCATCGATGATTGCGTGCCAATCGCGTTTTGAGAGTGGCAGGCCGTTGTCAATTTTGTCCCCTTTGCCTCTCCATAGCCGCATCGCCTTGTGCATCCCGACCCATAAGTGCATTGATTCTACTGTTTTATAGACGGGATAAATCGGAATTTGGTTGATAGATTTTTGTTTCGGACATTTTCATATAGGCGTACTTCTGTGTTTAAAAGAATATCGCTTATTACCGTCTTCCAACTGGTAGTTACGGTTCGGGTTCTGGGTATCATCTATATAGTCGAGCGTGTGGAGTGTACCGCAGGACAAGCACACAGGACAAGCATATCGCATGGAGGATAAGATGGCGCTCCGTATCAAGTCCCAGATTACGTTCGAGGGAGCGCAGAGCTAGAGGGAAGTCCAAAAGTGCCTCTGCCAGTTTGAGATTGAGTAGACCCTGCTCGGCCTGATTCGAGAAGAGCAGATGTGTCGACCTGAGTGTATTGTGTATGTTCTTTTCTGTCGCTCCGTTGTAAGCTGCCTTGAGATACGTTCAAACAAAATAGGTGCATAAGTTCGCAAGTCCATGAAACACTGGTGCAGCGTCGTCGTCCTCTGGTTTGTCAGGTGGATCCTTGTCACCAATGTCAATATCCATTGCATAATATTCACCTTCATTGACCTCAGGTTGAGGCTCGGGGTTGAGATCGGGTTCAGGTTCGGAGTTGGGGTCGTCAGGTTCAGGCTCAATGCCATAGTGTACATCGTCTGGGTTGCCTAGGTTTTCGTTGTCCGCTTCAAGGTCACGATCTAAAGGCGGAGCCGGAGGTAAATCCTCATCTTCCAGTAAGTTAGCGTCGTTCTTCGTCTCCACCAAGAAATTGGGCATTTGGACGGGGTGGAGGCGAGTATCGATCAAAATCCGATAGCCATTCGTCGTTGTCAATCCGATAATCCTGCTGCCATGGGGGCAGTTTCAAGGTAATATTCTGGCCAGGCGGAATTGGAGAGGGGTCGGGTATAAAGATTATTCCCAGTCTTCGCTGAGAACGGAGATAACGAGGGGTGAGAAACCCTATAGAACCTGGGCTGAATTTCGGAGTAAAGGTTGGTTTGGGCAGGCCGGGACTGTTCGATTGCAGAGAGTTCGAGACACTTGGTACTGACGGGCGATCTTGAGTACCAGATATAGGGCCGGAATCCAAACGAGTGAAAGCTGCGTTCGAGTGGTTTCCTGGGGACTGTGATACACGGCCGCGACCAAGATTATCTAGAGCACCCAGTGGAGAGCTGAGGAGACGTGATTACCGGCTACGAGACGATACAGAAGGTGAGTTTGGTGGAGGAAAACTGCAAGGTGCAGGCCGAGAATTGTTCGAAGCCGTAGTAGGATCCAAGGGCGCGTTCTCGCCCAGACTGTGCTGACCGTACAATCTTTGATGTCGCTTGACGTATTCATAGGACCGTTCAATGACGCATTCACCAACTCATCTGTTACAGTCGCATAAAATCGGTCCAGGGGGAGCTTTACGCGCCTGCAAATTCAAACTGGGTGAGCAACCAGAGTTCTGATTGGAGAGTACCTGCCTTCCGAGCACGCCGAACAGCTTCTCTTGATAGCATCACGCGAATATATCGATGGTTGGACTTTATATCGTATTGTTTACTGAATTACAGCAAAATAAGATAACTATATACTCGATATGACGATGTGGCGGGGGAACAGTGGAGGTGGCGGTCGTGGTTAAGATTAGGTTTGGCTGGATCGGAACGGGTCAGATCGGATCGGGACACTCAAGCGCCGAGTACGTAATTAAATCGATAAACGATTATCCTGGACTTCAGCTGTTTCGCAAAGCCCATGCGGTCCCGGCATCCAGTCCTCGTCAGGTCCCGGCCGGTCCAGCACCCGCCATAGACCAAATGGCCAGGACCGTATGCCGGGACCGGCCGGGAAAATGTTGAGTGATCTCCGGTGGTGGTCGATGTTGAATCACCTCCCCGGGTGTTCCCCCCCCCCCCCCTCCCCGTTGACATGTCGAGGCTATGCCAAGCAGAAGGCTGAATAATCGTCATGCAAAAAACTTTCTCTGTCCGTTGTAGCAGCGAGGTAATCACATGTTGTTGGTAGCGGTCGTGGTCCAGCGCAAGTCCGGTGGCTGTCAATTTCAAATTCCCGAAAATACCCCTTCAACTGTCAAGCTTACGAGCTGCCTCCAGGACACGTTTTCCACCGCTATTTTAGCCTTCCTCGTCAATTCTTCATCTTTGATCTCGCTGCACACTCATCCTTTTATCGGCGCGGAGCACTCTTCCTCTTCGGACGGCTCGGCGCGTTGAGATACCGATCCACGGCCATGCGCACTTTCATACTGTGCCTTGGTGTCTACTCGCACATTCATTAGATCTAAATGCGTCTAAATGAGGGATCATCATCGAATAAAATCCATAGAGGAGGATCGTGGTGAGTAGATACTTACATTTCTCAGTTCTAGAACCGGATGTTTATTCGGTTGGACACTTGCCAGACGGCTTCAGTGTCTCTGTACCATCACGGATTTGCTTTGAATATAATATAGAGATTCTTAATTGGTACAACGTCCAACTATTATGTCACACATTGACGATCCCTACGTGAGTCCCATTCATGGTTCGAATACCAGAGTGCGGTACTGATCTTACAGGGCTTTGTGCTACTTTGTGTTTTGGTCAATCATTGAGCGTAATGTATGAGAAAACATGTTGCATTGGCTCTTTCAGAACACACGGAGGGGTCATAGACTCGTTCGAGACACCAGAATTACACTAATCCTCCAACTCCCGAAAGTTTAGCATGCCACGACGAGCGTTCAAGCTCCAAGCACCGTATTGAGCGCATGCAAGTACACCAATGTAATTTCCGGGCTCCAGATTCTTCCAGAGCTCGTGATCTTTACGGAACTCGGCGCCAGTCTGCTCCGTGAACGTCGATTTGAGCCCGACTCGATGTGAAATCCAGGCGAGGGGCTCTTGATTGGGGCCATACTTGATCGAGCCGTTGCGTACAATTTGGCCATCGGTAGGCTCTTTCGAGAAGATTGCGACTTCAAACCAGCTCCAGAGACCTCGCTCAGGCTCGGACGCCCAGCCCTGGTCATGAGCTTCGGTTACGAGTTGTACAGAGTACGTGCGCTTGATATCCTCTGCTGTAACTCGAGTGGAGAAGTACACCCGTTTAACGGCTTGACTTCCCCCAGCTTCTACCGACGTGCTATCGGTGCTTAAGACGGACGCCTTGTGCTGTACGCCTGCAGCTACTATCTGGTACAAATGGTTGTCGGATGTACCAGGGAAGGTTACAACCTACGACAAAGTGTCACTAGACGTCGCTACTGGCGAAACTGTCATAACATATTCACCTCTTGTTGAAGGTTCGTTCCCCAGTATTCCCCAGAACCAACTTGTCGAATCCTAATATGATATAGATCAATGATAACAACAGCATTGTGTTGTTTATTTGTCCTACGTATAAAAACGAACTGTCTTGAATTCGTTACCTTGCCTAGGTGAATTATCAATCGGTATTATCTCTATAGTTTTTTGACTGCGCAAAGCTCACCAGTACGTCACAGCCTCCGATCCGACTATGCTCCAAACCGGGTAGCAGTCCGATCGCTTCACGTTGACAGAATTATTCTTTCATGTTTTCAGTATTATATAATTAAGGCTGAAGGTGATGCGATAGCTTACTGTGATTACCGTTGTTCCCCCAGGTTCAATGATGCTCATGCCCTCGGGTTGCTGGGGCAGTCCCGGTGTGGTGAGCATCGGTAGAATCACGTACCCATTAGTCACCCCATACTGACGACTGATCTGCCACTAGGATGTGGAGCAACCTCAGTTCAGTTTAGGCATTATGCTCACGCAAACTTACAAATTGTGTGCTGAAATCCGGACTGGCGCTCATTTCAATGGGAAACTCTTCTTGACCAGGAAGAAGATCCTTGACATTGAATGAAGCATATACAGGTCGGTTGCTGTCATCGATCTGGATGATACGATAGCACCCATCGACAATTGGCTGATCAAATTGATGGGCAGTAGATTTGGTTTCATGTTCGACTACTCTAGCACCTTGAGAGGTCAGGTACTGGATATACTGATCTACCGTGATGACTGGCATGTCTGAGGTACGAAATAGCGGGGAGACCTTGGGGAGTGGATAATGCCAACGTAGGCTCTAGGTATGGGCTTATATAGCTCATAATCACGCTCTTGAAGGTCAGCCCAATTACCTCAAGCACAACTTGCCTGATGACTTCGCGCTCGGGGCTGAGAAGAAACACCCTGCGCCTATCCTATTTCGGGTTATCCCATCAAAAACCTCTCGGGCAACCGGCATTATATCCTTGTATCCCGTGCGGCACTTCCTTTTGGCGGCTGGAACAGGACGAGCAAGAGGAGTGGGCGCTACTGTTTTCGGATATATGCTTTAAATATATCGGCTTCGCTTGATAAACCCGGATGATCTGGCCAATGCGACCTCAGTTCGGTCATCTTGCACAATGAGCGCTTTTCGTACATCAACGGGGAGCTTTGCCGGTATCCGGCTACATAGTGATTCCACGTTGAGCATCAAATCACGCAAACCTCGAGTTTGGTTATGTACAAAAAAATTTAAAACCAGACGAGGACACTTGCCACAGCTTACTATATTCATAAATGTCGAACGATCTGACCGAATAAACTATTTTCTGCCGAATAACCAGGTCTTCCAGTCAGCATCCTTGTTTGCGAGTTCGTTCGAGATATGTCCTCGGATATGATGTAGCGCATATATGTACTATTTGAATCGGGATATCAAGTCCCAATCGAAACTGGGAACTGGATTTTAGTCAAAGTTCAGTCAAAGCTAGCACGTTAGCCTTAGATATCTAGGGGCCATCAAGTGTCCCAATGGATTCCGATGGAACTCCATTCCCTACGTGCACTCTGCTACATTATGAAACTTTTAGGTATTCCGTTTGCGGTAAGTGTAGTGCTCATACGCCACTAGCTTTTGAGAATTGTACAATATTGAAGCTGGTTCGTGATTCGTGTATAATCAGAGCTCTTCACTCAATGGCGCGACTACGTAGGGTATCTCCACTGTACTGCCTTCAGTTGACTGGGGGACAGTATGACCATCGACGCCGTGCCCCCTCAAAACTGTTTCCACACACTCTGTGTAGGCAAGTCTGCCTTTTTATAGGTGATTCCTTTTGGGCACTTTTGGCGTGTTTAACGGAGTGACTTGATCTGTTAACCTGAGTCGGGTATGCGTTACCTATTCGTGTAGACTCTTTGCTAAGAGCCAAGTCGTCGCTTTTGACAGAAAATCACGCGTTTTATGAAAAGCGATGATAAAAATAGGCAGGCTACCGAATAAATAGGCGTTCTGGCCCCCATAGATACCTTCACCGAACAAATGACTATATATGTTGAGATCTGTTCGCTTAGGCCTATCATCCCGGTTCACTTACGCTTGTATGATCCTACCGATTCACTTATTCCATAATTCATGTATAAATACAGTGGCATTCTAACTGTAACAACATGCGCTTGAATCCAGTTTATTAGACTACATTGGCTTAATTTTATGACGGATTTCATTCATCCGCTGCATACCCACTAGGGGAGAAGTCATTGAGAGTTTTAATTCTCATCGGTATCAAAATATCACATGGTATGTTATGTATAATGTTCATTAGTATAGTAGAATGTTCACGAATGAATGAAACATCGAGTGAGTCGGTTCGCTATACGCGCAGTATATGTGTTTCAGAACGACATTATGGCTCGACGGTTTTAGGGTATAAATAGGGGTGCCTTCAGATCCCCTATCAGCATCTCGAATCATCTTCTCTACTCTAATGTATTTACTGGAACATTTATCCAATTGATTTCTATTTTGTATCCTACACATTAGAATCGCATTTCAATATTTCGCCAGGCTTAAAAAGAGTGGATCCGTAAGCGCAAATGGTTACCGATTGGCTGCGTCGCATCTCCTAGCACGGCATATCTTCCCGGCATTTCGGGTTCCCGGATAAAAACTAGTTGATTGCATCAATTCCCGAAGCATATCAAACATCTTGCTTCCCCTAATATCTAATGTTCACACATTGAAAACGCAACGTTGAAAAACTTCTCGTCGTTTGCGCGTACAAAGGCTGTGCGCTCACTCATCAATTCTATTCTATAAGCCTCTGCTTCTTGTCGACTCATTCCGCCTCTGGTAGGACCAAGGTCAGCTTCTGGTTTACGAGCGGAATCGCAGTACACATACTGTTCGTTCTGCTGAGGGGGCACGGTTGTCGTTGAAGGTCGCTCGATTGCTGGATCAACCAAGAAAAGAGCCAGTATTTTCCTATGGCCGGATTTCGTCTTATCCCGGAGCTCAAAGGGGGAGACACGATGCTGATAGAGGTTCGGGAAAGCGATTGCACGGCCTGGAGATGTACGGACCGAGCCTAGATTGTTCACCATAGGCTCATTCCTATCCATTTTTCAACACGACCTGACACAATTGTTCGAGTTGACTCACTTTCCAACTCCCCACGTCAGTCGACAACCCCTCTCATCACCTTGGTCATAGGTAAAAGGCATAGCGGCCGCTGTTCTAAATGCCAATCGACTCTCGGATATGTTGTCTTCGTCATAATAGTATATCCCAGACACAGCTATGGCCTCGTTCCACATGCCCTCCACATGCCAAGACCCACCTTGGTACACTGGATTTTCGGGGGTCTGCCGGCGTAATTGTACTCAGTTCTGAAAACGAAAGCAGAGCTGCCTGACTTACCAAATAGATATTCGCCATTTTCACAATCACCTGTATCGTCTTGCCCGCCAACTTGTATCTGAACTTCCTGCGTTCCAAGCTACCCATCTCGTATCCCATCGGACGGACATCTGGACCAAAGTACGGACGACCACTAGCCCACTGCTTATAAATCGCTTCGTTTTGATCGTCGTCCAAGTGTTGGCTCCACTCTGGCTCTGGAGCATAGGTCTCGTTGTACGAGTACTGGTTTGGAACACGCTCGGGAACCGCGTGATTCTCCGGTATGGAGTCTGTGAGCACCCGTTCAAAGAGGGGAACAAACGCGGCAACCAGATCCTCAATCGTGCTATGAATGTCAGGATATCGACCTGGATCGAGATTGTTGATGTATTCGATGCTCCCTGCGGAATTTCCATCACTAGAAATCTTGAAGTCCGTAGGCAGCCACTGGAATCGGTGCGAGATGTGATAGTTGGTGTCCTCGGTGCCTTCCCATTTATCCCATCTGTCAACTGGCTCCGGCAGTGGAGGCATTTGAATCGGTGACAGAACCCGTTTCTCCAATTCGGAGGTACTTGTAGAGTACGCCAGGGTACGATTGTATACTATGGGATAAAGCGAAGGATGCACGAGGTCGAGGACTTGACCATTGGAACGAGGGTGCCAATCCTTCTCGGAGTCGGGGACATTTTCCAATTTTGCGGCCCCTTCAATCAATCTTCGGTTTAGACTCTCCGGGACGAGCGTGTCCGACTGCCATATTTTGTCGTAGCAGGAGACCTGTATGCATGACTGGGTGGGCCACGTGACTCTACCTAGATTTAGCCTTACCCACCTCGGCTCCAGATTCGTTATCACGAAGCATAGCATACCCATCCAACTCCTTCAATACATAGTCGATATGGGACAGCCTCATGAGTTGTGCCTGTTCGAGTGCTTCAGACCGCCATCTGTCTAGTATCGTCTCATCCCGGAACTTGATCCACCAGGATGGCTTCTCGCGAAGGGCAGCAGAAAATCGAGTCATTTCCAACTCGACAAGCTTCGAACCGGGATTCAGCATGAACCCCAAGTACGTAAGTATTTAACGAGCACTGCTTACTGGTTTTGCCGGGGTAACATCGATTTGGTTGCCATCGTAGCCCGTGGATCCAAAACCAAAGGGACTTGGCAGTGGGCGGAATGGTGAGAGCGTCGGTGGTGGTGCTGGAACGCCCCAGGTGGCAAACGGGGAGCTCATGCTGCCGAAATACTGTCCGATCGAGTACATGTTCGATGTTTTCTAGTCGTCCTTGAGCCCGCCTTTTAAACCAGTTCCGCAAGCCGCATGCGTACCTCAAGTGTCGGCGATCCTGACCGTTTTTGACACATATATGCGCCAAGACCTGCCCTGACTCATTGCCCATCCAGGCACCAGATAAACACGGGTCACGTACTTCGCTTCCGGCTTCCGTGTGCATGGCCCATGCGGAACCGCGTGATGAGACAGCATATGCATGTCAGTTTCTTGGCATAGTGCCTCGCAAGACAGTTGTACGTGGCCGTAAAAAGAACAGAAATCGCGCCCGGAGGCTTAGCTTTTTGAGAAATTGAACTTTTCTTTGGAGGTAACTAATACATCATGTGTGTCTCTGTTTATCGTGTACGTCAAAGCAAGAACTCGCAACATAGATCCTTGCAACTTGGAGAAATCACTTGCAGTGCGAATTACGTTCGGCTACTCGCTTAGAGAAGCCGATATTTTCTGGTTGTTGACTCCTGCTACATGGAAATCAGTCGATTTACCATCAAAAGGTATACCATTCCCGGTTGATATAGGAATATTGCGGCGCAGCACAACCAGCAGACAAACGAGGGGCACGACAAGCACTGCATTTGAGCTATACGGATTTAGCAGTGCTCCAAGCAATGGACGCAGAGTAGAGGCAACTAGCAGACAAAAGGCAGTCGAAAATGATCGTATAGGGGACGAACACTTCCTTTGGGAGAGTGTTCTTGTTGTACTTGGGTTCAGATCCCCGAGCAATCCCTCGTTGAGCCTTCGCTTTGATTAAATTGTATACGATGGCTATCAATAGATAATAATCCCTAGCCTAGATTATCTCATAAAGCGAGGATTTATCATGGTACCGAGCAGAGCCGTCGATAGCCGCAGCCGGGAGCGAGCTCCTGTATATTTCGTGACCCTGCTCGCCGTTCAGGCAGAACAAGTATCTCGGTACGGCAATTGAGAGCAAGGCGCAGAACGTCAGGCACTTTGGTACGCCCGAGTCAAATAATCTCCCTTTCTAACCCTGACTATGGCCGTAAGAATTAACGCCTCATCTGGCCGGCCGATGGGTTTTTGGATGTTCTATAAGGCATATTAATTCCTCCGCAAATTCATGTAAGTATGGCAGAGTAAATGCGTACAAGTAGCCAAGCCGCATACATGGCCTACATAGATTACTTTGAGTGATCAAATTGAATGAGTTCTTGTCAAACACAGGGCGTTTCATTTCCCGGTCACGTTTCACTTCACGGTCGAGCACGATTAGGCTGATACACATTTACTGGGGAACATGTTAGACGCATGGCCATGATAGGAATCGATTCAAGTAAGCAGGCAGTTGAGGCATACGACGATTTGGATAGAGTTCTTGACGGTCAACGAGAAGGTTTCGAAGACAAATCCCTCAGCGAAGTCCCATTCAAAGACGGGTACATTCTCCACTGTGCAATGCCTTTGACCGAACGCTGATTTATCCCTAACGGGGTCAGTTGGGTGGATAAACGAACTTGCTGACATTCGGACTCTTAGCCTCGGTCAATGTGATATGGTGTTCAAATGGCATATTTTCAGCTCCGCATCACTCGTTTTTTGTGTTGTTGATGGCAGCCCAGGATATGTCACAAGCACCTATCAAAAGTTAGTTTTGACGGAGGTGCCTATTGGCATATCCAAATACACTGAAAACACTGGCCAGTCCCTTGATTGTGATTCTTGAGCATAATTTCAAGCTCCAACGCGAGCCCCAGGCTAGTATGCTGCCTTGCCCCCGCTGTAGCCGAATCAAGCACGAACAACGGATGAAGACGTAATGAAATGATTTCCTTATTAATTCGAGATAAAGGGCATAGATACTTCTCAGTTGTTCAATAACCATCCCCGCCTGCGCAAATCACGCTCTGTGTCTTTGACAGTCTCTTCAAAACTCCTAAACTTGATTCCAAGCACTCGTTCTGCCTTAGACGAGTCGAACACAATATGAGCCACTGACTTGCCCGCTCCTGGTTCGCCTCTAGGATACGAAGGTGGAAGGACATCGACTACTCATATGATGTCAGGCCAGGGGTAAGAAAACATGCGCAAGGACGTACGAGCGTCTTGCCAAGTGTGCGGCTCTAAGGCGGTAATGAAACGTTGTCCACCTGCTTCGGGAATTTCTAGAGCCCGAACGTGCGCGAGAGCAACGTCTCGCACGTCTCCAAAGTTACTGATTTGTACATTTAGTGATGTTGAGAGAGTGAGATAAACACGACGACTTACGTGTTTGGAGCAAGGAGCTGGTCTCGGCTGATTTCTCCTTCTTTAGTATTTATCAATTTGTAGAACATCCCGATGGACGCATTGAGTTGAGAAGGGGTTGTGACCTCGTGTATGAACGGCCCAAGAGTCTAACAGAATATGGTCCAGGATAAGCTTAGAGTTCTAGAGCATATACATATACTCACCACTACAGGATGAGTTGTTACCAAATCCCAGTTATGCTGTTTCGCACACTCGGCCCAAGCCGCCTTTTCAGCCAGAATCTTGCCTGCGCGATACATGTCGTTTCCTGCATCTTTACCCTTCTTTTCCACTTGCTCAATTGAGTAGGTATTCCAATCGTCCTGAAAGAACAGGGAAATAACCAGGAAATAAAGAAACAATTTGATATCACGCACGTCGGTGTAAATCGTTCCCGGGGGTTTAGAGGGGTCAACTATAGTGGAGGTACTGGATGTGTAGATAACCCGTTGGATTTGAGGCGCATGTTTTTCGATGCTATTCAGCACGCTCAATGTCCCATTGACGGCAGGATTGATTAATTCTAATGAAAGGCTGTATGAGGATACTTTCGTATGGGGCAGGGCGGGAGATCTCTCATACCTTTGGGGTCGTTAGCCTCGAAAGTACAAGGGGAAGCTGTATGGATGACCGCGTTCACTCCTCGAACCGCTTCGTCGAACGCTCCATCCTATGTTAATGAGGTTCGCCGTTATCGCTAATCTCAAAACGATAGGAAACTTTCAGACTCGGAACCAGATCGCAGGCCGGCCGGTTTCTTTGCGTCATATATTTGTCCCCCGGAGACTGCCAAAGATTGTGAGCCTGAGTGCCACAGTGGGCGGTGTATCTGCGAAAACCAGAAATCTAATTAGAAGAACTGGAAGAAAGAAGCAGTACTTCTTATGAAGAGGGGGCGAAGCGTGGCCATCGCATTATGGCGATACCACCAATAGATCAGCCCTTCTATTGTCTCATATCACTATGACCCGTACTTATTACAACATAGGAACGTGATATAATGGAGAACACATTGAGAAATAGCATCGATTCGGATGCGTGGCGGCAAGGGTGAATCAAAATGAAAGCACACATCCACCATCAGAGAGGAAACACGCATATATGTTATTTATATAAGATACAGAGGGGCCTTTATATTGAAAGACCCATGGTGAACGCGTTGGCAGGCCAGGTAGGGACGAAAGGGGGTTGGGGAACACGCAATCAACGCGCCCAACGATGGGCGAAGCGAGACGAGCAGGGACGAAGCGAGGTGAGCAAACAAGCGAGTGAGCACAAAACAAAGTGTGAGCGTTCAGAAGACGTCCGCGCACGGGCGTTGGGCAATAACCAGCCGCGGCTCTAGAGGGACACAAATTAAGCGTGTATTTGGAGTGGTGCGGCTAACTCAAATGAAAATAAAATAGATCTCAGCGTGCGTGTTGTGGGACGCGACTGCTCTACAATACATAAAATAGAAAGAAAGCCCACCCCAATGTATGTGTGGTGGGACGTGGCAGATGAGGATACAGTTACCTGAAGGGAAATATAATGTCAATGTGCCCCCACTTGGCTGAGGCTTGGCTGGTCATCTCAAACATCACTGCTCGAATCATGCAGCCAGATCGCCTATTTATGATTATCTTATCTGAAATTTGGTGGCAGCAGGTATTTTGCATAGCCCGATAAATCTGAGAGCCATACAGTGATTTCGCGTCATCATAAGCTGGACGAATTAGATTTATTCCAGTAGTAATCTGTTCATTCCACTTCCTAGCCATAGGGGCTGTATGCTGCAGCTTTCAGAGGCGTACAGTCCAGTCTTGGACGCAGGACAATGTGCCACATCCTTTACCTTAAGGCGCCCGCGTGCCGTCCGTTCTCTCCTCCTCGACCGCGTCTAGTAGTGTTCGTACGCCCGCCCCTCCGTCTTCTCGTCCCGCCCGCCAACCCTTCTCGATCAAATACCGTCTCCCTTTGGGCGCCCGACCCGCGAGTTCGCTTGCGTTTCAACACCCCGGTTTCTCCCGCAGCCCCTTCCAGTTGAGCGGCGGCAGTTCCTTTATGTTATATTCGCACTCACGCCCGTATTCCGCTGTTATCCACCTGGTTTTAAGATGTTTTAGGTTCGCCGTTTCCGGCCAGATGCATTCACCCTTCTGCACGAGCACACGTTCATTGGCACTCCAGGCGGGACTCTCATTGTGCAATTATGAATATCAATCCATATACTTGTGGGTGACCCGAGTCTTCACAATCACCTGGCCAGGGAGGACCAAATGCGGCGGGCGCAACCTCGATCCCGAGAGGATCACTGATTGAGCCCGAACGAAAGTTTTTCCTATCGTTTTGAGATTTGGTGTAACACAACACGCAAATAATAAGGCTTACTTCTTCCATGTCTTTTACTATAACGTATTCAAAGCTGTTCTCGAAGGTTTTAAAAAGATTGACCAGGTAATCTCCTTTGCTCGATGATCGGACCGTCCCACTGCAATGATTTTGTCAACAATGACATAGCGAACAACAGCTCTGATACCCTACCGGACATTATATCCCGACTCAAGCAATGTCTTACAAATCCAAGCGGCGATGAAACCGCTGGCACCTTTACTCGCGTTGGATCTGAATCAAGTTGCTGTATTAATGAATCAAGAAGAAAGCGCACCTGTGACAAGGACTGTTGCTGGGGCTTTGACGGCGGGCATATTAGAATGTGCGACGGAACGATTCCATCAAGCATCGATTGATATACGCGGCGGATCTGTCTGGTGGAGGCTCGGTCAACAATCGGGCATACGCAGTGCCTCGGGCGAAAACTCGGTCACGTCACATGACGGAGCGTGAGGGAAGCGACGCCCGGCTCAGGTGTTTTGCGCGGGGAAATGAACGATTAAGTCAACGATGCTATTACTTTGGTTTGTAGAACAAATTTGAGTCGCTAACGATACAGTTACTTAACTATTAAGAACGAATTCCAGTCTTCCTCGCACGCGTTCCCCACATAGAGATGCCGCCCATTCAAGCCTCCTCTTTCTCCTCTCCGTATTTAAGTTTTGTCCCTCCCAACACTCGGGATACGTCACAATGACATCGTGGCCTTGATTATAGAGAACAATGGCACTGAAAAGTGCAGGGCCAGCTTGGTGCACTATTGCACCGATGATCATTCGAGTGCGATCCATATCTTGGGGCTTTTGTCCCAAACTGGCTGGGGATTTCGGATCGTCGACGCTGTTCAAATCTGGCCAAAGACTTGTAGCAAGGTGATGAACAGCTACGAATCGCAAGAAGCCTGCCACTCCGCCCTTCATTAGCGCCTTCAAGTACCATCCGATCATCTCTTCGTTGGTGTCTCTTGGCCATAGCCATTCTTTGAGCGAACCACTTGGGACATCCGAAAGTTCGGTCTGGACTGAACGAATGATGTGGCCATAATCCCCCCAAAAGTGTCGCCGATAGTCGATTGCGTAGTTCATGCTGAGTGGTGGCAGAAGAATACGAGAAAAGGTGGGATGAGCGAAGGAAACAGCGTCATAGAGTGCAATTAAGTCGGTGTAAAACTGATAAAACGGTTGATTAGATAAGTGTGGGCCCGCAGCAATCTCCAGCGGAGAAGGCTCGATTCGTTTCGAGTCCTTGGTAGAGCCGAGCGAGACTTTTGAGAGTAAGGTGCGCATTAGGTTGTCGACTTGGCTATCACGGAAGATTTCAGAGGAAGAATCATCATGTGGTTGGCCGTGCTCGAGCATAAAAACGCGCATACACCCAAACACAATCTCGGCCCCGGACAAGCGAAGGCCTGGTGGCGTCAAGATGACGTGCTCCCTAGCGCACGTCAGAGAGAGTGTAGTACGCACGACATCTACTTCATCCGAGTCCCACCCTTCCGGCAATGCTTTGAATACAGGAGATACCCCTGAGCGAAGTAGGTGATTGAGGGGCTGCATCGTCCAGTCTTTCCTCGCTGGGAGACCAAAGTATTTGGAAATCAAGTTGGGCCGCGACGGCATGATTTGGGTCGCACTGCGGGATAACGCGGTAGACAAAGGAAGCATGGGTGACACAATCTGTTCTGCATCGGGTTGAAGATCGTGGAGTAGGAATGGCAGTAAAGCGATCCATGTATTTGGCCGTAAATGTTCGGATATGTGATTCAGGCTTGGTATGTCTGTGGCTACGGCTCCGATTTCTCGAATGATCTGAGCCGCGGTTTCGGCGCATGGAGGAGGAAGCCGCTGTAGAACGACAAATGCGAGTTTCAACCACTCCTGACCCTCGAGGATTCTGATTCGCCGAGCGAGGACTAGATAGTAACCTAAACAGAGATCGAGGCTAGCAAGGCGGGTGTACGCATATGGAGAGATCGTCCGATCGCTGTAGACCATGTCCCAAATACGATGCAGAGTGACTTTTTGCAGCAGTGCGAAAATATTATCGTTTGCTAACCCGAGAGAAGATCCGGAAGGCTCGTCTCCTCCAGGCGTGGTTGGGATAAGAGCAAGGTCAAGTCGAAGGACAGCACACAACGTTTCCGCGTCCGCTGCAGCACCCTCCATTGCTTGAACCTCCAACTTTTCGGAACCAAACAAAGACATCAACCTAGAAGTAGAGGCTTGAACAATCTTCTTGGCTTTTCCGTCTGTGAAACTGGTCTTCAGCGCAGCCATCGCCTCGGCCTTTTCCGCCTCTCCGCCCTTGATGCCATTCACGCTCGCGCCCTCGAGCCATACTGCCACCGCAATCCAAATATTGGGTAACACCTCTGCCTGCGTTTCTGCGTCTCGACATAACGCTAGTGCATCGGCACCCCATCCCCATCCCTCAACCTGAGACCACAGAATTTCGTGCGCGGGGGTCGTATGATGCGGATCTGTCGCACATGCCGTCCAAACTGCCCGAAGCCGCATCCAGCTCGTTGTAAGCCTCGGATCCCGACGAGTTCGAACATACTGAGAGAGGGCATCGAATGATGAAGCGGCCGTCGTAGCAATATGTGCATACATCCCGTATCGTCCAAGTGCGGTATACAAATCAAGAGTGGCAATTAAGAGATCAGGCGAAACATCCGTCGGTGGAAGAACGGCCACAAATCGAAGAAGTGTATCCGTCGGATCCAGCAACGCACTTGCATTTTGACGAGACGACCGAGCAAGAATAGCCAAAAGGCGAATAGCGAGTACGTCGGGTTGATTCGTTTGGTCGGCAGAAGCGTCGGGATAAGGCGATCCAGAAAGAATAAACGTACGCATAATTTCGGGCACAAGTTCAGGCGAATCCATGATAACAGACGCATGAGCCCGAGACTGTCGCGCCAGTCGTATGACGATCTCCAACAGACGCCTAAGCACGCTTTTCGGCAACCACCGAGCCTTGAACTGCTTCGTCGCATGATCCAAAATCCCAGAAAGCGCCAAATCGTCCACGACATCCATCTCGGCCGCTCCAACCTCCTTGTGCACAGAAACGACATAATCCGAAGGCATCACATGCGCGTTCGACCCGGCCTCAGGACCCCGCAACGAAAGCTCCACATCCCCTATCTTCGCAAGCTTCCAGTCCCATACGACAAGCGCCGCATAGACACAGTCGACCGCACGCGTGCCGACCGCACCTCGTTCACCCAGCGCAACACACGCACATTCGAGCACGCGCTTTCGCAGCTCACTCGCGGCCAGACGCCCCTGTTTCCCACCAGGCAGCGTGCGGAGGAACCACTTGCACACCTCTCGATCTCCTCGCCCGACGCGTGCGGTGAGCCTTGCGAGTGCGTCCAGTGCCATCGCGCGTTGCATCGGTGCGGTGCTTCGTGCAAGGTGGAGAAGCTCCTTGAGCGTGTATCCTATCAGAATAGAACCGAGAAACGTTAGCAATGTGCAATATGGCAATTGTGTGATGGGGACATGCGCAAAACGGCAGGCGGAGGAGATGTACAAGGGGAGCCAAGGCCACGCGGTAAACACGTGGTATAGTGCGAGGCGCGAGAATAGGTTAGGTGCGGATTTTAGATTTGGAAGAAGGGGGAAGAAACAAGGGAGGCAGTGTTTTGTTCTTTTTGGGATTCCCAAATTCGGATTTGGATTTTTTGTGAACAGGGGCCAAGCTCCAAATCATGAAAAAGCAAATGAAAAGAGAAAGAGAAGGAAAAGCGCATAGAGGGAACCGCGCAACCCAAAGGAATTTTCAATCATACACCCCAAACGTGAATGGTGGATCTCGCAAATGTCCGGCAGCTGCTCATATCCTTCCAAACTATATCGCCGCTTTCCAACTGACAGCAGCCATCACGCCCACACACACCGCACCCACCCCGACCTGACACATCCACACTGCCCAAGGATTTCGACGAGACTTACCAGCGCTCGTCCGTGAATTATGATGAAGTCCGTCGTGAACCGGGAGATCTTTGGCCTTGTCGTACGGGATCGGCGTGCCCGCCAAATTGAAGCGCGGTCCGTCTTGTGAGAGGAGCGAGACCTTCTCATCAGATTGCGAGCGGAGTGTGTCTTGCTCCTGGAAACGAACGCGGAGTGCCTCCTTTTCGGCATCGCCACTCGGCACCTGGTCTGGAACCTGAACCTTCTCCGACTGACCAAACGTATCCCGAGTAGGCGTAGTCTCCTCCTCAGACGGCGTTTCCTTGACCTCGACCTCTTGCGCATCCTTCATCACCGCATCCTCCTGCGCAGCCTCGACCTGCTGCATCACATCCAAGCCCAGGCCGACCGTTACGTCTTCATCATCCTCGTCGACCGGATCCGTATCCGGAATCTCGGGTAAATCCACCGCGTCCATCATCCACTGAAGAGCAGGCACGTCTTTTGCCTCGGGCTCGTCCGGGAAATACTGCAACCGGATAGCCTCGGGTGTGCTCGGCTCGAGGTCGATCGAGATGGGCGAACCCGGTGGGATGAGTGAGGCTGTAGACGCATTGGCGAATTGAGTCAAACGAGGCATGGATGTTTCGGAGCTCGAGGTATATCGAGATGCATCTGAACCGGTGGATAATTGGGACGCAATGGAAAGACGAGCGGCGGCAGGATCAAACGAGTCTGCGGCAGGAGTGGCAGGACTCATAGTAGGAAAAGCGACCTGATTCGAAGATGGGAAAACAACCTGGGTAGCAGGCGGAAGAGTAGAAGACGTAGGCGTCGGGAGCGTGAGCTTGAGCTCGGGCGGGGAAGGAGACCGCTTGGGCGGCGACGGGGGCGGGGAGACAGATACGACCTGGGAGAGAGGATGTGCCTTTGTTTCCGGCTCGGCTACAGACTCGGGTTTAGGCTCGGATGCAACATTGGTCGTGCTGGCGGGCACGAGGGCCGGCATTTCTTCGTCCGGAATCGCGGGGGTAGACTCGGCCTCGACTTTGGGCTCCTCTGGCTTAACCTTGGGCTCGATGTCGGGTAGTTTGCCTTGCCATTGGAGTTTTGGAACGTTTTCCCCGGTGCCCTCGGCGGGTGGTGCTTCGATCATGAGCGCTGTGCGCTTGGGCGACGCTGGTGCTGAGGGGTACGTAAAGACATCCCGGGGCGTAACCTCGGCAAATCGAACGCCGGGAGTGCCAGCGCGTGATCCGCCTGGACCAGAGACTGATGAGCGACGGGAAAGGATTGGCCGAGCGGGAGATGCAACGCGGTGGGTAGGGATTGGCGATGACGGAGACGGAGAGGACATGACAAACGCCCGAGCGGGGATTTTAGCATCTTCATCTGATACTTCTTCGATAGTCGGTGACGTCGGTCGTTTATTATCTAACACGCCACATCACAAATTAATACGTAGTTGTGCACCAATAGACCTGAGACGCAACTCACCCGCCCTGTTCCTAAGATCCTTGGCTCGCTTCAGCACCTCTGCCAATTCCGCCATATCACCAAACCTGGACTGGATCGTTCGCAGTTCTTCTTCACGTTCCTGGGTAGACATGTTCGCCACCCTGTGTGCGTTCTCGGCTTCCATTGCTGTGCGCCAGCCAGCGTCTGATCCGCCGGCAGTGGGTTGGACGGCGGGAATGGCCGCATCCCTTGGCGGAACCGGACGAGCAGCTTCTATATTTTGGCGGAATGCGCTCTTGCGCTGACGTTGCGACCTGGTGAAGTCATTTAATTATGGGTTAGCATGGCACACATGTGGAGCACGGATCGGAGATAGGATGGAATGACTATCACTTGCCTATGGGTGGCGGCAGGGAAGCCTGTCTTAGGGTCGGCCGATACAGGAAACGGGGTTTGGGAAGTATCGCCAGTGGTAGGCGTGCGTTCGACGACGGAGCCGATGAGCGACATGATTATCGTGGAGTATTAGGAATCGATTAAATGACGAGCAATACAAATGAGACTCGGATTGGGTTTACAGACGCAACAGAACACAGAAGACCATGCAGCGGTGGCCGAATGCAGAATTGTGAGAACGGGCAGAGATGCAGACGAGCCTTGCGGTAGCGTCGTGGTGGACGGGAGCAACCGCGGGGCTATGCATATCTCGATTACATCATATTGGCGCTTACTCGGGGCCATTTGTCATCATTCAATCATCCAGCAAATATAGCGGCCAAATATCTGAGGCAACCTCACCACACGAGAACTCCTCTTTAATTTCTTCGACTGCGGTAGGTGACGGTGGTGGTTGCCACCTCAGTTTGAGAGTTCATATCTGGTCGACCATATCGATAACCGTAGCTTCCGCTACATGCGTTCATCGAACTCAATCTACCTCGCAGCAAGCACCTCAAACCAAACAAAGTAAGACATTCAGATGAGTGCCGATACGCAGTACTGAGATGTCGCATACACGGGTAAAACATTAACAGCTTCCAACTAGCTTTCTTGCGTCTTGTTTGGCTCCTCAACAGCATCACCTCCTCAACATGGTTCACCTGCGGTTGCGCTCACAATTGCCTCGTGATATAAGATAGGCCACTTATTGGCCCCGGAACCATTCCTCGCCATGGTGATATACCTCCCCCGGGGGCCACAACATTTGACTCACATGGCTCACGCACCATCTTCTGCTTTCTGTTGCCTCTCCCTGTGCAGCCCAACCGTGTGGTATCGTAGCAAAAAGGTTCAACTGGCACGGTTCGATCCTGGCATCACAAAAGTAGAACTAGAAATAGCACATCACATCCCAGAAATATTCTATCACCTTCGATACAACTTATAAACTCTAATCCTCGTTTCGAACTGCCACACATGTCCCCATAGCAAGCAGTAGCTGGCAACATTGAAAAACACATAAACGTTTAGTCCTGGTATTCCGACTGTTTCCCTGTCTCCACATTTATGATTGAACGGAACCTCCAGCACACATTAAAGGTATAGCATTGTAATTTCCAAGGCTGCCGGTCTATTTATTATTACTCAACTGAAATGATTTCGTGTAGCGCATATATCCAGCTTCTCTTGCGATAAAGGCGCATATATCCGGAACGCCATCTTTCGGAATCGCCAAAAATGTTGACACAGCTAATAATATCGAATTTTCTCCGCTGATGAGTCATATTTCCCTCGGACTCCCAAGCCGCTGTCTACCCTTCGGCCCGGGCATACGAAAACTTCACAAGAGAGCTTCTATGGCTCAACGTCGCCCCAAAAGTCCTCTGTCCACCACTCAGTATTGAATGGTTCACATGGTTCCAACGTGTTAACGACCTGCCAGCGTTTAAGACCACGTTGACACCCTTACACCCCTGGTGCGCCTGGGGCTGACCTGACTCCTCAGTCCCCCACAATCAGAAGACGCTAAATGTAGCGTCAGCCTGAATCATATATTCCCACAGGACGACCACGGCCCTCTACAGGAATAAAGCCAGCATATTCTCTCGTACAATTATAACAGCGGCAGTATCCATGGAAGACACAGGCACTGAAACGATATATAGGTGAGCGACAGCCAAATTATTGTCTGTAGAATAACATGTTCCTCATCACGTATCCATCCATAGGATTTTGGACCCCTTGCCGTGAGTGTGACCTGGCGAGATAAGATTTCACTCTGACTCCTCGTGTAGCGTCCCAGGACCAAGGCTATTCGCCCTTATCATTGGTATCAATCACTATCCGAATATCAATGGACTCCAAGGCGCTGTGTCAGATGGGAAATCCATGGCTGAGTTCCTTCGCCAAATTTCGGTGCCGAATGAGCACATAGCTGAATTATATGACGAGTGTGCAACCCGGGATGCCATCATCAAAGAGTTCCGGCGGCTCACACACGATGATCGCATTGAATTTGGTGATGCGATCGTAATTTTTTACGCCGGGCACGGTTGTGAAATCGATGCTCCCCAGGGCTGGGAAATGGGCGATTATAAAATTCAAGCTTTAGTCCCTTTCGACGTCAAAACCCTAGATGGAGGAAAAATTGTCGAGGTGCTTCCTGACATCACCATCTCCTCATTAATCGACGATCTTGCCAACCAAAAAGGCGACAATATTGTAAGTCCTTCTCTGCATAGCCTCCGAACCCTGGTGACCAAATATTTCGTACAGACCGTCATCTTTGACTGCTGTCACTCCACCGGCGGAACCCGAGGCGAAAGCTCCGAAGTCATCGCTCGATGTGTCGACTCCAAAGATCTCCCTCCACTATCGTCGAACGTCGACGAGGCTATCCTGGGTCAAACGAGCGCGTTAGGTCGCTCATCGGCGATTCCTACTGGGTTCGCACACCGTGCATTGCGGTCGCACGTGCTGTTAGCCGCGTGTGGGTCAAACGAGGTGGCATGGGAGCGTGATGGAAGAGGAGAATTCACAAGCGCACTTTTGTCGATCCTTGGTGTGCCTCACCTAAACCAAATGTCGTATTCTGAACTTATGGATAGCCTTCCCCCAATGGCGCAGTATGTAATGTTTGACTCATATGACTTTTCTAATCTAATATCGCATATATTAGGCAGAGTCCGCAATGTGAGGGTCTCAATAAACACCGTGCACTCTTCAACAACAAAACGTCAGGTGCCAGCCCTGGTATGACGCGGATTGAGATCGCGAATGGTATTATTAAGCTACACGCCGGCGCCGCTCAAGGCGTGACCGTGGGATCTCGATTCGAGGTCTATCAGCATAACTCGGGAAACCCTTCCGATCCTTGCTTAGCGACACTCAACGTCCTGGAAACTAAACCGTTTTACTCTGTGCTAGAAAATAGCAGCAGTCTTTCTCATCTACGGAGCCCAGCATACGCTCGCCAAGCCAGTGCTAGCAAAGGGTACCAGCTGCAAGTTTATGTCTCCCCAGTTCTTCATATCAAGCTCCAGGACGATTCGGATTGGGAAACGAATTTATCCACCTCCAGCGATTTCCCCGCTCGTCAGGTGAAGAATCAGTCTGACGCGGACCTCAGCATCGACCTTACGCCTGATAATCAAGTTTCGTTCTTCACCCACAACAAATTTCTCAACAAGCACGGTATTTCCAAACTATCGCATACAGTTTCGCTTAACGTGCAACGGGTACTTGACGTGCTGTACTCTGCAGCAAACTGGAACTGGCACGCCAATCGTACGAATCCCAACACCCCCCTGGAAGGCAGCGTCCGGATTGAGATGATTAGGGTCAAGGAGGATTTGAATGTTTGGAACGAGCTCGGGCGCAGGCCGCTGGTAGAGTGCGGGGACAATCTTAACGAATCGGGTGTTGTGGATATTGAGGTCGAGCCTGCAGACCTTTATGGGTATAGAATTGTCAATGACTCCAGGTGGGACCTCTACCCATATCTTTTCTATTTTGATGCGAGCAAGTTGAGCATTGGTAAGTTGCTTCTGTTTATAGTGCTCTCAATACTAATTAGGTTTAGAACCATATTATCTGCCCCCAGCCCCTGGCGCCGGGGGCGAAGTCGATATTCCGCTTCCTCGCAACAGTTTGTTATCAATAGGATACGGAGCAAGCGGCGAAGTCCCCTTTGCGTACTGCCTAGATGATGAGCAAATGCTGGACGTTGGCCTAATCAAGCTTTTCGTGACTAGCTCTCCTGTTGAACTTGGCTTGATAGAGCAAGAATCTCCATTCGAACAACTGGATCAGCGGAAGGTGGTAGTTCATTCAAAGTCAACTCGAGGTGAAACATGGGCCACTCAGGTAATGGCACTTGTACAGCACAACCAGCTACCGGAACCACTCAACCCAATCAGTCGGTCGCTGCAAGTTGCTGGTCTCAAAGAGGACCCGATTTGGGAAAACTCTTTCAAGCCCAAATTGGCCGAGCTGCAACGTGTTCTAACAACCCCTTCTGCTCCTTTCGCTCCGCTGGCCTATCTCAATATCATTCAAGAGAACCTGGGTCGCCACGGAGTTTGGCCACTCTCTCTTTTGGCGCTAATGCTCTCTTGCATTCTCTTTGTCGTATTCTTCTAATCTGGTTGCGCGTCACCCAATGCGTTGCTTTTATCTATTTGATATTGTTGTAGTGATCCCATATGTATATCCTCTCTAACAAGGGATCTTTTGTTCTGTCTGATTATGCAGTATATCGTATATGATATGCCTACGCCGACTTATTATTTTATTATATGTCCTATGGAAGCACATGGAACCCCTGCTCAAATTGGTTTTCAAGGCGACAGATATATGTGCACACCTTTTTTTGTTTAGCCCAGCCGGTTAGCTCTCGTTGGGGGTTCTCCACATATCGGGCTGTGAACAATCCTTTTACACTTGAAAACTGTTTGTCCTGGAAATTCCGGATGGGTGAATCGCAGCCACGCTCTGTAAATGCGCCAAGATGTGGAGGAATTACAGAGTGTATAGTACTGATATGGGGCCACTAACTTAGCCAGGAATTTTCATATCGTGGCGAAATACGATGGAACATAGAATTATGCGCACGACTCGTTCACTCATTTTCAAACTCACTTTTGAATCTAGCGTGATGTGTAAAAACCAAGCCCATGATCGGGAATGTGATTTTTTCTGGCCACGATGTGAAATTTATACATAGAACGGGCATACAGTGATTACCGTCTCGTGTGAAGATTAGACTTCGTGAATTCTTCCCTTTATAACAATAGTTCTCGAACCGCGTTTTAAATTGACCTCAAGACCAGCAACCTGCTACACATGTTGAGTGGTAAGTAAGAATTTCCTGGCTACACCCAGGTGAAGAAGTGTTTCAGAATCTATCCATATTGCACAAAGCGATGGAAGCGGAATGCCCTTGCGCCTACTTGCGCGCTTGTTCTGGCCTCACTCTCAGCACATGTCTGAATAGAAGCATGCTAAGGCCTCGTACCCCACAAAATTGGCCGGCTCCATGAAAACCTTCCTGAATGTCAACATATCACTCGCCTGTGTCACGAGCCCCTGTGTTATGAGCCCCTGTGTTGCACGTAGTTCGACTTAATACACGTGTCCCCAACGTAAAAATAACCTTCCTGCTAGGTCATATCACCTGATGCGCGCTCCATGTACTGTGTCTGGGGAGCTTTAAATAACCCTTGATTACCCGCTTCGTTTTGTAACACCCAAGCCTACCAACATCAAAATGGATAGCCGTGTGAACGTCGTTGTGAGCAGGTAAGCGATATATAATGCTATTCATCTGGTACAAAATTTCCTTACCTCGATTTCTAGTGGCCTGGATGTGCCGGTGTGAGCCTTTTCGGGATAACTTGACACGTGATACTAAATAGTCTCCTAGTGACCCAGCGCCAGGTTTTTTCGCACTTATCATTGGTATTAATGATTACTCCAAGATGAAGCCGCTGAAAGGAGCAGTAGACGACGCTAAATCCATGACGGAATATCTTCGAGAGTTATCGATTCCACGAGAGCATATAACCGAAATATATAATGAGCAAGCTACCCGATCGGCCATCAAGGAAGGCTTCCAGCGGCTAGCGGTTGACAAGCGCATTAAACGTGGCGACGCAATCCTCATCTTCTACGCGGGCCACGGATGTGAAACCGAAGCACCACCAGGCTGGGAAACTGACAACCATAAGATTCAAGGCCTGGTACCCTTTGACGTGAAAACCCAAGATAAAAATGGTCAGGTTATTGAACTACTTCCAGATCGGACGGTGGCCTCTTTGCTAGACGATATCGCTGATAAAAAGGGCGACAACATTGTAGGTCCTTCTGCTGCATAGCCTTCGCGACCTGGTGACCAAGCGCTTCGCATAGACCGTCATCTTCGACTGCTGTCACTCCACCGGCGGAACCCGAGGCGAAAGCTCCGAAGTCATCGCTCGATGTGTCGACTCCAAAGATCTCCCTCCACTATCGTCGAACGTCGACGAGGCTATCCTGGGTCAAACGAGCGCGTTAGGTCGCTCATCGGCGATTCCTACTGGGTTCGCACACCGTGCGTTGCGGTCGCACGTGCTGTTAGCCGCGTGTGGGTCAAACGAGGTGGCATGGGAGCGTGATGGAAAAGGAGAATTTACCAATGCACTTTTGTCCGTTCTTAGGGGTTCAGATTTAGCTAAATTAACCTATAAGGAGCTCATGGATAGTCTTCCGGCCATGCCAAGGTGTGTTCATACCCCTGTATCCTGCGAGCATCGCGTCAACTCTGTGAAATCAGGCAAAATCCTCAGTGCGAAGGCCTTCACAATAGTCGAATTATTTTTGAGGGCAAGCTGGCTGGAGCGAGCCCTTCCATGACAAAAGTTAAAGTTGATGGCTCGACTCTTCGGCTTCAAGCTGGTGTTGCCCAAGGGGTGACCCAAGGCGCTCGATTTGAAGTCTACCAACACCATCTAATGGACCCTTCCAACCCTTGTCTAGCCGTCCTTGAGGTTACCGCCGCAGAGACGTTTCATTCAATCCTGGATTGGAGCCACGCGCTTCGCGGGCTCCGGAACCCTGCATATGCCCGCCAAGTTCGCGCTGGTCTAGGTCACCACATAAAAGTATATGTCTCCCAGGCACTAAAAACAGAGCTCAAAGGTGACCCGGCATGGAGGGATGGTTTCCTGGTTCAAGATACGTGCTCTGTGGCTCGCTCCACCTGCACCAGATCTGAGGCGGATCTCAGCCTCGATGTCACAGCGAACAAACAAGTGATTTTTACCACACACAACAAGCTAGTAAACCAGCATGGCATCACCCAACTTCCGTGTATCATCCCTCTAGATGGCAAGCTAGTTCTTGATGTACTACGATCGGCCGCCGCTTGGGACTGGCACGTCCGTCGGACTAACCCCAATCCACCTTTTGGGGATAACGTTCGGATAGAGATGTTCAAGGTTAAGCAGGATTTCACGGTTTGGAATGAAGTTGGTCAGCGCCCGATAATCCAGGAAAGCAAGAATATGAACACTTCTGGGGTCGTCACTATCGCAGTCGATCCCGAGGAGCTGTATGGGTATCGCCTCGTGAATGACTCTAGCGTCGATCTTTATCCCTATCTGTTCTACTTCGATGCAAGCAAATTAAGTATAGGTGAGAGATTGTTTCGATTGATTGGCTCTTACTTAACGTGGACCAGAGCACTACTACCTTGGGCCGATCCCTGGCGCCGGCAAGATTGACGTTCCACTGCCTCGAAAAGGCAGCTTATCTGTAGGATATGGCGCGAGCGGGGAAACTCCGTTCGCATATAGCCTCGAAGATGGCCAAGCTTTGGATATTGGTATAATAAAACTTTTCATAGCCACCTCGCCCGTCAATTTCGGGCTGATTGAGCAAGACTCTCCGTTTGATGAGGGCGGCCGAGGCAGCCAGCGCCGAGTTATCGTGGAATCTAGGTTGGCTAATATCGAGTTATGGGACACTCAGATGATGGTGCTTGTACAAAAAAGTCATGATTTGATGGCTGGGAAGAAACGAGCTACGAGAGAGGACTCACTACCGAGTACCTCTGACGACGAGCGAGAAAAGAGGCGCTAGCCGAACGAACGGTTGGAATGCAATCATAGTTCGTGTGTATATGCGGAATATTTGTATCTGTTTGCGCTCTTCCTCCTTTTATATGCTTCATAGAAAGTTTTCATTCTCCTCAGTTCTCTACTATCGTAGTTCAGCGAAGCTATATTTTTTGTTTCATTTCTCTTACTCCTGTCGCTTACTTGTGCCTGTAGTACATCTATTACGAGGTACAGTCAATACAAAGTTCTCTACTGTAGAATTGCGTCTTATTTGTTTGCGCAATTCTAATAAAAGAAATGTTTAGCTTCTTAGCTCGAGTCTGCTAGTCTAGTAAGTAAAGAGTGAATGTGCTGTGAATTCGCTATAGTTCGGTGTAGATACATGATAAAGAGCATAGCTCTTTATAAAACTATTAGACGCTGGTCGTTACATCGATTGTAATACATGAGCGATAATGCAATGCATTTATGTAATACCGTGCATTTCATCGCTTATCGTCATATCCCAACATCTACTCTCGTAGTTGAGCTAAGTACGTCTATTACTAGCTCGTCCAGAAATCTCCCTGCGTAAGACGAACAACCAAACAATCGTTATATAATTGCAATATATCTATCTCGGCATACCCCCATGGCAGCACATCCATATCTGGATAATCTGGCACAATACAAGCTAGCGCAAAGCACACGTACACTACCATAGCCCCTAGCTCCGAAGTTAGGTTCAAGCTACTATCTCAAGTCCAAGGCATACTATCCTGTGGCAGCCAAAGCTTGTAGACTCCGAGTGGCTCGACTCGGCTGCTAATACAATTACATTGATGAAAACGACTGATCTAATCAAACTACTTACACTTGTCGGCTATCGAGATCATAATGTGTAATTATGTGATACCATGTTCTTTGGTTATGAACTACAAACTATGAATTGTCGGGATGACGGCTGGGCAAATTTCCAATCGAGTCAAAGCGGCTACCAGGAGCATACCAAGATTGGTAGCTCAGACCTGCTGACACTTTACCAAGCTCAGTGGAATGCTGGGACTAGACGGAAGAAGCTCGGGCCATGATGGTTTTCTGTCTTGCCCATTCATTTGGATCGTCAGATGTAATGTATCACCCAGCGCCGAGTCTTTGCGCTGGCTACGATTTCATAAATAGCTAATATTCAATTGCTTCCTGACCCTCTTCTATTCATTACTGCTCATTTCGATTATTTGACCGGTACCTCGTCGGGCCCACAAGTATACACTTGCGTACCCATGCTCGTTAGAACATACCCTTCATGTATGCGCACGTTTTTACGCGGACTTGTTTATCAAATAACCGCCCCCTCCTGTGCCTCGCCCGTTGGTCTCTTTAGTCTGCTGAAGGTTACATCCGATTTTCGGAACATCCATCCAGGTGAATTTGTCACCTGAGTGATATATTCGGTCGAATATATCATAATACATTACTCTGGGACATAGCGCTAGATTATAATAGGTCGCATGGAATCACACTGCTTTATCTTGTATATTTCCATCGGTGCAATTGTTCGACCGTCTACAGCTTCGCCAGCTGTTTCATTGAGACACAAGGATGAATTCAAATAAAATTTCACCATCGTTAGTTTTCAGAGTAGCGATTATTCATCCATTGATACTGCAGTCACAATTACCAAGGGACACTCATACACCAATATGAACAAAGGGCGCCCATCGCCAAACCTCTTTCAGTCCCACTTTCTCGCGCAGCTTCATTACCGCCTTGTGTAATGCTCCGGCAGCTTCTGTATGGTTCATCTTCCCATCTGCGATGAGCTGAGAGTAGACAAGGTCCGCTATGAACGGTCCATCTTTATCCATGATCGACCACATTGTGGCAATCACGCTTGGATAACCTGCTATAAGCATTCCAGCGGCCAGGTGGGTTGCTTCATCTGGCAGCCTACTGTCCCCGGTAGCTGTCTCGCATGCAGATAGAAAAGCAAGGCCCTTGTTCTGAAGGTTTTGCTTTGAAATCTCTTCGAGCGTTAGTCTTCCATCATACAGGTAGAAGGCACTATGGGCTGCATTTTGGCTGTCCTGGATGGCGTGACATGCGAGATGAACCCAACCGTATCTTTTCATTTCAGAAAGTGTAGCGTTGACAGTAGCCGATGTACCATCAAGCTGGTGGAAACTAGTCGGGCTGGCATGCCTTCTGATGGCTTTTAGTTCGTCTACGGTTTTTGGCAAAGAAGCCTGGCCTGGTGACGCTTCCTGTCCCACTAACAGTATTCCTGATCGCGGATCGGTCGATTGCTTGCTATGTGAAAGCAGCGCACCAAGTGTAGGTGTATATGAGGAGACAACAAGATCGAGCGCGCCAAGTGAACTCCCGTCATACAAGCCAGCAGCGTGGAGAGGCAGGAAGGAGAGAGCACCAGTAGCGCACCACGTAACATGTGGTAGTTGATCGCCCTGACCTGAGCCCTGTACCATATTAAGTAAACAGATGCAGAGGATTATTTCGTTATAGTACATACCGTGTATGAGAGTTTCTCCAGGACCGGTCCTACTACGTCTGACCATAGCTGCGCTAGTAGCTGAGTGGTGCTTTGAAGCACGTCCGGTTTGAATCCTCGATCGGTGGAATCATCGCAACGACTTGCTAGGTGAAACGGCCGAATCTTCATCCTAGATAGTTTCTCATGGGAGAATTTATTGAGGGGAACATGAACCAAATCTTCACGTTGTGGCACGACTACCAGAGCGTCGCAGCGGGTATCACATACATTTATGACTACTACGGGGCCGTCCTTAGCAGCTTTCTTGAGCTCCCTCCATTTCCGAGGCAGTAGGAAATTCTCAAAACCAGGAAGCTGGCGAGCTTTAGTGAGAAGCTCTTCCCAGCGCGACGCTATCATGTGGTGATTCTGGGCTCGATCCAACAGATCTATGCTAAGATTTGGAGCTTCATAGGCTGTTGCTGCGCAACAGCTAGCGACTTCAAGCTGGGACGCTATATCCCTAAACTGTTGTCCTAGCTCAGGATCTGCCGCAGAAACACTTTCGAATGGAGTCCGAAGTTGGAGTATCTGATTCCATATTACCGAACGCCCTTGTTCTAGCCACTCGAGAGCAAGATCATATTTATGGATCGAAATCGCCCACGCAGCAGCTTCAGCGGAAAGGTTTGAAATATTGGTGACCACTTGACGCCGGTGTCGAACAGTTTGACCGAGCCACACCAAGTGGGGAACCATCTGAAATGCTGTGCGATAACCATCAAGTGGAGATTCGTTCAAATTGATGGAGGTTCTTGCCCAGAGCTTTGCGCATTGGGTTTGAGTGAGTGGTCTGAACACGCCAGCCTTGGCACCGTCTCTGAAAGCATTCAATGCTAAGCCAAGATCGTCGCGATTCGCGCGAGAGTAGAACCTGTTCAAGTAGGCCATCCCTAAGCCCTTCAGAAGATCCGGCCTGTATGCGTAGTCGCCAGGAGTGAGCTCAAGCGCTTTCAGTTGGCACTCGATCGCATCATCTGAATCTCGCGGTTCACCTAGGCGCTCGAAACGAATAAGCCGCAAGCCGCCAAGGTTGCTCAGAAACATTAGCTTGCTTGGATGGTCCTCAGGTATAAGCCGAATAGCCTGTGATTGATAATCTATCGCACGTTCTAGATCCTCGGCTTCACCAAGGCACTTGAAGCGGCCTAGCCATGAGTTACCGAGGCTGCTTAGGCGGCCTGGTTTGTTCGGATGGCCCTCAGGAGTAAGATGGACCACTTGCCGTTGATATTCGATTGCACGATCTATGTCGCCTAGTTCGCCAAGATACTCAAATCGACGAAAACAGGAGTAGGCAAGGTTATTCAGGCGACTCGGTCTGCGCGGGTCGCTTTTGGAAGTGAGCTGGACCGATTGGGATTGACACTCAATGGCGTTGTCTATGTCCAGTAGTTCACCGAGGCGCTCAAATCTCCGGTCCCACGAGTTACCAAGGCTGTATAAATAACATGCTCTGTCCGGATGGCCATCCTGGGCAGTTTGCAGGGCTTGCGCTTGGTACTTTAGTGCGCGATCTATGTCCGCTAGCTCGCCAAGCCGTTCAAATCGTTTCACCAGCATGCCCCCTAGGTTATTTAAGTACCTTGGCCAGCGTGGATGATCTTCTGGAGTGTGTTGAATCGCCCGAGATTGACACTCGATAGCACGATCGAGGTCCGCCAGGTCGCCCAGGCGCTGAAATCGGCGAATCCAGCAGTCACCGAGATTGTTCAAACACATTGGTCTGCCTGAGTGACCGTCAGGGGTGAGATACACCGCCTGCGATTGAAGCTCCACTGCGCGGGCAATATCTGCAAGTTGACCCGAGTGTTCAAATCGAGTAAGCCATGAGTTTCCAAGGTTGCTCAAACGAACTGGTTTTTTGGGGTGATCATCGGGTGTGAGCTGAACTGCCTGCGAATGATAATCTATTGCACGATCTAAGTCTGCTAGTTCACCAAGGCTCTCGAATCGACTGAGCCATGAATTCCCGAGATTGTTCAAACGACCTGGTCTGTCTTCATCGCCCTTTGGAGTAAGTTCAACAGCCTGCAAATGGCTCTTTAACGCACGATCCAAGTCATCCAGTTTACCAAGCCGCTCGAACCTGCAATGGAATGAGTTTCCAAGGTTGCTCAAATACATTGGTCGATCTGGATGGTCCTCCGGAATAATCTGTACTGCTTGCGATTGATAGTCTACTGCATGATCTATATCTTCCCGCCTGCCGAGGCGCTGGAATCGCTCGTTCCATAGGACTCCTAGATGGCTCAAACACGCCGCATATAGGTCATGCTCATTGGACCCGAGAGCCGCCGCTTGATTTTGGTGCCATATTGCTTCATCGATATCAGCTAGATTCCGTAAACGCCTAAACCGGAGGTAAAGCGAGCTGCCTAGAGCCCTAAGCCTCTCAATCTTGGGGAAACCCGCCTCTTCACTCAGTTTCAGAGCACGCCTTTCGCATTCAATCGATGCATTCAGGAAATCTATCTCATCGTCCATATCATAATCATCTTGGCACCTAGAAGCAACGGCCACCAGTGTCTCAAGTTGTCCGTCTGGGCTGCAGACGTTACGTTATTGGGATCGATCAAACACTGAGCATTGGCCCTTCAATAGTTTGTATAACCCACCTTGTTAAATCGGTGCAACCTTCCTCTTCAGGCAGTGCCGCTATGCCAAGGCGTTCGAAGAAGGCATACAGACTATCACTAACATGATGTGTCGCTTCTTCCCCTGACTCTTCCTCTCGGAGAAGAGGTGGCAGGGCAAAATTTTCGTTAGAAGCAGTATTCTGTCTTTCGCTATGTCCCGGGGCTTCAAGTCAACTCGAGTTCCCGCTAAATGGTCAATCAAGCCTCGACTCACGTTTTAGAAACGCTCATAATGTGCGGAACTCTTGTTTCCTCCGCCGCTAGTTGGGAGAGGGGGGGGGTCTGAATGTACGCGAAAGCCGCTTCCACTTTTATGACTCCCTGCTAGCCGCTCTTTTGCCCATCTATCACATAGCCGGTTTACCAAGGCGACGCAACGCTCACATGTCACTACCACCGGCGGTGAATTCAACCTGCATAGATCTCCTAACTCCAGATTCATCCCCGTGCGTTGACGGGGATTCCGAACAAAGGCCTGGTTGGGGCTCTACCAGGACCTCAAATCATCCCGAAGGATTCAAACCGATGTATTCAAAACAAGGTATCAGCACTTGCGCTCCATAAAGTCAAGCGTTGGCTTGTCCCTAAATTCCGCTCATTGACTCCGTCTCTAGGAATATGATTTCGTCACATATATATATATAGTATCACGGGTTAGAATGCAGGTTTACAATGACGATAAAAGTACTTGTATACATGATGTACATAGCTTAGTTATGACAGTCGATACGGTACGGAGAAGACATCATGAAAGCGATATTAACCACACAATTCAAGATCAATTACTAAAGGAGACCAGAATATCCCTGATTTGAGAAACTCACGGGCAAACTTGTCGTGAGCGCAACAGCCCGGACGGTGACGGGTTGACCTGGCTTTGCTGACTCGTAGCCGGGGGGCTCGGTCAACGCCCAAAAGTCTGCGCTAAATGAAATACTGTTAGCTGCATAGCTTGGCTTCCGTTTGCACGCTCAAAAGGATTTCTGAACTATAGACGATCGGGCATGAATTTGCTTCAGGATTAGAGTTCTCATGATACATGCGCCAGGCGGCGGTCATGTGCACTAATCTCCAGCCGGTTATAGCGGAGTACCAAGTCACTAGTTGCTGGGGACCCCCAATAGTAGTCTCAAATATGTGAGCTCTTAGATATCCCAAAAACCTAAGGTCTAACCGCTGGGTAACTCGAATGCCCCTGCTCATCCAGACCTGGCTCTAGATCTAAGTTCCGCGATAGAACTAAGTTCACATTCAAATACAAATTATGGCTTGGAAGCGCAGACGAGGCTGACCGGCAGGTGGGAAAGAATATCCTGGTGTGTGGTGAGTGGTATTCTTGTTCAAATCGAGTCACACGGGAGTTATACGAATTGTATAGTAGAGGAGAGCAAGATATATACACGTACTACATCCTGTGGTCCAGTTCCTAGCACTCGAACTCAGGGCGTCTTGAGTAGTGTGCCGTGAACGCCAGTGCAGCAGTCTCTGAGCGCTTGGTTTTAGGTTATGAACTCTTGTTGACTTGATTCAAACAATGTACATTGCAACTCTTGCAATAAAAGTGTTTCGTGATCGCAATAGACTAATCGGAAGTGAAAGAAGATAAATGGGATTACAATGTATAGTGTTTAATACTGAACCATATGCTGCAGCCAGCTGCAACCGTTGCACCGGCGATCCGGTAGAGTTGCACGTGCAACCGCTGCCCTTTTGTTAACCGGCTGTAGCACCAGCCCAAGATTTTGCCCGGTTTTGGCAAATCTAGTGGTTTGAGCCGACTGCAGCCGGCTACGATCCATATCGGCGCTTTTCTGACGTAGAGACCAAGGCTACGTTTAGGACAGGATGCGTGCTTTGCTTTTCCTATTCCTGAGCTAGTTCATGCATCCTACATATAAACCTTCCATGGAAATGGCTTTTTGAAAATACGCTAAATGCGCAATAAAATGGAAAGCTGAAAAGCGAGCAGCCAGCTACTGGCTGTGTACCCCATCCGGAAATCAGGCTGAAAAGTAGCTTGTCAGCAGTTGCTAGATAGCTCAGGCTGAAGGCGAAATGATCACACCAGCAAGCCCCATAGAGCTGGTCATCGCCGGAGACTAGTGTAAGATGATCTCATATGCATTTCAGGCTTGAGCATACTACATGAGATACGGGTATAATAAGAATATACCCGTCCGGTGCCAGGCCTTGCCATTTGACGGGGATTTCGCTGATGGACGAACTACTGATTCACAAATCGGAGTTGTAGCGGTTGGACAGTTTGCCCTACTGGGTCAGGATTCGCTGTCAAACACAGATATTGAACAAGAAATAATTCAGGTTACCTCAACTCGCTATCAACAGCTACGAGGGACGTCGGCCACAGTCAGTGCTACGCTAAAAGTGATGGATGAGAACAGTTGGATTCATTTCGCATGCCATGCTACACAGGACCTCGAGAATCCCCTTGACAGTGGTTTCTGTTGAGAAAGAAATTTCTCAATAGCTCTCCCTTAGCATGTAGGCAATGGAAGAATAAAACGCGTCATAAAATGAAGCTAAATGGAACTGGTGTATAGAATTCAAGGCAAAAAATCTCTGACAAAAACTGATGTATCTACAGCTAGAGAGCGACTGTATTTATACATAATCAGTAAACTAAGCGAATCGGCAGGATCATCAAGCGCAAGCGAACTGCGCATCTCGGTAAACCCCCGATGTCCTAGTTTTTGGGGGCACGTGGGTGGGCCCCTTTTGAGGTCATGGATACCGTTTAGTCCCTGCGTGCATTGTCAAAAATCCGACAGGTAGTGCGGAGCATGTCGTCATTGTGTTTTGGCAGTGGAGCGCCGGTACCGACCGCAAATTTGAGTATCCTATTTGGGCTCTTTTTGGTATAGCTGACCCTGATATGGCCCTGCTCCTAAAAAACAGCAGATCCTGGTGCCATAGAGGCTGCGATGATCCGGCTAAGCGAACGGATCTCCAACAGTTTCTACCTTTCTGATGGACTTTTAACACTCGGAAGCATCTCAAAAAGAACGCTTCATAGCAAGGGATTTGCGTTCTTATCTGCATGCCAAACCGCCGCTGGGCACCGCGTACTTCCAGATGAAGCAATTCATCTAGCTACAGGCATGCTTATAGCATGTTATCCCAGTGTAATAGCAACAATGTGGTCAATCCAGGACGATGATGCCCCACTGGTATCTGACATAGTATATGTGGAGCTAACCCAGCAAGGGAAAATAGATCACACCTTGGCAGCAAGAGCGTTGCATAAATCATCCATGGAACTTCGCGATAAAGTTGGAGAGAAACGGTCTTGCGATGGGCACCTTTTATCCATATTGGAACATGAGATGACGTGGCCAAGTCAGCAATACACCGCAAGCCGCACTTATACGGGAAAGGGTGATTTAACAGCACCCAACGCAAGCACATGTTTGACGCAATATAAATATGTATCCACTAGTGTACCGTGTACAGGCACTTTATACTGTTTTCATTGGTGCGGCCGATCGAAAATAAACGCTGGGATGTCAAAACGTTCTTTCTACGAAGATGCCGCAATGGGCAAGGCAATTATGACTGTTTTCATAAGTCCGTTCCAAACAGAAAAATAAACGCTGAGAGCACAAACCGGTATTTCGACAAGTACTTTCCAATGAGAGACGCTATCAAAAATGTAAATACGTGTCTGAGTTCACCTCTCTGAGGCGCGCATTTCTATATACACAGTATTGTATTAGCCTGAGTTTCAGTCCGACCCCTCCAGGAAAGGGGTATACATCAAAGCGTGAGGCAACGAAGACACCTATCAAGGTGCGAATTTGCGAAGGACTAGTATACCCTACGAGGTACATGTAAGCCAAGTTTCGCGTTGATAACTCAGCAATAGAGCGAAATATACCTCATACAGCTCCTGAACCCAGGTTTTGCCGCCAGTATCTGGCGATATCTCGGTTCATAGGGATCCTATCAACACGAGAATTGTTTTACATGTACCTCGTAGGGTACACTAGCCCTTCGCAAATTCGCACCTTGATAGGTGTCTTTGTTGCCTGACGCATAAGGAAAATCTACAAAATGTGAGTATTATCGGCAGGGCGGAAGTGATAGGAGAGGCCATAAGTGAGCCCAAGCCGCATGGGGGGGGGTTCATTTGAATATCTGTATTAGATATAAATGACTATGAGACCGAAGAACAAATGGCGAGAAAGTGAGCTGCAGTCTGGGACGGGATCTGTGCTGAGCGAACAGAGGAGCGTCCCCCGGGAATTCACCCAGCTATTTCAGACTTTGTACGTCGAGGAGGACCGAATAGCTTCAAGACTGTACACGGCGATCATGCGCATTAGAGTAGCCTTGTATGAGATACAAATCAAGCATATGCATATGCCCGGTGACGCATCTTGATTGTGAAACCAAGGACCGAGAATTCATTCCTCGTCCCAGACAGCTTCCTTTCTCGTCATTTGTTCTTCGGTCTCACAGTCATTTATATCTAATACAGATATTCAAATGAACCCCCCCCCATGCGGCTTGGGCTCACTTATGGCCTCTCCTATCGCTTCTGCCCTGCCGATAATACTCACATTTTGTAAATTTTCCTTATCCCGCTATACACAAACATACTGATGTCAAACTCTTTGTAGCGACGACGCGATTCCGAATATACGATATGTATGTTTTATATCCCCTCCCTCTTGACATATGGCACCCACTCTGGCAACCACCATGGCTAAGTTTGGTTTGTTTACAGATATGATCGTTTCGTCAGCCATCTGTCAAGATTGTGGAGCGGGCAAGAAAACACTAAAGTCCACGACATTTCGCAAACGGCTGTAGAGCTGGTTAGAGCTGGCTAGACCGCCGGTAGCACGTGCTAATTTGAGCCACTGGGCGCTCGTTCAGCTTAGCTAGCACCAGAGTTCTAACTAGCAAATCGGCTTTTGGTCAAGCTCGCCTACGTATCGCGCTGCATGTTTCCCGCCTCCTGATGTGACGCAGCAGGATCTCGCCGAGTTGAAATCAGGGAAGGTGTATTCGGGCATTGGGTGATTAGGTACATGGTCGCCAGACATTGTAACAATGGCTTAATGTAGAAATCAAATATATATATTAAAGAGTATATAAAGCGTTAGAGAAAAGAGGGTGTGAGTGAGTGAAGAGATGGCGTCCAGAGGGCCCGGAGGGCCTCTATTTATGCCTACAAATCGCTCCGAGTCATACGTGATTGGCACTCACTTGACTCGATTACTGACTCATTCTTCTAGCACTTTCGAGCATACATGAGAGAGTTCTACACTTAATGCAATAGTAGCTGGCCTACAACTGCAGGCCCTAATGGCATCTTGCCTCCAGCAATGGCTCCTACGGATTCGGCCCACCCGTGCGAACCCACAGGCCTATTTTTAGTCTACAGACGGAAAAACTGCACCGACATCGACAGATAGCCGGAAAAAAAAAGCGCGAGTACCCGCGAATGTTCTCTGCTGGCGACTCAGCATAGGTGGTAATTGCAAATTGATGTGTACAACCAAATCCCGCCTCCGGAGCGCACGTACGATATCATGTTTGATCCCCTTTTGTTGCGAGCGACCCCAAGCCCACTCTACTTCCAAAAGGCAGTTGATCATGGAACCAAAAAGCGCATGGGGCGCTTGCAGAATGAAAGCGAGCGGGTATGAGGACACCTTCACTGTTGGTTATTATAGTAGTGTGCATACACTCTAAGCCACCGTTAAGATATCCGATCGAACAACTCTAAGACCCCAACGCTTTCAACCCTTCGACAGCCTGCTTGCATTGCTCCTCTGGGTCTGCCTCGAGATCCACCACCACAACCCCATCTTCCCCTGTCGGATCCTCCAGAGTAGCAAGCTGACTCTCCAACATGCTCGCCTTCATAAAATGTCCCTTGCGCTTCTGCATCCTATCCAAAATAACCTCTGGCCGCCCTTTGATAAACACAAAATAAGTCTTGAGCGGAGGCGTAGTGTTCGCAACATAGGTCTCGACATTTGTCGTCTCCTCTTGATGACCTGAATGCTCTTCTGGGTGATGGAGCACCGTGGGTGCAGCACCTTGATCGGGGGTAACGAGATCTGCAGGTTTGCCCCGCAACAGCTCTCGATACGCTCTCCGTAAAGCCGAACATGCAATGACGACCGTGCTCTTTCCCTCGCGCTGCGTTAGCTCCGTGCCTCGTTCTCTGATTAACCTTAACCATGGAGCTCGATCCGCATCTGTGAGGGGTTCGCCTCGAGACATTTTCGCAACATTTTCGGGCGGATGCAGGTCATCTCCGTCTTCGAATGGGACGTTTAGCGCGCGGGCGAGGTTTTGTGCTGTGGTGGATTTGCCAGATCCTGATACGCCCTGAGATCGGGAAGTGTCAATAAATCGGAATTTGTGTTGTAGATCAGGGCGGGGTGATCGACGTGTGACGTACACCGACACGCGAGGGGAAGGCGCGCACGGTTTCATCCAACGGCCCCTTTGCATATCTCTACACCCCAAGTTCATAACCGAGACACTCACCATAACAATAACCATCTTCGGCCCTCCAGATCCAAAAACCACATTCTCATCATTAGACTGTGCCATACCTACAATACACACCATCAATAGCCTTGCCATCACATACAACCACAACTCACCTCGAGTCGTCAAGCGGGGACAAAAATCGAATCCGTACTCGAATGGCCCTCGTATTTATACCGGCGCACCACCGAGCTGTGACCAATCGGAACGACGCCGGAATACCTCCGACGTCATACAAATTTCGCGCATTCAGTCGCTCGAATTGTCCGGGTCGTCTACTAAAACTCAATGGAAAATTCGATGAGGAGATATCTGGGGTAAAGCTTTACAACATGATCCAAAAAAGAGTAAATTTACTCACCATGTCCCGTACGATTTCCCCTTTTAGTCAACCTCCCGCTGACCTCCCACCAAACTCGGACAACTCTCCTAAATCTTCAGACATAACGAGATGAAACGCCGACAATGCTTCGAGATGACAATCAACAGTGTTTCGGTATAACAAGTCTAATCCTACATTCGTCTAGTACATCATGATACTCGTACACCTTATCCCACCAAACAAAAAAGGCCAAGTAATTCAATTGACAGAAATCACTCAAAGCCCTTGATATGTACACACACACGCACACTGTATCACACCAGTCCATTCACAAACAAAAGATATGAAGCAAAGATAGGCATATGTCAACAAAAATGAGCATAAATCGAAGAAAAAAAGCTACACACACAAGAACAGATTTCCTCCTTACACCATCAATCCACCCACCACACGGACACCCGCCACCTTTTCTCCAAGTCCCACAAAGAACTTCCATGCCACTTCAGCACGCTTCTGCACACCTTCGGCTTCCTTGACCGCACGGCCAGTCTCTTCTCCTGCTGCCCTGTACCTCTCGCGCACATCCCACGCCGCCAATCGAAGGACCTTGCGGGTCTCGCGTCCGACGCGCGCAGCATGGTTATCGATCAAGCCGGCCTTGGTCTGGGACGCGACGATGCGTCGGCCGACGGTACGTGGGATCGAGTATGGAAGATCGACGACGAACCAAGCCGCACCTCCAACCACAGCGAGGATCAACACCGGAGCAGCCCATGCACGGACATTCTTGTTGCCCAACAGGTCGACAGCCTGGACGATGCTTCGGAGACCAAACGTCTTGCCACCGACAACAGTCGCAGCACCGAGACCGAGCGAAGCAAGCGACAGAGCAGTCGTCTTGTCCTCGACCGTCTTTTCGCCAGACGGGACAACAATATAGGTCTCCAAGAAATGCTCGAAATCAAACACATCCGCAGCAGTCGACTCGCGGAATTCAGGCGTCTTGGACAAGCCGATACCAGCACCCGACGCAGCCGCACCACGACCACGGCGGCTAAACATGGCCGAAGGCACAAACACACGAGGCTGACGAGCCGCAGCATTGGGCGACTGAGGAGCAGCTGCGAGCACACGTTCGCCAACCTCGGCAACCTTCTTCACAGCCTCGGCCGTCGACGCACGCGCTTGGTTCTCAATCCGCTCGACCGCCCGATCAATGCTCTCGAGGAGCGAAGTACGAACGTCCTGAGCATAGTCAAACGCGTTGAGGAACCCACGCCACGGCGGGAGCTCGTGTCCAGCATCCATCTTGCCCTCGGCGACATCGGCAAGCGTAGCGCCGAGCGTCTTCTTCACATCAGCCTCGACAGCCTTGACGGTGTTTTCCTCGACGGCTTCGAGCTCGGTTTCCATCGCCGTGCGGTGCGCCTTGAGCTGCTCCAGGATCGGACGGGTCTTTTCGAGAACCGAGCGGGCAGCGTCGCACTCGGACTTGGCCAGGAGCGCATTGGCCGCGCCGAGCAATTCGAGATCCGACAGCAGCTTGGTGAGGTAGGTCTGGGCCGGCATGAGCTTGGACTTGGAGCGCTTGAGGAGGACAAACGACCGGAGGGCAGTCTCGAGCGAGACAAAGGCGGCATCGAGCACACCTTGCTCGTCCGAGTTGGAGACGAGGCTTGCACCAAGGGCCGAGCGCGAGTCGACGAAATGCACGAGCTCGTCGCGGTCCTCATAGGTCTGTGGGCTGAGGGCCTTGATCTGCTCGAGGACGCGACGCTTGCAGCGGGTCTTGTCGCGGATCTGGTCGTAGCGGTTGACGACGATAAAGACGTAGGACTTTTCCTTGGCCGCGCTAGTGAGGAACTCTTGAGCCGAGAGGGTAAAGTGGTTCTCGGCATTGACACAGAACACGACAACGTCAATCTCCTCCTGACGAGCGAAAAGGCTGGTGGTCTTGACCGAGTCACGGTTCAGACCCGGAGCGTCGATAAGAGTGATGTCAGCAATGCCATTGTTGAGGAGCGACACGCCGTGGGAACGAGGGTCGGAGACGTAGAGCTTGAGTGCGTAATCAGGGGGAGTCTCGGCATCGGGATCGCCCTGAAGCGTCTCGATGTCGTCAACGCGGGCTCGGGTAAACGTGGCCGAATTGGTGCGGTCGTACGACTGGACCTTGTCGAGCGGAATCACATGCACCTCCTCCACTCCATCGTTTTCCAATGCGTCGTGGACTTCGCAAAAGACCGACGTGAGCGGCTGCTGGTCGATCGGAAGTACATCGCGGTGGAGCAGAGCGTTGACGAGGGTAGATTTGCCGGCGTTGAGATCACCGGTGACGAGGACCTTGGAGCGGGTATCGGCGATTCGGACCTTGAGCTTGTTGACGTGGGCAAGGGCAGCCTCGAGCCTGCCATCGAGCAAATGAGCAATGCTCGACTTTTCGAGGTTGGAGACGAGAGCCGAGGGGGTGTTGACGCCGTTGGGACCGAGGGAGAGATCGAGGCGGAGAACGTGGAAATCGTCAGATGCGCTCTCTTGGGCGGGCTCAGCCGGGATCTCGGGCAGCTCTGATACGAGAGTGAGGGAACGACGCATGCCAGGCTTGGGCTGGGCATAGACGACGTCGGTTGCGTTGGCTGGGTCGTCGGCAAACGACATCGAGCGGCTCATCCCATGGCGTTTGGCGAGCTGAGGATAACGAGTGACCCATTCCTTGCGGCTAAAGTCGCGGAGGTCGGCCAAGATCGACTCGGCCTCGCCCGCAGCCGTCGTCAGGCTATCAATGCGCATCAGCACCCACGTCATCACACTGAAAATTTTTCACTCACCGATCCCGTTGGTTCACATAGGCGTTCTGGGCATCCTGTCCGCTGGAAAACACGCTCACAGTATCAATCGGCGTGGGGGGCACGGTGTCGCACATGGGCGAGATGGGAGTGGTGGGAAAATACGATTGAGCCATAGCAAAAAGTATTCGTTACGTGTTCAAGTTATTCAGACGGTGGCAGAGTGCCAACCAGGCGTTAATTAAAATTTAAAAGCTGAGAGCAAACGATTAGCAGTCGACCAGTCAGGGGAGGGGGGATCGTGGATGGGAACAGCACAGGCCGGGTACTCCATACAAATCAACCTCCCTCACGTGATCTGCCTCGTGTCCCGGGTTCCGACCTGATCCGCTTCCCGAGGACCGATGCAGCACCCGTTCTGGGCGAGATGTGAGCCCCCATCGTTGCTGTCGTTGCTATGAGTACGGGGCGCATATAACTTGCCCTCGCCATGCACACGTTCAGCCTGAGTTGGTGGCACTCGGTGTGACTTTCTCACTCTCGTGTGAAGCACAGCTCTAGACCCCACACCGCCCGATAATCCCGTATCGAGCCACATTCCTACAAGCGAACTGACATAAATCTGAACCCTCTGCCTAGCCACCCCCCATGACTAGTGCCGTACTCTACGCTGTGAGCCACGCCGTCCGACACACATAAATTTAGCCAACACGAGGATACAACGCCTCGCGAAACCTGAATCTTTTCATATATGTGCCACACAGCCTCGTAGACATGTGCGCGTCCATTGTTGTCCACGAACCCCTAAAAGAGTTCAAGGATAGCCCTAGAGCCAGTCATCAGCCGTATATGTGAATAGGGGCTGGCCGAAGCAGCGGCCGTATCTCAGCCTTATCACCTGTGCCCATCTGCGTGCATTGCATCAACATGTCAATTTTGCACGTTGTTGGATCTACTTTTGAAGCAGTCCTACTTTTTAGTTCGTAGCACGGTGAAATATCTGGTTAACAAATAAATTATCAATTTGTGGTTGGTTGTCAAGCACAATTCCATTTTTTGGAGTGATGAGTGATTCTGTCCACCTGGAGGTTGAGAGAACCGATACATACCACACCAATCGCCAGGACGAGGTGCGGGGCGGCGTTGATGCGAAGAGTATCGTAGAATAAGATATCGTACATAAGCAATGTCTGTCGTGCTCCATTCTATCCACAATCTGAAGTGCAATTTCATATTTTAGATTTCGTCATCCAACCCTTTCCAAAAAGCAATCAACTAAAACGAAATCAGGTATTTACATTTACGGTACTCGATTGGCTTGGGACCTTCCAGGGACTAACCTCCACCCCAATTTAGACTCGTCCATCAAAGCAACCGATGCCCGATCTGTGTGCCCATCCCGGAGCTAGGGTCTAAAAAAAAAAAGGGTGTGGGCGCCAATCAGAGCACACACAAACCCACACCACTCATCAGTGTGCCTCGCCTGAAGCACAGCATTAACCTCGCGCGCAACCAACAGTTTGACTGCCTCGCCGTTGTAATCCAGCCGCTGGTCCTTCACTTGTGCAACGTCGCGGTTGCTCAATTCCATGTGTTGACCAACAAGGTCTATGAATTGCTGAAGCTGTGTTTGCGTCTGAACGATTGCCGAGTTGGCAATCAAACCGTTCTTGTACTGTGTATATGAAGATTCGTATCAGTACGAAATCCAACTGTGGTTATGATCTAAACTTGCGCAAAACATGATAATCCGGTTGAGCGTTTCCTGTTTTTTGCGCTCCAACTGGTCTTTGACCTCGTCTTGACACGCGTACTTGACAACCACCGGTTGTCGTTGTAGTGCCCGTAGCTCGTCGCCGGCATCAGAGAGGTACCTGAAGGCGTTTTTAGTGTCAAAGAAAGGAAGATTCACAATAATGGCACTCACTCGTTGAACTCTCCCAAAAGCAAGTAAAAATCCTCTGGAACCCCAATTGAACTCTCGGTATTGAGGTTGCCAAGTTTCTCTGAAATATCGTTCGCTATCTGAGCATATTCCTCAATGACACTCGCTTGTTCTTGGGCAGCCTTGTCATTAGCCGCAGGGGCCTGTAGAATTCGAGGCTAAGTTCGCATTCAGCACAGTACAAGGTAGACACTAGGCCGCTTACTTTTAAAGAGTTAGCCCATTCGCGAAGTGCACGAGATAGGTTTTCAGTGGCTTGAAAGTTCACCAGACCTGCCGCCTCGTTTACTATCAGACGTGATCCATCCCAGACGATGCGACGGCATGGAACGCCAACGACTGGTGCGACTGCGGCGGTTGCCATTGCTTGATACGCAAAACTGGACAACGGTAAAAATATTTACGAAAATTGGATAGAGGAAGAGGTAGCTCAGAAGAGGTGGCAATGGCGCTACTGGATCCTTCGTTGCATAGCATCGAAGCGCATATACATGAGGCGCTTGGACGATGGCCCTGAAATTGTTCGAAATTGCCAGCACAGACTGGTATTTAGTAACTTAATCAATTGATGTAGATTAAATGAAGTTGGAATAAATTTAGGCTACATGAATGTCTCTTTCGCGTCCCGAGGCGATATATCTCGCGCACCAGTCTTGATGTCTACCGGACCGGTCCTCTTAACTTGCTCTGTGTCTGGGCCAAAATAATCTGAATTAACTTCAGCCGGCTGGCCTGGCTTCAACTGGTTTAGTGCTCACGAGGTGTCATAAACGTCCGATCGATGGAACCTGGTAAACAGCGTTCAATACCTTGGATGTAAAGAGAGTTGAAGGTCGGCCCGCGAGCCAAATGACAGTAGCTGAACTTTCGCGTCGAAGTATTCTTGGAGCCGTGTCTGTACCAGCCTAAACATGTAAGTCATAGCGTCTTCAAGACTGAGCCCCAGACTTCGCATGATAACGAATACGAGGTTATGCGTTTCGCCAAGCAAGTGTTCGACCTATGACGACAAAAAAGTCATTCTCTTGAAATTTATTGACCAAGACCGGCCCACACACTGGAAATGAGTATGTGTCATTCGCCAAGCAGAATATATCGTTTGCGGCCTGTAGCATTTTGGCCACAACTGGATCGTCGAAGACCCTGGCGGGAAGGTCTAACTTTAGCGCATATTCGATAATGCCTAGGATCATATTGTCTGTATCAGCATCATGTTAGTCGCAGATTGCGAGCATCCACTCACAGTACATCATCTTTACACCGGGCGTCGTTCGACGGAGCAGCATAAATTCATCAATATTCTGCTGGGGATTGGAGGAGGCTCGGGTAATTTGTTGTACCGTTGCATGTGCATGGGACTCGATAGCGTCACACAGGCGATGAACCAGCGCACCACTTGATACCGCCTCTATCCGTTCAAATATGCTTCAGGGCAGGGGATTAGAAAGTGGATCAAGATGAATAACCCGATAAATACCTGTGCAACATCATGGCCACTTTAGGCTTCGGCCGAGTCTCTTTCTTGTGCAATATGTTCAAAATATCTGCAACAATTTGTTCAACTCTGCTGATGTCGTTACCCAGCCCTTCGGCGTCGATGAGATCGTCAAACCACACAATCCTGAGGGCTATTTTTTGATGAACTCTGAGATTACTTACAGTAACTAACCACAGAACAAAGTCTATGCACGGTTGAAGACGTTCGGCGCTTGCCTCAGGAAACGCCATCGCGCCCATCAAGCCAACTTTGTCCTTGATCATATTCTGGGTTTTTCGAGTGTTCTGTGGGTCTGGAAGAAGCCTTAGCAATTATCCGACGAACGAGGATACCGTGAGATACCGTAACTTGCGAACCAGGCATAGGAGTCCCTTTCTACTTGTCTCCAGTGGGGATTTGTTTTAGATTCAACGGCTTTCCCGGTCAATCCTATGACGTCAGGAAGACGGACTTGGGAAGGTAAGTGCAAGTGATCAAAGGGCGTGAGCCCATAGTCCGAGAGCTTTTTCGCAGGATACGACTGATGGGGGTTTCTGAAGGATTGGCCATGTCCAAAACAGGTGGAATAGAGAACCTCTCAGTCGGCGATTCTTGAAATTGGGGCAGTTGGGGGCCGTTCTGTTAAGCTCAGGGAGCAGGGCTTGTCCAGCGGGCAGACGAAATTATGCGACAGAAACGGATGGAGCAGAGGAGGCAGTTATACGCATCTGTGTTTATACCATGTAGGATCCACGGGGATAAACAGGGTTTGCAAGCACATTGGTGATCAGGGGCCAAAAGTGGCTGGGTACCTTCCGGCCGTTGATATCGGCCTCCTGAAGATTTGTTTTATATCTTTGGTGGATATATATTGAGCAAGAAAACTTCGAATATGGTCGCGCGTGTGTGTGAGGGGGCACCAACCCCGCAAGCCGTGCTCGCAGGATGGGCGGCATGTCCTCAAAACCAACTACCTGCGGGTGGGTCGGAGTAAAAGCCCCTCATCGTAGTCTCCTGATCTCCGCCGCGCACGCTGCTTCTGGCAGACGTGCTGTAGTGCGAGAGGAAAGTGGGTAGTATGAGCGGGTGAGGGTGGTAGAATGTTAGATACTGTAGGCGCAAGAGTGGAACGTCGGTCGCGGTCCGAAGTCAGGCCGACGCGACGTTCAGAATTTCCAACGTCCCAAGTCCAAATGAGCCACGACGCGGTAGGACAACACTTTCCTTATATAGAAGTATGTGCTGAAACAAAAATAAATACAAAGACATCATCAATCAAAAAAGCAAATCCAATCCTATAAAACAACTCATTCGCAGGATGAAGGGTGTCTAGGCCTTCGTGTGCTGTTTAAAACCACAGGAGGTTCAGAAAGTTCCACCAGGTCCCCGTTTTTGTCGTCATCGATGTCGCGTCTATTTCCATCGCTGACCGACCGCGAAGCATTTTGTGCAATCTGTGTGATCGTGATCGGGATGTATATGACGAACTCAGCTTCTTGGTTCGCTTTGTCAACGAGATACTGGTTTATATGCGTGAATATACTTATATATACGCTGCGCGTTTCACATTAAACCAGCACCGACCTTACAGAGACAATGTTGGATCGGGATATACCAGGGTGAATGTTACGATAGTTTGGAATAAAAAGCTCTAAACTTAGGCCATATATCTGAAGCTACTATTCTGTTGGGCTAATTGACTCCTGGGGATAATCTCGTCAAGTGCACGGTCGCACGCCCTGGGAAGCGACACATCTAACGACGCTCCTTGTCCTGCGTCCCATGGCGGCCGACGCAGCCGGACACCAGTACCAAACAAGCCCAAGTAGTGATAGGCGCCCGTCGCTTTTATGTAAGCGACGTTCCACTCTTGCGCCTACAGTACGTATTCCAAAAAAAGGCACTGGCACGTGATTCAATGATCACCGCCCGGAGCCAGCCGAGTTTAAATAAGCGCCAAAGTATGGTGCTGGTGAGGAGTCTAGGTCTACGCCACAATCTCGGTGCAATACTGGTTAGGAAATCACTGAAGTGGTACATTGATGATTCATTTTCCATCTGGGGGAGCTGATATAGCGCTATAGCTGGCAAAAAGTCTTTCTTGCTCTCATGGGGAGTACTGGTCTAGACCTCACACCTCCTAACAATCCCGTATCCAGCCACATTTCTTCAAGCGGGCGGATACAATTATGAGAAATATGCCCATCCACCCCCCGTGAATGGTCCCTAGCTCAGCGCGCAGTATAGCCAGACGTATGACGCACACTAGTCCAATTGACACGATAGAACAGTTCATGAAACTCGAATCTTCTCAAGTATATACGCACCACCCCGTTGGCGTTCAGACAAGGGGGCATAGTTTAGACGCTCTGGATTGCACAAATGGCAAGCCTAAAGCCCTGTGGTCACTTAGAAGCGTGTATGGATGGGGGTCAGGTGAACGCACACCGAGCCGGAAGCGGTGGCACCGCACCTCAGTCACATCGGAGGCCCCGATCTAATTATATACAGCATGCCCCCCCTCCCCCCGCTGACCTCTCGCAATATGCCGCCCTTCTCGATGCAGTGACCCCAAATTTATTTCTGGACCAGTTTTATCAGCCACGCCTAAGGCATAGATTGCGCACGTGCACCAAACATTCATTAAGCCGACGTACATCATCTGTTTACGACAATGTCAAGCAATGAAGTGCCACTAGCAATATATTCTCACCCTGCTATGCTGCTTCTGTATCTTCAACGATCATTCTTCTAATCTACTCACTAAAATGAACATACATGCGCTCTCGTTCGTAAGACGTCAACACAACTTTCATGTGGATCAACTGAAGGGAGCTGGCCAATGTAGGATGATGGTTCAATTTAGTAGATCATCGGAGATCGGAGATCGAACTAGAGGGTTGACAGGAGTAGGCCCACCCTAGCGAGTGGATACTCTTGTGTCGGAAGACTTCAGTCACAGCTAAAATGGTACACATTCCGTTAGCCACTCGTCCTTTATGACAGATAACATCATGAATCGGGATCTCCCTCTTTCAAAGATATGTCACTTTTGCACATGGAACTTGATTTTCGGTCCTAACGACCGAAAATATGTTTGTCTCTTATCTTGATAGAAGCAGCTGCTCTCCAAAGGCTGCGTTGACTGTCTCTTCTCGCCTCGCTCGCCGTTGATTTAATAGAATGAGCCCTCTTCAATTTTCAGACACCCTCTCCTGGCTTGCACCATAGTCTCATTATGACAACAGTCACGCCTGACCCACCGTTCGTGCCCAACCCACGTCTAGGGGTACTTCCCCTATCTCCTGCCATGGACGATATCTATTCCAAAGACCCAGTCATTGGTGGGCACGACAAGTCATACCAAGGGCATAAACTCTCTATACGTGATGCTTTCGCTCGAGCTCAGTTGTATCTGTTTTTGGACCACATCGCGGGTCGAGATCTTCCGCGCTGGCGGGACCGCGTGATTGAAGTACCCGAGGGAGAGGGTGATTTCCCTTTCACTACCCCAAATCCCCCGACGGATACTCCGCCGCGCGCTAAATTCGCATATCTCAAACCCCCGGAAGACAAGCCTCCAGCCGCAAAGAGGCAGGTGGGGGAGATTTGTATCGTCGGTGCCGGCGTAAGCGGGCTCTATGCTGCCATGATCCTTGATAGCTTGGGTATTAGTTACGATATTCTCGAGTCTGATGATCGTCCGGGTGGCCGCATCCTCACTCATCGCTTCAACGGACCAGCGGGTTTCGATGCACCTGTTAATACCCCCGATCGCTACGATTACTTTGATGTTGGGGCAATGCGTTTCCCAAATATACCCTGGATGCAGCGGGTTTACGACTTGTTTGACACGATCGGCGTGAACGACCTATTAGTCGATTACCGGCTGAGCGATCCCCAAAACCTCATGTATTTCAACAGCCGCCGTATGACTAGCACAGCCGCCGCTGGCAACCTCGACCCGTTCAGCTTTTCCGTGTCCAACGGAGGAAACGTCCCAGACCACTTTGCGAACATCAATGACGCTGTAGACCATTGGACGGGAGTTGCCTATCGTTCGTTTAAAGATCGTTTTGCGGACGTTTACAGGCGACCCATAGAGGAACGTCCGGCGGCCTTCCGAGCTGCTTGGAACGATCTTGTAGCGAACGATGGTTCTTCGACGCGCGGCTATATGCGCAACAAGTTATGCTATCCCCAGACTGTAAACGACTGGCTTGAAACATTCGACGCTGCGACCGGGCTTTATGACCAAGCATTTGTCGAGAGTGTTCTAGTAAGTTTATCGATAATCTGATGAGTGTATGCGCTGTAACTTCATACAGGACTCGCTCGATTTCGATTGGCCCAATCCTCAACAAGAAGCCAAGCCGTTCCAAAATGGTGGGATTGGAGATTGGCACTGCATTGATGGAGGAACGGACCACATTATCCACAATATGCTTCAGAGAATTACCAAGCAGCCCCGCCTTAGTAGCCGTGTGACACGCATTGCGGAGACCAATAACCCAGGCGCGCCGATGCTGGTCAGGTGGACTGGCCCGAACGGAGGTCAGAAAAACTATTCCCAAGTTATATGTACCCCACCTCTCGGCTGCATTGCAGCTATCGATCTACAAGAAGCAAACTTGACCTTCGGACAGAAGATTGCCATTCGATCCCTTCATTATGATGCTTCTACCAAAGTCGGCCTGAGGTTCGAGAGGCGCTGGTGGGAGGATCCTACGTTCATGGGCCAGGGTCGCGAATTCACTGGCGGTCAATCGAAGACCGATATCCCTATTCGAGTTTGCGTCTATCCATCCTATGGCCTGGGCGTGCCTGCTCCCGAGCGTCCTGGAGTAATGATTGCCAGCTACACTTGGGCACAGGACGCGCTACGCCTCGGATCACTTTCCCAAAGTGCCGACCCCCAGGCAGATGCAGATCTACTAGAGACAGTTCTCGAGAACGTTGCGGAGTTGCATGGTTTACAACCCGGCCAGCTTCCGCAGTGCCTTGATCACCATGCCTATAGTTGGTACCATAGTCGCCACTCGAGAGGGGCCTTTGCTCTCTTTGGACCCGGCCAGTTTGGGGGCGATGAATGTCCTGGCCATGGCGAACAGCCACCGTTTAGCATGTTTGCCTCAATGAAGGCTCCCGCAGCAAACGGAAAACTGCACTTCGCCGGAGAAGCAACTTCAATGCACCATGCATGGGTGCTTGGCTCCTTGAATTCTGCTTGGAGAGCAGTCTATAACGCGTTGGCTGATGAGCCGGCACTCAGGCGGCATCTAATCCAATTATGGGGCATTCCTGACGAAGAGACCGAAATAGGCTTGGGGTTACTTCAAGCGGCTCAAGAAGATGGAAGACTGTAGATGAAAGCTGAATATGAAGTGCCAAAACAGACGCAGTGTTTGTATTGAATTGGTCAAATTAAAGTGTACGTCCCGTGAATTGAATGATGGCACGCAACACACAAGAGCCCCCCAAGAATATGTGGCGGTTGGTAAACAGACAAATATATTCCATTGGTGGCTTTACATAGTTGCAAACTCCTAGAGGCGCTACCTAGAAATTCCGCTTCACGAATCCGAAGCCGTAAAGATGAAGTATTCTAATAGTTCCATTAACGAGAACCCATCAAACGTGTATGCACATATGGCTCTAAGAAAGCCCCCTCCGTCTGTGGTTGTTCTTTCATCCTAGTTGATTTACGCGCAAGACCTCATGCTGCAAATAAATTCGAGAGATATCGAGCCTAATTGTCGATCCCCCACACATTTTTGTCCTCTTCTTAACTTATGTAAGTGTGTCATTCAGCTCGCCTATCACGAGTCATTGAGTATCACGATAAGAAGTGATGTATCTTCAACGCAACGAGAGATCTGCATGCCGCCTTACGCCCCTGTCATTCAGAAACCCTATCTGTCTGCGAGCATATCACACAGCCCTCTACACACGTGCCAACACACGTTACCCCCCCCCCCCAATATTAGTAAGAAAATCCCGTCCATTTGGTGAAGCAGATAACTAACCGATGGCTAATATTAAAGACCACGAAGAACTACACTTTATCGATGGCCACAATCGATCTCCCGCACGGTGGGTCGTATGAATGCAGCACCAAATTCACATGCTTTTTATCACAGCACTTACGTTCGAAATTGTAGGGCCACGCACGCCTTCTGGTTGAAGGCCACTGTTGATTCTTTCTGCAGAAAATATACAGCATTTACTCCAAACGTTGCACCCTAAACAGGTGGTAGATTGTACGGCCGAGACATTTATGGCAGTTTTCATAAGTCCGAGCCGATCGAAAAATAAACGCCGAGAGGTCAAAAACACTGTTTCGATGAGATAACCGCAACTAGATGAGCTATCAAAAATGTAAATGAACCATTCGATCCGCCCAAGCGGGGCGATCATTTCTATGTACATATGTGTTAGATAGCGTCAATTTCAGCGAAAGGCTAAGTCAGGGGGCGGTATCCCCCCGAGTGCACAACCAACAGGATAGCTATCAAAACGTGTGGCCTAGAGTCAATATAGAACTATAGCATGAATATAATTGCGAAGTATTCCGTTGATAGGTGCTCCAGAGAGCGATGAATCCCGTATACGGGACTGAAACCGAGGGGCTCCAGCAACTGCCAGGGGTCTTCATCGCTCTCTGAAGCACCTATCAACGAAACACTTCGCAATTACATTCACGCTATGGTTCTATATTGACTCTAGGCCACACGTTTTGATAGCTATCCTGTTGGTTGTGCACTCGGGGGGATACCACCCCCTGACTTAGCCTTTCGCTGAAATTGACGCTATCTAACACATATGTACATAGAAATGATCGCCCCGCTTGGGCGGATCGAATGGTTCATTTACATTTTTGATAGCTCATCTAGTTGCGGTTATCTCATCGAAACAGTGTTTTTGACCTCTCGGCGTTTATTTTTCGATCGGCTCGGACTTATGAAAACCGCCATAAGTTTTTAATATGCTCAAATGCGCTTAGATTTGTATACAAACATGGGTCTATATGACTATATAAGCAAGCAACAAAACATCTCAAAAAGACAATTACTGCGGTTGTCAAAAGTTCGTGCCGGTCACATGATTTTGAGTGAAAGATCGGTCAAAAACTATGTTTCGGTTCATCCGAGGCATGGAGATCATGTACTTCGATTCTGTATATACCATTCGACGCGCAAAATTCGCGCGATCATTTTGATATATACATGTTCTTGATACTGTCGGATTTGACCCGATGGGACCGAGAGTAGGCAAAACAACTGAATCTCAGCCGGGTACAAAACGAGACCTATAAAGATTCTGTAAGCGAGGATTGATAGAAAAAACTCAAAAAGGGCGGCTTGCAAAGTGTCAAAGCTTTAGTGCAGTTTTCTTGCGAGATGAAGATGCGGCTTGTTTGTCGCCCCCTGAAAGATTTTGGTGGTACCCCTCGCTCAAAAAAAGTGCAACAGCCTTGAAACTTTGCAAGCCGCCCTTTGTGAGTTTTTTCTATCAATCCTCGCTTACAGAATCTTTATAGGTCTCGTTTTGTACCCGGCTGAGATTCAGTTGTTTTGCCTACTCTCGGTCCCATCGGGTCAAATCCGACAGTATCAAGAGCATGCATATATCAAAATGATCGCGCGAATTTTGCGCGTCGAATGGTATATACAGAATCGAAGTACATGATCTCCATGCCTCGGATGAACCGAAACATAGTTTTTGACCGATCTTTCACTCAAAATCATGTGACCGGCACGAACTTTTGACAACCGCAGTAAGATGAATTATGTCAAAGGGAGAACACTCAAAAGTTAACATGATTCTTAAAAAAGAGGTTAATCAACTCAAAAGGAGAAGTCCAAAATCAAGAAATGTTAAATTTTGACAAGACTATGTCAAAATTCAACATGTATAGCTTGCATAGAGCGAGTCAGTAACCGAGTCAGTAATCGAGTCAGTTCGCTATATGCGGAGTATATGCGGTTCCGAACGGTATCATGACTCGACGGTTTTAGGGTATAAATAGGGGTGCCTTCGATCCCCTACTAGCATCCGAATCCTACCTTCATACTCTACGGTCTCTACTCGAACTTTTAACCATTTTATCTCTTTTGTATCCTGTATATAAGAATCGCATTTCAATAGGATCACGCTGTTATGATGATCCATTGGTCTGGGCCTCTTCCGTTCACATGCCTTCGCCGCTCAGGCATTCCACAGCTATTGGGGCGCATATAAGGTACATCGCCAGGTCACGACTCGGTAGGTGGCGCCCCCGGCCCTCGTGGCGTCACTGCCAACAGCAAAGGAAGCGGGCGGCGGACCGAACCATGCCATACCATTGTTTCCGACCAATAGCCTCGACAACAAATGTTCCCGGAACTCATCAGGGGCGCCCTTGACTGATAATGACATGGGCCCATCAGATTCTCCTAGAGCTCGGCCAGGACTAACCTTAACTGACGTACGCGCTCTCAGATTCATGTCAGTCTGTCAACTAAGCCGAGTTTGGGATTACAGTAAGACCTCTTGGTTTGAACCCCTCGTTTTGAAAAACGCACTAATTTTGACGTGTTATGAATGGTGGAAGGATGCGGGGACTTTATTAGATAAGGACACAGCATACGAAAACGACACTATATTCTTTGGCGTGCTTCTTTACCACGTCATTTCAGATCAAGAGGTCCTACTGTATCTTTCGCAACCTAATCCTGTGGGAACGAAGTGCGTTCATATGATTCACGGTGGAAAAGCAGCTGTACCCTCGTAAGCCCCAAGAACATAGCAAAAACTCATAATAACATCAATCGATCCGCTTCCACCATGCTCAAACTCGCGATCCCTACAACAGATGCTCCCCCGTGAGTCCTTTGGTACATTCGTACCCCACCCAACCCAGAAAAAGCCAGATATTCTTCATCCAGACCAGCCAAAACCATACTGTTAACCGTGAAAAGAGTAATTCTTGTTCTTGCAATCATGTGCAATTCGCCCGCTGGATCATTTGGGACCGAAATAACGAATAGGAAATCATCAATGGTCGAATAAATGTATTGCGTAGGGAAGTGTGACGTCCGAGAAGAAATTAGGAGCGTGCCGATTGGGGAAGCAGATCCAGGCGTTGGGAGTTTGATATCTTGCGCCTTTACGGCAGGGTCGCTTAGGAAATGTCGCGTCAAATGTCCCTCTGCAGGGTTGAGCAGATATAAGAATCGCCCTGCATTGTTCACGTTCAGGAATGGTAACTTGTCTAACCAAATAACAGCCAACTTACCGTGGACTAGTGCGCTCACACTAGGATTATACCTGGCGCCTATGATGTTACTTTTGCTATTGAGTTCCCATCGTCGCTTGTAGTCCCTTGAGAAGTTCGAAACATAATCTGAATCAAGAACTGATAATCCGAGGTTGTGTTCTAATATCTTCATAGCATAAAACGCCATTAGCAAAGCAACCGAGGTTGTCAAGTGTCCCAACTTACACGCTCAGGGCATACCACACTGGGTTCCGCGCCATCCGAGATCACCTGTTGAGAGTCACCGACATCGCCGGATCGGTCGAGCCGAGAGGTCGAGCCAGGCAGTAACTTTTGTATGTCGCGCACCTCGTTCTGCACATTGTCAATATCTTGTTTGTTATCAACACAAATCCACTCACACGATCCAACAACGACCGCCCCCCGTCGTACATCTCCATAACGCATCCTGCGGCACGATCCTCGGCCAAAGCCGACAGTGTTACGTTATTCTGTTTGATACCGACACGGTACCTCGCCGCGCCATGCGTGACCACATCTGGTGTCGCAGGATTTGACACCAGCGGACCTCGACTTGTGATTGGTATCTGGTTCAAGATCGAGAGTGACGCTCGAGCAGAATGTGAAGGTGGAGTAAAAGAAACTGCGGAGAGACTCTTGGAATCCGCGGCGACCAAAAAGGTCAAGGCTGTCGCCAGTGGTATAATTATTGGGCCCAGGAAGAGGTACAGCGTAGAGTTGGAGACCATGGTGAGGACGCTGCGAGGCGAAAAGGGTCAAACCGAGCATGCCGAGACGACCTTATAGTTTTATCCTGGCTGCCGGCACGTCGTCTAGCATGTGCATGCCAAGTGATTTACCCGGCTCAATCGAGACAAAATTTCCTGAATGGGGTTTTGTGGATAATCCTCGCCGGGCTCCAGGTCCAGTGACCGTGGTGTCTACTCACGAGCGGAAGATCCAGACTCGGTTTGCGGCTTCGAACCACCGAATTCGTGATTCTGCGTGCGAATGGAAGCGCGGCTGAGTCGTTGGTGACACTAATAGAGCATGGAGTCCAATAGGAGATGCCTAGCGCATGTGCATGGACGGGTTCGTGGCGACTCTCACGAGAAGTGGGCTACTGTATCCAAATTCATCGGTGACACTAGTCTACAGCGCACCGGGTATCATATGCAGGAATAGAATAGAAGAATCATAGAAGTGAGGCTGTCATCCAGGCGTTGGCCAGATAAAGCACGTGCCTTGACAGACACATCATGATCGGGTAATGGTTAGCCCCATTATTTCCACGTGATCAGTTGCCGAAGCTGACATTAAGCCTTCGCTCCCGACCACCAGAGCCTGGGTAACCCCAGAGTCTCATGAGGTCGATGAATCCTGTTTGGCTTCTTCTCGTTGCATTAGAATGCTAAAACGATCACGAAACTGCGTATCTGAGGTTCAAGATGGAGTTTTGAGTCAAGACCCAATACCCCCTCCAGCCGTAGAAAACTGAGTTTTCTCAACTCCCAAGCCTGGAACGCAGCCCGTGACGAGTTTGGCTAACCAACTGGGACAAACTAATTGGACTCACCATTCGCTCCCGTACAACGAAGCGCAATTCTATTGTCATTCCACACAATGATCATGCCCGAAATGCCCAAATATGACTATCCCAGCTGCCCTCGTTTTTTCCCGGCATCCTCCACTCCGATCTCAACAATACTCGCGGGTATCCCTCAGCCGCGATATCACTATGCCTCCTTAAGTCCAACCTGCCGGTTATCACCTCAAGGTCGGCAAAGCGCAGAGCAGGCGAAGGATTTTATGAGAGGAACGAGGTAAGCAATCAATCCTGATGGTCATGCGATGGCTAACATCCGGCACCGCAGGAGTCGTTTTCAAACTTTGGAAAATACAGCAGTACCTAGGGGCTTCGTGAAATGCTAATTCTAATTAGCTCGAGCAGTCCCGGGTCCAAACTACAGAGCGGCAGGGTACCACATCCTCAATTTATCGTGATGGTCCTGCCAATCAAAATTGTAGAGTAGTTCTCGTGCGTGAACAAAACCACGACGGCTATTTACTGGCTCATGAAAATCATCCCGTCCGGCTAGAATAAGCCGCCCTAGCCTGCATCCGACGAACCGCCCTTTGTTCGTCCAACATGCCCATCCCCGTTCGACTCTTGGTCCATTTTCATCCTCTTCGATTTCTCTCACACCTGAGTCCGGGCTGTATATTGCGTAGGATACAACATAGGGCTGTCCAAATACTGACACATACCGCATACCAGAGCCAATATTTGATCTGATCGCGTGTTATTCCGTATCAATGCCATACTCCACAGCTTCGATATGACCTAATATGATACAGCGTAAACCTGGTATGATACAATATGATATTGAGCATGCTCGTCCTCGACGACCGCGGCCGTTAGACCCGAACTAACTATGATGCATTGTCTTGCATTGCCTAGCACGCATTCACCTGAGCAGAATCGTTCTAAAATGCACGCGTTAGCCGTTATGTGCGGTCTCGACGAGCAGAGGTCATGGTATGATATAGTATGATACCATACTACGCGGGATTGATACGCCATGATAAGATTACCAAGATTGGGGATATGTAATGGTACCGCTTCAATCGTATCCGATATTATCATATCAGTATCCTAATACAACAATACCGATTGACAGAAGACTAGGAGCAAGAGGGAAGCTGAAATAGCTAGCACCTAGAGCTTAGGGCGGGGGGGGGGATTTCTATCAAGATCAGTGTACTTGCGTATTAGAGACCAATGCCAGACATGAATGGGGTGGCGATCAAGGTGGCGATGGCCGAGAAGAAGGCATGGGCGCCAGTATTACGTAAGTGTGCCACATGACACATTTGCGGGCACTGGCTGTGCCCCGTCCCTTGGCAGATGAGTTTCATATACCCATCTCTGTTCTTCCCGCCACCGCATCTGTGAGCTCTCCCCGGTCAACGCGGTATTCAAACCACATAATATAACCTTCACGTAGTCGAATCCCGCGTGCGCCGGCGCCCAAGCAGTTTCAGCGGCGGCGTACCAATATTGCGCGTTGAGCTGGTCATCGAATACTGTCGCTACGTCGTTCAAAGTGCGTTCACTTGATTGCGGCGTTAAGCCTATTCACCTGGTTATTAATACGAATTAGATATGTCGCTAGCTCGTACCATCCGGGGTCAACGTGTTGTTTACGCAGTGGCAGTCACGCCGGACAGTACTCGCATTGTCTCTGCATGTGGGGACGACATCGTCGTATGGGATACTCAAACTGGGCGTAAAGTACTTGGTCCGTTGAGTGGACATAGAGGTCCGGTCTATTCGGTAGCTGTTTCGTCCTATGGACGTACCTTTGCCTCTGGTTCTTATGATCATACGATCCGCATCTGGGACGCGAAAAGGGGTCTCCCATTGTTTCAACCTCTCAAAGGACACACGCGTAACGTCTATTCTGTGGCTTTTTCAGCGGACGGCCGGATTCTCGTATCTGGGTCTGAAGATTGCACCATCCGCCTCTGGGATGCACGCACTGGACAGCCCGTTGGTGAGCCGATTAAGACTGGACACGTCGTGAACTCAGTAGCCATGTCGTCTGAAGATGACATGCTCGCGGTTGCATGTGACGATAAGACTATCACGATATATGACACTACCAGCCGAACTGCACTCCTCAAGTGCGATAGCTATGCCAAATCAGTCTACACAGTTGCCTTCTCCCCTGACGGTCGTTTTTTGGCTTCGGGGTCTGGGAACGGGATCGTACGCAATTGTACTGTTGCAGGACGTACACTTGACACTTTACTAGGCGGGTGCAGTACAGTTCGATCCATCGCCTTCTCACCAGACGGCAGGTATATTGCCTCCGGGTCAGATAACAACGCTGTACGCATATGGGATATGGAGACCGGAAAAACTCATGGTGATCCACTGCTAGGACATACAAACAGAGTCAACGGAATCGCATTCACCCCCGATGGCCGCTTTCTTGTGTCTGTATCCAAAGACACAAATATCAAGATCTGGGATGTTCAAAGCCTCATCCCGAAGAAGCAAACCAGCTCGACGGCAAAGAATATGACGGATGTAGTGATTACTCGTAATACGGTACGACCTAGCCATTTCCTCCAGTACGATCCCTGATCCCACAAACACTACAACCAGAGTATACAAGACATTGTATCCCATCTTAGTGAATGGGGTTGCGTGGATATGTCCAAGAAAATCGACTGGACTGCTGCGAACGATATCCCAGTGTCGCAAGGCGGCTTTGGCGACATTTACCGTTGCAAACTCAAACACGGCGCAGAGGTTGCCGTCAAGACAATGCGTATATATGCTGGTCTAACCGAGCAGAACCAAAAATCACTCAAGGTGGGTCACAATTTGTTCTATTTGTCGGGAGCCCGTGGCAACAAAATGTAGCATGCAGCACGTGAGATCTATACTTGGTACAAATGCCGACATCCGAATGTGCAGCCGTTGCGTGGATTGGTAGTGTTTAGGAACCAGTTGGGCATGGTGACTACCTGGGAGACGAACGGAAACCTGCCCGAATATCTGGATCGTCATCCTAAAGCTGGTCGTATTGATATTGTAGGTCATTCGTACTTTAGGTTCTGGCGATACATGAATAACGATAGTTTGACAGAGCATACAAGTAGCAGAGGGATTGGCATACCTACACGAATTGGGAGTGGTGAGCCACTTCCTCCCCGCAAACACGCGAGAACAATCGCAACCTAATGCCCTCAACAGATTCATGGAGATTTGAAAGGCGTGAGCAGTTGCCTCAGCCCGCGAAGCCATTGCCCGATTGAGTAATACCTACAGGCAAATGTGCTAGTGTCGAAGAATGGAGTAGCTCGGCTAGCTGATTTCGGCAATGCCACTCTACAAGAGTACACGCTACAATTCACGCAGACATCCTCCAAGGAGAGCGTCTCGCTGCGATGGGCGGTACGTTCATCACCAAAGCCTCACACCTCACACTCAGAAGCCGAATACTTTCATAGGCCCCCGAGTTATTTGTCGGTGGCAAGTGCAGTACCCAAGCAGATGTATACGCCCTAGGAATGGTGAGTACCTTTTATAAAAGTGTTGGCAATAATAACTTAATTCTGTAGACAATTCTGGTACGCGGATCCCATCTATGAGCCTCAGCTAGTATTTGACTGCTCTCAGGAGATCTTGACAGGCAAGGTGCCGTGGATCGGAAAGACCGACCTTGCGATCATGTACTCAGTGATGCACAAAACATTACCAGAGCGTCCAATGGAGGTCATGCCCATAGATTCACGCAAAGGTGATATGCTGTGGGCACTGTTGACGTCTTGTTGGGAATTTGACGCCGAGAAACGGCCGAATGCACAGACAGTAAAGTCTCAGGTGAGTCGGCGCACAATTTCTAAATATAATTGACATAAGGACATCGGATTAGATGAAGGATCTCCCCTCCAGCGAACTCCGGGCTAAACGGCCCATTAAGGGAAACTAAAAATTAGACTTTTTAGCCGTTCCCGTAACCGAGTATATGAATCGTACTTATTGTTTAGTGGGACAGACTGTGGTCATCAAGACTTACTACATTTGTTATTATTTGAACTTACTCTGGAACATACAGTACACTTTAAGATGTACTACAACTCAGCTGTTTCCTTGCAATCCATCAAGCTTTTCTCCCCGTATGGATCACGTTAGAATTAGCATCAAGAGGTCATACCGCACATTTGTAGCTCAAAGTTGGTTCGAGGCCCGTTTAACAGTGCGTAATGCTTCTACACTGCATGGATAGGAGCCGTCGAAGGGAATAGTTCGGCCTCTTACACTAGCGCTGGTGGGGTAGTTGGTGTGCGCCACCAAACAGTTAATTTAAATATCAGCCTCGGAAGAATCACAAGCACATCAGCCCATCCGCCCTTTTCATTTCCAACTCTGCGATCTGTGCAATCGATGTGCCGTCTTCGTCCCTTTGCAACACTCTGATTCCACCCGCTCCGGAAAGTCCAAGGTATTCATTTTTTGGTCCGAATAACACCCCACTTTTGATGTCATAAAGGCTTGTTTTGATATTTTTGACCGTACTTAGACCATCGAATGGGTCATCCGGAAGTGCAATCACGAAAAGCGTGTCACCGAAGGCTGCATATATAGTGGATTTAGGAAAGTGGGAGCTCCGTGGAGAGAGTAGAAGTATGCCATCTGAGGTTGAAGAGACCGAGGTAGTCAGCCTAAGCTCCTGCGCTTCCGCAACTGGATCGCTCAGGTAATAACGGGTCAAAAGTCCAGCGTTCGGATCAAGGCGATATAGGAACCGGCCTAGATTTGAGCTCAACAGGTATATCAGGTTATGATATCAACGTGACACAACTTACCGTAGATCAAGGCGCTGGCTTGGTGAGAATAAACTACCTCTCTCGCGTCAATCTTGTGCTTCAGCTCCCACCTCTCGTCTAGTCTTGAGAATTTCCACACAAGTCCGGAATCCAAGATCGCCATTCCGGAGTCATATTCCAGTATCTACTTCAATTTTTGAGTATAGTGTGCTACAAAAGAAGGCATTGTACTCACGTGTCGGGGGCAAACAAAATTCTGCTCTGCGACGTCAGAGATAGGTCGCTGGAAATCACTCATATCTTGTCGGGGTGTAGAGTTAGACAAAGATCCCACAACCAATTTCATTTGATTCTATGCATGGTCAACGTTGTATTCAAACCCACTTATGGATAGCCAACTTACGGGACTTAACAGGATCCGTCGACCATCATATGTATTCAATGAACAGCCCAATTGTGATTCTTCCGCTAAGAATGAAAAGGTATCCCACCCTCCGCCAATGTGATATCTGGTGGCACCATGCGCGATTTCAACCGGTGATGTAGGACTTGAGAGCAGGGGGCCTTTACTTGTGACCGCTATTTCATTTAGAACCAATAAAGTAGCTGGAGAAGAGACCGAGGGCGGAGCAAACGAGACAATCTTAAGGCTATGGGAATCATAAGCCACAACGAGCGTCAAAGCAGCGGCAAAGACCGCCAGAGTAGAGCTAAATGCCACGTATAGCATGGACTTGAGTATCATCGTGAAGAAATTGTGAGGTGGGAGTTGAATATCTTCAGCATCCCATGTATTATGTAGCATCCTTCCACGCGGTAAGCTGATGGCCGGTACGCCAAGCCATTCGGTCAGGACACAACTTCTCGAAATCACCCCATGATATGAATGCGGGCTGCCCTTCCCGGATGCCGAGTCGAGGTGACGGATGTTGAAGCTCTACGCCTGACGAAGAATTAACCAGTTCTATATTTAATCCTTCCCACTTCATAGACCGAAAGGACTAGAATAGGTGCAGACAAGACACTAGAATCTTCTGTCGGATCATTCGGATGCAAAAAAAAGTTCATACAGACCTTAGTTTTCACCCTGCAATTTAGGCTTCCCAGGCTGAAGGAAGTCCAGGCGTTGAGCTCGTCACTATCAGTGGTTTATTGGGACTCTCAGCCTCTGCATCTCAGCCGCGCGACGACATAGAGTTATAGGTTGACCTATGGGAGTTGAAGAGGGATATGCATGGTATGACGCGTAAGACAAGAGTCCTTAGGACGTTCAAGGCGCGGTAGGGCGTTGGCAATTGGCGAAGACACAAAGCATCGAGCAATGGGATCCGAATCGCGTACTACGGGCAGTAGTTTGAGCCTTCAGTGAGTTTAGGTGGACTTTGATCCACCGGTCATTGTAGTATTGACATATATGCAGGCCGATCCATGGCCTTCGTTTCCGGCCATCGGAAGATAACTTAAGCTGTTGTAGATCCATGATAGTAGATGACGGACGCAACCATCACTAAACCTTCAAACATCCACAGGGTGCCCATCGCGAGGTTCTTCCCCAAGTAAAGGTTAAGAGCATATAGTCAAACCCACAATCTCAGGAGGTATGCAATCGAGCCACGACGAGAACAAGTGACAAAAAATCTATGCAAGTTCAGCGAGAATACTAGGAAGAGATGGCCGCGAGATAATAATAGTCCAGGTGAAATTACACGAAGTCGTTCGAAGAGGGCATTGGTCCGGGCCAAAAATAATAGTGGTTGCTCGATTTGAAGATGAAAATTACATTTCAAAGTCAAAATCGTATGAGTCGTTATTTACGAGAGTCCCCCATTCATTCTGCACAATGAATGACTACACGGGCTGGTTTCCATGTGAGTCGGAAGAGGAGCATGTTTTTTCACAAAAAGAAGGACTCAATATGAATGTGCATGATTTCCAACGGCTACCCTAAGCATTTCTCACGTGAATACAAACCATGAATACAAACAACTGTGAGTATATAATCTCAACAGCTCAGCATACAGCCCAGCATTGGAAGCAAGACGGTGTGTCACAGGCGGCGCGCTACATCCTTGACCTAAAGACGACCACGTGCCGTCCGCTCTCTCCTCGACTGTGACTAATTGTGTTTGAACACCCGCTCCTCTGTCTTTTGGTCCCGCCCACAATCCCTTCTCGACCGACTGCCGTCACCCGTTAGCGGTGGTCCCTTCTAACACAGTATTCACGTCCATATATTGTTTGTATTGACTACCTTTCATGCACTTCGCGCTCGCCGTTCTCGGCCGCCGTGTTCGTTCTTCCTCTCAGGCTCGCGCTCATTGGCACATCGAGCAGCTGAAGTCTAAGAAGAGGATTCACTACGAGACACAGCTATTATCATTGAATATTTGCCGCGGTCTCATTCAGCATGTGCACCATACGCAACACAGTATTCCGAGCGGCCGTAGCAATGTAAATAGGTTAGTGAAACATGTCATGCTGAACTCGAACGCTCGTGTTAGCTGGTGGTGGTATCCGGATCCAGTCCGGTATACGTTGACGGGTTCACGCATGAAATTATCTGATTGTTCTTAGTCTCTGACTGGTTGAATCAAAAATATTTTTTGAGGTAAATATACAATTACATCAGGGAAATCAAAAGACCACAACCCCTCACGCACGTGCAACTACTCAAACAATCAGCATATAATCTAGCGCAAATTCAAAAGGCGGACATACCTCGTTCCTGTTGTACATCGACAGGCTTCTCATCAGGAGTGCTCGCCTCCGGCGCATGATGTCCATGAGTAAGATGCTTCTCATGCGGCTTCCATCCAACCGACCGCCAAGGCTTGATGCCAGCTCGGTACATCTCGTCAACCTATATCCGGAATAATGTTCGTTTAGCCAAACGGAGCATACCCCAAAGTGTAAGCTGTACGAACCTCTTCCAGACTGAGCCCTTTGGTCTCGGGGATACAGAGCCAGACGTATACAAAGCCGAAGGTAAGCATTCCAAAGAAGATCAACAGAATGAGCGGGCCGATCCTACCAGAAAGAGTCAGACATCTCTTCAAGCGAATAAGCGACCTAAGCTTACTTTTCGGCAATACGAGGAGCAAAGAACGACAACAAGAAATTCCAGATCCAGTTGGTCGCGCTACCAAGCGCAATCGACTTGGAGCGAACACGAAGCGGGAAAGACTCGCCGAGGTAGACCCATGGGACTGAACAAATTCCCGATCGGATGAGTAGGCGGTTTTGGCGACAACGTGGTGGGGAAACTTACCCGGTCCCCAGAACATGGAAAACGAGAACACGTGGAGCACGGCAAACGCGATGAGAGTGTCGCCTCCGGCTCTGTTACGTGACGTGAGGAGATCCTTCTTGGTTCCGGTCGGCGCGAGCGTAAAGTGTCCGACCAAACCAGCGATGAGGGAGCATGCTCCTTCAAGGAACGCGCCAAGCAGGAGGGACTACAGAATCAAATGAGTCGACGAATCGGATGAGAGAGCGAAGAGAATACATACACGGCGACGACCCCAGGTCTCAATCAGGTAGAGCGCGGGCACAGTTCCAACAAGGGACACAGCTCCGAGAATGATCTGGATAACATAGGGGGAAAGTTCGGTTCCTGCACTCTTGAAGAAAGTGTCTCCGTAATAGTCTATCGATAGCGCATAAGCGATCATCCGGTGCCTAAATTAGGAAAACGCACAGTAGAAGTTCTGGCCGTTTAGCTGTTGGATAAATTGCAGCATCATTCCGTTTCCGGTACGCATCCAGAGCTTGTTGCGAGTGGAGAAACATTCTGCCCAGGTTGCTTTGCCACCCTGTGTTTGTGGTAATTAGTTTTGGATGTGCGATGCGAAAACAAATATTTCAAGGCTTACCTCGTTCTCCTCGCGGATACCAATTTCGAGTTCCTCAACAACATCGTCGACGAAAGGATCGTTTGGAGGATAGCCGTTGACAGCAGAAATGGCCTCACGAGCTTCCTTTTCACGACCTTGGCCAAGCAAGTAACGACTGCGAGTAGGTTAGCGCCAGCTCCTTCCTAAATCAAGTATCCACTTACGGGCTTTCGGGCAAGAACATGATTCCACCGCACAGGATCAATCCCCAAAGGAGCTGGAGACCAACTGGAACTCGCCAAGATGCGGAACCCTTGACTTTGTGGGTGGCAAAATCCAAGATGTAGCTCAGGAAGATGCTACGAGAGAATTAGGTGAGCGCCAAGAAATAAACAAATGATTGTAACTCACCCTGCAATAATCTGCAGCTGGTACAAGACGAGGAGGGCACCACGAATCTTCTTGGGGGCAGTCTCTCCGTTGTAGAGCGGGACGATAGCGGACATGGCACCGACTCCCAAACCAGCGATGAAGCGGCTATAGACATGTTATTATGGATGATTGTTTAGTGAAGATAGAATAACATACCCCACAGAGATTTGCGCAATGCTAGTCTCGGTTCCGGTCTGGATAGCAACTCCGACGGTAAAGATGGCACACCAGATGAAGATGGACCACCTTCGTCCAAAGCGGTCCGAGGAGAACGCCTGACCAAGAGCACCGACGAAAGTGCTAAAAATACATGAGAATGTTGATTAGAAACCTGGACAAATGACGTACCCAGCCGAGAGCAAACTAGTGATGATACTTTGCCTGTGCGCGCTGAGCACATAGTTTCCATCCGGGCCCATCTCTCCGAAGCGCTCAATAAAGTCGGGCATGATCAAACATCCCGAAATAACACCAATATCGTACTGTAGGTCAAAGGGTGAGCAAGTACGAAGATGTCAATCGGGAAAGCCGTTACGTACGCCGAAGAGGAAGCCTCCAAAGGCGACAAAGAAACAGAAAATGATAGCCTTGCCGTTGACGCTCGCCATGGTGGCTGGGTGAGACCGGCGGGAGGAAGAGTGCTGGTCGGGCGAAGACGAAGACAGAGGGACCAGAGCCACGTTCTTAAGTATTCGAATGCGCGAGCCTTCGAGCTAGGAGCTGTTCGCCAAGCTAGGCGACATGTCCGATAGAAGCACATTTTGTAAGATGAATATAGCGCGAGCCAGCCGCGACCGGTCCCACGGGGAAGTGGAGAAGTGCCTTGGGAGGGCAACGAAGCGTACGGAGTCCTATGGAGAACCACGGGGGATTGGTTTTGCCTGACTCCATGCGGATCAACAGGTGCCAAATGGGGATAAGACGGAGCTGTAGGCTATCAAATGAGAACGGGAATGGGATGCGTGAACTTTTTACCACCAGGCGAAGTTGGCGAAGTTGCGATCCTCTGATCCCGGCCCGGCCCCGGCTCAGGGTCAATGATATCATCCCCGTGGCACAAAGGCACGTGACAACTAGCGCCCATATCCGCCAACACCTCGCAGGCCAGAACGCCGGACGAGATGTCTAAATACTCCACGCTTTGCGAAATAGCCATTTTATTGCTCACCCATGACTCTGCTAGACCGAATGAGATGTATTGTGTTGGGGGCTGAATGAGTCGAGACCAATAGCCGCCCACCGGCAGATTCTGGCATTTGACCGAGCGAGTTCTTCGACTAGTTCGACACCAGTCTTTGGGTGAGTTTGTTCGAAGTTCTCTTGCTCGATGCATCTTGTTCCGATACATTCCGTTGCCGAGGAAAAGAGTCGTTCACGAAGGATAGCTGATTACGAAACGGGAGCAAACAGCGGTATCTCCAGCGTAGCCTGCCACCGTAAGCATCCCGGCCCAAGAAACTCGTCCAACAGCACCGATCCTGACTAACTTGCTGTTACGTCATCAACGAAGAGCGCCAGGCACGTCCAGTGCATACAGACAACCTCCACCGTGCGCCACACGGCGAAAACGCCCATAATTTTGACCCGATATGGACAGGCAAACACGCACAAGCGACACGAGCAACAGAAAATACGTCACGCGCGACGCGTCACGACAGAGTAGCCCACGACGATATGGCATCCAAAGTCGGTAAAATCGCACCGCTCCCCAACGCATTTGGCGAAACGGAGGACCACTATTGGACAAGTGAACACGGTGCAACGCCCGCCAAGCCCGTACGTCTGGTCGTCTTGACCTCCTTTACTGCGAGCCCTGAGCTTTTTAACTTGTAGCTTGTCGAGCTGGAAATGGTCGGGCTTTCTCGAGCTCTCCGGTCTAAGCCATCTTGGTGGACCAAGTTTCGCGATCCAGGAATTTTAGCCAAATGGCGCGCCGAGGCGCTTGAACAAACTAATCTCATGAACCAGTCACATATCGACTATGTCCTTGCCGAACTCGATGGATATGCCAAGTTACGCGACGAGGAGACTGGCGCCGAGGTATTTGTCGCATGTTTTTAACTCATTTCGCCCATATCTGGCTAAATGCTTTTTGTGATTTAGGTGGCTTGCTATGATCGTATATGGCAGTCTGATCGTCTTATTTCTCCTGCTCTTAAAGAAAAACTCAAGTCTAGCGCGTCCACACTCGAAAACGTACCCGACTCTGAAAAAGACTGGCACCCAAACTCCAACGAAATGGTCTTGGACCTCGTTCATCCGTCCCTGTATCCGGTTGTCTATGGTCGGACCTTGGCGTATCCGGAAGACACCACCGATCGCGATCCTTCCAAGCTCGAGGTTATCCCACCACCCAAGCTAAACCCCGAGACTTCGAGATGGAATAGTGATGCCAACTATCACACGTCGCAAAAGTTCCAGTGGCTGCCTACCGACTTTGTTGTTTCTGAGGACGGCAAATCTGTCAAAAGCGTCAGCTACATCAACAATCTCCACCCCGACCGACAGGGCGATCTACACGAGGCGGTAGAAGGACTAATCGGGTCGTTCCTACCACTCTTTGAGCGTGTGCTGACGGACTCGATACCTGCCAACAAGGCAGTTCCAGAGCGCACGAACAATTCGTATGAGTACGACGAGGACTATATGCCAGCACCAGACTACAGAGATTATGAGAATAACGAGGATGAATACGATCAACTTTACGAAGAGTGGTCCGAGGGTAGACCGATTCGTCTGCCCGAAGTTGATTCTGAAGGATACGTTCCGGGTAGCTTGGAGAGGCGCGACCTCTGGTACTCGCTCGCCGGGAAGACGATCCAGGTTATCGTGAAGCTCGCCAATATCCACTTGGTCAGTGTTTACGCATATCTACTGTGTCCTAATCTAATACAAGAAACAGACCCCGGAGAAACCGGAGTACGCTGGTGGATCTTGGCATGTTGAGGGCATGTCGAACGAGTCGATCGCGGTCTCTGGGATTTACTATTACGACGAAGAAAACATCACCGAAAGTCAACTCGCGTTTCGGACTGCAGCCTCGGTTCCTGGGACGTACGAACAAAACGACGAAAATGGCTGTATGTTGACATGGGGAATAACGAGGTATGTCACGTAACCTGTTACATTCGTTCATCAGCCGACTGAATATTTTTTCTTGAAGAGACGATCCTTGCGTCAACGAGCTTGGTGCGGTGGTTACATCTCAAGACCGCGCGATCGCCTTTCCCAACATCTACCAGCATCGAGTCTCTCCGTTCAAGTTGCAAGATAAAACCAAACCAGGCCATCGCAAGATTGTTGCCCTGTTCTTGGTTGATCCCGCGATCCACATCCCTTCGACCACGAGGGTCCCGCCTCAGCAACACGAATGGAGAACAGATGCTATATTCTCAAATGCTAACCTCAAGACTTCTCTTGCGAAACTTGCACCCGAGGTAATCAACCATATAAACGCCCTCGCCGTGGGTACAATGTCCCGAGACGAAGCGAACGCATATAGACTGGAGCTGATGGATGAAAGGAAGATATTCGTCACGAAGAACGATGAGAAGTTTTTTGAGGTTGCTTTCAGTTTGTGCGAGCACTAGTATATGAGGTATCTGTATTGTTAGGATACCCTTTCCTCAAAAGGCATATTGGTGGTCATTGTATTTTGTCGGTGCTCAATGCTTAGAGTAAATCATATCATTTCATATAGCTTCAGCGCGCAGTTCATATCGTTCGACTGAAGGGTGAAAATGGTGACATGTATTGATTCCTGCTATTCGTTTACACAGGAACTAATTGTAATGTCTATGAGTGCAGTAGCTCTAGACGTCCATGCGAGTTGTAAGCCTTGTAGTTGTGCAGTTGCCTGCAGGGAGGTCTTTCCCGGTCTGAAAGTATACAGCACCTGTATCGCAAGTGATAAACGAATTTGTGCCATTTATCGTCAACGTGCCGTCTCCACCGTATGTCCAGTTATTGGTTTTGCAGCTGGCGTCGAACGAGAGCCTGGTACGTTCATTCTCGGTCGTCAGATATGACTAAGATTCGTTGCGGGATAGAAACATACGGCTTATACGATGTGCTCGCATCCAAAACACCGAGGTAAGGATTAGAACAGACGCTAAAAATCGAGGAACTAGCTGAAAGTTTCAGCTTCATCCGATTATTATTTGCTTCTCTGGCTCACATGCAGCTCCCAGCATGAAACCAGCTCCTGGACTCCGCCGGGCCTAAAACTGCGTTGTTTGCTATCCCAAGATCAAACGGTATTCTTAGACAGATAATTGGAATATACGCACATGTTTTTGAGTGCTGAATATAGGTGTCCTTAGCCCATCCATCCAAGGCACGAATAGGAGGACCAGTAGTCCTCGGCTAATGCAGTTTGCAGAAGCAAGAGGCTCATAATCTAATATCTTCAAGTGAAATAACCGTGTACATACCATCAGGGCATATAAACTCTGGGTGGCGCATGAACTAGTTGGAGGTGCGCCAATTGTGGTCGAAGTTGGAGGGAGGGTTGCAATTGAAGTAGTAGTTGGGCTAGGAGCTGCTGTAGAAGGGCCTTTTGTGCTGATTGATGGGATGCATTGACTGAAATCTAATGCCGGCTCAAGCGAGACCTCTCACTGGCAGAGAAGATAGCTTACAAGGGTTATAAGAGTAACACATCCAGCCGGAATTACAAGTTGTATCGCCAACCCTGAAAGCCGCCGAGCGTTAAAATCCAGCGGCTCACCAACATGCATATTTACTCACCAACCAATTCCTCCACACTGACCATAGTTTCCTACACTAGCAGCAGCACCAGTAGACACTGTAAGGATTACAAGTGTGGCCTTACACGTAAAATGCATGATAGCGAATAGGTTCGTGTTGTGTCCAATCAGGCCGAAACTCCAGCTTTATATTTGGGCAACCTAGTCCCACGTTTTCAGGGGACCTATAGCATAAATGCGGCTTTAAATTGAACAATTTCGCGAAATCATCGGTGATGTCACGGAGCAGTTAGGTGGAATAGCCTTCATCACATGCCTGTAAAGAATTCTCTAGATGTAAATGTGGTAGGTTGTTTGGCTATCTTGAAAGTTGAATGAGATACGATTGTCGAATTTCTCGAAGAAGCCTTAGTTGTAGGCAGTTGAGAAGCTGATGCTTTCAGCGTGATATACTATGTCAACTCCGTAATGGGAGGGCCACTCTAAAAGGATGAGTTGCACCCATGGTGTTGGGCGTTTCAATCCGTATACCACAAGTGTGTGCTAAAATGTTAAGTAATTGGAAGGCTACGGAAATTCTAGCTAAAATTTAGTGAGCTGTAGTTCTCTAGATGGGGCATACAGGGCTTGTCCCTCTGAGCGACCATTAAACAGCCCGAGAAATCTCCAGGGAATTTGGATTTCGGAGGTGATATCTGGATCAAGGATTCAGAACACGAGAACATGATCATCTACGTAGTACAAAAGGATCCTCACCAAGCAATTTTTTTCCTTTGACATCCTGCACGAGCGGACATTCTGCCCGTTTATCGGCGGGAGGTCGGAGTGGGCGTGCCTGGTGTTGCTCACGTGCGTTACTCGGTAGCAGTAAGCAGAGGGCAATGATTTTAATGGTAGTGCAGACAGAACTGAGAATATGTCTTTATGTCAATGGGTCAACTAAAATGGGTTATAATTGACGGAATTCGTCCCTAGCTGGTGCATAAACACACCTGAGACAGTTCGCATCAGAAGGCAGGAGACAGGCTACCTAGACAGATTATAGAAATTCTTTACCCTAGTAACGGGTGTTCGAGCCTGGGAGCGCCTGTTTTCAACTCAATACTGAAAACCATAGCTGAGGTAGGGTCTGATGGTGTAAACGTTCATCGAAAGATTCACAAGTCAGTGAGTCAAGCGGCAACTGATGAAGATAGCATCTCTGAGTTCGTTCATGAACACTTATGGCTCTCGCCCTATTTATTATGATGGCTAACTAAGAACCTGGTTACATGCGATTGCGTGCAGCCGTACCAGATGTGTGGCGCGAATTCCGGCTAGGCCGATCTTATATATTCTCCATAGCATCGGACACTCTCGCCTACCCCTGTTTATTCTCGAATCCTTGCATTTGTTCTCGATGTATATAAATCTAACTCTTTTGTCCATGCACTCTAGCTGGTTCTCGAATACAAGAGCACTTTGCAAGTTACCTTGCCTCCTGAAACTCAACATCGCCGACTCGCCCGTCATTTGACCTCGCTCAGTTCCACAAACCTCACACCAGACTACGAGCTAGTTCCGATCCTTTCCCTAAGGTATAATCCGTTGTGTTTCCTTCCGGCTAACCGTATCCTCAGCTCATATACTCCACAACCACCCATCCTCATCCTGCGTCCCCGGTTTGCTCAGCGTGAGTGGCTTCAGGGCGTGTTATGTAGGTGATGGCGGGTTCAGAGTTATTGCTTCGTTGGCTGGGGCCTAGATATATGGACTTGAGCCACAAGTGAGTCTTACGCGCTCAAACATGTTTGGAGAAGGTTAAGTTTCCAAAATTGTTGGGTGATATGATAGTTCAGGTGCGAGGTCTCACTGATTTGTCTTATCGGCCCGAGGTCTTGTAAGTCGCATGGACCCGAGAAAAACGAACAAGATTGGGTACAAGAGCAGAGATATAGGAAAGAAATTCGCCCGTACTAAACACGGTTGGTACTGTATAGCCGCTGAGCCATTCCTAAGCGCCACAAGGGTCAATCGAACAATACTTCCAACACGAGGTACCCATAATATAATGCTAGTATTTCTCCACATGGAGCAGATGTTAATTAGAATTTCACAGGCTCAATATCTATGAAGAAGCTAGTAAATCCATAGGTTACTTGGCAGATGGTGTAATGGTAGGGAGAGGGGTGGACGTGACTACGGCAAGCGTCGATGTGGCTGGAGAGTAAGTGGTTGTGATCATAGGTGAAGGATTGCCGTTAGCCGAAGGAAGGAGGATAACAATTGGATTGAAATAGCTCGCGGCATAGCTCGGTTCCAAGCACTGACTGTAGTCTATGTAACGGGTCGTCAGTGCAGTCTACCACATTCAGTGACGGGGATCTCGTACAAAAGTTGATATGTATGCACCATAACCCGCTTTGGCACACCCCTGATTTATCCAGATAGCTAGGTGACATATCAGTGCATATGTCCTTGAGAATGCTTTGGTCACTCACTATCCCGGCGCTCCACATTGGCCGTATATCTCTCCCGGATCTCCTGGTTTAGCAAGCACAGCAGCGGCCGTAGCAATCAACCACATAGTTCGAGAAAATATAAAGTGCATGATGGGGAGCCTGGACTATCTGTGCATCAATAGCTCATGTTTATGTACTTCAGTCCCCGGTTGCAGGTAAAAGGGGTTGAGTCCTTGCTGTGATCGGAGAAAGTTGTGGGATCGCGAAATTGTCGGATGAAATGATAGGCCACATGCGAGGTCTCGGCGAAGGGTGCACCCGGCCTGAGTTGCTTACAATCCAGTGCCGAGACTCTCGCTATACGGGGCAATCATGTGGGGTTTGATATCAATATCAAGAAGTTCGCGGATAAAAGTCATTGCACGTGCTCACATTTACTCGGACGAGAGGATTAGATTCAAGAAAACTCGATACACACTCATGATATTAGTTCCAAAGAGAGCTAGGTGACAAATTTCCTGAATGGCGCACCAAAGGGATACAGCTCATCAAGACAGTGACAACAAAACCCTTCCTTTTTTTTAACAAAAATATATAATTATAAACATCCATCGAGCACAAAAATCGCCTCCGCCCTCCTGCTGGTCAGCTGAATTCGTCTCAGTATGCGCATCTAAATTTTACTTTTTCCCGCCCCAGTTCAAAACTTAGGAAGATATTGGCAAGGCAAGACCAAGAATGCCGTACCCGTATGTATCAATGGGTCGCATTGTTGCTGTTTCGTTCTTGGTTTTTCCCTGTACCACAACCTCCCCCTCTCTTGATTCTCAGTCTCAGATGTACTTCGTCTCGAATTAACTCGAGTATTTCAAGCAAGCGCTCTTGCCATCTCAAGCGCATATAGTTCTGATTCATCGTTGCATTCACCGCCTTTGATCAACTCGGGGGTTATGCCGTTCAACAATCAATTCCTCTGTGATAGTTCTTTGACATATTCTCATACCAACCGCCCGGATCAACGATACGGAGAACTGATTACTCAGCCTTGGTCGCTCTGAGTCGGACTTGCCGATATATGCGAGGTATATGCACCGAGCCCAGCATACGCGGTGTGCTTGGGGAGTCGGTCCGCTGCAGGCGGACCGACGAGTGGCCGGGCCGCCCAGAGTGCGACCGCGGGGATCGCCCCCACAAACGGATTCTGGACGGCACTGGGCTCGGTTCATATCAAACAACTTACAGTATCGACTGATAAAGGCTAACGCTAGCTGAGGGCGGGCGGTGGGCTAAAAAGAACGCGAGGGCGCACACGCACGCTCACCTCGTCGTCGGCCTCTGTGCGAGGCCAAGGAGTCACGTGAGCTGTCCGACCCGCTCTTCTTTCGGCTGAGTATTCACGATGCTTCCTCCGCAGGCTTCGTCCCATCGTGTCACAGAGTGCCTGTGCAGCGCGGCACAGCCAAGATTCGAAAGAAACGGGATGCCATCTATTGACTCCATCCGAGGTGAATCACCTTGTGCTCGTCCACGAACAGCGCCATCGCGCGTCAATCCTCACGTTTTTGGGTCCCGCCCGCAATCTTTCTTTCATGCTCGGGTGAACAGGCTCCATTGTTTTACATTCCAATCCAGTTCAGTCGATCGTTCTCGCGGTTCGGGCGTCCAGCACACTCGTGCGCGCCGGCAGTGCACGCGTGCACACCCTCACCGGAAGGCAAGTCGGCGTATGTTGCAATCAATAGGTTTCATTCGCGATTTTATTTAAGATTACGCGAATGCATAAAGATATTCACACCTCAATCAGAGCGCTAAATCTATCTCAGTGATAAGTGTGACCGAAATCCGCGTAGGGAACAGATGTCTGACGAACTGTACCCCAATTTAAGCCATCATCCGTGTTTTGAGGACCCTGCGAATCATTCAAACAATGTCAGAAATGCGATACATGATCCGAACATACAGTCACTGTACCGGCATGCTTGTGCTTTTCTGAGCTTTGACATTAAACCCATTCCGAGGAGGTAGAGGCGGGGGCAGAAAGTGCGGCTGAGGGAAACCGACCGCAGGGGCGGAGGCCATTGGTTTCGCTAGGACATGGAACGGTACATCCATGGTTTCCTTCTTTGCCAGGTGGCTTAGGTCGCGTACAGCAATACTCTTGTCCATGGACCCAGAAACAAGCCGCCCATCTGGAGTAAAGCCAACGGCATTGACCCACCCCGTATGACCGGAGAAGGGAATACCTTGCATCGCACCGGTCCGAGCTTCACATAATCGCACTCCTCCATCGTATGACCCCAATGCAACGTACTTGCTATTAGCTGAGAACGCCACCGATCGAACCCAGTAGTCCTCGTTGCCCCCAAGTGGGGCACATAGTACGTAGCCTGCTGCAGAGTCCCAAACACGGGCAGAACAGTCATCGGACGCGGAAACAATGAACTGGCCGTTGGGCGAGAAGACAACCTGCTTGACGCAGCCTACGTGACCCTCGTATTGAAAGATTTGAGTGCGCGTGACTAGGTCATACAACTTGATAGTCCAGTCGCTGCATCCACCAGCGAGCCTTGTACCGTCAGGAGAAACGGCCACAGAAGACGCATGATGCGTTCCGGTTGCGATTCGATCACCTGCCGAACGCCCAGTGTATGGGTTGTGGAAGCGGATGGTGCGATCGACAGAACTGGAGATGAGCAGGCTTCCGTTGGGTGTGAATGCTACGGATGTAACCGAGTCGGTGTGTTCCTCAAGCGGACTCGTTCTCAAGTTGCCCGTTTTCGAGTCCCAAATACAAATGATTCTATCCTTTGCACCAGAGGCGATGACGCTTCCGTCAGGCGAGAATGCTACCGAAGTAATTGGGAGTGTGTGACGTTTGAGCGGACCAAGAGTTTGTTGACCAGTGTGTGTGTCCCAAACCAGGATGAAATTCAAGCAGGCGGCAACAACACGAACGCCGTCTGGTGACACTGCAATTGAGTTGACCTCGCTACTCGCGTTCCAGCTCCCCAAGAAAGATGCTTTTGATACTATTTTTTGGGGAGCTTCTGTCTTTATTGAACCCGCAGTTTTCCATAACTTGACCGTCTTGTCAGCGGATCCTGAGATAAGAAAGCTACCATCAGGAGCAAATGCAACGGCATAGATCCATAAGATGTGACCGGTGAAGGGATCGCCTTTCATAGCACCAGTTTTGACGTCCCACACCCGCACAGTTTTGTCGTCTGATCCCGACGCCACGTACTTGCCGTCGGGTGAGAAGGCTATCGACCGGATCTTGGATTTATGTCCCTTGAGGGGCTTTCCTATCGCCTCCCCTGTTTCTGTGTCCCATATACGAATAGTCATATCGTCAGATGCAGACGCTAGGAGGCTATCGTCAGGTGAGAACGCAATGTGGTTGACGGTATCCTCATGGCCTAGGTATTGGAAGAGCATGTTACGAGTATCCAGGTCAAATAGTATGACATCCTCGCCCTGATATGTATATGCAAGCTTCGCCCCATCACTCGATACGATAGCTACATATGTGGGCCAAAAAACTACTAGCGGTTCTGCAGCTTGGTCGCCAGTGAGAGGGTCAGAGAAACGGATGGTACCGTCAAGCGAGCTAGATATCAGGAGGCGGCCATCTCCTGAGAAAGTTACAGATTCCACTGATTTCGTATGGTCCCTAAGTGGTTCCGCCCTTGGCTGGCCAGTTATCGAATCCCATACACGGATAGTCCCGTCTTTTGAGCCAGAGGCAAATATGCTTCCGTCAGGCGAGAACGTTACCGAGGTAATCGGTAGTGTGTGTCCTTTGAGCGGACCAAGGATCTGTTGGCCGGTATGCACGTCCCAGATGATGATACTGTCTGAGCAAGCAGCCGCAGCGCGGGCCCCATCGGGTGAGACTGCAACCGAGAGAATTTCATTCCGAGTCTTCCAAGTCTGTAATAGCGACGACAACATGACCTAGAAATATCTTGATTGGGGGAGGTTTAACCTTCTGATATGGTTTCAGTCATCCCGCTGTTGAAAGGCGGAAATTTTATATAGTGTCATACCTAGAATCGATACGACTGAAAGCTGCTAAAACCTAGGACTCTCAGCAAAGCTACGGTTCAACAGGTTGGTACCAAATCTACGAGGATCGGCGCTGTGATGGTGGTGGATTGAGCGAGTGAGTGAAATCGCGGCCATCTGGTCCAGGATTTAATACGTACATTGTGCCTTGCGGAGCCGAACGTGCCAGTAACCCATGGTACCAAGGAGTACTTCGCGAACAGGTGGCAGAGGGGAACTAGAATCAAAGTGGGGAATCTAACAATCTATTGCGGCAAGTCCGAAAGAAATTCGGCCCACGCTAGGCGCGGGGGAACTGCATTGGGAATCTGGGGAGCCCTGTCACCGACCTGAACTGGTCGTGGCTTCGGGCTTACTCAAACGGGCCATCGGACTTTCCCAAAACACAGGAACAGCCACGAGGCGCTTGCCCTTGTTGGTGCAAATCATCGAATCGCGCATGGTTTAGTATGACCCCATGCCCATGAGTATTCTGTAGAAGTATTTGGCATGATCACAGGCCGCTGCGAGCCCCGCACCGGTTATGTTTCCTTATGGATAGCGCAAATTGTATTCCGCAGGCGTACGGTTTAGTTATGTGCAAAGTAGGGACCACCATTCTTAGCGTTATTAATGAGCACAATCTACTTTCCACTACTCGCAGGTACCGCGAGTCAGGCTCACTCCTGCCTTGGTTGTTTTTTTTGACTTCCTCGAGTATGATCCTGAGGTCTAACTTAGCTGCACGGAGCGCCTCTGATCCGTGATGGGGTTAGCCCTTATCATGGTAACTCAATGATCTCCCATAACTCTAGTCCAGGCGATTTGGTTGGGACCTATTGTTCATGCATTTCATAGTTGGATTTATGCAATTCAGGCTCATGCGAGGCCGGTTTTTTTAACTTATTTATAACCCATACGTCCACTACTTGGTAATCGTTTCTTGAGAAACATCAGTATGCCCGAATCGTGACCATGAGGGGGAGTAAAGCCCATGAGTATTACACATACTAACCGAACTAGATGCATTGTCCTGAATCACGAAGGTGTGGTTGCTCAGTTATCGAGTTATTGCGCCTATATGCAGGCTTCATTTGAGAGCGAAATGATAACAGTTGAGAACGCATATACTGTAAGCGCAAAAGTAAAAAATCTTCAAAAGTACTTCGGATACTTTCTAGAAAAGCAAAGAAACTCACACCTCAGCCCCGGTTCATAGTAAACCTGAGAGCAGCGATTATACCCATAATTTTACAATTTCGGCCCAAATTTTATGCTGGATTACCTGGAAGTTCGATATTGATCAAGGTACATTTTGGATGTGTGAACCTGAGTGCCGTAGCCGGCGGAGGAACGCAGGTATGTCTGGGGCGTAATGTAAGCGCCAAGGGCCAGATGTCCGATCCCGCCGCGTTCGCTCCATTACCACCACTGCGAATCGTCGGTTTTCAACTCGCCTCCGGCTCGTATTACTCGTCCCACCCACCCCCCTTTTAACGCTCTTAGAGCCTGATCAGGCCCACCGACCCGCGAGCCATTCAAACTCGCGTCTCGGCGCCCCGACACCGTCTTCCTCTCAGCCAATCCTCGAATATCTAGCTAGCATACACTAGCCCAAACTGTCCAACGATGCTTTTGAGCACTCACTAGACCCAAAGTAGCACGGACTACCGGCGCTATCGGCATCTCGTCAGCGCTCAGAAGCATCGTTAGACAGTGGGGCTTTATCACGTGCTAGCTAGATATTTGGGGATTGGCTGAGCGCCTCTCCGCCGCTCACGCGGCGTCGGGGGTTGACCCCCCACTCTATGTCGGTTTCAGACTCTCACCGGACTACCACCATGTATATCATAACTAGCGAAGATATTGATCTCATTATTCACGTTTCATGCGATCGGGCCAGACCGCGTATGCAGCCCCAGATTCGGGAGTTATCATCAACGTTCCCATTCTTGCACCCACAGTACACATGGATTTTAACCGACGAGTTGGTGCTGGCGGTTCAATCTTCAACGCAAATAGCATTCCACCTCAGTTGGTTCCGCCGGATCTCGCAATGGGATAAGTGCATTACATCCCCGCGGTGCGCCTTGCTAGTGGGGATCGGTAAGGAGCCGATCTTGGGACTTTCATCCAATCCTTACGCGCTTGCCCTTCCCACGCAACAACGTCAGTACACTCCGCCTTTTCTTTAATTTTCCGATCTCAGAGTATCTGATTCGCTGCTGAGGGGATAACATATCAGTCGCATCTCATTAGTTCAATAACGAGGGGTCCAGCCGTCGCGTTTGGGAGTGACAAGCGCCCATCGCCTTGACACAAACGGCTCCTGCACATATTAGTCACGTGCGAGTGTGTGGTGTTTTCCTTGCCTCCAAATCGCGGACAAAAGAGAACGGCGCATGGATTTTTGTATCGGTCCCTCTTCATCTCAGCTATCCCCTTTGATCCTGAGGCTCTTGAACACTCTCCCGACTGAGCCGGCCAAGTTTCTTGACCAACGTCTCTTCACTCAACTTGCCAAGCAGAGCGTTGCTTCTCTATGCTGATTGGACTCCACCTTCGTGACTTTATCCTATTGTATCTGTGAACCTCACGGGCCGAACGTGTAGAGCCCCAAATATAATGCTGGCAGTGGTTCAAACACAGAGATGCTGGCGTATCCTAAACCACCAAATCTCCCAATGGAGTAGTAGAGCGCAATTCGACAAGTAGATTGGTGCTATCTATTGGGTGAGATTTACGTCATTGATGGGGTGTGCCGGGGGATTGACGCATGCAGCTTAGCACTACCTGACGCCACACGGCCAAAATGCCCGTGCTGTACATCTAATGCGGAAAGATAAACACGTACAAGCGACGCGCCAAGTAGAAAACACGTCACACGACGCGTCTCAGTCTCTCAAACCACGACGACAAGATGACTTCCGATACTGGCAAAATTGGACCCCTTCCCAACGCGTTTGGGGAGAACGAAGACCATTATTGGGATGACGATGATGGAACTGCTGCCAAACCCGTGTGTTCACTTATATCAGCCTCACTGTTTTCAGGCTCTTATTTCTGTACTCCACAGCTCGTTGAGCTTGAGATGGTCGCACTTTCTGGCACCCTTCGGTCCAAACCGTCTTGGTGGACCAAGTTCCGGGATCCCGAGATTTTGGCCAAGTGGCGCGCTGAGGCACTAGAGCAAGCTAATCTAATGAAAGAATCGCATATCGACTACGTTCTCGCGGAGCTCGATGGCTATGCCAACCTCCGTGACGAAGAAACTGGAGCAGAGGTACTCTCGTCTTGTTACACGTAATATCGACATCCTAACCCAAGCTATTTCTTCTAGGTAGCCTGCTACGACCGCATCTGGCAGTCTGATCGCCTTGTACCCCCTGCGCTCAATGAGAAGCTCAAATCCAGCGTGTCAAAGCTCGAGAACATACCCGACAACGAAAAGGATTGGCATCCGAGCTCCAACGAGATGGTTCTGGACCTCGTGCACCCCTCGCTGTATCCGGTTGTCTATGGTCGAACTATGGCTTACCCAGAAGGTGCCACCGATCGCGATCCTTCGAAGCTGGCTATTATCCCACCACCTGTTATTAACGAAAGCTCGAGATGGGAGCATGAGGCTAACTACCACGTTTCACGCAAGTTTCAATGGCTACCGACTGACTTTGCCGTCTCTGAGGACGGCAAGTCTGCCAACAGTGCCAGCTATATCAACAACCTTCATCCCGACCACCATCGCGACCTGCATCAGGCGGTAGAGGGGCTGATTGGGTCGTTCCTACCGCTCTTCGAGCGTGTGTTGACAGACTCAATACCGGCGAACAGAGCGGTTCCAGAGCGGACGAACAACTCGTACTCTTACAAGGATGACTACAGGCCGTCCCCAAGCTACCAACTACGCTCGGATAGGAACGAATACCATCGGCTTTACGAAGAGTGGTCCGAGGGTAGACCCATATGTCTCCCCGACGTTGATTCCAAGGGCTATGAGCTAGGTAGCCTAGAGAAGCGTGATGTATGGTACTCGCTCGGCGGGAAGACGATCCAGGTCATCGTGAAACTCGCGAACATCCACCTGGTTAGTACTTATACGTATCTTGTGTCTTCCATTCTGAGGCAAGACGCAGACCCCGCAAAAACCAGAGTACGCTGGTGGATCTTGGCACGTCGAAGGCATGTCGAACGAGTCGATCGCGGTTTCGGGGATCTACTACTACGACGAGGAGAATATCACGGAAAGTCGACTTGCGTTCCGGACTGCTGCTGCTGTTCCTGGGTCATATGAACAAAGTGACGAACGGGGATGCAAACTGACCTGGGGAATATCAACGTTCGTACGGTAGCTGAGCCTGTTGTTCTGTTAGACTGAATGCCTTGCTTCGTGAACAGTGATGAACCATGTGTCAATGAACTCGGCGCGGTAGTTACCTGCCAAGACCGAGCGATTGCTTTCCCCAATATCTATCAGCATCGCGTTTCCCCATTCCAGCTGCAAGACAAAACTAAGCCCGGGCATCGCAAGATTGTTGCGCTCTTCTTGGTCGACCCTGCTGTCCATATTCCTTCAACCACAAGGGTCCCTCCCCAGCAGCACGACTGGAGAGCCAACGCCGTGTTTGAAAACGCGAACCTCAAGACGGCTCTGGGAAAACTCGCCCCAGAGATTGTCAATCATATTAACACACTAGCCGAGGGCACAATGTCGCGAGAGGAAGCAAATGCATATAGACTGGAGCTGATGGAAGAACGGAAGACATTTGTGGTGAAGAACGATGAGAAGTTCTTTGAAGTTGCGTTTAGCATGTGTGAGCACTAGTACTGATAGAATGGAATGTATAGTACATGTTGTGAATCAGCTTGGCGAAGTTCAGAGTGGCGGTGCTGTACGCGACGGAACTCAACGTCGGTCACAGGACCCCAGGACCCCCATATGCGCCAGTCAGTTACCAGACTTTTTTAGATAAATATCCGCGAGATTTGGCAGACACATCCGTATCACCATTCTGTAGAAGATTCATGTATATAGTAGAATGTTCTCGAATGAATGAATCATAGAGCGAGTCAGTAACCGAGTCAGTAATCGAGTCAGTTCGCTATATGCGCAGTATATGCGGTTCCGAACGGCATTATGACTCGACGGTTTTAGGGTATAAATAGGGGTGCCTTCGGCCCCCTACCAGCATCCCAGAATCACTTTCATACTCTACTGTCTCTACTCGAACTTTTAACCAATTTATTTCTCTTTTGTATCCTACATATAAGAACCGCATTTCAATACATTCTCAATAGTACTATTGAATCTCGGCCACTGAGGCAAGCGAGAAACAAAAGTTTGACGGCGCTCTCGGTGTCCGAAGTCCCGCGACGACGTTGGGTTCTGTCGCGTACAGTATTGTTCGATTAGACAATTTAGGCTCGGCCCGAATTTGGGCATCCGCACGGCCGGATTTTGCATTATCTCCCGACAAACTCACCGCTCTCGTATCAAGTTTGGATAATATATAATTAGATGGCACAGTAACGAGATACCGGTGTTTTGCATATCCTCACCATGTTTGAGCTCGTGGTGATAGACTCGGTAAGCTCGAACATTCGCGGCCGGAATTCCGGCCGTACTCGCACCTCTGGAAAGTCATCTAGTGAAACGAGAACCAACGAATCTTCCCGTCGGAAGTTCAATCGAGTGGCTTTATTCAAGGGTGCTTGGAGGAACGTGATATTTGGCAACTCTGCCTGTGATCGAAACTCGAGCCCGGGGAAAGATGGGGGGGAAATATATAATATTGAGGATAGTAAGTATGATACACAATGGACACATAACGCGGTGTGGTGGGGGATCCGAGAGACGCCGAAGGTGGCTCAAGGATGTGTGCAGCCACGCGAGCGGGGCTCGAGGGCGGACGGCAAAATCGTGTCCGTCGGTAGTGGTGCGGTGGGCGGGACAAATATAAGTCTGAATAATTATATATGCATCCAATAGTTCGCGCACTTGCCATGGCCGCGCGATTTCGCGCGGCGCCGTATGTCGTATCATGCTACCTAAGAGTGGTGGAGAGGAGAAAAAGGTCGATAATAGGGCACCTGATCGGTCTGGCTCTATCGACCTGCGGCAGAGTATCACGTCTCACGTCTCCGCAGGCTGCGACCTATGCGTGCACTTCCCCTTCTGGGAACACTACAGTGTTCATAGTCGCCAAATTAACCAGCGTCCGCCTGGTCAGTCTTATTTGCAATCATTCCTTCAGTTTGTCATCCTTGCACTTCAACTACTGTAGCGGCCAGTGAATAACGTCGGTCCCGGTCCTAGCCAAGGTTGACGCGACGTTCGGAATTTCCAATTTCCCATGTCCCAGTGTGTGGCGACGCAGCGGGACATCGAGTCCTATATATAGAAATGTAAAAACACATATTGTTATATTCGTATTTCGGTTTATATTTGAGTGTGAAGCTACATGGGCGTCTATGAGCTCACCTACCTGGTACCCGAGTATAGATTTGTGTCAAAACCACCATAAAATCCCATTCATGACTACTAATATCTTCGGTTGTCCCGCGTCCCTCGGTCAGCCGACGCAGCGGGACACACCTACCAAGCAGGTACAAATGGTGTGAAGCGCCCATCGCTTTTACATAAGCGACGTTATTCACTGGCCGCTACAGTAGTCCTCATATCATAGTAGCGGAAAAGCGGCTCCAGCTAGCCGGCTTCGAGTTCGAAAATAACTCCGCTTCATTGGATTCGAACCATTTCCCACGAATATAAGTTATTGTGAAGGGATTCTGCTTCGAATTCCAACGATTCCAGAATCGTCACGACATACCAAAAATGGAGATCATGGTGTAGGAAAGATGCAAGAGTAGGGTCTTTTTTCAAACCAGTACCGCCTAAGGGGATACCACGAAGTCGACTGCTAAATTCGAGACTTTCCTCCAGCTATGACTCAAGGCCTATATAATCCTTGGGAGGGCAGTTGATTGCGATCACCCCACACTAATCACCCTAGATGATAACACTCATGGGATCAGCTGCATACGAGCTATTCCTTGACTCGTTTATCCTGGCCCTGATCATATCCCTCTTGATCGCTTGGCTCGGGCGTCGTCGTCAAATCCCCCTGCCGCCATCACCTCAGTCCGACCCATTTATAGGCCATCTAAGACGTCTTCCAGCAGTAGACGAGCATTTGGTTTTTGCAAGAATGGGTGAGGAGCTCAACTGTGTGTCAACCCCGACCGTGTTCAAGTTCAATAAGATAGCTCACAATACAGTATTTAGCGGACATAATCTCACTAACAGTTTTTGGCCAAACAACCATCATTCTCAACTCAATGAAGGCAGCTCACGAGCTGCTCGATCGACGCTCGGCGATATATTCTGACAGGCCAGAACTTCCCATGCTTTCACTTCCAAGCCTGTAAGTTAATTCAACGTGTTTGAAACAACCCCGCGTTAACCGAATAATAACCAGCGTCGACTGCAGCAAGTTCACTGGATTTGCGCGCTATGGAGAACGGTGGAGGAACCAAAGGCGCATCACCCATGCAGTTCTCCACAAGAAGGCGAGCGAACAGCTTTGGCCAATCATCCTGAAGCAATCTAGACTCGCTGCACAAAGACTCCTCAAAAACCCAAACAACTTCTTCAACGAGTTCAGACGGTAAGCTTAAACTGTGCGGTGTACCACGTCGGCTCATTACAGTTTCAAGTATGTCCGGTTCAGCGGTACTCTCAGCAGTGTACGGATACAATGTTACTTCAGCAGACGATCCACTGGTAAAATTAGTTAAAACCGCAATAAGCCACATTGCTGAGGCGGCTGTACCAGGTGGTAAGCAATATTATTGGCCAAACTGGCGGTATATAATTACCATTCTCTTGTCGTTTGTTAGCCTTCTACGTCAACAGTATGCCTTGGCTCCGGTTAATTCCTGACTGGTTCCCGGGTACAACTTGGAAGCGAACAGTTAAGAATTGGCAAGCCGAAAAAACCGACATGATCGACGTTCCGTTTCACTGGGCGAAACAGCAAATCGTGAGTGTGCCAATTCAGTTCCAAAGGCAAACTTGTGATTTCATTGATCCAGGCAAAAGGAAATGCCTCGGACTCTGTAATTAAAGCGTTGCTTCGCGAGTTGGAAAGCAGCAAAAAGGAGGCAGATGATTTGGAGGAAGAAATGGACAGGATAAAATGGGCTGCCGGGACTCTCTTTGGAGGTAAAGTGCAGTACGTATGTGCGCTTAATGATCTGTGACTGACGACTTGTTTCCTACTCAGCTGGTGCCGACACGGTATGATATCATTGACGCTCTATGATCTCACGCAGATTCTAATGAGTGCTCAGTCTGCGGCCACAATACTTGTCTTTGTTCTTGCAATGACTTTATACCCAGAAATCCAAGCACGAGCTCAGGCCGAGATTGACGAAGTTGTTGGAACAGATAGGCTACCCGAGATGGAAGACAGAAGCTCGTTGCCATACATCGAACGAGTGCTGAAAGAAATACTCAGGTGGCAACCTGTATTTCCGCTGGGTGGGTTATTTTCTATATGAACTCTCGGCACAATCTAAGAGTCACGACAACATGCAGGCTTAGCTCATGCTTGTACACAAGACAGCGAATACGAAGGATATCGGATTCCAAAAGGCGCAGTGGTGTACGTTTAGGCGATAAAGCCATAAAGAGTGTGCTGATAATATATGTCGTTATAGCATAGGAAACACTTGGTATGGTTATTGAGTTAACCAGATCCAGATTACTCACTCAAGTTATAGGGCTATCAGTCGCAACAGCTTAGTTTATCCTAATCCTGAGGTTTTTGACCCCGATCGATTTCTGGATCCGTCAGTACCAAGTGCTCCTGCATTTGGGTTTGGTCGAAGGTAGGCGACGACAACTTACCTCGCTTAAAGATTGAAATCTGAAAGTACGAGCAGGTCCTGTCCTGGTATACATATGGCGGAGTCCACCTTATTTATCACTATATGTTCTCTACTAGCTATATTTGATATCGATCCCATCCAAGACAGTCAAGGGAAGCCCAGCCCACCTCCAGTAGCCATGAGGACCAGCGCACAAATAAGGTGTGTATGAGCAAAAATCTACGTATGCTAGCTCAAATAATAGCTTTCTTGTTCGAAACAGCCATCCAGTTGAATTCAAGTGTGTATTCAAAGCAAGATCCCAAAAGGCTATCCAGTTGCTCGACGGCGTAGTCTAAATACTATCCTTCTTGCCGGTAAGAACACACGCGTAGTGTAGATCGGCTAATGAATATTACTGTATTCCTGCTACGTGAGAGAACGGCCAAAAAAACTTATGTACCGTGCCCGGCCCTGAAGTGAAACGTGACCGGGAAGTGAAACACATGGATTTCCTCTGGGAGCGGCTTATTTTTCTAGAACCAAAATGCAGTGATTCATGCGTCCATGTCTAATGAGTGTATACAGATCATAATACAAGAAAACGTTCTCTCATGAACCGAGATTATGCACAATTTTTGGGTCCCGAGCCGGACTCGGGACCAGCAAACTTTGAGTGAAACACTCAATTCTTTTTTACCACGGTTTTCTGCTTCATCACCACAATCTAGGGCCAAATGTGCTTCATATAGCTCCGTTTCATGGCTCCTCAACCACGCCATAGCCTGCTTCCACGGAACCTGGACTTTCCCTTCGAGTGCGTCCTTCGATCTGTGTGTACACTTAAGGACGCCCAGTATCAAAGTCCCATCTCCCTGTCGTACAACTCCCTTTTCTCTCCTTCTGGTACTTCATCAGTCTGGTTTCAGCGATTATAACTCGAGTTTCTGAGGACCCATCAGCCAAACCTGACGTGCCCTCGAGCGCCCTCCTCAGAAACTCTACTGACGTCTTTGTGTCCTCGGGTGCATCTCTTACGCTTGTGGCGACTGTGATACGGCAGTGCCTTGGCGTTAGTGCTAGTACTGACGGTGCTGGCGGGTCTTGGCAAGTCGCTGCTGCCCTTGATTCCATCTTTTTCCGTATTTTTTCGTGTTAGGGATTCAATACGGGTCAAATGGCTCGACTACAGCCACCGAAGGCGCCAAAGGTATTCTCCATTTTGTTTATGCATTCGGTAGAGCCTGGTTGAGCAACCTAGAATGAGTTTGGCCAAATCGAAGTCAATGGCCCACTTACGCCACAAACCCCCCTTAGCAAGCACCTTTTCTGTCCATTCTTTTGATAGTGTGTGCCATTAGTTTCTACAATATGCATATAGCTATTAGTGAGAGAATGGAACTCACTCGGCAGGCACATATGGTGATTCGCAGGTGAAACAAGGGGATAGTCACGTGTTTCACTTCCTGGTCGCCTGGCCTGATTCGGCTGAATTTTGTTTGTCCTATAGGTCTTGAACGGCTCAACAGTGCTGTACATGAATTTGAGTCAAGTTTCTAAGCACATGTATCTACAAGCAGAGTCAAAAAATTGCAACAATATGCGGCAACGACAAGCATGGCGTCATCATCTTAAGGTTCGTTTCACTTCAGGGCCAGGCACGGTAATGAGCAACGTGCTAGAACAACTGATTCAAATCCCGGGCCCCTACAGTCGAAGTCATTATCATGCATAGTTTTGACATGCTCAAACGCCGGAAATCCCGGAACCGTGCGCTGAGTCAGCCCGCCCCTCGATTTCTGTTACCCACTTCAGATCTCAATTTGGCGTATGTGAGCACAATAAACGCTGGCAGAAGGGTTCGGGGCTATATCGTGGCCACGGTAGAAGTTTTTCCTATCGTTTGAGTACTTTTTACTGCGTAGATGAGCTCCGGATTCTAGAGCTGTAGGATGTACATGTTTGCCATCGGCCCTTCGCTTAGGAATTTGTCCGTATACCCCGCTATGCATGTCAATGACTTCGACTGTAGTTGTTTCGCCCGAGGTTGTTCGGGGATCCTTTTTTGACCGGCTATACTTGATTTGCGCAAGCCCTTCTCAGACTGCCCAGCCTCAGATTGATTGGCGTGATCGCGCCAAGGACTGGCGGCTGCCCAGTATATCCGTGCTTCTCGGGATAAACCGGTGTCTTCCCTTGTCTTCTCGTCTCAGTTCTTGTTGACATCAACCTGAACTCTGATATTGCCGATTTAATCGTCCAATCGACTGGCTGGAATTATGCGATAAGCGCGCATCGAATTGCAAGTGTTACCCAATCCCCACTACACGCCGCGCCATACTTATCCAGAATACAGCTCTGTGCTATAACCCACTGAATATTCTGGTTACTGTACTCGTGGCTAATATGTCTGAAAGCTTGTACGAACTTGCGGGTATGCTCCAGAGTTTCTTTGACCTCTTAAGCTCAGAGATGAAATAAATCAATCCCAGATGGGGTATACGGCCAAGATACAACACGGTCCATCGTATCGACACTTCTACGAATCGAACGGGAGAGAGCTCGGCGAGAGGAACAACGGGTAGATATACTGATTCACAAGTTCTGAATCTTACTTACCCTCCTTCAGGATGCGTTGGATGGTATTGATGCACATAATCACTTGCGTCAAAATGTTGAATATTTAAGTGGCCAGAACTGCGCACCGTGTTTGTTGTCGGGACATTTCTTGCTGCATTCCAAGGACAATGTCTCGGCTTCCAATCTCTTCAACCGGATTTAAAAGATCCTGCTCTCCCAGCGGCTGCTTCAGCCATAAGTGGCTTTTTCCTTGCCGGGCTGATATTTTCTATCACAGGGGCCTTTCACGCCTTGCTTGCAGGACATACACTGGCTAAAAGGTGGGTTTTTCCTGGTCGGCTTCCTGTGGAAAAATTATGGCGACATGAAACCAAGGCTTCCGGAGCCCTCAGAATCTGAAGATGACCGCAAAAACCTGATCTCGAGGGCTACATTTTGGCCAGCGCTTGAAGTTTATCTGTATGTGGTTGATATTCGTTACATTGCCGAGACGTTATATTCCATTTTCATCTAGCTCATTGATATGCTCTCTCATTGCCGTCGGCTACTATTGTGGATACAGCCAGTCTCGTGGCGTGGCGGTGGTTTGCATTGCGATCTACGTGGTGAGTTATAGTGGTAGTGTTTTCTGCAGTTCAGTTGAAGTGGCCAATCAGGTGCTGTTTATTGTCGGGATGTGGCTTGTGTACGGTGTACTGTATCGAGCTCCGAAGAGCTAATGTCGTTGTACGATCGTGAGCCAAGGACATAACATCCAGTAACAAGATGAAAGTGCCTAATGTGCTACTAGCGATATCGAAGCGAGTATTCGTGAATACCGACACACAGCTTGAGCTCTTTGGTTTGACAAAAATACGGTTAGCCTCATCGACCTTTTCTCGGGAATGAACACACCACGGTCGAAGAGCCACGTGGTGATGGGAATCACTATATATGCGCAAACCTTCATAAGCGATGTTATCCTGGTTCGTGGCTAATTTGTTGGTAGCCAGACGACAGCGGGTATCAAACCGATTCTCCTCTATGCTTTACATATTTCTTTCTTTGAAAATGATCAATATTTATACAGCTCCTATTTCCCGGACCAAAACTCGCGACGAGGTCGAGAAGAACATATGACAACAAACCCAGGCACGTACATGATGGTCACTGACACTTCTGTCCCGAAGTTAATCCCCTGCCAACTTGTCACGGAGAACCAGGGTGTCGAAGTGGCAAGAGCTATTTATGGGGTAACGGAGTAACAAAGTTTACCCCCATGGCGTACTTGTATTGTAGACAGGCCGGTCCTATTCATTGCCAGCTCTATCTGCGCCAAGTTTTTTCCGTGACTTTGACTTTTCTTTTCCTCTTAAGAGGTGTCTTCCTGCGGGCACATTAATCCGAGTCTCTATCACTATAGTTACGATGTTCATCAGTGTTCCCTATCGGAAAATGACGTATGACACTGAGTCTTGGCCTCTCCTTGATCCAAGTCCCCACCGGACTATCGGCAATTTTGAATCGACCGAAACAGTGGGTTTGGAACAACCGGTGTGCCTACCCAGTGGACAGATTTGGGAGGCGCATCGCACGGCACCACACAAAATTGGAATTATCTACAGGTCTGTTGCTACGACGCCACATTCGAGTCTCATCACAGACCTGCAATCACGTCTCGCACGCCAGTGGCGAGCCTTGAAAACTCGACGAATTTTTCAGCCAGGCCCTCATTCTGGACCCCGCACCTTTATCATGTATTTCATACACACCGCTCTTTTATTCACTTTCATTTCTTTGGCATTTTCGCAAAAATACCAGTCGTTCACTGTTGACGACTCCCACGAGTACAGCATTGACCGACTCGATGGAATTCAGTATTCTTCCGACTGGCAAACCGCCTCTTCCACCTCTGGGAATACCACACACTCGACTCGCACTCAAAAGTCCAATCTTGTCTATTTTTTTCAAGGTATGTATCAGATTTCCTGGTATAGGCAAGTCCTGAACGCACCGTGCACTGAAGGCAACGCGATCTACTACTATGCGGACTCCTCTAAGCGCTCGGGAAGGGGGAGAATAAGTCTTGATGGCGGAGAAGCAGAGGATATTCATTATAATGCATCCACCGGTGTTCAAGAGCCAATGTGGTATAAGGAAGGGCTTGGTCCTGGTGACCACCAGATCACGATATGGAACGCTAATATCAATAGTCAGCCTGTTAGCTTAGATTATTTTCGGTACAGTTCCCGCTCCCTAAATTTTCGATTGAAATCGCTGATATATGCGATCTTGGTAGCATTGAATCAGATCATGGGTTCCTTCCTGACGCGAGTGGACCGTAAGTTGCGGGAATGAGCAGGCAATAAGATGCTGAAAGAATTTCTCTAGTGCTGCTTCCACAGTTCCCCAAGAAGCCGTAACAGTCGACAGTACCTCATCGAACCTAGTCTATTCAAGCGGTTGGTCGCCCGTCGTAAGGTTGTCTCAAGGGTGTTATTACATTTTTTCTTACTATGATACTTTACAGTTTTCCACGGCAAATTATGCGTACTACGGGGGGAGCACGCAGTCAACGTCGATCGCAGGCTCAACAGCCACTTTGAAGTTTAAAGGAACTGCAGTCTGGTACTTTGGAAGCCAGCGCAGCAGATTCAATGGAGCAGTGAATGTTACATTGGATGATGCGGAGCCGGTGACCATAAACTTGCGTGCGAACAGCACAGTACGCCCAAACTCAATCTCTGATTTGCGCTTGTTCCTGATGCCTTTGTATAGCTTCTACAACGCATACTTTGGTCTAAAACTGGATTAATCGATGGAGAGCATACTGTAGTTTTGGAACACACCGGACCGAATGGCTCACCTGCGGACGTCGATTTTTTCAGGTACATTCAACTTGTCTATAATGTTGTCTTTCTATGCTCACACAAATTCTTCCCAGGTACCTTCCTAGGTGAGCTAGAACCTATACGCCACACTGGTCTGTTAAATGAATCTCCACAGCCCCAACTCCACACCATCTTCCTCCGCTACACAAGGGCAACAACCGAGCCATATACGAGAGATACTAGGCGGCCTAGTCGGTGGACTGGCAGCTCTTGGTCTTGGAGCAGTCGCAATCGTACTCTTTAGGCGACGACGTGCGCGACGAACCACCGAACTCATAAGTATAGCGTCATCCATGGATGAAGTTCCAGCCGAAATCACCCCTTTCGAGATTGCACCGCAATCTCCATGGGGGTATGTTAATGCTCCATTACAAAACCTAGAACCTGCTGCACGCGCCAATGGTAGGTTTGACATTTGCTATTCTTTGGACCGTAAGTTGATCCTTCTCGCTCGTTTTATTTGCAGTTTCAGTCCAACCAAACAAGCGAACAGCTTCGATACGTGCACTAGCCCAACCTCAGCTACTCGAACAACACCGGAGAGCAGGGGATGAAACTGACCTGGTGTCGGTACAAGCCGCGAGGTCTGATTCGGGGTTGTCAGATGGGATGCAGGATGGACTACCAGCCTACATACGATAACTTTCATTCATTTCATTCTTCTGGACAATTTTTGGCCGTGATTGACTTTCATTTCGAACCAAGGACATGTTATTGGGCTATCTTGAATTTTTACCACTGCTAGCCAGTGGGGTGTATGCTTTGTCCCAGATTCCAGAAAGGAAAGATGTTGGGGCGGTATGAGATCACTCTGGCCAAACGTTGGCCTCAGTCTCAAACGGCTCGACGCATGACGACCGGGAGACCTCTGACATCTAATGTCTCTGCACCGGTCACCTCAACAGCGAATTATTTATGATGTTTTTTGGCCATATTTGACGGATCGAATGACCAAGCATGAGCCTGGGCCTGGAGGAGACGGCCAAACACGGTTACATTAGGCTCTGAGACACCTGCTGACCAAGCAGTGATCTGCGGCGCCACTTGGATCATTGTTCGGTCCGTTCCGCCCTGGTTCTCAAGCCGACAACGACCACCGCAATGTCAGACTTGTCCTACTCCCCTCCTCCTGCTGAGACTGCTGCGTCCTCATCCACAAAGCGCAAGTCTACCAGTAACGCAGAGTCAGCTCCCAAGCGGAAACGCACGAAGAAGGCTCAACCAGATCCCTTCGCCGGCGCCAAAGAAATCGTCCAGACCGTACTCGCAGCCCCAGACTCGTTTGATATCCCCAAGGAGGAATCAGAAGTACGAAAATGGATGTCTAGCATTGCCCAGTACGCGAAGAGCCTGGAAGGAAGCGTGGCCGTCGCTGGGAATTCCGGTCAGCCTGCACCGCCTCCCAAGTCCTCGGCGCAGATCGAGGCCGAGGTCAACAGGATTGCGGACATGATCAACAAGGGTATTAGGAAGCAGATGTCGGTGAGTTTTCCCTTGCTTGTCGTGACCCTTGGCGCTCAGATGCTGATGCGCTGGGAAACACAAAGTGGAAGCCGAGCTGCAAGACTGGTAGTGCAACCTATGCGTTTGATGGCGTATGCCCCGACCCGCGTGTTTTCGGCGCTCTCCTCAAGCTAGACGGGCCGCCCAAGTTCAAGATGAGGAAATATCCCAAAGACGAATTTGAGGAGATGGTGGGCGAGATTGAAAAATCAGTTCGGTCAGCCTTTCTTCTCTGTTATCTCAAGCCTAGCGCGTTGAATTTATATAACTGTAGATACGACACCCTCTACTTGACGAGCGATGTCAATGTACGATACAACCCGGATACTGGAGAGTTCAAAACAAGTGGATCTTACGGCTTGCCCCGATCCTAGACAACCCTGCTCTTCTCCTCACTGTAATTCCCACCTCCACATTCTCACTTTTCGTTCTATTATCCATCCTTCCACTGGAGCTAACAAATTCAACGCTTCTACGTTTATTTCAGCCACTGGAACAATCACGATAGCCCGATAAACACCGGATGCTAAGTGCTATTGAGATTTACGAAAGGCAACATTTGCGTATGCGTCAGGAATTACACCTCACTCATAGAATCGACCTACCCAGGGTGAGAAACGAAATATTGTGTGCAACTCAACCATCCCTGGAGTAAGAGGCACCTTAGTTCAGTCTACAGGTGTATTCGAACTATGCTCAATTCGTTGACCGCACAGATATCAAACGGGACACGCTTTGTGTAGCGTTGAGAATTGCATCATTCATCTTTCAGCAATGAAATTCATTTTTAATTATACGACTATTCAGCTGGGTGCGGCCATTTAGACGACCAATCTGAGACGATTCACAATGCAAACATGAGATCCCGGTACACAACAGTTCAACATCAGCATTGATACAGTGGAATGTTCATACATTATCTGCACAACCAACCCTTATAGACGTTAGAAAGGTTGCTCATATGACATCTTATCATGCTCAAACTATTGATGGTATTGGTGAAGATCGCTGTCATCGCGGGTCCAAATAGGAGAATTATAGGGGCTCGGACGGGTCCGTCCCATCCCCGCCATGGGGTATTCTTGGGGACTTGGCGGCCCAGGAGAACGATAGTATGCGGGAAAGCTAGGTATGCCATGCTCATCAATCATGGCTTCAGCGGATCGAGCTCCTGCAACTTTCACTGAAGTCGGTCGGTCAAGGTGTCGAAAATCAAGGATCTCATTTTCGGGAGGTAATATATGATCGTCCCGTCCGACTAGATTCATACCAAGAGGGTCACGGTACGCGCGTTCTGCAATCTATGTTATTCTCAGCATAAAACTATCCAGCGCATACGCGTACCGGGGCCTTTCCTTACATCGCTGTGGAGCCAAGGGGGCACCGCATGCGTCTCGCGCGAAACATGAGACGCTAATGATGGCGTTACACGCTCCGCACGCGGGCGAGGACCTGTCAGTCTAGCATCGAAAATGGAGCTAGAAGGATGGGTCGGGTCCGAACCAAGTCTCCGAGGTGCATAAGACGACGCATCCTTGAAGGGTGTATGCATGGTCACAATCGATGAAGGTTACCGGATGGTTGCGTAGTACCCTCTCCCATGTCCAGTGCGATTATATAGCTTTTCGTGACTTACATGAGGCACCTCGGGCCTCATGTGGTCCTCGTGCGTTTCTATGTAAGCGCATCGCGCCCATGGCAGGCACGCTGTGCGGGATATCTCTGCAAACGGACTGCTTAATAGCGGCAAACTCCCAACGGTAATCGGCCTAAGATCATACCCTCGTACAGAGCCCTCGGATGGTAATGTGGCTATATGCTGAATCCAATTCGCGGTCGCTTAGGTGAAATGATGACAACAACCAGCGAATCAGCCATGCTCGCCCCGCTTGTAAATTTATACTCTTTTTGGGACTGAATCGCGATAATTAGGGGTGCCTCCAACGTTCCTATAATATTTAGAATCCTTAGACTCTGTTCGAGTGGCTGCCCCTGAAGAGCTGGCAGCGCGGTTCTCCAGCATATTCTTATAACACGACCAGCTCGTAAGCCACACATACACCGAAAACGTACAACTCAAGATGGGTAGCCGTTTGGCTATTGATATTCTAAGTCCTCATGATTATAACACACAGGAATAAGGTTGAAGATCAGATGACCAAATATCGTAAAGACCTCGAACACGGACTGGGTAGAAGATTCATATAAAAATCTATTAGAACGAACAAATCGTCGAGTGAGGTTACTAAAACATTCGGTAATCGAGTCAGTTCACTGAATGTACACTATAGGTTCACGTTCGGTGCTACTATCACTTTCAGAAGACACGCGTAATGAGAAAATCAAGTTCATTCTGGATTTACGTTGGATACATGATATGAACGATGTACAGTTATTCAGGATAAGGCTTCCCAGCGAACACGGATTTCAACGCCTTTATCGAAGGGGTAAAGAAGTATTCTCCACCACGTGGGACTACCCAGTCGGCTGGAAGTACAATAGACGACCCATCCTGGCGATATGCGGTATTTCTCTCCCTTTGAAGTCCGTTACCTTGCCCTATGATAGGATCGTATCCAATAGTCATATGCTTTTCTGCTTTCAAAAAGTGGGTGTTGTTGGCCCATCCTGGTAGTCAGGTTTGGTTAGCTTGAAAAGAACGACGACTCAAGTCTTCCGCTCACCCATCTGGAGAAGGCGGAACCCGTTCTCTGACATGTTGCTCTGATAGCATACAAATGCTAGCCCGCGCTCATACATTGTCGTGCGCTCGCTTTGTTCATCTGGCTGTACCTCTGACATATCAAGGCCGTTGTATCAGTACAATTTGTTCGTTGAATATTCTGATAGCGAAAAAAAATATACCTGGACCGTACGTAATGCCTTTTCGGTTGATACGGGTGGCCTCTTGCTCAGCCACTGGAATATCGCTGCGTGGGCGCATCTTGCGTATGTGTGATGAATAGGGACAAGCCTCTTGACCGGCGTCCCCAGGAGCTTGTGGGAAATCAAAGTTATTGATTTTGTCAAGGGCCAGATATCTAGGATCGTCCGATGTTGGGCTGAGCTCAATCGGGACTCCTATTTTGAATATTAATACTGTGGAATTTAAATTTGACCAGGTACGCACCGTTTTTCCAGCGTCCCATGAATCTCGATCCTTGTACCTCCTTGCCTATGCCCGGCGGCAGTGGTACAGGATACGGGTTTTTCTCCAGAAAATAGTCAAACTCCGGTACGAGCTGTTGGAGCTCGCGGAACACCATGATACTTCCTTCAAATGCCCATTTGGGCCGCAATCGAGGATTCTTTGTGTGCTTTTGATAGTCACCTGTCTGTCCGAGTAGGATAACCCCTGTGTTTTCTTTGTTTTAGTGGTTATTTCCGGCCGTTTGGGCTCATACTCACCCGGATCGACCTTGCCTTGCCCCTCAGGCACGTTCGGTGGGCGGGGTACTCCCCTAATAAGAGGATTGGAGACACCATCAAGCCTATCATATGGATTGTGTTAGAAAGTACTCGCGCTGCCTTTCGTTGCGGTAAATCAGTTCCTTACCATCCAAAATGCTCGTTTTTCTGCAGAGGAAATTCAGACTTTGATCTTTGCATGGGACTCTAAACTGCAACACTGACCCTTTGATCACCTGGCCGGGTGTTTCCGTTCAGGCGATAGACTTCCTTGACGGAGCCTTGGAGCTTGTTCAGGGCATCGTTAAGAACTTCAACGGTCCGTGTGAAACAATCTCCCGCAGCCAGAAACACACCGTCGATGCGCTCGAAATAAGCCGGTTTCCAGTTGGGTTTGTTCGGGTCACCATGCATAGCGGGTGCATCACCTAATGCAAGAGCATCCTGGAGTTGGCCTTTTGTAAAGGCTTCGTCGTTCAAGTCTCCTTCGATTCCGAGCGCGTCGAGACCCTTCTGAGAGAAGGCTACGTTGAGCAATTTCAGTTGGAGCCTTTCTCCCGGCGTTTTCGCTTTGAGTCCAAGAATCGCCTCTCGGGCCTTCACTATGTCATCGGATGTCGTGAACTGCAGCGAAGACAAATTTTCTTTGAAGGTATCTGCTCATTTGCGGGTAGTGTTAACGATCATGAAGATATGGATGAAACCCAACCCTACCAGGCTTAACGATGGTAAAAAAGAAAAAATGTTCGAATGTCTTGGGAAGTCCATATCTGCGTAACTCAGGAGTTAAGGCAGGTTAATTATCGTTGAATTTGAACGTACATGACATCGCCTTGGACGTTCGTAAGATCAACCGGGGGCTCCCCGGGGGTCGGTTGGGTGAATGATGTTTGAGACATGTATGCGAGGAGGAATCGAGGAGCGTTAGCTTGAAGAGTAACGGGCCATAGACTGGGTCTTTTATAGCTTCACAAGAGTGCTATCTAGCGCTAGTACCCGAACACCCTTTCATGAAACGGCGTTCATTTCGCACCATCACCCATGCTCGGCCACATATGTCAAACACGAGGTTTTCATGGGCCTAGGTCATGGTTGAGCGGCTTCATTGAATTCCTTTTTGATCCGGCGCCACTGAATGGTGGCGTTCTATTGAATACACTCAGGACTTTTGCGATCGAGGGTGCTTACAATCTGACAATGTATAGTTCTGTATGTCTCCGTTGTCCGATTGGACTTGGTGCAATGCATCGCATCTACAACGTGACTGACTGGTCCTTCTTTCCCGCACCAAAAACGTCGTCCCGAGCACACTCGTGGTGCGCGTGTGTACCCCAAAATCTCTATAGCAGACGGACCCAACAGTTTTGGAGTCTTCCATCGCCCTATCGAGTGAGACATCGGCCATGCGCGATTGGCTGGCGTTACGGGCTAAACATAGTTCAAGATCTGGCATGTATTGTTACAAACTTGGTAGTGATAGGCCGCGTGTAAATGTGATGAACGATCAGATAACCCGGGACGTTGGCGACTCTGGATTTGTATCTGATGTCTATGATATCAGTGGCTGACGCAATGTACCTCTTTTGAGTTGTGGCTAGGCATTCTCAACAGCATCTGAGGTGGCCGTATCTCCGGCCATGACATATAGGGGAGCAATTCAATGACCGTGTCTCGTTGCTCGAAACTTCTGTCTGCACCGGGGGCCTGCTCTCCTGATTTGACTGAGGCATTTATTCATTACAAGATTAAGCAGGCGTAGCACTTGTATTGGTACTACCGAAGTTCGTACTGAAAAGGGGCTATATGCACCCTCATCCCTAGACGGTCTGAGAATAGGAGGCTGGGACGAACTCACAGGTTGGTATCTGGCTTGCGTTTCACCCCATTCGCAGGTTACATAATGTGGAAGAAGCGGTGGTGTACAGTGGCTCGCAGCTGGCCATCGCCTGTATAGAAGGGGCCGCGTCAGGCGTCCCCAAGCCGCGGATGTCGGCGATCCACCAGCTCGAGTGACGGTGGAAGGGAGGACGGACTGTGTTGGAATTAGCCTCAGGAGGTACCTGCCCACAAAAAGGTGCTAGGAACTGTGCTCGCAGATCAGGAAGCCGGAGCCACGGCAAGAGGCGAAACCTACCGGCAAGACCTTGTCTCCAGGGCCCTCGCCAAGTGCAAGAAAAGCATTTCCAGAGGCATCATTTCCAGAGATCTGGGGAAGACACTCCTAAAGGAAGACAGTTGGATGTTTGCAGACAGGTACTGGAGGGACTCAGGCCTCGGGAAAAGCTCTCGCAACAATACCCCCAGGTGGGCTCAGCCCAATTCCTGCATGACACGGCACGTCTGCGACGCTCGCATACCAACCTTCACTTCCGCCTCGTTGCGGGTCGCCTAGAGCTCAATCAGCACCTGCACTCACTCCATCTCGTCGATTCGCCTGCCTGCCTGGTCCGCGGCGTGTGGAACCGGTCTCGCATTTCGTGCTCCGATACCCGAAGTATGCTGCTATCCAACAGCAAGTTTTGACTACGCGAGAGCGTAATCTATCCTCACTCTCTTGTCTTTTTTCTACTTGTTCTGGTTCTATAGCGCTTCTGGAATATGTCCGGCGCATTCATTACTTCGATAACTTGATTATTGTACGTCACAAACTCTTTGCAGAATTGGTTTAAGCTATCTCAGAATACACTAGCATGCCACCCGCAGTGTAGTTTGAATGGCATCCGGGCGTTGCAACCTCACCTTGACGCTTGTATTAGTGAAACCGCTGAAAAAAGAGCAGGCGCATGTAAACAACGTGCAGATCCCAAACTACGTACAGAGTCTCTGCGAATAATATAATGTACGCTCGTATCGGACATGTCCTTACAAAGGATATATTGTACCAGCCACTTACCTCATAGATCTCGGATACAGCTCCAGAGCCGCCAACGTCCCGGGTTATCTGGTGGTTCGTCACATTTACACACGGCCTACCCTTACCAGGTTCACATCCACTTAATTTGCCAGACGCGGCTCCTTTTGTCCGTATCTAAGCACAGGTATCGAACCTGGCCTCATGGCGTGATGGCAATTATCGAGTGGACATGACAGCCCTTTCGAGGAATCGATGTTGTGCCAGTATGGGAACGCCTTTACTTGTTCCTCGGTTCAAGGCCACTGAATAGTGGCATTGTATTGAGAACACCGCAGTTCCCTTCAGCTCGGCATCTCTCATTATAGCATGCTCTGAACACCAGAGATTCGATCAGATTGGGGTTGTAATGAACTGAGCCGTAATTGCGACCTCGCCCCCTTCCTCTTTAAGATGTCGACGTTCTGAGATGTCGCATAAAGCAGCTTTTCTGACGCAACGTACGTTAATCGGTCTATATAAGCGTCCGGAAACTATTTGACCCGGACGATTAGATAGATCGTTTTTGGTACGCTTCTGATGCGCCTCTTGGGAAATCGGAGAAGCCGGAATGACACATATCAGTTTCTGGTGTGTTTCCGACCAATTGTCACAAGGTCGTTTCTTACTGACTTTCCGTACCTTTATCTGGCACACCGTATTCAGTCGGATTTCATCTTTCACCCCCGCACCTCGCCGCTTCGTTAGCTTGTCTGGTTACATGATTACATGTTATGGCTACATATTTGCCAAGGCAATGCGTTCTGGTTGTACATGTATAAGATATGTTAGCGTAGCTTGAATACATGTCAAAGTCATGTTATAGTCGTGTGTTCGTAAAAAGGCTGAAACCGATATAGAGCGGCGGAGTGAAGGAAAACAGCAATCGGGATGCCGAGATTCCAGTGTGGTTGTTTTGCGTGTTGGTGGCCCAGATCATGCTCCAAGAGCATGAAAGGGGAGTGGGTGGCGCAAGTAGAACGAGTCGAAGGCCAGTTAGCACCCACCTGTTCGCGAGGATAATGGAGGGCAAACACAGTTAGCCGCAAGTCACTTGTACTCGCAGGGGATACTCTTCCTAGTGGTTTGCGTTACGCCCCAGACATATCTGCAATCCTCCGCCCGCTACGGTACTCGGGTTTACTTTGGGTACCAATACATGACTGCTATTATTATTAATGCGCATGGTGCCGCGGAAATAACAAACAAAGAGAAGCGGGCTATATTACGTATGAGAAAGAGAGACAAAATGAATGAGAACAAATGAACATACCTCAACAAGTGTGCGGCTACTTATGTCCCTCAGCGCTTACAGTTGTCTGATGCGATCAGAGTCAAACCCAAACCGAGCCACCACCACCACGGGACCTTATTCGGCAACTCGCTCACTATCCAACCGTAGCATATCATATCAATAGTATGACTATTGAAATATACTGGTTGAATCCCCGCAGCGGTGAGATGGCCAGTTGGTCAGACTTGCGCTTGTCACATATCGGATGCTTGCTTCCGATCCAAAATCTGACCTATCGCTGTGAATTGGATCTCCCGCAGGTCAGACTCTGGTCAGAGTTTGGTCAGAGTTTTCATACCATACTTTGCATGACGAACCGGTTCCCCCGTTATTACACATATGTTTTATATACAAAAATATGCTAGAACGTTCTGGGTGAGGCAGGAAGATCAACCGCTAACACATTCACAAAATCCACGTTGTTTCGAGTGCTCCAGGGCTCACACACTATTTGATACATCCAGAACGTGTTTTTCCGGCAATCACAACGTTCTACTCGACCTGGTCGTCCGCTGGTGTCATCGCACGAAAGTATGAATGTAGAATGTAGTCAATTCACAGGAATGCGTACATGATATAATATGTTCGATCCGAGGCGGCTTTCACGGTGGTCTTGGGAGAGCGAAGCGTGGGCCGGGCCCGCCCCTCTGGGACAGTGAGACATGCGGAAAATCCGCACGAAATGTTAAGGACGTTGTGCCCTCCAATTGGGCTACGGAGTCAGGCGTTTTCATTATGTATTCTAGTAATCTTATGCGTCTATTCCACCAGTGGTTTTAGTATGTGCTAAGAATTTGCGGTATTAATTTTAAGTATAATTCTAACGACATACATTGACCAATTTGGACTTGCCGATTCTGGCGAACTGATCATCAAGGCAATCGAGTGGAGCAAAGCGCTCCAAGTGATCAGCCACCCTGGAGCAAACTTCGACTTTGGCAAGACCGTTGGACGTGCACAACGACATGCTGCATCCAGGCCAGGGCGCACAAGCTTTCGCCCGTGGGTACTTTGCCGCATTTAGCCCCTTTGGTCAAGAGGGGATGGAAGCCGGGTGGCTGAATAAAGATATTGATCGTATTGGAAATGGTTGAGTCTATATACGGCATATTTGTAACATACCGAAAAGGGAACGTTGGAGCTGTGTAAATAACAGAAAGTCGATTATTCTAGTGTCTGAACTAGGCAACTTCCATTTTGAGCAATTGGAGCGTGGCATAGTTTTCAGTATCTACTGAAAATACGATGGCTACGCCCTCGTAGAGTCATACTACAATCAAGAACATGTCAGAATATATGGATCATTCTTCTCTTAATTTCAGTGGGCAACAAATCGTACTGCGATTCCGCATCTTTTCTGCGTACAGAGCCCCGGCCACGAGTGGGATCGCAACGACTGGGCGTGGCACCATCTCAGAAAGAACCCGGGCGCATGTGACGCATAGGCACACAAGTGAGAGGTGGGTGGGAGAAAAAGGAAAAAGCAAAGACCAGCAGAATGTGCTAGAACGTAGATTGCTGGTCGTAGTACGATTACAGTAATGTTTAATAGGGTTGGCACATGACTTGGCTTACTGTTGGTCGAGTATCAGCGATGCTTCCTTCGCGGGCTACGTCCCATCGCGCCACAGCTATACAGAACGATTCTAATCATCAGCGCATCCATCAAGGTCTATCTAGAGTTGATATATGCGTCAAAATAGGGAGCTTACGATGCCGCACACATCACCCAAAGCATGTTAAACCCAGTCGAAAGTGGACCCTGAGCATCTGACCAGCATCTGGCCATCTGTGGAGAGGTACCCCCCCTTCCACAGGTGGTCAGACGTGGTCATTTTCGGTCAGGTTTTTTAATCTGACCAGACCCCCTCGACTCGAGTTTGATCGGGTGAGTCTACTTTCCGTGGAAAAATGTTGCTTCCGGCCAACTTACCAACAATTATCTGGCCAACTGGCCATCTCACCGCCGCGGGGAGTCAACCACTAGAAATTCCCGCTGGCGCGGGCACGGCACCTTGCTCTTGTGAGGGCTCGATTGGCGTGGTAAGCGCTTTGTCATTCAAGCTACCCAATATGTACAAAATCCTATATTCCAATTCATTCTTTCTACCCACCCCGTGGCGATGTAAGAGAAATAAAGCAGTTTATGGTATAGGAGAGTGCCTTTTATTCCGTGCCGTTTTCAGCTCTCAATTGCTACCCTACCACCCCAAGTAGTTCTCAAACAACGAGCTTTCCATTCAACGTCCTGGTTGTTTTACCGCCGCACAGGACCACGTCGTGCGCTTCCAACTTGGCGCGTTGCTTGTGCATTTTTGGGTTGCTTTAGTTTTTTTTTTTTTGATCTTATTTCTCTTTCGTTGATACGTGTTCAAATACGCGTCGAGTTAACCATCTTGCAGTCAGTCGGTGAGGCGACATAGTCACCTGTTTGCTCTCTGTAGCAGTCCTCTGCGCTCCAGCTGTCGAATCAGGGGATTTGCCGGCTTTCCCGCTACAATCAATTCCATGAACAAGATTGACGCATTATTTGATTGATCATTGTGTACTACATTTGTGTTATGTTCTATGTCTTGAGACCACAAGTGCGGGGCATTTTTTGACTCGACAACCACCAACGCCCCATCCACTTCCGCGATAACCGTAATTGACCCTGGGCGACCCGAACTCCGGGTTCGCTCATGCCCGGGCTACCGAGTATCCCGGGCCTGGTTCAGTCGGTCGCTGGTAGTTGCATCTGTATAGCGCATTCTGCCCTTAGTTATCCTGTGCATGCATTCTCTCTCCGTTTGTTCATTCACTATGAAAAGGATCCCACGTAAGTCGCACATGGGCCGAGAATGTAAGATCTACGGGGGTTACCCAGGTAATAACATATAGGAACTTACTGGGGTAACCTATGCCCGAAAATGTCCCCTTGAATACGGGGGTAACCCAGGTGCTAGACATGGGTAACGGCTGGCTCGGCCCCGGCTGCACCATCTGGGTTCGCAGGGCCGCCTGCGGTCCCGCTCCCAGGTCTCCCACACTACATAGCCGGTCCTATGGTTCGTCCTGTAACTATATTAACATAATATACACTACTCTTTCCTCCTGCTCTCGCGGCACGTCTGCCAAGGCTAAGTGGGTCACTTGAACTGTCCGACTGGCTCTTCTTTCGGCTGTTTCCTCCGCAGGTTTCCTCCCACTGTTTCATCAACGATCACGCAAAATGTAACAATGGAGTAGAAGTGAATGGAAGGATAAGAAGCGAAAATATTCGGAAAATAGCAAGACAGATCAATTTCAATAGGGATAGTTCGGGTGCGCATGAGAAATGCCCGAGAAAGCGAAAGATTATACCGGCTCTGCCAAATCCACCGGTAATCATGAGTCCCAACGCGCCCACAGGCATTTTTTTTATAAAAAAAAAAATAACCGCGACCAAAGCCACTACGATCATTTCTTGTTGGGACGATCGTTCGTATGCATTTGTAGCGCTCATGAGCGTCGGCTCGTTTTGGTAACGTGCCAGGTCCGGTTACATACTCAACAAGGATGTGCAGAGTCCCCGTATTTTCCTACCCGAGGACACCGAATGAAACTCTGCCTGCGCGCTCTTCTCTGCCCACGTTATATGAGGAGAGGGAGAAGAGTGGTCTAACGAGTAAGGCGATCGCCAAGCGATGAAGCTTAGGCTGTACAATATCCAGCTCCGTATCATGATCTTCTATGACGTTGTAGTTTCCGAATCTGGATGCTTCCCCGCTACCGGCAACACCAACAGACAATCGAGCACCTATGGGCGCTCCGACTGCCGTAACTTCAAGCCCAAGTTGATTCAGCGCAGCCTCGTGGCTGGTATTGTGATATATAATGCTTCACCAAGGCTCCGCACATATACCCATCTTCCCCCTAACCAAGACCATCGAATGTCACTCCCGAGTTTGCCGTGCTTGATCTCTAGGGGTGAAAGTGATGAGCTCCTCACCATGAGGAGTGGTGCAGAGGGTGAACACGTCACTGTCGAGTCCGCCACCGGACAACCGGGCGTTCAAGAAGTACGTCATATTCGGTATATCTTGCTTGTGGCTCAAGCTTCATGTCCCAGTGGATTATCGAACATCATTTAGAAGATAAGATTACATTCCGGAACTTGCTGTTTAATGACAAATATATGGGTCTTGATCGGGAACCTAGTGGAAACGCGCCGATCGTAGTAAGCAGCAATCCTTTGATATTTACGCTCGAGAAAACGGGTGAATCGGCTAAATACAAGTAGGTATTCAGAATAAATGTGCCAGATTCTGAATAATGACTGCATGGCTTGAAGTTTTTATGTCGAAGAAGATGGCGCATCACTGTATCTGGCAGTTTCGTTAAATAAGATCTTCCCAAGCCAGGTGAGTGAAAAGTCTGGATACGGTATATACAATAAGCTCATATAAGTCTTAGGCCGCACTGCAACCAAAGCAACTTGTTGGTGCACCATGGAGCCTGAGTTTCCTAGAGTAAATGCTCTCCTTGGATCAGGGGCCGTGATCATGATGCGTGTGCAGCGATTGTGTATTCGTCATACAAGATAATAACACATACCCGTACAAACAAAAGAGCGCCGAGGCGCGTAGATAAGACGTAGATAGAACACATTGTTAGAAAAATCTAGCGGTTGCATGACCAAAGATACAGCTTCTTACTGCATATACGCTGCCGAACGATAAAACCGGTGTACATTGTGCTCCCCAGTAATTTCTATAGTCTTTTTAGATGCATTGCATGTATTTTTTCTCGCGTGATATACAGGATCGCGCATATACAGGTCACCCATTCATATACATAGGCCCACGTATTACATGGGTTACTCTATTACAGGGGTAATGCCACGTGCGGCTAAGTCCAATCGGTTCCTCGTAAGAGGCTATTATCTGAAACCGGGAGCGAAAAAATAAATAGTGGTTAGAAAAGTAGAAAGTCCGAAATAAAAGTAGCGAGTCCAACTTGAAAGGGGGCTCAGGAGCGAGGGTAATGGGAAATACAACCTATCCGCGAGTTTGGAGCTTGCAATCGCTCGGTGCGACTTGCTTCGCCGGTCGAGCGAGAGTGTGCTCGAAAAGTGAGCGGTTTAGGGGTGAGGATTGCGTCGTTAACCAATGTATGGGGTAAAGGCAAAAAAGCGCTTCGAAAATCAAGAAAATGCGACTGTAGGCTCTTTATGGATCTATTTGAGGCTAAGTTAATTGAAACGCTTCAATAACTATCATAAGCTACACAACCGACATTTGGCAACGCGCGAGAAGGGCGCACATAACTGCTGCTCCGATTTCCGGTACACCCCCTCCTCCTGGTTCTCCTACAACATGTTCACCTCCTATTTTAAGCGCTCTCAAATCTCCTGTTTCTCATGCTGCTCGAACCCCGCTGGTAGGGATCAGCAACCTGACTGCCAGAAACACTCCACTCTCAGCTGGGGTTTCTGTGAACTTGGCAAGGTTCATGATGGTAAAATTGCGTGGAAACTACTCTATAGGGTCTCGAATGGTGAATTTGAGGACTTGCTCGTTATGATTGTATGTGGCTTACCAATGATCCTCTCTTCCAGCCTATTACTGCCTGGCGTTGATTCTCCTATGGTAACCTTTTGCCTGTCCTTCGAACCACAACGATGGCGTGGAGTTAGGTGATTTTAAGCTACTAATAGCTTTTTGAAGGGCACAAAATGGTACTCACAAAAAACCTCATGGCGGAGGGGTGTAATCCAAAGATCCGCTGCCGTTCTCTGGCTCCCCATAGTCAGCTTCTTCGATCATGTTTCGCATTTTGGTCCTGATACAGCTGTGAGCTGTGAGTGGTTGGCATAACTGAATATACATCCTCTTAATTTTGTTAGTTTTTGTACGTCCCCTCCAGATCCTTGTCATTTCCACGTTCTTTATCAGCCAGGGCGAGCCTCTTGAAGAGTTTGTTTTTTTGGGAAGGGGGGGATCTTGTATAAAATTGAACGTAAGTAAACTGATCAACCGTGAAAGAATAATATGCTCACACGCCTTCTGTTGCGTTAGATTCTTATGTCTTCCTTTCGAAACCGAAGGTCCACTCATCCTTGATCTATTCCTTTAATTAGCTAAAAATCACGTGTTTTATCAACACGCTCAAAAGGGGTTGAGGCCGCGGTACGGGAGCATAAATAGTCTGAAGCCATCTTTCATGAGTGAAACGTTCTATGATTTGTCTTCAACTACTATTTCAATACTTGACACATTCGATTCATTCACCACATAAGCCGTTCAGAGCCTAATTTACATTTAACGCTATCGAGTACCAATGATCTTTTTCACCAAATTCGTTCGCTGTTTACGCCATGGCAAACTCGAGCTCTTGCAAGTAGTTGCTTATGCTCATCTGCTTCAAGAGCAGGTTCCTACCGAGGAGAACTGGGTAGTCTTTTTCAGACTTCCCATGTGGAATTTCATGCGTGCTTCCCGGCTGTTCAGCTAAATATTCGGAAGGATCGATCTGTCCGGCAACCCGATTGGCACTTTCTAACGCTCCAGCGACCCATCTGTTCGAAGAGCGTTAGTGTATATATCAGAATCGGGGAATAATGCTTACGCATGGCAGGTGCTGATTGCTTCTCCTGCGAAGTGAAGTCGCAAGTCAGCCGCAGGTCGAGTCATGCTCGCGAACAGCGACTTGAATTGTCCTGGACCGAAAAAGGCATAGGCGCCTGGAAGACCCGTCAGCTTAACTCTTCCGGCAGGCTATAAAATGATTTACCCATCGTAGTCGGATTGTGGGTCCAGTCGAACGGAAACATGCCTTCGCAAAGGTCATCCAAGTATCCGGGCTCAAGGCCATGGACCTCCGTGAGATCACGTAGTATGGCAACTTTCAATCGCTCCTCGTCAAATGTCTTTTCTCCCTGCATCAGAGCACCCATGCTGGCGGCATCTTGGGCTGTGAACAACACCGTCAGTTGAAGCTAAGTAGAATTGGGATTCGGGAGCTTACTCCAGCAATAACTCGCGATGAGAACCGTCGACTCGCCATCCCCATACGAAGGATACACCACAGTCCGCACTGGTAGATCCGTTTGGCTCTGTCCGCCAACGATACCCAATTCCTTCCACCAGTTCTTCGTAAACTTGATTCCCACTTTGGTAGATGGACCAGGAGAGAGCATCAAGAGTGCGCTGCGCTGAGTATAGTCGAGTCGGCAGGTCTTGAGATCCATGTACCGCATCACCTGAGGAGAAACGGCCAAAATGACCTGAGAATACTTCTCCTTCGCTTCGAACGGGGTAGGATCTGGTGATTCAGGTGTTGGACGACGCTTGCCAGAGATCGTCAATTCGCCCAGGTCGCGGTTATAAACAACCGACGTGACTTGGTGAGACAGGTGGATTGTAACATTCTTCTTATATGTTTCGTCGGTCTCCAGTTTCAGCTTCATAGCATCAGTAATCCTCTGGGAACCGAGTCTGTCCGCGTGTGTTAGCTGTCATTCCTGATTTATTAGGAAGGGTGGCTCGCCTAACACATCGCCACTCGGTGCCTGGGAGGCCATCGGCAAATGCGTACAACTCGAGAACGGTTTCGCTTGATTTTGCTTGAGTCACTAGCTCGTGATATGAAAAGACCAAACTCACACGAAAGCACGATCGAACCAGCCAGCGGAGAACGTCATGGTTTCCAACCAGTTGATGACCTCCGTCGGATATCGCTTCTTCTCTTCGAAAAGAACTTCCCCAGTAATCGGGTCCTTGATCTCGGGGAACGTGACGAATGCCATCAGGCTTCGAGTCGAATGCTCGTCGTACTCCAGTAACTTTGGGAAGTATGTCTTGTGGTCGGTACGAAGACCGTGAAGCCAGCGCCCGCAGACGTTGTCCATCAGTTTGTTGTAGCCGATCTCCGCCCATTCGTCAGGCACGTTGCCGCCTTGACTAACACGAGCGCCAAAATCCTGATTCTGGAAGTCCTTGCGCTTGATCCGAATACCGTTGTAATACAAGAACGATTCCCCCGTCGACATATGATAGTCGAGGAGTGGAAGACCAAGCTCGTCAAAGAGGTCGTAGGTAGTCTTCATGACCGTAGTATCCGGGAATCGCATCGCGCCTACATCCTGAGAAGAGAAATGAGAATGTTAATGCGGGGTATGACGGTACTACGAACGAAATAGTCCCATTCGTTTCCGTTCTTGAAGCCATAGGTGAAAAGCCGGCCGCCGACACGATCGGCTGCCTCGTATACGTCGACTTTGTATTTAGTACCAAGCTTCATCGCCGCGTGCAAACCTGATACGCCCCCTCCGACGACTGCGATGCGCTTGACTTCAGGCAGGCTGTCGATGGTCTTGGTTTGTTCTGCGGGAGGGAGCCCGCCCTTGACCAAGCGGGCGTGGTACTCGTTGATGATGCGGGTGGCATTCATCCACAAGACAGAAGCAGTATCATCGTTGGCGACGTCGTAAAGGCCCATAGCAAAAAGTGGTTGGGTGTGTTGCTATTGGTCGATTTGGTTGAGCGTGAGTATGCGAGGCGAGAACTACAGTGGAAAGATGCTGGGACTCTGGCTATCGACCGGCTAGTTTATATAGACGGTCCCCGACTGACGCTATGAGAGATAATGTAACGTCCACAAGGAGAGCATAATCGTAGCTCCTTCAATGCGGGTTGCCCCGTTGCCAGTGCGTAGAACTTTACGTATAGCGCCCTCAACGGCAAGGAACTTTAGTGTTCTCAATACAGTGCCACTATTCAGTAGCCTTAAACAAGGAGCAACTGAGTGCGCGCATAGGGCAAGCAAGATTTGGGGTGACACGATTGTACGACTCTTGCGGAGGGTCTGGGTCCATACTCGAAAGTGCTGGTCTGCATGCCACAAACCAAATCTTCTCATCTTTCTGAGAGCACCTGGTCCGTCGAACCACGAAATGAGAACCCCTTAGAACAAAGTTTTGTCTAGGCCTGGCCGGGAGTTGATGAGAGCGGATACACGAGGTCATTCCTTTGAGTTCGTTGCGAACTTGGTAACGGTAGGCCGCGTGCAAATGTGATGAAAGATCGGATAACCCGGGACATCGGCGGCGCTGGAGGTGTATCCGATATTTACGAGATAAGTGGCTGGTGCAACATGTCCTTTTTGAGTTGTGGCTAGATTTTCTTAATAGCGCCGGACCTGCCGTGTCTCCGAGTCCTGTCATCTTGGTGGGCGATTCAGTCGCCATGTTTCTTGGTTCGAAGCTTCTGTTCGCCCCGAGGTTAACTCTCTCCATTCTGACAAAAGCGTTCAATCGTTACGGAATTAAGCAGGCGTAAAGCCTACCCTGCCGCTACTTAGGGTCGTATTGAAAGGGAACTATATGCACCATATTCCTCATCCGTAGCCACACACTTTGCCATGCTCGAAATTAAAGATACGTTTTTGCTCAGCGTACTTTAGAACTCCTTGCGGGATTGGTTTAAGCCGTCCTGGAGTGCAGTAACACCTGGTTTACAGTGTAGCATGGATGGTATCCGGACGTTGCGACCTTAACTCGAAGTTTGCAATAGTGAAACTGGCGGCAAAGGTGGGAACGCTTGTAAAAAAACAGGTGAATCTCACATTACGTGCAGACATCTTGCAAATAACGTGGCGGACGGCCATTTCGGTCAGGCGCTTAGAAAGGACATGTTGTGCCAGCCACTTACTTCATAGATCTCAGATACAGCTCCAGAGCAGCCAACGTCCCAGGTTATCTGATCGTTTGTCATATTGATATACTATACGTTACCAAGTTCGCAACGATCCACACATACAGGACAAATGTGCCCAGGTACCCGTGATGAACATCTGTTTGAGACTCTCGTCGATTTTATGTAAGTTGCCACGGGGCCAGAGTGCCCGAGTCGGTTGAACGCAGGCGGCGGATCGAGTGTGTGCGCGGGGTTGGCCTTGGAAGGTGCGCCCAAGTGCCAGAAGTCCTCCACTAGCACAATTAAACCGGCAAACTGGCCCGATTTTCTAACCCCATAGCATTGCATACGTTTCCATACTTCCGCTAGTCTGATATCATGAAATTATTCCACACTATTCTTCGTAGTGTGGCGCTGGCTGCAGTCGCACCTTATGCTCCCCCGGCCAGTGCCTCGAGTGAACCGATCGCAAGCTCGAAAACGCTCACCTGGAGGACGTGCTCGAGTTCCTCAAGCCTCAAATGTACCGAACTGGTTGTAACTTTTGACGACCGAAATCATTCGGCACACGGCCGTACATTCGAGCTTCACGTACTGGCAAAACTCCCCGCCAAACAACTCTCTGAGCGCGGGCCAATTTTCATGAACTTTGGAGGGCCAGATGTGTTTTTATCGGCAACAGTGAGCCGATCCGTCGAGTACTCACAACAAAGCACTCAAAGGGATCGGCGGTGTTGATGGACTTTCCAAAAACAAATGCGCCCTGCAAGAAATCACCAAGGGGCACTACGATATTATTAGTCCGCATATCTAACCGCCGATCAACAGACTGGTACTTTAACTATCCCCTCGCACAGGTTGGGATCCCCGTGGCGTACCATCATCGGTGCCGCAAGCTGATTGTTTTGCTAGCGAACAGGAAGAATCCGCATTTTGGGAAGGTTCTATGCTTTACCCAGGTCTTGAAACACCAGGCAAGTTTGGATCTCAAGCAGACATCGACGAATTTCTTCGCCTAGCCCAACCCCCGAACCAAATACTTTCGCAACTTGGAGAGAGATGCAAACAACGGGTCGATACCACACTTCCTTATGTAGGCACAGCGGCCACGATGTGGGACATGATTGCTATCCACGACGCACTTGGAGGTTCCGACTCGATTAGCAGGATAAACTACTGGGGATTTTCGTAAGTTGATCGCACGTTGACTAACGGGGATGGTTTATGAGCCACAAATCATCGACAGATACAGCAGGCACTATAATTGGGCTTTACCTTGTCAATAGTACGTACCTTCAATAACATCCTATTTTGGGTAACCGAGATATTCCAGTGTTCCCGGATCGCGCAGGACGCGTAGTCCTGGAGGGTGTCGTAGATCCAGAGTATTGGGCGAACAAACCGGCTCATGAGGTGATATACATATTTAACAATGAGGGTTGAATACTGAGTGATTCTTGATCCGTCACGGCAACACATCTTGACGCGACGTTGAAAACGTTCACATCCGCATGCTTGGAAAGCGACTCTTGTTCCTTTGCTAAAGGAACGAAACACGCGGACGACATTTTGAGCAATATTCAGGACATGATTACAGCAGGTTAAATGCACCCAAATTGATCTTACATTTCTCACGATTCCATCGAACAGCGGGCATATAATCACAAAAAACTGACGGGCAGCGAATCGAAGACTAGTTCGGCTGAGATTCGCAGTGAGTATACCAATACGCTGCGTTGTGCGTTTTGATCATCTTCCGTGTCCATCCGAATGGAATAAATTATCACAAAAACTCTACAATCGTCGCGAGACCCTAAAATCAGCCGAAGCCGAGGCTCGAAGATGGATCGACCCCGGGGGTGTGTTATAGATCGCGTACGGCAAGCGTTCAACAAAATTTCATCCTATCGAAGCGTTCCGTCGTATGCCTTCCAAGCCATAGCCTGCGGAGACGCATCAGACTCTCGCAACGTGGATACCGAGGACATGTTCAAAGAGCTAGTTAGAGTTGCTGAAAATGTTGCCCCGATATGTAAGTCGGCTCAATGAATCCGACCGCAGATTTGACGCATGACTGTAGTCGGTCCCGCATGGGGAGAGGTGCGTGTAGTGAACTATACTACGTGATTTCATTATTCGTTCCTGAAGCGGTCTCACTGGACGGACTCAATTGCCATAAATGGCCTTATAGGGCTGTAGAGAGATACACCGGCCCATGGAACAAAAGCTCGCCAGTCTCTGAACCCATCTTAATCATCGGTGCGTCTTTTGTCGTAGTATGTAGCCCACTACTTTGATCGAGTCTTATTTAGGGAATTCGCTTGATTCCGTGACACCGTACGAATCGGCCGAGAGAGTTGCTCGTGCGTTTGAAGGATCAGCTATCTTGATAAGACGAATGGCGAATGATGTAAGTAGAATTTTGCATTGAATTTGTTGTGCCTATATGGTTAACCTACCTTTATAGCATCTGGCTTCTTGAAACCAAGATCTGGACAAAGGCAACTAGTAAGAACAATCCCGATAGGCATGTTCGCTATTCAACGCCAAATTAGTACATCTCAGTATTCTATGAACAGTAGCTTTCCCATATCAGATATCACATGCGAAGTGAGTTTAAGTCTAATATATCGAAAACTACAGTATGTGTAAAAATCTACACAGGCCAATCAAAACTCTCCTTTCCGATCGACGAGTAAAGGCATATTCAAGTTTGCTCGGACTACTTTCAAGAAACTGACCAAATCACTATAACGGGAACTTGACACTTAAGTGGTTGTTGGAAGAACACACACGCCGCATCTTGCCCGTCGCCGTTTCGTCCAAAATGCCCATTTTATCCGTCTCGATCCATATTAGCTGCTTCTAAAAACGTAGCTTTGATTTCTTCAGGTACTTCTCGCGTCATTATGACATGTAGATAAACATTCCACACCCGATATCTGATTTCATCTGGCCCGCACATAATTTCGCCCTACCGGACCTGTAGCTAAGGAATATTCTTAGGCCCAAGAACCCTCCATTTTAATGACTAATAAGGCAAAGGAACACTTTTATCCGCCTTCAGATCTCCAGCGTATGGAAACCCCTGACTGGTTTTGAGGGCTAAAAGAAGGCCGGTCAGGAAAGAAGGCGCATGGCTCGTGTCTACTCTCCGTCGCTGTTGGCCGTGTATCCTGTATGACAAGCATATATGCACCACTAGCTATGCCCCAACTGCAGATCGAGCTCGCTCCTTAACCTCCTAGCCACCAGTGTTGGAGAACAAGCGCCGAGAGGTTAGCGACACCTTTATCCGTGGTTTCTTATTGTGTATATGCTCCTTTATGCGTTCCTCTTATTGGGAGAGTGTGGCTCGCAGCGCGGAGACCCACAGCTGGGACTTAGCCGCCTAGGAGCGCCGCCGGTCACGTGCTCCTTGGCTGTGAGCATGTCGCCTCGCTCTCTCTTCCACCGCTCTTCGATCAGTACGCTCTTTTCCTCTACTTACGCTGTCTCTTTGCACCCACCCGCCTCACCACGTCGACAGCACGTCAGGCTGGCCACCCGACCCGCGAGCCAACCCTCGCGTCTCTGGTGCCCCGGTATCCCAGTGGCCGCTTCGCGGCCACGGGTCCCCCATCCCACCGGTCCTTTCGTGTTTTCCTCGTTTACTATCCTTTCCATAGCAGTCCTTTTCCCGTGTATTTACACCCTTATCCTCCATTTGCTTATATTTCATCTGCCCATTCTCACACCACAACGGCGCGACATCAGGCTGAGTTGTGTCATATGTGTATTTGGACAGTCGATTTTGTAGCGAATACATTGCCTCTGACTAGTCTTCCAACAACCAGAAATACCTCAGCATAGCCGCCCATGAGCTTTTCGCTCTCCAGTTCTCGACTCAAGATCATTGGGCGGTGCTGTTGGTTCCAGTGTTTGGTTATGATAACGATCTTGGAACGATTATAGGCTCGTAACGCAACCGTCGCACTCCACTTGATCCTCGCTATGGGTTTCGTCGCTGTATGAGGGCGGCTAGGTTTATCGACGTATTAGGAATAGGGCCGGGGATGGGTGTACCCGGGCCTTACCCGCGGGTTTTTGATGGGTTATTGTAAATTCGGCTAGCTGCCCGGGTCGCATCCACCGCGTGCGTCACAAGCACGGGTAACACATAAGCAGATTCCGGGTACCCGCACAATCTATGACTAATGTGATATAAATAGCGACTATCTACAGCTACGAAAGCTCGTCTTGAACTAGCTGAAAAGGGTGGCGATTTTGAGCGCTCCATAGCGAAAGAATGGCAGGGAACCGAGCAACTGGACCCCCGAGGAAGAGGCGGGCTCAAGAACACGACCACGTTAGGTTCCCTGCTTACAGCTTTCAGCCCTCGCTGTAAGTTGTTGGTCCCTTGAGGCGTATCCTTTCGAGCTCCGTGGTGAGGTGAGTGGATTTTAGGCTCGTTTCGAAATTGAAGATATCGTTCGCCGTAATCGTGAGTAGACACTCTCCTGAGATATTGCAGCGATTGTAAACATCTGACCCCTACGATTTCAGCGCTGCACTTGGTTAACTGGGTCGGATTTACGCGAGCTATTCAAGTATCACAAGCTACTACATACGACATATGATATCCCCATCCAGTTCCCAAGCCTGTTCATAATTGAATTTGTTAATATCAGCATCTGAAGGCAAGGGATATGCAGGCGACGGCGCTGTGTCAGGCGAAAGAGCTATGCCGAAAAGGTATTTGTTGAGTAGAGCTACAACTTGGATGCTCCAACCTGGATCTCATAGTGAAATCTTGCCTATTCTTGTATGTTTGTAACACTTATGATGATTTCAAGTCATTCACACCAGCGCATCAAGGCGCGATTCCTTTGGATTGTACTTAGCGCTGGCGACCCGGGTATAACCAATACCCGTCCATACAAGGCCGGGTTTTCTTACTCATCAGCACAGCCTGCCCGGACTTGCCCACCACACCACCCATCAATGTCCGCAGCGGGTGGGTCCGGGTGATGACCGGGAACGGATGACCCATTCCCGGCCCTAATTAGGAACATCTGTTTTATCGCTATCATGTGATTGTCCATTTCCGGCTGTCTGCTTGGTCGATGTTTGGAGGAGTTTGTGGGCGAGGTCAAGCTTCGTGCGACGGCTGGTACAATCGGGCTAATCGTTTCGCGTCCGATTTTTGATTAGTCCTGATTACTTCCTGTTGTAATGATTTTGTAGACCCTGAGTTCGAAGACATGTCAAACTTTGCTATTGCCATCCGTGCAAATGGGGCCCGCTCTCTTGAATGGTGGTGGCCTCATAAAACACTGAAATTGACAAAATCACAAGACTCTCTTACTGATCGCCCCTCTTCCATTGGGCATAATGATGGCACCTGTTCCGCAAGTCCGTGTGGCAAAAACTAGACTGGTCGGATCAATGTGTCGTGCGGCAGGCGTCGGACACTACGGCGGGCATCGATAAAACCAGTCAGGTGACATCGAATGGCAACATAACAGGGATTTCAGCGCTGTCTAACGCGGGTTTTCCACGCATATACGACGTAGAACGCATGCTGGGGTGGTTTGAGATGAGATTCTGAACGAAACCCGGCTTCAGCATCGAACAATAACTCACGGCTGCCAAAAACCTGACTCAACCACGCCCTATGTCAAAATTATTTTATTCAAAGCTCCTAGACGTTTGCATGAGTAGGCTAGTGCCGTATGTACACCTTTTAGACCAATTAGATGAGTTGTGGCGGGCAGAGAGGTGGTCCTGCCTCGGGCGCTGGCACGCAGAACCGCTAAGTCACTCCCAAAACGATCGCCGAACTTGCTCGGGCGAAGTCCGTAGGTAAATTGTACCAGCCGTTCTCGCGTCGTGCCTTCTGTGTTTGTTTGGTGCGTTGTTGGTCGTGTTTGGCGTCTTACACACGTAAGCGAGAACGGCTGGTCACGAGCCTAGAACGATTACATAAAATATAAAAGCATACATGTACAAACAAAGTAAGCGCCTAAGGCGCTATGAAGGATAGACTGTAAAGAATGAATATAACGGATCCATAGGCAAGCCTATCGAATCAATATGGGAAATAGAAGGAAACGAATTATGTGGATACATTGATAGCGTGGGTACGCATATACGCTGCCCAGCGATAGAAGAGGGTCACCATACGCACACTCGATAGTACGCTAGGGTTTCCCAGGCGGATTGAATGCTATAAAAGACTCGTTAGTGTAGACCAAATCGATGTACTTAGTTTACTGTCAATTCACGATACTTAAGTTTGTCTATACGCTGCGATTCGCACCGAGACGGTTGCTTTACTTATCGTTTACACTTGTTTACTAGGTGCGCCGCAAGGATTGCTATATGACTAACTAGATACATTTCGTGTTACATTATAGAAACCTTACAGATCTGGCCAAAATCAAACGCTGATTCAAGTATTCTAATACTCTCACAGTTTGTATATAGAACAAGTACTGCATTCATGTTTATGATATTATACAATCTGATTTAGGGTACGTAGCTGGACTTGGGCTCTCCAGGATAAGGTTTTCCACAGAACACAGAGTACAGCGCCCTGATTGATGGGGTGAAGAAATATTCACCTCCCTGAGCTACAACAAAGTCTTCGAGGAGACTTATGCTAGACTTATCCTCTTCGTTCATCGTGGTTCGCCGGCGATCAGGTCCACGAGTTTGTCCAATAATTGGATCGTAGCCACACTCCATCTTCTTCTGTTCATGAAGGAAGTTGGGATCATTGGCCCAGGCTAATATGCATATTCGAGTTAGCTTCTCCAAGCCTACGCTCCCCAACATCACTACCATACCCTTCTGAATATGGCGGAATCCGTTATCTGACAGGTTACTTTGATAGCATACAAAAGCAAGGCCGCGTTCATAGTATGTCTTATTGTCTCGAGCTTCTTCAGGCTTGACCTCTATAGGGTATGTTGAAAAAGACCTTTGATTCATAGGCTGAAGGATTCAAGGAATAAACATCCTCACCGTCGCCGTATGGGATTCCCTTTCTCATGATACGAGTTGCCTCACGGCGATTCTCAGGAAGGTCAGTTCGCGGACGCATTTTACGTATATGCGCCGAGTAAGGGCAACTGGCCTGACCCTCGTCACCAGTTTCTTGTGAATAGTTGAAATTATTGTTCCTCTTATCGCCTACGAGTTTAGGATCCGGAAAGGTAGGGCTGAGCTCGATCGGTACCCCTATTCCAAGAATTAGTCCACCCGTAGGTTCCCTAACAACATAGTTGGTGGAATCCATACCATTTTTCCAGCGGCCGAAGAATCGTGCTCCTTGGATCTTGCTTCCTAGTTCACGTGGAATTGAGATACCACCATACGGGTTCTGCCTCAGGAACTCATTAAACTCCGGGACTAGCTGCTTGAGCTCGCGAAATGCCATAAAACTGCCTTCAACTGCCCATATGGGCCGCTGTTTGGGGTTCTTAGTTTTCGGTTCATAGTCGCCCTCTAAACCGACAAGAATGACACCTGATGGAGATCCCAACAAGTCAACCTTCGTGGCTTGAACTTGAAGTTATTTCTTACTTACCCGGATCAACTTCGCCTTGTCCAGGTAAGGGATCCATGATTCCTCTAACAGCAGGATTGGATATTCCATCAAGCCTATATCAAACGCCGGTATGTTATATTCAAGCACTAACACGCCAAGTACTTTCCAGTCAACTTGCCATCCGAAATGCTCGTGGCCCTAACCCAGTTCACGTTGAGCTTGGAGTTCAGACGACAGGGCATCACAAAGACTAACCCTGTTATTATCAAGCCTAGCCTTGCCTTCCAAGCGATAAATCTCTTGAACAGAATCCTGGAGCTCTTTCAAAGCATCGTTCACAACAGCTTCTGCGTTTTTCTTGTTATTGCCGGCTCCGAGTAGAATCCCGTCGATCCGTTTAGTATACGCGTCCTTCCAGTCAGGCTCGTATGGACCATCGGGATCCTTGGGGCGGTCTCCAAGATCATAGGCGTCGTGGTATTGTCCAGTTTTGAATCCATCATCATTCAAGTTGCCCTCAATGCCAAGCGCCTCGAGTCCTTGTTGCGAGAACCCAATGTTGAGCAGGCGCGTTTGGAGACGCTGGCCTGGCGATTCTACTTTAACCCTTGCGATCTCTTTTCGGAGCGCCGCCACTTCTTGGGACGTTGTGATCTTGACGGACGGCAGCTTCTTTTTGAACTCGTCTACGTATTAGAGGAGGTTATTAGCTACGAACCGTTGCTCCAAAAGCACACATACCGGGGTTCGTGATGGTGAATAACGTGAAAATTTCATGATCCTTGCTAAAGCCGAATCTGTATCATGATTTAGACTGGCACAAAGCTCAGATTGGAGGCAGACATACAAAACGTCGCCTTGAATGTTCTCAAGGCGAATGGCACCAGAGTTCGAATTGATTAGATGCGCTGGATGAGACATTGTGGATGATCTAGCGGACGAAAGGGGGAAATAGTGTGAGGGAAAACCAGTCTACAAAGGGCTGATTTTATACTTTAACGGAGACCATGGTTTGTAGATGATATAATCAAATTTCTCTCTCGGAGCTCAAGAAGCCGCGTACGGGACAGCCCTCCTATTTACCTTATTAGTACCGTCCAAGCAATATTGCTCATCAGGCGTGGTTCTCTCAAATGCGCCCCATGACCTTGTACCTGTCGTTTAGCCAATAGCGTTTGCCGCAATACAATGACCCCGAATATCGGAGCCCGCTAGCCGGCAGCGGAATGCACCTCCCGCCCTCACCACACTCGAGCTCTGAACCCAAGTTCGCTGCAATAGCATGTATCTTCCTGCATACCTCATTTACGTGCCCCGAATAATGTCAATCCAGGGCCATCACATGATTCTTGTTACTGGTTCACGTTCCGTTAATCGAGAATAGGAGTGATATTATCATTTGGTAAGTTGTTTCCTTCTAGGTGGGGCAGAATCACTACCGTAATAGCGAACGATAATTTGGATCTTTCCGAATTCGATAGAGGGATACGCATACATCAAGCTTCCCGTAACATAACTGGCAAGTTGCTGATGTCTAGTTTGTAGTACAAGAGCACCGTTTGCTTTATTTGTTTCCCTCTCTCTCTCTCGATATACCCTTCGTAAATCGTAATATAAGGCCTAGCCTCCAAACTACCATCACACATTTGTTTGATTTTGTTAAAAAAAGACAGCCAGTGCTGTCAGTACTGACCGATAGTATTGCTTATGTAAAACCGGATAGCGTAGCTTTAGCTGCAACGGGATGGCATCCAATCTCCGGCCAATCGGCCGGTGCTTCTATCACTCGTGAGTGCATGATATCCTGAGCTCTGGATCGTGGTAACCATCGCCTATTGGGTGGTCAAAAGATTCAGACTCGGCTTGAACAGTTGCTTGTAAACACTTAAGCAATAGCATAAAATCCCCTGCGCGCATTGATACGTTTAGGGGATGGTCGGCGTGATCGACAATTTCGTTCGGTCAGCTTTCATTTTTTTCGTCCCCAGACTTGGCGTGGCTGTTCGACGAGACTTGTAGACACGGTCCCCTTTGACTGGCCAACAGTGTCATATACTACATAGCCCGGATGACGGCGGTTTTTAAACAAGTAAATCTTACAGCTTCCCCAATACTCGACGTGCCGCCTTTTGGAACAATCCGTTATTTATTTCGCCTCCTGGATAACTTGCGGCCTGCTTCGACCTGCCTGGTTGTGATGTGCGCGTAAAAAAATTGCTCCGACTCTCAATCTTAACGAACCATTTACATTGACTGGAACTAACTAGGCCTAATCACAACTTTTCCAGTGTTCCTTCCATGCAAAACATCTCCAATTGCCTTGGCGACATGTTCCATTCCATCGATGACTTGTTCCGACCACTTGAGTTGGCCCGACTTGACGAGCGGGGTGATCGCAGCAAGAAATTTGACTGGGTTACCTACTTGACCTTCGTACTCCCGTTCACTCTCGTTGACGATAAAACCGTGCACAGTAATCCGTTTCATTATGATGTATGGAATGGTCTATGCATGTGATATGAGTCAAATCACCATCAAGCCGAAAGATAGAAACTTACCTTGACGCCATAAGGTTCGCCGTTTGCGTCGTGGCTTCCGATGGCACCACAGAGGACAACGCGACCGAGGACGTTTGTAAACTCGAGAGCTGTCTGTATGCGCTGTGTTAGAACTTGTTCGAAGGGATCATGTTTGCAGGAGTTTACCTCCAGAGTGGAGCCCCCTACATTATCCCAGTACAAATCAATTGGACCTTCTTTGGCGAGAATCTCCCTCGTATTGTCTGTTTTATAGTTGAACGCGGCGTCAACTCCGATGCTCCGGAGATAATCGACCTTGGCGTTGCTTCCAGCAGATGCAATGACTTTGAGGCCTTTTATTTTTGATAGCTGTGCTACCAAACTGGTTGAATCAGCATGAACGAGTAGATACGCGCTCTTTTTGAAAAATACCTACGAGCCAACTGGTCCTGCGCCCGATGATATGAAGATCGTCTCCCCTTTTTTGGGTTTGGCCAGGAGCTCTAGGCCGTAAAAAGCGGTCATGCCTATATTCATATATTAGCTCCACGTACGAGAATCGAATCAATAAAACTGGCCTGGCATGCCGAGAAATCCGAGATACAGTGAGAGTGGGATCTCGTCATCATTGGGGATTATACGAATTGGGTGATTTGCCGAAAGAACTGCATATTGCCGAAAAGCTACGGTTGGTAATGCTAGTGTGAACGTATCGTTCTATGTTCTTCGTCTTTACTTACGACAGGTGGTAACGTAGAGGACATCTCCCGTGCAGACACCGTTCCTTTCAGAACGGAGCACAGTCGCGATGGCAAAACCAAGAATCCTGTAGACGTATTTCAGTCAGCTGGAACAAGTGGAATAGGAAAACATTGGGTACGTACGGCTCTCCGAGTTTATATATTGGGAGGTCGGTGCCCTCAAGGACATAGGTCATCATAGCGCGGAGGCATGGTTCGATCGAGAGATACAAAGTCTTGACGAGGATACCGCCGTGTAGCTCGGCAGTGTCGAGGTCGATGGTATCGTATCTTGTCACCACAGTTTCTTCGGTTATGAGTGAACCATGGGGCACTTGATTGAAAATCGCGCTAGGGTTTCTGATGGGTGGCATCAAGAACGGGATGGAGAGCTTGGATTGATTGGGGGGAAACCGGGGCGGACTCGGAAGTGAAGAGCGCTCCTCCATTATATCATTATATACCTTCTCAAGCCATATAGAACCAGGCACCGAAATTCGTCTGAGTTTAAAGTCGGTATAGGGCCGCGCTAAACAGTTTGAACAGTCTGGAGACTACCAAAATATGGTATAGACGATCTACTTTCCTATTGGAGTAATAGTGGGATTGTGGTTCCGCCTGCTGCGGTCCTTAGCGAAGGTTAGGTATTTGTCGAACGTAAAAACTAAGCAGGTTTGCCTCACAGTAGAAATCCCAGATAAACTTATATCTTGCCGCAGGATGTTCAACATGGTTAATGATGCGACCCAGTTGATTGAGGTGATCTCGACAATCTTATGATATGGATTCTGCAAACGCATACATCAATGGGCAGCACGCTGATTAGAGAGCTCATCCACTTGGTTCCTTCTAATATCAAGGCGCTGGTCTGGTCAATGTGTATGCCAGGTGTCAAAACTAAATGACGTATGGCTACGCGTTCAGCCCCTGCCCGAACTAGGACGCCAGGACCAAACGAGTACAAAGGGCCTCATTCCTAGAGACGATCCCTGTGCCGGTCGCAGCACCCTAACCAAGGACGCATTCATCGTATGTCAAACGTCATAGCAGCACAACACGAGGCTCAATTCCTACATGATTCCCCGACACAAACACCCTATTTGGAATCGATTTGGGAGGCGTTGACGTCGGCGTGGCTGTGTCCGTCGCCAAGCGCCTCGGCCTTGGCATCAGATCGCACATTCTCTCGTCGGCGACCACAAAACTCAGGGCTGTGAATCCGCCCACTTCACGACGAGCCAGGCTACTCTTTCTTCCCACCACCGTATACTTGCACATTGCTGTGGCCTTACATTCTTTGACTCGGAACACCTAGAGCGATATGGTCGGTCATTTGCGCGTCGGCCTCTTGGCCGCGTTTGCGGGCCCTGTCTTGTCCATGACGAGTTATCCCAACCACTTTTTCGTCCCCGAGGACGTCCTTGGCTCCAGCTGGGTTGCGAATGCCAAGTGGGCGCAAGCCAACACGATTGTCGACGCCGAGTTTGTCTCTGCGCAAGGTCCCTGGAGTACGTTTTATCAAGATCCCATAAGAGAATGGATGTTGATCTGTTCATTTTAGCCGTCACGTCAAAGCCTATTTTGCCGCCGACTAACAACTCTCAGTGAGTCTTGCCCGGTCTGTTATCTCTTGATACCATGTTGACCGGCAACCGATTAGTGATTACCTGAGTCTGCGCCCGTACTTTTGGCCCGACTGCTCGAGCGTCGGCAATACCACAGCACTCACCGACCAGCAGAGTGAGCTTTGCCATAATTTCCATTCCCAACCAAAGCTAACAATCCCACCCAGTTTACACCATGTGCCCCTACGTCCGCCGTGACGGAGAATTCAACCCGGACGCACGCATGGTCAACGATACCGGCGCATTCCAAGCCCTTAGCGATAGCATCTTCTACAACGCCCTCGCATGGTCCTATACCAAAGACTCGAAATACTCGTCCAACATTGCGAACCAGATTTATACGTGGTTCCTCAACCCCGACACGCTCATGACTCCCAACTTGATCTATGCTCAACTCCTTCGTGGACCGGGCGAGCAAAAGGGGAGCCATACGGGTATTTTGGATTTAAAGGGTATGGCGAAGATCACGTCGGGTATCTTGACGCTTCGCAAGGGTCAGGCTGCCGAGTGGACCCAGGTGTTGGACGACGGGCTTAATGCATGGTGTAAAGAGTATCTCCAGTGGTTGACGACCAACAGCATGTCATTGGAGGAAAAAGCTGCACCCAAGTACGTCCAATCTCTTTCCTCCCCCGTTATCTCCGAGCTCACATTCGGTTGGTGATAGCAACCACGGGAGCTACTGGTTCACCCAAGCCGCCTCGCTCCAACTCCTCGTAGGCGACACAGCCGCCGCCAAAGCCACCATCGAAGAATTCTTCACCGGCATCTACCAAGACCAAATCGCAGCCAACGGCGACCAGCCACTCGAAACCGACCGAACACGTCCATACCACTACCGAGCCTACAACCTCATGGCCATGGTCGTCAACGCTAAAATCGGGTCCTATGTCGGCATCACCGACGCGTGGAACCGAACCTCCAAATCCGGTGCGGGAATCCAACAGGCGTGCGATTACGCCATGACGATCCCACCGACGGGGGAAGAAGACTATACGCTCGAGTTGTTTCCTCCGTTGGCGGCGGTGGCGAGTGTGTATGGTGATCCGGACGGCAAGTACGCGAAATGGTTGGCGAGCAAAGCTCCGGATTATCCGAGTAATGCGTGGTATATGCTTTCGCCTGGTTTGTCGGATTCCGGGTTGACGATGCCGACGCCCAGTGCGAGTGCGGGTGCGCCTGGCTCGACGTCTGGATCTGGAGGCCAGAATAATGCCGCGAGTGGACTCCAAGTGGGTGCGTGGAGCGTGTTGGTCGTGTCTTTGGGTGCGGTTTTGTTCTCGATGATTTAAAAGACGGACTTGTTTTGGACATCAGATGCGGTGTTTTTGACGTTTTCTGGTGTTTGTGGGTGTGTTTTATGTGTAATCTCGTGTGACATTTTATTCTCGAGTTTCTTGAGCACGATGTGTTTTGTTTGCCTGCTGTTGTGTTGCGTACACGATCCATTCTCTTGTAGATAAACGCGCGGTTTTGGAGGACCAACTCTTTCAATACCAGTACCATATACCTCTATTTGTGAGCAGTCGTAAAGGAAACGGTCTCAATAGGGGTCGTCTTGTCTGATGTGTAATAGGATTATGATTTACAAGTAGATGTTGAATATAAACACTGAGATAAGCTAATTGTCCTCTAGTAGAAATAAGTCACAGAACCTGCCTTTAGCCCAGACCAAAACCCATCACTGTTCATCGGCCGCCACGCGGTCTCGCTCCATACTTGCCTTTGACCTTGAATTCTCCACTCTCGTACCATTCGAACTTGACGTCGCTCGTGAGGATCAGTGTATCGTACCTGTAAATATAAATTCTTTTCAGCGATTCATCGATAAAGCACATGAACCACGCTTACCTGAGGGCGTGTGTGATCTCCCCTATCATCCCAGAAAATTCGTCCTTGGTAAACTTGTACGTCCTGCACATCGGCGGTGCCTGCAACTTCAACAGTGCCCCAAACACACGCGGGTCGGAGCAAAACCCGTCGTATACGTATGGCGTGCGCCCCTCGAATGTAGTTGACCTCCACTAGTGTTCAAACCGACTTGAGCTGAAAGACAAAAAAAGAAAAAGAAAAACGCCGGACGTACCGTCATTTGTTTTATAATCCCACTCTTGATAGTCGCAGCAATCTTTTCAGCTTCTGTTTTGATTTGTTCGGATGGTTTCGGTGCAGGACCAGGTTGACCAGACGTTGCAGCGATGGCAACGCTTGCTTCGAGGCTCTTGGCGTATTCCGAGATACTCAATACCAAACCGCGCATACTCGCTTCATCATCGGGGAGTTCAAAGGAGTTGGGCGAAGCTAGAGCTCTGCGGATTGATTCTTTCGCATTTGCAAATGGATCCAAGAGGTGTTGGGCGACTTTTGTAGGTTGTTGAGTCGTCTTTGTGCGTTTGGCTTTGGTCGTAGTCGTGGTTGATGTGGTAGCCGCTTTGCGTTTTTTGGATTTGGTACCGATAGGGGGAGGAGAATAGGACAAGCCTCGATCGGACGTAGTGGTGGTGCGGAATGAAAGTTGATAGTCTCGGGACAAACAACATGCGCTATTTGATGTCAGGGCCTGGCGCCCCTCGCCCTCTGTTTGTATCAACATCAAGATTATCCATCCTGTTCTCGATCTACTGTACAAGATGCTGGTCAAATAGGCAAATAAAAGATATACAAATACAAGAGATCACCCCAGCATTCCAAATTCCATATATCTCGACCCTGTAGATCAGTACCCCACTCCATACTTTCCGCTGATCTTGAATTCGCCCGTCTCATCATTGTAGCGCACGTTGACATCCCCTTTGAGTGAGAGATACGAGTACCTGGTGTACGCTAGTCAGATATGGGCGATTCTCGTTCGAAATTGAGCCTACCGGGCCGAACTGGAGATACGACCAACCATCCCTTCAAATTCGTCAACCGAATACTTCTTCATCTTGAAGCTGGGCGGTCCATCCAAACCTAGGACCGCACCAAACACACGAGGGTCTGGGCAAACCCCGTCAAACGCATACGTCGCTCGATTTTCTTTGCAAGTTGGTCTCCACTAGGTTCAATCGCACGTTCGACTTTGATGAGTTTGAATTTAATTTAGAGTCAACACGCACCGTCATCTGCTTCTTGATTCCCCTGCTGATCGTCAAAGCTACACGCTCTGCTTCAGATTTAATTTGCTCTTGAGTCTTGGGCGGCGGACCGGGTTGACCGGACGTTCCGGCTACTGCGACACTCCCCTCCAAGCTCTTGGCATACTGAGCGATCATGAGAACCAGACTGCGGGTCCCATCTTCGTCGTTCGGCACCGCAAACGAACTAGGTGAAGCGAGGGCGTGTTGAATCGCTTGCTTTGCCCCAGCAAACGGGTCCAGGATTTGGGTCTTGGTGCGTTTAGCCCTAGTTCCAGAGGTACCAGTTGATTTGCGTTTCTTGGACGAGCTAGCAGGAGGAGGCGAGTAAGATAAATCTCGGTCCGACATGGTTATGGTTGTAGTCCGGAATGAGAGGCTGGTTCCTGAGAGCGCGTCATGGAGACGTTGCTTAGTCATCAGCGGTTCTAAAGGCTAAAACCTTGTATCGCGCATATAGTCTGTTTTTTCAATCAATCATCAACACATTCAATCCAATAGATCGGATTTTTTACATCAACAGCGAAGCTACATGTTACCCGAAAAAAACGAAATACCAAATGTCTAGGGATACAAGATACAACACAAACCAAAACCATGTGGGCACAACTAGGCTACCGAGCTTATGTTGTTGGTGGAAGAGAAAGTGTAATGGCTGATTTCAGGAAGATCGCCTCGTAGCCTAATGTGGGCTAGGAACTCCTCTGCGAGGTCAACAGGGGCATGTATTGGCGTTTCAGGTGCCTCGAGCAACGAGATTTGCGAAGGGAAGACCGATTCAAACGGCTATTACAGGACAATAAGCGACTGAGATAGGATCCAATAAGTGCGAAACATACCGGCAAATGGGTTTGTGAAGCACTCATGACTGGTCGCTGAGGCGATTTCTCCAACCAGCTTTCATACGTTATGTCCGAGCGAGAACCGATCTCGGCGCAATATGCACCAATTAGACGCAGTTGATTAAACTTTGTTTGGATGCACTCCATAAAGCTGTGCCAATCGGTTGTGTTTCGTTCGCGAGCGGCAAGAGTCAACGCGCGAAGGAAGTGGTCGCCTGGTCGGGAATTACCATCTTGGGTGAGCTCGACGGTCGATTCGTAACTTCGCTCATTTCGTTGGCTAGAGGCAAAGGTGATGAAGATAGGGGCGTCGGAGATGATATTTTCATCTCCAGAAGAAGGCGAGCTATAATCCTTTAGGTCGACCCTTTGATGCATCAACGCGCCAGCCATGCAGCTCGCGAAAATTGACAAGACAATGACACCGGGCATCGTGTTCTCCTCCACGGTCTGCTTCCATAGGGCTGCGGGAATTAGGTCGTGTTCGCCTCTGCAGACAGGAGGCACAATCGCCACCGAGCCGTCACTACGCGTAACACGTGTATGCCCCGTGAAGATTATCGCGCGTACGTCACCTGGTCTCGTGGCCGAAGCTAGGAACGACCGGACGGTTTCGAGCACCTCGTCCCGTTCAAACTCGTCGCCGACCATCGTCTGAACAGAGTACGACCGGTTTCGAAACGCCGATTTGAGAGACTTGGCATCGAACTGTGCGCCCTGGAGCGAAGCAAGACTGCGCCGGTACGCAAAGTCGGTTGCTGCTTCGCAGTGGTAATTGCTTCCGATGACCAGCAGCTTCCGTTCAACTACGATTTCGAACGTTTGAGAGATCGGGGTGTGATACGTCGATTGCCGTATGTTCTCCGGTATATCCATATGGTCAAAGGAGAAATATCGATCGGATTCATTGTCAGTCGGAAGGCATTGGGTTTCAGCCATATCACAAAGGTTGTCGAGTTGCTGAATAATATCTTGTGGGCCAACGGGAGTACGCTCCTCATCCTCCTTGGGGACTTGTGGGCCAGTAAACGTGCTGAGAGGCCGCGGCGAATCAAAAAACTGTGTTGGGCGCACATCGACGAAAACATATTGCGACTCGCGCACGCTTTCACGATTGGGTCTGGCTGGGAGCGGCATGGTGACTGAGCGGTGAATTAACGTTGGGGTCTTGACGTCATCTGTGACTGGCTGGCTAGGCTGGAGCGTCAATTGGCCTTTGGCTAGTGATTAATAAATGTTAGACCCGCAAATTTACTTCAAGAAAACCTCACTTACGTGTCGTGGGAATATCGGGCCGGTAGGGCTCGACCACGCTATCCCTAAACAAGTCGTGCCAACGCTCTCTTGGTAGTGTCCTCCGCTTTTCAATGGTAGAAGATGATGCAGAAGGGGAACCAGGGTTTGGCGCAAAGGCCACAGCAGAGACGACATTGTTCACCAGTGCGACTATAATCGCATATAACATGGTTAGACAAGGATAGATACAGCGTCTATGTTTAAGACTCACTGGCGCTATGGGTCCGAGGTCCCTTCCGATTCGGCGTTAAAAAATCTGGCCAGTTATCGCTGGGGTTACTGCTACTAGTCGATCCCCTCCGAGCAGTTTGTCCAAGCAAGATCGTATTAGCATTCGACAAGCCATGTGGGACAGCGTGTGAGAGGGTAATCCCTATTCTGCTGAAATGCACCCCAATTCTTCCTCCAGGTATCGGGATCGCAGGATTGGTGGCTGCCAAGGCAAGCTCTGGTGTCGGCAATTCAACCCAATTGTCTTCAATCCTTGCATCTGTTGTGGCGCGCCGATTATTTTTGCGGATGTAAGATCCCATCTTCGCAAAGTAAAACGCGAGAGACGAAGTGGAGCAGGAAGCGTTTGAGCTATATGTAAGGGGTCATGCGCGCCTAGCTGCCGCCGCCTCGTGGTATTGGTCCTTGGGAGGCATGCTCAACATCGTTCCGGGGCTGAGGGGGTATGACAGGAAGGTAGCCTAGATTCACCCCCCGCCATTTTCCGGCCCGTAGGATATGAAAGTCGACTGACCGTTTTCCCCAAGTGCCCCTGAGGAACATGAGCTCAAAATGGGTACTATGTGGTTACCTACACCATTTTTGAAAGTGTCTGGTAATCAATTCGGTATCTTGGTTCCTCGATCGTGGATTCAACCACCCTGAGTCTGGATTTCTCTCGTAAAGGTGGAAATATGCTTGGAAGGCCAATCATGCACTCGCTTTATCCGGGATATTACAGAAAATAGTTAACGTTTAAGGATACTAGATTACAAATATTTGCTCAGGTTCATGATTAGCATACCACAAGCAGCTTAGGTCGAATCCAAGGTACTAGCGAATTAATTGCGTACATAGACAGGGAAAGACGAAGGAACGTGCATTGAAATATCTGATTGCGCCATCTTAATTCCATTTTTCTTAAGTAGGAGGGTAAGAGCGCTATATGGCAGACGACGCGGGGCGATAATACTTACTCGGTTATCAGATGCCTGTTACGACACTAGAGTATCTTCGGAAGAATTGCCTGGAAACACGTGTCTGAACATCTACAGATCGGTGGTCGATGAGTGATATTTTAGGGAAATCCACAATGCACTCACAGGAACATTACCGCGGTCTTCAATCACTAGCCTTGGGTGCTGAGGGTGATCACGAAGCCACCGAAGGCCCTCATTGGTTCCCATTGTTTCTACGCCTCTGACTCGCGCGTAAAAGAAGTACTCTGTCAACAACTCTGCAAAATCTTTCCAATTTCCCACTTGTGGGTCTCTGGCGGTCTGCGCAAGCGCCCAAAGAAAATGGTCATGGGACTGTGTATGGCCATAGCCAAGTGGCGACTCGAACGTTTGCTCCGTGGATCGACTAGAGCTAAACGTGATATGTATTGGAGATGGCCATGATGGAGTGTCCGTCGATCCCGAAAGACTAAGATCGGTGATGCACGCATCCTGCTCAGCAAATCCGCCAGAGTGGCAGGTCGCAAGGATAGATAAAACGATAACGCCAGGTTTAGCATGAGTGCGAATCACTTCGGTCCAATCGCCGGCAGAGATGATGCTGTCCGGCCCAGCTGGGAGCACAATACCAGGAGTAGCCGAGTCGGGATTCATTTCGGCATGGCCGCTGAACACAATTGCGCGAATATCGCCAGGAAGTGCAGTGGCCAAGAAGCCAGCTATTTCCGTCAATACATCCTCTCGGTCGAATTCCTGGCTTGTCATGGTCTGAATCGAGTACCCTCTGGTTTGAAACGCGGAACGCAGCTCTCTGACATCGTTTCTTACGCCATAGAGTGATCCGTATAATGGCGAGGTGATGTTAATCTCGGTGGCTTGTCTCACAGGCGTGTTATAGCTGCTCCCTATAATAAGCATCTTCCGTTCGACAATCTGTCGGGCGGTGGTCCACGTATCAATCGTAGAATGCGTTTGTTCCCTCGAAGTTGGACCTAAAAAGCCAGAGAGAAAGTCCAATGACGCGACCCCTTTGGCAATCTCGCCGACACTCAAAGGTTCTAGGACGGTTTCACCTCCTGGGAAGCGTCCTCCAGTGTTTGGTGTAAAGGTAGTAGGAGAGCTGACTAGTATACTTCCTGGATGGATAATCTGGGCCTGATGCGGATTATATGCCTGGGTTCGAATGTGTGCGGCTGGTGTGGGAACAGCGATAGGAGGAGGAATCTTTCGGGGTGTCGTTCGTAGCAGTCCCGGCATGCCTGGAGGTCGGGTCACCGTAGATGGGCTCTGATCGGGTTCTCCCATGATGCTGTACCATGCTACGCGCGAGGTAGGCGGCGATGCCTTTGGGACAATCGTCGGATTATTGGAGGGCAAGTGTGTTGCGTATGGCGCATTAGGTAGAACGAAGTTCACACGCGCATCTATTAGTTCTGATGAAAAAATTGGTCTACTGGCACAGGATGAGTATTTAGTCTTACCGGTTTCCTCGTCGGAGGAGAAGAGCGGCCTTGTCCATCGTCCTTTCGATGTGATATTTGCCGTCATATCGGAGAGGACAAGTGGTATTTGGGAAAGAGCTTTATTGATAGCGATAGTTCAGGCAAGGTAGCTGAGGGGAAGGGGAAGAATAAGTTCCAGCGAGCTGCCTTTGTGCTTATACGTTGGAGGTCGGGAAGGGTGGCTCTGTTTGCCCGAACCTAAGTTAGGTTCAGTAGTGTGAATTGTCCCGAATAGGAGGTAAGGAACTCTAATCCGGGCAGGAGCTCTCAGTCGCTTCAAACTGCGTGCGCACTACATTGCCGGTTCATCCCGGCAAGAGGACACCTCGAGCCAAGACAGTGTCGGAGTCTTATTTGAATCTTGCTATCACTGACGAGGGTCTGCGGCCTTCTAGGGCATCGAGGTGCGAGTAAATCCTCGATGGCGGTAGTACGCGGTACTTCGGCAACTCTGAAGACAATAGGAATCCTTGGAGGCGTGGCATTGCTTTTTGGAAAACCAGGCCAAAAAGAAGACGAGGTGCATAAGAACGTGAGTAGAGTCAGGTAGTAGGCTGACGAAACGCGTTCGGCGTGGATGGCCGCTTAAAGGTCCTAGCAAGATAAAGCCATGGCCTCATGGCCAGCTCGTGTTGCTCCTGAGACGCTCTCGAGGGAACTCGGGACCTCAGAGATACGCGGTTCCGCTCTACCGAACCTCAGATCGAGGGTTTAAGCAGGGTGATGAGAATCCGTCTGATGTGGTCGTTCGAAGGGAGACGTCCTGGGTCACGTGGAGATTGGCAAGTATTCAACTATTATACAATGATTTAAGAAGTACACTAGCATTCACAACTATAGGTAAATTCAGGCGATGCGAGATTGACAATTAATTTGAATGTACAATTAAGACACGAACACGTACTGCATACGCTATTTGGTTTTCTGGGGAATAGTGTTTCCAACGTCTGTGCAATAGATTAGTACTACGGTTATATCTACCAACTGACTGAAATACGCACCGGAAACGGGACCGAAGAAGGCGCGGTGACCATCGGAGTCTGTCTGAATTTATAGAGCCATTCCCTTGCTCCTTCGGCAGTTAGGCTTGCTGCTGTAGCTCGAGCGTGGGCAAAATAGTCTTGAAGCATCGACATAAACTCGGACCATGTTTGTAACCGTGGATCCCGTGCTGCAGCCGCGAGCGCCCACAAAAATAGATCTCGTGGGGCGGTGTGATCACCGACCCAAGACTCGTATCCTCGTTCCTTTGGTCCGCATGAGCTAAAAGTAATCAAGATCGGCGCGTCTCTTGTAACCGCATCTGTGACCTGCTCGGGGTCTGTGAAGTTGGCAATACGCACGGGCTGATCAATGAACGCGCCAGAGTAGCAGGAAGAGATAACGGAGAGCACTATGACCCCAGGCTTGGCGTGCTCGCGAATATTATTATTCCATTCTTCTGCGCTGATTCTTATGCAACAGGGGATACCCGGAAGAACCATAGACGTGGATCCGTCGTCCTCCCGAATCGAATGGCCGGTAAAAACGAGTGCTCGAACGTCGCCTGGGAGCGCGAGCTCCAGAAAGTCGCCGACTTCGCGTAGTAGATTGTTCTTATCGATATTCTGTCGGTCGACCATAGTATCAACTGAGTAACCTTGTCTTCGGAACGCGGATGCCAGACTCTTCACGTCGTGCTGCGTCGCGTATAAGGAGCACATCGACGAGATGACACTGATGCGGGTGCTCATTTGCTCGGTGCGCTTGCTGTAACTGCTTCCTATGATGAGCATTTTCCGTGGCGCCAGTTGCTTGGCCGTTGCATACGATAGGGCGGAGTCCTGTGTCTGATTTATCGCAGGAGGTGGACCACCGTAGCTCAAATCGTTCAGCTCTGAGAATCCTGTAAATATATCATGCAATCCCGATTGTTGGCCATCACACGATAGGCTCTGTCTGTATATCTCCGTAAGGGCCAGTTGGGCCATGGGGGAATCAGATGGGGTGGTACCTGGGTCGACAAACTCGGTGTGATCTGGGTTGACCGCTTTGATGTGAGAAAACTCGGTACGTTGTGGGATCTTGATCGGAGGGAGATTCGAGTTCCGAGATGATGGTCGACTTGGTGCGGTTGGCGCCGGAGGAGTAAGCAAGGTGGGATGGGAGCGGCCGGGAGGTTTGGGTGTTGTAGTGCATTCGGAATCTGTCGGCTTGCGTTAGTATTTTGCCACCCGCAACGGAGCTGGATCTTTTTACTGTTTTCTGAACATTGAGCAGAGCTACACTCTGTGGGGCTTGACACTGGCAGTATATCGATCCACCGGGTGTGACTGGAGCTACGCTTGATGTGTTCGGGCCTGGGATAAAGGCTAGCGTAAAGTGGCACAGATTGCGCCACTCTATTTGCAGAACTAACTAGAAGATATGAATAACGGAGCCATGGAGATTACAACACTGCGCACACCTGCTGCCTCAATAACCGACGATTTGTCACTATCTGTTGTTGACCCCCGAAGTCGACGCCCCCTCAAACCAAGCTCTGATCTGACACGTCTGAGTCCTTGTTTCCACTCGGATGCATGTGCTTTGATGCTGTCGAGTCTTTCCGATTGAGGAAAGGCATGATGGCGGGTCGATGGCGTCTGCCGACGGTCGGACGAGTTCATCGTTCATACAGTATGAAAAGACAATGGGTAGCAAGAGTGGGGTTCAGGCGGGTCCGTTCGAGTCGCATCAGCGAAGGGGCTCAAATAGTTGACATGTGATGCTCCCGAATATCTAGAATTTGAAATGCATCAGACGAGTGACGCAGGGAACGCAGCCCAAGCGGCGAGTCGCACATCTCCATTACTTTCTTCACAAAAGCCGACTAGGTTGTTGTTGATACAATAGATGAGTTCTCCTAGTCCGGCAACCCGACCGACGCCGAGTGCCCACATACCCTAGTCCATGCACCAGATCCTGCAACAGGGGAGTAGGCAAGTTCGTGTCCGCCACGTTGCAAGAGGCGCGGCGTCTGAGCCAAAACTTTAACGAACGCTTTCCTCCGATCTCTAATTTGAGCATGAGCCTATAGCACGAGTTGCAATGACACCATCGAGTAGGGGAAGACCGAAAACGAGATGGGTGCAGGAGGATGATGAGGTCGGTTCGCCTAGCACATGGCGAACTGAGTTTGGGCGGGAGTCAGACCCCGCTGGGTGTATCCGAAAAATAGCCGAAGCCGCCCAGCGTCAAGGTACGCTACAAATGGCGTTGAGACTTTCGAACATGGATGGTCTCCTGGTCGTTCGGGGATCTGAACCGGATTTGCAATGTAAGCAAGCCAGCTATTCCAGAGAAGTGAGGACGAGCATATGTCATTCAGATGATCAAAGACAGGGACGGATGATAGAAGCAATAGAATAAGACTTACTAACGATACTGAGATTCAAGTATATCAGTCTTCTAAAATACTTGGTCGTAGACTCGTAGATAGGTTGGACCAACGGTTCGGAACACCTTGCGGTATGGGAGATACAGTCTCACGCATGGAATTATGACAAGAATAAGGTCCTAGTACACGTAAATAAACTGCAAAGCGACAAGATCCAAGTGAGTGTGGGGTGCAAGGCCACAGCAGCAAAATCACGTGGGCGATTCTCAGGTCCTAGATTGGAGATTCAACATCGACGCAGTGGCTAGGGTGGCGCAATCGTACGCTCAGTCTTTCGTCATGAGGCAGAGTAGACTCGGAAAAACTCACTTTAAAAAACTAAAAAATCAGCCCCGTTTGATCATAAATGACGGGAAATACTGTGTTAAAGGCCTATGGTGTAGGTGGTTAGGCTATGTAGAACTACCACAGTTTGTTTGCTGGTCACGTACCGGAAGTTTTTCCTGAGGGGTTACAGAAATCACTGGACTCTGAGGATTCAGGCGTAACCACTCGTCGAACCCCTCCGGTGCAGTAGTGGAACCAAATGACCTGGCTAAGGCGAAGTATTCTTGAAGCATCTTCATAAACTGCTCCCATGTTTGCAACTTGTGATTCCGAGCCGCTCTCGCCAGTGACCATAAGAAATGGTCACGAACCTGGAGTTCGTATTCACCGAGTGATGATTCGTATGCGCTCTCCTGAGGCCCTGATGAGCCAAGTGTCACAATCAAAGGTGCGGTAAGACAACTGGGCGTTTCGACCTCGCCAGGGGATGTAAAATTGCTAATGCGAACGATGTTTTCGACGAAGGCCCCAGAGTAACAGGTTGAAAATATAGAGAGTACAATAACCCCTGGACCAGTGTGCTTCCTGATATTCTCATACCACTCGCACGCGCTAATAGAGAGCATAGAACAAGTGCCTGGAAGAATCATATAAGGAGAACCCTGGTCGTCTTTCAAGGTGTGGCCAGTGAAAACAATGACGCGCACGTCTCCAACAAGCGCATCTGATAGAAAACTAGCCATGCGGTGGAGTAAATCCTCTCGACTGAACTCAAGGCAAGTCATTATTTGGACATTATAACCCCTCACTCGGAATCCAGACGCCAGATCTTCGACATCACCTTGTAGTCCCTCGAGGGGTTCTATTACACCATCGCCAAACCGCACGCTCAACCGTTTGTTGCAATCGTCGTAGGAACTGCCGATAATGAGCGCTTTCCTTTCACACGTCTGTTTGGCGGTTTCGTACGTCAGATACGTTTGACATGAGTCGGCAGGGGAAACGGCAGATAAAGGGGCAGACACTGGAGTAATCGGGCTTGCAGTCGCCGACAGAACATCGTACCAGACCGATCGACGGCTGCTACGAGGCGCATTTATTCGGTATGAATCCGAACTAATAGGAACGACTGGAAATGAAGATCCAGCAGTTGAAGTGTTCTCAGGTATGGGTTGGAGGTTAGGTGCTTGAAGCCAAGAGCGTTCTGTTCTTTGACTGGCTTCTACCAGACGAGGAACGTTTCCGACGCGGGATGTTGATGATTGCGGTATTGCCGACGACAGTAGACCAGATGAAGCTACAATACTTGGGTGTTCGAGACGATCGGGGATACGATAGTCTGTGAATTGGCATCAAAGCTTATGTCCTGCGAACGAAATATGTTTCCCTACCATCCCCTGCCTGAAAAGTTGGCTCGGGTTCGGTCGGACTCTCATCTGACATCATGTTGTGCCAGCGTACGCGACGAAGACTGTTGCAAAGTGGTGTCGGATTTCGTTCAACATCTGCAGGCCGGGCTGAGCGAATTTCCTTTTTAAGTGGCGCTTTGATGATACAACATGTAAATGACTCACGTGCGTTGCCTCCAACGAATGTGTTCTCGCTCGCCAGAGCCATTGATCGCAAGGAGCGGCCCTTTGGGTGGATTTCCGACTTGATGCTTTGCTTTGAAGCTGCTTCAAATAGGCTAGCTCCGGTCGTTACAAGCCTAGGGAGTGCCGGTATGACCCGACAACTGGGCTCTGTCGGCTGTCGGGAGGCGGCGCGATCCATACGTGGGAAGTGGGGGCACTGGTGTGCGCGAGGCTCTGTTACGAGTCAGAGATACCCAGCTGGGCATAATAAATGAGCAACAGGGCGTTTGCCATGTTGGATCGCGAGATTCCGATAGTGGGTGATGTGGGGATCAATACCAAATCGGCCAATTCTGTTGATTTTGTCGCAAATTTGTTCAGTTTATAAAGAGAGAAGTCCACGCAGTTATGCATCCAGCTTCTCCCGTATCCACGGCCAAAAACCTAGGTCAACCCAATACTGAGAGACCTTGAGTTGGTCTGCACGTTCTTTGGACGTGGCTGCAGGATGCAAGGCGGCGATAGAAGAAAGGGGGCGAACGCCAGGCAAGATATCAAGTCATCACGGCGTTTCGCGAAGCGGTCATCCGTCAACAGGGATAGGGGTATCGCTTTTTTGAGGGGGAGGACGTAGTGGAGCGCAACATGGTTGGGACGAAAAAAAAATAGAGTCGAAGCTGGTTTGCTCTACGGGAACTACCCGGTAGAGTTTGCAGAGTAGCGATTTGATTGGACTTGAACATAGCGAGAGACCGTGATGTTCATCCCAACGAAATGTGTCGAGGGATAGGCGCTCATATGCAAAGATTACCACAAACCGGCTGCATTCCTTGGCGCCTTATCCTCCGGGCAACCAATCGCATCAACTCAGAACTCCGATGGCCTGTCGAATAAGGCCCCAGTCTACGCTCGGCTTTGTGCTTGTGGAGCCCGAGGACGCAAGAGTAAACTGTCCCGGGCTGGGCGGCCCGACCTCACAAAATAACCATTGGCGCGGCAGAAACGGTGCATTATGCCCCAGCGTTTCGTCCCTCAGAAACGCACCTCCTCTAGGGATGGAAAAAAGCGCCTTCATGGCAAGACGCCTATGACAACATGTGGTGGGCAGTGCTACGTCGTGGATCAAGCGCATGGCCGGTAGGCTCCATAGGCTCGCCTCGGTCGCCGAGCCATAATAAGCCGGATCGCGATAGAGGCTAAGGGAGAAGGTAGTTTCGTGTGGTCTAGCGAAGCAAGTGACTGATTGTCACGTGAAGTCGGAGTTTGCCTGGCAAACAGAAATAAACCCCGCCCCCTGAGACTACTGAGTGGGTGGCAAGGCATTTTCGCTCTAGAGTAATATAATAGGCGTGAAGGCTAGCTAATTAGGTATTTGATTCACGGGCAGATTCACATACGACAACCCAGTAGTTGCTTGTAAATATCAGTATAAATGGAGATAGTGCGTTTACGCCGCACAAACATGACGATCGAGAGTATTGGGATGTTCATTTCAAGAGTTCTTCGACGACCCTGTCATCCGGGATCTTCGGGACGTTCGCACCTCGGTAATTCAAGCGACGCAGAACATCAATCTACATGAAAGGTGAACACCGTCTACACCTCAGGAGCAGTTTGATGAACTGGAACACGTACCACCTTGTTCCGTTCGAATCCAAGAGAACAGAACTGATCCACGTGGGCTCGTTCTAAGCCGGCAATGGCAATCTCGTCACGGGCGGCCGAGCCTTCGTCGCATCCCGGTGAGCTTCGAGCAATCAGTTCACAATGACATCACTCACCGGCCTGAGCCGGTTTATTACTAGGATTATTGCCGGATGATGGCGCTCCGGCATATGTCTCGGCCCAATATTTGGCAGTCTCATTGAAAGACGAACGCGATGTCAAGTAATGTTTCGCAACTGGCAAAGTCTCATAAGAACCCATATATAGTAGGCGTAATATGAAATGGAACTCTACCTTCCGCATCTTGTGGATCATCGGGTTCAGGGCTACACAAAAGACTTTGGAGGGATATGAGAGTCGATTTGAGTGTAAGGACAGGGGACCAGGCGTCCTTAAGAATGTCGAGGCAAATAGCGCCCTAGTGGTCGGACAGTCAAATATTTGAATCACGGCGCTCAAGCATACCCACAGATGCAGATGAAACATTCGGGTGATAAACCTTCCTGAGCGCCCTCCTTTTAGTCAGTGCAAAGCCAATTGCGTGAATGGCACCCCCACGTTATGAACTTCATCTTGACAGGTTGGAAAGGGTATCCATCCGGGATGACTATATCCTGGAGGAAAAGGTAAGAGCCAACCAAGTGAGCTAGATGATGTGACTAACCACTTGATACGTCCCGCCTTGGTAAGGTGTATCTTCTGGGCCGGGAAAAGACCCACACAAGTGGAAGGGGTTGTCGTCAATGAGCTCAATAGATATTTTCGAAGTTTTATCGTTCTTGCAATCTAATTACTGTCAGATAAAATCCACAATCTACCCAGCAGGACATACCAGCAATTTCCTTGTTTACGCGTCGGAGCCGGGCATCCATGGTGGTCGGGATTGGTCAGAATGAGACCTGGAAACAATCACGTGATGGTCCAATCAGTCAGCACGGGCTGATAAATACACAACAATCCTTACGAATCTCCCATTCACGACCATCATGTCTGCGCTCCCCGTATGGCCCCCGTCTCTAGACGATGCTCAAGGTGAAGAACTGACTCTGTTGGCGTCCACCTGGGCTCTCTCTCATGGCCTTGTATACCTTCCTGCGTCACCTGATGCCCGGGGATCGGCGATTCATGCGCCATTTACTCTGATACCAACCCCCTTTCCCCGAAATCTGTTCGAACGAGCTCAAAAGATACAGAAAGCATATAATTTGCTATATTCTCGAATCGCACTAGACAGAGACTTTCTAGATTCAATAATGGGAGATAATGGCGGGGTTGCAGATGTCGATCCGTTCACTCACAGTCTATGGAAGACTTGGAAAAGCACGAGGGATTTACCTGATCAACAGGTGGGCTCTCAACATGCGCAAAACATTATTGTATAAAAACAGCCCGATTATTCTAGTCTTTACATCTCGGCTTATTTCGATCAGATTATATGTTACACCACGATCCTGATGGTCAGCTAGACATCAAACAAGTAGAATTCAATACGATATCGTCATCTTTTGGTCCACTTTCTCACCAAGTATCCGCACTTCATAAGTATGTAGTTCTACTATCTACTTGGATGTGGTCTCACGCTTTCGCAGGTACTTGCTCTCGTCTACGAATTACTTTGGCGTCTCGTCACATCTCGGAAAAGAAAACCTACCTAACAACGAAACTCGCTTTGGATTGGTTGAAGGTATCGCGACTGCCCACCGAGCATATAATGACCCAAAGTACGCCGATACATACAGTTTTGCCCAACCAGACTAATCTCCGCCCCAAGCTCAAGAGTTCTGTTCGTCGTTCAGCCCAACGAACGCAATGTGTTTGACCAAAGATGGCTTGAATATGATTTAATGGAACGGTACGATTCTGTCAGCCAGCGTGATAGAATAATGCGATCTCACGTGCTCTTATTTGGCATTAGCCACGGCATACTGGTGATTCGGCAAACAATGACGGAACTCGCTGCGAGCGCGTCACTCGATCGCGACTCTAACCTTATTATAAAGTCTCCAATAAACTCCAACTCCCATAAAATCTCAGTTGTCTATTTCCGCGCTACGTATACGCCGAATGACTTCAAGACGGACGATGACTGGCAAACACGTGCTCTCCTCGAGTCCAGCCGGGCCATCAAATGCCCATCCCTACCCTTACAGCTCGCCGGGGGGAAAATGATACAAGCGGTCTTAGCCGCTCCCGGCGTTCTTGAAAGATTCATGGGTCATACCGAAGAAGAAAAAGGCTGGGTCTCCGAACTCCGAAATAGCTGGATGGAAATGTGGCCACTAGCATCGTCCAAGGAGACTTCCGCATACATTTCGTCCCTTGACGCCGCGAAATCATCTGATACGACTAACCCCGCACCCTCGGCTGGCGAATCCGGGCTGACGCGCGCTAGGGAACGCTATTCGAACCTCGTGCTCAAGCCTCAACGCGAAGGAGGAGGTAATAACGTATACCGCGACTCGATTCCACCATTCCTAAAGGGCCTCGAATCAAATTTGGAAGAAGCTCGGGCATGGATTGCGATGGAATTGATTAGGCCACCCTTATCCGGCAGTGGAAACTACCTGGTCGGTGCGGGGAGTGCTACAGCGCTCAAGAAAGAGGCTGTGAGCGAGTTAGGGGTATTCGGATGGTCACTGTTCGGAGGGTCGGATCAATCCGTTCAGGAGTCAACGGTTGGCTATTTGGTGAGGACCAAAGGTCGAGAGAGTGACGAAGGAGGAGTGGCAGTCGGCTATTCCGTCATTGATAGTGTGGTGCTGGTCTAACGATATCTTGTAAGGCAAGTAGTATGTCACATGAGGTGGTTTGATTTTGCGAACAGGCGTACTCATTTAACCGGGCAATGGAAACCAACTTTTACCCTATTGGATCAGCTATACACAAGGTATACACAAGGCTAGTGGCATATCGGCGCGTGTAAGACGTCATGCTTTTCTGAAGAGCATTTCTCGTGAATGCTCAAATGGCTTATCTTGATCGCACCAGCATGAAATCTCCGTATGATTGGCGTTGAGCGTTTGCCGCTGTTGAGCGCCCCTTGTGTATCTATGGGTCGATACGCATGTCCTACGCGAGGTTTGTAGCCCCATGAGGACACGCGGCAAAGAAAGGCACCTGATGCATAACTCAGACGCGAAGCCTATATTATGAGTACCAGTCATGGGTTGAGATGTATCCCATCGCCTTCTAGCACGATTTATTTTCTGTGACCATGTTGCACGACGCCATAGCCAGCGCCTTTCGATCGTCGAAGCCCCGGGCTAGTCCGCCTACGGACTATCCTCTTCCCCTTCGTCATCCAGAAGATATTATAATGCCCCCTCATCGCAAAGGCACTGGTATGAGCTCAAGCGTATTCTTTTTAGGCATTTCACTTACCTGCTAGTTGTCCAATTGTAGGAGTGGATGGTCTAATGCCTGCTACGATATCCCCACCAAATCTTGGGCCTCTCCCCACCTCGCGCCCAAGCACCCCTAAACCATACGTACCACGACCGAGAGCCGCAAGATGGCTAAATGTATTTGATGAAAATGCCGACCCTTATAGGAGCGACGAGTATGAAGGTACGTTTCTACCACAAAATCTTCAGTCCAAACAAAAACCGAGATTGATAGAAGCATCATATCGGGAAGCCGGAGCATCGGGAAGTTCGAATTATTCGTCGCGTGTGCCGGCTCCCCCTCCTGCCACAGAAACCCTCGACTTTCGCAATCTTGACTGTCCGGCTCCAATGGGAGACGCGAATGTTTCGAGCGCAAGTACCATGTATTGCGAGTCTCCAAGACCGTTGACGGGGCATACAACCTCACATGATTCCTATGCTGGTGACGGTCGGCATTATAGTACCCTAGGAGGTATCTTGGGCGAAATGGAAGCATTCAACCAGAGCCACTTCCGAGGGGAGATACCGCCTTCATCGACCAACTCATCAGGGACACCAGTCGATGACCAATCTTTCTCTGATCAACAAGCGAACAGGTCGAACACGCAAGATTATTATCGATACGTATGATGACCGCCTCAACCCTACTTCAAATGGAAGATATCAATCTCACACGTGTTTTATCGATGCGAGTGCTGTGTCCGTGCATATACCTCATGTTCATGTCATGAATGGCCTCAAACAGGTCGTATCTATGAATCTCCAAACGTTTGTACTGAACCGAGTCCCTGTCAAATATAAAGAAGATTGTTGCTCCAAAGACAATGGAGCTGTGCCCTTTTGCGCCCCAACGTGTGCCCCCTGTTTGCAAATCGTGAGGGCTCCATGAGTCGAGCGTGTTTGGTCCACCTTACATATAACACCCAGCGCATTGTGCGACATGGACTCATCTTCGTTTTACCTCTTCGACTTGCTTTCGATATGCCTCATATTTCGATTCCTCGGAGACGTCGATCTGGGAGTAACATTGAGTCGAACTGGATTGAGATCGAGCCATCCGATTGTGCCTCTACCACCCCGGACTCGCCGCGTTCTCTTAGCCCTGATGGGACTATACGTCCGGATTCACTTCATCATGAGGCCAATCCCTCAGATACCAACCGTCATAGTACCTCGAGCACCTCCAGTACCATACATGAACAGACGCTCAACCCTAGCTCAGAGAACAAGCCAGAAACCACGTTTATTAGTCGAGGTGGTGAGCCCAGGTCTCACAACGCTCGTAAGCCAAAGTCAACGTTTTTAACGAAATATATGCGTTATTAAAGCCTCCTGGATCGCAGTGATGTGGGCCAATAGGATTGCGAATGCTATCATAGCCACGCCAGCCGGACAAGGGCAGGATCACAACGAGGACGCCTCTCGAGTAAGCTGGCAGATGGTATCTCCGCTTTCCGATAGATCCTCTCAGGCATTCAGCTATGTGATAAACAGTAAGTTAGGGCGATTATGTAGTTACGCACACGGGTTTGACTTGTTACGTAGCATCACAGGATATCCAGACTATATCTGGATTCGGTAACGACGACGGCTCTATACGGAGCCAATTGCATGAGGATGACAATGAACCAGGGCCGGATCCTGGTTCCCCTTCCTCCACACAGGGAACGATAGATAGTCCGGTTTCTTCGGTTTTCGACGCCGCTACTTCGGATGCGATATGGGAATACGCAAAATCGTATCCTGAGATATTAAACATACGGACACTGGAAACTATTCCGGAAGATGAAGATCGTATGTCGATGTACAGTAGAGTGGATGATGACCGGTCGAGTCCGCCTCCGAGTGCGTCTAGTGAAGCTTCACAATGTACGTTCTATACAGCGAGAGTTACATTGGACTCGCCGATGGTGCATCCACGGCTGAGTTTGTGTGTATCACGTTAATACACTTGACGCCCCACATCGTGACGTAAAGGATATTCGACACGCACGTTGAACACATGTTCTATTGGCTCTTTATCAAAGCACCCAGACAGGCTCATGGATAAAACATCACTCTCTATGCGATACATGTTCCTTTCTATTTTGTGAACAGATATTAGTCCGATGCGCCTGTCTAAAATTATGTCTACACAAAAAACCGCGATGTGTTGAAACAAGTCTTGTTGGAACAGTGAGGGATACCCATGGAAGGAGCGAAGAGATTGAGATTTGAATAAGCATATCTTCGATGTTGGATAACCCCCAAAGCCTGACTTGAATAGCACCGCACGCATCGAGATTGCCTTACGCAAAAGGATTGGTTTGGTCGGCCTAAACCAGACAATCATAAGCATTGTTTCCTTCCCAGGTTGTCGACTAACCTCGCATGTGACACCAGATTCTGGCAGTATACCATCCACAAAATAGTTCTGCACGATCGAGAAAGTACTATATCTGAGTTAACGTCTGAATAAATAAACTACACGAACAATTACTTACCACTGGCTTTGACGGTGCTCCTGGTCCCAAGATGCGACATGCTGCATGACCAGGATGTTAAATCGCCTCAAATAAAGAGTAATTTAACTTACACCGTGGGCCTCCTGCTTTACCAAGACCGCCTTCTCACCAAACAAACGCGCGACCTTTTCAGCCGACTTGAACGGAGTCACGGAGTCTAGAGCGCTCCCTTGTCGAACAAAATTAGGCTACACATCGTTCGAGACATAGCATATATGCGTACCAATTATGAGCAGCGGTTCCGAGTTGGGGAAACTAACATTCCAGGGGCCACTATACCGTTCCACAGCGCGATACGGCCATTCATGACAGTAGAGCCCGCCCTAGACGACCAAGAATCCAACGATCAGCCTCAAAAGCCCAGGTTTTGGAACCAAATTAGCGTACCTCACCCCATGCAGGTCCAACTGCAAAAATTTGCTCAATAGATATCCCATAGAATCAGAAAGACACTAACACTTTGGAGATATTTGGGCAGCAACTCGAGCGAGCTCTTGAAACACTGTCGTTGTATTCACACCGACGGAATCTGCTGCGTCTGCACAAGTTATGGCTTGAAACGAATAATGAGGCGGTTCATCGTGGGGCATTTTGGCCCTAGAATTCGGTAACGAATGTCGAAGAAAGTCTTGCGGAGCAAACTGGTTGAGCAGAGAGGTTTTATCTTGGCCCAATTGGTCGTGAATTTTGCAGAGCTGCCGCGCGAGTCCGCGCCATTGCGATGGGTATGGGAGATCCCTAAGAATAGCATCTTGTGATTTTTGTTGGGCATTCATACCACTGCAGCACCACCGGGGGACACTCACGACGAATTGCGCCTGAGCTGATCAATGTACTAGTGCCATTTCCTTTCTTGTATTCGTACGCGGACTAGCATGAATAAAGATTTAGTGCCACAAAAACAATTGTATGGTCAGGTGGCCTACTGTTATCAGATTTTGGAGCTGGGCGAGAATTTCGGTATCGCTCTCTCGGTTTTCAGCCAAACAACATGAACTAGATTTGGAGCAGGCAATCGCAAACTTCTCTAGCATCTCATCAATATGCGTTGCCGTGATAGACCACGACTTCCATTCGGTATTAGCGCGTAAACAAGGGGGACATGTGTGCACCATACCTCATGCGGCGGTTTGTTAGCCCAGTATTCTGGATCCACGACGCCCTCGAGAGCTACACGCCCCACGCGTTCCGGGAACACTAAGTGTTGATCGTCAGATGCCTATTCGTGAAGGATTGTAAGTGAAGCTTACTGTTAACGAAATACTGTCCGATCAATGTACCGTATCTGGTTCATATTCGTTAGTCAGACGCTAGCCTATGATTTTCCACACGACTAACGAAAAGCCCCAAAAGTTTAGTTTTGCCTCTGGCTCTTCGATAGCATCGTGAATGCTAACCAGGTCTCTGACGGTCGCAGTGGTGCCTACGTAGGAAAGAGTTGTGCGAGTCTGGTGTTGGCATTTTTCCTTGAGGCCTTGAAGAACACGACCAGCTGGGATAGCGAGCTCCATGAATTCGTCAACGTTGGTTTGGTTACTGAAATCAATCGGTGCTTCAATCCCAGGGTGTAGCACAGTGCCTTTCCAAAACGCCTTTTCTCCGGACAGAGTAGTAAAACAATCTACATGCGGCTATGATACTGGTACGCCCAGTGGATCCCAACCTACAACAGACGTTGGATTAGAACTGAGTTTGGAAATTATCGAGTTGTAGCAAACTAACTTATGAGGTCATAGCGATCGCCAGTCATAGCCTGCATGGTGGAGCGAAACTTTGAAAGTCCTGCTCGACTCGGAATACCTGATGAAAGAAAAGACAAAAACTTTGAATGTTGTACAAAGTGTAAAAAGAGTCTTTCGAACACACCTGGGCCACCAAAATTGACAAATATTGATCCGAGTTTAGCCCCTTGGCTGGAAGTAGAGTTATTTTGAGAGTAAATGTATCGTTGGACAGTGGGTTGTCTCCATATGTGAACGGCACGACCATCTCAGCACACTGAAGGCTCGACCACCGTGAGCACATAGTACATTCGAGATCTAAATCACACGAAGAGGACTCGCGGGCCGTATAAACGGAAGGAGCACCAAGCACAATCACGGCTAGCACAGTGCTTGTTGCAACAGTTTGAAAAAGCATCAGGAGGGCCAAGTATGATTATTCTATAGACTAAATCAGACTTTTCGACAGGTATCCAAGGGCACAGACCCAGGGCGAGAGAAAAGCTCTTGGGGTCTGAAAGTTCTGCGGGTGGAGGTTGACATTCCGTTTGGGCGCTTGACGGTTTGGCATGACCCTGAGCGCGTGACCGACGGGCTGACTCGGACCTCCGCTGCGGCACGACGTGCGGATGTCTAGACTTTCCGGCAGCGCCGTTCCCCTCGTCCAAGCACAAAATTCCCCATCTCGCGAGTGTGCAGCATGATTCACCTCGCGGGTTGGCCGTTCCCACTCTGGCTTGAAGTTTCCGGTACCTTCGATGTTGCTATGATAGCAGCATGAAGACACGGAATGCTCATTGGCTTGGCCTATCCTGGACTAAACAGATGGTGAACTGCGTGCCGAGAGCAATGCTACACCGCCTATACCACGCTCTGCGCGCCTAGTCTTGTCGCATAATGTCGCCTATAAATACCAAGCCGACGTCTCACTGGGCTGTCCATTGCAGACTCATCCACCGTTGTTCATCTCCTCCATCACAAACTAAGACAACCTATTCATCTCGACCGTCTAAACCCGGTACTCACTCGAAACATAGGAGGATACGATGTTGCCGACGACGACAGCGTCCGTGCTTTCTGGACTTATGGCGAGGACATCCTCACAAATTACCACGCGCGACTGTTCTCAAGTGCCCCCAAGCCTAGGGTCCCGAGGCCAACCTTCGAGCTACCTCCACTAGATCAACTCGCTATCGCGACCGATATCCCAAAGCCAACACCTTCGGAGCCCACACTGGCTGATCTTCCCTATGACACCCATCCCATCCAACGCGTCGCAGTGATTGGAGGCGGAGTCTCTGGACTAGTCGTGGCGAGGAAACTCGGTGTCAAACACAAGGTTGACGTATTCGAGGCTGCCGATCATGTCAGGGGCCGGCTTTTCATATATGATTTCAAGGACGGTAAAGAATGGGATTATTTTGTTGGTAGTTTAGCTTCTTCCGAGGTCAAATTACTTATACACTGTCATGTTAGGATGTCGGCGCGATGTGGTTCCCAAATACCTCTGTCATGAAACCAACGTACGATCTCTTCAAGGAGCTCGAACCATATATCAAAGAACCTATCAAATACGAGATGTCAAATGACAATACCTTCCTCTATTACAACGGGATCCGTGTCGATCGCAAAACGGCTGGGCAAACACCCCAAACCTTTGGCGCTGGCGACAAGGAAGGCGGCAATGTTCCCCAAGATTGGGCGAATATTGGCTATGACGGATTGATGAGAAACGTGTTTGGAAGGTGGCTAGATGATTTCCGGAAAGACTATAGCAAAGCTCTCGCAAAGCTTTGGGAATACGATCAGCATTAAACTCGCAGCTTCATGGCTTTCGTCTCTCTTCCAGAGATCAAAAAGGACGGCAAACTCCTTTATCCTGCAAAGGTGCCTTATCCTTCCACGGTGATCAATTGGCTAGAGACCATGTGGTTTTCAGTGGGGTGGTTCGACCGTGCTTTCATGTGAGTTGGCGCCGTTTAATATGAGATTGCCTTCTAATATGATCTGCATATAGCGAAACGGTCCTAGAAATGTATGCGTTTGATGTACATTTCAAGAACCCCTACAACCCAGACGAAAAAGTTCCCGGAACCGATTGGAGGTGTATCGAGTAAGCTTGCTTTGGCGCGGTTATGACACACCTGTTAATCAGTGAGACAGGCACGGCTCCCAGAGAATCACTGATGCTTTGAAAAAGTTGATGGAAACTGACAAAACACTCAAAAAAATGTCACCATTCATCTTTCACATCAAGTTACGTCGGTGAAGTACGAACCCAGTTCAGGCGAACTCACCGTCTCTGGAAATCACCGCCCAAGCCGCAAGTCATCTGATTCCAGCCCATTCATGGCAAAAGAGAAGTATTCTCATGTAGTTTTGGCCGTATCTCCTCAAGTTATGAGATACATGGACCTCTCGACTTGCGAGCTTGATTATGCTCAACGAAGCGCACTTCTCATGCTTCACTGCGGTCCTTCTACAAAAGTCGGGATCAAATTCAAGTCCAACTGGTGGGGGGCTCTCAACATTACTGGCGGGCAAAGCCAGACGGACCGACCAGTCCGGACAGTAGTGTACCCTTCTTACGGCAAAGGAGAGTCAACCGTGATCATTGCCAGCTACTGTTGGAGTACGTTGCGGCATGCTACATTGATTATTTATTTTTAACCAGCTATTTTTCTTACAGCCCAAGATGCTTTGACTATGGGCGCCTCAATGCAGGGACAACAATCGTTTGACGAAGAACGCCTCAAGGCCGCCATTCTGCAGGATCTTACCGATATTCATGGCCTCAAGTCCGGTTTCTTGGAAGAGCAGTTTGAAAAGATGTATGCGTTTGACTGGACCCATAATCCGACAACAATGGGTGAGTTGGTTAGAGCCGTCTAAAAATAACTTGACTGAAGAGACTGGACAGGTGCCTACGCCTTTTTCGGGCCCGGTCAATTCACGTCGTTGTACGAGAACCTAACCCGCAGCGCGGCCAACACGCGGCTCTTCTTTGCCGGTGAAGCTGTTAGCACATGCCATGGTAGTCTGGTTTTGTTGATAGTGGGCACCTGCCCTAATTGTATCCAACGAATAGCTGGGTCGCAGGCGCAATCGATAGCGCAAACCGGGTTGTAGGACAAATTGACCCCAGGGAACATTTGTCTGAACAACTCAGCACTGAGGGAGGGATACCGCACGGAGCAAACTTAGAAGATTACCCTATCTTTCTCGGTCGTGAATTAGTTCTACTCCAGCTGGGGGTCAGTAGCTATCTCCAGAAGCAAGAGTTTGGCAAATGATCGACATCAGGTTGGCCACCCGACCCGCGAGCCAACCCTCACGTCTCTAGTGCCCCGGTATCCCTAGTGGCCGCTTCGCGGCCATAAGTCCCCCATCCTACCGGTCCTTTCGTGCTTTTTCCTCCTTTCATTATCCTTGCCATAGCAGTCCTTTTCGTGTACTTACACCATCTTTCTCGGTTCTTATATGCACCTGTCCTCCTTTATACCACAGCGGCGCGACACGAGGCTGAGTTGAATCATCAGGTAGCCTACTGTTATCAGATTTTGAAGCTCAGAGAGAACATCAGTGTCGTTCCCCTGGTTTTCAGCCAAACAGCATGAAGTACATTTGGAATACCCCTTATTAAATCACAAACCGCATACCTAAGCCTCGAGAGCGCTGTGGACGGCCGGTAGTCAGTGGTTGTTTACTGTACTGGCGAGAGAAGAGCGTCGCTTACGTAAAAGCGACAGGCGCTGAAGCTTGCAGCTATTTGACACTCATGTCCCGACGCAGATATTGGTGAACGTCGCCGGCCGCATACCATTTATATCACACCAATAAGTCGTCATCTTCAATTCCTGCTGCCGTAAGCTCTTGATTAGAATGTACGTCTTGAACGTCTAAAGTGCATATACTGGGTCAATGCAACGATTGTAAAGTGCGCGACATGCAGATCCATCCAAGCAAACAATCACGTAATCTTCCCACGACTTATTGGGATATGTAAACTGGCCGAGCGACGGCTAGAACAGTTATAATCAAAAGGGAAGTCGGAGTATGAAGTCGTGTAGAATTAACGAGGTCTGATGTCTTTCGATTTCCCGCCTTGGTGCTTGAGCGCCGTGGGGAAGCCTTGGGCTGGCTGGGTCATGTGATGACATGAAGCCCATTCCGTGTCCTTCGCTGACTAAATGCGGTCATTTGATTTATTGTTCCGGTACTTGACACTCGAATAGCCTCGAAACGGCGCAAAATGACAACAAAACCGCAACATCACACCTTATCAATATTGCTTTACTACATCTTCCAGCTCTTAGTTCTCCCATAGACACTCTAGCCGTCTCTCGGCCAGTTAACATATCCCAATAAGTCGTGGGAAGATTACGTGATTGTTTGCTTGGATGGATCTGCATGTCGCGCACCTTATTACATAACATAAATATAAAACCCATACATGTGTAAGCAAGAGGCGCCGCATAAGAAACAATAAAAGATACAATGAATACGAAAGATGGAACGAATCGCTAGACTATTCTAGCGACTCACATAGATAAAGCGAAGGTCTACTGACCGTATGGAGTGATAGTTAGCGAGGGCACGCATATACGCTGCCCAAGCTTCGAATACACGTACCTCGTGTGTGCTCGCTAGAGTACCGGGTACTCTCGGGATTGATTTAGTATATAAGACTTATTGTAGTGTCCGTATTCATCGTACTTAGTTTACTCACGAATACACGATACTTAAGCTGGTCAACTCGTAGCCTAAGCTGCGACATCCTATCACCTTAATTATCGTTTACGCTGTTTACTAGGTGCGCTGGTAGGACTATTATATTACTAACTACACTCTGTACGTTACATATAGGAACCTTTCAGTCATTCGGCTAGCCGAGATTCTCGGCCTAACTCGGAGGCCCTACAACTGACTGCAGGACCGGACACTGGCACCGGTGCGGCCTGTCGGTCAACGTACACCTCCAGCTAGTACTGGGGGACGTTATAATCGCCATAAGCGGTACAAGGGTAGTTGGATCTCCGAGTCGCGAGAGCGACTAGCGGGTTGGGTGGGCCTAAACCAGCCGATGTGTCGTGCCAACGGGATTGTGGGTACGCAAAGACACGATGCGCAACGTCGGCCGCCTCCACGATACATCCTGGACAAGCGCATGTCCTCATCTAATATACTAGGTGTATCTCCGCCGGCTCTGTTGCACCGTTTCACTTAAACCAGTAGCTAATGAGTGTATTTAAGCTGAGGCAGACCTCAAAATATACTTTATTGCCAATTGACTCACAAAAAAGCCTAATCTGATGCAGAAAAGACATAAATCAGGGATTTCTAGATAGAGTGTTTATATTCCCAAATAAGGAAACTCCTGTCCCCCGTCGTCGACACGCGCTGGGACAAGGGACATTGGAAATTCAGAAAGTCACGTCGCCGCCGGCTGGGACCGGGACCGACGTTCTTCTCTCGCCAGTACAGTAATAACATCGCCAGTGGTTGGCCCAACACGTGACCTTGGCCCAAACAAGACCAATAACCATCCCCCTGCTCAAGCGTGCTACGAACACGGCCACCGCTGTAATCATCTCGGGTCTATCGACTTTAATACTCTCAATTGGTTGCCATGTCCTCTCCAATGGTACTAGATGCTGAAACATCCGACGACTCATTCAATGCCGAGTTCGACCAAAAGGTTCATCGAGCGATAGAAGAGCACAAGCAAAATTCTCGTGCATTTTCATCACCACAAGTTATCAGTTATAAGGACACTCTCAATCTCTTGAGAATTCTCCTGAAAGTTCGACTTGGACCATGCAAGATCGATCCAGTAGCGTATCTGGCCAATCACATAGACGGAGAGGCTTTGGCAGAGCGTCTCCAAGCGGCATATGCGAAAGGATCGTTTGCGGAGCTAATCCATGACCGTACGTTATCGTTCTAAAGCTGTTTGATACGGGTTGGATATATATCGCATACTTGCAGATGATATGCCACTGGCGTTTCGTGAGGGACCTTCTGGGATAAGTCCGAGTAGTAGCGGTAGTATGTATAGGCATTGTACCTGTGGCCCTTTCACTTATAACGGCCGCCTACATCTTAAAAAAGCCTTTGAAGACCCCTTTATTGGGTATATAGATAAAGTATTCATTGAGACCTTGAATCGATACCGTGTATCGTATCCAACGGATTTAGCCAGCCGACCTTATAATTGGTCCATCTCGGTTGTCCAGTCGTCCGGAACAGGGAAATCAAGGATGGCACAAGAGGCCGCGAACACAGTTTTCACCATCCCGATGAACCTACGTACCGATTTAGGCCCCGGCTACAAGAAGAGTAGGAGCTTAAAAGTTTGACTTAATTGTTTTGACGGACCGTTGCTACAGCGTTCCCTCCTCCTGACCCTGTCATCCGGAAGTATTTCGAGGACATAAAGAGATACAGCAATGAACGACAAAAAGCAGACTATGCGCTCCTGCTACAAGCTCTTTTCGATACAGCCGCGCAACTGGTCCAGAAATTTTGGCCAGATACAAAAGGGTCCGAGTTGGCCCGCAAATGGGCCAGCTATCTCAACGAGGGGCAAACGGAGAGAGAGCCGGGAAAAAATAGAGCGCTGTTCTTATCTATGGCGGTCAATGAAGCGGAAGCAAGGACGGCTGGTGTGAGCTCGAGTGCGCTTTCAGCTTATGCCAGACACTCATAAATATCTTCTAGCTACTCTCAAGCAAAAGTCTCACAATTGACTCTCTGCAACAATCACTGAATAAAAGCTGCAAGGAGCCCGCCCAAATCGTGACTGATGGTTTTAGTCTACAGAAGAACGCGATATTCGTGTTGTTTGATGAAGCCCATATTCTTATTCAGGACCATGATACAACCAAGGATGGGGGAAACACGCCAAACGATCCGAATTATACGCCGAAAAACGCCGAAAATGAGTCCGATTACTTGGAGCCTGGCAAGGACCAAGCAAAAGATGCATTCGAGGTCGAACCAACTGCACCCAATCACTCTGCGTACCATAACCTTGGAACCACCTTATCGGTACTTTTCAACTGCCCGATCTTTTTCATTTTTATGTCAACAAATTCGCATATGGAGGGTTTTGCCCCTCCATCCCGTCACTATCCTTCTGACCGGGTTACCGATGGTACCCAGCTGATTCCTCCCTTCAACGAGTTGCCGTTTGACTTGTACCGAGATCAAGTATTACGCGAACTAGGCCCTCCAACGCTGACGAGCATGTGCAAGACAAAGACAATTGTTGCGTACGGGCGCCCCTTGTAAGTGTCAAGAACAACTGCGGGTCCAGCTTGACGAAAAAAGCTTCAATCAGGTGGTACTCTACACACAAAGCTTATCCAGACACGGACATCTTCAGCTTGGCCGTGGATAAGCTTGTTGCTGGCAACGTACCAGAGAGGCGGAAGGACGCAGGACTTGCAGCCGTGGATGTTCGTGTCGGAATCGTATTTGATGGGATCCATGGGGCCTCCCTCTACACCCAATCCCGGTTAGTCGCTTCACATATGCGTGTGGTTTACGCTGTTCCTCGACATAGAGGATACATGCACACCGGCTATTCCTCCGAGCCGATCCTGGCCGAGGCATCTGGGCGGCATTTCAAGGCACCTGGTCGTGATTCGTTCCCTTCCCAGGCGCCCAATATCACGTCCAGGGCGTGTAATGAAACGTTCGTTCCTCGCGGGGAACGGGGCGAACTTGTTGGTCGATTACTTGCCATATGTGCATACGAGGATGGCCTAGATATGTACTTTGAAAGCCACCCGCGACCTCCTGACGAGCAACCCCGTCACCATCATCCAATCCCGTTGCTCACATTCCTGAAATCGCTCTTCCGTCAGGGATATCATCGGTGTATACTGGACGCGAAACCTATTACGAATCGAAACGGTGCTATCACACTGATGGAAGCATTCTCAAAGTCCTTCGTGTTCTTTTCTCACTTTGCCCTTGCCCGCGACTCGGATATGCTAGGTAGCTACGGCCTAGCATCAGCGCTCATCCGAGGTATGGCCCTACAGGCTAAGGAGTGCCAACAATCTATCGACGCAGTTATCCCGATCCATATGGGTTCACTTACAGACCCAATCTCTCCCAAAACTACCTCGGCAATCAACTTGCAGTTCAAGAACCGCAAGAGGACCGAGGAATGCCATATTGATCGCACGGTAACTGTACCGGAAGCCGAAATGCCTACTATATCGATAGTTTTCGAACTTGGGGTCGACGACGAGGCACCGCGCTTCGTTGAGATCAAGAATCAACCCCTCCCAGAAACGCATGGAAGCGTACATCAATTGCATATCAACGACCGCCACTATCAGATTGTCGCGCATGGGTGCGATTCGACTGTGTTTGGTGCGATTCGGGCCGATGCGCAAGAGGATTACTTGGCAATTCTCCGAGGTGGAAGCATGAGAAAAGACTTCACGAGAGAGGAAAACTTAAAAGAACTAGATAGGTTAAACCCAGACTTTAGTGGTGTGCTTCAGAAGGAGCGCGATTCGTATTTGTTCTCAATGTAGCTTTGACATTCTCATTGACTGGAATCAGTACCACCAGAGTTCACTCGGGCTTTTCTGGACGCTGTCTGGGTGGGATCAGGCTGGGCAGGGCGGTCAGGATCGAACGGCAGCTGGTCATTCGTCATAGGAGGATCGACTGAATCGCCAATTGCCCGTCGATCCTTGCCCCACCGACCCATAACCTGCTCTTGACCATGACTACGACCGCCCCAGTCACCACAATAACCGAATGATAATTCCTCCAATTCATATTTATTGTTTCATTATCTAATTAGACTAAATACACATTATTTCACAAGAGATGGACGAAGAGAGGATGGAACTGGCAGCGACCGAGGCGAAACGAGTGGGTACGAGAGGGCGAAGAACTAGGCCACTAACCTTCACAAAGCGAGAAATTAGCATGTATAGACTGCCAAGACTCGATCTGAAGCCGTGTAAGTCTAATCGTTCCAAACTCAAGAAGAAGTTGCCTTCTTTTTTATATGGAACTTGGCTGGAGAAGACTGGTAAGCGCATCGCACGCATACATTTATACTTGGTCGCTCAACTTCCTCTGGCTAAGGAGGCATCCCGAACGACTCAGAAAATGTACGGTGATGGCGTGGGGTTGAAACTGAGCGAAAAATGTGAGTCTACATCCCATATTCGTGATCGAGCTCAGCAAACGACTAGTCGTACTACCGATGTTCATCGGCCATAATACTCCGATAGCCGTCTTCATTGTCTGTAAAATCTTCGTCTGCATCTAGCTTGATAGGAGCAGAGGGCGGAAGTATTGAACTAGAGTTACATTGGGCTCGCCAATGGTGCATCCACGGCTAATTTCGCGTGCACCACGTTGATACATTCCACGCTCCGTATTGTGACGTAAGGTGGCCATTCAGCTCTAGCCGGACCGTATACTGTAACTCGTTCACGAGAAGGAAGAGAAGGAATTTTATTTCGGCAGAAACATAAAATCTAGGACATCTTTTGAGAATCGATAACAAACCCAAAGGCTCCTGCATGCGAATCCGTGAGAGTGTACCATACAGAAACGATCAGCGACGACCAAGGTACGACGCGTGTGTAATTCTCCCAATAACCACTTGGGTACTAAGCTGCCGTCATAGAGAATCGGTCAGCCTCTTGATAGTAGCCCAAGCAGTCTTGTATATGCCTTTACTAGTAGTTCGGAAAGGAGGGTCTTGATTGGCCTGTGTGAATTATTGTAAGCATCGTTGTCGAAAGTTAGACTTTAACTGACTTCGCATGTGACGTCTGATGTAGGAGAAGTACCATTCATAAAGTATTTACGCAATATCAGAGATGTGCTAATATAATGTCAAGCAACGAACATATCTGTAGCAAGCTACTTGCCATGTATCTTTTTCGAGATCTTGATTCCAAGAAGCCAGGTGCTAGAAAGTTTGGTTCACCATGCAGGTACAATGATTTCCATGGATAGCACTACTTACACCATTTGCCATTCGTCTTATCAAGATAGCCTTGCCTTCAAACGCATGGGCAACTTTTTGGGCCGACTCGTACGGTGTCACTGAATCAACTGAGTTTCCTAAATAAGATTCGTTTAACGCAATATGCTGCATACTACGACAAAGACGCACCAATGACTAAGATGGGCTCAGAGTCTGGTGATCTTTTGTTCCATGGGCCAGCGTATCTCTCTACAGCTCTGTAAGGCCACTTATGGCAGTAGAGTCCCCCCTGGGAGACCGGTTCAGAAACAAAAATGAGGACACATAGTATAATTTCGGTATACGTACCTCTCCCCATGCGGGCCCGACTGTTGTAATGCGTCAACTCTGCAGTCGAAGCCATTGGATTGACTTACATATCGGGGCAACATTCTCGGCAACTCTAACAAGTTCTTTGAACATATCCTCGGTCTCCACGTTGCCGGAATCCGATGCGTCTCCACAGGTTATGGCTTGGAAGGCATACGATGGAACACTTTGGTAGGATGAGAAGCTATTGAACGCTTGCCGTACGCGATCTATAACTCCGGTCGGGTTGATCCAGCTTCGACCCTCAGCTTCAGCCGATTTTAGGGTCGAGCGGTGATTGTAGAGTTTTTGAGATAGTTTATCCCATTCGGATGGACACGGAAGATGGTCCAGAATGTCCTCTATGTTACTGGATGAGTAACTCGGGTAACGGAGTGGAATGGAGTGCTCACTGCGAATCTCAGCCGAACTAGTCTTTGATTTGCTGCCCCTTTGTTTTTTGTGATTATATGCTAGCTATTCAATCGATTCGTGAGCCACATAAGACCAACTTGGGTGTAGTTAACCCACCGTAATCATGGATTGAATGCTGTTCAGAAGTTCATCCTCATTTTTCATTCCTTTAGCATAGGAACAAGAGTCGCTTTCCACGCATTCAGACGCAAACTTCCCCAACATCGCGTCAAGGTGTGTTGCCGTGACGGACCAAGACTATTGAAGCACTCAGTATTCAACTCTCATTAAGAAATATCTTAATCACCTCATGAGCCGGTTTATTCGCCCAATACTCTGGATCTACGACACCTTCCAGAACCACGCGTCCTGCGCGATCCGGGAACACTGGAATATCTCAGTTACTGAAAATAGTACATTATCGAAGGTACGTACTATTGACAAGGTAAAGCCCAATTAGAGTGCCGTATCTATGGGTGATTTGTGGCTCATAAACCATCTCCATTGGTCAACGTGCGATGAACTTACGAGAATCCCCAGTAGTTTATCTTGCCAGTTGAGTCGGAACCTCCAAGAGCGTTGTGGATAGCAATCATGTCCCGCACCGTGGCCGCTGTGCCTACGTAAGGAAGTGTGGTATCGACCCGTTGTTTGCACATCTCTCCAAGTTGCGAAAGAGTTTGGTCCGCAGGTTGGGCTAGACGAAGAAACTCCTCGATGTCGGCTTGAGATTCAAACTTGCCTGGTGCTTCAAGACCTGGGTGAAGCACAGAATCCTCCCAAAATGCGGATTCTTCCTGTTCGCTAGCGAAACAATCAGCTTGCGGTACCGATGATGGCACGCCACGGGGATCCCAACCTGCGCGAGGGGATAGTTAATAGACCGGCCTATCGATAGGTGGTAAGGTATGCTTACTAATAATATCATAGTACCCCTCAGTGATTGCTTGCAGGGTACGTTTGTTCTTGGAAAGCCCATCGACCCCACCGATGCCTTTGAGCAATTTGTTGTGAGTATCCGACGGAGTGGCCTGCCGTTGCCAATAAAAACACACCTGGCCCTCCAAAGTTCATGAAAATCGATCCGCGCTTAGGATTTTGTCTCGCCGGGAGTTTTGCCACGTGAAGCTCGAATGTACGGTCGGGTGCCGAAGGATTTTGGTAATCAAAAGGTACAACCAGTTTAGCGCATTTAAGACTAGAGGAGATTGAGCACGTCTTCCAGGTGAGCGTTTTCGAGTTTGCGATCGATTCGCTCGAGGCACTGGCCGAGTGAGCATGAGGGATGATTGCAGCCAGCGCCACACTATGAATAATAGTATGGAATAGTTTCATGAAAATGGAGCGAAAGTATAGAAGCGTATGCAGTGCTATGAGGGCAGAAACCCGAGTGAGTCTGCCGGTTTTCCCGTATTATTGAAGGACTTGTGGTACTTGATAGCACCTTTTAAGAGCATCCCCCAGACACTCGATCAGCCATCTGCGCTCAACCGACTCGGGCACTCTGGCTCCGTGACGACTTACATAAAATCGACGAGAGTCTCGAACAGACGTTTATCATGGGTGCCTATGCGCATTTGTCCTATTAGCGATCACGCTGCGTCAAGCATAAAGGAATCTCCTCGTGTACCCGCTCCCATCAAGTCCCGGCCAGGTCTCGACGAAGCTTGTCCTAATAGGACCTAATTTCAGGGTTCGGCGTGTCAAGTCCTGCCAGACCGACGAAATCATACGCCTCGTGACTCGCGGACCTCCTCTTCCGAGTGCGGACGCTGGCCCTCCGCGAGACTCATACGATCATGTCACCCCAAATCTTGCCTGTCGTACGTCAAGTACTATGCACTGGCAGGCGGGCAACGTGCATCGAGATTACTGTTGTACTGATTTTTCGGCCTGGAGCCAACCTGGGATCGTCTATATAAACCAACAGATGAATGGCCAGAGTCTCAGCATCTTTTCGCTGCAGCTCCCGCATCGCGCACTCACCCTCGATCGGACCGACCAACCCGAATAGAAAATCACCAAATCATTTTTCGCCATGGGACTTTATGACGTTGGCCACGATGACACTGCTTCCGTCTTTTGGATGAACGCCGCCCGCATCATCGACGAGTACCACGCGCGCCTGGTCAAGGGCGGTCTCCCGCCAACAGAGCAAACCAAGGCCATCGATAACCTCCCAGAAGTCAAGCGCATCGCAATCATTGGAGGAGGCGTGTCGGGTTTGCATGCGGCGATGAAGCTCGGTACCAAATACAAAGTCGACGTATACGAGGCAGCCGATCGTGTTGGCGGCCGGCTTTTCACCTATGACTTCAAGAACGGAAACGAATGGGACTATTTTGTTTGTGTTATTACCATGTTTCGCGTTGCCGTACTCATTTCTCTCTCAGGATGTAGGCGCGATGCGATTCCCGGATACCACGGTCATGAAGACGACATACGACCTCTTTGATGAGCTTGGTCTTCCGCTTCTTGACTATCATATGTCGACCAAAGAATCCTTCTTGTACTACAACGGCATTCGGATCAAGCGCAAGGACTTTCAGAATCAGGATTTTGGCGCTCGTGTTAGTCAAGGCGGCAACGTTCCGGACGAATGGGCAAAAATCGGCTACAACAAGCTGATGGACAACGTTTGCGCACGATGGGTTCACGCTCTTCGTACCGACCACAAAAAATACTTCCCGAAGCTGCTGGAGTACGACGAACATTCCACTCGAAGCCTTATGGCGTTCGTCACGTTCCCCGAAGTCAAGGACCCGATTACTGGAGAAGTACTTTTCGAAGCGAAGCCGAAGTACCCGACGGAGGTCATCAACTGGCTGGAAACCATGACTTTCTCGGCTGGCTGGTTCGACCGTGCTTTCGTGTGAGTTTAGCTTTTTCATATCGCAAGCTGGTGGACTCAAGTAAAATCAAGTGAAACTATTCTCGAATTGTACGCATTTGCCGACGGCCTGCCGGACACCAAGTGGCGATGTGTTAGGCGAGTCGTCCTTCGAAGCGTCCCAGGAATCATAACTAACGCATATCAACAGACACGGCTCCCAGAGGATTACTGATGCTATGAAGCTGAAACTGGAGACTGACGAAACATACAAGGAGAACGTTACGATCCACCTCTCCCATCAGGTTACGTCGGTGGTTTATAATCGCGACCTGGGCGAATTGACGATCTCTGGCAAGCGTCGTCCAACACCTGAATCACCAGATCCTACCCCATTCGAAGTCGAGGAGAAGTATTCTCAGGTCATTTTGGCTGTTTCGCCTCAGGTGATGCGGTACATGGATCTCAAGACCTGCCGACTCGACTATACTCAGCGCAGCGCACTCTTGATGCTCTCTCCTGGTCCATCTACCAAAGTGGGAATCAAGTTTACGAAGAACTGGTGGAAGGAATTGGGTATCGTTGGCGGACAGAGCCAAACGGATCTACCAGTGCGGACTGTGGTGTATCCTTCGTATGGGGATGGCGAGTCGACGGTTCTCATCGCGAGTTATTGCTGGAGTAAGTTCCCAAATCCCACGTATACTAAGCCTCGACTAATGATATTCCCTATAGCCCAGGACGCTGCTAGCATGGGTGCTCTGATGCAAGGAGAAAAGACGTTCGACGAGGAGCGACTGAAAGTTGCTATGCTACGTGATCTCACGGAGGTCCATGGCCTCGAGCCCGGGTACTTGGATAGCCTCTACGATGGCATGTTTCCGTTTGACTGGGCTCACAACCCGACTACGATGGGTAAATCGTTTTATAGCCTGCCGGAAGTGTTAAGCTGACGGGTCTTCCAGGCGCCTACGCATTTTTCGGCCCGGGACAATTCAAGTCGTTGTTCGCGAGCATGACTCGACCCGCAGCCGACTTGCGACTTCACTTCGCAGGAGAAGCGATCAGCACCTGCCATGCGTAAGCATCGTTCTCCGAATTCTGAGCCATGTATTAATAACCCTTCAAACAGATGGGTTGCTGGAGCGTTAGAAAGTGCCAATCGGGTTGCCGGACAGATCGATCCTTCCGAATATTTGGCCGAACAGCCGGGGAGCATGCATGAAATTCCGCATGGGAAGTCTGAAAAAGACTACCCAGTTCTCCTGGGTAGGAACCTGCTCTTGAAGCAGATGAGCATAAGCAACTACTTGCAAGAGCGCGAATTCGCCACGGCGTAAATAGCGAACGATTCTGGTAGAAAAGATGATTGGTACTCAATAGCGCTAAATGTAAATTAGACTATATATGAACGAGCAATCCTTGCCTATGTGGCGAACGAGTCGAATTTGCCAAGTATAGAAATAGTGATTTAAGCCCAATCAAAGAACGCTTCAGCCAGGAAGGGCTGCTGTCTGCAAGCTACTTATCCTCGAGCACAGTGGCTCCAATCCGCTTTGCGCAAGGGAACGATAAGTAAGCGGCCAAAGGTCACATTGCATGACACACCCGCACCTCTCGCCTTTTGATTCCGCCAACAGGTCATATCTCCGCACCACTATAACGATTTAGTGTATGGGTTTTACAAAAGTTCTAGTTCAGTGGCTTTGTTCTTGCGAGTCGTCCAAATTCACAGGTTTGAATTTTATATAACGGTGTCTTTATCCTAATTTTTGTAACCAAATCCGTTCGCTAAGTCCAGCATACTGGGCCTTCGCTCTATCCATGCTACTCAATGCGGTGCTCATATTCCATGGTATGCTATATATGCTGCTTGCGGCAGTAACGATGGCAAGAGTGTGTGCCGATGCGTGCCTCATGACCAAGCCCTGGGACTCCTCACTTTTTGATGGGACAATTCCGGGGGGAGATCCTAGCGTAGCAAGGTGGCTGGGCCTAGTTTTCTTTATTACAATTTTGAATATTCATATAAGCTGGACAATTCCCCCCAACGTCCAATATTATCTTTACCGGACCTGGAAGCGGCCATAGTTCACAAGGGGTGTAGCTGAAATTGCTATCCTGTGGACGTGCTGTGGGCAAGCCTCATTTGCGTTGTTCAGACCACAGTGCCTTCAGGACGTGAGATGAAATAGACCTGAGCTTCAGGCACGTCGTGCAATCGGACGGCGATACCAATTTTGGGAGCAAAATGATCACTTGGCCCCGGCTATACCAGTTACGGGACGATCAGCTGTGCCCTGTCGAAGCCTTCCACGATTCTTTGACGTCGACCTTTACTTTACCCAACGAAAGACCTCGAACAGCCACCACAATCTAGACCAGCCAATGCCGTTGTCATTCACTGGCTCGCCAAGCGCCCTCATCTGAACCAATCGATGAGCAAGGTCTGAGGCTGTTTGGCAGCACTGCAGAGGTGGTCTGTCCTTCGAAGTATCAACCCGCTTTATAACCGACTGGGAGCGTGAATAAAGTCATTCTCCTTCTACCTTGGCCCCGTATGAAGCTGTTTGACCGCGCGTTTAGGATAGGCTCATACACTAAAGGCGATTTAGCGAGCGAAACCCCACAGGTAGACTTTCTCAAATACATCACTGCAAATGCTGAAAATTTGCTAGACGAATGGAAGACCTATTCAAGAAACTAGGTCCGCTCGAGCCGAAGCGACTACTTCCGCAAGAACTGAAACCCAGACTATGAACTGTTCTTGTAAGTTCTCTACCGGCTGTGGCGAAGTGCACCAACTGGATCATGCTATCGTACATACAGCCGAGTGGGTAGTTGCTCCAGGTGCTATGGCGCTGAGTAATCCTCGTTCTTTTGTTCCGGATAAGGAATCTCCGCGTACACTACATGGTCGGCCTTCAACTGATTCAACGGGAGACATGTCATCTCTTTGGAAGATTGGTATGATTCTGCGTTAGCTCTGGACATGCCTGCTAACCCTAATCGACTTTTAGGGCCACCCACCCATATTTCCCCAAATTGGACATTTAGCAAATATAGCGGACCCCCGTCCTCAACCCAGAGCGCACCTGAGCTTCTGCCACATCCCATCTATCCTGCGCATCATCAGACGGCTATCGAATCAGGTCTCTTTCCTACGAGCTCACTGGAAGCACCGTTTCCATTACCGACAGATGGACCAGGAGATAGGGGATGCGGTGACCTTCAAGATGCGGCCGTGGATGCGATGCTTTCATCGCTTTCCATTGCATCTACCACGGCTGCTAAAGATGCTGTGATCCCCTTCCATTCCACTGAGTCATTTCCGCGATACTTTTCGGAATTGCCCCGACCTAGCCGCTGCCTCATGATTATTGTATTGGGGATTAAAGACGAATTGGACCCCCAGACCCCTGGTTGGAACAACAGTATACAATCTGTTGGGAATTTCGGAGTCATGCAAAGCAGTGTTGGTGACTTGAGGTCAAGCTTTCAGCAGCAGGAATATGCAGTCTCAATAGTGGGCGGGGATACGAGTTCACCTGACAAGATCCTTGACACGCTTGCTAGATTCTTGAGCACGGCACACGCGGGTGACGTGCGTGCAATTGCTCTCCTGGGCAGGCCTTCAACAGCTCCAGAAAGCGAGCTTCCTTTAAAATCTACTGGAACACCTTTTGGCGAAGCATGGACTCAAACCATCCAACAATATGCGATGACGGGAACTATTGTCATGTCGATAACTGCTATAGACAACGCAGCAAGCCTTGTGGTTCCGGGTGGCCAAATTGTGGACGATAAATCCCGGCAGGAAATAATTGAAATCACACACTTAAAGGCACCCCTTATCATAAACTTGGCTTCTTGCGGGCACGGTGAACAATCGTATGGAACTCTGATTCGCGGCCAGAACTTGCAACACAGGGATCACTTCATAAATGCTCTAACGGCAAGCCTTATGGAGCCTCACGTCCGAACATGGCCATCGTTTGCGCAAACCTTCAGAGATTGCTTTGTGTCCGATCGAGTAACTCATTCGAGGGCGGTATGTGGAGGATCCCTTGGTTGGCTAACGGGACACCCTCAAAATCCGATATTCACTGTCTCAGATGACTACCTGCCGGTGAGGCCATTCATGTCTCATAGATGGATTTCAAATCGTTCTAAGAAGCCCATACCAGGAGTGGCGTCATTTATTTCCAGTAGCTAAAGAGGTGAGAGACATGAAGCCCTTGCACTATATTCGACCTAACTTCAGCCTAGCATGCTCCTCGCATGGTGGGAGCGGCAAATGACTTTGCATCATCCGGCACTTCACTATTGGATTATTCACGCGTGAATTTGTGCGAAACGGACACATTCAGAGCTAGTGGACTATACGTATGCGCTTCAGAGGGGTCGCTACCACCATGTAATGCACCTTTTGCCAGGAGATATTCACTGACTTCCGGCAGATGGGTAAGTTCCATCCTAGCGTTATTTACAAACATAAACCTGCAAACCTATGTAGAGCACGACAGCTAGGGCCTCAGTAATATCCCGCACATCTGTATGTTTGACATATGCTTATCTACTACTTCACTTCTGACCCCATGACGTTGCCTCACACTCAGGGTGCCGCCATGATTGTTGATCGCCTCGTTGACTCAGGATGTATTGATATAACAAGCCACCTGGATCTCAAGTTGTGCGACAACTTTCCGGTCTATCGCGGTGAATGTTGCGACGTGTACAGGGGAGTGCTAAAAGGAGGCAGAAAAGTGGCCATCAAATGCTCGAGGGTATTCTTCAACCCCGAACAAGATGGCGTACTTCTCAAGGTATGAAATGGTTCACAGGATTATTCAAGGAGTATTAACCAGTCGTAGAATATCGCTCGAGAGTTGTATGCTTGGTCCAAATTGAATCACCCCAATATCCTGGAACTCACCGGACTGTCGAATTTCCGAGGGGCACTTGCGATTGTGACCCCTTGGATGGAGAATGGAACATTATCTAATTATATGCTGAAAGAGCAGGTCAACGCTTATCAGCTAGTGAGTTTATCGTGTCCCATCATCGTGCGCCTAAAATATTTAAGGTTCTTTCTTCTCTTCTAGTGTGTGCAAATAGCAGCCGGTTTAGCACACGTGCATAGAGCGAATATCGTAAGTCTAATCCAGACGTGTATCGATAAGGCTCTGAAACCAACTTTGAACGTGGTACAGGTCCATGGAGATATTAAAGGGGTAAGTAATGAGATATACGCTACCGATCAAATATTGATATATCCCGTGCAGTCTAATGTGGTCATTTCAGCATCAGGCGTAGCGAAGTTGATAGATTTCGGTAACACGGTCATAAAAAACTATGCTGTGCAGTTCACGAGCACATCGACACCTAATCCCAAGATGACTATACGTTGGGCAGTGAGTCAATCGATTTTATGGTTAGGTCCATGAGGCGATTCCTCCTTTTAGGCCCCAGAGTTGATTAGGGGAGAGAGCAAGCAAACGAAACAGAGCGACGTTTATGCGCTTGGAATGGTAAGTGTATGACAAAGAGCTACGACCCGTAGGCTGATTAAAGACTCTAGACATTTCTTGTGGGTGGAGCATTCCATTAATTGACAGTACATAGTATGTTCACCATGTGTTAGGAGATCGTAACTGGAAGGATTCCGTTTCATAATATTCAGCTAGATGAAGGGGTGTACTGGGCCGTTGGTCTCGATGGAAGAACCCCAGGCCGTCCGAAGGAACTAAATCAAATGGAGTCGGTGAGAGCGAAACTACTCTGGAAAATGATGGTTCGGTGCTGGGACCACCAAGCTTCCAAACGTCCGACCAGCGCTTGGCTAGAGGAAAGAGTAGGTTCTCCTTCATCTGAGTCATAAGATCCTTATCACGACCTTTCACACCTAGCTTACATTAATCGAGGAAAACCAAGCTCTTCGAATCGAAGGATTCTCCGAAGCAGATGAGATTGCTTTCTACCCCGCCGAGCCTGTGGTTGGCGGTTCGAGATTATCCCGTTCGCGCCGTGCACTTATCAAGTTTTCTGCGCGTGGTTTGAACTTGAGGAAAAAATGGGCCTGAAAGGTGATGAGATAGGATTCAAGCGCTCGTGGCATTCTAAGTGATGCGATTTTCTTATGATACCCTGTGTACGGACATGTAACTACTTGTACTTTTATGGACTTTCGATTCGTTTTGCCTCTTCTTTTTCGTTCTGTCTTCCACTTTTTCGGTTTTTGTGGATTTGGCAAATTAATTCGACTCATCATCATTCAATACACGCATACAACCATCTCTGCTCTAGTCTTTGTACAGATCTGTTTTCCAACCCAACTCTTCGGTCTTTGCACCCCCCTCGCGACCATTTAACCTGGCCTGATCGCACTCCTTGAACTCTTGCAACGCAGCCCACGCTCGTCCAGTCGCGATACTCTCTCTGGCCATCTGCACACCCGTTGGGTAATCCGCTGCCAGACCCGCAACGACGAGTAGAGCCGACGCATTCAATAAGACGAAATCCAGAATCGCCTGTCGGTTCATCTTTGATTCGGTTGACGTAGTATTGGAAGTAGTCGTAATTGGGGGTGGAACGGATGATGTAGGTGGGACGAAGGCCGGAGAGGAAGGATCGAGCATGTCGATGAGGATTTGAGCGTTTTCTTCGGGTGATCCGCCTGCTACGGTGCTCAGAGGATGGGTTTTGAGTTCGAAATGAGATGGGTGGAGGGAAGTCGTCGTGATATCCCCGTTATCGAGAGACCAGGCCTATTCGTATGGGCTCGTACATGAATAATTGCTTATCTCGACCGAACGTGAACTCACCCAAGTCCCACCGGCGATACTAATTTCGTCTAGATTCTCCATCCCACACACGACCAGAGCCTTTTGTACACCCATCCCTCTTAGAGCTTCGGCAAACACTGGTCCAAGTTCTCTGGTATATACCCCCAAAATCATCCGACTCGGTTTGGCCGGATTGACGAGCGGACCGAGAACGTTGAAGACTGTACGAAACGGAAGTGCTTTACGAATGGGTGCAAGGGATGTGAGTGCTGGATGATGATGTGCCGCGAGGAGAAAAGTGAATGGGCGGTTGGGAAGAGGGGGAGATGATGGTGGAGGTGGTGTGAGTGGACATCCGAGTGCGAGGAGAATGTCGGCTGAACCCGAGGAAGACGTTGATGCTTTATTTCCGTGCTGGTAGGGCATAAGTCTTCATGTCATACCTCAATTATATATATTGACTCACCTTGACCACTCTGGCCCCTGCGCCAGCAGCAACAATCGCAGCCGTTGTCGAAACATTAAACGTATTATGCCCATCCCCTCCAGTCCCGACAATATCGACCGCAGGCACATCCGGTTCCTCTAGAGGCACATGAACCGCATACTCGCGCATAATCTCTGCCGCAGCAGCCAAAGTCTCGGGCAAATGCTCAATCTTGGACGACTTGAGCGCAGCCAAAAACGCTCCAGCCTGTGCAGGAAGCACACATCCCGTCGTAGCAAGGTGGCGCATAGACAAACGAGTATCATCCGGTGTAAATTTACCTGGAGTGTTGATAAGTTTGAGCAACAGCGGCTTGAACGTGTCCGAGCTCATGGTGAGAACCGACTCGGCGGTCGACGTGGCAGCAACCAAAGCAGTCATCCCCAAAGTGCAAAGAGACAATAAGCTCGAGAGACAGTCAGAGGGGTATATATATGCTAGCACCCAGGCACGGACGAGACAATAAGACCCAGTGAAGATCTCAGATTCGGTTCCAAGGACCGAAACGTAAGAGTCAAATCGAATGTCTCGGTCGATCACGTGTCATCGGCGCCAACCGGATGTGGCGGTGCTAACGATTTGCCTCCCACACCCGCTCCTAATCCCTAATCCTCCTATTGTCTAAAGATGCACGCCTCGCTCGTCCGTCGCTCGCTCAAGACGCTTATCCCACCCAAGATTGCCACCCCAGGCACGGTCGTAAGTTTTCCCTGATTTATGCGAGTTTAATTAGGGTTAATGATGAGGATGTGATAGTCGGGCGGAAACGCAGCGAGCATGGCGACTGTCGTCGACTTTTACTCCAAGCTGCCCAAGGGCCCTGCACCACCGAGCGGAGGAGGCATCAAAGGCCGATACTTTGACGGAAAGAATGCGTCAGGCGTACCTCTCGTCGTCGCCATTGTCTCGCTCTTTGGTCTAGGCTACACGATCGATTACAACAGTGCGTATTGTCTTCGATATTGTAGTTCCGGCGTAGCTGATTGTTATTGTGTCTCTGCTGTGCGCGATTCTGTTTCGGTTACTAGTGCACCTGAGTGAGTCTTGTTCAAGTTCGGTCATATCGGGTACAACTGACCTGGACCGCGTTTGCAGAGCACCACAAGAACAACCACCACTAGAGGCTGGACGGATGCTTAGAGGCTGTCAGGGGTATATTCGTTCCTGTGCCGTTAAAATCACCAATATAAACCGATTTGTTCATCCCGTTGAGCGATCAGCGTCACGCCCCCAAGTTGATCATCGCAGCAAGCTCGGTATCTATAAATCCGCTATCGAACATTTCACTTGATCAGTCCCATGAAGTAAACGAATGACATCCGCACACCCGGGCGTGAATAGCAGAATATTATGATAGACAGGCGTGTGTGGTTAAATGGGTCGAGAGAAAAAAAGATAAACAAAACGGGAGAAAGGAAAGTTCAGAGCAACCAGCAAATCCACAAATGTCCGTCCGCCCCAACTCCATCATCTAAAAACCTTCTCCTTCTCTAAGCCGCGACCGTCAAGTTCACGCTCAACTCCCGAGTCGGCAACATCTGGGGAGGATCATAAGACTGGAACATCGGCGCGAGCGGAGCGCCGTCAAAGCGGAACAGGTGCAACTTGGGTCCAAACACTGGGTCGCGGAAGATGCGCCATTGAGCCATGTACTCGGTTTGGTTGTAGAGGGTGATGACATTCGAGACGGCTGCGCACGGGTCCTGAACCTGGATGCGGCCGTCTTTGCCGAAGGGGGTGAGGGTGATGGAGCCGTTGGAATTGAGCTCATAAGTGCCGTGTTGGAAGATGACGATTCCCTTGATGCAGTTGGGCTGTGTGCCGTTGCCTTCGAAGCGGTAGAGCGCCTGCTCCCAGAAACCGTCGTCGGTGCTATTGACCGAGTTTAGCCTGCCGCCAACGACGTAAACGAAAAAGCGACATACAAAGAATAGGAAATGCCGGCCGTGGAGGGATAGTTGAACGACGAGTTTAGGGGGTTTGCAAAGTTCTACCACGGTCAAACAAAATTAGCCAACCTCAACTTTTCCGTTTCTTTTCGTATACGCACAGGTCCAGTCTGAACATGCTGGGAACCAGAAGACCAAGTGCCTCGGATGGACGTCGCGTTGTGAATATTGTCGTAGACGATCTGCTCCTGGGCGAGGACAGCCAAGGGCGCAACAAACGCCGCAGCAAGTAGTCTCCACATCATCTTTGGTATGGGCAACGTCGGAGGAGAGGGCGCAGTGGACGAGCGGAAAGAAGTGGAGGGAAGTAAAAGAGGCGAAGATGTCACCGGCTGTGTTGTGGCGGGGCCAAGATAGCGACCAGCGTTTGCACGTGTTTGCTTACGTTGCCATGCGTGGATCGCGTCTGATTTTAGCTCGCGGGAGTGGAAGTTATGAGTATGGCTTGCTTTACTATACCAAAAACGCAAACGACTCAGGGGATGGGACAAGTGGAGAAACAATAGCCTTCGAAGGTTACACACACCAGCTCGGGAGTCGGCTGGGCGATGGACATAGCAAATCTTCAATCACTTGGATATCGTTAGAGTGTTACGTTAGCCCATGCACATACACGCATTTTCTGCCGTAAAGATCGCCCACATAAAACGGGAACTATAAAACAAGCTGCTACGCGATAAACATGTATACACCTTCGTCCCATACTCTAGCCTATATGCGTTTTCCTCTGATCGTATTACTACCCTCAGGTAGGACGCGAACATGCTCCCAGTTTCATGTTGCATTCATAACATGATTCTTCAACTAGGAATGTGCGGACGCTATTTCGACTATGAACGCTGACAGCTCGTGGAATTCACATGGATCAAGGAGAGATATTTTCGATGTAAATTGCTACCACCGTGTTCTTTCTTGGCTCAGAAGAAAGGGATTTGTACCGACCGATGTTTGAAGGTGATTCATATCTTTAAACGCGGGACGAGATCGCTCAGTTAATGTATAGCTCACTTCGAAGTGACTGTGTCAAAAGTTGGGCCAATCGGTCACGCGTGGAGTTCTCCCTTCAGGTTAGATGTTTCAACTAATTTATCTCACAAGTCGTTGTGGCTCCGCTATAAAATACTATAGCTGACTGGGAGGCGAGAAAAGTCGCCCCGAGCATGCTACACGTCACCGAATGTCTTTAAATGTCGACAATTCGTCTGTGGGCGTTGGGGTATGTCTAAGCCAGTTGCAGAGTTAGCGGCCCTCCGAGGGTGGCGAATCGCCGCCATATTTCGTTCAGAAATGCTTCAAGTGGAGCTCCGAGCCACTTAGTTTGGCCTATACGAGTTGCCGGCCAATGTATGTGATGCTTAAAGCAGGTTGTAGAGGTTCAAAATGCTGCGCTCTACTCATTTCATCTCATCCGGATTCCAAGTAATCTCACGGCTTGTGTCGAAAGTGCACTTTTGTTTTCGTTTCCGGACTGTCACTCCCCTTCCCGCTGATGCTACGTCATTGTTCTACTCGGATGGAGAAGATAGGAGCTTCACCATTGGTCCAGAGGCCAGTTCCTCCAGCTCCGGGCTGATCCGTCTTTCTCGCCTCCCGGTCAGCAACCCCACCACATTGACGGGCCGGCTGGCCCTCTCCAACTCATATTCTATCTCATGAGTCTAACACTAGGTAGATTCAATGTTGTAGTTCACGCAGTCTAAGTACTGTTACTGCCCAATATTGGGTTCGTTCTATAGCGACAAACTCGGGAAATTTCTCGCATCCCGGTCAGCTATAGTACTGCAAATCTTCATTCAATCTCACATACACCAGTATTTCATATTGGGGGATCGTACAGCGTAGCCGGCGGAGCTGCACGATAGGTGCCGAGGCAGGGAATAGCCTCGGCGCTTAGCGCACCCATCACGTGGTTTCACCAGTCTAGGCGCACATTGACGATTTCTCAATTCTTGCGTTCTCCAGATCATTTGCTGAGAACAATCAAATCCTCCGCGATGCGGTCAGCTTGGTCTCAGATGCGCTCTCTCGTCTAGGCCTCTCTTTCGAGCCCCCCAAGTCCGAGCTTGTTCATTTTGCGGCCAAGAAGGCAGACCTAGCAACCAACCCCGACCTATCCCTGAACCGCCTGGACGGTGGATCTCATATTGTTCGCGCCCTCCCATCTATGCGCTGGCTCGGCTTCTATCTAGACCGCCGCCTCAACTTCACGGATCATGTTAAAAAGATGGCTGCAAAGGGCCTCTCAGTTATAGCCAGTCTCCGCATCCTTGCCAATTGTGTGCGAGGTATTTCAGTCCTCCATGCCCGACACTTATACAAAGCCTGTGTTTTACCAATCCTCACGTACGGCTCACCCATATGGTACACCGGAGTTAAGCAGCAACGCCTCATCCAACCGCTCGTCCAGGCCCAAAATGTTGGCCTCAGGTGGCTGCTTGGTGCTTTTCGTACCTCACCAGTCCCTGCCATGGAGCACACGGCGTCGATCCTCCCCATCCCTCTCACCCTCAGGCGGCTCTCTGAGAACGCTGCCCACCGCCTCCGCACCCTCCCTGTTTCGTCTCAAGTCGCAAAACGACTCCCTGCAAGCTGGGGTACGCACGACAATCAGGTGCCTCACCCACGTCGCCCAAATCCTGACCAACCCACCATCATTTACCGACTTGCCGAACTTTCCCATACTGATGCTGAACCAATCCTGCCATACCTCAGCCCACCCTGGGAGCGGCCCCATCCTTGGGGCAATCGGCTAGTCGCCCACTTCCCTCCAGCTCAGCCAGTCGTGAAGCCCGTAACGCTCACATCCAGCAACCGAAGGCTCGCATCCGCTCTGTCGAGCAGGACGGGTCTCTGGTTTGCTTCACTGACGGATCCGAGCGCATACAGGCAGGTAGGAGCAGGGTAGGAGCAGGCCTGCACATCACACAGAACGGCCGAGAGTTAAAATCTCAATCTATCGGACTTGGCCGCAAATCTACGGTCTTCGATGCAGAAATGTGGGCCCTTGCGGTCGCCGCCCATGCTGCCAACAACCTGTCTTCCTCGTCCCGCCCACCTGCTCTTGTCTTCTTTACGGACAATATTGCAGCGGCCCAAACCATCTTCTCCCTGTCCCGCCACGCTGCCCAAGGCGCATCAATCATCTTCCGCAAGGCGGTCGATAACTTCCTCAATAAATACCCAGATTCCAAAGTCGAAATCTATTGGGTTGAGGGCCACTCCGGTATAGCAGGCAATGAGTGTGCAGACAAACTCGCTTTTCAGGGCGGCTTCGTCTCACCCACTCCTATATTCTGCCACTCCATCACTTGGGCCCGCGCTAGGTCAAAACACCTGGCCGTCAAAGACTGGGGTCGCATCTGGCTCAGCGGGCATCGATCCGAACACGTCAAACTCACCCTTCCCAAGCCGCCGTCTCTCAGGCCTCAGGTTGGCCTTAGGATCGGTGCGCCTCGCTCGGTCCACACTCGTTTGAACCAAATCATACTTGGTCATGGTTTCGTGGGCGAATACTATGACCGATTTCTGCAAAATGTGAATCCGTCATGCCCATGCGGTGAGGCTCGCGTTCAGTCTATAAAGCACGTTCTCGCAGAGTGTTGTCTCTATGAGGGGGTCCGGGATGCTCTTCGCCGTGTCTCTTCCTATTTCTCTTTCCCGCGCCTCTTTGGTTCAAAGAAAGGCCTCGCTGCTATTATTCACTTTCTTTCTCATTCCAACGCTTTTTCCAAGGACATCTAACTCTTGCTTGTGCTTAACCTGTTTTACATTATGTGCTTTGTCGTTTTTTTGGTGTTGCCTCGTTCTGTCCCGCGTTACCAGCCACCTCCCCGCCTTTGTTCTCCTCTTCTTTGATTACTTCGCGATGTGTACTGCTTTTTCCACCGAGCGGTTTGACCTTGTGTTCATGTAGCTCGTTAAATATGTATTTTTTTATTAAAAAAAAAGCACCCATCACGTGGCGAGGTTGTTGCGGTAGTCGCGACGACCTTGTTCACCCCAGCGCCGCTCCCCTCGCTTCTTTTGTCCCACCCACCATCCCAATCGAGATCCCGACGCCGACAGCGTCGGCTCTCCCATCCCATCCCTGCGAGTCGTATCGCAGGCTGGGAGTCCGGTCACACCCGTGCGCCTCCGGCGCACCGGGCGTCCCCCACTCTTACCGGAGGAGCTGACTCTATCGACAACCGAGCCCTGTTCATACATACTTGTATTACGTACTAAATACTTACACTCTCTATCTCCCATATATGCTAAGCGTGTGACGGCCCCAGCCTCAATGTCTAAGCCTCGGACTTGAACTACTTCCCTTGCAAATAGCTACTGGATGACTCCCGTAAGCGGTAAGGCTAACGCTTAGCTAGCAATTATAAGCCGTTTTCGGAAAGGTCATGCATCCATATATGCTCTGATCTTGTAATTTAGAATAATCTGGCTTCTCTTCCCCAGCATGGCTGATTTTTGAACGAGTCATCATCGAGGGATTTCACCGAGATTTCCTGACCTTGAGACAGGCATAGAATAGCCTAGCCCTACTTTAGCGCCTACGGGAAATCATCCACTAACACTCAACTGCAGTAAGAGATGTTTTTTCCCAAAAAGAATCAGGTATTCTTGTGCCGAATTTACTTCGGGGATCTGCTCAGTGCTACAAGGATGATCGACCAAATGCCGCTTGGAACATTGGACGATAATAGGTTGCAAGTCACGTGCTCAAGAGAAACATAGGCGTCAGCCATCGACCGCTAACTGGGATTTGATGGGCACTGGAAGGGTTCAAAATGGTGGTGTTCGCTATGTTTCTCGTCAACGAGAGGGAATTTGGAGAATCGCTCTAACAGAAAGCCGCGAAATGGGTTTGTCTACGCATTATTTTATTTTATTTTATTTTAATTAACTACTTAAAGGAAGGTGAGCGTGGGAACGCTTAGTCATATAGATTAAGCGCCCGTTCACGATGGATCCCGAAAGACCCACACCCGCCCCTAAAAGAGATGAATAAATGTACATATAATTGAATGATATATTAGAAGAACAAATACAGTTTGATTGAGGCTATAGAAAAATAGCTGATTGCTCACAGTAGTAGGTATCATGAGTTTACATGTTCAGGTAGAATTTTCGGGTTGGCTACAGTTTTTCGCCCCGATCTCGCTCATTTCTGGGCCGAATTCTTCGTGCAGCGGATCTTTCGAAAGCTCTCGACGAGGCGCACATCTTTTATTAATGAAGCGAAGCGAGCCCACGGTTAGATCGCGACCCCCGTGAAGACTCACTGTTCGTATTACAAATTTGTAATGGAGTCTATCACATAAGTCCCGGAGGCGTTTTCGCCGGCGGTTTGGTGCCAAAAAATCGGCCCACACAACATTGTGGGGAAGAAGAAATCAGGAACTACAATAGAGAACCATTAGCCCCACACCAAATAATTGATACAACCTTACTGTGAGTGGTTCTATGGGAACTGGGGGATCTAAATGCTGATTTGCATGTTGCAATCAGATTCAAAGACAGATTACAATCAGATCATTGCTGATTGCATATCCAGTTGGCTCTGACTATGTAAGTCACCCACTCTAAAGACTTCATAGATATAGATTGACTAATAAATGGTATTGCTGCCTATCAATAGGTCACAACCTACTACTCCTGAGCGCCATCGCTCTCAAGCACGTAATCAAGATCGGCTGCAACAGGAGCAAATTAGTCCTGATGCCAGACGTGCACCATCCAATGGGCCGCCCAATATCAATGTGCCTGAGCCGGCTCCTGCTGCTCCACCGTTAAATAACAGACAGATTGCACAACAACGACGGCGCCAGAGAGAGCGGGAGGCTGCAGCTGCTCAAGCAGCAAATAACCAGCAAGCTGTAAGTATGGGTTTAAATTTACCAGTATATCAAAATAAATAAGAGGTTCATTACAGCCTGCAGTCATACCTGTTGAAAATCCACATGTGGAGGAGGCACCTCTCGGCCACCTTCCCAGACAGATGGATCAGCCAATTTTTGCTAATCAAGGTCATGAACCGGTGTGTTGTTGACATAAGAATTCTTTAAGTAGAACTCCTAACTGACGTAATTGATTTTATAGAACATGCTACCACCTGCACTCCTGGATGATACAGCTGCTGCCCGAGCTACAGCAAAAGCTGCACGTCTCCAAGCCGTAACAAGACTCTCCCGGCAAGGCCGTCACAGCCTACAGTCCATGGATGTTCGCTGCCCAGATTGTAATGCTCTGCACTGGCAAGCTGAACGATTGGTGAACTCTGGCGCTGGGAACAACCGGTTTGGGAGCTGCTGCCGAAAAGGAAAAATTGACTTGCCACTCCCAAGGGCTCCTCCACGTTTGCTTCTGGAGCTCTTTACAAATTCACACCCACTCTCCGGAAACTTTTTTGCCAATATCCGCTCCCTCAATGCAGCTCTTGCATTCACATCCTTTGGCTCTGCCCAAGTTGCAGAATTTCCAGCAGGCAAAGGACCTTTTGTTTTCAAGATTGGGGGTGAGGTTTATCACCGTATGGGTGGCTTGGCTCCAGTGGCAGGCCAACAAGCTCAGTATGCTCACCTCTATGTGTATGATTCACATGAGGAAGCAGCTACAGTGCGCAGCAATAGGGTGGAGAATTCCCGTGTAGACCGAGGTCTTATGAGAGAGCTTACTGGGGTACTCCACACTACACATGGATATGCACAACTTTATCGGCATGCTTGGCAGAGACTCAATGCCGATGGTGTAGAGCAGCTCTCTGTAGTACTGCGCCAGCAGCGCAACCAGGACCCAAGGAGATATAATCTCCCAACTGGCAATGAAGTGGCTCTTATCATTCCAGATAATGCGGTTAATAAACAACGGGACATAGTACTATTCCGTCAGGATGGTACTCTAGAACGGCTGGACTCATGGAATCCAGCATATGCATGCTTGCACTATGTTTTATTCTATCCAAGGGGTGAACATGGATTCCAGCGCCATATTCCAATTCGAGGCGCACCATGGCGTGCTGGCCAACATCCAGTTGCCGCACAAAGGCAAGGGGACAGCGACCATGATGAAGACCCTGAAGACAATCTAGAGCCAGCTGGACGTCGAGGTCGCACATCAGTATCAGAGTTGGAGTACTACTCCTACCACCTGTTTCCCCGTGAAACATATACAGGTGATATGTTGCCTGCAGGGGATCTGAATTTTCACTTTGGCTCTATCTTCCGTGGTGGACGACTATTTCAGCAATTCTTAGTGGACATTTACGGGAACATTGATCAAAATCGATTGACATTTCTACGGAACAATCAAGATATACTGCGAGTAGAGTTATATGTTGGGCTCTGTGATGCTGCTCAAAATGACAATCTTGCTCTGGGCCAGCAGGTTGGCAGGGTAATTTTGCCATCTACATTCTATGGTGGACGCAGACAAATGATGGAGTCCTATCAGGATGCCATGGCCATCACTCGCTTGCTTGGTGCACCTCAGCTATTTATTACTATGACAGCAAACCCCAACTGGCCAGAGATTCAGAACTCCTTACTTCCAGGCCAAACTGCTTCTGATCGTCCAGATATTTGTGTCCGTGTCTTTGAACTCAAACGTAGAGAACTCATGAAGGATATTACCCAGAAAAAGGTTTTTGGGGTTTGCACAGCTCATGTCCATACCATTGAATTCCAGAAAAGAGGATTGCCTCACATGCACCTCTTGGTCTGGCTTGAACGTGCATCACATATTATTGAACCCTCTGATGTTGACGAAATAATTTCTGCTGAGCTGCCAGATCCTGTCGCTGAGCCTCAACTTTATCAGACAGTCTCAACATCCATGATGCATGGCCCATGTGGTCCTAACCACCCAGACTCAAGGTGCTGGGATGAGGCTCGCCAAATCTGTACAAAGGGGTATTGGCCACCAAAACCTTGGGCAAATGAAACCACCATGGTCAACGACTCATATCCTCAATACCGCCGAAGGAACCATGGACGAGTTGTTGTAAAACGTATCAATGGCCGTGATGTTCCACTCGATAACCGCAATGTAGTCCCTTATAGCCCATACCTCTGCCGGAAGTTCAACTGTCACATTAACGTTGAGACCTGTTCCGGTATTGGTGCTGTGAAGTATATCTTCAAGTATGTCTACAAGGGGGGTGATCGCATAACAGCTGAGCTCCAAAGGATAGCAGCAGGTCAGGCAGGCCCTAATGCACCTGAACTTGAGAATCTGGATGAAATTGCAGTCTATCTGGAAGGCCGTTGGATCTCACCATATGAAGCTCTTTGGCGTATCTTCCGGTTTTGACTTCACAAGGAGTTCCCAAATATTGTCCGTCTCCAAATCCACCTTGAGAACCATCAGACTGTGACATTCCATGATGGTGCTTTGATCCAAGAGTTGGTAGAGAATCCCAGAGATACCACTCTCACAGCCTATTTCAAGTTAAATGCAGACCCTAACCCTACTCGGAGGGCCAATGCCAATGCTCTATTATATCAAGAAATTCCAAGCCGCTTCAGCTGGGACAAAAATGGCAGAAAGTTTAATCTGCGCCGTTCTAAAACTTCAAATGATGGCACTGTAACTTTTGTGGGTGGTGCTCTTGGGCGCATGTATGCTGTGCCTGTGAACTCTGGGGACAAATTCTATTTGCGTACCCTCCTTACAGCTGTGCGTGGTGCCACCTCTTATGAGCACTTACGGACTGTGAATGGCATCTTATATCCAACTTTTCGGGAGGCCTGCATTGCACTCGGAATTGTAGGCAATGACAATGAATGGGTATTATGCTTACAGGAAGCTGCTACTGCAAAAACTGGGAGTCAACTGCAACAACTCTTTGTAGTCATCTTAATGTCTTGCGCCCCTACCAATCCTGCGGCACTATGGGAGCAATTCCGTCCACAAATTTGTGATGACCTACGTCACCGGCTCAGCCAGCCACCCTGGAACCGCAATGATATCCCAGATGGTGATATATATGACTATGGTCTTTATTTGATTGAGCAATTAGTCTTGGAGTCTGGGTCAACTATGCGGGATGTCAACTTGCCTACTTGCACTCAGAACTGGGATCTTGCAGACTGGGAGCAGAATAAACTAATCCGTGAACAGTACCAGCTGCGAGACGAGCAACCTGATGGAGCAGCTGAGGAGGCTCAAGCTCAATTGAATGCAGAACAGCGTACAGCATTTGACCAGGTACTGGCCTCAGTTGAAAATAATTTAGGTACCACCTTTTTTCTAGATGGTCCTGCAGGCACTGGAAAAACTTTTTTGTACAAGACTCTCTGCTATACTCTACGAGGCCAAGGCAAAATTGTCCTATGTGTAGCTTCCTCTGGACTTGCTGCTCTTCTTCTGCCTGGTGGAAAAACAGCTCATTCACTCTTCAAGATTCCACTTGACATTCATGAAGACAGCACTTGCAATATATCGAAAAACTCACAATTGTCTCAGCTACTTCTCCAAACAGATCTTATCATCTGGGATGAAGTACCCATGCAACATCGATACTGTGCTGAAGCCTTTGACCGGACTTGCCGAGATGTTGGGCATCACAGTGATAGACCTTTTGGAGGCATCACTGTTGTTTTTGGTGGTGATTTTCGGCAGACCCTTCCTGTTATTCCCAAGGGTCAACCAGAACAGATTATTGCAGCCTGTCTCAAACGCTCACCTCTCTGGCCAAGAATGCAGAAACTTAGGCTGTCAACCAATATGCGACTCCAGGGTGACCCAGAAATGGCTGCATTTGCTGCGTGGCTCTTACACCTTGGGGAAGGTCGTGATATTCAGGAAGGAGTATCAAGTATCATCAATTTCCAGCCATCGATGTTGGTCCAGAGCCGTAGCAACCTTATCGACAAAGTCTATGCAGGCCTAGCAAACATTGAACCACAATCTGCTGCTGCGGATGACTACTTGCGCAGTCGGACTATCCTTACATCCAGAAATGATGATGTGCTCATTCTAAACAAAAAAATTCTGCAGGTCTTTCCTGGCCAATCTCAAACTTTTCTGAGTGCAGATAGTGTTGACTTGGAACATGGCGTTGACAATCCACAAAATGGTGCTTTAACAACAGAGTATTTGAACTCACTCAATAGTGCCAGTATACCAGTCTCAAAGCTGGAGCTCAAGCCAGGATGTCCAGTTATGGTTTTGCGTAATCTTGCCCGGGCAGAGGGTGTTTGTAATGGTACCAGGGGAATTGTCATGAGCATGCAACCACATGTTCTGGAGTTGCGTTTGCTCACAGGTCCATGTGCAGGTAATTTGAATTTTCTTTTGGTTCATACTCAATCATCTAAAAACTTTATCTCCAGGAAAAAATGTGTTCATTCCCCGGATTCCATTCACTCCACAAGAGTCAGAATTTGGATTTCAGCTGAGGCGCCGGCAGTTTCCAGTGCGGTTAGCTTTTGCAATGACCATAAACAAATCCCAAGGCCAATCAGTGGATCATGTAGGATTGGATCTGGAGAGGGCAGTGTTTTCTCATGGACAACTATATGTTGCTTTCTCTCGGTGTACTTCTGGATCTCGGATTCATGTGTTTACTCACTCAGAGAATTCTCATACAAAAAATGTGGTTTATAAAAGTGTGTTGAATAATTAATGTGGTTCTGAATTTTCCATATACTGTGTTTCCCCTAAGTTTTGTTTCTGATTTTTCTGTTTCTGATTTTTTGACTTCAAAATCTATTTTATTTTAAAATCATCCAATGTGAACCTAACCTAAGTATACCAATTTGAATGTGCTCTCCTGTAAACAAAACCCTCTTCAATGGGACGGAGTCCACGGGTCTAACCCTAGTGTATCTAGTTATATTCTCTTATCGCTCAATGTAGAGAGATATCGGTAGCATCTCCTTACGCTTGAGACCGGCACGTGCCACGGAAAGAGTGGTACGTGCCGTTCAATCCGATTGTGGATGAAAAGTAAACCTGCCGGATCCAACTACCTTCCGGTGCACGGAGATGCTACCGATATCTCTCTACATTGAGCGATAAGAGAATATAACTAGATACATGCGTAGACAAATCCATTTCGCGGCTTTCTGTTAGAGCGATTCTCCAAATTCCCTCTCGTTGACGAGAAACATAGCGAACACCACCATTTTGAACCCTTCCAGTGCCCATCAAATCCCGGTTGGCGGTCGATGGCTGACGCCTATCTTATGCTGTGGCGACGTATACATATATGCCACCTCCCTTTCTTTCCCCCTCAGCTTGGCTCCTTCATGCGGGGTTAAGTTTTTATCCTTCAATCCTAGATTCTTGGATGTCGTTTCTTACTGATGTATAAATTTCGTCTGTTTCTTAGGTAAAGTAGTTTATACATTGTGGTTCGACTCCTTCCGCACCGAAGCCTCGCCAGCTTCTTAGACTGTTACAACACACGCCACGCCTCGTGGCAGGGTCTCTTCATTGTTGCCATCTTGGAAACAGCGTAGAATGAGGCTTAAGTCCAAAAATAACGCAATTCTTCTTCATATAGAAATTCGTCAATCAAACATACAATCGATTCTGTTACGCAGCAGGCGGCGTGTGAACCCCAACTAAGCCCATTTCCGTGCTTCCAACGGGCTTGGCGGACACGTAGAACACTAGCAGCATCACGTTAACTCTGGATGGCATCTCATGAGGGCCAAGCCATAACGTACCTTTCAGTCCTTCGGGAGAACTCTTCCAAGTTACAGTTGTACCCTGTTCGACATGGAAGACGTCGCCAGGGCTCAGAGCCAGACGCGTACCGCCTTTGACATTGAGGAGTTCGCCCTTTCCTAAAGCCATGATATATTACCTACACAATAGCAAGGCAAAACGCAGTCTACCCACCTTCAAGTACATTCACAAATTCATAGCAGGGATACTCGAATGTGGCTGACCAGTCAGGTTGGAAAGATGCAATCCCACAGCAGGTGGGGTTTTTTTTGTCTCCGTTGCCGAAAGGTTCGTGGAGCGTCATCCCGGGGTGAACCGAGAGATTTGCAACACTGACGTCCGAGTGCTTGACGTGCTGATTGACGGAGTTAATTGGTCCGTTATCCTAAGGCAAGCTTCAGGTACTCACACAGATAGGCATTGCGTTTGAATTTAGTTCTTCAGGTATGTAGACAAGTCACAATCGACCGGTTGAGAGTGATGTGTGCGAAGAGGGGGGGGGGCGTTCTTTTATAAGATGAAGCGATGTGACTGGCGCAGACTGCGAACCCAAAAGAGAATGAGCTCTCGACCGTCGTAGCTGCTTGTCCCCTATCAATTGCGGAGCACATCACCACCCCAAAACGTGTTATAAGCATATTTACGTCTTTGGGGGGCGAAATTCCATTGCGGTTACCTCCTTGTCGTCTCCCGAAGAGGAAATTCCTCAGCTAGCAAATCAGTGCGGGCACATTTCAGCTTTATTTTTGTGATGTGCACAGGCCGTCACGATATGCACTATTTAACGAGCGATCTACCCTCAATGAGAACAAAATATTGTCAGAAACACCGATATACATATAGCTGACGCATCCGGTGACGCCGGGCCGTCATTGTTCCCCTGCAAAGAGAGCATTTGTGAACCAACAGTAGCAGTCAAATTCATGCATCTATTCCTGAAGCATACTCGCTTGTGTATATTCATGAGGGCTAACGTCCAAATGGGTTTTAAACTTGCCCGGGATATACCCGCAACAAAAGGGGACAAACCCGTTTCAATCCGCTCCGTTCTGTTTTCCCCAATAAAGGGCGTGCCGCAGTTCAAACTTAGGCTATATTCCTGTAAATCGATGAGAAGTTATCGCCAGGTTATCGGCCAATCCGGTAGCGTGCGGTTAATAACGTGATGTCTGGTTCTCATCTGTTTCCTCATCGGGACGGGCAACCTATACTTTACTGAGTCGCGAATTGTGGCAACTCGTGCCAGGCGCCAATCGCTTGCGAACAAGAGCTTCTTCGGGCTATGCATCATTGTGGGCGTTACCGTACAGGTTTTTAGGGGTGAGGGCCGAGAGCTGGACTAGCCGAAAACTCCCGTTTTCCGGAACTCCTGCGCGACTCCACAGTTCAGCGCTGCCTAGTCCCATCCAGGAGTTCCAGTACGTGCTAGACCAAAGTTTTCATGTTAAGGTCGACATATCCTGGGGCTGGTCCAGGAGTTCACGAACTTCCCGCCCCGCTCCGTCCAGAGGTTCAGGACCGGAGCTGGACCGGCTATTCCGGGCCCGCTTCGAAACCTTGTTCCTCGCCCCAGGCCGAAACACCTGGACTTGGGCTGTCGCAGTCATCTACGTGCGGGGGCTATTGACCGGCCCTATATCAGTTTTTTGTGAGGGGCGCAACGCGTCCAGCTAGTCCTAATGCCTCAAGCCTCAGGCACACAGGTGGAACACCGTAGAGTCTCGACCCGAATATATTGTACGACACGTGTCATTTGGGATCTCCCTGCTTGGTGCGATTGTAATCTTGTCCGCGTGGACATCAACTATATATATCTGTCTCAGTGCCGAGAAGTCTTCCATCCTGTTCCTCGTTCGTCCGCCCTGCGTAACATGTCCCGACCTGAATCTCTTGAGAAACAACGTAGCATTGTTGAAGCGAGCCTACCCGAAGACCAGGATCATCGTCAGTTGGTAAATATGTCTTGACCATCGCTTATGTCGTTACACGTGGTGGACTGGCGCACCTTACCTGCGACTCCCTTGGACGGGCAGGGTGACGTGCTTGCCAGGTCATATTGTTGCTGCGTATCTTGAGCGTTTCTCGTTGTAACATTCTCATAAATTTGCATTCAGCGTAATCTCGGGTACATTCCGGTATGTTCGTCTACTTCGGGTTCGCCTCGCCCAATCTGCCCGATAGCTCACCTGTTGAAATCAACTAGCAACTAAAGAGGTCCCTTGGGCTTTTCGAAAGTTTCGCCTCAAGCTTTTGTTCCTGCAACTTCGTGTCAGGTGTTAGGTATGCCGAATTCAACTAATGTTTGGGGCTGTATACTTTACTGATTGCAATATACTCCACTTACTGTTTTGGTTACAGAACGCTGTTTTTCTTGGGACTGTTGGCTGGTGGCCCGGTCGCCATGTGGTCATCATACTTGATATTTCTTGTGTTTGCAACCTTAACTTCGTTAGTACTGCGGGAGATATGCTCGGCATTGCCGGTCAGTGGAAGCCTCTATGTGTGGGCAGCGCAAGCGGCTGGCCCTCGGTATGGCCGCTTTGTTGGGTAAACAATTGTTCACTCACTTCAACTTGAAGCTGACGGTACCGGTCCACGCACGCAGTTGTATTGTGGCATGGTGGATTGCGGCCACTTGGGTCTCCTTTGCTGCCACCGTTGGTCAGGTAAGAATGTTAGCTTGCTTACTCGAGTCCTATTTCTTAGTTTCTATGACGCGATGCATACACTCTTTCATCCAGATGAATGCGACATACGTACTCTCACTGCTCCCGGTTTATAGCGTATCGTTCCCGGGGGCATTTCTAATGGAAACGTTAAATGGAGGGTACTAATGTGGATAACTTCTGAGCTCCTTTTACTGCTAGCCGTCCTTCCAAACTATGCCTCACGTAAGTCGGATTCTGATAATCATTTTTATACATCTCCATGAAAGCTTGCTATACGTCGAGACTTATTGTTACAATTATTTCAGCCCGATTATTTTCCAAAATAATGAGGGGATCAATAGTCATAATCACTCTAGATTTCTTCTTGTGCATCATCTGGCTGCCGATAGGCGTCAGCAAAACTTATGGTTTTCGGGCCCCACGCGACTCATTACTCACCACATGTAAGACGCCCATAACAAATGTAGGGATCTTAAACTAATTACAATATGTAGATAGTGGTACTGGGGCATCTGCAAGCTGGAGTTGGGTTATGTCTTTTATATTTGTAGCGGGATCCCAGGGTGGCTTCGATGCTGCAGGACATGTTGCCGAAGAAACAAAAAATGCCAGGCGAGCTAACACAAGTTCAAGATACTGCTTTGGTTTGCTCATAACTTGATACACAGTGTTGTCGCCGGCCAAAGTATATTCACCAGCACCGTCATTTCAGGCGTTGGCGGATTACTTACGACAATACTATTTCTTGTTTGTACGCCTCAGCTAGACACCTTGTTCTCACTTGAGGCCCCGCAACCCTTTGTACTGATCTACTCGATGGCACTAGGCAGGGGAGGCGCGGTTTTCATGACAGTGCTAGCTGCTTTATCTAATTTATTGGTGAGTCGATACCACAACTCATGCGTTTGGATGACATTCCTAACTTGAAGAGGCCGCGATTAGACACACAGCATAATAATTCTTGCTTCATCTCGACTCATTTTTGCGATTGCCCGTGATGGAAAGCTGCCCCTTTCGTCTTGGGCTTCGAAAGTGTCTTCGGATGGCCGCCCAACCAATGCGGTGACAATTGTCTATATCGTCAGCTCGCTGTTGTTATGCTCTATCCTACCAAGCACGGCGGCTTTCGTGTCTATCCTAAGTGGCGGCTATCTACCATTGGTCGCGTCTTATGGTCTTATCGCTCTGCTGCGCCTGCTGTTTACTCCCAATGAGTTTAAAAACTCCGCCTACCCGTTAGGCAAACTTGCGAAACCACTCTACGTCATTGCCGTGCTATTCAATGCATTCTTAGTTGTGGTAAGTATCTCATACCAAGAACACACCGGTACGAAGCATTGATGGCGGTCATAGGTGTTCTCATCCCCTTATGTATTCCCGGTTACAGCACAATCCCTCAATTTTGTAAGCTTCTATCTATCATCTCAACCTTAGTTCAGAATCCATCTGACTCGTATAAGGGTCCGGTTGTTTTTGGTGCAGTAACTCTTTGTGGACTTATCACTTGGTGGCTTGTGCCACAAGACAAATGGCTAAAAACCGAGCAAATACAGCAGGCGTTTGAAGCGGCATCTTAGCCACATTACAATACAGCTGTATACCGAATCTTGCGTTGTACGAGAATAGCTGTGATAACTGAACGCACTTCTGAATATTGTATATACGATAACCATTTACTTGTGGCGTGAGGAGCGCGGCAACATTCAAATCATAAATATTTGGTCGCTTTGCTGCCAGGTTTATCAGTGACGTTTGCGTTTTTGGCTTCGTGAAAATGAGACCGAATCCAATCCGAACAATCAAAGATTGTTGCTCAAAATTTCATTAGACAACAGCCATTCGACTCAAATCCTTCACCTTAGCCCGGTTCACTGCACAGTATGCACTATTCATACACAAGTTACTGCCATAGAAATATAGCATACACTTCGCATAGAAGCTAGATACGACAAGCAACGCAAAAGCTTAAATACATAATCTTTATCATCCTCTTCGACATCTACCGTTGCACCGCACTTTTTCAGAGAAAGATAAGGAGAGTTTGGTATGAAACGGCCATGCAATATTGGTCGGAAACATACCAGATATGGCAAGGTGTCATCCCGACATCTACAACTTCCCGTGGAGGTGGGACAGAAACATACCAAAAACGGCCTACCTAAATGTTCAATCCAAGAGGTTTCCGGACGCTCATACCGACCAATTTAGGCTTATGATGTCAGAAATAGAGAGTTTGCGATCGAATCCCTATTTGTTTGTGCGGGTTGCGATTCACGTGACTATTTCTATTTTTTGTTCTTAAATGCTGACCATTGCACCGCTCCTTCACTCAACCAAAGTGGAGTAAAAGCTGCCAAGAATAGGTCTTAGGACTTGCTTGACTCGCCTAAAGCCGTTCCCGGGCAACCGTCGCACCCCTCGTTGTCGGTAGCATACAACCATACTCAAAAATCGTAACGCTGACGGATTGATCTGGCAGATACAGCGCCGATATGCACTCTGGGCCATCGAGCTGGCCTCCCTAGAAAGTCTGAGTTCAATTTGCATGGGCAGATTTTTAGAACAAGAAATAGAAATAGTCACGCGTATCGCAACCCGCACAAACAAATAGGGATTCGATCGCAAACTCTCTAATGTTGTTTCACACGAAATTTCCGAATATCTAGATCTTACAAATCCGACTCATATAGGCCATCGACAAGCTGGATTCTATTCCTCATAGAGCCCTACAATCCTGATTCGACATCACATGTACACTTTGCAGCCCCGTCATGCATGCCGTCATCGTTCGTTCCCTCTTAGGTAGAATTTGAGCTGAACCACTATTTGTAATTCCACCATTACAGCTGCGAGAACTTTATTGCCTCTCACATAACCGAGATGAACTTACGTCTAATCACTGTCGATAACCAAATGTTACAAGTATTCCCGCTATCTTTTCCATCCGCCTCATATCGCAATTGTTACCGCTAACACTGTATGGATCTTGTGACCTATCTATCCTACGCACCCCGTGCGTAAAACTCTTGTTCGGCGATATCCTACCTTGCAATTTAGTACTTGGTGTCTACACGGTCTGTAGGACCCACCCACTCAACCCACCTATTGACGTTGCAAGCAGGGATGGCCACTCACCCGTGAGTCTTGCTCGCGCTTCGGGAAAATGCGATTGTGGTCACTACTATGGATAGTCACGGGATTACCCATTTTCATGATGGGCAGCCTGCATCGGCGTCATAGCTCATTTCGACCTGGATTTTTCGGTATTATGGAGCCCCCATATCTCATGTACACGCCAGTATTTATGATATAATTTACGATAAGTGAACAACGCTTGCCAGCGCGTTGCCGAGCGGCTTTGCCCAAATTAGGCAGATTACCTAGGGTCTCAGACCCTATCAGCCGCTGAGTCACAAAGCACAGCCTTTGCCGCTGTAACCACCTCGTTCATGTTGTGCCTCGAGCGACGCCACATCTCCTCGTATCTACATGGGGCCCCAAGTCGGATAGTCCCGCAGCACTTCACTCGCCTAAGTTGAAGAAACAAAGAGAAAGGCAAAACATGTAAGAGTAGGCTATATTATAGTCACAAGTACTCGAGGGCTATCTGAGCTCGGGTCGATGTCGTTGTCTGCAGCGTTGGCTAAACAAAATCCACCTGAATCGAGCCCACAGATTGCAGAATGGATTCTCGCTCGATTTCTTCCGTTTCGGTGACATTTCGAGCGGTTCGCACCGCTGTAGTAGAGAGCAAATGCGAAATTCCTGGTAACCCTTGGAGACCATGAATAAGCCCAAATTGGTCTATTAGTCATACTTCCCTGAGACCCTTAAGCCACGTCGCGCCCTCCCTCTTTGTGTCCCTCATAAAAGCGGGAGGACTCATCCAAATAATATTGATGAAGTAGTAGGACTTGAAGCTTAGATGTTACTGTAGTGCTGGTGCTTTGTTAGAATATAATACCAATGCTTTGTGGTGACCTGATACGGCAACTTGCAAAAATTCAGGTTTGATGCTGCTCGTTCTTGGTCGAAATTAAATTCTCACTCGCCAGAAACTTCTTGGATTGGGCTCAAATCTTGTATACTTGGCCGAATACAAGTAAGAAACACATCGATGTTGTTTCCCAGAAAAAATGCACAGTGTACGGATCTTAAATCTCAAATGGGTAATCCCCTGGTGTAGGTAATCCCGTGACTATCCATAGTAGCCTCATATTTCTCGTACGGGCTAGATTTCGTGACACTGTAGCGAGATAAGATGAACGTCGCTTACGCCAAAGCGACGGGCGCTTCGCGTTGTTGGATGGTGTTTGGTACACCTGTCCCGCCGCGTCGGTGAGAGGGAAAGCAGGGGACATGCTGCGTCGGCCGGAATGATGAACAAGTCGCCCGGTTGAACTCGCGTCTTGGGTTTAAAGTATGAAGCCATTAGTTACTTAGTTACAATCTATGTGTATAAGAATTCTGATGGTAATATAATCACACATATTCCATTCGGATCTTCAAATCAACTATCATTTATTAGAGAAAACTTTCAAAGGGCGGCTCGCGAAGTGTCAAAGCTGTCGCGCGTCTTTTGAGTGAGGGGTACCATCAAAGTCTTTCAGGGGGCGAAAAAGGAGCTGCGGCTGTATCTCGCGGAAAAACTGCACTAAAGCCTTGAGACTTTGCAAGCCGCCATTTGTGAGTTTTCTCTATTGGTCCTCGCTTACAGAATCTTCATAGGCCTCGTTTTGTACCTGGCTGAGATTCAGTTGTTTTGCCTACTCTCAGACCTCTCGGATCAAATTCGACAGTATCAAGAACATGTACATATCGAAGTGGTCGCGCAAATTTTGCGCGTCGAATGGTATATACGGAATTGAAATACATGATCTTCATGTCTCGGATGGACCGAAACATAGTTTTTGACCGATCTTCCACTCAAAATCATGTGACCGGCACGAACTTTTGACAACCGCAGTAAACTCTTTGATTCAAACGTACCAAACCCTGCGATCCAACATCTCCGTACATCCCATGTGCCGGGCTTAGTCGATAGGTTCTGGTTGAGCGGTGAACATATTAATGCTGCAAAAGAGGCTAGTAGGCCTACATCCGTTCTGGAAAACGTAGAAAGCGAGGGTTTCTAGATGTATGCACGTGCTATTTGGTTTGTATCTCACGTTGGCGAGCATCTCGTAAAATCATTTTCTTATCTGTGATTTTGATTGAATTTCATCTGACCAAAGAACATATATACAAACAATGTCCCCATGCGTCGAGCCGAAGGGGGACAGGGGACATCTGAAATTGCTAACGTCGCGTCAACACCTGAGGGGACAGGGGACCGACGTTCATATTATCTCGCTACAGTAGGAGGTGTGCGCATGTTGTGCTCGTCGCCTCATGAGCGCCGGTGACACCACGTGAGCCCTGGCGGATTTGGCAGTGCGCCTTGGTGCTCGGTCCCTCTCCGGCGCTTCGCGCTGAATGCCCCCAAATCAACCGATTCCCGGGTGGCACGTCGATCAGAAAGCGGTCGCCTTCCAAGTTCCTATATGTGCGCCTAATATCGTAAAGGTCCGCGGTGGAGAGTAAGAAGCTCATCGCGAGGTCATTAGTACTGTGATTAGACTGGAAGTCCTCCTAAAACTCGCGTCATCTTCGTCGATATGCTTTCAAGATTCTATGTGAGCTCAGTTAACTATTGAAAAATATAATACCGTACCTGACCGGGAAGCGAAACAGAACGCTGAGTTTGTCGCTGCTGTGAGGAGATCTAGACCTCTCTGTCTGTTATATGACATACGATATCTGTCACATCGAATCAGCATGCCCGCCCAATTATGAGATAAATCTTGCGCAGGGAGGTTTCCGGGCGAGCTAGTTACAACAAACTTAGCTCAACTACGAAGGTAGAGAACTATCAATTGACTGTACCTAGTTACAACAAACTACAGGTACGATGAGCAACAGAAAAGATAAAAGAAATAAGAGAAAAACTGTACCTTAGCTCAACTACGAAGGTAGAGAACTAAGGAGAGAAAATTTACCACGAGGGCGAATGAAATACAAGAAAGAGCAAACAAATACAAACACATTGCATACATGTACGCATATGATTGTAATTCCAACAATAAAATGCTAGCCAGTTGAGGAGAACCGCGACACACAATGACATGGGACACTTGACCCAGAAGCGAGACATACGGATCAGCTCGGAGCTGACAAATTGGAGTCGGAACTCGCCCTCCGTCCAATCCAAACATTCATTCATGGTGCATCCGGCGAAGCTATAACACGGTATCGACGGAATCAACGGTCTCCCGGCTATCGCGAGTATGAATGCCGTCGTTTGAAGCACAACACCAGTGCCTCGAGGGCTCGGATGCTACGGAATACCTATGTATGCACATCAGTCATGCTTTCTACCGCTTGGAGCTTGTATGTAACCAGGTGGTATGTTTCTTAAGCGGAGAAAAGTGCGCGCAAAGCTCAGCCCAACAGTTACAAGTCGATGGTTTACTTTGTATCCATGAACAAAACTTTGCGTTACTTTGAAATAACCCTTCAATCATACTTTACTATCTCTGAGAGAAATTTCGAGATGTTCTGTCATGTGTAGTCGGTGCAATGCTCCTTGTCTCGCTTCTGGGTCTGCTTAAGCGCCGTCTCGCTTCCCGGTCAGGTACGGTATTAGGCCTGGTCAAAGCTAGCCCCTTCTATAAGCGTAAATCGCTTAATTCCCACTTATACTGCATTCTGAGGGTACATCCGACGGACGCGAGTCGCCATCCGGTGTGGCATACCGGTCGAAGGTTTGTTAGTGCTCTCTGACATCAGTCCCCCCCCAGGTTCGGTACATGTTACTTTGAGTGCAGTGGCTCCCCCATCTATAGTCGGTTCCTTTCTACGTAATCCGTCTGCAGCGAGAGCTACAACACCGCCTGGTTTTGATCACGCGTATCATTGGCGGAAAGTACCCCCGACTGCTACTCGCAATTTAGTGTGTTCAGAAAGCCAGACACCTTGTACCTCTTTCAGGTCTCGACCCCTTGCGGTTACATTCTTGCTACTGATTCACTTAACATCACAAATGCCAAAGGGCGATGACCTTCAGTTAGGCTCAAGCCTCGATGTGCTCCCCATCATGTATGTGCTCCCGTTTGGGCGGCGGACGTGGTTGATACAGGAGGGTTTGGTTTGTAAGTGTGTTGGAAGATGCGCAGATATATCTTCGGGTACAGATAGTAGTGGATCTAGGGAACAATAAGTCGATATGAATGATTAGAGGGTTTAGGGAATCGAGAGCCTCTAGCTTTGACTGGGGCTATTCATTGATTCGAGCCTTAGTGCTCGCACATGTCAAAGGTAACCCAGAGAACTTTTCATCATGCCTAATAACAAACGCTTTCCTTTCATTCATAAGCTCAACCCTGAACAATTCCGCCTCTTTTCGTGTCATTGAGCTGTCTATTAGAGCACTGATATGAGAAATAATCTCCACAGACGGCCTTTTGAGAATAGGGTTGGCCAACGCGGCGGGTGTTATCCAATCTTGCCGCTGAGGGACTTCCGTGGTCGACGGTCGATGCACAGCGGGGTCAAGCAAGAACAAGGCTACAAATTTTCGACGACCGGGCTTAGATTTATCCTTAAGCTCGAAAGGAGAAAACTTGTGCTGATATATGTTAGGGAAAGTGATGGCCCAGTCTTGGCGAGTTATAACTGCCCCTAGTTCATTAATGCATGGGTTACCCCTGTTTGAGCGTACCCGGTGTACTCAGTTTACGGTGGTAGGGGTTCAGATAAAAAACTAGCCTCCCTATTCCCCATGTCTTCATGCATCCACGAGTATCGTCTTCCTCGTAGTTCTCGGAGGGCCGAGCAGTAGCACGGAGCGCAAGTCGGCTTTCTGTGATATTCTCCTCGTCGTAGTAGTATATCCCCGAAGCAGCGATTGCCTCATTCGACATCCCTTCCACATGCCACGAACCCCCTCCATAGCTCGATTTCTCTGGGGTATAAAACGGTAGTATAAGTGTTAGAATAGCAGAGTCAAAAAGTTGGGCAACACTGACCAAGTGGATGTTTGCCAATTTGACGATAATTTGAACAGTCTTCCCCGCCAGCTCATAGGATGTGCAACGCAACTCCAACTTCCCTGGAACGTATCTTTTGGGATTGACGTCGGGCGGGGAAACAGGTCGTCTCGCGCTCCAGGCCTCATGCGCTTGGTCGAATTCGTTGTCGCTATTATAAGCTTCGTATTCAGGCTTCGGGTCTTGGTTGTTTGAGCCATACGAATAATCGTTGGTAGTTCGCACCGGTGTGATCTTGTTTTGGGGTATCATGTCTGTGAGTACCCATACAAAAAGTGGCAGGAACGCGCTGCTGAATTTCTCTATTGTCAAGTGCAGATCGCGGTGCTCGTCTGGATGGAGGTTGTTTATATAGCTCACACTTTTGACGGATTTGCCGTCCTCGGAAACGTCAAAATCGGTGGGTAGCCATTGAAATTTCTAGTATACGTTGTAGGTTTCTTGTCGCCGCGGTATCACGGGGGGAGAGACGTGCTGGAGTTTGGACGGCTCGCGAATGGTTGTTTCCTCTGGGTATGCTAATGTCCGGCCGTAGACGATTGACTTAGCCTTGGCTGACGTGCTGAGAAGGTGGAGTAATGGTAATTATATGTATTATATGCGAGTACGGGTACAGGACGAGCGATAGGACCGGCAAAGTGGTGTGGGAGATCCGGGAGCGGCGCCGCAGGCGACCGTGCGAACCCAGATGGTGCAGCCGGGGCCGAGCCAGCCGAGCAAGCTCGGGTGGGCGGCCAAACCGATCGTCGCCGCGCGAAGGCGAGTCCGAGCGTGGCGCTGTAGGGTGGGAGGGTGGTCAAAAGAAAAATAAAACGGATAGGGGAGTTAGTCAGTAGTTGTCGCACGCGTGTATAGAGGTACTAGGCTAGCAGGCAGGAGACGGGGAGCGAGGTGGAGAGGAAGAGGGAAAGAGAGAGGGAGAAAAGCGTGCTGGACAGCGCTACGCGCTGTCCTATATGTAGGTAGAGTCACGTGAGGCACGTCTATGCGCGGCCAAGTATTCGATCTGCGACCTCCGCAGGCTGCGGTGCAGATCGACACGGTACAAGGACGGATGATCGAGATCGAGCGCCATGTTATTGGAGTTTGGATGCCAGTCTTTCTCGGTATCTGGGACATGCTCGAGTACAGCAACTCCTGAGAGAAGCTTCTCCATGAGTCTGGTCGGTAAAAGACTGTCAGATTGCTAGATACCATCGTAACATGCTACCTCGATCAAGTATGCACAATGAGCTTGTAATCACATACTCCGTTGAGAAATAAGTAAAAATACCTCGACACCAGACTCTCGGTCCCGTAGGTTGGCATAACCATCTAACTCCTGAAGTACATAGTCGATATGCTGGTCCCTCATACGGCGAGCTTGAGCAAGTGCCTCGGCGCGCCACTTGGCCGCAATCTCTGGATCACGAAATTTAGACCACCAGAATGACTTGGATCGAAGAACGTAAGAGAGCTGGAGCATCTCTCGCTCAACGAGCTATTTAAAGATTAAGTGAATTACGCTCTGAGAACTCTAGCAGTGTGTATGAAACGCACCGGCATATACTCTGCAAAAACCATAGGTGTAATAAAACGCTGGGGAAAGATAATGGTGTTATGGCACATCACCTTGCTTCTGCAAGGTCACTCCCCCCCTCTGAATTCGACACGCTCAAACGTGCAATCCCGTGACCTGAGCGCTTCGGTGCCTCAAAGTTCCCACGGTGTAGGATTGATGGTCTAACGAGTTAGTTATGAGTGAACGCAGGTAAACATCAAAATGGCACCAATCTCGAATACCGCCAAATGGTACCTCATGACCACTAACAGCGTTGGGAGCTCGGCCGCTGACCGGGCGCTACCCGTAAAGGACATTTTGTCCCCCTATTGTATTGGCAGCCATCACCCAAAAGGCATCCTTGAACCGTGACGATTATCTGGCCGGCTTGCATGATATAACTCCCAGTACCGCTTAAATTATTGATTTAATCTTCTATGTCACGCGTACCAGTGATACTAACTGTTCTCGATTTACAGTCATTTTGGGTTCCCGGCACAGATTTCGACGCTTCGGTTCACCTACGTCATTGTGGGTCTAAAACCATGCAGACGCACGGAGGATGCACCGAAGTGTTGTCACATCAATCAACCTGCCATCTAGGAATTATTTGGCGTGCTCAGCGTGGAATGCTGAGAGAAAACCAGGGTGTAGAGATGCGAGTAAGACCACAGGTGGATTAGTGGCCATGTCTGGCGGCCACTTCGACAAGTCGGCTGCTAGGATGAAGTCCAAGCGCGAATTGCCCGAAGAATTCATATCGGAACCGGGACTTTTCGGTGGACATTGATCACGTACCAGATGCTCCCAAAGCTAAACGGTGCTTCATGTAATTCAGTACTATCGTATGCGTTGTTTTCCACTCACATTATCGCGTCTCTTGGTATGACGTAGCCGCTGTATTCATTTTCTTCGGTGCATAAATGAGGTACTACTAGGAGTCATCATAATGATTGTTTCTTTTTCTAAGTCCGGTTGACGAACGCAGGTACGGGAACTTTCTGCTCAAGATTCTCCAGGGTTTCCTCTTTTTTCTTCTTCTTCTTCCAGTGTCGTCATCTATTCATGGATAAGTTCATGATATGTGGATCAGACTTCAGCATTCGTATTTTGAAAACAGCAGTTAAATATGGCATCAGCCAACCTCAAGATATCGATGTGAATATCTTGTTAGAGCCGGCGGGTCGAATGAATCAGAGGGGCAATTTCTAGGGATGCATATAAGAGATTCGCATTGAAAGCGTTAGTGGTTCACATGGGGGGAAAATGGTTGGGGGACGCATAATCATCGTGTCGAACCGCGAGTAAATCGAGACAAGTTGAAGCAAGTGAGTAATCAAACAAGCGCATAACCAGGACATAAGTGTATCTATATGCCGACGTTGGACGCCGAACAATTTCAGGACTTAGATGGACACAGTACGGCGGGTGGTTTACCTCTAGAAAAAAATGAGATTTAAGCGAAAGGGGGGCAAAACAGGAAGTAGCAGTAAATTCAGCTCAAAGCTTGTGTAATGTAACGTTACAGCTAAGGACATCATTGAATGAAACGAGATATAGTGGAACAAGAACACAAGGAGAACATGCTTCAGGGAGAGGTACATGGCTAAGCGCAGCTTCGACTCAACCGCATATAACCAGGTTTGCGGCTAGCCTTTGCACTAAGTTGACCGTGAAACTACTATTCCCTTAAGAAGCCTGTCGGATTGAATAAATCTTGGGCACACGATATGTTATCTCTTTCAAGAGGTGTGCATTTAAATGCACGTCCGCTTCGATGGATAGTGTATAATCCCAATGCACCTGTTAGGTAGCAAGCGGTTGAAATGGTGTCTGCTAGTAGTAATCTGCAATTACAATCTATGACTATCATTCCACGTCTTATTTTTCGAATGAGTAGTGAGCCCATTCCTTACTGGACAGTCTCAACGAGAAGAAACGGCGATCCATTTTTAATTTTAGTTTTTTACGCACGAGGATTATACGCTTCACTTTAAACGCCTGTCGATACGACATTATTGACCACTAAGAGTGTCATGGCTTATGATATAGGGTACAAATTGTGGCCACATACGTACGGATAGGGAAGTCGAACGTGAAGGACAGAGCCTTGATCGAGTGTACACAAAAGATTGTAGGCGATGAGACCAATCGAGCTAGCCTCGCCTCGCCTTCCACTACGAACGCGTCACATAAACGAGATCATTCGTTATCCTTGAGCGCCCTTGTGCAGAAGCAAGGTCAGGGGCCTGGGGCCGGGCCGCTTCAAGTCATAGGCGCTCATGAAACCATGACACCAAGGTCATTAGACCCCATAACGCCATTATCCTTCCCTTACTGCGGTTGTCAAAAGTTCGTGCCGGTCACATGATTTTGAGTGGAAGATCGGTCAAAAACTATGTTTCGGTCCATCCGAGACATGAAGATCATGTATTTCAATTCCGTATATACCATTCGACGCGCAAAATTTGCGCGACCACTTCGATATGTACATGTTCTTGATACTGTCGAATTTGATCCGAGAGGTCTGAGAGTAGGCAAAACAACTGAATCTCAGCCAGGTACAAAACGAGGCCTATGAAGATTCTGTAAGCGAGGACCAATAGAGAAAACTCACAAATGGCGGCTTGCAAAGTCTCAAGGCTGTTGCGCTCTTTTTGAGCGAGGGGTACCACCAAAGTCTTTCAAGGGGCGACGAAGGAACCGCAGCTTTAACTCGCGGGAAAACTGTACTAAAGCCTTGAGAACTCGCAAGCCGCCATTTGTGAGTTTTCTCTATTGGTCCTCGCTTACAGAATCTTCATAGGTCTCGTTTTGTACTAGTACCTGGCTGAGATTCAGTTGTTTTGCCTACTCTCGGTCCCCTCGGGTCAAATTCGACAGTATCAAGAACATGTACATATCGAAGTGGTCGCGCAAATTTTGCGCGGCGGATGGTATATACAGAATTGGAATACATGGTCTTCGTGTCTCGGATGGGCCGAAACATAGTTTTTGACCGATCTTCCACTCAAAATCATGTGACCGGCACGAACTTTTGACAACCGCAGTAATTATATTACACTTCATGACCCCTCATAACCCCCTACATTTTTTGCAGAGTATATCATTTCAGGCATCGGAATTTCCCTCTGCCAGAAATGTTCTTGGCTAGCTTCATAGAATGGCTCCATGTTGGATAGTCCCATGTAGTGGTTGAAAGGAGAGTGGAAGGGGTGTCATCACGCACTTTGAGCACTCAAGGCCGGGTCCTCGGGCTATCTCGCTGTGTGGCGTAACCATATTTGGGTGTGGTATGATCGCAGCCTCCTATAAGTCGCAATTTAGCAAGACCGGATATTAACGGTTTCAGAAATTAATAGTTAGCAGACGCCGCCGGGTGACACCACCGAGATGAAACTGCAGAAATCGAAGTTCTAAAAAAGACAGAATATGACAGGGGTAAGACGACAATTTTGCGGTGAAAGGTTTGGTCTTGTTCGAGTTCAAAAGACCAGACCTTGCTATCTGAGTAGATCCTGTGGTAGGTGATGTCTGGATCTTGGAAAACGATGAAGTTGCATAGGTTTCTATTGAGGGGGTCGCCCACGCCGACACACAAATCGTATGTACAATCTGATCGGTCTACGCAAGTTTGGCTGAATCCATCGACCACGGTCAAGACTAGCGTACATTTCTAGTGCTCACACATATCAAACTTCACCCGGAAGAACTTTTTGTCATTCTTTGCGACATATACCTTCCTCTCTTCCATCAGTCCCAGTCTATATGCCTCAGCTTCCTCTCGCGTCATGGTACCCCCAGCCAAAGCATCGATATGGCTGATGATCTCGGGCGATAGCTTCTCGAAAATTGCTTTCAGTTTCGGGTCGGCAGATATCGTCTTGGTTCTCCAGTCATGCTGTTGGGGTGGGACCGTGGTGGTGGATGGAATGTGAATCGCAGGATCGACCAAAAACAAGGCAAGTATCTTTCGATGACCGGGCTTGGTCTTATCCTTGAGCTCGAAAGGAGAAACCTTGTGCTGGTAGATGTTGGGAAAGCAGATCGCTCGGTCTTGGCATGTGACCACGGAGCCGAGCTCGTTGACACATGGCTCATCTCTTTTGTAGAATATGCGAGGAATCAGCATCCGTCAACCAAACGACTCCAAGTACTAACCTCCCTATACCCCACGTCAATACGCATCCCCTTTCATCCCATTGTTCATATGTGTATGGAATGGCAGCCGCCGTCCGAAATGCCAGTTGGCTCTCTGTGATGTTATCCTCGTCGTAATAATAGATTCCCGAAGCTGCGATCGCCTCGTTTCCCATGCCTTCGATGTGCCACGACCCGCCGGTATACTCTGGCTTCTCCGGACTCTTAAAGAACGCGTATTAGACCACACGATCCACACAACACGCGGGACTAACCAAATGAATATTCGCAAGTTTGACAATAACCTGGATGGTTCTTCCTGCCAAGGAGTACCACGTATCACGAGACTCCAAACTCCCCAAGACGTATCCTTCGGGGCTGACATCCGGTAGTTGAATCGGGCGCCCATCTTCCCATTCTTGATACAAGCGTTCGTACTCTTCCATATCTCCGTGCTCGGAATAATCGGGGTTTGGGGCGTAGTCCGTTACGTCGTACTGGTATGAGTTATTGGTACGTGTGGGTACGGCCTTGTTCTTTGGGACCGAGTCCGTCAAAACGCGTTCAAACAACGGAATGAACGCGCCGATAATTCTTTCGATCGTCGAGTGTAGGTTGGAGTGTTCGTCCGGATGAAGATTGTTGATATAACTAACACTTTTGACGGACTTGCTATCCTCGGAAACGATGAAATCGGTCGGGAGCCATTGAAATTTCTTGGATAAGTGATAATTCGAGGTTCTTTGGCCCCGTGAGCGTGATTCTGGAATGTGATACTCAGGTGGAGACATCGTCTCAAGATTGTCTGCTTCTCGGGTAACCTGCTCGCTTGGGTACGCCAAAGTTCTCCCATAGACGATAGGATATAATGAAGGGTGGACGAGATCCAAGACTGTGCCGTTCGAGTCCGGATGCCAATCCTTCTCTGATTCGGGGACGTTTTCAAGTTCGGAGACTCCAGAAATTAGGTTGTCTTTGAGTTGAGGAGAGATGAGCCGATCAGACTTCCAGATGAGGTCATAGCACGCAACCTAATCCGCAGGAACGCGATGAGGTACAAGCCATTCGCATTGATATTTAAGTCACCTACCTCTGCGCCAGTCTCCTCGTCCCTTAGGTTAGCATAACCATCAAGCTCCTTTAGAACATAGTCAATATGCGACCCTTTCAAGAGTTCAGTTTGCTCAAGAGCCTCGGCACGCCACTTGGCCAAAATGTCTGGGTCGCGGAACTTGGTCCACCAAGATGGTTTGGAGCGAAGAACGGATGATAGGTGGACCATGGCGAGCTCCACCAGCTAGTTCAGAATATGCCCGCAGTTAGCGGTGGACCTCATTTCGTAGAGAGGAGACTGACAGGCTTAGCAGGGGTTCCTTGTGGCCCCTTCTCCCACGGATACCACTGATCATGTGCCTGTACTAACGCTTTGGGCAGAGGTCCTATCTCGGGGGGAGCAGGTGGCATTTTGTGGCTAGTATCGGTGGCACAACTGAAATGTGGGAATGAGACGAGGCTTGAACGCGAAAGGCGAAAGTTACCCCGTACGTAATACGGCAGAATATGATTGCAGGATCGACAGAGGGGAGCTCCCGCGAGGTGCGAAATTCTCGTGGCTAACCAGTGGTCGAGGTCAAGTTGGCGTTGAAATTGATCAAAGACCCAAACAATCAACCCCAAATTAATCAGAAGGGTCCTGGATGCGGTCCCGAACACTCGTTATGCACTCGGCCCCTAACATTCGCTACGACAGGGCTATCACGGGGCGAATATCTGCTACAAATTATATGGATGTAATATTCATACACCGAATCATGTTCTCATAACACCAGTGTGATGGCGACGTGGTATTGCACGGCTACCTGAAAGGGTTACGCCCAGATTTCCCACGCTTCATATTCCTCCATAAGCTTCCCAAGATTTACAATACACACAGTTCTATGAATCCGTTTTATCGCACCTCTCTGATGCTCTGCCATCGAAACTAACAGGTCCAATGCTCACCTATGAGCCAATATCAAGGGATGACACTAAACTGTTCAGGGAGTTCGCATATGCCATGTATCTTACCTAGTAGAATAAGTGCACGCATAGGTCGCAGCCTGCGGAGACGCGAGACGTGATACTCTGCCGCAGGTCGATAGAGCCGGACCGATCACGTGCCCTACTTTCGACCTTTTCTCCTCTCCACCACTCTTAGGTAGCATGATACGACATACGGCGCCACGCGGAACCGCGCGGCCATGGCAAGTGCGCGATCCATTAGATGCAAATATACTTATTCAGACTTATTTTTGTCCCGCCCACCCACCGCTACCGATGGACACGGTTTTGCCGCCCGCCCTCGAGCCCCGCTCGCGTGGCTGGCGGCCCGGCCACACATCCTTGAGCCGCCTTCGGCGTCTCTCGGATCCCCCACCACACCGCGTCTCCGTGTCCATCGTGTATCGTACTTATTATCCTCAATATTATATATCTCCCCTGTTCTTTACCCAGGCTCGGGCTTCGATCACAGGCAGAGTATGTACCGTGCTCCCAATTACAACATACGCCGGGTCGACGCTGGGGAAAGGATACAAAACCTCCTGAGCTATAAAGCTCTACAACTGTCTACAAATAATCGGCAAGTAGATTCAGGTCTTATCGAAGGGGGTCAATAAAAGTAGACTGACCTGGGGTTCCAACAATGATCCTCATTTGGCTTTGGGTTGCAATAGACTGTTTCGTATCGGCGGCTAACGAGGACTTTCTTGTGACCTAGAAGGGCATATGGATCTGTTTCGAGTGTGTATGTGTCAAAGTGAGGACTCACAGCACCAAGTTGTTGGTGAAATTATTTGCAGTGTGAATTACGTTCGGCCACCCGCTTGGAAAGACCAAGGTTTCTGGTTGTGGGCTGCAGCTACCTGAAAGCCAGTCGGTCCACCTTTAAAAGCGAGACGCCATTTCCAGTCCATACCAGGATTGAGGCCCACCACAAGAAGCAAACAAACGAAGAGCGTGAGAAGCACAGTGTCTAACTCGGACGTATTCCTCGAACCGTTGAACCCGAACTAGGGGCAAACAGCATACAGTGATTCATCCTTAAGGCATCTTTTGACGGTCGAGAAGTTCTTCTAGAGAGTATGCCCTCGACGTGCATCATTTCTTCGGGATCCCTGAGCAATCTCTCGCTGAGCCTTCGCTTCGGCCAAAATACACCCAATAAGTAATAGTCCAAGGATCATGAACGAGGAACGTTTGGAGCTGACTATATCATTTTCAAGACTCACACAGAACATTCCATGAGTCTTGTCAGTCACATAGATTGAGACGAACGAATAAGATTAGGTGCGTGAGCGACGACACACGAAAAACTTCCCCTGCACTAAACGCCGTTGGTACTGTATATCAAGCAGCCCCTAAGCGCCGCAATAGTTAATCTACCGATAATTCCAACAACAAGGCGTGGTGTAGAATAGCACCAAGCAGGGTTGTTGATACTGAAGTCGCGATCGGAAGGCGGCTCCAGGTTATCACGTGACGCCCCTCAGCATTCAGTCTGAATATCTTCATGGTATGGTAATTGAGAGCAAGACACCGCCCATCGGGCAGTTTGGTTCCTTCGAGCCAATAGGTCTGCTACTTCAACCCTGATCAGGGTAGTGACGATAAACGCATTATCTTGACCGCTACTCACGTACTGTTGGGCTGTATTTGGCCCGGGGCAACCCACAAGCCTCTCCATTTCGACCGATTTCAGACACTAAGAGAGAGCCTCAGGAGCGACTTAACCTTCTACTCGACAGGCCCAGTTATCTCATTAAATGGTTCGCTAGCCTTTGCATTCAGACTCAACTTCCTCTCGGTGGTCAAGCCTGCCCAGAATCCTATATCCGCCGGTCATGAGCTTGTCCTACACGACTAGCAGCAGCGAGTATGAAGACTCCTTACTCTTATGGGCTCAGCCATAACTAAAGAATCTACCATTCATGTGGTTGAAATACTGGACAGTTGCAATATCCGCCATAAACAGACTCGGGCATAGATTGGTCCTTGGCATATCCGCGGTCATGCGGCATCGCGCGAGACTAGACTTTGGCAAAATCATGAATATATATCACATGACGTTGTAAAGGCCAGCCGGACGCGGATCATGTCCGTTGGGGGCGGAGCCGCCTGATAGGGGCTATCACGTGTGTCTCGGATGTGTATATATTCACACAAGTATGGGCCCGGTTCTGGGGGTGTCCTCCCCCCGACCATCGTCGTCTCTGTCACTGTAGTCGCACGGTCGCGCTCTCGACCTCGCACTTCACCCTCCCCTTCTCTTCATTCACCCAACCATCCCTGCCAGTATGCTATTCGCAAAAATCGCCCGCTTTTTCTTCCTTATCACCCTCCTCAAGGATATCTTGTTGACCCTTATGGGCTACAGGAACCCTGGAGTGTTGTGCGCGATATCGACATGGTAGTGAGTCGAACGGTCTTCATGTCGAATAGCCACTCATCTCTACCGTCCAGCTTCGTTGGGAAGTACGGTGACCAAGACTCTTCCAAGAGTCTATAAGCGGTTAACATGTAAGTCGTTCCTCGTCGGCTGAGCTTGGCTAACAGCCATCACAGCAATGTCTCGGACTACAAGGTCTAGCCGCTGTTCTCGCCTTGGGTCCACGGCTACTGGCACGCCCCGGGACTGGAAGCCACCCCCTTCCGGTTCCTCATAAATCCCTTCTATAGCCTCGACACTGGTGCGCGGACTGACTACGGTCCCTACGCGACGCGCTGGCTCGACGAAGTCATACCGACCTGTTCGTGGTCAGCCGACGCTCCCGTCCACGCACTTAATGCTGGACTGTCCACCGGTGTCTCGAATAGCGGTTTCACCCCCCTGGATTGTTGGGTGACGGAGCCACCGGAGCATATCTCCGCTCGGCGGAGGTGGCTGTGGAGGATTGGCGCATCCAGGAGGTGGCGTTGTTTGTCTCGGTTTCGTGTCTGTCGGTCATGTTCTCTTACCGCATATTCTCTCACGGGCTGCCCATATATACGGACCCGTGCCTCTTGTATTCCCTCAGCTCGATTCCATCCATCGTGCTGAGCCATTTGTTCTGCCTTAGACACGCACAGCGTATCATGGATACCTCGTATCGATTCTAGAGCTCTTTGGTCCATGAAGAGTTCGAACCGGTCTTGGATGCAGCCTCCGCTCCCTCGGTCTCGGCCGCCCTCCCTCCCATACCTCCCGGTATATAGCTCTTCAATGGCCTTTCGCAGACGCCGCCCACCGGCCATTGATCCATCTCCCCACGCCGCCTTGGATCGGGTTCGGGACGTGGTGGCTAGTGGCCGATTCAACATGTCCCTCTGCTCACACTATTGGTGTGAGCATGTCCGTCAGCGAAGTGGCGCCACTGCTGCCGCTGTCAAGTGCAGGGCCCGACTGTTCCGTGGCTACACCGCTCCGACGGTTACAATCATCCCTCTGCAAGGCATCGCCTTCCGCCGAGCCTTCCATGTTCGCTCATGTCTCGAATATTGGTTCGTATCGATTTCTTCTTACATCCCTGTACCCTCGTTATTGTTTATTCCACATGTGTCTCCTCGAACCACAAGCCCTTGCTTGTACCTTCCGTGTATGCTTGTATGCGCGCGTTTGTACGAGGGGGTGTCTATAAAAGACCCTCGCTCAGATCTCGTTTACGCGTCCTCTTAGTGTACTTGAATTTATCGAATTTTCGGATTTTCAATTAAGGCGACTTCGTCGTCTGCGCATGCGTGATTCATTCGAATATAACTATTAAATTATTTTACGGGATCTAACGCTCTCGATCTCTTGCGGAGCAGGCTGAGTATGAACCACTCGAGAACTCGGCCCACACGAACTTATACGGGGCTCCATGGCTCGACCTCCCTCAGGTATTCCGGTACGGCCGGGCTTCAAACCTGGCCGTGTCGATTACGGTCCAAGTATTGGTAAAGGTATACCATTATAGTGAGTGTATTTTATCTATCACATCGCTTGATTTGACTTTCCGCGCATCAGGCTGCCGCGAAGGTAAGAATGCAAACCAGGACTTGGTACCTGATACTTATATAATGTTTCAGGATCGCAAGCATCGACGGCTGACGAAAAGACCAAAATACGCCTTCTACTCGAAGGGCTCGGGGATATCCCATATTTCTTTGACAATTGTAACCTCTCGCTCGAGGAGCTTCGGAGTTATATAAACATCTATCTCGCCAGAGAAAGCATGCATCCATAAACCGAAACTACACAGCAAATATTCAAAGGTACTGGCATCATGTCGATACCAGAGGGAATTCGTCACACCCCCCTCCCGTAGCTGCTCATAACGATCAGGTTACCCTTCATGTCCCTGCGACCACTCCACCACTCAGACCATCAAACACGTTCTTAGAGATTGCCCCCTGTACTCTAACACTCGCTACCATCTACGCATAGGCTCGCCATCGATTGAGATGGCCACCATTTGTTGAACGAGATCCGATATCATGTATTGTCTCGTGATTCTATGGTCGCTATCACATGTATTGTTCCACATGTGTCGTGGTATTCACTGGAATATGTCCACATGTACTGTTACTTCTATTTCTCACGTTGTACAGTATATATACGAATACATCGCTGTCCGAAAGGACAAGCAGCTTTAGCATGGGATGAGCCTAGTGGCCGCTTCCTAAGCGCTATTGAAGATTTATGCTTCAATACCATTTTTGGCACTCTTAAGGGACTATGGTCTCTTATCGACTTCCTCAAAGACTCTGGCGCCTTTCGGTTCCTTTGTGACTCGTCTGTTTCTTAGTTTTGTTGTTGTTTTTGTTCTGTTGTTGTCCTGAACCTACTCTTTACATAGTCTAGCCGTGTGCTGTTTACCTCTGTCCCCCGTGCCGTCCTTTGTGTTCCGCTTCGTTGCTCGTGATGTGTGTCTGTGTGTCCGGTTCGACCTTGTGTTCGTGTAGGACCTTAAATATGTATGCAAAAAAAAAGAAAAAAAAGGATCAGGCTCAAATTTCCCACGCCTGATATTTCATCAATTCATTTTTTGCACGATAAACCGTCAAGTCAACCCAAACAAGCTCACACATCGAAATCTAAAAATAGGCAAGAATCTATACACGACAGTTGTTCAATTTGATGATCAACACATCCTCCGCTCCAACATCCCTCAACCGATCCATCACATCCGCGACCTGGGCCCGCTCAACCATACTCGACACCGCAACCCACTCGCCATCTTCGAGTGGGCTGATCGTTGCCGCTCTCCTGCCCGGCGTAATCTTGGTTGCCTCGGGAATAAGTGATCGATGGATGTTGTATTGGCACAGCAGGTATTTCTGGGACGCGATGAACCCGGCGATGCGGGACGTGATACGTTCGAGGAGTGGTTGGAGGTCTGGGTGTTTGGGTTTGGACGAGGTGATGAGGACGGCTTCGGATGTCATAAGTGTGCTTATTGCCTGCAGACCCGCAGCACGCATAGTTTCTCCCGATTCGACCAGGTCGACTTTTTCGATTTGCATAGAGTTAGCTCTCGGCCGAGTGTGAGGACATCATGTGTACGTACCGATACCATCTGCGAGTCCCAATGCGCAGGCAGCCTCTACACTTCCTCCGATATACTCTATTTTTGTCTTTTCGCCCTCTTTTCTTCCTGCCGCAACATCTATTTTGGCAAAGTGCTTGTTCGCCAGAATCTCAAAGCTCGTGACGACTCGCTTGCCTGCAAGCTCTACCTCGGATTTGATAGAGCTGTGCTCAGGTACTTGGACTTGGAGTTTGCATTTTCCAAAGCCGAGGGGTAAAAGTTCGCGGGTATGGTTTTCCATTTCGGCTTCGAGGATGACGTCTTGGCCAGTGATGCCCAGATCGACGTTGCCTTCGCCGACGAAGCGGGGTATATCGGCCGCGGGGAGAAAGACGCTGAGAGGGGGGCATGAGTAGGGTATGAGGGGGTTTTGCTGTAGAGGGCGTACAGAGCGACGTTGAGGTTTGTAACGAGGCAGACATCGAGTCTGTGTGAACGGGTATATTGGATGTCTGCGCCTATGATAACTGCATCAGCCTATATATCGACGGATCAATAGATATAAAGCTCACCAGCAAGTAGAGCCAACGACTTTTCGTACAACCTTCCTGAATATCCCAGTCAGACGTGCATTCATCTCGTTCGTGCTGGCTGGACTGCACCTTTCTTGGGGATGGCAAACAGCAGCCGGCCTTTGATCGAGTCGGTGAACAAGTGCATAGTGTAGACGTGGCGGGGAATGGATGGAAATAAACGTGCTTAAATAAAGAAAGCGACGAACGTGCTCGAGTCACGCAATAATAGCCAAGTGAGAGTTTACCCAAATGGAAAGATCACTTTTTTCGGCTTTAGACGGACATTACCGGATGAGACCCTGAGTGTCCGTATATGTACCGCCCGGATGCAACACTTTTCTCAAACGAAGCTCAGATTGACTCGCGATGCCGCAATCCCCATGTCGTGATGTCTCATTCCCTTCGAAGACCGACTGTCTTGTAGCTCTATAAACCGCCAAGGTTTTCATGCTTAGTTTCTTCGGAGATCGCTGAGATTACTTTGGTGGTTGACTTGTGGTTTGTCCAGAATCGCAGGTGGGAACTACGAGTCGTACAGATATCTTTGAGTCTTCACATGTACATAGTTGTAGAATGGTGAAATGGGAATCAAAGTAGATCGAAAGCGGACTTGTAGGTGTGTGGGCAAGACATGGAGACCAATGAACTGGAATGAAACGGTATAAACGACGGCCAGTAAAGTCACACTGCGCACGAAAAGCACAAGCAAGCAAACAGGAATACAGTCTTGATGTTGACCAACAACGCGCCTGTTGGACAACGCCCAAGCGTCATGTCAAAGTGTTTATTTCGCACAAGCGCCGAACCACGGACACGTCGCGTTCTAGGGTGATCCTTAACTTATCCACCACCACCTCCACCGCTCTCCCCCCACACACGTTCACCATGGCCGTAGTTGGCGAATCGCGTACCGACCTCCTCGCATGGCTCAACGAACTTCTTCAGCTCAACTATTCAAAGGTCGAGCAATGTGGGACAGGAGGCGCGTACTGTCAAATAATGGATTCCATCTATGGTGCGTATCTTGCGGCTTCGTTGATCATATCATCATGTTGAATGTTTGTAAACGATAACAGGTGACCTGCCGATGACGAAAGTCAAGATGAACGCGAAACACGAGTATGAGTTTCTCGCAAACTACAAAGTCTTGCAGATGTTCTTCAAACAAAAGAAAATCGAAAAGGTGTGTTCTTTCCCCTGTCCCCATTTTCACTCTCAGATGCTCATTCTAGATCCACACAACCTAGCCGATTCCGATTGAGAAACTTGTAAAGTGCAAAATGCAGTACGTACCGGATGGTTCGTGTTTCATTTCTTGACGCTGATCGCGGTCATAGGGACAACCTCGAGTTTCTTCAATGGATAAAGGGATTCTGGCTTCAGAACTATGGTGGACACCCGTACGATGCCGTTGCGCGACGACGTGGTGCTCCCACCGACACCCCGGCGACGATCGCGCCGTTGCGTGCCGGACCTGGATTGAGCGCGAGCACGAGCGGGGCAAAGGGCCGCAGGACACCTCTTGGTACGTCTCTCATCCTTTGGGTAAAGACACGATCGACTGACGCCGCATATGGGCGTTCCAGGTGGCCCACGGGCTGGGTCGGCGTCGGGAGGCGTTTCGAATGAACAACTTGCCAGCCTACAGGCGCAGCTAAAGGAGATGGGAACCCACCTAGAGGGTCTGGAGAAGGAGCGGGATTTCTATTTTGCCAAGGTACGTTGTTTTCTATTCGGTTCTTTCCACATACACCTATTTCTGTTTCGTCAATTCATCGCTCTTGCCACTCTACCTATTGTGATTTTGAGTCGACGCGATACTCATCCAATTTTTGGCGCAGCTACGGGACATTGAGATTCTTGTGCAACAGCAAGTGGAAGTACTAGAGGGAGAAGGAAAGGATGATCACACACTGCGCGAGATCCAGAAGATCTTGTATTCGACCGAGGTACGTCATCTTGCTCATCTCCTTGGCATGTCTAACATTTCTGTACAGGAGGGCTTCGAGGTTCCAGAAGGAGCGCCCGTTGATGAGGAAGAAACATTCTAGTTACCCTTTTCACCCCTTTTGGTTCTTCCTCTCTGGGTCTCCTCTCCCTCCTCATACGTCCGTTTTGCACCAATCTTGCTTTTGCCTTTGTGATATATTAGAGGTGTCGTTATTTTGCCGTTGTTGCATTGAGTTTGTGGAATGCCATATACTCAGTCTTGATCCTGTCTATAATCCTTTTGCGAATCGGGTACGCTACCAATCCTGGGCCGACCGATCGCTTCAAGACTTCTTTGACTCGGGGCGCTCGAAGCAAGGCCGGATGTGATACAATCAGCGGCTGTGCTAATCCAGAGCGGTACCCTCGATCCTTGGGTCAGCCACCACAACCACGGCTCACAGACTCGCGAAAGTCATGGCAGAGAAAGTGGGGGAAATACCCGAGCTTGTCCATGCGATTGGCCGATTCTGTTCCCAAAAGACAAGAGTGAACATGATTTTTGCAAGCAGAGAGTTCTTCTCAGAGGTTTGTCCACTCGTCTGGGAGAATGTTCGGGGGCTAGATGTTCTTTTGTTATTGATAACCGGTGCCACGATCGACGAGTCCGTCGCTATTAGTGGATCCTACACTATGCCAATCGTGAGCACTGCATATTTTGACGGCATGCCACTGACCACTTTCACTAGGTGTTACCAACAGAGCTTTCGGGGCCAGCCCTTGCGAGATTTAAATTCTACGCGCCATTCGTTAAAAGTCTCGATACATCCAGAGACAAGAAGTTATCCTGTGTAGTTTCAAACCCAGAAGGTCTATACGAGCTCTCGCAACGAGATCCCCTCCTACCGAATCTTCAATATTTGAATTTTTCCGTTCTATCCCGAGCGATTGATTACGGCTTTCCTCGATTACTGCTTCTTCTGATGTTCTTGTCGAAATCTTTGCTCGAATATCGTATTCGCTTCGAAGCCTATCGTCCTTTACCCACCATATCTCTACAACGGTTCTCTGCGATTTTGGGTAAACTCGAGGAACACTGTCCCAATATCCAAACTTTAGAGCTCTATCCTGATGATAGGGTAAAACACACTGTGGAACAAATCTCAAGCATCCGCCTACACTACGAGCCGTTATCTTATTTCAAAGCTAATACACTTCAAAGCTTGTCGACTTGTCTATCTGTTCTTCAAGACTTGGGAGATCTGCAGTGCATCTCCCACCTACGATCTCTAACTCTACATTGCTCCGAATCACTCACTGTGAACGAGCCACTTCCCGATTTTGCAGGGAACGACTGGCCAAACCTTACTCATTTGAGTTTGTATGCCTTGCCGGATCCCCGTATTTTACTTCAACTCTGGAGTAATCCCAGGCTGGTTCGAAGACTCACATCTGTCGCGATCGTATTGTTACCGATCGGGATCCCGTACAATATGGGTGGCCCGACGGAGAGTTTTTTAGATATGCTCATAGAACAGAGCCCGGGAATAACAGACTTATCTGTCGTTCGACGGCCATCTTCGGTTGATATAATATTTGACCCGGCGCCCCTTATCGGCTTCTTATCGAGAGCAGTACTCCGCAGCTTCGGGATTGAAATTGGCAAATTAGTATCATACTGCGATGATTATTTTGATTTGAAGAAGTGCTTGAGTGGCAGATCATACACCCACCTCGTAACACTGGTTCTTGGACACTGTCGCTTCAAACTTGATGACCTACAGTACCTTGCTCAAGCTATGCCCAGGCTTCGATACCTCCGTACCCAGCTTTTCATTCCACCCGGAGAAATCACGTTGCATATAGACGAAACGACCCAGAGGCGGGCCTGCAGGATGGAACTCCGGGTTTGCTGTGTTGTGACTTCAGGAGCCGACTGGGACCATGTTTCCAAGTGAGTATACGGTTGAAGAGGCGAAAAGTAAATAATGAGCGCTTGGGCTAGATACTTGCTTTTGGTATGGCCAAAACTAACTCTGAGTTTAAGGCCATCTGTGGAGCGTATACATGGAGAATGGATGGGTTCCTTCGAAAAGGCACAACGGGAACAAGTTTGTCGTACAGAAATAGAAGCAAACGCATGACTAATCTTTCCCATACGAAATGGTCCTCTCTATACTACTTACGTTTGTCACACATTCATAGCTTTATTTGGTTTTGGGTGCTCAGATGAACGCATGGATTCGATGTATTCCGTTGCCCGGTTCGGTGAGACCCGCTCGCTCAGGGAACAATATATGATACGATGCATCCGATTAATTACCCAAGCCTAGTCGTAATTTCAAGTGTTCACAGGGCAGGTATAAAACAACTATGCATCCTATTCAAATCAAAATCGGATTATTAGCTTGTAGGTTCAACCGACGTGTATCTAGGTACTAGCGACGAAAGGGCTCATGAACACAATCGTAGTGATAAGTGCCTGCGGAGTCCATTGAATTCGTCCGTTTCAAGTCTTTTCATGTTAGGTATACCTGTTATTCAAACACGGAGCGTTCTAGTTTCATGTTGTTAGGAGACCTCGATTACCCTCAATCGACTGGCGGACCGATCCCGTGGGCTGACATGTATGCGCACGGCTGTACAGGTTGCGTCACCTCCCCGAAAACTGAGAGTACGCGTACACGTAGCTGGTTTCCGAGTTCAAGAGCGGCCCGCAAATGCTGCCGCTTAAGCCTCTGAGCAGGAAGAAGTCGGGTTCGGACGCCCGCTACCTGCCTCGTCACGACCTAATGGACTCCAGAAGCGAATTGCCATAGGGGACCTCAACCATGACATGTAGCCTCGGTATATTGATTCATTGGCTCACCTAACAGCTGAGTTCGCCGTGTTCCATGGGCTGGCGCATTCTCGGTACACGATGACGCCGTACTTGAACCGAACATGCACCATACAGTTAATTCCCTAGTCTCACCAGGTCATGCTAATGTCGCTTGCTGCTCTTGATTTTGGCTCAATATTTTACGCTTGGCTTCTTTGGTAAAGTAGCTTGCATACCCCATGGGGCGAGCTTCCCCACAGCACGTGTCCCAGGTCCCGCCGGGCCGTCATCACAGGAAGCAAACAATGTTCCGCCTTGCTGTCATCATAACCCCATTTGCCGAACCCGGTCGTATTGCTGGTCTCTCTTCGCTAGTGAGCCCCAAACTTGTGACCTGGAGACACGCCTAAATTTTTCTACTGTCGTTCTTTGAGCGAGAACACCTGTAGCAAAACGCTTCTACCGCATATGCATGACTAGGATGTGCTAGCTATTTTTCCGCTTTAATGAGTGGTGAAGTATAAATACCAGCCCCATACCCTCGACTCAGCTCAACAAATCTTAGTTATCAGCTCCTGCAGCCCAACCCATACCAGCTTTCCAACATGCGTTTCACCGCTGCTGTCTTTGTCTCTGCGCTCGCTGCCTCTCCGGTCGCCTTCGGCCAGCTTGACTCCAAGTTCAAGGCCAAGGGTGAGTTCCATGTTCTCCAGGACACCATTGTGCCTACTGATGCTAATCAAACCACCAGGCAAGAAGTACTTTGGTACTTGCTCTGACTCGGGTCTCTTGTCGAACTCGAACAATGCCAACATCATCAGGTCCGACTTTGGTGCATTGACTCCCGAAAACAGCGCAAGTTAGTGTGCAAGCAACGTTGTTTTGACCAACTATACTGATTGGTTTTTGTCAGAGTGGCAGTCTATTGAGCCTAATGTGCGTTCGAGTCATGCTAAAGACCTAGCTAGATGCTTATTTTATACATTCCCTTCAGCGCGGCAGCTTCAACTTTGGTGGCTTCGACACTCTCGTCAACTTTGCTCAGAGCAACGGAAAGCTCGTCCGTGGCCACACTTGTAAGTCACACGCTCCAGTTGTACTATGTACACGTGAAATATCCTTTGTTAGTCGTCTGGCACTCTCAGCTCCCGTCCTGGGTGTCCAGCATCGGTGATGGCAACACCCTGACGTCGGTCATCCAGAACCACATAAGTCAAGTCGGTGGCCGTTACAGGGGCAAGATCTATGCGTGGGACGTCGTGAACGAGATCTTCAACGAGGATGGCTCCCTCCGTAGCTCTGTTTTCTCCCAGCGCCTCGGTAGCAGTGAGTTAAACATACCCCTACTAAACTGTAGCACTAGCTAATCAGCACACCAGACTTTGTTGATGTCGCCTTCAAGGCTGCTCGTGCTGCGGATGGGTACGCACTTCCAACCTAGTCGCACGTCTTTTTACTGATTTGATGATCTTAGCAACGCCAAGCTCTACATCAACGTGCGATCTTCTTCTTCTTGGGTTTTATCCATTCAAACTAACACGGCTTCCTTCAGGACTACAACCTTGACTCCGTCAACGCCAAGCTCAACGGTCTCGTCAACCTCGTCAACCAGAAGAAGGCTGCTGGTGTCCCCATTGACGGAATTGGAACACAGACTCACTTGTCGGTAAGTATTTCCTGCTGGCCTTTGGATGTCGAGTTGCCGTACTAAGCAATGCAATAGGCTGGTGGGGCCGGAGGTGTGCAAGCTGCTTTGCAGAAGGCAGCTTCGACTGGATGCGATGTTGCGATCACTGAGCTCGATATCGCCGGCGCTCCTAGTAAGTATTCAATGTTAGGGTAGATTTAATAAGAAGTCACAAAACAAACTGGTACGTAGGTAACGACTATGTTACAGTCGTAAAGGCATGCTTGAACGTTCCCAAGTGCGTTGGTATTACTGTGAGTGACTCCCTCAGCTCGCTTGTCCCCGACATGAGCTAATGTGCATGGACGCAGGTTTGGGGTGTCTCTGACAAGGACTCGTGGCGCACGGGTGCGAACCCTCTGTTGTTTGACGGAAACTACCAGAGGAAGGCTGCCTACAACTCGATTATTTCCGCATTGTCTTAAGCTTCTGTAACAAGTATAGGCAGTATTCTGTGGAATTTGATCGATGCTCAGAGTACAGTCATGTATGCTATGGATGGCAAAATACATTGGCCCTATTTGTTCCCAATGCTTTTGCATATTGAAGTGAACTGTTAAGATAAATTGAAGTGGTGCACGGCGGAACATAGATTAAATTGATACTCGGATTCATCCATGACATGTATTCAATCGAAAGGCACGGCTTCGGCCACTCATCCGGGTCGACAACCGACCACCGGGTAAGAATATGTTATGAGCCCATTCATTGCGTTACAATTGAAGAAGCCCTAAATCCCATCCTGTTGACGAGTATAGTGCACCCATGGTTTTGAAGTTACCGCAAGGTGTAAGCATAAGATAACCGTACACCCCAGATACAAATTTTGGATTACAAGCTCGCAGTTGTGCGAGTAACTTGGGTACTTGGCAAAGCGATGAGCGTCCACATAATGACAGTAATCGGAGCCTGGAAATCCAATCGAATCAGATGATTTCCGTAATAAACTAGTAGAACGTGCTTTTGTTCACGACAGTCAGGCTGAACAGGTTAGCTCGAGTGTTTCACTCATGAGGATGTAATATATTTCCTAACTGGAGCAGTGCAACGGAGCCGGCGGAGATGCACTGAGCGAGGGAATCGCCGGAGGGCGCGCCGGTCACGTGCACCCACGCGCACACGCTTCCCCTTGCGCGCGTCCACGATCACACCGTGGCAGCGTCCGACGTTGCGAGTCGCGTTTTACCCACTCACCATCCCTCAGGTACGACTCATATGCTAGTTGATGCCCACCCGACCCGCGAGTCGCTCTCGTAGTCCGGGGATCCGGCCACGCTCTCTCCGCCGCTGGCGGCGCTTGGGACCCACAACCCTGCCGGAGGCAGATACCGGCCGATAGGTCGTACCGGCGCAAGCGCCCGGCCCCGTCATCAGTCGTGTCTATTGTAAGCCTAGCTACCTCACGCTGCGCTCGATAGCGCATGATTTGTGTTGAGATATCAAATGTAGCTGTGCGCATGTAGTCATGCGATTGATTCCCGAAGTAAATTATTTGCACGATGCAGTAGAAATTTTATACTGTAGCGACCCGTGAATAACGTCGCTTATGTGAAAGCGACCGGCACCTCGAACTATTTGTACCTGCTTGATAGGTGTGTCCCGCTGCGTCGACCGACCGAGGGACGTGGGACAACCGAAGATATTAGTAGTCATGAGTAGGATTTTAGAGTGGCTTTGATACATGTCTATACTTGGACCGGCTAGGTGAGCTCATAGACGCCCATGTAGCTTCACACTCGAATATAAACCGAAATACGAATATAATAATATGTGTTTTTACATTCTATATGTGAAACTCGATGTCCCGCTGCATCGCCGCACACTGGAGCATGGGACATTGGAAATTCCGAACGTCGCGTCAATCTTGGCTGGGACCGGGACTGACGTTATTCACTGGCCGCTACAGTACGAGAGAGTTTTCATATTACCACCATGTAACCTTCCCGCTACCTCTCGTTCAAAAAATTGTGCATTTACAGGGGAGTACACAGCGCCGAAATAGATCCAGCACCCCCAGACAAAGGTGTAAATGGTATATTTCCGTCATAGTAATACTTTCTACGATCGCACATGTAGGTTGTGCGATCTGGAACTATGCTGGCTTTCAGCTTCCGATGAGGGAGAGCGGTGCCGCAGGCGCGCACCGGTACGACCGGACACCCGGACCACGAGTACGACCCGCTGGGCTAGGTTAGAAGACGGAAGACATCAAACAGCTGTTGACTTATAAATCATATGGAATGTGGCAGAGGCTCAAAAGGCTGAGGTTCGACGCACGATGACGCCAGTTGCAGCCAAAAACTGAAGAGCGTAGCGAATCGGGCGAGATCTAGAGAACAACAAGGATCTCAGCACGAAGAGAGCCGAACTGGGGGTGTACAAATGGGGGGTGGCGTATATATATACAGTCACGCTCCTGAGACAAATGAAGAACAAACAAGGGCGATAGAATCAGCCCGAAATAAGAATGACATAGCAGTTTAAAAAGGACACATCCGCCACCGTAGATCCTCCTGGATGCTACGGTCTCACAAGATCACCGACAGTACGGAGATATGCTCCGGTGACCCCGTCAATCAACAAAAACAATGTGATAAACCCCGCAGCGCCTGACCTCACAAAGGCTAGCGCCCACTGCTCCTACTCCAACTCTGTATCATGGCCTCTCTCCGGTACGCCTCCATAGATCTGAGTAAATCTCACGATGCCAATGTACTAACCTGATTAGGTATCGAGAAACAAAACTCCGATGAAATTCTGAATGAACCAAGTAATCAGAACTTGTGCAAATGGAACTTCTGATGGGCTTGTTCAAAATAGTTCAATAGGATCGAAATCATTGTTGCGACAGGGAGCATAAATACACTATTTGAGAAGATAAATCGACCCACGACATCCCCGCCAGCAATAAAATCCATGATCTGGTGCGCATAGAAATATCTATATGCAGCAGCCAGACCCGTTCATCAGAGTCTCAAGCGCCTGAAACTCATCAGATTGAGCGCTCCCATGGTCTCAAAGTTGAGGTGTAAGCACATAATGACTACACATCCTAGCTACAAACCGCAATAATTCAGTTTCAAATGTCCGGTGAATGCAAAAACAGATAACTCACTATCACAATGGCCGTGCACACAATCGCAGCCGCGAGCGCTTGAAATTTCCAGGTGTACACAATAATACCTATAACAAGAGCATAGAAACCGCTATCCAATAACCGATGAGTTCAACTCATGGGATATGGTAACGCAACTTACAAAAGAATGAGATAGAAGGGGATAAAAATCACTTGGGCGACAATCCAATTTCGAACATAATTCTTGCACGCATCAACTTGCTCCCGGATCGAAGGGCTAGGAAGTGCACCTTCGTGTGTATACTCGAACTTCTCGTTCAATTCCGAGTCACGCTTGCTATGGTGCTCCGGAGATGGGCCGGAGAAGCCCTCGCGAGCACACGCCCATCGATGATTTAGCAAGTCGACTTCGTCACCTTTGAGCAGGCTAATCAAGTGGTGAGTTTCTTACAGGCAACAATACAGGATATTAGATTGACTCACTCGAACCATCGAGCTGCCAGTAGCGCTGTAACAGCTCCAAAAGACGAGAGCAACAGTCCGATGGTAAACAACGCTTTTATGGCCTGAACGGCACTACTGCTGGAGGTGTTAGCATCAGGGACCAGGCTAAAGCACTGAGCCTCTATCCCTGCAATGAAAGTAGAAACAACACCAAGCGTCCGGTAGCCTAAGCATGCGGTTGGTTAGGAGCGTTTCTAAAGCGAGGCAAGTAGTACCTTCAACAGTAACCTAGTGAGGCAGCATATTAGGTATGTAGTAACACGAGTATATCTCATACCTCCTGCATGTCTCGTTCCACCTTGACGGTTCGAATCATATCAAAACCCCTCGTGCCTTTCTCCAAATCTTGACCTCGTGTGACTCCTGAGGGTCAATACCAATCATGAGTGAGCAAAGCACCTCAAGAAAACGAAACGCGCGGATGAATTAGACAGACCGAAATTTGATGGACTCGTACTTGGCGCGTAATGTGGCCGCGGAATTGGCATTTGTGCAGCCACCTGTGATACTGGAATTCTGACTCCGGTTATAGGTACTGTTGAGAGAACTATACCAGCAGATTGTGCAGGGGATTTTATCCCTCATGACTTTCTGCCATGCGGTTGCGCTAAGGATTACACGTTGATCGCCTCGCCCCTCGTTTGTCTGTAATAGGAAATAGAGATGAGCGTAGAGTATGCTGTTCAAAACGATTCTAGCTACCCAGCATAACGAAATCGATTAGCCATATGAGGAGCATACATCACTGGGACATATTCGGCGATGCTGTACGAAGGCGCGAATGGTATGTGTATACTATAATAATAATAAAATTATACAGCTGCGCATATATGCTGTGTAGTGCAGCCTTATGCTGTACTCTGCCTCCCGATGAGGGAGAGCGATACGGGTGCCGCATCTCTATGGTACCATGATGTACTGTTTTTTGGCAGTGGAGCGAGATCAGGGTCACCTATACTAAAACAGGTCCAAATGTGATGCTCAAATCCACAATCGGCGCCGACACTCCACTGCTAAAACACAATGACGGAGTGGTCCACACCATCTGTCCCGTTTTTGACAGCTGACACAGGGACCAAAAAACATCTATAACCTCAAAACGGGTCTTCAATGTTCTCCCAAAAACCCGGACATCGGGGGTTTGCCGAGATGCATACGTCAGCAAAACATTGTGCACACCCGCCGGCTACGTCGCACAATTCCATTTGGAGGTCTCAAAAATGAAATTGATAGGGTGATCGTACTAGTAGTATTAGAGAGTTTGCGATCGAATTCCCATTTGTTTGTGCGGGTTGCGATTCACGTGGCTATTTCCTTCTTTTGTTCTAAAAAACTGACTATTGCGCCGCTCCTCCACCCAATCGAAGCGGGGCAAAGTTTGCCTAGAATGAGGTTTGGGACTCGATTAATTCGTCTAAAGCTGTTCCCGGGCAATCGTCTAATCCCTCGTTATCGGCAGCATACAACCACACTCAAAAATCGTAACGCTGACGGCTGAATCTGACGAATACAGCATCAATATACACTCTGAGCCATTGAAATGGCCTCCCTAGAAGGTTTGAGTTCAATTTGCATGGTCAGATTTTTGGCACGAGAAATAGAAATAGTCACGTGAATCGCAACCCGCTCAAACAAATAGGGATTCGATCGCAAACTCTCTATTATTCGCCCGGTCACCCATTATTCTTTTTAGGCCATTATGCGGCGAACCAGGTGAACTATCGGGTAAGCCTACATTTTATACCGAGTTTCGAGTCAGAAGACGGGCGAATTGGCTCAGCAAATCAACTGCTTACGTTACATGCTCCTATCCAAGTGATAAGGTAAATGACACTACGCAACTGGGTGAAATTCGCCACTCGTGTTGAAACCCACAGTAGGTTTTGATCGCACATCGAGTAGATGGATTATATATATGATTTTTCGTGGTTTTGATTTACAGACCTGAATTCCGGTAGCCAGGTCCGCTTGTACAGGATTGCAGGAGTGAATTGTCATCGGAGAAACCTCGTACTCGATCCATAGAACGCGGCCAATGTCAATGCCGGACCAGTTGACCAGATGGAGTATGGATGTTAGTTTCAGCCGTTATGTATAACTAGACCGACCTTTCTGCACTGATTTCCCAAAACGGACAAACGCGACCCCTGTCTCAATTGCAATATCTTTAAACCGTTCGATATATGCTATGGAGTAGCTAACCTTGAGTCGAAGCTCGGCTTCTATCGTCATTTTACCATCGTAGTCAGATCAAAAGTCGTCCGAACAGGCACATTGTCTTGTGAGAACCTGGTCTGCATGTTGCCGATGCCACTACACACTAAATACTACTAAGATCGCTTGTGCGGTGTTTCCAAGAGAGATGGACCTACAACTTTTGTTACCTACGACAGTCTCTGTGGTATCAATAGGCGCCACGTTCAATTCAGCGCGTCGTTGACTGAAGAAGGCATGGATTACGAACGAGAAGAGGCAATGATGAGATAACAATCCGCCAAAAGATCAAAGAGCGCTAGCAAGGAAGGTTTTCGGTGGCTTGACGTCATGCATCAGTAGACCCTATGGCCGCGTAAGCTGCTGGATCATTCGTACACTGAAAGGTTACCGGAAACATCACACTCCTGATCTCCTGGAACAATCTCATTGCGCCGACGGGGATAAACACGGAGTTGAAGTGTCAATGATCAAACGATGGGACTCCCAAAGTGCGTCATATTTTATTGCGATCTAATGAGTTTTGGTCTTAGAATCAGAAATAGAAGGCGTATCCGAAGGCGCTTTGTATTCGGTTTATTGTAGGAAATGCAAGGCGTTCGTTCCTTCGTCGGTCATGCTCGCATCGCGACGCTCGCGGTGTCTCAGCGCACTGCGTGGTTCTAGATCACATCACGATTGAACCCGCGCTGAAAAGCGAGTTTGCCTCGCGAGCTTTTGTTTACGCGAGTAATCGACGTGTTCATCGCATTCAAACGCATACATTCTGGGCGCCTATAAAGCGCTGAACTGACTATGTTCAGACGACCCTTCTATTTCCCATGGCAGTCCTCACGCAGGAGTCAAGGTGTAGAACTGGACCTGGTTCAGTCCAACTACATATCTCACATTAGCTATATTGGCGCGCCCTACATGTTGCCTGCTCACCAAAAGGGCCGCCGTTTTTGGCTGTGCCTGCGAGACCTGCCAAAGTGCCTCTAACGAGTATGTCGCGACGCGTCTCCTGAGCGAGTTCCTGTCCCGTTCCCAGCTCGTCTGTGCCAATCGGTCAGACAAGCGTCTTAGCCACTGCCCCGCGCACGTACCGACTGTGCGTATGAGTCCGGTCTTAGAGTCAAAAATCTTGAAGGAGAGCCGAGTGACTTGGCGTCCCCATTCCGGGTTGTGCAGAGCATCTCCTTGAACACCAGACACCTCTAGATGCAAGTGAGGGTCAGTGAAGCAAGACGGCGGTATCCATCTGACTCATTACCTATTACGTTTTCCGTGGCTAGCAGGCAAGTTATAAGATGGACCATCAGCGAAGAGATGAGCAGGAATTGCTCACGTTTAAGTGTGATTTCAACATCTTTGCGGCCGTTGCCCATGGAGCCGTGGGTCTTGGGGACAGAGCCGTTTGTCGTGTTATATTCGACCCTGAACACATGTGAGTAGACATCGAAAACCGTTCATGTTGTGAACTAATACTTTATCCCGTCAATAACCCATCCATGGGAAACTGTGATAGAGTTGATTGGATGCTCCAAAACGAGTTTCGAACCAACTGTCGGTGCGAGTGTCAGTGATGGAATGATACATCAGACTTGCGATACTCACGCTCTTGCAGGTCGTCGTACTTTTCGCCCATATCTTTCTGTTCGCGAGGACCGCCGTATGTAGCAGAGATAGCAAATTCGGACGCCATGTATGTATCGGAGTGTAAAAGAGAGGCAAGAGGGATTGGTAGGTTGACGCGTACTGCTGGTCCATTTATATCTTCTCCGCCTGTTGCAGCACCCCCAACGCCTGAACAGAGCTTGGATTATTCTTTCGTTTGATGCAGAGGTTGCCGAGCGCGGGTTGGGGCTACCGGGCGGGATAGGCGCTCCCGGAAAGCAACGGTGCGTGGTACGGGGAACAGTAAGGTACTTTGCACGGCCGACGACCGCGGAGCGACCATGCCGCTGATCGGGAGGCAGTGAACTGGCGCTCACATTGAATATCACCTAGGGACGGTTGCTCTGCAGGCGTGCGATGGCGGCAGCTTACGAGAACGGGTGTGAGTGGATTCCGCTTTGCACGTGACTCCAGCCACGCTCACTTGCCTTTTCAGTTTCTTTGGCGCTCGTCATTTTTGTCGTGTGACAAATGTCCCTTTGTGATCCCTGGTGCTGCGTGTTGATGTTCTGGACTCTAGAATCGCATTGCAACCTCCCGTGTCGGCTCCCATCACCCGAAGGTGTCTCAATGCGCCTATCGTGTGATCGGCTAGGAACGATGAGCGTTCGGCTTCTCTGCATCAGCCTCGCGCGGCCTCTCATCCGACCGCCGGCACTACGAGTCCGAATCGCAACGTACATGTTTGCATAGACGCCTGTAGTCTCCTGGCCTCATGCAGCGATATAAATTGAGCTCTTGACGGCGCTCTACCCATCAAGTTCACCTTCCAACTCGCTCACACAATCACAACTACAATGAGGATCGAAAGCATCAAGTTCACCGGGCTCGACTACACCGCACAGGCTCCAGTCGCTGCTGCCGGCACACCTGGCAGAATAGAGCACGTCTTTGATTTGACTAACGAGCAGGGACATCCGGTCGATAGGAAGAACAGCATTGCCAGGATCGCGTTCAACGACGGCGAGGGCGACTACATCGACGGTTTCAGGTGACCAGCCCTCTCATAGACGCGCCGATCACAACTAACTGCTTCGAACGTAGCGTCACATACAACTACATTGACCCTAAGACAGGGAAATCAGCACCAGGCGCCAAGCCCGTCATACATGGTACCTTTAGGGAGGCCGAAGTGCATCACAAGGTTCTGCAGCTAAAGGGTGAGCTCTGACCAAAAGTCCGCGTTTGCATGGCTCAAGCGGCCTGGTCAGAAAATGAATACATTTGCGGAGCGAGGGTGCTGTACGTGAATAAAGATACGGAGGAGCAGTATATCGGAAGGATCACACTCTGGGCCACCCGACCTGACTCGGACCATGCGTATCAGGCAGGTAAGTGGTCAGCGCGCTCGATCTTTTCGGCACTCTGCCTGACAATGCTGACTCACAGGCGATTGGGGTGAGACACCAAAGGGCCAGTCTGTCCCCGAGGACTGGCACTGGGACAAAAAGGATGGAAGGCTGTTCGTATTTGGAGCGCGTCAGAACAACAGCGAGGAAACCATGGGACTCAAGACCCTAGCGTTCGGCGAATTTCACGATGAGGCTGCGATCGCTCAGTCGGACTCGTACCCCGCCATCCCGGTTTCGACCCAGAGCGACGGCAAGACCTTCGACGACCTCAAGAAATGTAAGTACTGATAACTGAGCACTTTACCTGTATCGTAACTTGGAACCCTTCTGAAGACGGTGCGGTGCTCAACTTGCGCTATCCTATCAAGTGTATCGAGGTATGGCATGACGAGATTGTCGAAGGCATCCAGTGAGTGCTTCAATATGCGTCCTCCGTGCCAGAAGCTCACGCTTTGTCCCAGGGTTACCTACAACCTAAATAACAACTGCACAGTTCCGGTTCTGCATGGATCCAAGGTGTCAAACATCTCGCCCACTCGGATCGACCTCAACGGTACGCATACATCCGCTAGCCGCTTGGCACATGAGTTAGAGCTCACACCGCGTTTGTTGACCATAACAGAAAATGAAACCGTTGTAGGTAAGTAGCTGTCGTAGCGTTCTATTTCATTGAGTATTAACCAATACATGATACTCCCGACAACAGAGATCACCGGTATCCATGGCGAGGCCTGCCCAAAGACTCAGTTGGGAGACCGCATCAACCTACTCGACTTTAAGGTCTACAACAAGAAGGCTGGCATGTATCGCAACTCCGGTACGTACATGAAACCATCTGCAATAGTCCATCGTTGATCCAGTCACCGATTCATAGGTACGTGCGGTAAGATTCAGGAGGATTTCAACCAGCAGACTCGCAAAGACATCTGCATTCGCGGACCGCTTGTCGCACTGGCCGGCCGAGCTGAAAGGACTAAGCGCTGTAAGTTTGACTAGATTTTAGCATGAAAACACATATTCTAACTAAAGTTGAACACTCGTTGCGCTGCGTAGACGGACTGCATAACATACAAGGCTTCACGCGGGTTCTGACCGAGACCGGTCTAGGCAACCAGACGAAAAGTAGCGCAGCACCAAACGCGACCGCAAACGGAGCCACAAACGGCAACCCCGCAAACGGGGCCGCAAACGGAGCCGCAAACGGCAACGCTGCAAATGGAGCATCTGCCCCCGGTGCCGACCACTGCCACTCCTAAGTGGGAAGAATTTATCGGCCCCAGACTGAAAGTTGGATTGGTGCCTATTGTTCCGCATCCATTGTGTTTCAAGTAGAAATAAGAAATGACTGTTGATTTTGGTACACTCACACCAATAGTAAGAACCAGTATTTATGGGGTTCCAATGGTCAACTAAGGGACGCTAGAATGTGTTCTATTTTCATTCTCATTTCCTGATCTCAACCGCATGAAAAGTGTCGATCTACACCGCAGCGTGTGAAGGTCGCAGATCGAATACTTGGCCGCGTGAGACGTGCCACCCACTTGACTTACGACAATTCCAGCATAGCTCCACTCACGCCACAACCTCTCCACCTCCCACCAACTGGTTGATGTTACCGGTTGCGAACGCTCCTGACGACGAACAGATTCGACCCGCACCCATCGTCGGCACATGGCTGTGCAGACAACGATCACTTCTGGGTGTATCCCATCGTTGTCCTTCGCTTATTTGACGTCGCTTATTAGCCTATTTTGCTCAGTCCATTGATAGACCCTCCCGGACACTTTTCTGACATCTTGTAGTAGGATCTCATTGTACTCATTTGTATTTAGTCTGCTTGTTATTCATTCGTCAGGGGCGGACCCCTTTGACCTTCCATCTTTATTTCAACACAACTATCAGAGGAAGGCTGCCTACGACACGATCATCTCCGCATTGTCTTAAGCTTCTGTAACAAGTATAGGCAGTATTCTGTGGAATTTGATCTATGCGCAGAGTACAGTCATGTATGCTATGGATGGCAAAATACATTGGCCCTATTTGTTCCCAATACTTTTGCATATTGAAGTGAACTGTTGAGATAAGTTGGAGTGGCGCACAGCGGAGCACAGGTCAAAATTGATACTCGGATTCACCCAAGACACACACATGCACCCAATGAAAAGGCGCGGCTTCGGATACTCATCTGGATCAACAACCACCCACCGGGTAAGAATATGACATGAGTCCATTCATTGCGTTACAATTGAAGACCACCCTAAAGCACATCCTGTTGACGAGTACAATACACCCATGGTTTCGAAGTTACCGCAAGGTGTAAGCATAAGATAACTGTACACCCCAGATACAAATTTTGGGTGACAAGCTCGCAGTTGTGCGAGTAACTTGGGTACTTGGCAAAACGATGAGCGTCCACATAATGACAGTAATCGGAGGCTGGAAATCCAATTGAATAAGGTGATTTCCGTAATAAACTAGTAGAACGTGCTTTTGTTCACGACAGTCAGGCCGAATAGGTTGGCTCGAGTGCTTTACTCATGAGGATCTTTTATATTTACTAAATGGAGCAGTGCAACGGAGCCGGCGGATGGCCGGTCACGTGCACCCACGCGAACGCGCTTCAATCCCCTTGCACCCGGCCACAATCATACCGTGGCAGCGCCCGACGTTACGCGTCGCGTTTTACCCGCCCACCATCCTTCATGTACGACTCATTTGCTAGTTGATGCCCACTCGACCCGCGAGTCGCTCTCGCGGTCCGGGATCCGGCCACGCTCGCTCCTCCTCTGGCGGCGCTTGCGTCCCCCAACCCCGCCGGAGGCAGATACCGACCGATAGGTCGCACCGGCACAAGCGTGCGGCCCCGTGATTAGTTGTATCTATTGTGAGTCTCGCTGCCTCACACCACGCTCGACAGCGCATGATTTGTGCATTTACGGGGGAGTACACAGCACCTAGATTCAGTGCCCCCAGACAAAGGCGTAAATGGTATGTGTTTGTCGTAATAATAGCTTATACAATCACGCATACAGGTTTTGTAGTCTAAAATCATGCTGGACTTCAACTTCTGATGAGGGAGAGCGGCGCGGCGGACGCGCACCGGTATGACCGGACACCCGGATCACGAGTACGACCCGCTGGGCTAGGTTAGAAGACGGAATATATCAAACAGCTGTTGAGTTATATATCATGGGGACTGTGGCAGAGGCTTAAAAGGCTGAGGTTCGACGCACGATGGCGTTTGTCGCGGCCAAAAATAAGATGGTAAACCCCGCAGCGCCTAACTTCACAAGGGTTAGTGCACACTGTTCCTACACCGACTCCGCATCATAGCCTCCCTCCGACCCGCCTCCATAGGTTTGAATACATCTCGCGATGCTAATGTAGTCAACTGATTAGGTATCGAGAAACGAAACGAAGCGAGAGTCTGAATCATGAACCAAGCGATTAAAACTTGTGCAAATGGAACTTCTGATGGGCTTGTTCAAAATAGTTCAATAGGATCGAAATTATAGTTGCGACTGGGAGCATAAATACACTATTTGAGAGGATATATTCGATCCAAGACATTCCCGCCAGCAATAAAATCCATGATCTGGTGCACATAGAAATATCTATATGCGGCAGCCAGACCCGTTCATCAGAGTCTCAAGCGCCTGAAACTCATCAGATTGAGTGCTCCCATGGTCTCGAAGTTGAGGTGTAAGCACATAATGACTACACATCCTAGCTATGAATCGCAATAATTCAATTTCAAATGTCCGGTGAATGCAAAAACAGATAACTCACTATCACAATGGCCGTGCACACAATCGCAGCCACGAGCGCTTGAAATTTCCAGGTGTACACAATAATACCTATAACAAAGGCATAGAAACCGCTATCCAATAACCGATGAGTTCAACTCGTGGGATATGATAACGCAACTTACAAAAGAATGAGATAGAAGGGGATAAAAATCACTTGAGCGACAATCCAATTTCGAACACCATTCTTGCACGCATCAACTTGGTCCATGATGGAACGGCTAGGAAGTGCACCTTCGTGTGTATACTCGAACTTCTCGTTCAATTCCGAGTCACGCTTGCTATGGTGCTCCGGAGATGGGCCGGAGAAGCCCTCGCGAGCACACGCCCATCGATGATTTAGCAAGTCGACTTCGTCACCTTTGAGCAGGCTAATCAAGTAGTGAGTTTCTTACAGGCAACAATACGGGATATTAAATTGACTCACTCGAACCATCGAGCTGCCAGTAGCGCTGTAACAGCTCCAAAAGACGAGAGCAACAGTCCGATGGTAAACAACGCTTTTATGGCCTGAACGGCACTACTGCTGGAGGTGTTAGCATCAGGGACCAGGCTAAAGCACTGAGCCTCTATCCCTGCAATGAAAGTAGAAACAACTCCAAGCGTCCGGTAGCCTAAGAATATGGTTGATTAGGAGTGCTGCTAAGGCGAGGCAAGTAGTACCTTCAACAGTAACCTAGTGAGGCAGCAATTTAGGTACATAGTAACACGGCGTATATTTCATACCTCCTGCATGTCTCGTTCCACCTTGACCGTTCGAATCATATCAAAACCCATCATGTTGTTTTCTAAGTCTTGGCCTTGTGCGGTTTCTGAACGCCAATACTAATTATGAGCAAGCATAGCATCATAAGGAGATGATAGACGCGTACTCGGCGTGTGAACTGGCTCCGGCATCAAAATTGGTTTGTCCATCTCGGTACTACTGAACTTCTGACCCCAGTTATAGGCAATTTTGAGAGAACTATACCAACAGATTGCCCAGGGGATTTATCCCTCATGTGATGCTGCCATGAGGTTACGGTAAGGGTTACACGTTGGCCACCTTGCTTCTCGTTTGCCCGTAGAAGGAAATGGAGATGAGCACCGGTTAAGTAGAAAATGATTTTGGATACCTGAGATACACGATATAAGCAAATCGATTAGGCATTGGGGCATGATAGAACCGAGATAGATCTAGCGTTTCTGTGTAAAGGTGCGACTGGTATGTTTATATTATATGATACATTATACAATCGCGCATATAGTCGGTGCAGTGTAGACTTATGCTACATTTAACCTTCCAACGAGGGAGAGGGATACGTGCGACGCGGGTGCGCACGGGTGTAACCGGATATCCAGACTGTCAGCACAACTCGCTGAGCTGGGTTAGAAAACAAAAGATATCAAAAGTGATTGGCTTCGCTATAATGAGGGACCATGGGCGGTACTCGAAAGATTAGACACTCAATGCACGACATATGGCGTTGGTCGCGGTCGAAAGCGAGGTAATAAGCGTTGCGGCGCCTTAAGTGATAATCTTCCTACCCCAGCATTAGCTAAGCTTAACTCGGGCGGCGGCATATGACGCTCCAGTCAGTCCGCGGGCGAGAACAAACAGCCACGGGATCATGAACAGAGTGGCTCTGAGGGCTAGCTCTATAGAGCCTACGGATAGGGATCAACAACCGCGGGAGCATGTGTAAACATAAAACGGGCGGGGGACGCTCTTTAGTTAGCATCCCCGGGCAGGCATAATACGCTTTGAACGAAACTAAGGTGTTTTACCTAGCTGGCACAGGATATATTTTATGTTGGTACGGCGAAACAATGAGACTCTCTATTATCGTACAGCAATTCATACACTCGCCTAATACTTAGTGTTTAGTTCAGCAGTCCTGTTTGTTTTTCCCTCCCTCTGCTTAGTGTACGCTCTAGAAGTCGCACCATGAGGCCTAGCCTCCGAACGACTATAGAATATATGATTTTAAAGAATGAGACGCCCACCAACAGGCACTGCCGCGATGTCGTGGTCGAGGGCAATCATTCATTATTCATTAAGCGCTCTCTGCAGGCTGTGGTGCACGATGCCACACGAGATGGGTATAAGCTGCCAGGTCACATGCACTAGGCCAAGCTCGATATGGTCCTAAGGAACGTGGTCAATCACTCTCCCGGCAGCGACTGACAGCGGACCTTTATTTGTTACATTCTCGCGCAGTCCTATTGGACGGATACACGTTGAAAGCGCCATGCAAATCATGCTATTCAGATTCTACCGCGATCTAGGCTTCAGTAACCGAAAATCTCAGGCGGGACCCAGTCCCCGAGCGCGGCTACTGGGCTCCGGGATGTGCCTGGTGTGCCGTAGCGTTCTATAGGAACGCAAGCGGGCTATATAAACCGGTCGTTGACGAGCGAACCCCCCACAACACCTTAGCGACTTTCTCACCGCGACATGTCTCAAACCCCTATTGGCACAAACCCTTCTGAACCTGGTTCGGTAGACCTCTCCAACGTTCAAGGCGACGTTATGTACGCGTGTCCGAATATATAGTCAGTTTGGTTTAGATAACTAATTTGTTGTGCAGCTATGGTCTAGCGAAAGATTTTGAGCACTTTGTGTTTTTTACCATCACTGAGCGTGGTAAGTTGCATCCTGTAACGCGTTTGCGACCATATATTCACATGACTAGATGGCTTCCAAAAACGTTTACCGCTCCTGCAAATCACTTCGTCCGAAAAGGCCAAAGAGACTTGGGACACTATTGCCCAGCTGAAAGCAGTGTCTCCTGGTCAACGACACGATTTGAAACTCCTCAACATTTCATTCTCACAAAAAGGCCTCGATGCGCTTGGTATCACTGAAAATCTGAATGATAAATTCTTCTCCGGAGGGCAACGCAATGATGCTGCCGCTTTAGGCGACACAATCGACAAGGACAATCAACCCAAGTGGAAGCCTGAATACTCTGAACGAATGGATGGTGTCCTTATCGGAGCCGGGAACACGTTTGAATTGGCCAGCAGCGCAGTGAACGAGGCTTTGGCAACTCTGCAAGGCACAGTCAAAGAGGTTTACCGGCTGCAAGGCAACACCCGACCAGATGATCAAAGGGTGAGCAATTTCCACTAATACTGAGCTAAGTACAAACTGTTGATCGATTCTGGTAAACCGAACAGAAAAACGAGCATTTCGGATGGTAAGCAATTGGTTCCTCGGTGCTAATAATACGTGGCCCTAACGCCCCAACCACTATTATCAACCCATCAGGCGCGATGGAATATCAAATCCCGCTATCAAAGACCTACCCTACCCGGATACTCATGTTATAGAAGAAGATCGAGTTCGCCCAGGTCAGGATAAATTGCACTGTTAATATCTGCAACTAATGTGAAGGATTAAAGGCGTCCTTCTCGTTGGCCATGACGGCGACAACGACCATCAAGGTCTGAAGCCAGTTCCACGCCCTCCGTGGGCTTTTGAAGGAAGTTTTATGGTCTTTCGCGAACTCAAGCAACTGGTCCCAGAGTTTCATCAATTCCTTGAGGAGAACCCCTATTTTCCCGACGGGATGATTATTGATCGAAAATTGGCAGTTCAGCTACAAGGAGCACGCTTCATTGGGCGATGGACAAACGGTATGATTCTCACCATAGTTGGACCGCATCATCTCATGATAGCGATAGGAGTACCGATTCAACTCAGTCCAACCTCTCCTGACGGAGATCTGAACAACCTCAATGATTTTGTATATCCTCAGGAAACAGGTGACGCTGGTCAAACCGCGTGCCCATACTCCGCGCATCTGCGCAAGACACGGCCCCGAAACGATTTAGACAATATCAGGCCAGTCCTAAAAGAATCTAGTCGCATCAACAGGAAAGGAATTTCGTATGGAGAAGGCACGTACTCATGCACTGAGAGATCCAGTGCGTCTAAACCAAGTTTCATTACAGAAGTACAGGAGGACGAGGAAAAGAGTCATAAAACCCGCCTGGACCGTGGGCTTGCGTTCGTGTGCTACCAAAGCAACATGTCAGAGAACGGATTCCGCTTCATCCAGACTAGTATGATGTATTTCCCTGAATCCGTCTCGTTCTGGTGCTGATACCATGTTGACCAGAATGGTCCAATGCCCCTACCTTTGCTCCAACGAAGAAGATAGATGATATTGGGTACGACCCGATTATTGGACAAGTCAATGGCGAGAAGAGAACCACTATGGGTACTCAGAAAGGCCCACTACTTACGCTTCAAGACGAATTTGTGGTTACGCAAGGAGGAGAATATTTCTTTACTCCATCTATCAAGGCACTTCATTCCGTTTTCGTTGGAAAGCCCTACCCCAAGTAGGCAAGAACCCTTTGTCCGATGTACTTTCGTGTGAATACTAAGATGAATTTCCTGCCGTGCTGATATTGCGCTACACAAATTCTTGAAAACAAGCTTTACAATCATTTGTGGCCACTTCTGGAGAATTTATATTTGTTTTGATAATATACGATACAATCCTCAGGAGCGAAGTTTGCGGCGGCTAATCGAAGTTCTCTTGCACTGCCAAATCCACCGGGGCTTACGTAGTGTCATGGGCGCTCATGGGGCGACGAGCCCAACGTGCGCGCACCCCCTAATAGCGAGCCCTAGGAGCCATTCAGAAGCCTGGGGAGCGGTTCTCGGGGGTCCTCAGGATCAGTCACAAGCGCTCGCGAGCACCGATCATGTGGTTATCACCTTTTTTTTTTGCATACATATTTAAGGTCCTACACGAACATAAGGTCGAACCGGACACACAGACACGCATCACGAGCAACGAGGCGGAACAAAAAGGACGGAACGGGGGACAGAGGTTCATGTGATTATCACGAAATTATAGCCTGTACGAGAAAGATGAGGTTTGTGACCACAATCGCATTTTGCCGAAGTGGATGTTGCATTCCAGATATGGAATCGAGTCCGCTTCACTTTCTTTGCCTAAGAGAGATCATTTCGATCGCTGCACATCAGAGATCCGGCAAGATCATTGATGGTGTACTAACAGCGATAGACTCTTAAATGCGTGAACTATCGAAAACAACAAGCTGATGAGAAGCGTGCTGTTAGTGGCATGAAATTTGGTTCCTGGATTGCCGACCACCTCAGTAGTGGATATTCGACAGTCAAGACAAATATAATGACAAGCTTGTTGGGCGGCGGAGCCGCCCGATACGGTCGTATCACGTGTGTCCCGGATATGTATTTAGTCCCAGTTGTATGCATCCGGGCTCGGGGGGATTCTTCCCCCGACCATCGTATTCTGAGCCAACAAAGATGCGCGGTCACACTCACTACCGACCCGCAACAAAGCTCATGTTCTAGCGATGCAAGAGATTAGGTCTATGGGTCACTGTACGATATACGCTCGCTTCCTCTTCCATTGGTATTGTGGGCGGCACATTTGTTCAAAACCGACGTGCCAACCCTCTTGCTCGCTTAATGATCCAAGTGTCAACATACACCTATTTCGACTGATGACTGGGCTATACTACTATATCTGAGAGCATCTGTAGTATCAACCCTGGGTACCAAAACTGCAGTCGACACGGTGAGCTTATTCGCAGCTCATCTGATCAAACTATTATTGTCTAAAAGTAGATACAGTGAACTCTGCCGATTATTAGATATTCCCACGGTCGTCGTCCCATTATTAGTAGATAACTACATTTAAGATAAACTCAAAATCAAAAGAAGGGTGGATAAATCGGTAGATTCCCTACTCAGCCTTGGTCGCTCTGAGTCAGACTTGCCGATATATGCGAGGTATGTGCACAGAGCCCAGCATACGCGGTGTGCTTGGGGAGTCGGTCCGCTGCAGGCGGACCGACGAGTGGCCGGGCCGCCCAGAGTGCGACCGTGGGGATCGCCCCCAATCAAAGCACACCCACGCAGGCGCAGGAAGGGCGGGGACACACGGCCAAGGCGCCGAACGCAGTGAGGCCGCCCCCAAGAAGACGCCAGACACGAGGTATCTGGCGCCCGCCGCGGGACGTGAGGGGCAGACCGACGGCGCCCTGTACTAGTCCTACCCTAAAGTAAGCGATCACGTGTGTCGCGCATACCTGCGTTTACCCCTAATTTCGTGTCCACACGGCAACAGAGCAAACTTGAGTGGAAGTTTGTATATTAAGTATGTAATAAAATATTCGTGAATTAGTTTATAACTGTGTGTGCCCGCCATACTCAACTTTCAGGGCTTTGACACAAGCATACATGGATCATGGTCACTTGTCGACCTCATGGGGCCTATCTTCCTGAATATCTAGTCTCTAGCTACCATAGTGCAAGGGAATCTTTAATGGCCTCGGGTGCTATCACCTATAGCGTAAAAGGGCCAATTTTGATTCTCAAAATGTCACAACAAAGCCCGACAGCAACAGGGCAAAACAGGAGTTGCAGCCTTGATGTGAAAGGTTGTGCTGATTGAGCTATATGCGGGCTCCTGAAGGAGTTTTGGAGACACTTAACTGAAGAGCGTGGCCACACGATGATCATTGTCAAGGATGGTGCCCCATCACATAAAGGAAAGGCCGCACAAAAGGCCTGAGACAAACTTGGTTTGAAACGCTTACACCACCGCCCAACTCTCCCGACCTCAATCTGATCAAACCAATTTGGAACATTCTCAAAAAACGCGTTGCAGAGGTTCCCGGCTATCGTAAAAAATGCCAGAGCGTTTGAGCTGCCATGAAAACTGCATGGGACTCAATTGACGTTGGTAGAATTGACAAACACATCCGTAAAATGTATGCTCGTGTCAAAGCCCTGAAAGTTGAGTATGGCGGGCACACACAGTTATAAACTAATTCACGGATATTTTATTACATACTTAATACACAAACTTCCACTCAAGTTTGCTGTGTCGTCGTGGGGACACGAAATTAGGGGTAAACGCAGGTATGCGTGACACACGTGATCGCTTACTTTAAGGTAGGACTACTGTAGCGAGATGAGATGAACGTCGCTTACGTAAAAGCAACGGGCGCTTCGCGTTGTTGGGTGGTATTTGGTACACCTGTCCCGCTGCGTCGGTGATGGGGAGAGCAGGGGACAGGCTGCGTCGACCGAAATGACGAACAGGGCACCTGAATAGGCTTGCATATTTGGTTCAAAACATGATAGCATTAGCTACTCACTTACAATCCATGTGTATAAGGATTCTGATGGCCATATAACTCTGCACATTTCATTCAGGTCACCAAATATACTATCATTTATCACAGAACTGACCGCTAAGGCCTAATCGACCATCTTTTACCTGGGGTCTCTCCTGAAATAAAACCTATATGCGGGTAGAACGCCGTGGCGGATGGGTTATTGTGCCTCTGTTATACGGGAGGAGCGCATATAATGCGATTTGTAGGTACGTCAGCTGGGGTCATGGAAAGTATATAAGTCGAATATCATTTGTGCTAAGCTATCCGTCTAAATACCCAGAGCCAAGCCGTCTACAACGCAGATAACTAGAAAACATGAAACTCAACAGGGGAGCGGCAAGTCAGCGTTGTTGGGATCGAGGGTAAACGCGCATTTACACTGATGGTTGTAGTATCACTTTTTGGTGAACTAACTCCCTTTCAAGCGAGCTATGCCGGAAATCTAAACGCTCTCTACCTGATCCTCTATGCCCTGGCTACTCTGAAGTTCTAATCTGGGCTTCTACTTCGAATACTTAAATACCGACGACCACTGGTGTACTTTTAAGACAATGCAGTCCTGGGTTATGCATATCCTTGCTCCTTATTTTTTTTGCCCAGTTTCAGCATCAGAATCTACCCAAGTCCCAGCGATGCGTCCTGCAAGTTGACTGCTGGACGGTGTATCGCTCCGACAGCTTTCTCGGGTGGATGAAGGAGACCTACCCTTGGATTGATATTAAGTTTGTTCCCGCTATCTGCACAGGGTATTTCCAGGCCCGTGATATCAGCATACAGCGTGTTTTGAAGATTGCGATTCGCAAGGCAGCACAAACCGATATCGTAACCGAAACAGTGCGTACTCTACAGCCAGGGACTAAACCGGGGTGTGTTGTAAACTATCAGAAACTTCGAAGTGTCCAATGGCTTGTACACGAATACCGTACTATCAAGAATAATGGCATGGTGAAAAAAGTATGTAATTGAAGTAGATACTTGGCTTAAAATACATGCTAACGATTCATCTAGGTGTTCGGTTTATGCACTTTTCCTGGCGCTTCCTCAAACCTTTCATATGAGAGCTTGAACGGGCGCGACGCTCGTAAAGCGCTGAAAGATTTCTTTACGACGGACCCGAAGCTATACGATGAGATTCTGTCGACTAGTTCTCTGGATAGCCCATTCGTCGACTTGGTAGTCGACGAACCTACCTTCAACAAAGAATACGACTCAGACGACGCTAGTTCAACGGCCGTGGAGGCGGCGTATTAACTTTTGAGCAGACAGGATGTGCAAGAGGCTATTTGGCCTACTTCTGTTCTGGAAAACGTAGAAAGCGAGGATTGTAACGAGGATTTCTAGATGTATAAGCGTGTCACCTTGTTTGTATTTGACAATTGCGAGCATCTCGTAAAATAATCTTTTTATATGCGGTTTTGATTGGAATATACCCGATCAGAGAACATAAGTACAAATAGTGTCCCCCCGCGTCGAGTGGAAGGGGGACAGGGGACATTTGGAATAGATAACGTCGCGTCGACATCACAGGGGACAGGGGACCGACGTTCATCTCATCTCGCTACAGTAGTCTTGCAAAGTTCCTGTATATAACAAACGCAAATGTAGTTAGTAAAACAGTAATCCTAGCGGCGCACCTAAGTAAACACAACCAAACGAGTAAAGCTTAAGTAAGAGTCGAATACTCGACGAAATGACCAGCCTTAACTATCGTAAATTGAGTGTAAACCTAAGTACATCGAATACGAGAGTGAAACCAATCCTTTTATACTAAGTAAAGTCCGAGAAATCCGTACGCCCAAGCGAGAGAGCACAAGGTGCGTCGGTTCTATCACTCGGCAGCGTATATGCGTGCCTCGCTTATACCTTCGTACATGCGGTACGAGGTTCTTTCTTTAGTCAAGCAATCGCTAGACTTTTCTAGCGATTTTTTCTATTTTATTTCTCTTTCATGCGCCTCGGCGCTCTTTTGTTTGTACATGTATAGGGTTTTATTTTGTACCGTACCGGACCGGGAAACGGACCGGTTTTAGTATTTAAGCTGTCGAAAGAGCATAAGCTAACCGTTTCGCCTATAACTTGGCCGGTGCAAACAAGTCATGTTCATTAACCAACACGCCAACTTTGAATCCATTCGAAAGTCTGAGTCGACATTGGGAGCTCCTGAAAGATGAAGCGCTTATTGAGGCACATACTGGGAAGCGGACCACCTCAGTCACCCAATACTACCATCCGAATTATTAGCTTGTTTGATGTCAAACCAACTCGTTACACCATTTTCATGCTTTAATATGTTTTGTAACACGTGTAAGCTAGGTTGACTGCAACAGAGATGGTAAGTTAAATGAAATAGGAGGCACCTTGCGTACTGTACGCAATTCAAGGTCTTGCTATCGTCCTGAATCAGTTCAAGTGACATAGATGACTTGAGGAGCGGCCATAGAGACAATAAGTTCCCAATATTCAATTGAGTAGCGTACTTGACTGACCTGGTAGGCAAAGTAGGTAGGTGTGGTGCACGTGGTACCGCCTCCCTCAAAGTTTTGTTCGTGTACAATCCTATCGAGCGGTAATCATCCTCATTTTTCTGCTAGTTTTGAAGCGACAAAACTCATATTTATGACACTGCTGGCCGGTCGACCAAAACACCTAGCATGCTGCTTGTATGGCGCGATCGCCAAATTTCTGGCGTATGCTTCGATCCAGCCCACCAATCGAGCTCTTGTATCGCAATGAAGGCGCGATAGAATTCTCTGATTTTCTGTACACAACTAGAAGTATAGTATAGCTACAAGTTCCGGAAAGGTGACATATGGTTTAGATGGACAATCGCGAGAAAGGGGTGGTGGTCCGCTTCCCCGGCCCGGTCCGCTTCCCGGTCCGGTACGGTATGACTAATACATAATCGTTGCAAGTCTGCCTGAAACCAACGCCAAACTACCCACTTCTACTGAGTGTATCTCTACAACGGGATTATATTTTTGCGTGATTCAAAACGCAAACATATACAAAATGATGTGCTCTTTCATGCTAGCCGCACAGCTAAGCCCTAAACCCAACTCCCAGTGAGGTCACTTTCAGCTGCCACCTCTTTTCCCCTCTTCCTTGCCCACCACAGCCCGCAGGCTTTAGCTTTTTGGCTCATCAGACACCCTCTAGCCTTGCTACAATAATATGCACATATTATCTCAGTAGCTGTCACACATGTGGTTGGGCGCATGTTTTCCACACTTTTTCACCACTAGTACAACGCAAATGCGAGCCCGATAAGTAAGTAGCCTGGACCCAAACAATCTCGATACGGCCTTGATCACTGCGCCCCGCTAATCTTTTGACAGCGGTTGACAGTGGACTTTTTTCACGCTGGATTATTATAGAGTCTTATTGGACGGATGAACGTTGAAGGAGCCACGCGGCTGATGCTATTCAGTTTTTCATAGTGCAATCCAGGCACATGCAATCCGATAACGTCAGGCGGGGCTCGCTCCACGAGCACGGCTACTAGGCTCCGGTGCCCCGTGGTCGTAATGTAAAATTCGGGGGGAATGTGACCAGGCTATATAAATCAGCTCCCAGCGAGCTACTGTTTCACAACAAATCGACGACCCGCTAAGAATAACATGTCTCAGACAGCAATCAACGTCAATCCCTCTCAGTCCGGCAGAGTAGACCTCGACAATGTTCAAGGCGACGTCATGTATGCGTCTTGGAATATGTAGTCCATTTCCTTCGACTGATTTTTTTGCAGCTATGGCCTAGCGAAAGATCATGAACACTTTGTATTATTTACCATAGTCGACCCCAGTAGGTTCTATCCTGGAATGATTTTACGACCTCTTATACCAAATTCACACGACTAGGCGGCTTCAAAAAGTGTTTGCCGCTCCTGGAGATCACTACATCTAAACAAGCCAAAGAGACTTGGGAGACTATTGCTCGGCTGAAAGCGGAGTCCCCCGGACAACGCCACAATTTGAAGCTACTCAATATTTCGTTCTCCCAAAAAGGACTCCACGCGCTTGGTCTTATGGATGATCTTGGCGACAAAGCCTTCTCCAGAGGCCAATTCATAGACGCCTCCGCTCTAGGCGACAGAATGGACGACACAAATCAACCCAAGTGGAAGCCTGAATACTTTGAACGCATCGACGGTGTCCTTCTCGGAGCTGGGAACACGTTCGACCTGGCCAACGGTGCCGTAAACGATGCGTTAGAAATTCTGAAAGGCACAGTCAAGGAAATTTACCGGTTGCGAGGCAAAACTCGACCAGGAGACCAAAGGGTGAGTGATCTTTGCAACTGAACAAATTGGACGCTGACGATTGGCTCTCACAACCTCAACAGAAACATGAGCATTTTGGATGGTAAGCAACTCGTCCCTCTCTGCTGATCATGTATGACTCTCAAATGCGCTGACCACTGTTTTTGATCTATCAGGCGCGACGGCATCTCCAATCCCGTCATTCAGAATTTACCTTATCCGCCAACTCATATATACGAAGACCCAGTCCGTGCAGGTCGGTTGAAATTTCAGTATCAATATTTGTCACTGATATGAAGGGATATAGGCGTCATTCTTGTTGGCCATGAGGGCGACGACCACCCTAACGGAAAGCCGGTTTTACGACCGGAATGGACATTCGAAGGGAGCTTTATGGCCTTTCGTCAGCTCAAGCAGCTGGTCCCAGAGTTTCATCATTTCCTTAAAGAGAACCCGGATCGTCCTACCGAGATTCCCCGAGATGAGGGAGCGAGTTTACAAGGAGCACGCTTCTTTGGGCGATGGAAAAACGGTATGACTTTCATCGCAGCAGGACGACGAAATCTTATCGTAGCAATAGGAGTCCCGATTCAACTCAGCCCAACATCTCCTATTCCGGAACATGGTGATCCGGATAACCTCAACAAGTTTGAGTATCCACAAGAGAAAGGCGACGCTGGTCAAGCGTTCTGTCCATACTCGGCACATATACGTAAAACACGGCCACGAAATGATATCAGTGCGCCAGCTCAAGAGGCCACTCGTATTAATAGAAAGGGTATTGCGTATGGAGAAGGCACGTATGCATATGATATAAAATCCACTGCATATGGACTAAGCGGTATTGCAGAGGTACAACCGGATGAGGAAAAAGAGCACAAAACACGTCTAGACCGTGGGCTTGCGTTCGTGTGCTATCAAAGTAACATTTCGGAAAATGGATTCCGCTTTATTCAAATTCGTATGATAGATCTCTTCAGACTAGTCTCTAGCAGGCGCTAATACCACTTCACTAGACTGGGCTAACAATCCTAGCTTCTCCGATAAAAAGGATATAAAGAATATCGGATACGATCCGATTATTGGCCAAACGAACAAGGGGGAGAGAACCACCATGGGTACGCAGGCGGGTCATTCAATCAAGCTTCCGGAAGAATTTGTTGTTACGCAAGGAGGAGAGTATTTCTTCACTCCATCCATCAAAGCATTGAATTCAGTCCTCCTTGGAAAGCCCTATCCTAAGTAGGCGAGAGTTCTATGTCTATTGTACTTTGTCTGAATCGATATGCTGTTGCGATGAAGCTGATAGAGATGCGAAAGAAGCACCGAAAAACTAGCGTGAGGGAGACCTGAGTGGACGCTTGTGAGGCCGAGGGTTACTGTCGGACCTACGCTCCGCCTCTTCATTCATTTACATGGCATAGGTAGTAAGTTCATCCAAATACCGGCGTCCTAACTTTCTTGTTCCTTGGCTAATTGGCAACCTGTTCTGACTATTGATGCGTACCGGTCTTAGTTGGTGATTGTGCTGTATTGCCGTGCCGCAAGGTATGTACAACGTCAGTTCGAGGTATCAACAATGACATCGATAGGGTGATCGTGCTAGTTATATTATTTGTTCCGTCACTCATTATTCTTTTTAGGCTATATACGGTGAACTGGATAAACCTGCGGTTTAGCCCGAGTTTCGAGTCAAAAACGGGGCGGATCGGTTTAGCAAATCACCCACTTTGCATTGCCGGAATGAATTATTACCGGATAAGCCTCGTACTCGATCGATCAAACCAAACGGTCAATGTCAATGCCGGACCAGTTGGCCAGATTGGGTACGGGTGTTGGGTTCAGCCGTTATTGAACTTGAACTTTCGAGACCTCTACTCACCATAATCGGCTCGTTGGGCGGCCATCGGGCAAGCCACTCCGTATTTGGGACTAGACAGTTTCATGGAATAGGCGCCAGACTCCCCATTTGATGAAGATCACCGATTTCACTCTGCCAAGCCAAACATCCCACGGCATAATTGTGCGATTTTAATTTGACCAGCCGCCCCAGGTCTCGATGGTTCCCCGCTCTCGAGTGCACGCTCGTATTCACCTCAAGCTACGATAGAGGTGCAGGGCAAGGACATTCTCCGGAGCCGAGTACCACATCGATACTGTCTCGGGTTACGTCAAACTTAGATTTTGGGGGTGATCCACAACCGAACAGGTGTAGACAATGGCCGAAGTGCACTTGGTTGCCGTGAATGGTTGCGCCATGCCAGCGTTGCTCTCGTCCAACGTGGCTTCCCGCTTAGGGTAGTACACAAACATCGCCAAAGGGACGAGACGCTCGACAGCAAGCAGCACTCTCTAGTTGTACGGCACTGGCGGAAGTACGATGTCTCATGTGAATAGAAACACGTTCCCGACCCTGGTGCATGCAGCGAAGACGCGCCATATCGCGGTGGAGCAAACCGGGGAGGCTGATTACCTAATCCTGATATGATATGCCGAAAGCGTTGGGGCGGACTGAAAAATCGGCTGTATTTAAGCGGCGACGTGCACCCTCATTTCCCCAGTCTCGTCCTCCATCGACCACCCCATGTCTCAGCTCACCCAGCGCAACAAGCAGGCCGCCATCGCCGAGGCCGACAAGCTCCAGGGCCCGGAGCGGTTTGTGGTCCCCGAGCTCACCGTCAAGGACTTGCTGAGCGTGATTCCGTACGTCGTGCACATCTCATTCGACGCGTCGCTAACTGTCCCACAGGGCTCACTGCTTCAATCGTTCTGCCCTTCGTTCGTTTTCGTACGTCGCCATGGACTTTGCTCTTATCGCCGGGATCTTCAAAACCGCGACGACTTACATCCCCAAAATCAATCCGACCGACTTGCCTATTCCAGCCGAGGTCCTCGCGTCACTTCCTCCGGCTGTCCAGGGCCTCGTTCCTCACTTGTACACCTTTGGTCGATTTGCTGGTTGGCAAATTTACGGATTCGCGACTGGACTCGTCGCGACAGGGCTCTGGGTCGTCGCCCACGAGTGTGGACACCAAGCGTTTAGCGAGTCCAAGCTGCTCAACAACACTGTCGGATGGGTCTTGCACTCGGCTCTGGGTGTGCCCTATCACAGCTGGCGCATTACCCATGCCAAGCACCACGCCATGACTAGCCATATGACCAATGACCAAGTCTTTGTGCCCAAGTCGCGTAGCCAGCGTGGTCTCCCTCCTCTGGACCCTGCCAAGGAGGACCTCGTGGGGTCGCGCGTCGACGAAAAGGTGCAAGAGGAGCTCTGGGACGCGTTGGGCGATTCGCCATTGGGTGCGATGTTCTGGGTATTTGCTCAGCTCGTCAGTCTATCCATCTTTTTCGCCTAGATTTATTTATTGACACGTTTATTTTATAGACTATGGGCTGGCCGATGTACCTCATCACCAATGCCTCTGGCCAAAAGTCCTACCCGAAGGGCACCAACCACTTTACCCCAGGTCTTCCCCTCTTTGCCCCGCATCAATTTGGCCAGATCATCCTCTCGGATATTGGCATTTTCATCTGGCTCTCCGTCATTGGCTTATGGATCTACCAACGCGGTTTCCTCGAAGTCCTCACTCTCTACCTCATCCCTTACCTCTGGGTCAACCACTGGCTGGTCTTGATCACCTTCCTCCAAGTACGTTGCGCTATTTCTTTTTCTCCAAAAAGGAAAGACCCTGATCACGTGGCATTTTTCATTTGTAGCACACCGACCCGCTGTTGCCTCATTATCGTGCTTCGACGTTTACGTTTGTGCGTGGCGCGTTGTCGACGCTCGATCGTAACCTTATGGGCGGACCTGGCTTGCTCGGTGCGATCATGGGCTGGTGTGGTGCGACGTTTACGCATGGAATCAGCGAGACGCATGTTGCGCACCATGTCGCAAGCAAGATTCCTCACTACCATGCGTACGTCTATTATCTCTCTCGCTATCAGCCCATTATACTTATCACTCCATTTTGACAGATGGGAAGCCTCTCGCGCACTCAAAGCCCGCCTCGCCTCGGCCGGATACAGCCATGAGGGCGCACCAGGCACCTGGGGTGAAGCTCTCCGCGTCTGGCGCGAGTGCAAGTTTGTTGAAGACGAGGGCGAGGTTGTGTTTTACAAAAACGCACGCGGGTTTGCGGCTCGACAGGCTGTGTTTGCCAATGAGGGCGTGAGCGACTCGGGTGTGGATATCGGAAAGGATTAGATGTTGTCCTTTCTCGCTGTCTTTTTTTTTCTTGTTCATGGCTGTGATGGGTGGGTTTTGGAGGAGTCTTGTGTATTAGATGTTTTTTAGGTCGTTCGTTGACTTGTAGTAGAGAGATATAAAATGCTTTCTTTTTGTGAATCGTAATTGGATGGATGATGAGCCGTCTATATGCGGCGGTGAGATTCTGATCTAGCAAAGGCTCGTTTGACGTTGGGGCGTTGACGGGTAAAGGCGGGACCTAGACTAATAACGACCCTGAGCCCCGAGCTTATCCCCACACGAATTTAAAATTTATACATGCATATAGTCCAATTGCCGCCGGCTTACGGGATCCCCGTATTGAGCAACGCGGCTTCCAAAAAAGTCAATCGGATTGATTGACAATTATCGTCGCACAACGAACTCTTCTGTCGCCTAGTTGTCAGGAAAAATGAGCGTATTGCTAAGTTACCTTAGACTGGTTTGACGTTTCTTTTAGACTGTTGACCCTTCCTTTTCCCCGTTTCACGGATTTGCCAATTCGCTACCCCTTGAAAAAGCGCGAGCGGAGGTGGCTCCACACTCAACCTCTCCCCCTCTCTTTCGTCTCTTTTTCCCATCCTCTCGTTCGTTATTATGGGTGTCAAGTCCAAGGCCAAGGCGGCCGCGAAGGCAAAGCTGGCCGCTCTCGAAGCTGAAAACGGGCCTGAAAAGTTTATTGTACCGGAGTTGACGGTGAAAGATTTGCTGAGCGTTATTCCGTGAGTTTAAACCACTTGTGATAGGATTACTGCTGATGCATTCGATAGTGCTCATTGTTTCGAACGATCAGCGCTCCGCTCGTTTTCGTATGTTGCGATGGACTTTGGGTTGCTTGGCGGATTTTATTACACGGCGACAACGTTTATTCCTAAGATCAATTCGACAAACCTGCCGTTGTCTTCCCTCGTTTCCCGTCTTCCGTCGCCTGTTCAGCCAGCTCTAACGGCAATCGAGCCATACGTCTATCCGTTTGCTCGTTTCGCCTGCTGGAACATCTACGCTCTGGCCGCAGGGCTCGTCGGGACTGGTCTCTGGATCATTGCTCACGAATGCGGACATCAAGCGTTTAGCACTTCTAAATCGCTGAACAACGCCGTTGGATGGGTTCTTCATTCTGCTTTGGGCGTGCCGTATCATAGTTGGCGGATCTCTCATGCGAAACATCATGCGGCTACGAGTCATTGTACGAGAGACGAGGCGTATGTTCCTAGGACTAGGAGTGAGAAGAGTTTGCCTGCTCGACGAGAGGTTGAGCGGCCAGATGAGAAGATTCAAGAGGAAATGTTGGAGGCTATTGGTGATTCGCCGATTGGTGCTGCGTTTGGCGTTTTTGCGCTTTTGGTGAGTTTTAGTTATATCTTGATCTTCGACGGGTTCTTACAATTCGTTCTAGCTGTTTGGGTGGCCTTTGTACCTCTTGATCAACATTTCGGGACAAAAGTCTTACCCGAAGTGGACAAATCACTTTATGCCGGGCGGCGTGCTCTTTGCGCCTCACCAATACAACCAGATTCTCCTCTCGGACTTTGGGGTATTCATGTGGCTTGCGACGCTCGTCTTCTGGTCGATGAAGCGCGGGTTTCTCGAAATGTTCACCATTTACTTCGTTCCTTATCTCTGGGTTAATCATTGGTTGATTTTGATTACGTTCCTTCAAGTGAGTCTTTTACTTGGCTTTAGCGTGGTTCGTTCTAACAGCTCGTCCCTAGCATACCGACCCTGTTTTGCCGCATTATCGCGCTTCTGCCTTTACATTTACCCGTGGTGCGCTCTCGACGCTTGACCGAAACTTGCTGGGTGGCGAAGGATTCTTGGCGTCTATTACTGGGTGGCTCGGCGCTACGCTGACCCACGGGATCAGCGAGACTCACGTGCTGCATCACGTTTCGAGCAAGATTCCTCACTACCATGCGTAAGTCTGCCCTCCTCAGAGATTGAATCGTACTGATGACTGTAATCTAGGTGGGAGGCATCGCGCCATCTCAAGGCTCGTCTAGCACGGGCTGGGTATAGCCATGAAGGGCGGCCAGGCACGTGGGGTGAGGTGTATCGTGTGTGGCGTGAATGCAAGGTTTGTGTTCAGCTTAGTCCTAGAATGTGAGCTCATTTGAAGTAATCAGTTCATCGAAGATGAAGGCGACGTTGTTTTCTACAAAAATGCTCGTGGTTTGGCTGCTCGCCAAGCAGTGTTTTCGAGCGAGGATCACAGTGACTCGGGTGTGGATGTAAGGGACGAATAGACTAGAGGAGAGACGTAGTTATGATTAGATCTCGTTATTCACCGAATATAGATGTAGGCACCTATAATTGATCTAGTATTCATTTTTGAATAGAATTATTCGAGCTAAAGTCATCAACGTGTCGCCATTCAGCCCATCGATGTTAATCAAATGTTTTACTTTCCCCTCCCGATCATCCACAGAATCTTGAAAGTACAAGCGAGGCGCTTCTGAAGATTATTGTCCGATCTCCAAAGCTGTCGAAATCATCAGCTGGGAGTACCCAGTGTGCCGTGAGGCTGTCGAACAATATTACAAAAGACAAGAGATGATATGCTGCGGCACAAATAATTCGCTCTCCCAGATCGATAAGCAGTACGCTGCGGGCTTTGTGTGCCGGAAAGGGACTATTCAAGAGATGGGCCTTGAGAGATGTGTCCCATGACCAATTATTATTACTTGTAAGATTGGCGACGACCGAGAGCATAGCGCGGTTGTACAGTCTCATGTATGGCATGAAATCTATAATGTCGTTTTGAGAACTATCGATGATTCGCACTCGGTGGCAAATTATCGCTTTCTAGTGAAATTCCAAATTAGAAATGGCGGCTGACTTTGGTGAACACGAGGCAGATGGGCATGGGTTGACGCCCCGCACAGCTGAAATATATTATCGATCAAGTATATGGATTCCGATCTCGGTTAGGCGTTTGACCGAGGCATAGATAACGCTGATCCCCGGCGATAAGAGCCATTTGACCCGTGGACGGTGAAGAGCACTGTCTATGACGTTAGTTGTCGCCAGATGTGCGCTCGACCTATACGGGGCATTGATCAATTACCGGGCGCTAGAGCTTTCCACCGCGTGAAAAAGAGCAGATGACAAGGCTAATAGGCCTCGGGTATCGGTGAGTTATCACCTAAAGGTTCCACAGCTTGGGTCCGGCCGCAAGGTGCCGTGTAGATCAACGAATTGCCTGCACTTAGGCTTAGAACACACGTGTGCTTCAGGTCGTAGCCGAAAATTATAGCTGACCAAGACGTTTTATTCAGCATTGAATGGCGATCCGACCTGGTTCCTATTAGACAGGAAGACTGGAGATGCTTGTGATTGACCGATACATGCTGATAACATCATATATTTGTCTAGTTACAGAATGTGCATCGTGGCATGCCAATCTATTCAATACATGTTGAACATCAGGGCGGGCATGTTAGGTAATGACGGTTAGTGGGATCATGGCTGCTCTTCAGCGCCAACACAAGGCGCCAAACCGATCAAACACTGCAGACGGAAAGACGGTGCACTTACAGTTTGCGTTTGGAGATCTCCTCAGGGCTTACTTTGTCGCCCAAAGTATAAATATGGCGGAGCAGAGGCCCACCCCTCTCAACAAGCAACAGCTCTTCTCATCGTCTTCATAACGTTTCTATTCCCTTCAATCACCACCTCCCTCATATCAGCTACTTCTTTCTGAACAATGGCTCTATATTTGCAGACGGGAAACATTGGTCAGGCATCTGCTCCTCAGGAGACTGCTCGAAATATGCCAAAGCATAAGCTTATCGATCGCTCTGCGTTTCCGTCCAAGATTCGTATGCCCAACCTCGTACAGATGACGGGTAAATATTTGAAAACCAAAATTAATCCCCACTGGAAGCAAGCCGAAGAAGGCTCATACAAGTGGTTTGAGAGCTATGGTATGGATTTCTGTTTTAGCCCGACTTAAGGATATCAGACTGACCTACGCATATAGGTATACACAGCGACCAGAAGCTACAGAAGTTCTTCAACACGGAGTTCGGTCTCATGGGTGCGTTGGCATTCCCCGACGCCGATCTTGAGCATCTCCGCCCGGCCATGGACTTTGTGCTTTGGTTGTTTACAGTCAGTCTTGTTCAAACACGCCACTCGATCTGAGTTAACACTTTGATAGTTTGATGACCTTACTGACACGGAGGGTTTGCGAGATGATATCAATGGGGTCGAAAATGCTGTCAATGAAGTTATGGATGTGCTTCGTAACCCGAACGTAGCACAACCCAAGTTCATAGCAGCACAGATGCTCCAAAGGTACTTAATAACAAAACAAAAAAAGGAGAAATTAATCACATTCTGACGTCAAATTTCAATAGCTTCTACGGCCGTATTCAGGCTGATTCAACAGAGGCCACTATACAGCGCCTCATCGAAGCCTGTGAAGGCTATACGCAGGCGACATTAAAACAAACAATGAACCGGTCTTTCGATGATCTCCCCACTATTGACGAGTTTATCCAGCTACGCCGTGAAACTTCGGCAATGAAAGTGTTCTATCGTAAGTTACAATTCGTTTTCTATATATGCATATTAAAAGGTGCACGCCTATAGCCATTCTCGAGTATTCATTGAGCTTGGACCTCCCCGTTGAGGTGTTCACCGACCCCGTTATGGCTGAACTCTTGGTGGCCGCGAATGATCTTCTCACCTGGGCAAATGATGTCTACTCTTTCCCAGTCAGTATATATGCTGATTCTAAACCTTTCACCCGACTTGGAGAATTTACCTCCCTTATGTTCAGATCGAACAATCTCGAGGCGACACCCACAATCTGGTATTCATAGTCATGTGGAACGAAGGCCTCGACCTCGAGAGCGCTATGGATTACATGGACAAGCTCATGCAGAAACGTCTTCAGGAATACCTGGACGCCAAAGCACAGCTACGATCTTTCGGCCCCAAGGTCGATTCTCAGCTTGTTTCATACATCCAAGGCGTCGAATATTGTGTGCAGGGATCAATTGCTTGGACTTTTATGACGCCTCGTAAGTGCTCCCCAATGGGTTGTCATGCTCCTCTAAACTCCAAATAGGTTATTTCGGTTCGGACGCTGAGAAGGTTCGCGAGACGAGCATCGCGGATATTATGATCCCGGAAAGCCTTGCTCCTCTGGTTACTGCTTAGATCCCGATTGTGAGACTCTTGATATAGATGAAATTTGAATGTTTTTCATTTCTCTAATCTGTATGACTTTCCAATATGCTTCTTTGATATGCCAATCAAATCACTGTTCCCGACTGTAGTTGAGGATTCGAAAGAGAAAATAAGGCTCGTGGCTGCCGGAACATTGAGGCTCACTGGAACGGTAGGTACCCTTTAAATAAATAGTGCTAAGTCGTAGGCTGAACGAATCTAAAATATTCGAGAGCATAATAGTAATTTGTATTTTGCTAGCCGAAAATGCACAAGACGATATCCTGCGTATAGATGACTGCGCCGAATACCGCCTACCTTGGTGTGTGTGAATTTAAGACAAGGCGGAGATAACCGAGTTGTAGGCGGCCTTCTTCTGGTAGCTTCCGTTGAAAAGGAGGGGGGTGCTGCCGCTGCGCCACGAGTCCTTGTCGGAGACACCCCAGACCTATATCCGTAAGGATTAGCCTATGTTAGGAATAAAGCGACCAAGGAGCGTGACTCACCGTGATACCTACGCACCTGGAAACGGCCAAGCATGCCTTTACGACAGTCGTGTAGTCGTTGCCTGAATGTGAGTTTCTTCCGTTAGTATCTATGAAACAGCTTTTAGAGCCAAATGCTTGCCAGAAGCGCCAGCGATGTCAAGCTCAGTGATCGCAACGTCCACTCCGGCCGAAGCCGCCTTATTGAGAGCAGCCTGCACACCTCCAGCACCACCAGCCTATCGTATGGTTTAGTATAACACTTTGACATTCGAAGGCCACAAGACGATACTCACCGACAAGTGGGTCTGCGTGCCGATCCCGTCGATGGGGACGCCAGCGGCCTTCTTCTGGTTGACGAGGTTGACAAGACCGTTAAGCTTAGCATTGACGGAGTCAAGGTTGTAGTCCTGGGGGAAGCCGTGTTAGTTTGGATGGATAAAACCCAAGAGGAAGAAGATCGCACGTTGATGTAGAGCTTGGCGTTGCTGAAATCATCTGATCAGTAAGTAGAAGCAACCTCCTCTAATCGTACGTACCCATCTGCAGAACGAGCAGCCTTGAAGGCGACGTCGACGAAGGCTAAGGTCGGGTTAAGTTGGCGATATGGTCAAGTGGAGTGCCTCCAACTCACTGTTGCCGAGGCGCTGGGAGAAGACAGAGTTGCGGAGGGAGCCGTCCTCGTTGAAGATCTCGTTCACGACGTCCCACGCATAGATCTTGCCCCTGTAGCGAGAGCCGATTTGGGTGACATGGTTCTGGATGACGGAGGTCAAGGTGTTGCCATCACCAATGCTAGACACCCAGGACGGGAGCTGAGAGTGCCAGACGACTGTACGAGAAACGGTCAGGTGCGTATCGTATAAATGGTATGTATAACTTACAAGTGTGGCCACGGACGAGCTTTCCGTTGCTCTGAGCAAAGTTGACGAGAGTGTCGAAGCCACCGAAGTTGAAGTTGCCGCGCTAAAAATACAAAGATGGTATCAGTGTCTAGCTGTATCATTGAGATAGCCTGGACGAACCGAGGGCTCGATAGCGTCCCACTCTATGATGATTGTTCAGTACAGAACATATGACCAACAATCGACGCCCACTCACTTGCGCTGTTCTCAGGAGTCAATTGGCCAAAGTCGGACTTGATGATAGCAGCATTCTGCGAGTTCGACAAGAGATTCGCATCAGCACAAGTGCCAAAGTACTTCTTGCCTGGTGGTTTGGTTGGTGTCGGTAAACCCAATAGCATCTCGCAAACCATGAAACTCACCCTTGGCCTTGATTTTGGCGTCGAGCTGGCCATAGGCGACTGGGGAGGCAGCGAGGACAGAGACAAAAACGGCGGTAGTGAAACGCATTTTGTAAGTCCCTTGTGCGTTGGGTTGGGTGAACGGGAAGGGCCAATAACAAGCTGTGTTGGGTCGAATCGAGGCACTGGCACCGATATTTATACAGTTCTGCTAGCCAAGGCGGAGAAATAGCTAGCACACCATAGCCACGTCTTTGCGACAGAAGTGCTGCGCTCCAGAGGTTCTCACTACAGGAATCACAAGACAGAAAATTAGGCGTGCCCCCAGGTCACGAGTGTCCAACTTGACAGCTTGGAGAAAGTAGCGATACGACCGGCTCTAGCAAATGGGGTTATGATGACAGCATTATCGAAGCCAATGAGTGGTCGTTGTGTAGATCCAACGCGGTTCTTGGCAAAAAGTATCAAGCGAAACCAGGCGAGACCTGCGAACGTGAGATCGGTATGGGTCAAGCTAGCAACACCTGATCCAGGGGAACAAGCCCCATGGAGCATGTGAGCTAGTTTCCTCAAGAAGCGAAGCGTAAAAGCATTGAGCCAAGACCAAAGATGACCTGGGGCAAACAGATGTATTGGACAACAGAAGCATTCAGACTCGGTTTAAACGCGGACTCAGTATCTACCGAGGATAAACCAGTGCATGGAGCACATCCATCTCAGTTGTTATGCGAGCGAATAAAAAACCAATCCAACATATGCACGCTGGGCTTCGGCATGAGGTGATCGCTGACAGCTGACGAGCTTACATAACCTCAAGGACACGGCAACCATCAATCGAAGCCAAAGGATTCACGTTAATACACCCGCCTACCGCTTCTTAAACGCGTTTTTTGTCTTAATTGTTTATCCTCGGTCGTAACGTTTTTCAGGCTAGCGAATCGGTTATTTTTCAGATGTAGGTCGGGACTTCTCAGAAATGAACCGTTTAGTTCTGTCACAACTAGCTCCGACAAAAAAGCGTTTCCCACATAGTTCCAATCAACTCAATTCGCCTATCCAGAGAAACACTCTCCTCGTGCAAATAGCTATTATATCTCAGGGATTGGTGATGGGTTGGTGCGCAGTTACTTCGATTTGCATGATAGTAAAGACGCAAGCAGGGAGTAGCTCGGAGGATCCACTCGGTCCTAGACCCAAAACATACAAGCATGATGACAATACGGGGGCTTCTCGACCACAACTAGCTAGGTTCATGGAACGGCCGGCGCAATACTCCAATCACATAGGACTTTCAGTGCCACGCCAACTCTCAGAAATATACGTTTCCCTGTTAGACTAGAAGCCAGTAGAGCACTCCAAGCTATGAATGAGCGGCTGTATGCCACTCTCAAAGAAGGCCATTGTCGGGCGGGTGTCTCCAAAGATTGTGCGCGCTTGGACTTCACTGAAGTGTATTTGCCTGTGTTAGGTTTGAGGAGCGGACGCAAATGCTATCTAGTTACGTCGTTACATACTACACATTCTCGTACTGTTCGATAATCTCGTCAACGAATTTGGCCCAACATTTTTCCCAGTGCGATATGGCCCTCGCCTTTTCGGCTTCTGACAATAACGAGTGCTATAGTACGGCATCATAAGAGAATCATGGTTTATTGTAGAACAATCGCACCTCTAAACTCTTCCTCGCCATCTGTCCCAAGCTTAGGACGTTCGTAACCTCGCTCGAAACAATTACCTAAAGTCTAAAAGATCAGCCTTGCCGGCTTGAAAACCCAAATATGCGTAATGATTGCCTGATAGAAATCGAATGAAAGTGTCAAGTTTCCGAATATGGATGGGTCATCGGGTCCAAGGGCAACCGCAAGGCCGTTATTGAGAAGAATGGGCAGTGGATGTGTGGGCATGGATGACGTTAACCTCTGTATACAGTCAAACACTCATATTGGTCGCAGAAGTATCGAACACTCACAAGTATCTCATTCGAAATCGGACAGACTTCAATAGCAATCCCTTGTTCTTTGCACATCTGCATGAGCAGTGGGTGCTTTGCTAGAGAGAACCTGAAATGGATTTCAGGATATTTACATTACGCGGATCGTGGCACCGTACCCATGTCCAATCCGTTTTGTACCTAGGAGTATAGCATCATAGAGATTGCTGTCCACATCTCCTCCATCGTCAAGAGTTTCTCCCTTGGATAATGCACATGAGCTTCTGAGAAGGCATTCAACAACATCTATGACGTACTGCATGAAACACAAAGGGTATATCCAACCCCCGTTTCCTAGCTTCCGCCTGGAAATTAAGAAGCGATTCGGCGTAATATATCAACGGCCGGCCAGTGTCCTCGTGACCGACCAAGTCAAATCCTTCGGTTCGCTTTAGAAATCCTCATTACATCAAGGAACGAAGACGATAGAACCTTACCGGCGATAACGTGAGGAAATTCCTCCTTCAATTTCATACAGTCTTCATAGTACCAAACGATCTGCTCATTCGTCATGAATCGAAGAGCAGTATATATTATCTATGAATAGTTCTCGTTGGAATGATGGTGCTTGCGAGAGTTGAGATTCGCTCACCTTGGCACCAACGAAATCATCCTCTCGACCTTGCTCTCTCACGTGTTTCTTGGTTTCATCCACAGCTTCCTGGAACATGATAATCCAGTCGCGATGCTGCATTGTCTTGGAGCCATCCTCACGAATGCCAAAACTAATTAATGGAGAATTTTAGCCACTCAGCGACTCAGAAATTGAATAAACTTCACCGAGGGAAACCAAATCGTATCTCTAGATACGATACCCCATCTTCGACTGCAGACATCATCACTTGGCGTTGGTACGTCTTGGCAATAGGCGCATGACGCATAATAGACTAGTCAAGGCGATAAGAGGCGAATAAATAACAATCCGAACCGTTTTACCTCTACGACACTAAAAGTCGACTGAAATTTCTTCCAAATCTATTCAGAAAGCTATCAGTGTGGTGCTCAAATCACCAAAAGTAAGCCTCACTTTGGCAGATGTGTTGTACTCTGCATAAGCCTCTCCTGGATCGATCATCATGGCACCTACAACCCATTTATCGAACTCCTCGGGCCCTCCGAGCCCAAACTCCTCTCGAGCCCGATTCAATGAAATCCAGGTACCCGGATTATAATTGGAAGCCGTGAGTGAGGGTGTATTCGCATAAATAGCAGTTAACTCTGGGGATAATGCTTCGAAGTATGGTGGCGGAAAAGGCGAATCGGAGGTTATATGGGAAGATACCCGTATGTGCATGTTTGGATACTGAAGCGCAAGCCCATATAGGAACTTTGCATCATACCTGGATCAAAACGGTCACTCGTGAGGGCTATTTCAAAATGAAAGGGCATACATCGCATCCATATGACCGTGCAACAGTGCTCCTTTTGGCATCTGGTTGTGCTGAGTACGTTTTTTTATCTAATAATAATGACATAGGCCTTACCTTCTTGACTATTTGATACAGTCTGGTGTTTACTTGTCGGCGAGATGTTGGAATTGTATTTATGCTGCCAAACTTGATTGACACAACTCACCAATAGTTTGTTTGGCGACGAGGAACTCCATACCGGGATACATAAGCTTTTCGCTGTCTGCCCCCCATATTTCCTCTGTTTCTTGAGCCCGTACGTTTTGGATGATTTTTGAGGCTCGAAGCTCTTGTGGAGTTGCGTTCGCAATTGGCCCCGAATCAAAGCGAAGAGCCCGTTCCCGAGACACAAGATCTTGTCGCTTATTGAGATATCTTTCAGCTTCAGTCATCTTATCAAAGAGAGCAGGCGTGGGATAGAAATTGTTGACGCTGGTAGTGAGTCTACGAAGATCAAGAGAACAGACAGTGCGAGCTTATGTAGGAAGCCGGCGAGTCAGAGACTACCTTGAAAGGGTCTCATGAATATCTATTTCTGATTCCTCTGTGCCGTGATGGCCGAGTGCTGTACATGGTCCGGATTTCGCCCGGCTCCAATGCGTTGTCCAGTTGGTTCCGGGCCATCACGTGACATAATTGGAGCTGAAGCCCAATCATGCGTAAACGGGCCTCGAGAGATCTAAGAGATCGACCCAAAGGTCGTCTGTTAATGAGCATCCATAAAAATCTCGTCTTATTTGCGTGATTTTTGTTGACTCATTATCGACATCGCAGGTACACTGTATTCGGCTCACGAGCGGTCAAGTGATGATCTCCCCTAAACTTATCTTGAGCATCGCTTGTCTATCCATTCGATGGAGGGTAGAGCCTTGGGCGTTAACACTATTATGTGGGATGGGCAGAGAAAGCAATAAGGTACCAGTGAGAGGTTCAGCCCTGTACTTCGTCTCGATAACATTGGTGACGGCAACAGAGCCAAGATACAAGAATCGTTTCAAAACAACCCGCCCTCACCCTGGTTCTGCCAGAATAGCTAGTTCGACAAGTAACATAGTCCGAATATCAATTCGGATTGAGTTAGATCGATAAAGGCAGACGGCCGGTGACGCTAGTGTAGCGTAATTAGCCATGCACCAGTGGGGGGTAAACAGTGAAAGGGCTTAGACTGAGTAAAGTAATTAGTCTTATCGTAATACCCTTGCCCTATTTATGACACCGACCTGGTATCAAGCGCTCGAACTGTTATCTGTTTAGCCTATCATAGATTTCAGGCCGGTCATCGCCAGAGAAGTCGACACCTCGTGTGCAGCTGGGATATAGTAGTCTGTGCAACAAGACCCGATTGGAATATGTATAGTAACCCATCTTAGTTACGATAGTATTAGAATCATAAGCACAGTTTACAGAACTGTTGGCAGGTCACTCGTCAATTCCGGGCTGGCGCTGGTGATTCTTAGTCGTTTCCCAGCAGAATAGCATATAAGCACTGACGAAAGCGGAGAAAATGCGATAAGAGAGTGTTCGACAGATGGCCGACTAATTAGCGCTCATGGTTCGCTCGGCTCGTGTATTGCTACTTGTTCGTCATGAAGACGGAAAGAGTTCGGCGTCATCACATGATTTAGACGAAGACGGGCCAAAAAGCCATAAGCGCGGCTTGAGGATGTCACTTCGCCTCTCAGTGTCTATCAGTTTATATTTTGGAAGCATATTACAAGATGGTCAAATCATGCGTCTGGGACTGAGTGTTCTGCCACAACTTCATCAATGAAGGCATTCCATCGTTTCTCCCAAAGCTGGATGGCTCGTTCTTTGTCTGCTTGGTTGAGAGAGGAATACTGCACGGATGTTTAGTGCTTTGAGAACCAAAAAACACGAGAACACAAAGCCGCTAACCTCAAGACTTTGCCTTGCCAGCTGTTTAAGACTCAAAATGCTTGTTATCTCGCTGGCTACGATCACCTAACATACAACGTAAGACAAAGTACGATCCCCCCCGAAAGTGAATGCGCACCTGAAAAAAGTCAAATGAGAGTCCCATATTTCCAAACACGGACGGGTCATCCGGGCAGAGTGCGACGGATACGCCATTGTTGAGAAGGACCGGCAACGGGTGCATCGGCATCGAAGAAGTTAATCGCTACATATGCAGCGCATTTAGTCAAAATTCACTTGAAGCAAAGTTTTCAGATACCAAAATCTCGTTTGAAATGGGACAGACTTCAATCGCGACGCCTCGTTCCTTGCACATCTGCATCAAGAGAGGATGCTTGGCCAACGAAAAACTGGACAACAAGGTTAGGGGCGCATATGAATCTGAATGCGCACTCACCCGTGTCCAATGCGCTTCGTACCCAATAAAAGAGCGTCGTACAAATTGCTGTCTGCTGCACCACCATCATCCAGTGTCTCGCCCTGAACAATTTGGATTAGTCTAGTGCCTGTAAGACGGGACTAGAACGACGGACAGCATGGAAAATGAAAGGAATGTCAAGTCCACGCCTTTTGGTTTCGGCTTGGAACCAAAGAAGTGACTCAATGTAATAAATGAGCGGGCGGCCGGTATCTTCTTGGGCGACGAGATCGAAGCCTAAACCCCAGATTAAAAATGAAATTCGAGATCTATGAACTTCACTTCACCTGCAATCAGCTCGGGAAATTCCTTTTTGAGGTCCATACAGTCGCGAAGATACCAGCCAAGTTCCTCGTTATCGATGATACGAAGTGTACTATATATTATCTATGAAACGATAAGTGTGTAGTCTAGGATGAACCAAATTGTATACCTTGGCCCCAACAAACTCATCTTCTCTTCCTTGTTCTTTCATACTCTGCTTGACTTCCTCAATCGCTTGGCCAAATAGAATCAGCCATTCGCGGTGAGCGAAATCTTCGGTTCCATCTTTACGGATAGCAACCCTATCGACGAGTGTGTTTGAATAAATCCAAGCACGGGTTCAGGTTGAGACGTACTTGGAAAAGAAGTTGACACGCAATTCGATGTAGCATATACCATCCTCGACAGATGACAATAGGATTTGACGCATGTACTCTTTCATGATAGGTTCATAACGAATGATGCCCTGTCAAAGCTATTTAACCTCGGATTGATAGCTAAGGGATATAACCTTACACCTGCAACACCAAACGTCGACCTGAACTTTTCCCAAATCTATCCAGATATAATGAGCACGAAGTTAATGATCAGAGCAAGGATAAAAACCTTGACAGACGTGTTGTACTCTACGTACGCCTCCCTCGGGTTAATCATCATAGATCCGATAATCCATTTATCGAATGCTTCAGGTCCTCCGAAACGGAACTCTCGCCTCGCAGTACTCAATGGTACCCAAGATTCCGGCGTATATGACTCGGACGTCAGGTCTACAGCGTCTTGGAGTTGTCCTGTCGTCTCCGAAGAGAGCGGCTTGAACTCGGCAAGTGGGAAGGAAGTTGAAGCCGACGTGAAGCGCGTAGGAACTCGGATATGCATGCAGGGGTGCTCTAGTGCCATTTTGTACAGGAATGCAGCGTCGCACCTGGACGCGATTGATATGGTCAGAAGTGAGTCCTCGGGTTTGGGCAGTCTGACCCACATTGCGTCCATATGTCCATGCAATATTCCCCCTTTGGGCATCTGTGCAAGTCAAGTTCTCAGCTGTACTAAAACAAACAGGGACTTCAAACCTTTTTGATGATTTTATAAAGCTCTGTCTTTACTGTCAAATGCGTTAGATCCAAATCATAGTGTTTGAGTTTGATCGAGAGTCATCACTCACATATCGTCTCCTTGGCGGTCAAAAACTCCATTCCAGGATACATCAGTTTGTTGGTCTCGGAGCTCCATATCGACATGGACTCTCCCCTCTTGATCGTGTCTATGAAATGTGCTGCTCGGTGCTCTTGTCTGGTAGCGTTGGCGATTGTTGCAGCGTCGAATCGAAGTGCTCGTTCAGAGGCAATTAGATTAGCCCGTTTTTGGTTATATTCGTCTATAGATGTCATAAGGAATAGTAGCGTCTCAAACTATGTAATTCTGTTTGGTCAAACCCAACAAGTAGGCTGGTGATGGTTGGTTTCAAAGATGTTGTTTGGGAAGGTCGGGCAATATTTCCCGGCGGCGCTTGGGCGGTGACCGAGGGTCTGCTCGGTATTGTCTCATCACTCGGCTAAATTGAGAATATGGCTGAAAGATGGTTGGTGATACCAACCCGGGACAAGTACTCGAGTGTGCATAGCTATACTGGAATGCTTCGGGCCACACTCACTGGATTAGTCGAAATAAGCCTCAGTGGCCCGGAATACTCACGGTGCCGAATTTAATCCCGATTTTCAATCCATCAGAATCCTGCCGAGACTTGCGCTAATGAGTCCTCCGGTTTGTAGGACTCGGGCGATCTCACGAGTTCTACTGACCGATGGCGGCGCGTGCGTGTCCGGTTCCCGATCGCAAGAGCGACCCGCGGGCGGGAGGGTCCAACTGAGCAAACTATCAGGGTGTACGAGCGGGGACGGTGGGTGGGACGAAAAGATCCATGTGCTGATGGGCGCTGAGACGACATAGGTCGTGGTGTGGTCGTGGTCAAGCGCGGATTGTCGCGTCGGCGCGTGTCACGTGATCTGCGCGCCGCGCCGGCCGTCTCCATCGCCCAGCACTGGCCGTGCACCTCCACGGGCTCCGTTGCACGACCCCCCTTAATTTCGCCTATTCCTCTACAGGTGAAAGCTGCGGCGGCTTTGCGAACTCTGTCTTCTGCCGACTGCTTTCTGGTCTTACTCCGCAACAACGGCCTCTATAATAAGGAGGTTGGGCATAGCCAAATTCCTGACTCGACCTGGTCGTTCGCCGGCGTCATCACGCGAGATTAGATGTAAATCAACACAATCCATAGAATAATATACATATCGGCATGGTTCAAACCAGGACGGCTTTCGCGGTGGTTTGGGAGAGCGAAGCGTGGTCCGGGCCCGCCCAGGCTGCGAGTGGGATCGCAACGGCTGGGCGTGGCACCATCCTGGAGAGAACCAATGGCGTGTGTGACGCAGGCGCACACAAGCGGGAGGCGGGTGGGAAGAAAAGAAAATAACGAAGACCAGCAGAATTTGCTAGAACGTGGGATGCTGGTCGTGGTACGATTGAAGGCTAATGGGGTCACGTGGACTGGCTTACTGTCGGTCGAGTATCAGCGATGCTTCCTCCGCAGGCTACGTCCCATCGCGCCACTTATCAAATTCTAGCTTTGGGCAAATCAAATTCGAGCTATCCGAGCGCTCCTATCGTCCTGCATTCCCGCCTTTTCTCTCTGCGCGCAAACACGAACCCCACTTGCGATTGACAGTACAAGGAGCGATCGGATGTAACTATAGTACGTGTGTTACCAAGTGGAAACCGCTCAAAGTGGCTTCGTTGAGAGCTCGGATACACGAGTACGATACAGGTTTGAGACCAACAGTTCGAACACAAAATAGCGCATCATTTCAATAAGTTCAATAGTCGCACACCTGGCTTACAACTTACACAGTGATATTACACCAACCGGCTTTCTTCCGGTGCCCTATCAGCTACTGGCCGGCCCGAGAGCGTACACACCCGCTTAGCCAGTCTATTCAATGGACTCAATTAAGTGTGCTTGCTGCTTCTATGAGTGCATGTCAATGAGCTCAAGTAACAAGTGAAAACTTGAGAACTTTGGTATGGGATACGGCTAAAGCGGCCGCGGTTAGTGAACTAGCGACTACGCTTCAAGGCAAGAAGATAGGCGCACGAGATGAAAATGAATCAATGGAGGTATGCAGGTGCACGTAAATAGCACTTGAAGAATCTTTGATGCCAATGTGGGGGCAAGATAAGTCGGTAATTGGCTGTACTTGAGAGCTTAGCTGGAATTTTGTCCAATTTGAAATTATTTGCACTCGAGATTTCTCTAAAAAATCTCAATGTTTTTGACCCCGAGTCGTGAGTTCCATATAGACATCAGCCAAGACTATCTATGTGTCTTCTTTCAGCTCGAGATTGTGTGATACGGGCAAGATATGCAGAATTATGGTTACCAGATAGCAAGATTATCGTTATCAATAGCCGGAATTTCAGAGACTGTGGCTATGCCCAACCTCCTTAATGGCTGACATCTTGACGGCCAAGACGTCGATCAATGGTGAGACCGAACAAAGTGCGACGTGATGTCAGTTGCAGTTGATCCACACGGCACGAGGGCCAGGTTCATTTATCCCCCACTTTGTTGCGAAATTGTTCTCCCAATAATCATCAGCATGAAATCTCTTCGCTTGCTTTATCTTGCCGCTCATCGTTTTTGGATTTTTGTGGGACTCTTGCTCAATGCACCTGCTGCACGCGCCACATCTTCCTTGCACAACCCACTGTCTCGGCATAGTGCTAAATTTCCAAGTATTAATAATACCTCCAACAACGTGTGCACGTGGACTTGATTGCGGAAGAGCGAAATCTGTAGAATCGAGCCTTATTTGTTTGCGCAATTCTAATAGAAGAAATGTTTGCTTTTTAGTTCGAGCGACCAGGCTCGTAAGTAAAGAGCGAATAAGACGAATAGATTTCGAATATAGATACAGAGTACAGAGCGAAACTTTTTATACATGCGTCACCAAAATCAACTGGGGCTCATGAGTGCTGCGAGTGCTCGTGGGTGCTCGTTTTAATCCAGACCGATCGTGAGGTTGTGATCGTGATCAGTCGGGATTAAAATAACCACTTACGAGCGCTTGAAGCGCTCGTGATCCCCGGCGGATTTGGCAGAGTGTGTGGATAGAACATTTGAGACATAGAGACGTGGTAACAAGTCACTATCAACATATCGGTGAATGCACACGTATGAATGAAAAGCAAAGAGATAGTGAAATGAGCGCAGTGCATTACACCAGCATTCGTCATATCACAACAAATTCTACGATTCGACGCAGACGTCATCCGTGATGCAAATTCTAAAGAGCGGAAAGCCGCAGAGATCGTAGACTCTATTCGGCTCCGAGAGCAAAAAGAGACCTGGCTCGCTAACGCCAAAAGAGAGCCGGGGATGCCATTCCTACGAGCCAAGGATATCATCGATGCCTCAGCACTGGTGAAGTGATGCGAGTCATTCAATCCACCATCGATAGTAATGGTCAAATACCTCGACAACTGTCTTGACTTGAAAGCGAAGTACCTAGACTTGATTGTAGGTATGTGTTGAAATTTCTACGGGCAGCCTGAGGATCCATGTTCGCAAACTAATTCTTCAGGCTTCTATATGAACGGCAGAGAGGAATCTGGCCACCCTCTTATATTTCTCGCCAAGGCTCTGTTGGATTTTCACATCAAGGCAGAAATTAAGCGTGGGCTAGGTATTCCTTTTATATTTCACGCGGCGCGTTCGTTTTTGTTTGGCACGTTGTAAACGGCTGCATAGTATTAACTCCTAGGGGAGACTCTCGATGATGAAGGCGAAGTTGATAGTAATCTTTACGATGCATTCCTATTGGGTTCGAAGCGGATTGCTCACGGGCTCGTCATTTTTATTTTGCACCAAATGTTTTAGTAGACTTAGGCCGTACTAGCTATTCTCTAGTCAAGCCCCCTTTATTATTGAGGAAGTATAAAGATCATGACATTGCTATTGAAGTTTGTCACATCTCAAACGAGATCCTGGTAAGTTTAAAAGCCATCCAATATGGTAGGCCGTTTGACAAAAAGCGGCTATTTGGCAGAGATTCACGGCTTCTATGCCCATGCATCCTCTCGCTATCATGCTCAATAACGGCCCGTCAGTCACACCGTGTTCACTCAGCCTCGGTCGCTCTTGGTCGGACATGCAGATATATGCGAGCCACATGTACCGAGCCCAGCTTTCGCGGTGTTGCTGGGGGAGTCGGTCCGCTGCAGGCGGACCGACGAGTGGCCGGGCCGCCCAGAGTGCGACCGCGGGGATCGCCCCCACAAACGCATTCTGGGCGGCACTAGACTCGGTTTTATATCAGTAATTCAAGGCATCAATGCACATAGTCTTATTTTAAATGAGGGCGGGCGGTGGGCTAAGAAGAACACGAGGGCGCACACACACGCGCACCTCGTCGTGGGCCTCTGTACGAGGCCAAGGGGTCACGTGAGCTGTCCGACTCGCTCTTCTTTCGGCTGAGAATTCACGATGCTTCCTCCGGAGGCTTCGTCCCATCATGTCACTGATGACCCTACCGCACTTCAAAGCCCTGGCTTGTCTTTTGACTTTTTATCAGGTGAGAATGACAAACGTATGCGCAATTATAGGGAGGACCTTTAGCTCCGTCGTACCTCCGGGATTTTTCAGGGTTTGCATCACTTAAAGTGGGGCGGGCGAGAGAGCTGGGGCCTCGTTCCTCGGCATCCCGCTCTCTCGTCCCGCCCCGGTTGCACACCAGCGCTTAAGTCTTAAGCCTTGATTGTCTTATGACGTAAGCTTCCCACGCTTTATTATAGAATAGAATTGTAGATAACTCTTGACCAACAAAGAATTTTTATACTTCCCGTTCTGATCAGATTTGGTGCTCGGCGCTGCACCAATCAAAACACCACAGGTCGAGTTGCTCGATTATTAGCTCTTCAATGCACAGAGATCAATAGATAGGGATATTTTCTGACCAGGATACGTATGTAGGTCTTTGCGAACTAAAGCCTCTATGTGATTCCTGCCCGTTCGCACCTATTCACAGCCTTATACCTTTCTAATCCACATGGAATACTATAAAATCAATTATCCTATGATATACTTGTGTAAAGTTCTTCCGCCTCATCGGACATCTACATGCTTGTCGCAATTTCATTATCTTAAAGCCTCTTGTCCCACGGCTGGGGATCCGAATGAGGAAATTTCACAACCAGGCACGGCCATACACTGCTGTGGTGAATGATAGCATAGGAGACAGGTGGACATCATGGTAGTTAAAGATTACAATTGCTAACGCATGGCGCCGAAGCCTCTTTGTGTGCTATTCAAAAATCCTGGATAGCTATGTAGTCGGCCCTGGATAAGTACTGCGTCGTATCGTGCCAAGAATTTAAATGAACCACCATACTCTCGGTCGTAATACTCGTAGTGAGTGCCTTGAGACGCAGATTTGAGCCACAGTCGATATCAAACGCGTTCAGACCGATCAACACACGAGGAGGTCGCTCAAATATTTTGTCAAATATAATCGCTTTCTTGTTTTCCATCCTTGGCTGATTCCATGGTCGTATCTCTTGAGTATCAAACGTTCCGGACGCGATGTTAGGCCGGTTAGCCGGATGAGCAATCCAGGTTACTGAAGCTTTGTTGAGCTTCGAATCGGCCCACGTATAAAGCCTCAAGGTGAAGCCAGTATTTGTGATATCTTCGGTAGATGCTCGGAGACGCCAGTTACGACCCTGGTCAAAATCGAACTCTCGAAACCAGACGACAACTTTGGGCGGAGACGCGTACTGCTTGTCAAACACAATTTGAGCCGACTGAGGAGGATTTCTGCCTTCGATAGAGTGTATACCAAACTGGAAGTCGCGATCGCCGTTGCACACCTCGAGAAAGCTACAACCGGCCTCATGTAGAATGGTATTGTCTGAGGAGTCAAGGTGCGCGGTAATAGATCCGTTTGGGCTGGCCGATGTGTAAGCTTTGATAGAAACTCTGCCACAACGGTCGATATCAAGCAATTTGAGTCCCATGGCGAAAGACGCGTCACGATATGAACTATCAACGATTATTTTGGAATTGAGTCGCTGCAGATCGCCATGCGATCGAACGTCCGTAGTGTTGAAGGTGCTTGACGCTTCATCCATTTTCTTGGGAGAATAGAGTCAGGGAAGCAAAGGCAAGAAAGAAGTTGAAATGCATACAGGTGAGAGGGCTGTGCCCTATGCCCGGTCGTTGTTCAAGCTGTTCTAGTAGCAGAGGCACATCAGCATAAATAGCGCGTCGATAGGCGCTCTCTGAAGTTGTTGCAGGGCTAGACCCCTTAGAGTATAAATCCGGAAAATCGGGTAGCACGTGCAAGGCTTTCTTGACGCGGCAAACTCAGCGACTGGAGGCGTCATATGACACTGTCGATCTCCAATTTTGGCAGCTATATCGCGGGTTGTTGAGTACTCATCTCCGCACTGCAATGATATCATACTTCATAGGATGAGCACTGATGAGTTTGCATCAATTCACATATAGTTAGCCAGGTGCACGCAACAGCATCTGAAATTTCAGAGGATAATAGCAAATGATGCTTCCAGGCTTGTAAATGATACGAGTAGGTCACTCATATATAGACAATGGGATAAAGTATACACCCTACTCTCTAGATTGGGTCTGAGCATCAATTCAACTCCGCGGATATACGAATATTAAACAAGCATACAGTCGACTATTTGCTATATCTTGGCATTGTTCACTCCTACGGGACCATAAGTTGATAATCTAATACATTAAAGTTTTGCAATAGGATACGCATTGTAACCTCGTGGCTTTATACCCACGAGGAGCTCCATGCTGTGGAGTGACTACCACGATACTTGTAAGTGGCTGAGTAATTCACCTGATTAGGCCCTACTCAGATCACGCCTAGGTCTGGAGGCACAAGCTCCTTGCGCTGATCGTTGCGCACCAGGAGCGATGAGCAACATCCTAGATGTGCAACATGCGACAGCTGTCTTTCAACCGCCTAGCCTTGACGTAGAGCCGGTTCGAATAGTGTGGGTAATAAAACACGTGTGGCTGGTAGCACTAATGTAGTCCGTTGGGTGAAGGGCATTTGATGTTATAAGCTTAGGCAATGGCACCGTAAGTGAAACATATAATAAATCTTTTGGGATATCTGAATACATATAATAATATGTAGTTTGTAAGAGACGCGAGCGACTCAAGTTCGAAAGTTGCTTACGATGTGGTCCCGCAAAACTATATTCCTTTCTTCCAAGTTGATGGTCATGCTGCCCAGTCGTACGAAACTCCAGGGATCAGTGAGGAGGATTGCCTGGGGGTGGATCCACTAGCACAGTTCTATGAAATGCTTGCTAAGGTGCAAGTAGTCATGATTTATACCCCCGTGTCAAGGTTTTGAACCATCAATCCCAGGCAAGCAGCAGATCGTCGGGTCGCGGGACTCCTCTAACCCCCAGGACATCAACAGTTCTTATATATTCGTCCAAGCATTCAACTGCTTCATTAAGATATGTGGTCTAACCAACATGCGTGGTGTGCTCATTGTCACTGACATATGGTCGGGACCGGCCTCTGATCCGGAACACAAGTACCGGGAACTGCAGCTTCTCTCGGTTTCGTCCGAGCAGCCTCTCGCCGATCATGTCGCAGCGACGAGGCGAGGTAGTCCTATAAATGGATCCGCGCTGGATATCCTTCGCAAAATGATAGAGCTATCTCCATGTGCACTGCAGCTCCAGGCTGAGCTTGCATACGACTTCCAGTTGGAGGAAACCGAATTAGGCATACTAATTGACCACATAATAATTGGGCTCGAGCGGCAGCGCCGGGAAGAGGAAGAACGAAAAGAGATATTACATGCTGCTGGAGAAGATCGAACCAGAAGAGCACAAAATCAGCTTGAACGATACAAGCGTGATCGACAGGAAGAGGAAGAAGGTTTGAGCGAATGATAGGAGAGCTGGCCCGGAATCGCCCGCACTGACCGGTTCCTGGCCCAAGCAACACACCGGCTACGCAGGTGGGGCAAACATGTAGACTCTACTAACTAAAAACTCAAATTGTCTTCTAGGAAAAGGTGTATATTTTATTAAACGTTTGGAGCTGCGAGCTGAAATTTTAATCAAGGACAGCCGTAAAAGCTCCGCTGTACGAGGTCCAAAACGACTGCTGAAAATATTTTTGAAGTCATATAGACGACTGTATCCTAAATCCGATATAGCTAACTCGAATGCAGGGCTGGCAGTACAATATCACGTTGTTCCCGTGGAAAACAAAATCACAAGCGTCACTGTAGCATAATTTCAAACGAAAGCCCATGTTGATATGATGACACCTCTGCTCTGGATGCTTTTAGAGTGTTCAAGACATTATGAAGCAGCTGCAGGCCAGAGGTTGTACGAATCCGACCGATGAACTCAATATGATGTCTTGCAGCCCATATCCCGTTTCGTCTGGTGGCTTTGGCGAAATATACCGATGTAAGCTCAAGCAGGGTACAGATATCGCCATCAAGACAATCCGGCTCTACGCCGACCAAAATGTCCAAAATCAAAAGCACTTGAAGGCCAGAAAACTGCACTTTTAATAAAATTATCGCTGAGATTAATCTAGAATGCTGCATGCGAGCTTTACACATGGTCAAAGTGTCAACATCGCAATATACAACCACTTCCTGGATTTGCTATTTTTCGAGGTCAAACAGGCATTGCCACACAATGGGAACCAAAGGGAAATATGTCGTCGTATCTTCAACAGCATCCAGACGTAGATCGCTGCCCGATAGTGAGATTGAAGTTTTGCAAATTTTTCTTCTTCAAACTTGATAGAATTAACCGATGCGTAGAGCGCGCAAGTCGCGGCGGGCCTCGCTTATCTTCATGCATCAGGAGTGGTCAGTGAGAACGGTTTTTGGCCTGATATTACCCTCGATCCACTCAACCTACTTTTTTCAGATGCATGGTGACCTAAAAGGGGTATGTGATAACCCTACATGCTTTCAAGCATCTACAATTAATCGCTATGGCAGGGAAATGTTCTTATACCAGAAGATGGTGTTCCTCAGCTCGCCGATTTCGGCAACGCCTCTTTGGAACACAACGCACTCCAGTTCACCCACTCGGGGAGCGAACAACACATGCCATTGCGTTGGGCGGTAACGATTGCTCTTGCATCGTTTGGGAAGATCATCTAACATTCATGTGACATGCAGGCTCCCGCAGTAATAGGGGGTGAGCCGTATAGTGTTCCAGCAGACGTGTATGCGCTTGGAATGGTGAGTATAGAAGCCGAGCTAGTTTACAATCCAACATTCGGATCCAGACGATTCTCGTAGGCTCATATTGAGTCTCAAAATCTCGTTACTTACGCTCCCTCCGCTCTAGGAATGCATAACCTCCGCTATACCATGGGCGGGCAAAAGCGATTGCACGATTATGGTTCTAGTGATAGTAAAAAAACAATTCCTCGAACGTCCAGAACATCATTACCAGAAAAATCAAGCCATGGAAACAAGCTTTAGAAATGACTCAAACGGTGCTGGAACGTTGACCAAAAGAAGCGACCTAGCGCCGCAGAGGTCGCGACCATGGTGAATGCTCTTATTAGTCCTATGCTTCTGATACTAATTAAATACTATAAAGATGGAAGAAATCCCACGAGCCGGCCTTGTGTCCAGATGATTCCGACGACTGGAGGGATACGAGGTGGCTGCGAGCTTAAGACTTGGGCAGGACTGTGAATACCAATATTTTCCTTCCCCGCTTACGTCATATATCCCAAACACGTGTACATGTCGTAATTAACTTATATCCTCGGCGCAAACGTGGCTCAACTGACGTGGCTCGACCGCGTTCGGATACGTGGGAGTCTGCGAGATGAGATAGACAGGTGTGAACCCCGTCCTGTCATTCATTTGCCAATCGCCCATCCTATTCAATCGCACGTCGCCAATCACGTTTCCGACGTATACCAAGAATATATCACATTTTCAGCAAAGAACCTAAGCTACGGAGGGGAAAGAAAGAGTGGAAGATACAAGCGGGATGTCCTGTCGTATTATTTATTAAAAACCAACCACTCGAGAGTGGATATGTACAACATCGCATGCGATGGGTCTAAGGCGAGAGGGAATCAGAAGAAGAGGTATGTAGTAATGAATACGCCCTATCAAGCCAAGTGGGTTAGTAAGAGTAAACGATCGAGTGAGAGTGGACGCACCAGGGCAATCAGCACGACAAGCTGCAGCGGGACGCCCTCTGGCTGAGTCGCAACCATTTGCTCCGTCTCGACAATCGTGCCCTCTTCCGAAACATCATCACCCATGATCGTCGTGCTTCCGTCGTCGCTCTGGACTTTACGTCTCCTCACAGTGCCGGCCGGAGGAATAGACGCCAGCAATCCCCGAAGTCGATTAATCTCGATCTGAGCCTCGGCGTATCGCTGGTTGAGCTCGGCGAATGCCGCGTCGGAAATCTTGGAGTCTTGGGCGGGTACAGATGGTCCGGGGGTGGGCGGGTTGGAAGGCGTGACGACGTTGATGTTTACCACGTTGGGCTGTTGTGGTTTTTCCTCTTTCAATGGTTCGATCGTCTCGTGATGGGTGACTACTTCTTCGGCAATGGTGTATTCCTGGCCTGGGCTCGACGGACGTTCGCCGCGGTGCGGGGGAGGAGACGGTGTAGGTGAAGGAGGCGAAGGTGCGCGTTGGGCTGGAGCAGAGACTGGCGCAGGGATGGACGGCACAGCCGGAACGGGCGGTGGAGGACTGTGTTGGTCTCGGGTCTGGACAGGATCAGGGGTAGAGTGTGAGGGTGGGTGAGGGGATGGGGTGCGCGAGGGCATGCGTACGATTTCACTGGGGATGCCGCGGACTGTGTCGAAGCGCTAAGCGTCTGGATGTGAGAATGTGGATATACCAGGAAGAGGGATGAGCGTACTATTTCGCCTTCGGTCATGGTACTCGCGTGTCCGATGTCCTCTTCCTCTAGGACTGCGCCTTCGGGTGGGAGGTACGCGACTTTAATTTTTTGTTGATGAATTTGCGGGGCTTTTTCTTCGTCTTCAAAGATCCACTGTGGAAAGGATCAGTTGAGTGTATATGGCAGAGCGGTATTAAGCGCACCATGTCATGAGGACTTTTGGATTGCCTGTCAGGCGTAATGATCATGCTCTGGACCAGGAACTTGTCCTTGCACTTGTGGGACAGCGGCGGGTCCTCGCGCATTGCCTGCAACAGCACTGTTCGGCGCCTAAGTGTGCTATTCACACAATCAATACTAATATAACCCACCTTGGACATCGACGCTGTCTCCTGGTTCGATGACTCCCGAGTTTGGACGGACACAGTAGAGCTGGGAACGAGTGAGCGCATGACGTCAGCCAGTGGCTACACGCTTACCTTGGGCGCAGTGGTCTTGACTTTGAAGGCGACCGGCTGGGGGTTGTGGTTGGTGACGGTGAGCGTGCGGCGGACGACCTGTGTGAGCGGGCCTGCACACGATATGACCACGTGTGCCAACCACTCAAGACAAATTACGCACGATTGAAGCCGAGCTGGTTGCTCGGGTTAAGTTGGACCGACATGAGCGACGAGCAAGAGGTGTAGGACGACGGCGGTGGCGACGGTGCGAGTACAAGTGATGAGGTGGAGGTCGAGTACACGCGGAAAAACACCAAGGGAATGCGAGGCGCGTCACGTGGCACTCTGACAAATCATCACGTCATCTGTTGTTCACGTCGATACGCGCCTCTCCATCGTACCACCACCATGGCCTCCACAACGCGGAACCCCCGCACGACGCACTACGAGTTTTTCGGGCCACCTGGGGCGACGCTTGTCTCGCTCGGTGTGCCGTTTATGATCTATGCGCTCTACTTTACCTGCAACGAGGCATCCGGCGGGTGTCCTCCCCCTCTCTGGGCACTGCCCTTTAATTTTGTGCGCAGCGTGCGGGATATCGACTGGTGGGCGAGCTTGTTCGATGCAAAAGCCACTATTGCGTACTTTGCCTGGTATGCTTTTACCGTCGTCGCTTGGGCCGTTTTGCCTGGTGATTGGGTAGAGGGAGTCGAGCTGAGGAACGGCGGCCGGATCAGCTATAAAATCAATGGTACGATCCTTTTCATTATTTTTCAGCACTAGCTGATTCATACGACTATAGCCTTTTCGACTATGCTTCTTGCACTCGGTCTGGTTGCTGGATGGGTCATGAATTTTGGACCTCAGTCCTTTACCTTTATCTTTGACCACTGGGTCGGCCTATGCACCGCATCGCTCATCAACTCGTTTATACAAGCAACCTGGTGCTATTACATGTCCACTAGAAACGAAGATCAGCGCGAACTCGCATTGGGCGGAAACTCGGGCAACATGATTTACGACGTGAGTCTTGACGGGTGTTTCTCAAGTATCGGAACTAATATCAATGACCGTAGTGGTTCATTGGCCGCGAGCTTAACCCTCGTATTGGGTCGTTTGATATTAAATCCTTCAACGAGCTTCGCCCCGGCCTGATCTTGTGGCTACTCGCCAACATCAGCTCGTGCTGCGAACAGCTCACCCGCCGCGGCACATGGATCCCAACCGACTCGATGGGCCTCGTTCTATTCTTCCAGGGTCTATATGTCGCCGACGCCCTGTACAACGAGGTAGGCGCCGCATATTGCTTCTTTCACTTCTATGACTAAAACAACATCTCAACAGCCTGCAGTCCTTACAACCATGGACATCACAACTGACGGATTCGGATTTATGCTCGCCGTCGGAGATCTCGCCTGGGTTCCATTTATTTACTCGCTGCAAGCCCGATATCTCGCATTCAACCCAGTCGAACTCGGCCCGTTCTGGACCTGCGTTATCTTTGCCGTTCACGGATTGGGATACTGGATCTTTAGGGGTTCGAACAATGAAAAGAACGAGTTCAGGAACGGAAGGAACCCCAAGAGTGAGTGGCTGCCCTGCTAGCTGTTGGGGAACGAGGCTGATGATGATGGATGTGACGTAGATTTGACGAGCTTCCAGACTGAACGTGGAACGAGGCTCTTGACGAGCGGGTGGTGGGGAATGTGCCAGCACCCGAATTACTTGTGCGTTTTCTTTATTCGTTTTGTCAGTCGTTGATGCTGACGATGTGGCTACTGATAGGGGCGACTTGATCATGGCTCTGTCCTATTGCCTTCCAACCGGGTTCAACACTCCCATCACCTATTTCTACCCGATCTACTTTTTGATCCTGCTCATACACCGACAGATGCGTGATCAAGAGGCTTGTGAGAAAAAGTGGGTATATTTACTCGACCAACCTTGACCAAACTAATAGTTGCATAACAGGTACGGAAAAGACTGGAAGACGTACACCAACATTGTACCGTGGAAGATCTTCCCGTACATTTATTGAGCAGAAGATGCAGGAGTGGAGGCGCTGTGTGATTTCTACTCGGGGTGTTACCATAGCATTGTACTCTTGGTTCAAGTGTACTTATTCGACTTGTAGTTTTGGTTCTGGATTTCAAGAAGCGCTTTCAACTACGTCTTTCATTCGGCTCATAAGTTAATACGAAGAGTCTACATGACGTTACACATTCAGATAACCCAAGATGGTCTCCAACACGTCCTGCGCAGCTGGGACCCAGAGTATTTCTTCCACCCCGCCTCCCTCTTCCTGACTCTTTTCCCTCTCCCTTGACACAACCATTCCGTGGTCCCTGAATTCTCCAAGTAAACCACGCAAAGCTGCCTCGTTGGCCGCAACAAATTCGTCTCTCGCCGCCCCGAGCAACACATCAAACGCAACCGCGTACTTGTCCATCCCCGATGCTAAAACACGAGCGACACCCTCGTCCTGAAGTGCGCTTAGCTGGCGAGACGCGAGTATACGATACAGTTTTTGAGCCTTGGCCGTGACCGACGCAAACACGTGTTGAGCGGCCGAGGGCGTGACTTCGGTTACTGTCGTGGATGCAGATGCAGCAGCGGCGGCAGCAGCCGAGGTCGAAGGCGGGACCGTCAAGTCTCGATGAGCGAGTTCGGCCGTGTAGGGTTCAAACGTGGTTAAATCGTGCCAGAGCCAGCTCCATCCTCTAAACGCGCGTTGACCGTCGGGTTCGACTCGGAATGGACTGAGATGGGGTTTTCGTGCGAGTGCTTGGTCTCGTGAAAAGAGGAGCGCGGAATTGACGTGGTCGACTGTGGCGATAAGATGGACGTGTTTCGCAGAAGCTAGGTTGACGAGTACACGTTGTGCACGGGGTGTACGTAGTTGAGGAGCATCAATGTTGTGAATGACGAGAAAGAGCGGATCGACGTCGTCTTGAGCGAAAAACGAAAACACACGCTTGGCCCTATTTTCAGCGGTAGATGCGTCGAGTTTTTGAGAGTCGACAAGGTCTGGGATCTGTTCGATCGAGGAGAGAATGTCGGATGTGCCGACGGTGGGGATGTACCCGTTGACGACGACAATATGGCCGTGTTCGGCGCATTTGGTCGTGGCGAATTCGTTGACTAGGTTTCGTTTGCTTCCATATCCGTAGAACAAGAGGTTGAAGCCCTCAAAGAGTTCGTCGAGCCAGTAGCCAAAGAGAGCTCGGGCATCGTCTTGCAGCCGAGCACGTTCGGCGACGTGTTTCTGGTTTGCGGCAGACGAGGCTAGGAGTGCGTCTAGTTGTGCTCTGGAGAGTGAGAGAGAAGTTTGAGAGAAGAGTGTGTCGGATGACTTGGTGGATTTGGATGTGTGGTGAAAGTAGAGGTCGAATGGCGAGGTTTTGGATGCCATGATCGAGGGGAGGCGTGGGATGAGATCACGTGAGACAGGGGAATGAGTGTATCACGTGGCACTCTTGAGTTTGTTCCTTGACTTGTTCCGTGCTCGCTGTACTCGTTTGTTGTGACATGACGTCGCCTCCGGCCCGAGATCCTACTTGTTGTGAACTTGCAACTTTGTTCAGCCTCGGGATTGTAGAACATTCTAGACCAACAGATTCAAACAGACCAAGACTTAATGCAGAACGGGTGGTGGCGGTCCAGACTTTAGAGCTTCGGCAACGATGCCGCCTCCCGCAAGAGATCCGTCGTGCGTTATTTCTGTTCAGTAGCCCTATCCGAACCCTAGCCATGCCGTGAAATTCAATTGTATGACGAGGACTACGTAGTATCGAGACCCAAAATGCGACCGGAACTGTATCGGGACGGGTCCGAAGTCTGGGCATGATGAAGATCTTGGGGCGCTTTTGAGTGAGGGAAGCTTATTGACGTTGCGCCGTACCATCTCCTCCTAATTCCGGGTGCGTATGGAGTGACGACAAGGCAGGTCATGGGGCAGAGGTATGATGCACGTTGTCTTCGTTCATATTATTGATACTCAGATGTAGCTGCAGTATAAAACACAGAGGGTTGTGGCTGGGAACAACACAACTCCAGCTGTTGTTCGCCTCCCTCTAGTCGCACTTAATTCCTTCAATGGCTACTACCACTGCTGCGCCTACGACTGCTCCCGCGATGAACCGAGGAAGCTACCCAGACACCACCAACACCCATGACGGTTTGACTGGGCACCACGGTGAATATGGGAACGGCAAGGGCGGACGTCCTGGATTCTTCCGGCGCGACTCGCAGGTGAGTCATTCTTGTCGTAAACTGCTTGAATAATTGGCTGACTAGAGCTGAAAAGCCTGGCTTCCCCGACTACAGTGGGCGCCGCACCATTGCGAACCCTTCGCCAACTGGACTGTTTGCGCTGGCAGCCACGACTTTGATGTGGTCGTTGTACAATGCCCGCACTAGGGGCATCTACCAGGTATGTTTGCTTGTTTCAGATGACATCAGCGGCGTTGACACTTTGTAATTAGGTTAACGCGGTTATTGGTATGGCGCTTCTCGTCGGCGGATTGTGCACTTTGCTCGCAGGAATGTGGGAGTTTGCTATCGGGAACACCTTCGGTGCTACAGGCAAGTACACAAGTGCCTAGCTAATATTCCTCTATATTGACACAGTATGCTTTAGCCTTTACTCTGCTTGGTGGCTTCTGGGGATCCTACAGTATTATGTACTGGAACGGAACTGGCGCCCTGAGCCCGTATGGTGACGAGCTTGGCGACGCACTCGGAATTTTCGTATGTTCCGCCCGCATATATTCATCCAATTCGGTAGCTGACTCGAAACTCTAGTATATGGTCTGGATGGTCGTGGCGCTTATGCTCTTCCTCGCCACGTTCCGATCGTCGATCCCTCTGTCCGGCTTCTTCTTTTTCCTTTTCTTGACGTACATCCTATTGGGCGCTGCGCACTTTACCGGCCGAGGTATGTCTCTTGATATAATATCCACCACTTCTACTCACTCGGACTCTAGTTTCTGTCCTCCGAGCTGGCGGCGTTATCGGATGCATCGCCTCCGTCTTCGCGTTCTACAGCGGAGCAGTGGGCTTGCACAACCGCCACACCACGTACTACAACACCCCGGCCTTGGGACTCTCGAAGCGGACTACCGACCCCGCTGATACCGCCCGCTACTAAGGTTTCTTTATGATTCCCGACTCGGAAGGACTCGATTTACCACAGGCCGAATGAGCAACAGTTTTTGTAACGCCTGACTTGTAGCTTTTTCATGACCCGAATTGTTTCTACTTCAAAGCTTTAATTTTTTTCTTCATTTCAATGTCTCGCGACAAAATTTGTATTTTTCCAGAATAAAGTTTTGATGCCCCCCCCCGTAGTTTCGATCCTGTTGATCTACACGATTGATTCGATGCGCCAATTGTCTTTGGCATCTTGTTCGCGCACCAAAGCGACCTGGGTGAATAGAGATGTTTCTGATGAGCTTTAGGGTATTTGTAAGGCGCATATATGCTCACCTTGGGAGAGTGGCTCCAATCTGGGGCCAGGTAGAGATACAATTTCTCCGAGTCATTTTTGACATACAGCCTGCGTGCTGGGAGTTTGTATAGATATTAATACAATGGAATTCGGTTGCTTACTTATAAGTTTCTCTCCCGGTAGACTCCACGACAAAATCGATAGGAGACTCGGTTGCCACTGCGGTCACATTTGGATGCAGAGACGCGGCTACTCCTATGTATTTGTGAAAAAGCTGGTTCTGGAGATGATATGTGTTGTCTTGTTGTTTATGAAGGCTCCACTTGGAGGTTCAGTCAGGATCAGAATCTGGGTAGACCGATATGTGGGGTCTACACTTACTGTCTGCTTTCCTGGCTTGGCGTTGGCACTCGTCGCATAAACAGGACTATCACTGTCACCAGCCATCATCGTCAAGATCTTTTGCCCCGACAATGAAATCTGAACTGGAGACTCGAACGACATGTTTGGGCTTGGTTCTGGTAGAGGTGGTGGTTTGCGACACAATCCGGTCGGCCGGTTTCCATGCTCTGGGGGCTCAGCCTCTGACGTATGCCTCAAAGCGCCGTGTGATCGTCATGCAACCCCAATTTGTCTGATCCGTGAATCTTGTTCGCTTGCACTTCTAGGATCCCTTTATGCCCCTTCTGGAGCCACCTATGTCTGAGTCTCCCGGAGGCTGAGACTTATCATCTAAATTTTATGTGAGGGATATTGAAGGTGGAAAGGCAGACGGAGTGGTTTTGTCACTAAATGCTTAAAATATGTCCTCGCGATGCATAGTGGAACATGGCACCGAAGGACGTAGAAGAGCACATTAAAAGGTAGAGAGGGGCTGTTCGATCCAGTTTGGTAGTAAAGTGGTTGGTGCATCCGATGTTCGGGGTGCGCTAAGAGACTAGGTTAAGATGGGAAAGGGAGCGTAAGTCCGGAGCGAACAAGACATAGGGTGTTTTTGATGGGGTCTCGGGTTTTAACGGGCGGGGATCCCGCGTAACTCCGTTCGCTGCTAGGAGACCTGTGGTTCTCCGACTCAGTTCACTCTTCGACTGGCACTCTTTGAATACTCACACGAATCGACAATGGGCCCGAATAGCGCTTATTTAGGGCCCCCATTGGTGAGGAGTCTTATCAAAAGTATTATAATCATGAAACCTTCAATTTACAGAGTGCACCTTCCTAAGAACCAGATCAAAACAACATGCCAAAAAAATCACTTAGATGACGCCGGGGGTATCTTTCATTGAGTATCTAATTTTCTTCTCTAAGCGTCCAGTGCATAGGGTAAGGAGAGTCCCTCGGACGCAGCGCGCTCTATGACGTAAAAGCATAAGTAAGGGAAGCTAACTATAGGAGCAAACTAACCCGGGGAGGGTGAATCTTATACAACGATGCGTCTGGGCAAATAATTTGCCCACTATCCTTCTCGCGAATGGTGAACCTGAACCATACATCAGCAATCATATTTAAGCACCCTCTTCAGTTCGTGCTCTTACTGATATTGATTCTCGTTTAGCTTCTCAGGGGTAAAAAGGATGGGTTGTTTGCCGAGTGTCAGCATCATATTCACAAAAGGGATTTCTCCTTCAGTGCCGATGTACATAGGAAATTTGGCGTTCCTTATTGCCACTTTGTCTCCCGGGTGCTGCTCTAGGATCCACTTCAAGAGTGATTTATAAGCAACCAGCGAAGGTGAAGCACCCAAGGTTCACTAACTTTCTGAGATGGCTGATCCTGAAGAGGCAGTATGTAGACGCCGCCGCCTTCCTCGTCGACAGTGAGACACTCAAGACCGTGACCCATAATATAGCAAGGTCCAAGCGGGGTAGACATTTTGGTAACTGGAGACTGCGAGATAGAGGGAGGAGGTGCGGCGAACGAAACAGCGTAGTCAAGAGCTTATATCTTTCGGTACCCCCGGCAAGGCTGTTCCGAACTATGACCAGTCAAAACTGTATCGCACAGACCTTATACCTCATGGGACGGAGCTTGTCACTTACTCGTTTATTGATACCATACTCTGAATAGCTGTCGATCGATAGCGACTAATCTATCAAGACATATAAATGGGGTAGACCCCCTGGACATTGGGATGCGAATAGCGCACGGCGACTCGGGCATAGATCCTATGTGAGCTGGAGCCTACCTTCCATATTACACAGCTAAAGTATGTATGCTATGCGGCCTCCTCCGTGTGATTACGAGCCGTGTGTCGTCATTGAATTGATCGAAGGTAGGTCGAACTAATCTTGACTCCGGAGAAGGTTGTGTCAATGCAGCGGTAATCATCGGCGGATGCTGTGTCCGAGGCACATGTGTCAAGCAAAAAACGCTCTGATCAAAAAACGTACATGCTATTACGGAGTACAATAAACAATAGACAGCTACGACAATTTTTCATATAAAGCTAAATTGGACGAACCGTATGTGCAGAGATCTCATACCTTTTTCAGTTTAGGTCGATTCCCTCGGTCGCCCTTGGCTATCCCTTGTTTCGTAATGAGCTACGTAAGCGTCGTAGTGCTCCATAATATCGTACAATATGCAATTGATCAAACCAAGAACCAGATAAAAGTAAGTTCATACAATCTGGTCTCCCATCAGGGATATGCGATGTGTGAGGCAGTCTAGGTTAACTCAAACGGACCGACCGGAGCGGATAGATTCGGTCCGAGCCCGTCAAGCGCCGAAATATAGTATATGCGGGACCACGCATATATTTGGCCTTCTGTAAGGGCGTGCGCATGAATTACATTTAGTCATATGTAACATACATAGAAGTCCAGCACGAAGATCCGAAATTACTCACACTGTAACCCTATAACTTCCGAATAAGTGTATGCTGGGCAGGGGCAACAGAGACGATGGGATAAAATAATCCCCATACTTAGGGGCTGTATGCCGTAGCTTGCCAAGGCGTACAGCCTAGTCTTGAACGCAGGACGCTATGCCACGGGGGTGCATCACGTTCCTTACCTTAAGGCGGCCACGTGCCGTCTGTTCTTTCCCCCTCGGCCGCATCTAGTCGTGCTCGAATGCCCGCCCCTCCGTCTTTTTGTACCGCCTAACATCTCTTCTGAATCGAGTACCATCGCCCTTTGGTTGTCCGACCTGCGAGTTCACTCGCATCTTGGTGCCCAGGTTTCTCCCCCAGCGTCTTCCGGTTGGGCGGCAGTAGTCTCTTATATTAATACACGTTCATATTTTTATCCCACTTGTATTTACCTGGTATAATACATTCTGCGCTTGCCGTCCCTGATCCGACGCATTCAACCCTCTACACAGGCACTCGCTTACTGGCACTCCGAGTAGCTGCAGTCTGTAACAAATTTTGGTGGCATTCACTGCGGTACAAGACTAGCCTGTCTGCCCCTACAGGCTGCGACACACAGGCTCTACCTTGAGTCCTATTTTACATAATTTCCTGCCAAAAGGGCTTTCTCAACTTCAAGTGAGCGATGGCGAACTCATTTCAAGACATTTTATAAGCACATATTTCAATAAACAAAACGTAGATGCAGATAACGAGAGCGAGGAAGGCAAGGCAGAGAGAACAAGAGAGAGGGAGAGCAAGAGAACAAGAAAGAGGAAGAGAAAGAGAAAAAGAACGAGAGAGGTAACGAGAGAGGTAACGAGAGAGAGAAAGAGAGAGGTTCAAACAGGTCCATTCATAGAAACAAAAATAATAAACTTAAGAATAATAATAGAAACAATTCAGGCGAAAGCTGATACAACACTCGCACAGCGATGCCACGTTTAAACCTTAAGTGGTTTCGTTCCAACGGCCATCATCCTGGTTCCCTTCTCGTCCTTGATCGTATAATTGGCGCGTGGAGGAATGGATTCACCCTTTTTCATCACCCGCTTCACACCATCGTCCATCAGCCAGGTGTAGATAGGTACCATTCGAATCTTTGGGATCCCTGTTCGAGTCGGTTTAGTGTTCGTGTTGGCGTGGAGGCTTTTTGGCGTCATCACAGTCGCATCCGACGAAGCAGCGGCAGCTGCTAGCGATGCGAGCACGTCTAGGGAGTTCGACGAAGGCACGGCAATATCCACAGGCTGAGCTCGGAGGGTGGGAACATTCGATGCAGTACATGCGAGATCATTGTCGAGGCTGGGTTCTATGGCTAGAGCAAGATCTCCAGGGACTAGAATTTCTCTAACCGGAGTAGTCGGGCGAGCAGCCGTTGCGAGTGCGGCAAGTATATCGAGGCCATTGATAGACGTCGAATTGAACGATGGGCCGAGGTTCGAGGGCAGATTCTCGGCGGGCACGGGTTGGGTTGCCGCAGCCTCGCACGCCCGACGTGCTCCTACCCACTCAGCGGCTGGGGTGACGATTGGAATCGAGGGCGAGGGAGAAGGAGTGACGCTCGAATCGCTGGCTGACCCACTCCTGAGCATGTCTTGGTCGCTCCTCAAGGACATAGAATCCTCAAGACCTGTGCTCTTCGGCGGCAGACTAGAACCAGTCGAGGTCCCGAGAGATGCAGCACACACCACGTTGGTCATCAGCGGCGCATCAGTTCCACCGGAACGAGCTGCCTGCATACGACGACGTAGACGAGGCACTGGCTTGATCACACGGGTCCCGACCGGCTCAACTGCTGCCGCATCATCCCGAGCATCTAGGTCTTCCAATGGCGAGCCCATTGGCGAAGAACTCGGAGACACGTCGACAGGGGCCGAAACAAATGACGAGTCTAGTACGACATCGGCTTGAATCCATTGCTGGGTCGAAACAGACTCGAGAACGACGTCAGGCTCAGCGACCTCGACAACATCATCCATAGGCAAGTCCACCAGATCTACGCTCGATCCCCCATTTCCATGGACGACATTCCTGGACCTTCGAAGCTTTGCCTTCTGTTTCCACTCGGACCTATGCAACAGTGCGATGGCCTTGCTCTCTCCGGTAGCCGTGCTTGCCTCGACGACGGATTTGGGAGCGTCTAGAGGTGAGAACCTGGGCTGACCATGGCTGACGTGTTTATGTAAGGAACATAGCAAACTGATGCGAGAGGTGACAGGGCGGTATAACGCAACAAGTCCAGAGCCCTGAACAGGAGTGGCGGCTTGGGACAAGCTACCGCTGGAAGCTGACGAGTCGTAAACTAGGTCCGGGAGAGACTCGTTCGAAAGAACTGGAGAGGTCGAGACGACAGGGGCCAGGAGTGATCCACGTTGTTCGAAATGGGGGTGCATGTCCTCGGCCTGAACAAGGTTTGAGGGCTCAGAGGTTGCCTCAGTCATCACAGACTCGATGAGGTGAGAAGCCGAGTTGGACAAAATGGGCGTCGAGTTACAAGTGGATTGAGGATAGAACTTGGCGCGCGACGACAGTCCATTATAGCCACGGGGAGTGATTGACTCGACGCGGGATTCGACCTGTACATAAGTGGTCATTAACCGAACAAGCTGAAACCGAAGCTGAACTTACCGAGTGAACTTCTGACCTGAACCCAACCACGTATCCGAACCCAACGCTAAACCTTCCGCACCCTATATGCTTGCGAGGACGCTACAATCGCACTGTCAGGGACGTGAACTCGACCTAAAAGAAAGAAATACCTTTTCAGCTACCCAAGATACCTCTTCTCGACACTCCGGCAACCTGTCCTCTTCGCTCTCGAGACTATGTGCTGGCTGGGTCACCAATGTCGGGTCGACCGGCCAGTCGTACTCTTGGTCGTACATTTCACAGCCGCCCGATCGCCCAATGGATGCTGTCAATCAAAGATCACGTCAACCCCACAGCTTGTAGATCAAAGAAGCAGCTCGTCACTTACCGATCATCTTGATGAAGCACCTCAGCAACCGGCCTCGATTGGGGTACACCCAAACAAAAGTAGCCGCTACCAGCGCACAAGCGAGAGCAGCAAACCCGGTTCTGGGTGACCAAGTGGGTGCTTGGCGCACGAGTCGGACTGCGAGATAGACACCGCATGCAGAGGAGACGCAGGCCCAAGGAGATGGGGCGCGTTGCTCGAATGACAGATGCGCAATGTGAGCGACGGCATCATACAAACCTGTTCCCGAGCAATAACGTTAGCGTTATAGTGAATCAAAACAAGCTTCCACTCACCAATATTCATCGCCTGACACAAGCCGACCGAGCCAGATACAAAAAGAAGAACAAAAATCCAAACAAGTACCAATCCAGAGATGGTCGCTGCGAGACGATAGAAGACCAGCTTCACAATCGAGACGACCAAACCCGGCGACGCAGCCGAGATAGCACAACCGACAACCGAGACGACCAGCAAGAAATACGAAAGAAAAAGCGGAATAAAGGAATCGACAGAGGAATTCGGGATAAACCCTCCTTCGAACATTTTCAGCAGCATACGTCCACAAGACTCACCTTGACTCAGCCTCTGATACCAGCCGCGGAGCTTGAGGACAAGCTCTTCTACCGCAATCTGATAACAAGCAACTGAGTAGCGCTGGTCGAGAACCTTGTACCCGGGCTGGTAGAAGCTAGTATGCGCCATTAGCCTCGAACCAGAATCGGTGGCAACACCGAGCATAGGGGCTACTCACTTCATCGTCTCATAGCGCTCGTACAAACCGGCGACATCACGCATGAACTGGAAAGAGTAAGCATACACATGGCCAAAAACAATAGCGGCGGAGGGGATCAAGAACGGGAAGATGATAAATAGGGGTAGGATGTCCGCCACGGCCAGGTGACCAGTGACGAGCAGGAAGAGGAGGGCGATAATTAAGATACACATAGCGTTACGCGATGGTGACAAGAAGCTGGACGCGGGTTCAACGGACGGTGACGGTGAAGTGACAGTCAGGGGATGAACGAGGTTCAGTGGAGAGAGCAGCGTTACCCGCTGCGTGACTTTATACGTTCCTCTACCTCCTATCGGAGACCGTAGGTAAGCAGAAAGACAAACACGAGCCGTAAACCCAAGGAAATCCCAGGTGACTAATCCTTCGAGGTCTGGTGAAGACCCTAGGGAGCAGGCACAAGGAGGGCCAGCGTTGGGGGAACGAAATGGGAAGAGTATCATACCAAGTACGACATATTACCGACGTGCCCCGACTCGTGTATGAAAATGCGACCCGGTTTGTTTTACTTTCCTCCTTAAATCTAGGCCGAATGGATTGCAGGAGAAGGGGAATATACCTTTTGGAGTTGACTTGACTCGGGGCCCAAGAAGCCGAGGTCCACCAATGCAAACTATCCAGATTGTACTGCTGAGCGTACCGTTGAAAATAAGATTCGATCTAAAGACAAGAAATCTCCTACATTAGAAAAACACCCCTTATGCAAGAACGCATACCTTGTGAAACGTAAACCACGTCCGGAGCCACTGGACGGACATGTCAAGCTGGATCCCAAGGGCCAATGGAGAAGATCACGCGCCGCAAATTCACGAAACACTCGATGACATTTGTTAAATATTTTACAGCATTGTTCCTTGAACTTTCACTGCAAACGATGGAACTTAGACATCGAGGAAGCCAGATCAGTTGTGACTCACCGACACTTGGTCCCCCAGAGCCTCTGCATCCTACTTTCATTTTGACGCCCAGTCGACCATTGTGTCCTCTAAGCCTTTCGGTCTTGCTCTCTGAGTGGCCAATCCGTGCGTTCGAAAGTTGACATTGCCTAGATAGGAAGTCGGACGGGGAAGGATCGGTCATTGTTTCTCTGTTTGAATCATCATCATGATCAGAACTCAGCATCGAGATTTGCATTGCGCACTCACGTCTCAAGAGCAGCACCTTGCCTGATTTGCGAAGAGACTAACGATCGGCCGTCCCAAAGCACTTGATAAAAGGTTCGGCGGTATGGACAATCTTAAAGCATAAACGGAGTGAATTTTTGATTTGCACTATCAAACCTTCAGCCAGTAATCAGGTAGTAGGTCGAACGGCGGAGCGGCCGCTTCACAGACGAGCTTCTCGCCTGTCCAATTCTGAGTATAGCATGCGACCGCTCAGCAACATTGATAGACATGATAGCGCCGGGGACGGCTGGAATCTGGTCAAACTTTCGATAGGTAACTGCGGCAAAGCCCGGAGGTTGAATGAATCCCGCGCTACTCACCAGTCAACTCCTTTAGTCCAACGGCTCGGGCCAAACTCAGCTCCGGTTCACCAAATATTTTCTTTCTTTTGGCCCGGACCCATCTGCATTGTATCAATGAAAGTTTGACTGGCTGGACAGATTGTCGTCTGTCGCCTGTGATTGTCAAACGGAGATCAATCCCGACACCATCTCGCCTCGTTTATCACACTACATAGCCATATTACGTCATCCTATCCGGACGTGAAGACGCCTGCGTTGGACAAGGGGGTGACCAGTAATGGGCAGGGTAAGTGACCTTGGAGCAAAGTGACAAGCGACCAGTCGAAATGAATCACAGAAGCAGGGGTATCGCCCAAAGAAAGGAGACGATTTGAGCGAGATGTAGCACGACCCAGGAGGCCACAGTAAGTGTAGCGTAGTAAAGGATGGAGCTCCAGTTGCCGCCACCCCGCACGGGTTTAGCCTAGCACTAGCAAACAAAGAAGGGGAACAAAGGTAATCTTACAGTAGATAAGCGCCGGGCGGTTTTGCTGGGGTCTTGAGTCATTTGAGATGATTGGCAGGCGCAATGATTTGTTCCCCTTTGGAGTAAAACACGTTGCCACCGAGCTGATAGCCACCAAGGCCCGTATATGAACCCTCCAAGCAGCCTCTGTGGGCTCTTGCTCTTAATCTCTCCCCAACGCAATGTCTGATTCTGACGGGTCAACTTCTGATGGATATGATGTCCCCCAACTAGCTTCAAACGCGCATATCGTCCCACCAGGATCAAGCCGATCATCTTCGCCACCCGATGGTAACAATACCGGCTCGTTCTATGATTTTATTGATGTCGAATCGCCTCCGCCAACCGTTGAAGACAAGGACATTAATACTAATGAGCAAGCACGGTATCGTCGCGAACTTTTGGATCTAGTGAATCGGTTGCGTGGGATGGGGTTAGTGTTGAATAAGCAAGCAGTGTTCGGAGTGCTAACCGTTGGATTTTATAGTCTCGCTGCCGAGCTTGAACTACCCCAGATTGCTTGCATTGGTTCACAAAGCGTCGGAAAGTCATCGCTAATCGAATCTATCTCCGGAGTAAGCCCCGAAGACATCGAGTATCTTTCATGCACTGATCCCATTTATACAGATTGCGCTTCCTCGAGCGCAAGGAACCTGCACACGGTGAGTGAAATGCAATACGTGCTCCTCGTATTGTCGGATTGACTAGTCGAGATAGCTGCCCTATCGAGTGCCGGCTAAAGTATTCCGAAGCCGAGTGGACTGCGAATGTTTTGCTTCGATTTGAGAGCGGAAAAGACGGATATATTGGAGCGACCAAAGAAATCCAGTTTGGCGAGTGGCCAACTTCAATCTGAAGCTTGCTTTACTAATACCGGCACACTTTTAGGTGAAACCATGACCTCTCGTGATGAAGTGCAGGAACGGATTCGGAGAGCACAGCTCGCAATACTCAACCCCACAACAGAATCTCTGAGCTTTTTGACGGGTGACGAGAACACTCAAAACAGATCGCGATCCTTTTCGCAAAACTGCGTTATCGTCGAGCTATCCGGAAACCAGCTCTCTGACCTCAACTTTGTTGATTTGCCGGGTGAGTGACAGATGTTAGGCTAGGCGCCTTGAGTCTGATAAGATATTCATTTAGGCTTGATTGCCAACGTGTCGGACGATAGGAACATTGGCGACATTCAGCTCGTCCAAAACCTTGTCACAGCATATATCAGCCGCCCCAGCTGTTTGATTTTACTTACGATCACTTGCGAAAGTAAGATTTTGTATACCTAATATGATTCACAGGCTAAATCTAACTGATTATAGGCGACTATGAGAACCAAGGCGCCGGTCGACTCGCTCGGAAACATGACCCAAACGGACGTAGAACTATTGGTACGTGAATCTCCAGGAGTGTGAATCACGTTTGTCAAACTACTTTTATTTATTTATCTTTGGCCAGGCGTACTCACGAAACCGGATCGTATCGAACCCGAATCGGAGGGGCCTTGGATTTCGATGATCAAAGGCGAATCGAACCCCTTGAGGCACGGCTGGTTTAGCGTCAAACAGCCCTCCGCGCGTCAGCTCGATGCGGGGCTGTCTTGGGAAGGTGCACGTCTTCTCGATCGTAAATTCTTTGAGGATACTCCCCCATGGAGCACCATTGATACGCAGTACCGACACCGACTCGGGTGTGCCAATTTGATTGCTCACTTGGGTGACACTCTCGGGAAGCTTATCCTGACAAGGTGAGTTGTTGATAAAATTCGTATAGGAGCGTATTTATAACATGCATATTAGGTTGCCGCATATATGCAACGAAGTTGACCGTCTCATTCATCTCAATGCCAAGTCTCTAGCCGCCCTGCCTGCTAGAACGTCTCTCGACCCGCTTGCTGAAGTCCTACAGCTTATCAATGGTTTTACTCGCGAAGTATCACGACACGTTTCTGGGGATTCAAGGTCGGGCCGCGCGGGGTTGGTGCAAGCACTGGTCACATCAGCCAAGGCATTCCAGGATCAGCTCCGAGGTATCACACCTGTGTTCCGGCCGGTCAAGAAAGGAAACTCACAAACCGGATGGACGAGTACGCCCAGTTTTTTGCCAAAAGGCGAGACTTGGCCTGCCAGGTCTGAGCTAGGCCGTAATTACTGGTTGGATGATATCATAGAACTTGCGGAAGGGTACGCTCAAACCAAGAATTGATACGAAGGGAATGATAGCTAACGAAATTTTTGTAGCGCGAGAACTCGGGAGCTCCCAGGTCTGCTCCATTAACGGCGAATTTTCACTACTAATCACTGACGTTACCTATGATCAGGGGAGTTCCCTTTTGCTGTCAAGGAAGAACTCATTATTCGAACAATTGAATCCTGGAGGGTACCAGCCGAGGAAGCATTCGTTCGTGCCCAAGACATATTCTTGCAACGTTTGACTGCGCTGGTCGAAAAGCATTTCGGAAAACACGCATATGGTGGGCTGCGGGGAGCTGTAATGTCAGTAGCTCAAAGCGGCAAGGCATACCTTACTAACGAGTCTGCGTATGCTTAGGAAGATCGTTGTGGAGAAGTTGGAAGAGTTGCAGGCCGCTACCGAACAAGAACTGAAATTCCTGCTCAAGATGGAATCCCTTCCATTTACCCTCAATTCGCACTACTACTTGGACTACAGGGAGAAGTTCATGGCCCACTACAAGTATTACCAGGGTGAACAAAATCGACATATCCGATTACTTAGAGAACCCGACTTATCCACCATCACGCGACCCGTCACTGGGCCGCGAACCTGGAATGAGCCGACGGAAGAGAGGATCGATCACGTCGAGGAAGCATTGAAGAGTTTGAGACTCGCCGGCCTTCAAGGTCTCAAGAGGGAAGACATGATCAAACTTCTTCCAGCCGACTTCTCCACAGAGGCCGCTTTAGAAATTATGGCCAGCGTTCGCGCGTATTACCAAGGTCTGTCCTTTGGCTCTGTGGGATGAATTAAACTAAACGTGGTTTCATTGTAGTTGCATACAAGCGCTTCGCCGATAACATCCCTTTGGCCATCGACCAACGATACATAAACGCCTTTGATGAAACGGTTTCAGTCGCTCTTTTCACTGGTCTAGCTATCGGCGATGAAGGGGCCCGCGACAAGTGTGCTGCATGGCTAGCTGAATCTCAGGCAGTGGTACGCCAGCGTGCCGAGCTACAGGATCGTAAATCAAGGCTAGCAGAAGCGAGGCGAGAGTTGCTAGAAGTACCCGGGGTTAGTGCCATGCGAGATAAGATAATGAACGCGGCCAAGAAACGACCGCCTCGACGGAGCGATCATCACCGGGATACAACTAATGGCACCAATGCAACAACGGGCGTTGCTGAAACCAGGAGTGTAGAAGAGTCTCCAACGCTATTTATAGCTGAGGAACCGGTTGTTGAAACAGAGCGTTGTGCCCCGGCCCCTGTGCAAGAGGTAAGCAAACTGCTCTTGTTTATCTCAGTGCCAGCCTTAAACATCAGACAGGTGCCGTACGAAATAAGCGAGGCTCCCAAGATATATCCTATGCGTGCCAACGCCCCAGTGTTTTCTCCTTCGGCTCCGTTTGTGTTTGGTAAAAGTCGGTGATCTTTTCAGACCGGCTCCTACTTTTGTCATGTAATCAAATAAAAATGGCGAACGATACAATCTTACCTGCGGGTGAAACGGATGAAGTCCTTTTCTGAGCTTGAGCTTTATCTCATAAGTCCACGCGGCTTGGTATTGCGACTTTGGGAGTATCTTGGATTTCTTTGAATAGGGGTACTCGTGGTACCCGAAAGTGTGGAAAATTCCCACTTGACCTTTCCCCGTTTCCTATCGTATATGCTCAAGCACGCGATGACATGTCATTCAAATCGCGCGAAACTTTGTATAGATGTAGCTGGTATACTTAGGAGTAATCAAGCTCAGTTTCATTTCTTTTCGACTTCTTCACGGCCTCCACACGGGGATCTGTCTGAGATGTATGAGCAGCGCTCTCCTCATCTGTAAGTTTGTCTTAGACTATCTTAGCGGCGGCCTAAAGACCGCTAAGATATTCGCCCGAGACGGGAGCTTCAGTGGCGTCTGTTTTTGGTATATACCATCGTGTCTTAAAGAGTTTTAGGCCAGGAGATGTTGGAGCTGGAAGGTGACCACCGAAGACCACAGTAAATAGGTCATTAAAGGGTCTTCCTTGCATGCATATCAATAAATACAGAATGAGAGTGCTCATTAGATTGATCTGGGGGAAGATGAGTCTAGTGCGCATTGATCAGAGTCAACTTAGGCGGCTTATGAGCCACACAGTATAAAACCCCCCATCGTTTCCTGGCCTAAAACTCTTTAAGACACGATGGTATATACCAAAAACAGACGCCACTGAAGCTCCCGTCTCGGGCGAATATCTTAGCGGTCTTTAGGCCGCCGCTAAGATAGTCTAAGACAAACTTACAGATGAGGAGAGCGCTGCTCATACATCTCAGACAGATCCCCGTGTGGAGGCCGTGAAGAAGTCGAAAAGAAATGAAACTGAGCTTGATTACTCCTAAGTATACCAGCTACATCTATACAAAGTTTCGCGCGATTTGAATGACATGTCATCGCGTGCTTGAGCATATACGATAGGAAACGGGGAAAGGTCAAGTGGGAATTTTCCACACTTTCGGGTACCACGAGTACATCACCCTGGGCTTATTTGTATTGAATTCAGATTGGGAAATTCTGCTTGTTAAGTTGCTGAAGCCCCACATCTAAGAATACCAATTCCATCGCGAGGCCTCTAATTGATATATATGCATATTGAACGTCAGATCCCCGAGTCCAAGGGTAAATTGAGGCGCCGTGGCATGTAGCGGCTGATGTGTAGTACCATCCCCAGGGCTGGCACTCAGACCCACCAGTGAGTCGGTAGTCAAGAAGCGCTCGGGTTTGAGGAACCATCACCGGCTCAACCTTTAGGATTCTTCCCCTGCTCGCTTCCGAGGGATGACGTAGCTAACCGATCGGGGAAACTATGAAGGAATTGAATGATGTTCCCTTTTTCTATACTCAATTCAAAAAGGGGTTGACAATGTCACACACCGCCAGCTTCGATGAGAGTCAAGCCGGGGACACGCAGGCTTCCCGGATCCATTGATCCTTACTGTATATTCGCGCTTGCATATCACAGCCGCACCTGGGAACTGTTTTTTCTGAAAATTCCGGATGGGCGAATCGCGGCCATGCAGAGTAAATGCGACAGAATGCGACGGAACTACAGAATACATAGCTCTGATATGGGGCCACAGCTAGGAATTTTCACATTTTGGCGATACCCAATGGAAGGTAAAAACTATGGGCACTACTATTTACTCACTTCGAACAATACCTAAGTCTGACGCAACGTATGAAAACCAAACCCACGCTTGGGAATGTGATTTTTTCTGGTCACGATGTGAATTTTGCACATGAAACGGGCGTACAGTGTATATCCACCATTCCCTGCCTACGCCAGATAGTTGGCTCGGCTGGACCCTCCCGCCCAGCGAGTCGCTCCCGCGGTCGGGAGCCGGCCACGCACGCGTCGCCGCCTTCGGCAGTGCCTGCGTCTCCGGGACCTTGCCGGTAGCTGAGTCGGCCGTCGAGCCGTACGCATACATGGGACCGAGCACTCGCGCCGGCCGCTTGTGTCATTACAACAAATGAACCAAGACAACGTAGTGTGTTGTACTTGCCATACAAAGATTTCAAGCTACAAAAGATGTATTACAGCGGAATTCATTTCGATAGGCCGCTGTGAAGCTTTTACACCAACAGAATCAACCCGGATATCGTCGGTATGTTCGACGGTCGGATGCAGGAGGCATCCACAAATCGGTGTCAGGAATTTGTGCGGATTGATCTCAAACTATTGAATATTTGTTACTCGTTCGGTGGGTGAGCACGAGAGGGGGAGGAAGGTTCAAACACACTCGTCTAGACTCATGGACAACTCTATGCGCCGAGAATGTGAGTTGTTAGTCTTCTCTCGTAAAATAATCGTGCCATAAACAAATTATTGTGTAACACATATGGGCCGGTGCATACTCGTCAGTTGTGCGTCACATCGAAGGCATGGAGTCATGCCACCTATATTTGGATTTCTCCCGCATCCGACCATCGAACATACCGACGATATCCGGGTTGATCCTGCTGGCGCAAAAGCTCCACAGCGGTCTATCGGACATAGCAAGGTGTATCGCAAGTATGCCACTAGCAGCGCCAAATATGTTGAGTGCCAGGATCACTGGGACACATCTCCGTGCAGTCGGTGACCCTTCGAGACCGCAGCATCCGGGAGGATCATGGTGCCGGATGTTTCAATAGCCCCAGCCAAAGCTGACTCGCGGCGGCAGCGATATTTCTACAGATCCTTCAGAATCCGCATATCTCTCCAAGCTTTGCGATATCCGTCGGATAGGAGAAACCACCCGGTGTGGCGCCGATTTGGCTCTTGTTTATGCAGCATTCTATTGTAGTCCAATAGACCCGGTCTCGGTGGTACTGCTACTCTCCTGATATGAATACTGCCGCTTCATTATGCATCGGCAACTCGGCCTCTAAACCATCAGCATCCGTTCTCTCTGTTGCTTCGTGCTTTTCAAGGAGACTGAATATATAGTTTTTGCTTATTTAGATACGTGCTGGCATGGAACCTTGTGTGTACACACGCCAAATCAAACTTGCTTGACGCAGCATATCGATCCACAACACGTAAACTCGACCTCGAGTCGCGCCGCCACGGGGGGGGGATGTAGACATGCGACGTAATACAGGTACTAAGAGCGAACTGAAGATCAGACTAGCAAGCGAAACGGACTGAAAGCATAAAACGGAGTCGAAGAGTGGCGACTAGCGGCCGCGAAGCGGCTGGCAGAGATGCCGGACCACCAGAGATGCGATGGGTGTCTCGCACGTCGGATGGCCATTCTGGAGTGCGTTAAGAGCGGGGCCGTGGGCGGGTACAAAAATATCTACAATGAAATGAGGGCGCCGGCGACCAGTGATACTGGGAGAGACCGAGACGCAAGCCCGAAAGCCAAGGAAAGTAGCACGTGACAGGCGACGACTCCTAGCAGGCAAGTTACTGTGCGCTGTGGACCATACCGTAGTCTGTAAATGCGGTTGAACTTAGTCTGTACATGTTTCGCACCTCCTACTTATACGAATTCGGGTGCTAAATGAACCGGAGACTAGGGGTTTCTGAAAACTATGAAGGTTCTGAACGATATGCATACTTTACCCACTGAACGCAATCTAGCTTTGACTCGGGCTAATATTCAGTTGAATTTTTTATTCTCCGTCCAGGCTAATTCTATCGCCCTTGTTAGCTCTTTGCATGTCTTAGGAGTATGGCCGTATAGATATACGCCCCCTGTTATAATCAACTCGATTCTCTTTGTGCTAAGGTATGCGTTTCTTTATCACATTTCTTTGTCGTCTCTGACCAATGTTTAGACCTTTCGTGTTTCTTAAGTAGGTAGTGTATCTATAAATTGGAGCTCGACTCCCTTCGTGCTGAGACCTTTCGTATTTTTTAGATCTCGCCCAACTCGCTGTGCTCATCAAACCGGTGGTCTGAAACGAGCCAACATTCCAGTTGTTAAGCATTGGGCTCGTAGACACATGGAGGTGGCCTGGCTGGCTGGCCAACCCAACAGTGCTACTAAAATGCTCGCTGAGAAGCTATATCTGATTCATCTGAGTTCTACATTGGTGGATATCCTGTTCGTCTTTGTGGAGCTTGCTCCATGGACCATTGGTTGCCTGCCTATTTTGGGCATGCAGCACCAGCACTGCGTATATTCTACAATAAATAAGATGGTATTCTGCAGCATTTTCTCCTCCATGAGTACAGCTTTTCTTTAAATCCATAATGTCTAGATAGTGGTTCAAAATCGACCTGGCAAGTCGATTTGGTAATCGCGTGACTAGCGATAGTGTGTAGCAGTGCAACGGAGCCGGCGGAGATGCACAGCGAGTACTGAGTGAGGGAATCGCCGGCGCGGCGCGCCGGTCACGTGCCCGCGCGCGAACGCGCTTCCTCTTGCACTTGTCCACGATCATGTCGTGACAGCGCCCGAACGTTGCGCGTCGCGCTTTTGTCCGCACGCCAACGCCGTAGCCTTCGGGCCACACCGCTCTTCGGAGCCAACACCTGCTCTCCGGAGCCACACCCTCTCGCTGAAGACGCGGTCGCTCTCGAGCCAACTCTAGTCGGCCATATTCAGCGAAACCGCGTCAAGCCTCCGACTAGGCGACATAGTAGGTGCCTCACGCCTCTCTCGACGCGTCCACACGACGTCCGCGAACGCCCTTCGGCCGCCCGCCGCCGTCATTGGGGGTGCTCGGTTCCACTGCGTGGTCCCGAGGTGGCCATATCTCCCTCACCGCGAGTGCATCCCGCGTTTCACTGGAGGCGAGTCGCTCTCGCGGTTCGGGGATCCGGCCACGCTCGCGCCGCCTCTGGCGGCGCTTGCGTCCCCCAACCTTGCCGGAGGCGGATACCGGCCGATAGGTCGTACCGGCGCAAGCGTCCGGCCCCGTGCTCAGTATATGCAACTGCCTTGATTGACCTAACTCGCAGTTGCCCAACGTCACTCGTGGGGTTAGATTTGCGTCACGCATCAAATGGTACTGGAGTTTTACAAAATGCCTCGGCAGTTCCAGATTTTGATTGTAATTGCCAATACGTATATACTAGAGAGCTTGGGCATAGCGACATTGTCACTATGTGCTAATTTTATTATTCCCCGAGAACGCTGCTCCATCTAAATGAGTTCCAATACATCTCCTTATAGGATTTCACTTAAATAGACCGGTTGGAGCAACTCTGCCATGTCACTGTGGTAGAGGATACGACCTGAATTACATAGCCGTCATCAACATAAATGTTATATACAAAGCTGTTTGCACCCACAATCAGCGGTTTAAAAGAGAAAAAGAAACAGCAGTTGGACCATCGTTTGAAGACTGAGGCAGCTGTGGGTACCAGTATGCGAGCGGATTTCACGTTTAGCGTCATGGCTGTTCTGTGAGTGACAATGTCACTATGAAATGTCGGTGTATTATTCGCTCAATCATCGGTGTTTTGAGCTGGTTTAAACACAATCATGCTCCTACGGCTCGGTACAGTCGCCGCGCTCAAAACTGGCGCGTCTCAAGCTCTATTCGCCGAGGGGCACCAAATTGTCGTTGTCACGGCATCAAATTGTCACTGCTAGCAGTGACAATTTGACAAATCGGCGCTAAGCCCAAGCTCTCTGCTGTTGCGGTATCTGTGTGACGTCGATCGCTCAATTTCCAACGTGTTGGCCGGAACCGATCTTACCACGATAGAGCTCTTATGAGTGTTCCAGAGCGCCAACGATCGCAAGTTTCATTTCAGCGTCCTCAACCGGCTCAAGGCGCTCTTGGGCCCTACTGTAGTGACAATGGGCTCGTTTTCCTGATGGCCCTCACGTGCTAACAAATAGAATTAGCCGCTTCGATCTGGATATAGGCACATGCTGAGCAGCGATGAGCGCCGGTGCGCGTTGTTGAGCGTTGTTGTACTTTCATGGGCATAGATGCGCTTTGCGGAGCGAGGATGAGCCGTGTGTGCTCTATAAGTAAGCCATACATCCAAGCTCTCGCGCGTCCACCCTACTGCCTCAAATAACACTCCAAAGCCGATTCTACCTATCTACTGGAGCTTGCCAGCTATTTATCATGCATAGCCCCCCCTGGTGGTTAGGAACTGGTATGTTTCAAGCGTTTCAGAATCTAGATATCACCCCGACCCAGATTTCGGGACAACTACTGGATACCGGCCATCGGGATGCTCCTGGGCCCCATTCGCATCTCGTCAGCGATAAAATTGAAGACGTAAACGCGGTCCGCAGTTTAGTCCCAGCACTTTTCACTTCTGCTGAAGCGGAGATGGCGCCGAGTTCCTTTCAAGGTCTGCTTGTTCTCCGAGCACGGTTTCATTTAAAACTCACTGTTAATTGATCATAGGCGCCTGCTATCCCAGAACCTCTCCGAAACAGCCTCCAGACCCGAGAGGACTTGGCTTAGTCGAAGCGCAACAGACAGCTGCGAAGGTAAACCTATCACGGTCATTACTAATGAATTCGCACTAAAGATGTGTGAATTAGGAATATCACCACCAGAAACCCATTGGATACACAACCAAGCTTGGAAATACTAGTAAGTTGACACAATGAATACGGTCCATATTCCTGACACTCACCCGCAACGAGGTGGCTTGACACCAGATTTTGGTCTTGATCAACTCAGCTTACCATCACAAGCATCCCATCTAACCAACCAAGCCCAGTCAGAAGAAGCAGGCATTAATACGTCGGATCACCATTTAAATAAAGGTTACTTCTACCTCTCAGACACAACCTTCGACACAGATTTCAGCTACGGCGCCTTCGAAGCACAACCATGGAATGCTTCGAATTTTCGAGGCGCCCCATTTGCGGATGCTGGCACTATTGGTCCTTCTCGAGAGCCGTATCCAGTTAACGGTTAGTGGCATGAGTATAAAATAGATCGGGCGCTTACCCGTAAGATGTATATGCAATCTGCAATACAAACGGGGAACACATAGAGGCGTTGGACCAGAACGGACAAATTACTTGTACTAGCACTCCTGAGCTATCGCCATCAGCTGCAGCCTCCGGTGATTCGTTCGGAGGATCGAAAAGTCCTAGCAATAGAATGTTATCTCTCGAGGATCTTGGCCATGACCCAACAAAAGACCAAGTAGACATCTGGACAGACAATTACGTGGATCAGTGTAATGAGCGGGGAGTAAAGGTATCATGTCCCGACTGTAAGGAGCCGCAGAGACGTGCTTCAGACCTAAAGGTAGGCCTCAACTTTTCAATCATTAGACGGGGAACTGATTATAACATGCGCTCTTATAGCGTCACCTCCACCATCGCTATAACATTAGGGGTGAGCTTGGTTGATGCATCAAAGTTCATTATTAACCCAAATATCGGAATAGCGTACGGGTGCATCAAAGAATGCGGTAGCACATTCACCACGAAGGCAAACAGCAAGAGACATAGCGGTTCTTGCCAGGGAAAAACGAAACAGCACAAAAAGTTCTGGAAACCTAGGTGTCGTTCGAAAGCTAAACGAAAGGCAAATAGAGAGCCCGAAGAGCTTTAGGGTGACATATTGATCCTGTATCTGCTACGTCCTTCAGTACTGTGTCTCCGATAATATTTTGGGATAATTTTGTTTATTAAGATTGTGAAGCTTTAAGGTTCTCTCAAGATAAGAAGCCACTTTAAAGGCTCATTCTCCTTGCTTCGGCCATAGCCGATTGGAACGCGTGTGTAGGACGTGCCGGTGAACCAGGTGGGATAGTTGGATAGCTCGGTTTATTTATTTTTGAATCGCATGTACTATAGTTGCTCAAGCCCTACAGTGCGATTGCTAGTGAATACATCAAGCGAAGAAGGAGAAGGTGGAAAGATAGAACGGAGAATGGGTGGCTGCCCGTAACGCGAAAGTTTTGTCTAGATCTTTTCTATCCCGTTCTAACGATTCTATCGACCAGTGGCGCCTACGGCATGTTCACATGTACAGACAGATACAAATGAAATATATCATGATTGCTGGGTGGCGCCAATTGACAGGTGTGGAGCAGTACCGACTGCCCGCATCCAGCTCGATACATCCCGAGTGCACAAGTCGGGGGTTACCAAGCATGGGCGGCGGGGGTACTTTTGTAAAAAATTAACATTGGCGCATGTGCAAAACAAAACGCGTGGACGGGCGAGCATACAATCACAAGTTTCAAAATCCGGTTGTGGAGCCTACGTCTTGCCAGCTGTCGGGGCTGTTACCGAATTTGGACGATATGTTCATCCGTCCGCGAGTTTTGTTTGGCACATGCGCCAATGTTAATATTTTCTGCGAAAGTGCCCCCGCCGCCCATGCTTGGTAACCCCCGACTAGTGCACCCAGAATGTATCGAGCCGGATGCGGGCAGTCGGTACTGCTCCACACCTGTCAAGTGGCGCCACCCCAGCAATCTAGGGGCTATATGCCGCAGCTTGCGGAGGCTTACAGCCCAGTCTTAGGCGCAGGGCGCTGTGTTACAGAGGTGCGCCAAGCCCCCCTTTTGAGACGGCCACGTGCCGTCCGTTTCACTCCGCCTCGACCGCAAATTGTCGTATTTGGACAACCACTCCCCGTCTTTTCGTACCCGCCCGCCATCCATTCTCGTTCGACTGCCGTCGCCCATGGCCGCCCGACCCGCGATTCCGCTTGCGGGTCGGTACCCCAGTCTCTCCTCATCGCTCCGCTCCGGGTCCCCCATCCCTTCCCGGAACTAGGGTGTTGACAGTCGTATTTACACATCGCTATTATTAAATTCTATGTACATATCCATTCCCCTAATACACACCGAGTCGTAGTCCCGCCAGGACTCACGCACCTTATGTCCCACATGATCGCGCCTCGAAAGCACAACGAGCGACTAGAGCCCAGGAATGATATGTTTCATTTGTATCCGTCTGTATATGTGAACATGCCGTAGGCGCTACTGGTCGATAGAATCATCAGAGCAGGATAGAAAAGATCTAGACAAGATTTTCGCGTTATGGGCAGTCATCCAATCGCGTAATTACAGTCGAGACTCTGCTCCGCGATAATGATGGGAAACGTCGGAACCTCAGTTTATCGCGGAGTAGAGGATTTGGAAAACAAGTGCAATTAGATTGGTCAGCTCAGCTTTTAGGGCCGCGTTGACAGCGGACGGGGGACAATTACTATATTTAAACAGTAATAATAGAGCCATGAACGACAGTGTATTAAAGTAAGCTATTGTGATCAGATAAAAGCATGTATCTATATAGTTCAAAATCCAAATCGCCTGCCCAAAACTACATCCCCCCGACCCGTGCTGCGATTTCTGCTGAGGGCTCTTCACCCTCGGCCGGAGGCGCAGCATCCTCTGGAACGTTGGATGCAAAACATTGGGCGCTGGCTGAGAATTTTTGCCGAAGTAGTCAACTAGAGCCGGATCGACACCTTCGGGAAGCTCAGCTGGAGGCCCGTCTGCCGCAAGACCGGTGTGGCGCCAGCAGTTCGTGATTGTAGACTCCTCGGCTTTGCAAGCTGTCAACGCCAGCTGCATAGCCTCGAGTTGGTTAATAGAATAGATGTTCTGGGTGCCATCAGCGTGCTGAATAGCTAGACGAATAGGTCCATTACGATAGTGGGACTTGAAGCGGCGAGTGATCCCGCCATCCATTAATTGAATCCAGGAGGTCAGGCTCGGTACCAAATGTACAATACGAACATTGGGGCAGAGCGATGATTCATGACAATGCAAGGGCACATTGTCGACCAGCAAAAGAAAATGGCATCCCTGCGCTATTATACAAATGAAAAAATGGCCATGAAATTCACTGTTGTGTACGCATTTATTGCCTCACACACGCATTTATCACGCATTCAGATTAGGAGTTAACTTATGGCTGACACAGGGCAGATAACGAACACAGGCGTCGACACCTGAGAGGAGTGACATTATTTGAAAATTGAATGGTGGCCGAGTAACCAGCCGTTTCTGTCAGCTTATCGCAGAGTGAGGGATCGGCTTTGCGAGTTTCGACTGTACTGTACTCCCGATACCGTTTGCGTCAGCCGGCTCCGGACCGCCCGGAAGCTTTTTGCAATTTCAAGTATTTCAGCCGACTGCGACTGGCTGCGTCGAACTTTTGCAAGTTCCTGATGCCTCTTTGGGAAGCGGTCTAGCCTCTCGAGTATGCCTTTTGCATATCTTACGTTTCTCTTGGTCTTAAACTAATTCGAACGACATTGGAATCGCTCGTACCTGCCTGAAGGTTCGACATCCGCACTGTCGACTCAAACAAGCCAGAAGGAGGCGACAACCACTATTATAGCGTACGAACATAGACGTATAGCCTAATCAGCCGCCCTATGCTTCGTCGGAGTACGCTTTTTCATCAAGCAAACTATCTTGTATGCGTGAGCCAAGTGGTATTTTGCCCAAGAATCTTGAGAGGCTCCAGGTCCCTAAGTACGTACTTTAGCCGTGGTCGTGCTCATCTGGGTCGTGTTGAGCATCCTCTGGATTTTGTGGAGGATGGTGTTTTATGCCCCAGCAATGAGATTGGTGCATCAGAAATTTCTGACGTCAAGTCAACGTACCGATTGAATCGAACCAATTTCGTCCATGTAATCACTAAGTTGGCCTATACTACATCTTTGCTATTCCATGCCCAAGTTGCCGCTCCGACTGCGCATCCCATTTACAACCCGTTAGGAACTCGCTTCTCATTACATAGAGGAAGCGAGTTCTTGATGACTTCGTTTTGAAATTAGGAATCGCATCGTATCGACTCACCTCGTTACACCGCTACCTCAAACATTGTTCGTATGATAATATGAACCTCGCTCTACCATCCAGACCACCAAACACGTGCTTAGGGACTGCTCGCGTTACGCTAGCACACGTCACCACTAGCTTGCACATGTGCTCCCCGTTAATCCAGATGTCCACTATTTTTGGCACTCTTAAGGAACTTTGGTACCTCATTGACTATCTCAGAGACTCTGGCGCTTTCTGCTTCCCGTGTGACTCGTCTGTTACTTACCTTTGGTTTTGTTTATTAATGTCCTGAACTCGCTCTTTGCATAGTGTAGCCACCAGCCGTTTACCCCGACTACCGCTCCACCATCCGTGTCCCGTCGGCCTATTTTTTTGTTGTGCTGTTGTCTCTGTGCCCGGTTCGACCCCGTGTTCGTGTAAGACCTTAAATATACATGAATGCTAAAAGAAAGTCACATGACCGCATTCCTTGGTTGCAAATTGCCTAGGTTAGGATTTTAATGAGCATTGATGAGCCATAGAGGAGCGACGAGGCGCGGGGTCCAACAAGATTGCGTAAGACTATCACTTATAAACCCACGCTTGGCCTGCTAGTAAACCAGACCTCCGTTCAAGCTCATCGATGGGGAAGGCGCAACGACACATAGGTACCATATATATGCGATCTATGAATTAAACCCGCTGACCCGCTAATTGCCAGCTAATTTCCACTCAGAGCCCGATTCTAGCTCTCATGCTAGGATTTGTTGTGCAGCTGCTATGTTATCCGTGGCTGGGAGTAACCAGCGTTCGCGCGGCAATGGTATTTTTTTTCGCGCAAGTTATTTGATTGAACTAATTTAAGCCATATTAACCAGGCGAATCGAAACTCGCAGAGTTGGGCATGTGTTTTGTGACAACGGGGAGTATTATTCATGATGCTCCAGAGGTTAGCAGCCGAATCATGGGGCGCCATTTGATTGACACTAAGGGTTATTGTTAACTGAATTAGTCGTCGAATGAAATGACCACATTAGACAACGCGGAAGCCGAGCATGCCTACTGTGGCGAAGATTTTGGTAAGTTAGTTCCGCAAACAGCAACCGAGGCTACGAATCATATTACTGACAAGCATATGACCCGGAAAGCCGACAAAACCACGTTCTCCGTCTGGGAAGTTCGTAATCTCAGCCATCAGACTCCTGAGCCACTCGAACAATCGAATGGTCTGCCAGATCACCACTCGAGGGGACCAGTTAATACGATGGACTTGCAGTCCCTCGGGTCTCAACCTTCAAAACAAGACGTGGACAACTGGATCTTACATCATAGGGCGAGGTGTCGGCAAAAAGGTCAAGATCTTCACTGTCCTGCCTGCGGAAGTGCCCAGAGGCGCCCTTCGGCATTGAAAGTAAGTCTTGAACCATTTTGTATCGACGTTACACACTGACAATCATTATGGTCGTAGAACCACTTGTATTTCCGGTATCGCATAGAGCGTAAGCTGTCTCTCGACGAATACTCTATGAGAATTCTCATAAATACTGATAGCTTACGAATGCACCGAGGGATGTGGTGCTACATTAACCACTTTGTCCAACATGAAACGGCACGCGCAAAAATGTAGCGGCATTCCGCGATCGCGTGATGATTGGGTTCCTAGTTGCCGGCCGTCAATGAGGAGCAAAGTGACTTAGGATTCAAGTCGCAGTCTTTTGATGTCCCCTGCACTTTGGAGCTGCTTTTTGTCTTGTTTCTGGTTTTGCGACCCAAGCGGTTTGACCTAGTGTTCAAGTGGCTGGCTAAATATGTATGCTAAGTAGAATTCAAGTCAAGGTGCCTATCCATGTACCTCCTGCCGTAGAATCCTGAAAAGTGGCGCATATATGGGATGTTATACAGCCAGAGCTTTAGTAAAGCGAACCAATAAAGGTTTCTTCTGATGATTTTGTAATAACCTATAATACTAACTCCGATTGGCAACACATTTAAAGGTTCATTCCCTTCGGCACTATGCACTGGGAAGTGAGACAGTGGATCTCCGATAACGTTACTGTGCCAGGAAGAGCGCCGGTGCGCCTCATTGCTCCCTCTGCCGTATCTGATGAATGCGGCCTGTCAACGGGCCGCCACGCGCCTGATCTCTGCGCCAGACACACGCCCGCTCAGAAAAGAAGTCCAGAACACACTCAGGGGAAGAAAAAGCTTTTGTAAGTCACATAGCACGAATAGGATTGGGTACGAGAGCTTAGATACATGAAAAACTTCGCCCGCACTAAATGCGGTTGGTACTGTATAGCCAGCCACTCGCAAGCGCCGTAAGCGCCAATTGACCGATACTTCCAACAAAAGCCACCTAGCCCCACTACACCACATCCTAGGATACTTGCATAACTTCCCATTCCAACTCGAGCATTGGGAGTTCAAAGGCGCCCGTAGACCACCACTCTCAGTACCTTAGAACGTGTTCACCAACCGGGAGACCGAGCTCTTAGAGGCCAATAGAGACCACTCGAGGATAAAGATCTTCATAGACGGCTCTACACGATCGACCAAACCGAACTATGCGTCGGCGTCCAACTGGGTGATCGCGGGCTATGCTCAGTGCTAGAAAGTGAACTGGCAGGCATCCTATACGCGGCCAAAATCCTAGATCGACTACGTTATATAGGAGAGGCGACCGTGTATACAGACTCGCAGCTAGCACCGAGTAGCGTGGCGGGTTTAACCTCGGGCGCGCCATCGGTGCCGACGGAGGCGATCCGGTCGAGCCTAGCAAGAGTCAGGGCCAGGCCTGACGGGCGAGCGACTGAACTGGGGTGGTGTCCGGCTCACAAGGGCAACGTCGGCAACGCACTGGCAGATCGGGAAGCGAAGGCAGTAGCCAGAGGCAAAGAGTACCCCAAAGAATTCATTCTCGACCAGCTCAACCCATACAGACAAGTAATCACCAACGTCGTCACCAGGTCGCTCTTTAAGGAAGCGAACCGCGAATTTGCGATCAATGGATGGGCGCTCGCAGAGTCGGCTCAAAAGCTACTAGATAAATGTCCCCTGCTCAACCCCATATCCTTCCTTGACGACACCGCCGACCTCCCGCGACTCCACTCTACTCTCCTCTTCCGGCTCATCACGGGGCATATCCCGCTCCAGCGACACCTCCACACCATTCAGGCCGTAGGCTGGCCGATCTGCAAGGGGTTTGGGACAACAAAGGAAACAGTGGCACATTTTATCCTCCGGTGCCCGCGCTACGAGCAAGCGAGACAAGATATCTTAGCCTCCAGAGGCCGCGAATTTCTCGATCTCTCGCTTCTCTTCTCTAATAAGGACGCTTTTCCCGTTATCATCAATTACATTAGACGCACGCATCGCTTCTCAGACCTACTTACTTAATTCCTCTGTGTCCTGGCCCTTCTTATAATAGAGAGGTTGTGGTCGAGTAATAAATCGCCGGTCGTTGTTGCGCCACGTGATTATTTTAATATTGGAATGGCCGTTTGCCGCGGTCTTTCCCTTACTCCCAGTACCTACAAAGTTCGGTATTCAGTATGGAAGTGTCTCATGCAGACATGGCAGGCGTATAGGATTCGCACGCTTTGTGGTAGGATCATGAGGAACGTTAATCACGTCACGTATACCAATGATATTTTGATCCATGGAGCGCAACAAACGATCGGCGATCTATTACTTAGCCTTGGCTGACGTGCTGTGGGGGCGGAGTAATAGTATATATATAATGCGAGTACGGGTACAGGACGAGCGATATGGCCGGCAAAGTAGTGTGGGAGATCCGGGAGCGGCGCCGCAGGCGGCCGTGCGAACCCAGATGGTGCAGCCGGGGCCGAGCCAGCCGAGCAAGCTCGGGTGGGCGGCCAAACCGATCGTCGTCGCGTGAGGGTGCGTCCGAGCGTGGCGCTGTAGGGTGGGAGGGTGGCAAAAAGAAAGAAAAGGAGGATGGATAGGGGGGAGGTCAGTAGTTATCGCGTGTATGCATAGTGGTACTGGGCAGGCAGGCAGGAGAGGGGGGCGAGGTGGAGAGGAAGAGGGAAAGTGAGAGGGAGAAAAGCGTGGGGGACAGCGCTACGCGCTGTCCTATATGTAGGCAGGGTCACGTGGGGCACGTCTATGCGCGGCCAAGTATTCGATCTGCGACCTCCACAAGCTGCGGTGCAGGTCGACACACTCGATCGTAACCTCTCTGATGTATAACTGTACAGCGTACCATAGACTCTGATAGTTGACTTGCGATATGTTCCTGCTTCTCAGTGTTGCTTTCACCTCTCTGTTTTCTCTCTCTCTTGCTGCAGTGTCGAAACATGACACTACGAAATGAGATCCAGGTAAATTTACCGGGGTTCCCCATGTAGCCGGTTTAAATTACCTGTACTACAGGTAAACCTCTACATGTAAGTCAGCGCGCATACATGTCTCAAATCGATGCATGTAAAAATATTTTCCTGTATATACGAAGAGATTGATATTACAGGTTTTGACAAAACTATGTTACATTGAGACACATATAATCGTCGCCTTCGTAATCCCGCTCGTCCTGCATGAAGAGAGTTCGACACAACGACTTGTCCCGGTCAATTATGACCCATTCTTCCCTCCTGTTCTTCGCCTTGATCTCTATCCGACCTACTGCAAATTTGATCAAGGTAACGCCAAGTATAACGGTCTTGCCCAAGGTGGTTTATGATTCTAGTTCGGCCAAGGAGTCCCCATCGGCGTCCTTTGCTATCTACGTTTATTTGCGCTAAGATGTAGAGCTGGGGAGAGTCAACACCAAAATCGGGATTAGGAGAGAGGGTAATTACCAGGATAAATCGGGTCGTCCATACCCGATTTTTTAGAATTTATCGGCCGGTCGACCGTTCTATCGATTCCTATCCTGCCTATATCAAACTGCAAGTGGTGAGTTGTGGTACAGGTCTTATAATTACAACTCACCTTGACAAACGAGTTGCCACGGTTGCCCTGCGCCAAGGAAGAGTTCCTCGTATAGGCACAACGAATGCAATTGCCTCCCTCGCCGAGGCAGAGCTTCCCCCATTGCTCACGATTCTGCGGTAAGTACTCCATCCACGCGCCAAACTGTTGACGCAAGTTGATATTCATTCGGAGGAATGCGGCCGCTCGCTTTTGCATGTTGAGCTCCATGCGGAAGCCCGGGAGGCGAGGGAATCAAAGAAAGTCTGTTGCCGTGTTAGTGTGCAAATGAGGAGTATAAATACGTACAATTGGCATAGACTTGCTCCGTCGCGCTTGTATCGACTGGCGCATCTGAACTACCGAACAGCCTTGTCGAGAGAAACAATGCAGAATGAGGTCGTAGTTGTGGTGAACCGGAATGGTCCTAGTTCAGCGCCAAGGAACGTATAAGCTTTATTCAGAAGAGGCGTGAGTCTAAGTTGTGACTATGTTTGGTAGTAAACCCAGGCACGAACCGTATCATGAATGCAGCTTCCTGAGTGACCAAGCCATTTGAAGACTTCTAGGAGCCACTCAAAAACAGTGATACTGAACTGATAGATAGACCAGAGGGCGGGAGGCCGAGTGGGTATGAGTGATAGCACAGGAGTATGAGGCGGCATAATAACGCCAATCACTCTTTACCAGGAGTTCATCTAGCATTTCATAGCCTGCTCTGGCCGGGGACACACACTCAAGTTGTGAAGATGCGATGTTCTTACCCACAGATGTTGGTACAAAATAGGCCATTGTGGCGATCAATGTGGCCAAGCGCTGGGCGGTTCGGTCTTATGGCCGTGTGGCTGGTCTAACATCCCTCATCCCTTACCGACCATCACCTGTCTTGACCCCAACTATGAGCTTCATAATAACACAGAATATAGTATACGGTACGTATAGTAAGATAATTTATGTCCTTGGGCTAACAAATCCGACTTTCACTTTGCGTTGCATCTCCAGATCGACCATGTCAGGTGTGACCACAGTGAGTATTACGCCATTCAAGACTTAAAACCACGGCTAACATTACCTCTAGATGAGTGAACACAATACTTGTACCATAACAAAGGAACGATATAAGGACTTTCTAGCCTACCTGGCAACAAAAGCGACTTGTGGTGAGCTCGACTGGTTTCATAACTATCGTTATTTCAATTAATATATATTCTTTCATTGATGCTGAAAGGTCCCCTAAGGTGCGTCCAGGTGAGTAGAATAGCAACATTACTTGTACTTGTACTTGTACTAACTGCTCTCAGCAAGCGGATTCAGTGATTGCCACCGAAGCCCTATGCTTGTTTGTTAGTCCAACTTTGACACCCCTGTGCCGACTCATAGCACTCATCGGGGTGCCCCTGAATATGCTGAACAGGGGCATTGGAACACCAAGAAGCCTGCACGCAAATAACACGGAGGATCCGCCACCTCGCCAATAAGTAACCAATTTCAGCTCCCCGCATCCGTACTTACCTGTTTAGTAGGCAAACTCGCTAGGATAATATACTAGTAATTGTTTGGAAATACCGAATGTCAACTCCTCAACCCCAACGTGTCCCATTCGATCCTCAACAAAGCGCAAGGACGCCAAAGAACCTAACAACAAGGATGAGGTACGTGCTCACTGAAAAAAACTTGGATTTACTACTTCCCAAACCGTATGATGTCGTTCCGAAGAAACGTGGAAAGGGCACCGAGGCTATGGGCTCAAAGCGCAAGTTAGAAGAGGCGGGGGACAAAGATCAACAGGTAAGCCTGTTGACGCTCAATTTCCCCTACTAAGATTCTTATACAAGACCGAGCAATCTACCCAAAAGAAACGTGCCTGGCCAACCCCCAAAAGAGTGAGAACAGTTACCTTGGCTTGTAGAATTATGCTGACTCGTCTGAGCACCCCATCCCCCCCCCCCCCAAGATTGAGCCTGATCCTCCACCTCCCCCTTCTGCCAACCCAACTAGTAACTTGAGCAGCGCATCAATGCACCTCGCAAGGTGCCAATCCCAAGGAACCCGAGCGGTCCGCCAAATGTCGAACCAAACGAGGAACATGATGTGACAGCAAGTTATCAATTTTGTAATGTCATTTCTACCCACAATAGTGTCATAGACTGACCTTTGTGTGACATCACCAGCGACGCTGGACATTGGTTAAAACATGATACTTGTATTGGACAGACATTATATAATGCTTGTCCCCATGTAAATACGTACTACAAAAAATGTAAAACCCAGGTACTTGAACCAAGAAGCGCGCATACAGACAGCGAGATGATGACATGTAAAACCAACATAAAACAGCATGAAGACCTGTACACTGCAGCAAAACGACTTGAACTTTTACCTGTGTCACAACTTGACTTAAGGATTCACAAGTTAAAAGAATTGAACTCGACGACAGGAGGTCAAGTTCTTGGGTAGTACCCTACGAACTTGACCCTGTTTATATATTCACAAAAACATAGCCACGAGTACACGCATGCAAACTACAATTGGTCTTTGGATATGAAATAGAAGACGCGTCAGCGCTTACAAATATTCCAGAAAGTTCCATGAGTCACATGACATGTAAACTAAAGATAAATATACTAGAGAAAATATAATAAATTGTTATTAATGTCTACGACACCGATTGGCTCGTGACAACCTGCATAATACATGTCTGTCACGTGTATTATACAGGTGATTTGTGCGGATTTCAATACCTGGGCTACCCATGACATTCTACTATGTACTTTACCTGTAGGATGCTGGTCAATTTACCGGGGCAATGCCCATACGGTTTACCTGGATTTCATTCCGTAGTGTGAGGCCCCGCCTCGAACGACAAGAATATTCCAATTTTTAAAAAAGGGTCTGCTGAGCGCCAAGAGGCTCATTTTGCAGGTTATGTTCATATATGCGGAGTTGCCTTGTGCAAATGTCCACCTATGCTACGCTTCGCTTAGTAGCTATTCTCCGCCCTGTTCATCAGCTTTGCCACATATAGTGCTACTCACTCTCTTATTCTGCTCTTGAGAAAGCGCAACATTATACTTGGACCGTTAGCGTATTTCCGTTAGCAACCGCACTACCAGAGAACCTTTGTGACAAACACATCCAGCCGTGGAAAATCGACAATATCTCACAAACGACCGTCACCAAAAAGGGATTGAGCTAATCTGGGCAGATTAGTCCTATTAGTGCGTGTGTGAAGGGGTCTACTAGCACCCAATCATTTTAGCAGACCCTCGATCCTGTGAGTTCTCGGTCTGGCCCCATTAGTCGGGGCGTTTCATGATGACGGGATTAGTTCTTGGGAACGAAAAGGTGAGGAATTAGTCGAATTAGTTCCCATTATTCTGGCCGAGACACGCTTTTCGTTGCGTTGGTTGTACAATTAGCAGCTCTTTAGTTCGCCATTAGTCTCATGGGTACTCTTTGTGCCCCTTACATTGCAGTCGTATCATGTATGGTAAGCCACATCAAACAACTCGCTCGATTTATAATTGTTGATTTATTAAGTAGGTTATTACTCATAACATCAAGGAGACGACATTTGGGAGAGAGAACACAAATCCACAAAACTGTACGCACAAGATGAGTAGATCGAGCAGTTGTGTTAAGAAGTGTAGCTATCTATACACTCAAAAAGTTAGATCCAATCGAACCGTCAAAGGATCACTACGTACTGGTACCAATTGGGACGGTTGAAATCCAGTGCTCGTCGGCTTTGTATGTAGTTACTTATGCTGGTAGCTTGATACTGTAAGCAAAATATCAAACCTACCGGATGACAGTCAACTTACAAACTATTGGAATGGCAAACACAAGCCTCTGTGACTGATGCAACCTGCGTAGAATACCGTGTGCACAAGCCAAACCAAGATTGGACTTTGGTGCTTGAGACGGAGTTCAGCGATGAACAAGGAGGTTTACAGGGCGGGTGTTCTGCTGTGTGCAATTTCGAAGTCAATGAGCCGTCGTGGTAGAGTTGACAGGTGAAACGAGGGGCGGCGGATGTGAAAGGACCTGAGCACGTGACATTTGTGATAGTCAGAAACGGTATCACAGGGCGTGTTGAATGAGGGGAAGTCAGCAATAACTCAACTCGTAGAGTAGATCCAAGCTAACTGTATATATAAGGCCGGCGCGCGTATCCAAACCAGTGCTACATCGTGCATACACGAGATAGGGTACAAGTGCCGTTATGGGAAATACGGTGCGGGACAAAAGTCCGCATATATGCTGCTCAACCAAACTTGAGAACACCCGACTCATGTATTATTCACCATCCCTCCAATATTTGACGTCTAGTGGGAGGGGGGCTAATACCAACGATCCACCTGCATATAGGCTTGCTGTGTCACTCACGATCTCTGCAAATACACGGTCACGGTCGTCTGGATGCCCTTGCCAGAGAGTCGCTTCGTCAAACGAAGTTAAACAGCCTAAACACGGCACTCAATCCGCTCGGACCGAACTAATCGAGCGGGCTCGCAACTAATAGAGTACTCCCACAACTCATCCACGACTAATCCAGCACATTTTTAGATCCCCCCGCTAATAATCAGACGCACGAGAGTCTGCCGCTTTTACTCCTCTCATGGTTTTAGTTATGGTTCGTCTAATTTGCTGTCCACGACAGGCAAATGAACTAATTCGAGGCGTTTCTTGTCTATCCTGGGCTAAGATATGTCAAATAAGGGTGAAACACCCGTTGTTAGTTCCATTAGTTGATTTTTGGGGCCTGGTCGGCCAGGGGCGGGCTAATATGCACCTGATTCGTAGCGCCCGCCACTAACTCGGACCGTTTAGTGACGTTAGCTCAGGTTTTGTGGATTCTTTTTTACTGACGACATTAAGGTCTATTTCTCCACTACGTCGTGATCACGAATTCATATTTATTTCAGCGTAGCAACTACAAAGCAGCGTCAAGATTGCCCGACGGTGTCGCACTACCCCCGTCCGAGTGACCAATCGTTGGTTGGATAAACTAGTCCTTGGGCTTCACCTCCCAGTCGAGCGAGAATCCACCTTCAGGCACCAAGGCACACTATCGAATGCGAATGTGAGGCTAGGACAATACGGCAAACCGGTTCACTTACCATAGGCGGGAACATCCTCAACGGCGATTGGCCCAGCATCAACGGTTCACCCTTGCCTTCAACCACGAATCTACGGTATGGCTTGTTAAAATCCCTCATCCACCAACGGTTCATTTTTCGTTTACCGGTATGTATAGCCTATCGATTTATCCGGGGTGAATTTAACGCCCTGTGGACTCAGAACGAGTGTTAGGTTCGGTTGAACCTGTCCATCGCCCACACCGATGAAGAGCTTAGAGTGTTGGCTTCGGATCGTGTAACAGGATTCGGGGGCGCGCTCGAACATCCACTAAGGAACAGGGTAAGCGCGGTGAGGGCGAACAAAACAAGCACGACTCACCACCGCGCGCCTTCGCCAGGATTATCGCCTGGCACCAGGATGAGTGGAACGTTTGGTTCTCCTTGGGGGGCCGCAAGGTAAAGTCCCGCTTCGTTTATAAGGTAACAAGGCGAAGACGGGACAGACATGCTGAGATGTTTTGATGCGAGGACAGAGGAAGAATGAGGTGAACGAAGAAGGATCGAGTTCAAGTGCTGTCTTATATCTGTATAGGAGTAACGGCGCTGTAACGAGTGGGACTCTGTACCAGCCACGCTCATCTCGACCCTGCAGCAAATATCGCGCAGTACCATTTATCCGTCGATCGATGATATGACGATTTACTGTAATTTATCTTGTCAATCGATGGGCAGAAGCAGCAGATATTGAGGTCGGCGTAACGCCACGAGAGTTCGGGATGCGAATAACAAGTTACAACGTGCACGTCACATTTCAGCCGACCAGCCATGACCACGACATTCGATGAGCTCGAACTCGTAGGTGACAATGCGCTAGATCCTATTACTGGCACGCGGCCACCGGTTGAACATCGAGGCGGATGTAAACGCACCTCGTATCAACAATTACCGTCTGGTCTCATTTTGTGGGGCGCGTGTATCTTGATTGAGTAAGAATCTAATAGATTATGGCTCGCCACTGCAGCAATCTGTGTTGCATTACGAGAGTAGAGTACAGGAGCGAAGAGAAGCATCTATTTCTACGTAAACCGGTCAGTCCTGTCGATCGAACCCGTATGTGCCGCATACCTTTTTCTTTTTGGAGCCCTTCCCTCTGTTGACTTTTGGCGCAGCCTTGCCTCGTGCCGTACTTTTGCGTGTACCTCTCCGTGAGGTAGGGGTGTCTAAGAAACCGATTCAGACACAGCGATGCGCCACCGGAGATAGGAACTACCTTCAGTCTCGGCCTCGCCCTCTTCTTCGGCACCGTCCTCCGCCGCTTCAGTGGCCGCGTCCGTTTCTGCGTCATCCTCTCCTTCAGTCAGATCGCTTAGCTCCGAATCGTCGTTTGTGAGACCCGCGTTGAGATGGCGTTTACGAGGCTTCGAGGGTTCGCTCTCTCCAACAGGCGTGGCAGCACGACGAGCCGTCATGAGGTCGTTGAACTGAGCATATGGGAGCGCAAACTCGTGAAACCAAGGATGGTTATGGAGCACAGCAGGGCTGTTGCTGTTGGGATATATAATAGGTCTACCAGTAGCAGAGTCGTACTGGTGAAAGTCTAGCTCGTCAAGCGCGTCGAGGTGGTACAAGGTGGCGAGTTTAGCCCAGATTGCGTCGACATCGACCCAGACGCCCGACTCGTTGCGAATGCTCCGGCGAAGAGTGAGCATATGAAAGTGCTTGTGCATCCCCACAGGGCGAGCGCGCTCTATGGACCGGAAGAGCGCGATCTCGCCCTCGAGCGTGTCGAGGAACCCCTCTGGCGCCTGTGGTTCGTTGTCGTCAAACATGAGCGCTCGAGCACGTGATCCTCAGCGGGAACATACATGCGCAAACAGTGCCCGCCGCATCACCCGACCATCCACCATCCCACAACTCTCACCGAACATTCAACCACTTCAATATAGATGCTCTATGAGTAATCTTTTATTAATTACACAATCGGGATATCGGACTTGCAGGCTTTCTTGAAACCAATGACAGACAACTCATGAATTTGCGGCTCATCGAACCCTACTTCATCACACTTCTAAAGGCCCCCCAATAAGCATATGATTTGAAACTGGTTACCGCTCATAGCAGCTTGAATTGCCCGCACCAAGACTAAACTTGTTAGAAACTGCGTGTGGCCACGGCTTCGGCGCGAGGCTGAATAATATGCTAGATCTCATTTCCATGCCGCGCGACACGCAAATTTTAGATGTCGGCGCCATGCCTATATATTTTATAAAGTCTGGCCGCTTGGAGTATCGCCAAACAATCAATTCACTCTTTTCTTTGGCCTCTATGATTGTTTCTCCTTGTTCGACTACCGTTTCTGCCTTGCTCCTCTTGGTGATCGGAGCTGCGGCTTAGGCGGGAAACGCCAGTTTGGGAGACTCTTCCTCCTATTCCTGCTCTTCCTGGTGACCCAACTGGCACGAAAAGATCCGCCAACAGTATCCACATTTGACACGCCGAGTTTGGGACCAAGTCGGCATCTGCCCTCCCCGTTATCATGTTACACGGTGGTTTCGGGAGCTCAAACCACTGGGGTGATGTAGTGGAGATACTGATGAAGGAACACTATGTGATCACCACGGACGCTCGGGGTCAAGGTCGGAGTACCATAGATAACAAACCATTATCATTCGACTTGTATGCCAAGACGGCACGTACTGTGGATTCTTCTTTTAGGAATATGAATTACAATAGCTTCTAGCTGCTGCAATCCTCAAGAGTCTCGGGATCTCCAAGGCTGCTTGGGTAGGTTGGTCGGAAGGACCGGATACAAGTGCACATTTCTCCATCAGCACCATAATTACTCACCTCTAGCGTACCGCCCGATAGTATTGGCCGCTCCCACGAACACGAATACTGTGCTAATGGTCGCAAGAGAGTTCACCACTGGAGCTTGGCATGATGTGGCGTAAGCACACACACACACACACACATTATACTTCATATACCTTCTCTAATGTGAATGAACACAAGGCCGATAACTCAACCTATACCGATACAGCCATCTACACCGAGTATATGACTCGCGCTTCAGCCGAGTACCGTGCTTTCCGGCCCAACGGAAATCTCATTGCGCTCGTGGATGCTCTCACCACCCTCGAAGTCACCCAGCCTCAGTGGGCGAAACTCTATCTGGCCAAGATTAAACTCAGTTCGTTACTCACGCTGAGTTGGGGACAGTACGAAGAGGCTATCAATCTGTCAGCTGGGCGTGATGCACTGTTTTCTGCCAGAGAGCAAGCTGGAGATCATGAAGAACGTACCTTATTTCGGGCCATCGCAAAACCTGTCTGGCTTTGCCAAATCAGTAGAGGATTTCCTAGCTTAAACGTGTAGAGCGATGAGATAGGATTACATACGTCTGCTTTATATCGTTCAGTCTGGTCTCTGCCCGTGTTACATCTGTTCATCACCGTCGTTGTTTGGAGATCCACAGACAAAGCGGTGGGCTTATTGCCCAATCATATCCCAAGAAGGAATCGTACGGGCTGACCCAGTTGGACTTCAGCTTCCAAGGTGTCAACTCCAGAGCAATCATTTCATTTCAAGTACCATTTCGTGTAAAGGGCGTTTCATTCAAAGACAAATCGTATTAGGTCATCGTCTCCATGCTGTGTCAAATGATCTAACAGTTATTCTGATCTACAATGAGTCGTGCAATACGCAAAGACCTCATTCTGGCACGAGCAGTGCGCGTGTGTTGATTCATCCCACCGTTGAAGGCCCAAGTTGCATCCGCCAGGGAATTCTGGTTTGTACTGTTAGCCGGGTGAGGTTTAGGCGAATACAAGTGATTTCTGAGGACGACAGACCCCCCTGGCTAACAGATTTAGACATGATGAAATAAGTTGTTTGAAATTTCATCATATAGGGATGGCTACGTACGTGCTCCTTGATATAATCGGTGACGTCCACAACCCAACTGTCAATTAAGACAACCAGACGATGCTTCGTTTGAATATAGGTCTCGAGTTGAGCTTCACCCCATTCCTCGAAAGACCGCGCCGTAGTATCAGGCAACTCGCCTATTGCATCCAGGAGATCGTCATCTAGCTCCTCCCACCCATATGGCAGATGATCTTTGCCTTGAGCATGGATGTAGGCCATCCATTTTCGGGCACGGTTTACATCTTCCTGACAAGCCCTGCGAACACGGGTTACAAAGGGAGTGAACCTATACAGTGCCCAGATAATCCACTTTGCTGGATCCCAGTCTTGAGTGCACGGTCCGTTGCGAAAGTCGTGAGGGAAAGCGTGCTGCGATCAATGATTTGTCACAGCGAGATTGCAAAATATTAAAGGAGAACATACATGCTAGGACGGGAGACATGAGATTTAGTATTAGTGACTATCACATAAAACAGATAGCACATACATAATTGTGATTGCCTTCCCCTGAGGTCAAAAAGGCGAGGATCTACACGCAGAAGACGTTGAAACTCATTAGCGTTCGATCAGGGACAATATCGCATAGGAGTTAATTAAATAGGTCATTCCTTCACTGACCAAATTTCCTCGGGCAGTAACTTCGTTGGTATATGGTTGAAGTCCTTTCCAGTGAGCCAGAGAGTTGATCATGAAGGTACAGTGCCATACTATTCAACGAGCCGTCACCTCAGTCTGAACAAACTCAAGGATCAACGACTGACCGAAAATGCGAGTTATGACTCCCGCATATAAGAAACCACCGATCGCATCGTCCCATAGGCTGGCCACCAGGGTTGGGGCAACTAGCCCAAAGAGGACCGCGATAGGAATATAAAACTTGTGTTGAAATCGAACAACTGAAAATGAAAATTTCATTAACGTTTGCATAACGCTTCGTGTTAGAACTAACCAGGATCTGCTTCGAGATCATTTTTTTCGATCTGCGACATTTTCTCGTAGAAGGGCTTTCGAAATATCCAGCCCACATGAGCGAATAACAGCCCACGAGTCGCAGCATACGGGTCATGGACCGGATTATCGGTGAACCGATGATGAAGTCTGTGGCGCAGACACCACCACTAGCGAATCAAGAAGTACATGGTTAATTACACTCCCAATGATTCAGATAGCTTCATATACTTTGATTGATCCTTGGAACCCCAGGGCGCCCATAATAGCCAAGGCTAAGCGCAATGGACGTCGCGCAGTAAATGATTTGTGCGACCAGAGTCTATGGTATCCTATGGAGATACTTGAGGAGGAAAGTTAGTAACTTAAGGCAATACAACGCATGAAAACTTACCCGAGTGATGCCAGTTGCCATGATATGATGCATAATGCTAGCGTCTGTCTGGGCACAAGCCACAGCGGATAGCTATACACGCCAAGCGCGGCCGCAATGTGCATCGAAACAAAAAACGTGGCATTAGACCACCATATGGGACCCGGTGGAGGCTGGCGTGCTGCGAGCTTCCAGAACTATAATCAGCAACCGCTCGGAAGATAAACTGGTAAGCATCACCTTGGGTCTTGCGTCTGACATGGCGGCAGCAGCTGAAAGTAGAGCTCTGTATGATTCGACACTATTGAAAGGGCTGGCGGTGAGACGAAAGGTTCGCCAGAGACCTTATACGAGGCTTGTAGTGGCGATGATCTACGTTTCCTGTCCGAGCTTACAAGCCAGCGTGACCAGTAGCTAGAAGCCGTGTTGGTTTGATTCGACGCCTCATCAGAATATGGGAACACTCTTCATACAAGAAGCGCCCGTTATTGGGGCACAAATTCTGCTCCTTACTGGTGTATTTTTGCATGCAATGACATAAATATAATGGGTCATACCGGCATTGCTGGATGGTCTATCTCGCTCTTAACGTGTAAGCGTCGCTGTATTTGCCCCAATTTAGTGCTAGACTCGGTCTGCCTGTTTTCTCAATCGAACTAGCACTCCTGGAAAACCCCTCCAGCCGGCCAAATCCAACCGATCGCCGATCATTCTTTCGCCCGATCAGAGAATCCAGCTCCAATAACGCCTCTATGTCTTTTTTATCATCGACCGGCCCATTTGGGGGACCGGCTGCTCCAACGGCAATATCACTCTGCCCCACGGCATCCGTTATGATCTCGTGGGAGGGGAATTTGCTTTTCCGCCACCCATTCCGTTTCCCTGGACCGAAGAGACGAATTTATTTGTTTAAAATTCATTTAGGACCACATGTCAATTGCATACATAGCTACCCTGAAATTTTCATTTGAACCAGATAGCATGTGTGATTGCCCAACTGATATTCTCGTCCCTTACAACCAAGTCACAAGCATCTAGCATCTCATGGCCCCTCGAGGGCCGGTGCGTGAGCACAAGAACTTCTGCTGTACCTTGGGCCCCTCGGGTTCTAGGGTGGTTTCGCGTAGAGAACAATAGTCCTCCTAAAAAAAACTTTCGCTTCAGCCCTCATTTCAACCCGTTCCTCGGCCAGGGGGAACACGAAGCGCCAAAGGTCCAGCACGTGTTTTTTCATGACCGGGTGCAAGGCCAGCCGTACGCCTATCGCCCCATATATTACCCTTGATCGATCGATATATGACTGCGCAACTGGATCAGATTGACCAAAGCGGTTTGTACAGCCATTGAATTCCCGTATATACCCTCCCCATGGTTTGACTGGCTTTTCCACAACAAGTAGTATAGCCGTTGGATCTTTAATGCGCTGGTAATAGGCTACGTTAGTGAGCACAGCTACTTCGAGGTGAATATATGAACAATCTCAGACTATGACGGTTTGCACGATTCACTGCGGGTTAAAAATCGGATGAACCCGCGTCCAAAGCCAGCGCTCGGGCAGAAGGATACAATAATAACCGTGACATGTGGCTCCGGTCACATCGGCGGGGCGGACACGCCAATATGGATAGAGTTCTATTACGACGATTTTCGGTTGCATACATAGACAAATGGTACACGAGGTGAAGTTCATTCCTTGGAATTCTGAAAGCCTGAATTCATTTATTGGGTACTAGTGCAACCGATTCCAAAAACTACCATACAATTCTGGTCATCCCGCCGAACAGTTTTAGAAAGAGGTAGCAGAGTGGTGGGCGCTATGCTTCTTAGCTTCCCTTTTGGCACTGCTCTGCGGAATGACAGGCTGTTTATGCTATATTGTAGTTAGACTAGTGTTTGCGCCAGATGCAGCTATCAAATAACCTAGGTGGAACTCCAAGGTTTCGGTATGGTGTGCCCGTGAGGCCGAGATGTGTGCTAAGAGAAGGCACCAGATCCCGGACTGTTACCCCCTGTGTTTGAATATTCCGTTGCCTGGACGGTACTTTCTCGGCTGGACCAGAACTTCTGGCCGATCTATCGAAGTGGTGATACTGTGGATCTGTGCCTGGTCTGGCTTGATACAGGTTCCACTGATAAAGCTCGCCTAGTTGCACCTTTTGAGACACTACGCCTAAGAGCTGTTATGCGATCAAGTCAAACTGTGACTTTTATTCATACTATAAATTTCGTATTTTAACCGCTCAATCGCGTTTGATAGGTTGTCCTGCTTTCTCCCATGTCTATATCCTGGTTCGGGCGTTCATTGAGATTGACATGGGTGATCGCTTACCGGAGACCGCGTCCGGTCATATGCCTCGGCTCCACTCAGGGGACGGAATTTGATGGCGGGGTTCTACTCGGCTAGCTTGTCTCAGTTCACGGCGATGCTAGCCATATCGTGCGTATATGCGCGCTTCACACATCAGACCAGCCTCGGTTAGGCAGTAGAAGTATTATGTTTATTACCTCGTTTTTTTCATATCCGCATCTGCATTATTGAAGCCTTGTGCACATGTTATGGCGCTTCTTGGCGCTGTCTTGGGTGGTATATAATGCCGAGGGTTAGAGCTCCCTTGCAGGTCAGCATCAGTTTATTTACTCCTCCACATTGCCTGCTTAGTGTTTGTAGCCGCCCTCTTGAATTACTTCGCGTTATATCGAGGCCAGCATACTGTCAACTGTCCAGCTCCGTACCCTCTCTATTACGCGCTATGGCTAGTATAAGTATCAATAGTATAATTTTACCACTACTGATAGACTTCAATAGTCAACTCAGCTACTTAAGACAGCGTCGACACATGACATATCTTTGGTCAGTCTGTTCGATGGTGCCGTTAGCCGTACCATGAGTGCCATGGCGAGCGTCGGCTGGACACCTCTTGCCCGACTCGCAGAAAAGGGTGTGCTAGAGTATGAAATCTCGATTTATGCATGCTATTTATTTTACAACTTCGATCGTTCAGATTAATGCAGAAGATCACTGTTGGCCGCCTCCAAGTCCTCACACCATCTCACATCTACGATTTTCCTGCACTACAGGACGGGATGGCCCCTAATGGGCCTTCCGCTAAACTCCGAGTGGTAAAAGACTCATTCTGGATACGGTAGATATATAGGGCTGGTGCGTTAGAATATCGATTTAACAGATTCCGTATAGGCTAGCTCTTATGTCCGACCTTGGGTTTGCTGAGGCATTTATGTATGGAGATGTTGAGTGCGACGATCTTGTAGCGTTATTCAAGGTATCACGACCATTTGCCTACAGTTGTACAACAATTGACACGCTACCTATTGTAGATATTCCTCCTCAACAGAGAAGAATTGGCAGGGATGCAATCATCGCCTATAAGCGTATTATTCAACATGTCCCAGCGTTTAACCAGCATACGATTCCTAAACACGCTAAGTAACTCCAGGAGCAATATCAGCGCTCACTATGATATCAGTAACCAGTGAGTCCTTTGGCTGCCCAGTTTCAGGTACACATCGTTAAATGGCCCGTTTCTCGTTGTATCTTTCTCAAAATCCGGCTGACTTGCTGATGGTTTCTTCCGTTTCTAGGATGTTTCAAGCCTTCCTGTCACCCGACATGTCATATTCGTGTGCCATATTCCCAACGCTAGATGACGATGTCATTCTAGACGGTAAACATTATAAGCTTCGGGAGAAGGAGCATGTTAATTCAAGCTCTGGAAATAAACACTCAAGCGCAGCTAGCACAGTGCCTGATTCACACAAATCCTCCCGGAACTCTGAGGCCTGGGATGAACTTTACGAAGCTCAAATGATTAAAATGCGCTACCTGATCGAAAAGTTAAAGATCCCAGCGCACTCTGGTGAGCTTAATGTAAGCACCAGTAATCTAGAACACTAATACCAATTTACACGCATAGAGAAGACAATTCGAGTCCTGGAGATAGGCTCCGGATGGGGAGCGCTAGCTATCCTACTCGCTGAGACGTATCCTTTCATCGAAGTCGATAGCATAACACTGAGCTCAGAACAGGTAAGCACATGCTTCGCCAAACAAACATACAACAGGCTTATATTCATTTCCGCAGAAATCTCTTGCAGAGGAACGAATTCGTGCTGCAGGCGTGGAAGCAAGGGCCCGCATATGGCTGATGGATTATCGGTAGGCCTCACATGAGCTAGATTTTGTAAGGGTTGGTCGACGCAATTTCCAGGTCCATTCCCGAATCGTGGAGTGGAATATTCGACCGAGTAATCAGCGTAGAGATGGTTGAGGCAGTTGGGTTCGAGTTCTTGTCAACGTACTGGGGTGTCGTAGAGAGATGTATGAAGCCAAGGGAGGCGGTCGGCGTTGTTCAATCTAGCACGATGCCAGAGCCACGTAAGTGGCCTATTGCTGAAGATGACCTAGATTACAACTAACTTTTACACCAAGGCTACGCGAATTACATCCAGGGAATCGACTTTATTCGCAAATGGGTGAGTCCTATGTATTCCAAAGGGCGTATTTGTTCACAGCATTGACTTGTTAACTCTTGGTGTCGAAAGAGTCAGTCTTGTACGCCATTACAACGGATTTTAATACTCACCAGAAGCTGCGGACACTAGTTTTCCCAGGCGCGCATGTCCCTACAGCAACTTCATTGCTTGATAGCCTCGTGAGAGGAGGAAACAGCAAACTTGTCGTCGATAACGTCGTGAATATTGGGCCTCATTATGCACGAACGTTGCGTGAATGGAGGAGGCGTTTCTTGGCCAAGTAAGTAGGAAGTTTGTATCTCGATTCATTAATAACAATCATCTTGATCATAGATTTGAAAGTGACATTATCCCCGCATTGCAACGTGAGTATCCGGATGTATTCGACGGCACTACCCAAGGACGTGATGAAATCGAGATATTCAAACGGAAGTGGGTGTATTACTAGTAAGTATATTCTAACTTATGTCGGGTCGTCATTAACGTGCACGTATCTAGCTGCTATTGCGAGGCTGGATTTGCCTATCGTACACTTGGAGGTAAACTCGTTTGATATTTCTCGTGAACAATGGTTAAAGTTTCGCATATAGCCCATATCATCACGTTCATTAGGGAAGGATACCAAGGGTATGGGTGCAGCGTGTATCCATAGGCGAGGACAGGAGTGGATCGTTTCGGAGTGAATATGTAAACTTCTTTTGGGTTGATAAACGTTTCTAAATACAAATATGTATCCTTTTCAAGTGGGCTTGGGCGCCGGAGCTTGCGGCAAGCACACAAGCTTGTCTAGGGCGTTGTGTTAAGCGCCAAGGTACATTTCGAGCTGCGGGACTCGAGCACATGCGATTCCCTGTGTTCGAATCGTCACCTACTCTACCTTGACAATTCGCCTATCACCTCGCCCGCGGCCCAGTCTTTTGGTCCCACCCACCCCCATTGCCACGTCTTTGAGCCGGACCAGGCCCACCGACCCGCTAGCTTGTCTCGCGTCCCGGCGCCCCGATTCCCGTCGCCGCCGCCGCCGCGTCGGGGGGATCCCCAGTCTTATATCAGCATACGAATCATATAATGTATATATATTGATGATGCATACCCGCAAATGGATGAAGTTGCTCCACGTAATACACAAAGTGACAGGGCGCGTACGGAGCCCCCGATTTTTTATTTCCTTATCTGGACCAAATATATATTCTTGCAAAGGCACGGTACGTGGCCAAAATCAAATTTACTAGTTACAACCACGGATCTAGAGCGCTCACTAGATCATACCAGCACGTGCGAGGCTGTGCACATTGCCAAGCACCTTTTGCACTAGATAGGGCCCGTGACCAGGCTTAGCGCCTTGCCCGCGCTCCACATTTGAACCATTAGTTCCTTGACTGCGTGCGTTTCATCAGGACGTATTTCTTGGTATTTCCAGTGGTGAGTCTGCTGTGCAGATTTCGTTGTAATGGTCTTTTGGAACATCTATAAAGTTTGTTTTATACATTTAACAAGTTCAATGGTCGACCGGTGGGTTCGTCAGTTGTATGCGCACGCCTTGATGGCCAACTGAGCTCTCAGCATGTACGAAGACTCACTAGAAAGCCCAATTCGGCTTGAGATGAAGTTGTTAACACTCGCGACCAGTAACTGTCTATGACCTGCAGGTACGGCAAGCGTCTGGAGGGACCTGTAAGCAACTCATCCGTCGTTCAAACACTATACGAGTTCTTTCATGTATGATGTATGGTTCCCGCTTTGTACAATCTCCCTCCCTCTCAACTTTTACCTATCGATCCTTCGCTGGAACGGGGAGCTCGGTTCATGCTAGTCACCCGAGCACATTGCCGCACCCTAAATCATCCCAACATTTGACTATCTACCATCTTGCCATGGCTGCGCTGTTGCCCGAAACGATGTATTGTGTAAATACGTGATGAGCAGACAGGAGCTGGCTCGTGATTGGATGGGGAACTAAGGGGCTGCTGACGAATATGATCCCTTGGACCCCTCATTTTTTTGATGGGACAATTCTGGGGGGCGGAATGGTCTACTCGTCGTGGAAGCTGTCCAGGCGAGTTGAATCGAGTTAGCTCTCGCGTTTGAATGCTGATACCCGAGCTCCTACTCTTCTCTCACTGCTACTCGTCAGAACACTGCTGTTCGAAGCCCCCAAACGTCCAGTGGGCGCTTTGCCGTACTGCTTAGAGGGGCGCGCCGGCGTTTGCATATCGTCGGGGGCAATGTGCTTCGTCTTTGGTGGGGGGTTGTTGACCGAGGGCATGGCGGTAGAGGTCAAGTGTACGTAGCCAGTCGCGATGCCTCTTTACGCCCCCCAACTAACAACTTCGATTCATCTACAGAATGAGTGGGCGGTCACTTATGCTTGTCAGCGCCTTGGAAGCATGCTCTAGGGGTTGCTTCGATTGTTGAAATGTAGATCATCATTCCTAGTATAGAAATATAATTGCTCTATTATATAACCTGAACGGGACCGCGCGTAATCATACCGGAACATGAGCGGGGTGGTGCGGGAACGCAGCGGAATACGGCCGGAATCCCGATTAAGCTCTCAACCTGTCTCGTTCAGGAATTACGGCGCTTCTGGAATATGTCCGGCGCACAGGTCGTCTCGCTAACTATCTACGCTAATCATGCCTTCGCGCCAGTTGTCACAAGTTTCCTTTATCATAGTACAGCTCCGTTACATATAGTATAGAACCTAGCGATTAGAGACAGTAGCCGCCTCTCTTGTTTTCCCCCTCTGTTGCCTAGTGTACTCCCCAGAAGTCGCACCATGAGGCCTAGCCTCCGAACGACTATAATATATATGGTTTAAAAAAAAGAAAAAAAAAGCTCTCAACCCGTCCCGGAACTCGGCCCCGGCATAGTCCCGGTCAGGTCCCGTCACCGCCCCGCCGTGCTCCGCCCTATTCTTGCCGGGACCGTATGGCGGGCCAGAGCGGAGAAATGTTGAGTGATCTCCGGTGCCGCGCCTGTTTTCGCAGCCTGTGCCAGGATATCGCCATATCAACGCGCTCGGCTTTCGTTAGCTGAAGGTGGTCGATCGGCCCCGTACCACACCTGTCAAGTCGTGCCACCCAACTCTCAAGTTGTCATCTTTCATTTGTGTCTGTAGGTACATATGGCTGTGCTGTAGGCCCCACCAGACGATAGACCCCATTAGAACGCGAAAGAATAGATCTAGAATAAAATTTCGCGTTACGGGCAGTCATCCATTATACCTTATCCCAAAACGGTAGGAAACTTTTTCACTCAGAGCCAGATCGTAGGCAGATCTTTTTCGCTCACGAGATGATTATATCCCAAAGTTTATACTAAGTAAAGTTCGAAAAGCTCAAGCACGAAAGCTAGAGATCAAAAGGTGCATCGGTTCTATCATTCAGCGGAGTGTATGCGCGCCTCGCTAATGCCTTCGTACATGCGGCACGAAGCTCTATCTTTAGTCGAGCGATCGCTAGGTTTTTCTACTGATTTTTTCTATCTTCTTTCTTATCCATGCGGCTCGTCACTCATTTAATATCTGTACGTGTATGTATTCTCGCTCCGTATCACTAATACACAATCGTTGTACATCCGTCATGAACCATGGCTCCCGATTCAAGGAGAGCATTTACTCAAGAAAACGCAGGCTCCATGGTGCACCAACAAGTTGCTTTGGTTGCAGCGCAGCCTAAGACCCATATCAGCTAATCGTATATATTGCATCCAGACTGTTCGCTCACCCTACTTGGGAAGATCTCATTTAACGAAACTGACAAATACAGTTGCACGCCATCTTCTTCAATATAAAACCTGTGGATCACACCATCAGTGCTCAGAATCCGACATACATTTTATTCTAAATACTTACTTGTACTTGGCCGGTTCACCCGCTCGCTCGAGGGTAAATATCAAAGGGCTGCTGCTCACTACGATCGGCGCATTTCCACCAGGTTCCCCATGAAGGCCCATGTATTTGTCACTAAATAGTAAGTTCCGGAATGCAATCTTATCTTCTGGGTGATGTTCGATAACCCACTGGGACATGGGGTTTGAGCCACGACCAAGATATATGAATATGACATACTTCTTGAATGCCCGGTTGTCCGGCGGCGGACTCGACGGTGACGTCTTCACCCTCTTCACCACTCCTCATGGTGATAAGTTCACCACTTTCACCCTTAGAAATCAAACACGGCAGACTCGGGAGCGACATTTCGATGGTATCGGTCAGGGGAAAGATGGGTATGTATGGGCCTTGGTGCAGCATTATATATCACCATACTAAATAGCGCCAAGTTAATCTTAAGTTTACAGCAACCGGAGCGCTCACTGGATTGTTTATTGGGTGTTGCCAATAGCGGGGAAGCACCCAGATTAGGATACTGCATCATCATGGATGATCAAAATAGGGAACTGGATATTGTACAGCCTAGGCTTTCATCGCCTGGCGACCACCTTACTCGTTAGGTCAATCTGTTCCCTCTCGTGATACAACGTGGGCAGGGAGCGTGTAGGCAAATTTGTGTCGGTTTCCTCAGATGGGAGCATACGCTGACTCTGTACATCTTTGTTGGGCATGTAATCGGATTTGGCACGCAGCCAAAACAAGCCAGCTCACGAGCGCTACAGATGCATTCGAGTGATCGTACCAGGGTAATCGTGCACCGGAGCCGGCGGAGGAGCACGATGTGTACTGACACAGGGAAACGCACGGCGCTCGGTATTAGCGCCATTACCGCGGGTCCTTACAACGATCCCGTCCCTGGACCCGCGTTTTCATTCTGACTGCGTCGATAGGCATCGCTCGCGCGCCGTTCATCGCATCTTTTCGTACCCACCCGCAGCGCCTGCACCGTCGCACCTTTAGTCACCAAGCATGGCGGACCCCCCTAATCCGAAATGCCAGGCGTGCGACGAACGCGGCCCTAGGTCAAAATGCGATAAGGCGCGCCCGGCCTGCTCATGGTGCGCGCGACGCGACTTGGTCTGCGTCTATCCGGCTCCGTTAATCGACGATCTTGGACGAGGAGCGGAAAACGAAGAGAACCGAAATCAAGCAGGCAACGGCGACGCTAATAGGATTGTCAACCCGCAGCAGGCAGGCGCAGCCGCTGGAGGTGGAGGCCCCGGAGCCGAAAACCCCGCACCGCAAGCCGCCCAACCGCCACAAGCCTTACCTATAGACCCAGCCCTAGTAGCCGCGTTCGTCCAGAATCCGGCCTTCCAGAACGCAGTTTTGGCCCACTTCGGCATCCAACACCCGATTCCCGCACCACAACACCCAATCCCCGTTCAGCACAGAGGGCGTTCCAGGAGCGCCTCACCCGATCCACGCGGGCGTCGAGACTCGCACGGCCCCCGAGACGAGGATTACCGCAGGCACGATCGGCGTGCGGATCGTCGAGGCAGGAGCATGTCCCCACGTCGCGGACACGACCACGACCGACACTACGACGACTACTACGAACGACGAGGTAGAGACCGTCACCGAAGCCCGCGCCGACGTTCCCGCCCCCGCTCTCGCTCGCGATCAAGATCTCGGTCCAGCAGCCGCTCATCGGCACGGAGACATAGGAGCAGAGATAGAGACGAACACCGGTATGAGGACCACTATTGTAAGTATCGTGTCTTCTCGTTATCTTTTCTCGCCCTCCTGCCCCCCTGGCCAACACTTCGCCCCAATGGGCCAACACCTTGCCCTCCGGGCCAACACCCCGCCTCCGGGCCAACACCCCGCCTTCGGGCCAACACCCTGCCTTTTCAGGCCAACACCCCGCCTTTTCAGGCCAACACCCCGCCTTTCAGGCCAACACCCTGCCTTTCGGGCCAACACCCCGCCTTACGGGCCAACATCACTGCCTCCGGGCCATCACCCTGCCATCTCAGGCCAACATCCCGCCATCTTGCCCCCCCCTCCTGGGCCTTCACCATCCTTCGTGCTCCTTCCTCCATCATATACATCCTTGAGAGCTCGTTGCATCGACGCCTCACCACGGCTTCATTACAGATGCAAGGGGCTCGTCCCCCTCTGCCCGTGACATCATTCGAAACCGCGTCCCTCGTTGGTCATTGGGCACGCATGTATCATCACGCCATGCTGGATAGTCCTTCCACCTTTAACATAACGCATCATAGTCTATTGCACTCTCATGTTATCTCACCAAACCTCTATATATATACATCGATGTCTCACAATATGTTCCCATTAGACGAATACCGGCGTAATAACCCCAGGCGTGTGCTGCACCGCCCTGATTTAGCCACAAACGCAATCCTCGATGGCGCGGTTCCAGTGATTCCCCCCGTGATGCGTGACATCATGAGGCGCGGATGGGACAAGCACATCCCGCTCCCCTTCTTCGACCCAGAATTCCTGAAAAGGAAGGACGCAGCGCATTACGCCAAAATAGCAATTGGCGTATCCTCGTCAACCAAAGCTGCCGAAAAGCTAGCGGAACTCAATGCCACAAATACAAGGGTCAAGAACGAGGAAGATATGGACCAGATAGAATGGCAGTACGCGTGGGACAACCTCATGGGTCTCATCGAGGAGTATTTCCCACCCGCCACGGTAAAATCGTGGGCTAGGCACTGGGGCATGATCTGGGCGCATCGAGATCGGAGACGAAAATGGCATCGACTCATGAAATACTGTATGAGAGTGCGAGAAGCGGCAACGCAGCAAAACTTCGTACCCGGAGTCTGGCAGGAAAAAATCTGGGAAGAGATTGTCGAGGATGACCGAGACGATGCGTACGAACGTCGACGATCGCAAGCAACTTTTCGTCAGTACACCCACACCACGCCCAAGGCCAGCTCTAGCTCCTATGCCATCGCCAAGAAACGTCCACAAGCTCGCGAGGTCAACCCTCGCGAGCGGTGCTTTTGTTGTGGCACACAGGGAGACCATCGCGCAAACAGCTGCCCGGCCACCAAGCTCGCGAACGGCAAGGCCATGCTTGTCAGGCGATCAGGCAACTCCTGGGTTATTGATGGCGCCGAATTCTGCTACTCCTTCAACACCATCAAGGGATGCTCACTCAACCCATGCCCTCGTAAACCCCATTTCTGCAGCCTCTGCCGTTCATCTGAGCACTCCGCGCAGTCATGCGCATTTTGACCCTAGGCGGGTCTCAACATCACTTATCCCCGAAATCTGGGAGACCGAGCTCCGTGCTCTCGGTCTCTGGGATAAGTTTCATGATGTTCCTACTGGTCTGCGCGAAGGGTTCCGAATTGGAACCAATTTCCCAATTCCCCATACACATACCCCAGAAAATCACAAATCTGCTTTATTACAACCCTCAATAATCGAACAACATATACAATCCGAACTGGCGGCAGGCCGCTATGTTGGCCCTTTCACCCGTGATGGGCTAGAACAACTAATAGGCCCGTTCCGATCAGCACCCCTGGGGGTAGTCGAGAAATCGTCGGCACCCGGCTCTTTTCGTATCATACAAGATTTCTCCTTTTCGCCTGACAACTTCGAGCCCGGCTCCTTGAACTCGCAAATCGACGCCTCCAATTTCCCATGCGTCTGGGGCTTCTTCGACGACGTAGCCCGTGTTATCGCCACAGCCCCGCCAGGCACGCTAGCAGCTACTTTGGACGTTGACGCTGCATACCGCCAAATACCAATACATCCCAACGATCAAGCACACATTGTCTTCCGTTGGGGAGACGATTACTATGTGGACGGTCGAGTGCCATTCGGAGCGTGCAGCTCAAATGGCCTATTTGCACGATGCGGGGACTCAATTGCAGAACTGTATAGCCGCCGGGGTTTTGGTATCATTCTCAAATGGGTCGACGATTTTTTATTTATCCAATTCCCCTCAACATTGGACACTCCTCCCAACAACCCGCCACGATTCTCAATCGAGGCTATTTACGAATACGCCAAACTCCTTGGCTGGCCATGGAAATTGTCCAAAACTCACCCCTTTGCACCTATCTTCAAGTACTTGGGTTTCTTATGGGATATATCACTTCGACTAGTGCGCCTACCCGACACCAAAAGAGAGAAATACTTGGCACGGGTCCGAGCATGGCTTGCAAAGGGAACCGTGACACTCCGCGACACAGAAGTTTTAGTTGGATCATTAATTCACTGCACTCTGGTTATTCCGGAAGGGCGCCCACACCTCTCAGGTGCAATTCGCTTCATGTCAGCCTTCCCGCACACACGCACTTTGCGTTTCATGGGTCGACCACCCAGTGCGGCGGCTCGCTCAGACATCGAATGGTGGAGCCATATCCTAAGTACACCCCACAACGGAATGGCAGTACACCCCCCACCACCATTGGCACCCATCTCGATCTTTACCGACGCCTCTACAAGTGGCTTAGGCATGGTTGTTGATAAGGAATACACAGCGCTAAAGCTGGTTGCCAATTGGAAGTCTATCGGCCGAGACATTGGATGGGCAGAGGCCATTGCTGTTGAGTTGGTAATACACTGGCTGGTCAACAAAGGTCTCAAAGACGCGTCCCTCGTGATCAACTGCGATAACCAAGGCGTAGTTTTCGCATGGCAAGCTGGCCGTTCTCGGAACCCACACCAGAATGCCTCAATCGCAGCTGCCATGATCCTGGCAGCCACACACAACCTCCACATCCGTCTCGTATACGTTCGCTCGAAGGAAAACCCAGCCGACGGACCGTCCCGGGGCACCCCCCTGCTTGACCACACATGGACCCAGTCTCCTTTCACTATACCCACGCACTTGTCCAAATCTATTTCCTTTACAAACGTCCCTTTTTTTTATCGGACACACACACCCATGATAGTCACACCACCTGTACACGTTAATTATTAGTCACACGTACATACTCATGTCACATGCCTGCTCATCTCACCCACGTGACCTATTGTTGAATAGATCTTGTCTACCGCAACCATGCCCCCACACCATTTTCTGATGCAGCTAGCAGACCCATACCTACGGACACGGACAGTGCCAGGCCACAAATCAAGTCTTCGCGACCGCCCAGCAAGATACACACCGTACCCATTAGCAAAGCGAACACACAACAATGCCTCCCAACTTACATCACAAGCATCGACAAACACCGCATCACTCTCAAATTCCGCTCCTCTCCACCCCTCGAACAACATACACGAAGCCCGGATCATGGACGTGATCGGCCACAGCTTGGCCAAACGGACAGTTGCAAACTACACGCACGCTACTCAATCATTCGAAGAATTTTGCAAAACCAACAACTTCCAAGCACTCCCAGCCTCGGAATTCACGCTGTGCGCATATGCAGCACAGTTGGCTTCGTCTAAGGCAGGCTCGTCAATAGCAGGTGCAATCTCGGGCATCAGGTCCTGGCACATAGCAAACGGCGCACCTTGGCTCGGAAGCGCTCGCCTACAGATGGTCATCAAAGGCGCGACTAACCTTGCTCCGAATTCGTCGTCACGACCCTCCAGAGCTCCAGTAACCACCGAAATGCTCACCGTACTGGCGGCACGCTTGGACGCTTCGAACAGGGAGGACACAGCCATCCTGGCAACGGCGCTCCTGGCCTTCTGGGGCCTTTTTCGGCTGGGCGAACTATTGGGCACATCATCAAGAAACTTTGACTCGGCCCACTTCCCGTCGCGCAACGCAATTAGCAACCCCATATCAGACCACGGCTCGTGCCTCCTACACCTCCCACGAACCAAAACCAGCCAGAACAAGGGAGAATCTGTAACGATCACAGCGCAATCGGGAGGTTTAAACCCAATCTCGGCCATACGCAAACATCTGAACAACAACTCCAACCTCCCGCCGGAGGCGCATCTTTTCGCGTACATACACCAAAAATCCAGGAGCCCCAAGATCTTAACCCTCGAGCGCTTCCTTAATAGGTGCAACGAAATTTGGATATTAGCGGGTTTCAACCGCGTTTCTGGGCATTGCTTCAGAATTGGCGGCACATCTCACTTCTTGAAGGCCGGCGTAGCACCAGAAGTCGTCCGGGCAATGGGCAGATGGAGCTCAGACGCATTCTTCCGATACTGGCGCGACACTCCATCCATTCTAATCGCCCATACGGAGCACCTAGCGGCGGACAACGCCAATCGCACGTTGCGTCGCACGACTGTCGCCGCTCCCATGCCACGCCCTTCGGGCGCGCCATTGCATCGTAAGGGTGGCCGCCGCTGATTCTCAGCGGCTGCGCGACCGCCTCTCTCTCACAACGCGCAATCCTGGCCAAGGCTAGCCTCTCCCTCACCTAACCTTGGCCGCTTTGCACAGGGCGAGTCTTGCTCGCTGCTCGAGATGGCCGGTCACGCTGGCGCGCCTTCGGCGCGCGCGTCCCCCACCCTTACCGGTAGACCATTCAGTATGCCGTGTGTACTCATATATGCGCTTCTCGAATATACCTTATTCATCGTTTATAGCCCATCCTTTGATAGCGCGTGAGAGCGCCGGCCCCAGAGTCAGTGGGTAATCGTGCACCGGAGCCGGCGGAGGAGCACGATGTGTACTGACACAGGGAAACGCACGGCGCTCGGTATTAGCGCCATTACCGCGGGTCCTTACAACGATCCCGTCCCTGGACCCGCGTTTTCATTCTGACTGCGTCGATAGGCATCGCTCGCGCGCCGTTCATCGCATCTTTTCGTCCCACCCGCCATTCCCCGCACTGCCGAGTGCGCATGTACGAGGACTCACGTCCTGCTGTTTGGTCCCACCTCGACCCAGCGAGTCTTGCTCGCTGCTCGAGATGGCCGGTCACGCTGGCGCGCCTTCGGCGCGCGCGTCCCCCACCCTTACCGGTAGACCATTCAGTATGCCGTGTGTACTCATATATGCGCTTCTCGAATATACCTTATTCATCGTTTATAGCCCATCCTTTGATAGCGCGTGAGAGCGCCGGCCCCAGAGTCAGTATAATAAATGATCGTGGTGGCTTTGGCTGTGATCGTTGTTAGGAAGAAAATGATTTCCCGTGGGCGCGCTCGGTACTTATGATTCCCTGGGGATTTGGCAGAGACGGTAAATATGAGCTTTCGCTTTGTCAGACATTTCTTATGTGTACTCGAGCTTCCTCTATTGGAATCTATCTATTTTGCTAAAAAGAAAATTTCAATATCTTCGCTTCCCCATCCCTTCCGTTCGTTTCTGTTCCGTTCTCAAACGAAGGTGGCCATACCAAGATCCGAAAACGGCCCATGTTTGGGCCAATTTCACTGAAGCTCAGCGTGTCTATTTGCTGGCACCGCCGCTCGGCCTTACACAACCGCGTCCAGACATATCGCTTATCTCCCGTTTGCAAAAACCAGGAGTGACCGATAGACCCTCAAATCTGGCGCTGCTGTTATTTTGTAGTTCTGAAATAAATATGGTCGAGCTCGGCGCAAGTGCGTCTATATAAGCTGCAGGCTGAACTAACAAGAAATGAATCATCGCTTCGGCTTCGTTACGAGGCTGAGTTTTCTGTGACATTTGGATTCTGTGCCTTGTGAAATAGGCAAGTGTGAAATATCAGCATTATATTTTTCCACACTATAAAAGACGGCTGTATTCGACCAGCTGGCCTGCTCTCCTGCTGCTCCTCATGATCGTCCCTGCCTGTTCCACCGTCCTCTCTGCGTTGGTACTATGCCTGATCGGATCTACAGCACGCCAAATTAGGCCAGTCTGGGAGACTCTTCCTCCTACTCCTGCTCTTCCTGGTAACCCAGCCGGTACCAAGACACCCGTCAATGGCATCCACATTTGGCACGCCGAGTTCGGGACCAATTCGGCTTCTACTCTTCCTATCATAATGTTGCATGGGGGATTTGGCAGCTCGAACTACTGGGGTGACGTAGTAGAGATACTGATGAATAAACACTATGTGATTACTATGGATACCCGGGGTCAGGGACGGAGCACGATGGACAACACGCCATTCTCGTATGATCTCTTTGCTCAAGACGGTATGAGCCTCAATGGATCTTCATGATTTAGCTTGACATATGGCAAAATATTCAGCTGCCGAAATCCTTAAAAGCTTGGGTATCTCTCAAGCGGTTTGGGTTGGTTGGTCGGATGGAGCGGATACAACTCGGCCAAATCCGCCGGAGATCACGAGCGCTTCAAGCGCTCGTAAGTGCTCATTTTAATCCCAACTGATCACGATCACAACCTCACGATCGATCTGGATTAAAACGAGCACTCACGAGCACTGCGAGTGCTCGTGAGCCCCAGTCGATCTTGGTGACGAAGTGTGTGCCCAATCTTTTCAGCCCATGTCTGACGCTGACGCTTCGAAAAAAAAGTACTAGCAGGCCTTCTGAACACCACCATAGCCCCTATGATAACGAGAGGGTTCATAACTGGCGCAAATCATAATGTCGCGTAAGCGTATATTTAATTTTAGGATAATGCACCCCTAATAATAACCCGTTTAGAGCTGTTAACGCGACCTTCACCAACACGACCATCTATAACGAATTTGTTACCAGGGCCGCAGCTGAATACCAGACATTTCAACCAAACGGCAACCTCACCGCCCTCGCTAATGCCCTCACTGTTCTGGGGTCCACCCAGCCGCAGTGGACTGGATCGGATCTCGCGAAAATCACACTAGGACCGCTACTCACGATGAGCTGGGGTCAGTACGAGGAAGCAGTTGACCGATCGGAACCGGGGGTGATGCATGGGTTCCTTCCCGAAAGCAAGTTGAAAATTCTGAAAAACGCGTCTCATTTCGGACCACTACAGCAGCCTGCCGCGTTTGCCGAGCTAGTCGAGACGTTTTTATCCTAGCTTTGTATAGTAATAACCCGACATGATTGTCTGTCGTCAGGAGAGAAAATAACATCTTGGACACGATCCTTGTTACTCATATCCAACCGTGGTGACCCTCGCGCCCCCTTAGTGGCCGACAAGAATTGATAAGCTTCAATCTCAATACGGAACTGAAGTTGGGATAGGCACAAATTTGGCCGTGTGCCTTATACATTGAGCCCTCCGAAAACTACCCTCCCGTCCAACATCGTCGCGACTACCTTGGCACCCAAAATCTCGTGCTCAGGGATTGTCATGATGTCTTTCGATAATACAGTCAAATCGGCCCTCAATCCCCTGGCGATCTTCCCCACTTTCTGCTCTTGGAAGCTAGCGAATGCGGCATTGACTGTCATTCCCTGTAGTGCTGAGCAGCCAGGTGCCAATCAGTCGTGTGTAAATGCTATTCACTGGAGCATGCTCGTCACGAACCTTCAGTACGAGTCATTCGTTGTTCGGGGTACCACCCTCCTGGTCCATGTGGCGACGTTCCGTCCGGTGATAACCTTGTTACGGCAGCATAGAATCCCTAGCGATATATTTATGAGTCTCTGGGCCAGCAGTTTCGCAAAATATTTTACCAAAAGTGGATTGATGCCTTCGACTGGAAAGTCAGATCCGGTCGTAACCAGCGCACCGTTTCTGGCAGACGGTGGTACGACTTAGTTCACAATCTTATATGGAGGAGACAAACTGAACACACTTGATTAATGTTCGCCATGCATAAGCACCTTTGATTCGAACTGGCCCCTACAGTTTTGGGGCTTTATAAGAAAATCTTCACTTTAAGAACAGTGTCGAGCTCACCAGCCGAGTTTCAGCATAGCCCATATCACTCGTCCTATGAGCAAAATCGAAGATTTCAAGACATGAAGCCTCGTACGTATAAAATTACTTACGCATGAGTGGGCTGTACACTCGCGATAACTACGAGCATGAATATCATATATCTCCGGCCAAGGTTAGAGCATACCTCCTAGATCAGCCAGGCGCTTCAAATCATCTTGTGTGAGTATCTGAGCGTGCTCAATACGTAATCGAGGGTCGGGATGGATGCTCGTGGAATTTCGGAGGACTTTTTCGTAAACGTTGAGAATAAGATTATTCGCTCGGTCCTATAGACGCTGTTAGGCAAGGTTGAAGGTTGAACAGAGCCCGACCTTACCCCTATACAATGTGTGTTCTACTCTAAGTAAGTCTCCGATGTCTCACAAACTTTGAAATGACGTACGACTTGCCAACCCTGCCCTCTCCCAAGTTTAGTCGACTTGCAGAAATGCTATAACATTTACTTACATCCTCATAAAACCTCTTGATGAGATCCTCAAATACCTCCGGGCTACTTCTGAGTATCCCAGTTGTATCGGGCCGGTCTGAGTACGGCTCAAGCATCGCACTACCCCACGAACCCAACGCGCCGTCGCCAAAAATCTTTACGGCTCTGAGCGTAAGTCGACCATCAGCTGATTCTGCTGGGGAAATCGTCGGTAGTTGAGATGCCCAGTACGAGTCAGAGACCACATGGCCCATAAGATAGAGCCGAATAGGCAGTCTGTTGGTACGCGCCATGCTGTCAAACGGGTCACAACACGTATCTCGCAACGTAGTCTTGCAACGAACTTTTTGAAAAATTCGATGTCGGGGACCAGCGTGGCTGCATCATGAATAGTCGTTAGACCTACGGAGAGCGCGTCTTTGACTGCGCGTTGGAAGAACCGGAGTCTCTGGCTGTCGGTCCATTGAGGCTTCGCGTCCTCTGATCGAGATAAGCCCTGTCAGTTCATATTGGGTGAGGTTTCGAGACAATCACCTATTAGCAGCATGGCATTATCCAAAAATATGCCGGTCGGGTTTCCTCGAGCGTCGCGCACGATTTCGCCCCCTTCGACTTTATCAGGAAGAGGACCCAACCGGCGTATAACTTCGTTCGAAACCTGTAGAACATCGTCGGACGCGATGGACACCCCGAATAGAGAGAAACTTACCCAATAAGCGTGCACATCAGTGCGAGCCAGCACAATGGGTTTGCCTACGAGCGCCGGATCTTGGTCGAAATCGTCGGCAGTGGGAAAAGAGCCTCCCCAGAGGGTTTGGTCCCATCCCTGGCCTTCAATCCATGCTCCTGGCTCGAGTGGAGTAGTCTGGATATAGGTCTTTATCTTGGTCCGGATTTCTGCAAAGATTATTTAGGACGAGCTGTAAAGGTCAAGTTGTCTGCTTGCCTTCAATGGATTGAGAGCCTCGAAGAGGAAGTTGCATTGCCCATCCCCATTGTAATACGTGCGCGTGTGCATCTAAGTGGAGAGCGTGTCATGGTGAGTTTTTTTACCACACAAAGAACCCACCCTGGAACCCCGGGTACACAGCCTGACCAGGCTGCAGGAAAATAAACCTGAGGCCACTTTTCCTGCTAATTTCTGGTGCTCCTATGACGGGACCAGTGGTCGCACGATCACCCCAGCGTCGACGGATGTCATCTACCGAACCGACGTCGGCGATGAATTTCCCATTGACGACAAGGCATTCTGATCTGAATATCCGGTTTTCGGTTATGACATTACTATTCGGTTACGCAGAGCGCACTTACCTTGGTGGTCCCTCGTTGACAGTCCAAACATTCTTTTCGCCGTGCGCACTACAGAGAGCGTAGGCCTCTGGTAGACCCTTCCCCTTTGAGCTTCTCAAGACCAGCATCAATAGCGCAATCGCAATGGCGGATATCATTGCTTGAATTCTCCCCCGGCCAACCGCAGATGCGCGCTGCCGACTACGAAAGCTCGCCAAGCGGAGTTGTTCTAGAGTTAGATCATCATTTCCAGGTTTATGAGGATCATCGGGCGGGGGTCCCTTGGATTCATGTCGACGAGCAGATTCGTCCATCTTGGTTTGTCGTCGACGGAGTTGAGCCGAGTGCATGTGGAAGGCGAGCCTTGGGTGGGGTCTTGTTTGGTGCTGTTGTGGTGCACGTCAGAATCTAGCCACTGCTTCTAGGCGGAACTCTATTCGACCTGATGCCCGAACAGACACATGTCTTGGCACACCGGCGCCTTCGTCTCTATTCTCCTCGCTCGGCATGAGGACGGAATACATAAACAACAATAGCCTCTCGTAGACCTCCCGCTCATCTACACTCCGCCATGTCGGCTTTGCCTCTGAAGATATAGGAGTCCGTCTTCAGGACCATCAGCCCTCGGCACCTAAACACCGCTCCTCTGCTTTCTAAAATCTGGCAATAAATAGCATTTTCTCACTTGTACTATGAGGTGTCTATTAGCTGTATCAAAAATCTTGAGCAACTAGAAACAAGGGTGGTGGCCAATGACTCACTCATCAGCCTCCGTCAGCACCTGTGCGGGCTAATTGTCTATCGAGGCCTGAAATGGCCTCATACGTGGGGTCGATATTCGCCCGACGCCCCTGAGTCAGAGTATTTTGCATACCTCAGCACCGCTCTCTCGAATTCCCCTAGCCTAGAGTACTTCGACTGGAGCCTTGGGTTTTTGCTAAACGAAAGTCTAGTGATAATGCTGTTGCGAACAAAGCGATCAAAGCCCCGAGCTTTCCATTATCCGTTGGACGATCCGAATGGGTGGTGGCAAAGTGCGTACCCAAGCCCCAGCATTCTGATCATCATAGGCTAACCTAGTCTAATTATAGATGGCTATAAGGAGTAGGTGCATTGCCTAGCTATATGATATAGCGCCAATCACCCAATAGGATATTCGACTTCAAGAACCTTCTTTATATCTCCTTGAAGACAAGTTGGTCGGGTAGGCTTTCCCTCTTCAAGGATGACCTGAAGTTTATGAGGCCAGTCACCTCCCAACCAAATTTCGATCAACTTGGAACGCAAAACCTGTGGTAATTGCATAGCCTGCTCTGTTATGGTGTTTGAGTTGATAAGCTAGTTCCGCGTGTGTTATACCTAGAATGTAAGAAGTACGTAAGCCCCAGTCACTCGCACTATTACACATTCAACTAAAAGATAGTAGAGAATACGAGCATAGTCATTGTAACGAGGAACATCTACCAGGTTATTTCGTATATACATTAGTACTTTGGTGAAATTTCGATGATAAAGTCCTTTCACAAAGTGTCTCGAGGTTCAAACTCACTCGTTTGACGCTTGAATATCGAACTGATAGGATTAGACTTTTTCTGCTAAATCCGCTGGCGCTCATAAACGCCTAAAGCGCCAACGGACCATCAATTTAAGAAACGTGATTGCGATCACAGCGTTTGGTCAGAATGATCGCTCACGAGAACTGGACTGGTTTGGCGACGTTGGCTCGGATCCGATCTATTCCCACTGGTGGCAACATTTCGGACAATTTGATACGAATTGACGATAGAACGTTCGTCGGCAGGCACACCAGTCTTGGCAATATCCTGACCACGCCACCACGCCTGTTTTTACCTACGCGGCCCGAGCTGTATAAAAGACACTGTTTTCTCAACGAGAGAGCGATTTCCGTACCCTCGAAATGACCCCTTTACCTCAAGAGATCTGGGGATTTGTCTTTAGCTACTTAAGTGTTCGACGCTTGGGTACGGTCTCCTTGGTTTCTCGAAACTGGCAGTCGATAGCCTTTCCTCACTTGCACGTTGTTGTATCGATTGGCTGCCTCGAACATCTCCAGCAACTGGCAGGAAGGTTTGGTGCCGATCATCCGCAACTCGATCTTCGCAAGCATATGCGGGGATTGGTTGTTTATGAAGGCCCCAGATGGGTCTGCAGAGGAGAAAACAATTCGCCTGACTCTAAGTTTCTGGAGCTTCTCACTTCGGTACTCTCAAACACCTCTAATCTCGAGTATTTTGGCTGGGAACTTGGATCTTTGCCACACAAAAGTCCGGTAATCAAGCTACTGCAAACCAAGTGTCCAAACCTCAGTGCTTTCCATTTTTCGTTGAGTGAGCCAGACGGGTTTTGGGAAGGCGAGTATTCGAGTTTATAAAGCATCAATTGTTATAAACTAAGTTGGTGTACAGACTCCTACAGAGAGCGAGTGAATTCTTGTTTACCTTTCACTGGATGCTAACCGTGCCGACAGGATTTTCGAGTTCAAAAATCTCCTCTACATCTCACTCAAGACGAGTTGCTTGCGTTAGTTTCCCCCCATCTCGAAAATTACCTAACAATTATAGAAAAATTCCTTTATACAGCTTTCGATTTCGATGAAGATCATGCCGAATCACTTGCAGCACTGGTTCGCGCCTGTCCTGATATTCGAAGTTTGGAACTCGATTTCGATGATATACACGACAGTGGCGGGGAATGGTCGGTAGGCGCGATGTGGGCTCCCTTAGAAGACATGACGTTCTCATCCCTACGTACGTTCCGTGCGACGGGGAAAGTCAACCCAGACTGGTATCAGTTCTTTGATTCGCCCAAGGAGAACCCTCTTCGAAGATTTTTCATGAGACACCCTCACTTGGAGACGATCGGCCTTGGTTGGCTGGAAGAGTCCGAGTACCAAAATCCTATTGTCCCCGAGGACATGGAGGGACTCTTTCCCGGCCTCGTTCATGCAGAGTTTCCTGCATTTTTATGGGTGCCTATTGCAGCGTCAAAACTTGCTGAACAAATTGCGTCCGTGACTTTGACCGACGAGTTCTTGTATGACTATACCAATGTCAGCTTCAACGACATTGCAAAATCAGCCAGGAGCATGCCCAAAGCTCGGAGGTTTAAGCTTAATCCGAGGCGATTTGGAGACGATGACATAGACGGGTTGGAGGATATGCTCCGCCGTATGCCCTTGCTCGAAACCCTGGAGATAGGACTTAAATTTGAGACAGTGTGTACCATGCCTGTTCTTCTCGCATATATTCTGACGTTTTCACACCTAGGATAAGATTGCTTCGCTGCTCTCTTCCACACCAAACCTTCGCAAGGCTGTGATCCATATTCCGCATACTGTGGATGAGTCTGAGCGATTGGATTATATATCTTCGATGGCAAAAATGTGTCCACGACTAGTATCTGTCGATGATGCGGAGGACGAAGACGATGTGATACATTGGGAGATAATCCGAACTCCAGCGGGAGATATCAAAGTAGCTGTTGAAGAGGATTGAGGGTTTCCTTCATGATTTAACATATATTCCCCGTCAAATGGCGGTCTGTATGCGGAGTAGTAGCATCGAAAAAAGATCAATGAGCAAGCTTTTGTCGACAGAAAGAGAGGCTGTATATCGGGTCAGATTTAAACGATGAAATGTGCGGTTTTATGGTTGCTGCTTAATGAGTTATGGATAGCATGGCGCCCGATCGACCAAGCTGACCCCGCTTGTTGGCGTACTAAAACTAGGGTTATTTAAGCCTCTTCTATCCGTGCGTGTTAGGTATCCTTTATTACTTGGGATATCCGGCCTCCTGTTCGCCCTTGAAAGCTATCATAATTTGGATATCAAGTCCAATGAGTCTGCATTCCGACAAGATTTAGGGTACTTATCGATCATCTCAAGGATTAATTCTCGAAATGGGCAGACACCCAAAGTGGCCATGGCTCAGACGAAGTACTGTATATTGGTCTCGTCGGGGTTCCAGGTGCCCCATCGTGGTGATACAGAGCCTCAACGCGTGACGAGGCCAAATGCTATCGACCAAGCAGGCGCGATGTCTTCATGTGGGCAAACTGGTCGAAGGGCACGAGCTGGATACAATAAAGCGAACCAATTGGGCCTTTATCACATCCAGATATAGTGCGGGGGTATTTCTAATTCTACCCCCGCATTCACGTGGAAATCCTGTCATCAAATGCGGCGCATTGACCGTGTGCTCGGAGTATATGCGCGCATGTCTTGGTATACCGCAGTATTTCGAATAGATTGACGCAACTGCATAGCACGCCACTAGTCAGTGTAGAATTGCATGGTCTTAAGAGCACTATTAGTCCCGCTAGACCGCGAGGGACGATTCGTTAGAGGCTTGGAAACGCACTGAGGAGTGAATGACTCGAGTAGGCTTCTTAGAATAGTCTGAATTGGGCCGCACAATGCACGTGTTAGGTGGCAAGAGGTTTTTTTACACGTCTGGACGAGGTATTCAGGTCCAAGTCTCTATAGGAGGGCTATAAAGACATACGCGTTGAGACTGGCTCCTGGTAGGTCTCCGCTGCTCACTTGTTTGAAATTTGGGAACGCGATGTCCGATAATCACGTGTCGTCGCGTTTCGGCGTCACACTCCACCCGTCACGTGGGGACCTGGAGAGTTCTGTGAGCTCCCCTCTCAAGCGCCAAGTCTCCTTGGAATTCGAGTCGACATCTGAACGAGCTAAACGAGGCCGTGAAATACAGACTCACGGCAACAACGCGTCTTACACTTCTATTGCTACCGTTCCCGAGACTGCCTTGGAGCCTGGACTTGAACTGGACCAACACACTCGCACGCCTCAAAACCGAAGCTTTAACAAGGAGCCTGTGACACCAATAGCCAATGCCCAGCCTCCGCCACCTGTCGTAACTCCTAGAGCTAGCGACCAGCAATCCCCCGTGACCTCTCCTACCACCCCGCCAAAACCGGTTTCGGAGGCGTCGGGTATCGCGTGTGGCGCGAGCATCACTCCCTACAGACTGTCTTCGTCCAGCACCGATCCTGGTAGCGTCGAGCCTCAAGATTCTGGTAGCCGACGACACCCCGACTCCCACGGAAACCCCGTTCGCAGTGGACGATCAACAAGAGCGGTCGAGTCGAACAGGGTGGCAAAAATCGGCCAAAAAGAGATGGAAGAACTTTTGAAGTACGAACTCTGTGGCCAGGTTTATCTGCACAACGGTTTTTTCAAAGAGTTTCTTCCTCAGGACCCGGTCATCCAGCAGAACGTACAAAGCGTGACCGAAATTCAGCTTGGGGCCAATGGACCGTCGCTTCTCGGATTCGCCGACGGACGCTGGACGATCAGCGAGCAAATAGCTTCTCAAACCAATGAGGCCGACATCTACGATCCGCTGGCTGAAATGCTAAACATAGTTGGGCGCGCGGCATACGACGTCTACCGAGACCTTAACCCCCGGGAACAATTCCGCCAAAGATACCATCCCTTTGTAGACTTTCACCGGCGCCGCCTGGAATGGGATACTCCTAGCGACACGAGCACTAGCCCCGATTTGGTGATGGCTCCTGAAACAGGAACGCACTGGGCTGATGTGGAGCTCATTATCGAGTGCAAGTCGAGCAGCGAGACGGGTCATCGCCATGAAGCATTCTTGCAGCTAACTCGATATGCCCGCGCCGTGTTTTCTCATCAAATCTATCGGCTTCGAGTATTTGGCTTTTCTCTCTGTGGTTCGATTGCTACTTTTGTGTGTTTCGACCGCTCGGGTTTACTGCACTCTCGCGATATCGATCTTTCCAAACCAGAAGATGCAGATTTGTTTATCAAACACATCATCACCCTTCTAACGCTTCCCCCTGAGAAGTTTGGATACGATACACGCTTCTCGTTCCGCAGAGCTCGAGTCGAAGGCCGGGATGTGACAGAAACTCTTTTCAAGTTTGGAGACCAGGACCCAAAGGTAGTGAGCGAGCTACTTTGCCATCGAAAGTGCTGCTGTGGTCGAGCGACTTGCGTATGCGCACTCGGGGACGATGTAATGAAGAGCATCTGGCGACCCGAAAACCGATCGGACGAAGGCGAAACCCTGGCGTTGTTCGAAGGGGTGTTTGGAGTGTGCCAAGTCAAGGACTTCAGCCACGACAGGTACAGTACTAAGCTGAAGCATCGCGAAGACCTTGCAGTTTCGCCGTTTGCGTCGTTTTTTAATCCCCGTGGAAAGTTCAAGGCCGTATCTGGTCCGCCCACTAGCTCGTTTTATAGCCAGAGCGGCAGCATATCACGCATGTCCACGGACCCGCGTCTCTCGGAGGCACCTGCAACATCTGGTCCCGAACCTGTCGTTTCGATCTCGCGGGGAGTCAGGATTAAGAGTGATATCCTTATGCCGCGAGGAATGTCGTTATTCGACGCTCAGAATCCACTGCATCTGCTTATGGCGATCCACGATGCACTACTGGGTATGTCTGGAGCACAACTACTATCTTTATTTGAGAACTGAGATCGTTCACTAGGTATTATGGCGTTTACCGAGGCTGGAAAGATACACTGCGATATTAGCGCATACAACTTGCTACTCGTCAACCCGAACACTCACTACAAAGATTCTAACTGGATGAATGCGCCGAAGATACAAACAAATCCGAGCAAATGGGATCGTAATAGTCTAGGAGCTAAGTGCTCAACCCACAATAGCTATCCTGCAATGTCTCCGGACACCGGGTAAGCAATATAGAACATTGAATGGGCGTTTGGGTTATTGATCGACTTGGTTAGCACGTGCCCCCGACTAAAGAGAGTAAAGGACCTGGGGCGTGGGCCACTCTGTGTGGTGCACGATACCGAGTTTATGATAAACGAAGATAGAAAGGGCGATGAATTGCACAGTGATCGAACGGTACGTTGGTTAGACTTGCTGTTATGTCAATACCACTAAACAAATGTGCTATTATAACAGGGTACCCCAGCCTTCATCTCGATTCAGTTGATAGAGAGTTACATGTCCAACTCTGTGGCTGGCCGAAGCTTTATTCATGACACCGAATCTTTATTTTGGGTCTTGATTTGGGTAGTTGCGCATCGCTCCCTTAGCACCAATCGTTGGGAAATCAGCTCGACTGCTGCGGAAATCATCCGGGAGCTATCAACACTTAACATGCCGAGCCTTTGTAGTAACAAACGAGGTATGATCGCCGATGGGCTACGACTAGTCGAAAGAATCCAGGAAATGAATACCGATTTCGCCGTTGCGTTGGCTGGTGTTATTGGAAACCTAGCCGACTTCTTTTATATCTACCTATACACTGGCCCACGGAAACCTAGTACCCGACCTCTCGCTGCTGGCTCTGGCTCGAAAAACAACCCTAAATCAGTTCTTAGCGCTGATGCCGTGCTGGAGATAAAGAAACAGATGCGTCAACAACCAAGCCAGTTACATCAGAGACGATATGATCTGCACACGCAGTATATCGCGGAGTCACGTACCCAGACGTTTAGCCGACTTTTTGACATCATTAATGAGCCAGCCGCCCAATTGACACAATGGTATAGCTTGCCTAAATTCTAGGAGTTTTCTCAGGATTGTCTGGATATTATCTGTATGTATCCGAACACGCAGTTGTTGGTTAATCTGTTTCGCGTTTCCACTCAACTTCTTTAAATGCCAAATATAAACAAGACGGTCACCTACTGACCGAAACAGTGAAACGCTTAGCCTGCTTACACAAGGCGCACGGTGTTACCATGGCTTCTTTGAACGCTGGGGGTTGGTCATACAATTTCATCTTGTTACCTGTTAAATCTCACAAAGGGTGTGTTGTCTTTCTGAGCTCTTGGGCACTCTAATCAAACACCGCGGGCTTCTTTGAACGCGCTGAATTAGGCCGCACGGTGCACGTGTTGGGTGGCAAGGGCTCATGAGTCATACGTAGGCACTTAGCTACAAGCTTCGAAAAGGTGAGTATAAAGGCATGAGCAAGTCACACCCACCTTTGAATCCGTGCGTTCCTGAGGCACCTGCAACATTCGGTACTGAGCCCGCCATCTCAATCTCACCTGGTGCCAAGGTTGGAATCAATATCTTATGCCACAAGGAACTTCGTTATTCGACGCTCAGAATCCATTACACTTGCTTGTGGCAATTCACGATGCACTACTAGGTGTGGCTGGGCCAACGGTATGATTTTTTGTGACAACTTATGTCTGTTTGTCAGGTATCATGGCATTTGCCGAGACCGGAAAGCTGCATTCCGAGATCAATGCATATAACCTACTACTCATTGATCCAAACACTTACTGTCACAAGCCGAACTTGAAGAACGCACCGAGAGTACAAGTAAATCCGATGAAATGGGGTTATGATGTTCCAGTAGATGGATGCCGAGTTCCCGAAAGCGACCTGCCGGTGTCCACGAGCACTAGGTGATTAGTATGTGATGTTCGACGGGTTTGAGTCGTTGATCAACTTGCACAGCACATTCCCTCAACTAGAGGGAATAGCCGAACTGGATCGTGGGCCGGCGTGCGTCATACACGATATCGAGTTCACGCTAAGCAAGGATCAGAGGAAAGACGAATTACACAGTGATCGAACGGTACGCCAAACCTTGTCATACGACAGGGGCTAAAATCTGAGTGAAAGACAACAGGGCATTCCAGCGTTCATGTCGATACAACTACTGGAAAGCTATATATGCAACGCCGCAGCCAGCCGATGCTTTATTCACGACGCCGAGTCCTTGCTCTGGGTCTTGATCTGGACAGTCGCACACTGTTCCGTAAGCCAGGAACGTTGGGAAATCACGCCTGCTGCCGAGCGTTTCATTCGCCAACTATCGAAACTTGATGTGGCCGCCCTTTGCGAACACAAGCGCGGCATGATCTCCGATGGGCCAAGGTTGGCCAAGAAGATACGCGAGCTGAAAACAGATTTCGCAATAGCTTTGAGTCCTGTTATCGGTCAACTGGCTGACTTCTTCTTCATATATCTATACTCCGCGCCGGACACACTCCCCCTTTTTTCCAGTAGCTCCAGTTTCAAGGACATACCCCAGTCGAGCTCCAACAGGAGCTCTATCTCCGATATGGAGAAAATAATTCTGGAGGAGTCATATCAAGAGTTAAGCCGGGCACATCAAGGAAGATACAACCTACACAAGCAATATATCAAGGAGTCACGTAGCCAGACGTTTAGCCGTATTTTTGATATCATCAGAAAACAGATTTTGGTACTGGAACAATGGTATAGGCTACCCGCATTATAGAGGTCCCCCTTGTCGTTTGCTTGATTTTGTGTTTGTAGATTCATTAGAAGTGCATGATAGCAGGTTTGCCTCTTCAACTGTGTCTTTCTATTTAGTCTAAATAGGACGAAACATAAACTAGGATTATCATGATTAAAGTTTCGCCTGGTAGTCAAAGGAGAGAGAAAGCTCTGGGCAGCTTGCAAAATTCGCATGGATCCTAGCAGGTTTACGCCAAGCCAGAGGGGGCTACCAAGTTCTATGTGATTCCTTATTGCGTCCAACATACGCCGGCATAAGATGTAACGATACAGTGAAGAAGTGCCATTCGTTCTAGACCAATACCTATACGAGAACGTCGTGATTGCACGCACAGAACGGCCATGTGTTCAGAAGATACAGCATGTACGCATGCCTTGATGAAGTGTAGTAAATGAAGGAAATTGAGGTGACAGTATGGTATGCCATTCATAGCTACAAGGTTTCACGAGCGTGCCGAGAGCATTGTCAAAAGTGGGCTATGAAAAGCTCGTACCCCGCGGATCCTTGGCCAAAAGCCGATTCACTAGTTAGAGCGAGTTAGAGCCCTGTGGCTAGTTGTGTGCATCCGAAAACACAGTTATCGGTTTATCTACCCTGAGTTTCTAGTAACTTTAAATGATATTGAAGATTGTACGAGGCATCTGATATATAAACGTGTAAAGGTTGGACATGTGTGTGGCTAATCCTTACCGCACCCAACTCTGCAGGCTCCGTCCTAGTGTTTCATTATGGTTGAGAAGACTTTTGTATTCCTCGAGTGATTTTCCCATTTGCCTTCATCAGGAAAACGAGCCAGTGCTCGCGAGCGCGCCGAGCTGGCTGAGGGTCCCAAAATGTGGAGCTTTGAACATGTTTAGGTACGTGGCTGTACACCGAGATTCCACGACCAAGCGAGGCAACGACCGTGGTTCGGGTGGCCGGGGGCGAATCACCGAGCTCTCCGACATGAGCTCGTCAGCCAATTGATTTGTGTTTCTGGTCTTCCATCTCGCCATCATTTAAATTCTGGAAGCTACCATCTATTTTTCTCGACTCGCGATAAAATCCCAATGGAGTCATCTCCCTCTGCTCTTGCATCTATCTTTGACCTTGCCCTCTCTCGACGCCAGGATTTGCGCGTGGCTCCAACCATCGCAGATGCGTTGTCTATTCAGGCAGCACTAGAGGCGTTACCCAAATCACTTCCGACAAACGGGCTCGGGACAGAAGAGACAGTTAGGTTTGTGAGGGAAAAGATTGCCCCAGGATTTGCTGCTGGGCACAATGGATCAAGGTATGTGCTTTGTTTTATCGGTCGTGGCAGAGCTTCTCATGACGAAAACCGAAGGTACTTTGGATTTGTTATTGGGGGCACTCTTCCGGCTGCAGAGGTACTCGTTCATGTTTCATTCATTTGCTCATTCCTGTTGTGGATGACGTTACCCCTCTTAAGGCTGGAGATTTTCTTACAACAATCTATGACCTCAATTGCATGACCAATCTTGCTGTAGGCGATCCCCCGTTTGTAGGCTTCCAGTTTGTTAACTGATCGACGCGTCCGCGATTTGTTTAGGATCAATCTATCAACGGTCCACTTGAAGACCGTACGCTTGAAATGGTGCTCGATCTACTTGACCTTCCACGCGATCGATTTACGGTTCGGACTTTAACGAGCGGCGCCACCGCGAGTAATGTTCTCGGCCTGGGTAATCTAAGACCTCCCTTCTTGCTTCTTCTCTAACGATCGTTGTAGCATGTGGACGAGATTTTGCTGTCCGAACGGCCCTATCAGATCCAAACTATTCTGTTGCTGAAGATGGCTTTGGCGGCATCACTGTTCAAGTCCTTTGCGACCGTCCACACGCATCTACTGTCAAGGCTGCCGGAATCGTTGGGATTGGACGAGCCAACGTAGTTGATCTGGGAAATGACAGTGGAGAGATGGACGTGCAAAAGCTGGAGACACGGCTGAAAGAGATTGAATCCGAAAGAACTGGCAATGACGGCAAGGGAAAGAGTGGCGTATTTGTGGTTTTGAGTCACGGGGAGGTCAATACGGTTAGTATAAAAACTCCAGCGACGTCAATCAAACTACAAGACGGTCTCTATGTAGGGCGAGTTTACCTCGAACGTCAAAGCAGTACGGGAACTATGCGACAGGTATAACGTTTGGCTTCATATTGACGCGGGTTTGGCCTCTTCCTTTTTATCTATTGTTGATGGCTGAGATATCGGTCCGTCCAGCCTTTGGTGCATTTGCACGAATCGTGCCCGACCTCGCATTTATGGGCGAACATCTAGAGCTTGCGGATAGTGTCACTGCAGATGGTCAGTACACCTCTGTTACCCTATGCTTCATATACCCAATTAATATATCATAGGCCACAAATGGTTGAATGTTCCATACGATTGCGGTCTCTTCTTTTCCCGCTCCCTCTCGCTCCAACAATCGATATTCGGGCCTTCTACACGCGTTCCTCCACCGGCTTATCTAGTTCCTCCCCCTCCTCCAGCGGATCAGACACCCGAGCTAGCAGCAGCTCGAGGTGTCCCGGCACCACTCAACCTAGGGATTGAAAATTCTCGAAGGTTTAGGGCGCTACCTCTGTTTTGCGCACTTGTATCGCTGGGAAAACAAGGATACTCGGAGCTCGTTGCCCGCAATGTCGGATTTGCAAGACGTGTTGGAGAATGGATGCATACAGGGCCTGGATCGAAGTGGTATGAAGTCCTGAATGCAAATACCGGTCTTGTTCCAGGCAAGGTCGATCTGAACGTTGTGCTTTTCCGGCCAAAAGCCGGATGTGGGATACCAGGGTTCGAAGGGCCGACTGGGGGAGTCAAATTGGTCAAGGCGATCAACGAAACGCGCAGGATGTATGTATCGCCTGGAGTTGGAGGAGCTGTGAGATTAGCTGTGTCAAATTGGGCGACAGGATTCAACGACGGAGATGAAGACTTCAAAGTTGTTGTGGAAGTCCTAGAAGCGGTCATGCGTCCGGAAACGCTGTAGCTTTTTACCTCTTGGTCCTATCATTACAAGTCAATACAACTGTAGTGAGTAGCTGAGGTGGTATAAAGTAGTTAAAGTCACTGAAGTAACCATTGGTCAGACCTCCCGTTTAGGTGTTAGTGTTATTCCAGTCTGTAGAACGCCACTCCATATACAAACAGGGGTTGAGATATCTTGAATTTCAGCCGAAGAATGTTATTTATGCACGTATACTCTTGTGTTCCAATTCCGTGACCCCAAGCTCCCGCACATTAGTGTTTCGCCATTAATCCTAATTCGGATGTCAGACTCGCAGGGTGGAAAAGCAAAACGCGCATGAGTTCCTGTACTCCGTGATATCGGTTCGTGCTAAAGCCGAACTCTAAGCGTTGAGCGTTGACTTGATGGTATACTATGACTCGTGCTATATGGCTTATACTTCCCACTCGAACTAGTCATTCTTAGTACCTCAGTCAAAAGGTTAGACGTCTCGAGTCACTCTACATGAGTCTTGGTGCTTTAGCGCTGGATATCACACCATGATCTGTCCAACCAGGCTGGAATTCGAGGCGAGTCGCACAGACTGGTTCGTACCCCGGGCCCGTATGCGCATACACGTCTCATACTTACCGCCACAATAACAAGTTTTCTGGGTCTATCTGGGAGTGCATTACTGTTCGGTACTACTATCCGAGCGTCCGTTCGAACCGCTTTGTGACGGAAAATATAGGGTTCGAGATCGAGAACGTAGTACCGCCAAAACGCGCAACACAAGGACTGGATACCTTGAACTGCTTTGGTTTCAGGCAAAGCAGTTCGGTCAAGGTCTAGCTCATTACATAATCGAATGTTCGCATATGCAATTATTTATCTTCTACAAAATGGGGATGCTATGTGTTTGTTCTGATCATAAGTACCAGCGATGAGTCACCATGACATTTGGGTCCGAATAATATTGATTATCTTGGTCGGGCACATCGTTCATCCCGAAGACTGGAGGCCAAATAAATCAAAGAAACTTGGTTCCTGCCTCATGGCTTTCTGCCCACGAGTCAGGACATTTGTTTTGGGACGAGAACTAATTGATAACCCAATGCTTGCTGATCCCGGTCGGGCCCAGCCGGTTTGAAACTTGTTATTCGACTGTATGCAGACGCATTTTCCCCTTGACCCAAGTCGGTTTACACCAGATTTATGTACAACTAGGAAAAAAAGTGTTGACCCTGTTGAAAAGGCTAAAGCCAAACATCTCGGCACGATCCCCGACGATTCGAGATCGGGCACGCTCACGCACATCGCGAGGTCCAGATCGAGCTTATCGATCTCCTGTTTCTCACGTGTTGCGCATGGTGATTGGCTTCCGGCCTGGGCTGTCCTCGAATGGGGAGCGTGGCTTGCGTTTTCAGCACCTGAGACACTGCTATGACGTGTCGATTGACGTCGACGATGTTCTCATAGCGATCGTCGTTGGTTAATTAACAAAACTTGGATGTACGGAGAGCAGGTCATCCATCGATTTTTTTTTCGTATGGATGTTCTCGAGGGGGTTCTCGCTCGGATCTTGGGATTCGGGGGTGATGGGGTATGATTGGACGGATGTGACTCGGGCTGGCGCCTGTGCGAGGGATGTACTGCGGGCTTCGAGGCTGACGCGTGTCTGGGCGCATATAGTATGGGATGGTCGAGCATGTGCAAGTAAAAAGAATGGGGCGGTGGAGGGACGTTGCTACAGATAGGAAACGGCAGGCTGGATGTACGAGTCAGTACTGTGCCCGGCCGCAACGCGGACGACAGATTGGCGAGGATAGAGAGAGAGCAATGCGCAGTGATTGGCACGATGGATACATAATAGCATGGAGTGGGACAAGACGACGAGCGCACCCCCCGGTGGCTACTCACGTGACCGAGCGGATAACCGGACGAGCGGCGAGATTGGATCCGCAGCCTCTTGAGTTGGACGACGACGACGAGCCCAAGGCCATCGTCGAAGACCATCTGACTGTCGACGAAGCTAGTCGGCCAGCGCCGAGTGATCTGCGCATCTGTGTTTCTGCTTTCCCCTCTGTTGCGACGCCTTTGCTGGTCTGTCTGCCACCCCTGCTGACGTCGCCCGTGCCCCTGTCGGCGACACCCGCACCTGCGTCTCCGTCACTCGTTCACCCTCTCACGACCAGCCCACGACCCTCGCCGAATACCCATCGGCCGATCGCACATCCGCAGCGGACGCCCGTCGCCCTCGTCCCTGCTACCCCCGCCCGCGCCCGAGGACTCATTGCACGCAGAGTCTTCGCGCCCGAGCACTCCAGTACTCGCATGCCTGCTGCTCCATCTTATGCCCCTCGGGGCCAGCACACCCGCAATCCAAGTACGTCCAGAAAATAATTTCAGAAAATGCTTGCTAATTTTTTTCGACTGATCTTATCGCAGACCGCCAGCGCCCGCAACGCGTCCAGCTCTTCCGCAACGACAACTGGCCGCCCCGCCCGCCTGCGCTTGATCTGCCCGTGCCGTCGTTCTTGACGCCGCAGAGCCCAGGCTCGGACACGTCGCTTTTGCGCGCGCTCCCCACGCCCTCTTTCGTCTCTCCCGCCGACTTCACACAGGCGGCTATGGAAGTTGAGCGCACGGTCGAGACCAGCAACCAAACCAAGACTGCCCCGCCCCCAGTCCCGACCAAGGCTGTCATTGCCGCCAGCGCCGTCCCGCTCGCCGACTGGTTTGCTGACGTTGTCTGGGCCATCTATCTCGGCCGCAACAGCACCGTCGGCACGATGGGCGGCAACGCCGGCCTCGCAGGCGCTGACAAGGCCCCTCAAGCCCTCTCGGCCTTTGTCCACGCGGTATTGTCTCAAACTTTGGCCAGCCCCCAGTGCGCCGCGCTCGGTCTCTACTACCTCGTCCGTCTGCCCGTCAACTTGAGCAGCGTTAGCAACTTGCGGATGGGCGGTGCGCTATGGAGCGTCGGGCCCGATGCCGAAGGCCACACATGTTACGCGAGTGTGCCCGATCGTGAGCGTGCTGCGCGCGCCGCGTTCGTGGCTGAACTTTATGGCCCAGGTGTGGGGCCTGGTCCGGAAGATGTCCCCTATCGGCTTGCGGTGTTGGCGCTCATGCTGGGCAACAAGTGGTTGGATGATCATACTTTTACGAACAAGACTTGGTGCGTAATTTTTCACGTGAATTTTTTACGTTTAATGACAAATATTCCATTAATTCCCCCTCTACGTCAAAACTTTCGCCACGTCATGGTTGCCACTATATGTTTCCCACAATCGTCTGTATTTGTCTCACGAATGCTCGGTGGCCGACTCGTCTCTGTCTCTGCCGGTCGTCAACTTCCGTCACTATCTTTGGGCACGTGTCCGCGCCACCGGCTTCCATTCCTTCTCCTCTCCCCGCGCCACCCGCTTCCACCGCCTCGCTGCTTTTCGTAATTGCTGCCCGCTTCACTCATGTAGGCACGAAGTAACGCACCTCCCGCTCGCCCGCCTCACTGCTCTTGAACATCGCGCGCTCGAGTGTTTCAACCATGCACTCGGCGTGCCAAATGCCGACTGGCGCTCCTGGCTCGGCGTTCTCCGAGATGAGGCCGCCCATGCCAACGAGTCGGTGAGCGTGCTCGCAGTCGAGGCCATGGACCGACTAGAGCGTGAGTTGGATGCATTGGTATTTGGTGTCGGGAGCGGAGCCGAGAAGAAGGACGACAAAGGGGTTATCGGCGATCGGCGCCAGAGTCCGCGCACACTGGCGCAGGAGATGGAGCTCGATGTGGATGAGCTAGAGATGGAGCAGGTCGAGATTGATATCGATCTTGATGATGGCGGACCCGTGCCTGAAGAGTTGCGCAGGCCGGTCAAGATGCGGCTTGGAGGTGCAGGCGCATGGGAGGGAGCTGTTGAGCGTGTGGACGAGTGGGAAAAGGCGGTCAAGAGTGACAAGGTCGACAAGTTCCGTGAGCATTGGCTTGCTGGCCTGTTGGAAGACGACGAAGACGGCTGGCTCCAGTGGGACCGTGCGCGTGATCCGCCAGTCGAGCGAGTCAACGCCGGGACCCGGGGCGGTTACGAGGCCGTTCAACGTCCGGGAGCTGGCTGGGAGTCGTACGAATTGCGGCAGCTCGAGAAGACTGGAAAGGAGGTTCAGCATCCGGGGAAGAAGCAGTTGTTTGCCGATGAGGAGGAAGTTCGGGTCAAGGGCAAGAAGGAGTTGTTCGCAGTTGGGACCGAGTATCGTGGTGCCAAGGCTCCGGGGACCAAACACGTGCCGAGGGTCGAGTTGTACGATGCGCAGCTCCAAGACGTGCGCGCCAACCACTACACGTATGACTATCCTGCCAAGGGCGCGTATTACGAGATGTACGAGTCCGTTCCGCGCGATGCGATGGGCTACGACTCTGGATTGGCCTATGCACACGGGTACGAATACCCTGGATACGAGTACGCCGGGCACTGTTATGGCGCCTCGTTTGTCCCGCGTCAAGTTCCGGTTCCGGTTTGGGTTCCCCAGCAACAGCAGCACAGGGGGTCGACGGGGTGTATCTTGAGTTAGATGGAGCGTTATGTGCAGGTTCGTGCACTCGTTTTTGTCATCAGATCGGGGTACTGATCTTCACGATAGATGTTTTTGTGATGATTGGATGACGAATTTGTGTTGCGGTTCTGGCGACACCCAAGGATATCCCTTCTCCGCGTTTCGGACCGACTATTCGACAATATACGGTTGTCTGGTTCGCATAACACACAACTACCTATTTTTCGACTCGGATTTAATTTAGATCATCTGTCCCTCGCCTCGTCGCGTCTCCAAAAGGCCCTACATATATGGACCTTTTGTTCCATCATCCTCCTGTCGGCCATAATTATCTATGCCCTGCTCTGTTTTTTACTCTGCTCTGTATAGACCGACGACCTTCCTTGACGCACGGACGATCTACCCTCCCTTTTGTTCTGCTGTTCTTTTTGCTCCCCGTATTTTTCCTAGCCTGTCGGCGCGCGGCGGGTTTCGTAATATTGACGGAGTGTTGTGTGTGTGTACATACTCGTTTTCGGCCCGTCGCTCTTTGACACCCCGCCCACCCCCATCCATCCCAGAATGGTTTTTGTCTCCACTGTTTTTGGTTTGATTTGCTTTCTCGCTGTTGATCTGACCTTCGGGTTGGGTTGATGGCTACATCCATTTAACGTAACGTCTTTTTACGTACTTATGCATGTGCCTTGCTTCTTTGTTGTCTCGCGTCTCTCGGACTGTGTGGATTAGATCTCTATCGGACGTGGTGTGTTATGGAGATCCGTATCTGCTCGTTCGGGTGACTCGCTACTCTTTTGGGCAGTGCACGTGTGTGATTCGGTGATTCGGAATACTTGCCGTTCGTTGGCTGCAGACTGGTTCTCATTTTTTTTCTCTGCTTCGAGGCGGAGGGTGTTGTTTGCATTTTCGTGCTAATGATATTATTCGTTGAGGCGGGATTTGCGTTGCGTGATCTATTATATGAACGGCCAGGTCAAGCACTCTGCAATACCGAAACTATTATGGGGCCTTTGACCTTCCATTGAGTAGTCCCCAGCGAGTGAGAGCTTGTTTCGCGCCTGGACAACGGCGATAATTAATTAAAATCTATCTAATCTTCTCAGTTCGTAATCACGTGTCCGATCGGTTACGTTTACTCAACCATCTCTAGACTTGCTTCGGCTATTTAGCTATACACCATGGTACAATTCTATACATCTACGGGTAACCATCGCTTCTTTTACAGCCTAGTTCTCATTTCACTAAATTGCTGTATCTACAGCGGTCAACCCTCCCGCGGTTATTTATATGGGAAAGGACAAGGAAGAAAGTAAGTTATGGAAACCTACAATCCGAATCTCTCATGTACCAAACTAAATCAGTAACTCGCTAGATGAGGATCTCATTCGATACGGATGGCCTCAGGATGTGTGGTTCCACGTGGACAAAGTGAGCATAAAACCCCAGCCAGAATCATTCGCCCATCGTTTATGGGTTCAACAGCTATCGTCTGCGCACGTGTACCTCCGTCTCCCTCCAACAATTGAATCGTGGGAGAAGATACCGCAAGAGCTACTCGTGGACTGTGCACAGTTGGTGAAGGTATGGTTTAGGCGCTGGTCCATGGAGAGATATGGCTGGAACTTATTGATGATCAATAGGCGAACTCAATTGAGGGTGCGTTATATATTGAGTTCACGTGGTACTATCTATTAACACTACGAGATGCGGGTAGGCAACAAGAAAGATAACTTGACCATCATATACACACCATGGGACAACTTGAAAGTAGGTTACATGCCTCTGCTTTGCCTCTCAAGTCGCTTAACGAATAATCACAGAAAACGGGTGATATGGCTGTCGGCCAAGTCTCTTTCCATCGTAACGACCGAGTAAGCCCCTTCATCCTCCCAGCGAACCATTACCCCGAAAACCGAATGAGTTGACATAGGTTAAACGAGGTAATTTACCAGCTTATCGGCTATGGGACTGGTGGCTGACGTTCTCCGCTAGTACACGTATCCGAGAGGGTGAACGCGATCGTGAATCGATTAAATAAGACCAAGGTCGTACGTGATGTGGATCATGAACAGGAACGGGTCGATCGAATTAAAGCCGAGTCCGCCAAGCGCAAGGCCGCAGCTATAGAAAAGGTGAGTGATCGTTTGTGGGGACATAATATACAGTTATTGAGTCAACCGACGCTGTATTAGAAAAAAGCCGATGCGGAACAGGCGAAACAGCGCGAAGCTGAGAAGGAGGCCCGCTCATACGATAACCTATTTACTGGAGTAGAAGATGAGGACGAGGACGAAGATGGTTCCAAAGAGAAGAAGAAAGGTATTGCGTTGGAAGACGATTTTATGTAAGGTATAACCCGTGTAGATTAACATATTTTCGTCTACCACTATCAAGCATGGAACCGCACATAAACCAAACATAATGCGTGATGTTTAGACGTGTCAACACATGCGGCTCGGCCAAAGAGGGGAGGATCGAACAATCTCAACTCATATGCATAACACGTACTTTAACTCACGAGTCACACTCGTTGTCCTAACAAACGTTTTACTCGGCACGTGCCGCGGGATGAAACTTAATCAAGCCGATTGAGCCCGGGGGCATTAGGTTGTCATCCAACCATCTTCGCACTAATCTCAGCGGGAAGATTCGATACTTTCTAAGCTATATATTTCAACTTTCCCCACGAAAATCTCGTAATTGGCCCATCTCAGTTGTCAGCCACGCAATCCCCTCATCCCATCCCCATGCGGTTCCCATTTTGGGTAATATTTTTTCCTGGTTTGTATGACGACTCTGATGTTTGACGCGTGGTCTTCGGCTCATCTGTGACGCGAATATACTACCCATTTCATCAAATCTTGGCGTACTAGCCCCTGGTTCCGCTTGGGCCTCACTAAGCAACGGCATTTCCGTTGCGCAAGCAACTGCTAATGCGGGCCGGTTATTTCTCCGCATACATGGGGGGAGTAGTATATAAAGGAGCACTCATGTCCTCGTATGGTGCAACCAAGTCGTCCTCAGATATCTCATCACTTTCACTTTCTCTACATTCATTTCTATAAGATGCGCTTTACTCCTGCTATTTTCATCTCCATCTTGGTGGCCTCGCCCGGAGCGTTAGGCCAACTCAATACCAAGATGAAGGCCAAGGGTGAGCACACGGATGCCCGACAAGCTTACTTCCTGAGCCTAAGCTGATTCTGTACAGGCAAGCTGTATTTTGGTACCATAGGAGACTCGGCTCTCTTGGCTAACTCGCGAAACGCTGCCGTTATCAAGTCCGATTTTGGAGCCTTGACGCCAGAGAACAGTGCGAGTGAGTAGTGCACCCGTCGAAACTGTCAATAGGTAGCTGAAACATATCTGTCAAGAATGGGATGCTATCGAACCTTCTCGCGGAAACTTCAAGTTTGGGGGATTTGATACTCTCGTCAATTTTGCTCAAAGTAACGGGAAACTTGTCCGAGGTCACACCTGTGAGTAACCTTTATCAAAGTACTGGCACTTCGAATGCTCACACCGTGCCTTTTCTTAACTAGTTGTTTGGCACTCGCAGCTTCCTTCATGGGTATCAAGCATCCCTGATGGCAATACTTTGACTTCTGTCATTCAGAACCACGTTACCACTATCGCCACGCGCTATCGTGGTAAAATCTATGCCTGGGACGTCGTCAACGAGATCTTTAATGAAGATGGTTCGCTCCGTAACTCGGTGTTTTCACAACGTCTCGGCGAAAGTAAGCTCCAATAGGTTTGATTTCTGGGCTTGATTTCTGATCTGGTTCCCATTCTAGACTTTGTAGGTGTTGCGTTCAAGGCCGCACGCGCTGCAGATAGGTACGTGGAATAAACTCGCCTATGTATAGTTAGCTCACTAGATTGAGCACAGCAAAGCAAAGCTTTATATCAACGTACGTACCTTCTTTCATGAAGTGGCTATTCTAGTTGACGTTCCCTGTGCAGGATTTCAATCTTGACTCGGTCAACCCTAAACTCAATGGTCTCGTCAACTTGGTCAACCGACAGAAATTGGCTGGTACTCCGATCGACGGTGTTGGCACCCAGACCCATTTGTCGGTGAGTTGCACTCTATAGACATCTAATACGGGGTGGCTGTACTGAAGAAAAACATAGGCGGGCGGCTCGAAAGGCGTCCAGGCCGCACTCCAGAAGATGGCCTCGACTGGGTGTGAAGTTGCCATTACTGAGCTCGACATTGCTGGTGCACCTAGTACGCCTTTGACTACTGAGAATTTTTGAAACTGATGGCTAACGTAACTCGAATTCAGCCACGGATTATGTTACAGTCGTCAAGGCATGCTTGAACACCCCTAAATGTGTCGGCATCACTGTGAGTAATATTCTGAAGTAGATGAATCCTTCGTATGCTTACATCATAGGCATAGGTCTGGGGCGTTTCTGACAAGGACTCATGGCGCACTGGAAGCAATCCACTCTTGTTCGACTCGAACTTCCAGAAGAAGGCCGCATACAATGCCGTGATTTCTGCTATGGCTTAGGCGCCCAATCGGCCCACGGTAGAAATTGGACGAAAGGCATTACTTTGTTCAAGTCGAGGAATCAGGATACCACTTCATGTTATGGGACGCATCTGCACTTGACGTGCTGATGTCGGAAATCGTACCAGAGAGCCGAGCTCAAATGGGCGATTTGTCGGAACACATTCTTTTGTAGATCTTATTACACAATACAATATCGATACAAACGATGGGATAGCGATAGCGAGTTGTGTCACGGCAAAAAAAGAAAATTGTCTATGGGCCTAGATTGGGGTTTGGATTGACATTCCAACCAACTCCCGTTCCCAAGTAGTTGAAATTCTTCCACCAATCATTCAGTCCATTCATAACCGAGATCCTAACGCGACTTGAGTATCATATTGTGTCGAAGACTAGTTATGGCGTACCATTGGCGATCCATTCCTTCAATAGGTGGTATGAGCTCTGGTACCTGCATAACGTCCATAGGCTGAGATATAGACATAAAGTTTGAATTGTCAACCATCTAAGGAGCTGTCAATATAACTCGAGTCGGGGTCGGTTTTAGGTTGCTGAGCCTACCTCTGGTCGTGCTCCCATGTTGGAAGCAGTCACGGATGTCGCGCCCTGATGATAACGGAGGATAAGACACCAATCATAATTAAGGCATTATCCAGGAACTCACAGATACACGTTGAGTACCTGCGTTTCGAACGAGATGATCAAAGAATTGAACAAAGTATGATGGCGTATCTCCCTGGTGTTGGGCCAAAGTTCCGCATGACGTTGATACCCTCTTGAGAGTATCGACAATCTCCTGATATAACTCTCCATCAACGTACGGGAGTTGCTAAAAAAAAGGACCCGTTAAACCGACCCGGGAAAGTTCGAGCTAGATGAAATATACGCACTTTGAATAACCAAACTCCAGCATAAGCGGTAGTAATCGCTATCTGGTCTTGACAATATGTGATATATCGGTGGGGTGTCATCTCGGTAATGACATGGTGTAATATGTCCATAGCGCATTTGATGCACTCCAGAGAGTGAGTCCGAGCAGAACTCAACTGTGGTTGGATCAGGCCGAGTAATCGTAGCTCGGACACAATGAGCTTGAGATTAAGAGAAGCAAACTTGAGCAGAGCCTTGGACACTGGAGCGAGATTGGCTCCATCTACACGCCATGTCGTCAGCATTACGACCGACCACCTAAAAATAGTATCCAGACCAACCGTTGTCAACTACCCAACGTTGAACGCGTTCGTCCATCAAATGGGCAACGTGCCTCATCAATGGCTCAAAGGCCGATTTATTCGAAACGTTCATGGACGAAAACAGGGAGTGGCAGAGAATCCGAACACCTCCGAGAGCCGCAGACGCAACAAGCATCATGTCAGCATCTAGCGTTCAGTTAACAACGGATGCTCCAGGTTTGCCTTTTTACGCACTGCATGGAAACTGATGGCAATTTAGCAAAAAACGAAAGGGTCGACTTGATATAGCTACCTGTGGGTGATCTGACAGCCAATCATAAGCATCCTGGAGTCGGAAATCAGGTATCATTTGGGGTTTGCTTCTCTGCATACTGCAGTCAAAGTCAGCCTTGAGTGAATTAAACTAAGAGAGGCCTTACGCGGTTGTCAAATCGTAGCCTTGAAGCCATGATTAATTGTTAATTCAGGTAGCGAAAGAGAGAAACGCAATACTGACAAACCAACTCTAACAGAAGTCAGTTTCTCTAATTATTTGGGTAAAACGACTCAACTCACGGAGCCATGTTCTTTCTCTGTTCTTTTGACCAGAATAAACAATGATTAGCAACTAGGAAAGGGCGTTTGAATGAACTCTTACCAGCTGTTCTCTGGCGAGCTGCTCGATCGCGGGTAAAGGTTTTTCCCGTCGCTCATGTAGATTCAACTCGTAAGCCATACGGATTGCCAGGCCAACTTTTCGCCAGCTACTCGAGTCTGTCGGGTCCTTCCAAAACGTTAAAAGTGACAGCGCCTGAACGTATTCGATACTGCACACTCCGTCCGCCAGAGCACGACCAAGGAGGGTTTGTCCAAGTGCATTACATTTATCCCAAGCACGAGGACGCACGAAGCGGCAAGCGACACATAAGATAGCCGTGAACAAAACACTAGAACGAGACCGAACGTATGATGGCGAGTGCAGAGCTGGGTCCAGGAGAGCGATGATGGGGTTGAGCGATTCATGATAACTATGTGACTAGATCATTAAAGTATCTACCCAGCAAGTGAAACGAGCTCACAAATTAAACAAAACGCGAACCGCGTCTGGGGGGATAATGCCAGCAGTCACCGGATCATCGTAATTGTCAGTCGAATTAGGTTCATGTGTTGAAGATTGTCCAGGCGCGCCGCTTACAGGGGAAGCTGGGCGTGAGTCGGTAAGAATGTTGGCCAGAGAATACGCATTAGTGCTGGTATTTGGCGGATGCGGCTCTTTTATCCCCCCGAGCAGCTTGAGACTCCGGTCTGGATCTAGCCCCGCGCTCGTTCCAGTTCCAGACCCGGATGTGGAACTAGAGGCGGCGTTGGCGCCCATATCAAGAATTGGATACGTGAGCGCAGGCTCGACACGCTGGAGGTGAAAATGCGGGGATTCTAGATCCATAATTTATAAACAGTTTCCAAGCAGTGGGATTGAAAGGGAACGCACCTCGATTGTGGAAGTCGGTGTGAGAAGACATGGTATAAGGAGAGACTGGTGGGCCTCTGGCGGGGGAATATTCGTGGTCAAACCTAGCTTCACCATAGCGCTCAGCTGAATTGACGTAAGACGACGCCTGCGAGGTTGATACATTCGGAGAAGGCATCTGTGCGTAGGAAGACGAAGTCGAGGGAGTATTCTGTTGCAAGAGAATCTCGGACGGGCCGTCCCCAGCGTACGGATGCCTGTGTTAATTGAGATCAGATCCAGTTTGACGACTGTATTAGCGGCGCTCCGATAGCGAAAAACAACTGACGCGTGGCGTGGCTTTCTCCCGCGCTTTTTCTCGCGGTAAATACAGTCGAGTGAAAGCCGGGTACAGCGCGTACATGGCCCATCCAGCGAAGGATGTTGGTTTTCGCATTTAACCTTGATTGATCGGCACTCTGTACAACTAAACAACATAGATATATAAATGCGGACCAAACAACCACACCAAGTCACCTACGCCCGGCCCCGTATTTTCGGCGAGTCATGCTCTCTCCCAAGCTCGTCGGCGCTGTCAGATCGCGAGTGTTTAGTCGATGTCATCGTTGTTAGGTCGTGAATATACTAAGTTCAGCCTCTCAATCATTTCCAATCAGACAAGGTGTGTCACGTGATATTTTAAACATGTCTTGGTCATTTACACTTCCGTTTCAGGAAATGATACACATCAAGCCCACCAAGTATACCAAACCAATGGCCCAAGATACGGCTATAGTAGAGAAGTATTTGATTAAGGTATCCATTATATGCATTCAAAACCCGCACCAACGAATATTTCAGTGCTTAAATTTGGTTTATTCCTTCGCAGACTTCATACATTCTCTCCCAATACGCTAGTAGGTATCTTTTCCATTTTCTCCAATAATTCAGTTGCTGATGGCCGCTTCAAAGGTTCAAAGGCCCAACAGTCCTGCATTAGGCTCCAAACCGTTGCTCGTACCATCCCGTCGAGGTTGACCTCGTTGGGAGTAGCGGGAGGATCACCCTTTACCATACGATTCAAAACTCCTACGTAGCTAATGCTGATATAGGGGGGTGTATCCATTAAAATCTGAATAAGATCAAGGTCAACGCATGACTGGCTAGACAACGCGTATATGGCTTACCTCTAGAGAGACACATCCAAACGCCCATATATCCGACTTGGGTGTTACTTTCCCCCCTACGAAGCGCTCTGGGGCATCCCAAGGAAATGTCCCGCTCTCAACTTCGGCAAGTCCCTGGCACTTGCACTCGATGAGCGAGGAGCCGAAATCGGATATCTTTGCCCTCTCGCCGTTGTTCTCTATGAGTATATTGGCCTGGTGCGGAGCATCAGTTCAAGTCAAAGGCTATTGTGCTGCTCATATACCCCTTTAAGATCACCGTGAACGATAGACTTTCCATGGATATGTACTATTCCTTTCAGAACATCCTTGAGCTTCAATAACCGGATCAGTACTTCGTGGCCTGCGACTAGACAAGTAGAATTACCAAATGAACCCGTTGAAGGTCCGGTATGTCGTTCTTCTCCAGAAACTAAGCACACAGCAAGGTGTTCCTCTTTACTGGTGTAGACTGTAATCAAAACCAACTCACGACATTAGAATTTCCGCATTCATAGTATCTCGAGACGAGGGAAAGCTTATCGAACGGCCACTCGTCGAGCTCACCAGCCCCAAGAAAGTAGGCGATGTTTGGGTCAGGACTGAGCAGTCTCCATATCCTCAGCTCGTTGGAAAGTTCTTGTGTGTGATCCTAAACACTCTAACATGATGTAACTCTAACGTGCACCAGGGTACAGGCTACTTACTTCTTCTTCCCGATATCTAAAAGCTTTGAGAGCAACCTGGATGCTAAGAAATCAAATCTCTCTATTTATCTTTATTTAAACAAGTAACAAGTACCGCCATGGGTGTCTTGACATCCTTGTTCAAGTATTTGCTAGCAGGTTTTTGAAGCAACGTGAGGATGATTGACCCGATAAGGCCGTTTCATGCACTTACGTGCGAATGGATGTTTTTGGCCCTGCATATTCCAAGAACAGGCTATCGGACTCCTCGATAGCAGCAAAATCTGTTGCAGTATACCTTTGTAATTCTTCCTCTACAAGGGTATGGTCACACATTGTAGTACTTTACTCAATGATCGAGGTTCGGGGCGAAATAGATGTGATTGCATAGATACTCGATTGATCAGAGGGCTGACTTCAAGGTGTCATCAACGGGTCGTCGGTCACATCTTAACATTTATTATGGCATACCAGTATCAAGATGAAGGCCTAATAGTAGTAAATATACCCCAGGTAACGTCGATAAAATTAAACTTAGGATCGGTTGGGTTGGTGTTGGTATAGCAAACTGAAATCGCCCAGTGTGGGATCCTTGAAGCGTGTAAAGAACCTCAGAGCATAGTGAAAGGTGGCCCCCATCCTTGGAAGGGTACAAGTATCTTGACGTATCAGTCAGTTTAGTCACTGGCCTGGCGTTTAGAATCGCTCTCTTCTGGAGCATCGGCTATGCGGGCCAACATACCCGCCTTGCATCGGCATAAGCAAGCGCTATAGGACAGCTATCTTTCAAGATGCCAGCCTTTGATCATATTCTGTGCACCGAAAACTATGGCTATAAACCGGCGAGCCCGACGGCCCCCATTGTTGCTGCTCTTGTCTGAAAAGCAAAAGATACTTCACGAACTCGATCAGACTGGCTGCGGAGACCTATGCTGCATAGCCAGCACCGCGATCCGGCGTCCTGGTCCAAACGTCAGACAATCAGGTGCGTACTAGAGGAGTATTGCGTGGATAATCACCCGTACGCGGCCAATAGCTGTGACTTGAAGGCGCATACATGCTGCGACTCTATCTCAGGCAATATTATATTTGGAGTTCCCGAACCGGTGACCGCAGCCACATGCAATATCACCTAAAACGGGAGACAAACGGGTCGTCCTCGCGCCACGCGACTCGTCACCACACGCCTCTCGATCAAACGCAAGCCAGGACAAATTGACCTGGTCCGACAGACATCGGACTCCGAGCGGGCGCCCCATCAGTCTCATTTGTTGCCGTGCGGGAATTGAACTGGCTTGACGTGTGCCGCCGGAAATGTCAAGGAAAAGCAAATAAAATTCGATTGGTGATGACGCGTGCGCGGATTTATAAATAAAGCCCGCCCCGGTTTCATACGTCATCGGAATATGGCGGAATTCTAATTATGTCGTATGCGTGACGGGAATCGTGTCTCGACAAGGGGGCGCTGCTAAATATATTGCCGCGTTTGCCGTAAACCGTGAAGAGTGTCCTCGAGCACATGTGCCGGAGCGCAACCGCCTCCGGCACCACATGCTCCACTGGCTGAAACCATTGTCCTCGAAGACTCTAAAGTCCTCGAAGACAAACGATAAAATAAGCTCGTCGTACTAGACCATAAACTAGAATATGCTCCCGTTGGTGGGAGCATATCACACTCGGTGAACGGCCAGCCGAGCCGACACCGGAGCTTGTCCCTTTCTCGCTTCGCCACGCCGCCCAGAAAGAAGCCCCATTCGTCCCCCACCTCCCACGCGCGTGGCGTATCAATGGCAAGGCTAGACCCAAGTCGCTCCCCTGGACATGCGTCCAAGGAACGCGTCATGAGTCTTGAACCATATGGTCTTTTGTTACACGAGCATCTTGCACGAACGTTCTGATTCTTACTTGTTCAGCACTTTCAGATTCATTATCATTGCACCAAAACATTCCAGCCTGAGCTTCTTTTCCAGGCCCAGAACGAACGTCCAGGGGCGCCCTCGCAACCGAACGTGGTCCCGACCCTCCGAACTAGACGCTTCTCTCATATATCCGGCAACAGTCCGATTCAAGTCCGATGAACACAAAAAACAAGAGTCTATGTGAGACAGAGAGTGATTAGACGTAGACAGCATGTAGTTATCGAAAAAGAAAAAAGAAAATAGTTCAGAGCAAGGACGAAAGGGAAAAAATGACGCACGAACAAATAAGCTATCTAACATACAGCAAATCCCGAATCCACGCTCGTTCTCTTCCCCCTCGATGGTAACCCAACAATCAAACCCGATACCGGCCCGCTTCGTGTGTATTCGTGTGCTTCTCATACAAAAACCAACTGCAATTTTTCACGCTCATCATTAACAATCCACATTCGAAAGATGGTATGTGCAAGGCCAAAACTAAAAGAGCGACTCGGGTGGGTAGCGTAGGGTTGGGGCGACGTGGATGTGGGCATGAAAAAAAAGAGAAAAAGAGCACGCACAGTTAACACCGGGCTTGCCCTTTTGCTTCTGGGTGTATGTGTGGGTTTGAAGGAATGCGTGGGGTAAAACGAGTGTGGGATGAGAGCGAGCGTGAGACCACTAGAAGAAGAATAGACAGACAAGGCGGAAGGAGAATGTCCCGACTAGCACAAAGAACAAGAGCGTGTAAAAAAGAAAAAGTGGAGTAAAGAGGATTGTCTGCATAGACCAACGCACAACACATAAAACTCGCTAATAAGTCAACCCAAGTCTGAAAAAAGGAAGATGAAGAAAGCAGGACCAAAAAAACCAAGTCTACCGACGGGGTGTGCCCGGTCTAGGCGTGCCGCTCCCATGGCCAACACTCCATCCGGCCCCATCCTCCAAACTCGCGCCGTCTTCTGTCGTGTAGACACGGACTCCGCGCTCGCTCCGAACGCTCTGGATATCGCGCCCTTCCTCGGCCAGTTGCTCCTTTAGCAGTTCAGCCTGCTCTCGCGCATTCTTCTCCTCTGGACTCTCGCCTTCCTCTTCCGGTCGGCTCGCAAAATCGGGTTTACGCATCATCTGACGGAACGCGGTCGCCATGATCGCCGCGTCTTGACCCGAGATAGGACCAGTCTCGGCTGAGCGGGTCGAGGCACCGTCCGTTCCGGCATGTATTCCCCCCGCTCCAATCATCGACCCGCCACCGTGACCACCTCGTCGGAGGGAAACCGGTCGCCCGATGATGGACGCAGGGGCACCGCCCGCATTCTCGATCGGACTAGCCGAGTCCGGGCCGCCTCCTGTCGTAGGCGCCGCAACTGGTGCCATGATCGGTGTTGACGAGCCCGTACTCCTGCGGTTGAGGCTACGTTTTCGAGAGCGGAGTTGACGCGAAGCGAGCCAGGCGAGAAGGAGCAGTGCGCAGAGAGCGAGCGCGCCGAGAATGACGAGCAGAGCAATGGCCCACTTGGGAAACGGCGAGTCGCCTGCCCCGTTTTGCAAAGAGCCGTTGCCGCTGCTGCCGTTACCGTTGGAAGCGGTGGGGTTGGCGGTAGCGTATGACGAGGAGAGGGAAGGAGTGAGGGAGATGACGGATCGGGTGGACTCGACGGATTGGGAACTTTGTGCGGCCAATGACGACAGTGAGCCGGCCGAAGCGGCGGATGAAACCGATGCGAGGGATTGAAAGTAAAAGTTGGGGAGTGTGGTTTGTACGGCAGTGAACGTGGATTGACGGGGCTCGCCGCCATTGAGGGTCGCACCTGCCGACACGGCGAGAAAGTAAAAGGGCATTGTCTGGTTCTGGCCTTCTCGCCAGCCGGTCACACCGCGGGTGCCCCAGAACTCGTCGCCGACGGTGACACCGTGCCAGCCTGCGGCATTGGGAACGTTTGTCCAACTTGCGGCTGCTTGGCCCGAGTCGGCGTGGAAAAGGTAGATGTCAAGGTTGACGTATCCGATGTACTCTGGGTAGCGGTAGTTCCCTGGGAAATGTTAGCTGGATAACGAGGGATGGAAAACTGTACATACAGACGTAGCGTGTCCAGCCGCCTTGTACAACCGTGGTGTTTGCGGTGGGGTAGCAAGACAGAATGTCATTGCCGACGTCACCGCACGAGGGATCTGTTGGCCGTCAGCTGTGCACCCAGCACGATAGAGATGCACTCACAAGCCTGTCGCTCTTCAAGCTTCTGGTTTCGTCTCCTGCGGGTGCGGCGAACCGGGTCGTGGTCGCGACTGGAACCCTGTTGGGACGGTTGTTCGAGCTCGGCCTGGGCGAGGTCGAGGGGGACGAGCCGGGGCGGGGCGGTCACCACCGGCTCGTCGACGCGGGGAAAGGGCTGCGTCGGGGTGGGGCGCGGGCTCGGGGGGAGCTGGCGCGGCATCGAGGGGTGGTGGTGGTCGGGAGGAGGAGGGCGGAGAAGCGGACAGGGGGGCGGACGAGGCCGAGAGACGCCGTCGGGGTCGGCGGGAGGGGTGTGGTCGTCGGGCAGAAAGAGGTCAGAATAGGGCGCAATGTTCATCCTCCGCGTGAGGCATCGAGCTCTCCGATGGCGGACAAGTCCACACGGCCAACTCCCCCCGCCAAACATACCACGCCCCGCCACACAAAATTTCATTCCCTTTCTTTTTACCCGCTATTCTTTCACCTGGCATACATCCACACCTTATTCACAACGCCTTTGCAGCCCTCCCGCCGTCCAGCCCGTCGCCCGCGCCCGACAAGTGACGTAACACACGTGGTCTGATCTCACGCCTGACGATCTCTTCCTCCCTTGGGAAAAAACCCCCTCGTCATCGTTGATGCGTGCAGCTCCGACTGTGCATAGGCATTTGTTTAGGCTGATTCGGCATGAAACCAACGAGCCGTGGTGCCGCAGCCAGTGTTGGTCTGGGCAACCCGGCTTGCATTGCCATTCTTCAACCCTGCTTTTGCTCCTGCATGGTTCCCGATCTCTGTTCCACCTCGGCGCGATTCTCAAACTGTGTAGATATTTTGTCCCCATAATAGACATACACGCTGCCACCCCTGACCGTCCACGCTCGCTGGCCCGTCGTGGATGGATTACCTATGGATAACCTTGGCTCGCATAGCCCCGCCTCTTTCCCCACGCTGCGGGTCAGCCTCTTCTCTTCTAGCTGATACTTAAATTGACACACGCGCCCGATTTGTTGTCAAGACTACTCGGTCTGGATCTCGTGATATCAGGCGCGCGTTGTTTGTCAGGGTTGATGACGCATATAGTGACGTTCCCAGATGATGCTTAGCAAAGTTTCAGTCGATTATGGCTTGGTCCTGTTGCGCAGGTTCTGACGTCAGGCCGTGAGCCGTTCATTGATGTGGTGTGACTAACAAAGGCGCAGTTTGGCCGTACAGGCAGTCACATTTATCGGCTACTCAAAATCGTGACTGTATACTGTCCTTACTCCTGGGGTCCCATCGCACATCGACGTGCGGCCGAGGTGAGCCTCACTGATCTCGATGCAATAGGCTGCAAGCACTCAGCGCCACAACAACCAATATCGGTTTCAGATAATCGGGGACATTAGGAGCCAATCACGGAAAGCCCGCAAACGACTCAAAAGAAATGATCGAAATGTGAAAAGCAGCGCGCCAACAACGCGATCCAAGTCAGTTTAACTCGAGGTCAATACTGCTCTCGTCGACAATGCAAAGATCCAAGTGCCTTGATCATCGGAATCATGTTCCTGTACTTTGACCTTGTTTTCCGACGATGGTTTCTCCAGGCGAAGCACGCGTTCTGGCCGTTTCAGGCAAGCCGAGGGGCTCATGCACATCTATGATCTGCGAGCTTCAGCTATCATGAATCCTATAAAGTCAAGATAATGACCAATCAGAACATCGTGATGTCAACATTGCACACACAGATGCTAGGTGTGCTACTATTGAACGGGGTATACCCTGGTAGCGAGTTCGACCACGAATGTGAACACCGTGAGAAGGGGCTAATCGCGAATATCGCCAATCAATCCTCACGTACTGTGATAAATACGTTTCAAGTTCATGCGATATGTCCAATTTGGGGGCAGCTAGAAGAATTGCAAATTATGACGCTATTCGGGTGATTACTTGAAAGGACAGCAGCCATCGCATCCTCCATCCATGTAATTAACATGCTTAGAGGTTCACGAGCGTTAATCCACGCATGAAACACTATGGAACCAATGGCTTCTTGCCTGAAATTTCCCAGAGATAGGTGTGCTCTCAGTAGCTGCTTAGGCAGCCTACGGGGATCAGGGACGCCATTTTACTGTACAATATCCAGGTGGCAGGGGTGTCGTGATGCTAAGTAAATCTGAAACGGCGAGAGAGCACCTGCACAAGCGAATGACAAGCAGTATTGGCTCGGTACTCGTCGGCATCGATTGTTGGAAAGGGGCCCACGGCTCCTCCCGGCCGAGTTGTCAGCGTGATTCTTTTCACCCCGGGTTCGATTGATGATATCCTTTCCACTCTCTTGCTTCGTATCCAATCGCTACTATCGTCGAATCGGCAGCATGCGTAGAGAGGAACCGAAACTCATGGCTTGCCACTGATCGAGGCGATTATTTGGCGTCGATATTTGTACACAGTGTGCTCTTGCATAGCAGGCGCATGATATAAAAGGATAGGTGCTTGCCATATTTGAGCAGCTCCTCCAACACAACTAGCTGGCGCTTTTTCTGACCCTGGGCTCCGGGGGTTAGCCACCTGAGTATTGTCATCAAACAGCCTCGAGCTAGGTTGCCTCACTAGCTCGGGCCCACGGCAAAGCATTATCGAGTGTCGCATTTAGGTCCATTGATATCGAGCTCCTTGTTATCTGTTCGTTTTATCATCGACAAAAAATCGGATATGGAACGCATGCGCCGGCTGTGCTGTCTAATCAAGTGAGATTTAGCTCAAGTGTGATGACTTGTCACTAACCATCGGCCGTGCCGCCAAGGCGCTTTTCAGACGGCCTCTTGCATATTGTACGATAAGGATACTAGTTCGGGGTTGTGATCGCCTACTTATACATTTCATCACTAGGTTCGAGTCGCCTTGAACAAAATTCTGGTTCGTGCATTTATTGAGGCATTATTTTGTCCAAATTTATGCTGAATTTCTATGTCCATGAAGCATAACGGGCCCAAACTAAATCAAAGTCGAGAAAGCACTTTTGGGTTAGTAAACGGGGGTACATCTGAACCATGCGCCCAGCACTGGCCTATAGACCCGGGCAGCTTTATGATAACGATTAGCAGCAAGACAGTTCGTTGAGCTATGATTTAATTATTAGAGTTCTGTATTGATGGTTTTGAATCAGCACGCAAGCGATGTGATGTCAATCCTGCAGGAGGCGGGATGCCAGGATGTGACCGAAAACCTTGAAATCGGCTCGGTCACTCACTTTCCTATAGCAAAAGGTGGATTCGGAGAGGTGTACGGCGGGAGGTTAATGGATGGTACCAAAGTGGCTATCAAGTGTGTCATAGAAGTAGTTGCTTCAGACAGTGATCTTATGGAACGCAAGTCTATCAAGGTAGATGGCCTCTATCATCAGATAAAACACTTCTAAGTGGATTTTTCTCACTCGTAGCGCGCTGGGCGGGAGTTGTTCGTATGGTCTCAGTGCAATCATAAAAACGTGCTGCCCTTGCTGGGCATGGCATGGTTTAGGGGCTGTATCTCTATGGTTTCCCCTTGGCAGACAAACGGACGCTTGGACCATTATGCTTCGCGGTGTAGCTTTTCCCAACGGGTCCAACTGGTACAGTTAGATATAGCCATTATAAGTCTGCCAGGCTGACGAACCATGGGTTAGTGTGAACAACTCGTCGATGGTCTGGCTTACATCCACTCACGAGGAATAGTAAGTGCTTAGCTGTAATAGTACACCTTAGCATTTCGTTGAACCATGGATCCCTCCGGCAAGGTTCACAGCGACATTAAACCTGTGAGCATTGTTGATTTATATCGTTGATAAACAGATAGTTACTACAGCTGAACGTGTAGGCGAACAGTCTCGTTTCCAACGAGGGGGTACCAATGTTTACAGATTTTGGCAACTCTGCCATGAATGAAGCTCGGCTGGCTTTTACACAAACTGCCTCACAACCATTTACTGCGCCTTGGACGGTATAGTCCGTCCCTTTGGTCGATGCTTGCATGGAATTCACTTGGCTTTCAAATCAGGCACCAGAGGTTTTACTAGCTTCAAGTGGCTACAGTCGCGAAGCGGACATATATGCTATGGCAATGGTTATTTTGGTGAGTTGAAGCAGACAATCATGCCTTGATCTCATAGTAGAAGAATTCGAACCCGATAACAGGAAATACTTTCTGGTAAGCCTCCATATGAAGGAAAGTCAACACTAGCAACGATATTATCGATTGTGTGCGCTGGAGCCATACCGCATCGCACCGCTCACCCTATGCAGCTGGATTCTCGGACGGAAGATGCCATATGGGCGTTACTGAAACGCTGCTGGTCCCGAGAACCGCGTCGGAGACCGACTGCCTCGCAACTCCAGCACGAAGTAAGTTTGGTCATCTTCGCGTCGAATAGTCTACTTACTTGCTCGGAGCTTACCATGCTTCTACATCAACTAAATACGTCGTCAGACTCAACTTCAATGACGCATGACAATCCGGTCTGATAATGTGCACCTACGAATGATGCCTGCCTACGGACTAATGGATTCGCCTCGTTAAAGTATTATATAGTTGTATTTAAGAAATAGGAAAATGCCGCACCGCACAGCTGAATAAAATTGTGAATTTGTCTACCGCTGCTGCGGCTTACTATTTTCTTCCGGAAATTTCATCGACGATGTGTAAGAGCTTGAGTAACTGAACATATGTAACCCGCATTGCATACCACTTTACAGGCTCGGGTTGTATATCTTAGTCTTATTGGTACTGAGAGCTTTGATGATTTTCATAACTAGCAGCCGCAGATAGACGAGCTAAGATATTGAACTCAGGGTTTTGGTGATCGCTCGTTGGTTGAGAGAAATTGAATGGCATAAGGATTGTTATACGCAAGCGCGTACTTGAGTGGGTAAGATCATCATATATGAGGATTTGGGAAGGCTTAGTTCCATCTTTGAAGCGAAGCACGAAAGTGAGCGTTATACTACTGTAAGAATCGTATTGTTAATAGAATTAAGAAGTCTCAAAATGATGTGTGTAGCGGAACTTGGAAGGCAAGATAACCTTTTCTGCAGAAGAAGATCTTTACCTTGTTTGGTTGGTTAACTTCTCGGAACAAAACTTAGTGTTCCCATGTGGTAGGGGGATTACAGTAGGCGAGACAGCGCCGAACGCCCGGCGGTTAGCATGCGAGACGGACGTCATCACCGAACAGTAGCCTACAAACAACCTTCACATGACCAAGGGGTACACTCGAGTACCTAATGATATTCGGGATGCTGTGATCTCGAAATGTCTACAATATGCAACCAAGTCTCTTAGTAGCCTGCCTGATGTATTAAAATGGCTCGACGACCTGCTTCTCTCGCGCGCTTACGGCCGACAACTCGCCGCCTCACTCTCGGCAAATCATCGTTGCCCAGCCTCGCTACCTCCTGACTTGTTCTTAGAGTGCCGAGGATATACCTAGCTATACCTTCTCTCCGTTACTGTTGCGACAAGCGTCCATAATCTCCGGGTTGTCGATGGGTATAAAATGAACTGGGACGAGACGATGTTCATGCATCTCTCACTTTGGACAACATGAAGGTCTCTGTCGTTCTTTCTCTTCTTGGCGCTGCATTTGTCAAGGCCGGAACTGTCGTTTGGGATGGTTCTTTCGCGCCGTACACGACCGCTGATGACTTTGCCAAGTGGACTTGGGCGAACCAAGTTGGAAGCTATCAGTACTACATCCACGGCAATGGCCCGCCAAGCGATTATCTTGCGCTCTCTTCCGACTACAAGAACCCTGCTATCAGTAAGTATCGATTGATAGGCTAGGGGCGTTGTTTATTGAGGTGGATGGTAGCTCGTGAACCTCGGGGATTGAAGATGTCCATCTCCCCCACTGCCACATGGAACTCGAACATGTAGGCAGCCATTTGAACTCAATATCTCTCCCGGATGCTGATTTGGGGTGTTAGGGAGCGCATCGAACTGATTCCTCAGACAAGCGCGAACCTCGGTACAGGGACACTGTAAGTCATGGTCTGGCGCTGAGCGTTCCTGCAAACTAAAGTTTGTTTAGCTTCTACCACTTCTCGGTCAAACGCTCGAACACAAATGCCCCGAATTCAGGACTCGAGCATCAGGTCATGTTCTTTGAGAGTCATTTCACCGAGGTAAGTCCCAAGATTAACATCACTTCCGGCGCATGACTGAGCGCCCAAGTAGCTCAAGTATGGTATCAACGGCGACACCGATTTGCATTGGTGCGTCGGCGGTGTGAGCAAGTGGCAGACACCATTCACCGCGGACACATGGTGAGCGGATTATTGGATGTTTGATGCTTTGCTCTTTTTAATAGTTGCGTAATTATAGGTTCAACTTTGCCTATGAAATCAATTTTAGCTCGGGCAATGTTGGCTTGTGGGCCTCGACCGGTGGCTCTCCTCTCACCAAGGTTGTTCAGAATATTGCTGCTAGCACCTCGACCGTGAGTAGAATTCTTCCGTGACATGTACCCAGCTTGATTCCCGATCAGAACTCCGCCGACTTCCACGTTGGTGTCCTCCGTATCGTCAACCAATCCGGTATCGAGGACTGGTACGTCAGTGGTGTATACATCGAGCAGGGCCCGATTACCACTGCAATCGGTTCCGGCACTGGCTCTGGATCCACGACCACGACTACAACCTCAGCAGCTACCATCACCTCTACTACTCGTATCATCGACTCGAGCCCGTGGAGCACCATCACCACCAAGACGACGAGCGCGCCTCCAACGACGACGACGAATGCTGGTCCAACTGCTTCTCATGTAAGTTTATTTTCATGCCTGCAACTGTGATATTGCGAGTTGACTCATTTGTTGGATAATAGTACGCTCAGTGCGGCGGAACTGGCTATTCTGGCCCGACAACTTGCGAAAGCCCGTACACTTGCAAAGCTATCTCACCTCCATACTACTACCAGTGCTTGTAAACGTCTACTTTGGGATGTGTAAATGAGATCATGTAGTAGATCCATCTTGCTTTTTGGGCGTCGTGCGAGTCATGGGATCATATTTTATCCGAGATATGCATATGTGAGCATGTGAGGCGCTTTGAGCCCGGCGTTGCCCTGGCCATGGAAAAGCGCCGATGAACTAGAATAAGAACATAGTAGCGTCTTGGCGGGATGGCGCATAACGAGGGGCAGAGCGCATTGCGCACATGATCACAATGAAGCCAGGCACCAACTGCCCTGGTATTGGGGGCAAAGTTCTAGAGTTAAACTGCCCATCTTTTGGCATGAAGCGGAATGTGTTGGCGCCTGTTTGGTTACCAGGTCGCTGAAAGTGCAAGCCACAATAGGGGTTACGCTTGTGATACGGGCTATGTTCGAGGTTCTGGTGCCTTGGAATAATATTAAAATAGCTGGAAGGTTACGCTCGTGGGTCAAGTTGACCGAAAAAAGGGAATCAATGGGCCATCTCTTGCGCAACTGGCGCAGGGGGTGCACCAGCCCAAGGTAAGACATGATGTATGCGTCATGGGCAATGATATCAAGGACTGCGGAGTGTAATACAGACATGATTGAGAAGTGTGTTGGGTTGGCCGATGGGCGAAGTGTGGGTACAAGAACAACACCATAGAAGCTCCGAGTTCAACCCATCTTGCCTCTTACCACTCCTAAGCACAATGTGAGCTTGACGGGGTCCGGTATTTGAGATGAGGCTGACAGCGTCCCAGAAGTACCCTGGATATCATATTCGCTGTCTTATGATGCGGTTGCCGACCCAGCGTGTAGCCAAGCGCGCTCGCAAGCCGCTGTTGATCTGCAAACCTGTAGCTGGGTGGGTGACCGAAGCATGCGATTAATCTTGGTCTAACGTACTGCTCACAGGATGATGCCACCTATGACTAACGGTGGGAATGTGTACTGAACTGTCCAGTGAGAACTTTGCGTAAATGTATGCCGGAATGTATTCATACGCAATCAATGTATTATGTCATACATGGCTGTGTCTGTCTCCGAAAGTGTCGAGTTCGGAGTTAGGGGCAGTTGAAAGTCAAAGGCCACCCACACTCGTCCGCAACCATGGCGGGTCCCATGTCCACCGACGGCAGCGATATGTTCGAGACACCCTCGTCGTCGATGCCCACAACTTCGGCGATGCGCACGCCGCTCCCCCGCGCAGGGCAGCCGACGTTTACCGACCTCCCGACGCCCCAGCACCACAACCAGGCAAGTACCACGGCTGCAGCAGGCACAACATGCTAATCAACCAGCAGGGCTCCTCGTACTTCCCACCCTCGTCGCCGCAGATGCGCCCAGTGTCGCCAACATACCCGCGGCGACACAATACCGCCCCGCGATTCACTCGTTCGACATCATACAATACCGACCCAAGGAGGAGAAACGTGCGTAGCGAGAGCGTGGCTAGCTCAATCGGCGGACGCCGGGGCGCGCGTGCAGACCCCGGTACGTTTTCTGGTGAGTCCCGACCGCGATATGACGTGGGTTGTGCTCATCCGAACTAGAAGCCGAGGAGGAGGACGACGGGGACGATGAAGACGACGAGGCAGGCCCCTCTCGCGGTCGCCGTGCACGTGAACCCGTACCACCTGAGCTGCCGTTAGATGGCGACATTTCCGATCTCGACGACCCGGTGACCGTGAAGGAACGCCAGTCCCTTATCAACGTTGAGCATCCGTTTGGGCTTCGTATCTGGAAACCTGCGCTCTACAAGAAGTCACGTACCGTCAATCGGGTTGCCGAGTTTGATTTGCACTCGGCACCCAGTGCTATCGTCGAACGCCATCTTATTCCAGGCAACATTGTCTGGACACTCCTCTTTGGCTGGTGGTTAGCGCTCATATTCACCATCCTCTCCGGTCCACTCTGGCTCTTGCCCCGAGGTGGGCGACAATATGGAAGCCTTGTCTTTGGTCTCGGCTGGTATGTCTTTTGGCCATTTGGCAAGTACGTCGAGGGCGATCTCGACGAGGAGGAGCGTAAGCAGTTTGAAAAGGAACTCAATGAGGCCGAGGGCGTTCAACCGGCTCGCGACCATGATCGCCACTCGAGCGCGGGCGATACCGTCCGCGCTGCCTCGGTCTCCGGCTCTCCTGTCGCTCAGCGCGTTGAGCTCTCCGATTCGGCTCGCCAGCACGAGCAGACTGATTCGTGGAACCCGCCGACGGAGCGCACTTCTCTGATTGCGAACACCAACTCGGACCTTTCGGCCACACCTACCCGCCCAAACCCTCCTCTTCCGGCCAAGTCTTATGGAGCCCTTCGTCAGCCTTCTCCCGACCCAAATCAAGACCCCTCCGCCACCCCGCTCCCAGGGGGCCCTACCCCTGCCGAGGTCAAGCGGCATTGGCTTGGGCAATACATGTACTGGTTTGCGTTTGGTGTCATTATCGCGCCACTACTCGGTCTAGTCACGCTCGCATGCTACGGCTTGGTGTTTACGATTCCCATGGCCAAGCTCAACGGCGCGTTGCTCAAGCATCTCTGGCTCCATCCGCTCAAGATTCGGTTCTGTGCTGCCCCGCCCGGGGTGGTTGTTCCTACCCCACCCGCTTCATCGGAGGCAGAGGACCAAACCGAGTCGGACGAGAACGTCAATTCGAATGCCAACGGTGCCTCGTATATCGTAAGGAAGACGCGCTTGCATCCTGGGCAAGCAGTTTTGACCAGCGGAAGGGCCAGGCAATACGGCGTTCGTTCAACTGTGCTTATGTGCACGTATCGTGCGTTTGGCAGCAAGTATTACAAGTACACGATTGGCGGTATCAACATCATGTTTATCAACCTCATCCCTATTGTATTCTTTGCTATTTTCGACGCTTTGGTCTTGGAAAAGGTGGCAGACCGGAGGCGCGAACACGGCAAACATGTCCCCTGGCTCCTCGACGTGCTTACACAGCGGGTTGTTATCTTTACGCTCAGCTTGGCCAGTGTCATTCCACTCAGTTATTACATTGGCATGGCAGTTGCGAGTATCAGTGCTCAGTCATCGATTGGAATGGGTGCCGTGATCAACGCTACGTTTGGCTCGATTATCGAAATCATTCTCTACGGAATCGCGCTCACGGACTCGAAAGGGCGGCTGGTGGAGGGCTCGATCGTGGGCAGTCTGCTTGCTGGGGTATTGTTGATGCCCGGTGCAAGTATGTGTAGCGGAGCACTGCGCCAAAAGGAGCAGCGGTTCAATGCCAGGAGTGCCGGCGTTACGAGTACGATGTTGATCATGGCGATTATCGGAGTTGTGTGTCCGACGCTATTTTACCAGACCTATGGGAATGTGAGTACTATGCCAAGCAATGAAGATTGGAGCTAACATTTTGCCGTGCAGTTCCAATTGGTGTGTGATGGATGTCCGACGTCGATGCCCGGAGATGACACCCCACCAAACGCACCTTGGATGTGTACCCACTGCCGATACGAACATCCTGACCCTATCTACGATCCGTTTTACCAGAGTACTGTCAAGAGCTTGATGTATTTCTGCGCGGGTGTGCTGTTGCTGGTATGTTCTCCTCCCCTTCCTCTTTCTATTCGTGAGCTCACATGATTTAATCTCGCTAGTCGTATCTGATCGGGTTGTGGTTCTCGCTCCGCACTCACGCCACCTCGATTTGGCAGAACCCCCAACAGTTGATGCAACCGACCGAACAAATGGTTACGAGTGGGTCTTTGAGGATCAGCGGTGCTGGAAAGGGAACATTGTTGCCGACTCATCAAAAGACACTGAACCGCAAGGCGAGCGCTGCGACCTTGACAGGCATTCTCAGCGGCAGTGGCGGAAACACTGGACCTTCGGGAAGCCCAACAAACACGAGGAGGATCTCCTACGCGCCCCCTCCAGCGTTGCAGTTCCAAACTGGGCAGACCCTCGCTCCGCCTCAGCAGGGCCCTCAACACCCACAAACCGGAACGATGACGCCCGTGTTTGAATCGGTTCAACAAGCGGTCAAGAACAACCAGTCTTTGCAGCCGACCAATTTTTCAACCGACGATTTCACGCGCGCGGTTGCAGTCGCGACTGTTTCAGCACTCAGGCATCAGCAAGGGCAGCGCAGAGCAGTCATTTCGGAACATGATGGTGCGGACGGAGGACATGGTGGACACGATGCGCCAAGTTGGAGTCGTGGACTGAGTGCGAGTGTGCTTTTAGCTTGTACCGCGCTGTATGCAATTATCGCCGGCGAGTATATTTCATCTAATTAGGGATGGAAGTATCTAACAAGATATACAGAGATTTTGGTGGATGAAGTAGATGTGCTCCTTGAGGGGACTGGAATTGATGAAAAGTTCTTGGGGATCACGCTCTTTGCGCTTGTGCCGAATACGACCGAATTTATGAATGCCATGTCGTTTGCTATGACCGGGAACATCGCCCTGAGGTACGCGCCGTTCATTATCCCCCCGGGAACCGAGACACTGACAGGCCGATAGTATGGAAATCGGTTCAGCATACGCTCTTCAGGTTTGCTTGCTCCAGATCCCAGCAATGGTCGCGTTTTCGGCATGGTGGGACCCGCAGAAGATGGGCACCAACGCTGATACGTTCACGTGAGTGTCGCGTTCGTATCTATTGCCACGGTGGTGCTGATAGGCGTGGGCACAGATTGATTTTCCCCCGATGGGACGTGATTGCGATTATATTCTCGATCTTCTTGTTGACGTATACGTACATCGAGGCCAAGAGCAACTACCATCGTGGTAGCATTTTGATCCTCAGGTGAGTGACTGGCGAGCGGTTCGGATGGTGTACTCAGATTGCCGATTAGTTACCTGGTCCTTATCTCTGGATTCTACTGGGCCCCATCGCCTACCGAGTCTGGTGAAAACGACGACTTTGTTGGGATGTTCAAGCAAACTGTGGCTAGCTCGGCCCTGGGTTGGAAGCAGTACTTGCAGGTCTGGTTCCAGGCTTTGTGGGCGCGGTAAACATGGTCATTCCTTTATAGTACCCTTGTTCTCGGTCTCGCCCCCAACCATTTGTTTTCTCATTCACCTCTTCCTCTACTCACGCAATTTGTACTGCTCCCCTCAATGTGAGATTACATTTTGCAGCTTTTCTGTAGAATATATGTCTCGTTGGACGGTTGAAATACGCTTGTTCACGAGACTGACCGGGGTCGATTCCTGGTGCAAAGGCTGTGCGCTAGCGCCCAGTTCTGGAAGTACATATCTCCGTATTCACAGTCAAGTCATTGACGTGCATACCGGAGTACACGGACAAACGCCTAAGCGAAGGGCCGTTGGTAAACGTGTACATCCTACAGTTCTAGAATCAGGAGCTCATCCATAGAAGTACTCAAACAATAAGGAAATCTTCAACCGTGGCCATGATATGGCCTCAAACCCTTCTGCCAGCCTTTATCGCACTCACATACACTAAAATTGAGCAACTAAAGTAGGTAGCAGAAATCCAGTGGCGGGCTGACTCAGCGCACAGCTCCGGGATTTCCGGCGTTGAGCGTGTCAAGACTATGCATGTTAAATGACTTGGACTGTATTCATAGACTGTCCGGGGGACTTCTATTTGTTATTAGAGGACAGTATATATGCAGCGCCATTGTGGTATACGCCATCTCCATCCATACTATGTCAGATGAACGGGAACAAACCGAGTCGCACTTGGGCGGGCCTCCTGCCGCTCCACACATCAGACCTGACAAGGAACCGAACGATGAGCCAGGCGTCCGAGTGGGGGATGAACAGTTACCAGGTGAGCCGCAGACAGAGCCACCACAACCACATTCTGAGCGACCACCTACGTATACGAAAGCGCCTGGGCTCCTGCTACCTCCCTCAGAGGATGATCCAAGGTCACATTATGGGTGGAATAATCGGGGGCCAATGTTCAAGCACGCGGAATTGATCATCTCTAGTGGGTTGTGCCTACTACTCGTCAAGGATGTATTGGGTTTTGTGGATAGGCATGGCGTATTTGCATAGGGGTAGCCTAGTATAACACCAAGTGAGTAACCGAGCTTCTTGAGCGGTCGCAGGGGGACTTACTAGAGTATTGATAGTAACCGCACGAATAAACATAAGAAAGCCACAGCGTTATGCTAAAATGAAATCTCCACACGGGCCTTTCTCAAGCGCTAGAGTCTTTCGATTCGCCTGTTTGATACCAGTCAACAACCTGCATGTTTGGTCATTGGCCCTTTATTGCACCCTCTCACAGAAGCCACACCCGTGGGCCGATGTAAATTTCTACGCTTTAATTAATAGCTATTTTTATTTATGTATGTCAACTCAATGCAGCCGGGGCTTGGGCCAAAGGGAACGGAGTATTCCTCCGGGTATCTGATTGAATCCTAGCTGTCCGACATCTACGAGAAGGGTAGTGAGATTTTCCATGGGAATGGTAAAGATTCTTCTAGTGGTGCCCACAGTGGTTGGTACATACATACGGACGTTCTTGCGCGCTTTGCCAAGCCACGCTCAATTGTCTGGGCTTCCTATATGCGCATGGTTTACACATACTGCAATGTTTATAACTTTGATGTCTTCGTCTGAACTTCTCATGAATACAACCCCAAATTCCATAGGATTTCCTGTAGCCAAATGATCTCACTGCGGCTGTCGACCTTGTGCCCGGCGTCTATTCAACTACGTCATCGAAAGTTATCAGCAAGGCCACGATGGCACTGCGACAAGTACCAAATACGTACAATCTAAAGCCATTTATGGGATCTTATTTATCGTGCTAAGGGCGAGAGTGCTCACCTTGGATAGAACGATATTCGCTGGCGGTCGCTTCTCCGGTGCCGAAGCCCAGCACTCTTCGATTATTGGCCATAGATAAGTTAGCTCTTGGTCAAGTATATGTTCTGCGGCACCAGGCTGCTCCCCGTCCTTGATCCTCCTCACTACCTCCACGTCGTGTACAGATTCTGAGTATGGCAAATTCCCTGAGATTATCTTAGGTGTGATACCGCTTAGTCCATGTTGGAGCTGCTGCGGGGCCGCAGACGAACCTCATAGATTGTGCACCCCAGAGCCCATATATCTGACGCTAGCGAGGGCGTGTTCTCGTTTTCGCCCTCAAAAAGCTCTGGACTCATCCAACGACAAGATCCAGCGAGGGATATGGTTGGCGTGACCATGGCAAAGCTTTGCACAAGCACGGCGATACCAAACCCACCCAGTTTCACTTCATTGTTGCCTGATATATACAGTTTATCCTGAGAGTGTATTACTCCAAATCATATATAACGTCTACTTATTAAGTACGTACCGCACTCAGGTTTCCGTGGATAACGGGTGGCTCGAGTCGGTGAAGGTGCCTGAGACCTCGGACCGCGTTGATAACCTTTGGTGAAAGCTAGAGATCAGGAGCTGATATGTGAGAATGATACATCTTACGATACTCTGTGCTGTCAAGCCTTCTGGCCATGGTCGCTGTGTAGATATTGATGAATGTCCTTGGATAGTGGGGTTCGTGTTACTTACTAGGCGGGCCGTCCCAAATTCGCAATACTCTTCTTGTCTATTTAAACCCTCCAATTCAGAGAATTCATATACATCGACTACGTTCTTGTCTTCGACAGAACGCCAACGCTCGATCCGGTTTGTGTATTCCTGTTAATTGAGCCATTTTAGCTTACCCAAAACAGCATGGGAGTCAAACCATTCAAACCTGAACAAAATTTCTCCATATCATCTCCCTTGTGTGCTAGCTCTGTGTATGAGGAATGGAGACCCGTAATTGAAAGTTTAAAGTCGATTCACCTCTGAGATGCTTCCACCGTGATAATGTAGAATAGATTGAGGAGACAATCGGACACACTTAGATATATACTAAATATACTCATAGATAAACGGCTCGCGAACGACGAAGTGAATTTTACCTTCCGTGCGACTGGCGCATGATCGTCCTCTGGCAAAGGCAGCCTGACTTCATCTTCAGGTCTGCGATACGGGCTATTAAGTTACTGTACTTTTGCGGGCCACACTCTCAATACCTCCTCAATAGCCAAACATCTGTCGCGGCACCTCGTGCGAGTAGTACATTATTCGCGGTTGCAAAGTGCTGTACAAACTGGGTGGGTGTCACAGTAGTTGTTGGGGTTGATCCTGGCTCTGCTGGATCCATGTCTCGCCTGGTTGAATTCCCTGAATAACCCGAGGAGGTGCTTAGCAGAGTGTAGATTGAGGGATGTTGAGCCCAAGGAAACACAATTTAGCTGCCGACGATTGGATTGTGGCGGTCAGATCATCGTATGGTTTAGGAGCTCTGCAATCTATCAATTTTAATATCAAAGTAAGTGAGCGTGGCGCATCATGCTGTTTGGTGATGTAGGCGTTCTACTTAGGATAAGAGACGTTATATATATGCGATCGCTCTACTACATTTTTCTTCCCCTCGTTGTCACACGAGTCGACTTTCCTCAAGTTTCTACACGGTTTTTACTAGCAATTGAATGATTCCATTCTAGCTAACAATGAATATAGCTATGAATCCCGTTTATGAATGCAGCAATATTGATTAAACGATTATGGAGTACTAATCAAAGATCTCTTCCAGATGCCCTCTGGAACAACATCATGAGCTTTAAATCAGTATTTCGACAGTATGGTTGATTTATACATACAATCTAGTTCGCTCGAGTCAGATCTGTGTACAAGTCAAACACAAAGAGTAGGCGCACCTTTCCGAGTAGCCTACTAGCCCCCGGCCGGTTCTCAGGAGGCGCCGCCCAGCAATCTTCAATGGTCGTCCACAAGTACGATAATTCTTCGCCAGGTGGTATATCACCCGTAACGCCTGGTTTGACCCCTGACTTGATTTTTCCTACTACCTCAGCGTCATGAACATGTGACGAGTATGGTACCATCTTCGAGATTATCTTTGGCCATGGTTCAAATCGACTCGATTTACAGAATAAATTAAATAATCAACTTACCTCGTACAATGCACACCCGAAAGCCCAGATATCTGAGGCTGTGGTTCGCTCGATACCTTCCTCACCCTCACCACGGTCGCGAAATAGCTCCGGGCTCATCCAACGGCAATAACCACCGAGAGATATTGTTGGAGCCAGTGTTGAGAATTCTTCCGTAAGTAAGGCAAGGCTAGGTCCGCCTAGCTTGATCTCACGATTGCTCATGATATAGATATTCCCCTGAGCATGTGATACTTAGCAGTGAAATGAATGTTAAGTATGTTACCCACCGGGTTCAAGTTTCCATGCACTATTGGTGGTGTGTGCTGGTGCAGATATCTCAGTCCTTGAACTGCGCTGATAATCTTGACGACCAGATTTCGTCTACGAGAGCCTACAAGTGTGAAAGGCATTTACCTACTATATCATAAGCTCTCAGCCCCTGAGGCCATGGCTGTTCAGAAACTAAGGTTTGCGCGGTCGTTTATGTTGTGTAGTTCTCACTGTACTCACATCACGGATAGTCCCTAAATGGCAATATTCTTCTTGCCTATTCAACCCTTCCGACTGAACAAAGTTATGGATTGTGATAATGTTTCTGTGCCTGATGAGACTCCACCGATCCACTTGGCGTTTATAGTCCTGATGGATACCAATAGCTTGGAGGTTGTCATGAGAATAAATAGCTACACCTACTTGAATGAATCGCTCCCAAACCTCTTGCCTCGTCTTCGAGTTTTATAACAGGACTCATCTATAACCCTAGCCCCAGAGGAGTTCGAACTAACTCACCTGCACTTTGCGGTGACGGTAGGAAATGATAACATCCGGGGATAACCGGATGCACTTGGAGACATACTTCACCCTGGTTTGAGAGAGAAAGGTCGATTATGGTAACTCCAATTCACGCCTACCTTCGCTGCTACAGATGCGGGCGATTCATCCGATCCAGAGGGCTGTGCCTCCGTACTACACTCAGTATCAGTCTTAAAAACACTGAGTATTAGTCGACATTATGATCCCGCCTTGTAAGTAGCCATACATCCGCCGCAGCTCCGCGTGCCAATAGGATTTTATCCGGCGTCGCATTGTGCTGAACGAATTGATTTGATAATGAACGGCCCTCCGGTTCCATGAGTAAACTAAGACGTTGTTTAAATCAGGGCTCGGTTGGTTAGCACGCCGAACGATTTTGAGGTGAAAGAGTGCAGTATGTAGATCAGGTCAAAGTATTTGAAATTGACTCATGTGCTGGAAATGGCTTCAATCCAGCACATATCATTCCCTAGAAACCATCTGGAGGCTACACAAATTGACAGACCCAATACCATAATATGCATATATTCAGGGGAAGGCAGCCTATGGGAGCTAACATTGGGATGGTATCAATCACTACGAGGTTAACTTGCTTGCCTTATAGAGTAAAGGCCGTGTTTCTGGAATAATCTAAAGCATGAACACTGACGGCTTCCCTTCTTGCAAGTAAACGACGAGAGCGATCCCGGAAGGGTCTTGCTGTATAATTGAAACTAGCTCATTTCAATGATCTGGTGGAATTCGGGTCGGGGAGCACTCCTCCGCGCATTGAACAGCTCATAGTATTTGGGTTTGCACAAGCACTGCCCGCGGACCCCTGCCCGAACCCGGAGGCGAGGAAATACATTTTTAGTGCGCCCCGACGCTTTTTACACTGTAAAGACGCTCTAATCCAAGCGGGCCTTATGCAAGGTAAAACTAGCGGTATCTCCCTTTCCCCTGAGCCATGTTTGCAGCTCGATAACCTATCGAACGTTTGGACTTCTGCAGACGAGCCGGATGAGAACTTTGAACTCTTGCCCTCGTTGGAGGATGTGGAAGGTTTCGATAGAATTTTACTATGCCGTATGTGTTGCCAAACTTCGTTCGCTTCAGTCAACACTCCAGTAACATTGTTTGACCTCGGCTTATGGCATTTTATCATAGTTCAGCTCTAGAGGGGGTTCAACCCCTAGCCGATAGAACCCTACAGACAAAAAGCCAATCATGTAACCGAAGACTGAAACATGATTCGACCAAATAATCCAATCTATCTTACGCATAGTAGAGGTTCCAGCTGAAGATTCATGTCAAACTGCCAATTCATTTTGAGGTATTGCTCACTCGCGGCAAATGCTCGAAATATGTGCCTCACTCACGACGCTAAGCATGTTTTTTCCCAGCCGATGGTAACACATGCCACAGAGACCTCCGCGATCCCTTCCATATAACCGAAGGGGTACTTAAATATCGCTAGGTACACCTGTAGGCTTAACCGTGGCTTCAGATTGTTCCAAGCATCTACTATTTTTTTGGCGGATGCGAGTGTTTTTTTGGTTCGAGGTGCTCTCTACCCGGGGAGACAACATTTACGTATCGAGACGCCAATACTGATCTCGAGGCCGGACGCTTGCGCCGGTGCGACCTGTCGGTCGGATGAGCCCCGGCAGATTTGGGGGACGCAAGCGCCGCCAATGGCGGCGCGAGCGTGGCCGGATCCCCGAACCGCGAGTGCGACTCGCGGGTCGGGTGGGCCGCAACCAACCAGCAGATCGCAACAAGGGGATGGCGGGTGGGTGAAAAAGCGACGCGCGACGCCGGGTGCTGTCACACGATGGTCGTAGAGCAGCACAAAGATCCGGGTCGCGGCGTCGGCGCACGTGACCGGCGCACCGCGCCGGCGTTTCTCATCGATCAGTACACATTGTGCACCTCCGCCGGCTACGTCGCACAATTCCATTTAGCATCACGTTGTGCAGCATATCAGCTCCTGAAGTATCCCCCCCCCCACTGATTTTAGCTACGATGGTGCTTTAGAACTTAATCAGCCTAGAAGCATGATCCGGTCGAGTTCGACGGAGCGACTACGAGCATAGGGCTCGAGTCTCTCTGGAGAGCTCCCTAGGCTAAGACTAGCCATAGGAGCACAATCATGGTCAGTGCCTTCTACCGGGATTATTTGTACTGACTCGGATCAGCGAGCAAATATGTATACAATCCCGAATCTCCTGGCGTACGAATTTATTTACTAGATCTTCTGTGTAATTGTATTCGACGCGAACAAATCCTCGTGGAAGATGCACTGAATATGTACGGCTCCCTGCTTGGGGTGAAAGCCTGGCGTTTGATGGATGGAATTTTGGATCCCCTAGCGCAGATAGGAACTCATAGGCGCACTGTTCTTATTTATTATTATTGTCGATGACATCGAGGTTGCTTTTTCTTGTGTGGGAGGTGTCTTGGCTTTGTGAGCTGATGATCACGTGCATGTCGATCACACTGTACCGAGCTCCGCCTCATCGAGCCGATCGCGTGTGCGCCAACGTCACCACTGTCATCGGACCTCATCAGCTCGACCGTCAAGCTGGCAACGCTTTCTCGACGACCATCTGCCCGAGCCATGAAGGCCCACACCCACGACCCATCGCCCGCGACGCCCCCGGCGATCTCACAACGCGCGCCAGGCTCGCTCTTCAAGAGCCCCAAGGCCTGGGCTGCCGCCGCTGTTGCTGTTGCCGTCTTGTTTGTTGGCCTCCAGATGTGTTGGAGTCGCATTGCGGGTACCCATGGAGCGCCCAGTCCTGCCGTTCATGTGAGTGACGTAGCACGCCTGAATCAGGATTCGGTTCACATCTGCTCTAGGCCGTTGCGGTACTGCGAGGTCCGAATTCAAATGTCACCGGCACAGTCTACTTTTCGCAACCTTCACCGGTCGGTCCAGTATTTATTACAGGCGAGCTCAATAATCTTGACCCAGACGCTGAGCGCGGATTCCATATCCAGTGCGTTGGTCAATACCTAATTATGTTTCCTGCTGACTATGCCTGTTAGCGAATTTGGTGACCTGACTAACGGTTGCGTGTCCTCTGGGTCACATTACAGTACGACAAACCCGCTCACCCACAACACAACAGCTCATTGTACATACTTCTAGATCCATTTGGACAGACTCATGGTGCACCTAACGACGTCCGCCGCCACGTCGGAGACCTAGGAAACATTCGATCAAACTCGGACGGTGTAGCCAAACTAGATTTTGCTGACAGCGTGATCAAACTCGTCGGTCCTTTTAGCATTATTGGGTGAGTGTAATCTAATACATTGGGGAATGCCGCTCACGCTTGAGGCAGGCGGACAGTCCTAGTTCATACCGTACGGAACACATTTGCCTAGAGAACAAGTCTGATGAATCGAATGTTGCAGGGAACCGACGATCTCGGTCGGGGCGACAACGATGAATCTCTCAAGACAGGAAACGCGGGGCAGCGAGCGGCATGTGGCGTTGTTGGTGGGTTTTTTCCATAATGTTCTCAATATCCGGAATGACGAACTATTGTAGGTTATCGCCCCAAACCCTCTGATTAAGCACAACCGATGGGCAAGAGTCGAACAATTTGATCTGAAACGCGGTCGTGCTGGCCACTGCTGTACATATGTGTGACGAATTTTTATTCAAGTATAACACGCTGTGGCTGTATCGGCGCAGATAATTCAGTCTCTTGACCAGAAATTCGACGTTTGGAGGGTGCACATGACGACCGGCGGTGGTGGAGTTCGTTTTCAGGGTAGAACGCGGTTGAGGCTTGCGTGCGTTTCAATCACAGCCTCTATCTTGATTTAGATCCGGCTTGGCAAATGCCGAGTCTGGAATATGTCCCTCAGCTAACAACTAGGCCTTCCACCCCGATTTTGAGAAAACCTTGTTCGGCGCGCCAGACGTAACCCTGACGCTTGAATGTTGATCTAATCGGTGGACCACCGGTCACTAAGTTAGGCTTCTCCACCTATATTTGATTTCAGACACCCCTATCTTCGACGAGCACAGCACAGCCAGCTGCTGGGTATACTGAAAACATGCCCACTGGCACATCGTTGCTCTGCTAGCTATGGTATCGTGAAATCATCTTCGAGGCGCTCAAATTGCATCGCTTTGGGGTGAACCAGATCTACTTTTCAAGGTAAAAGCAATCTAAATGCGCTCCTACACGTGCGACGCGGCACAGGTGAAGCGCTAGCTCTTCCTCGTCTATTCAGTAACCTGGCATACAAAACTTGGTTGAGCCATGCGAAGGTGTTCAGTCTTCAACACTCTAATCAGTCGCGTACGACGCTCGGGTTCGAAATGTTAGCAAGCTTCTCGATATCATGAAGGTGTCTGGCTGAACTGTTGCAGGTCGTCACAAACAAGCTCAATGCTCAACGTCCCAGGACGAGGAACCTATCACGAGGCCCCAGGGTGTCATACTCTAGCTGAATCAACAAGCACCCTCTGTGTTCCACCCGAAAGCAATCTTCGCACGCCTACACCGGATGGTACCTTCTCAAGGCTTTCGACGCCCGTAAAACCAGCAGTGGGCCACCTTTATTCATCGAACAGCTTTCCAGCACACAATCATTCCAGTATATCGGCCGCCCTTTGCCTGGACGCGACCGAAGATCCTGATCAAGCTGTCAAACGTAGGCGGAGATGCACTTGGAAATGCTTCTTCTTGTGGGCATCAGTTGCGGCGGTTGTGGCAGCGGGCATTGCTGGTAAGTGCTCGGATCTATCGATGCTCAAAGGTGAAGCTACATGACTCCACTCCACTGTTAGTTGGGATCGTTGTGACGCTGATCAAAAATGGAAGGGCAACGACGACGGGTAATAGTCAATCTGTGGGTTTAAGCATTCACTGGTGTCTTCTCAATCTAAAGATTCATTGGGGCCAGCATATAACAACGTCGTCTTTTGCATCATCCTCCACTGGGGCTAGTCGTACAGCCTTGACTGTTACAGGTCAAGATCATAGGACCCCGACACCTTCGAGCGTCCTAGAAGGGGTTACGACTTCAGCCGTTTTTACAATCGATAGTTCTTCTAGGTCCTTGGTAACTGTGAGTGTTTTCTGGTGTTGATGTGATCCTGGGCTGAGGCTGGATACCATAGCATACATCAACTTCAGAGCGTGTTTTGGTGAGCATTCCCCCGTCGGAAAGGCCTCCGCATACTGATTGGCTCACAGACAACAGCGTCAACAAGGAGGCGAGCGGAAAATCTGGACGTACGGTACCGTCTCTAGATTGCATTAATGGGCCAGTTCCTATCGTTCGAGTGAATAACCCCGCTTCTTGGCTAACGGGCTATGAGATTTGAAGCGCACATATTATGGGTTAGCTGTAGAAACTAGCCAATCCTTTACGCTGGAGCGGAAGGGAAACTATTTTTGATGCGCCGGGCTGTAATGCAGGAGAATTCGCACTGGGGGGTGTCTTTTTGTTGGTGTTTGGGTGTCTTGTACCGCTAGTATTGCCTGAATATTGGACTATTGCTGTGTATGCGTGAAAAAACCAAGAAAATAATATCAGAGTATATTGAAAGACATACGGCCAGCCGGGCCTGAGCACGCCGGCTTACGATGCGCTCTCAGCCATAGTCGTATGACACGAGGCCGACACGATGCGTCGTGGTCGGCGACTTGAATGGTGATTGACGGGAGATTGCCAAGTGAATGAATGATGCCAATCGATTCCAACTGCCAGCTGCGCGGTATATAAGTCAGTGTTAAGCCAGATAAAGCGACAGGGGTAAGGTAAGTAATACTCTTGATAGTCTATTATCTAGATTGGTACTCAGTAGCGGTCTCCCGGAGTAGAATGGGCTCATCTCCACTCGTTGGAGTTTTGTTCATCCCTTTATGCGTGTGCAGACTGGACATGGTGTAGCCGACACCGTTGCGGCTTCAACAGTCGATCAGCGAAGCGACATGGTGACAGACTGCACACGCATAGAGGCCCCTACTATTGTATAATTTTTGGAACTTTCTCAGCTCGCTCTGAGATTTCATGACTTTCGTGTAACATATTTGCTAGTTGCCGTTGGATAAAAATGTCAATGGAGAAAGGAATCATTTACGTCAAAAGAGGCTACGACACATTGGATGAAGAGTCTGGCGATCGTCGCTGAGGATAGCTATCGGAAACGCTAACACCGTTTCTGATGTATTGACATCGGGACGGCGTTGTACCCATATCTGCCTTGGGCGTCTACTAGTTGACAGAGAATAGTGCAACCCAAGAGATCTTCGTATCTTCGGAATCGCTGAATACTTTGTGCATCGTACATATGTAATCTATCGATATCATAAGTATTGACCGACAACGCCGCCGAATATTGCTCCAACCGAGATCTAACTAGCTCCAATGAGAAATCGACTTGGGCCCATACCACCTCGGTTCCATGTCTTGTCTGGCAGTTCACGTCCTGCGCAGACCAAGTCTATGGTTTGATAGAACGACCAGGGAGCCTCGGGCTGACCGGGGGGCTATTGCATCGTGTATCGTCGGAACACCCCTCGAAACATGCAGCGTTCATGCGGGAGGAAATGTGAGTCAGTCCATCATAATCACGTTCGAAATTACCATTGGCATACCCAAACCGACAACCAGTAGCCCATCCAATATTCACGGGGACCTGCAGTGCCGCTTCAAGCACAAGATCTAATTTGGACGAAAAGGTGGCAACAGGGATGTACTTTTAAGCGGTATGGAGTATCACAAATAAAGGTCAGCACTACCATTGAGCGTGCTTCCCTTCGGTCGGGACAGGTGTTTTGAAGAAGCAAGGGCTCGTTCCGGCCATGCGGCCGGGCTGGCGTCAATTGCTCGTTCAGAGAGACAGATGTGACTCGGGTAGTTCTGGTTATGGAATACGAATGGCGCCGGACAGCTGACTAAGCAGGGACCGCCAATCCCTCTGATGATGCGAGCCACGGGCGTATAAGAGCCACCTGTGGGCGAGCCGTTCTGTCAATGCAGTTAGCCTGCTTCCTCACCAACTTGATCCACTCTATATGCGCGAGAACACGCCACCATTTCCCCAGGACCATGACCCCGACGATTGGGATACTCTCCTGGCAGCAGGTTGGTCTGGTAGTCCCGACGTCAAGGCAGCAGCTCACGGACAATTCACAGAATTATTTGGCCCTGCAATAGCCAACGATTTCTCGGACGCAAATGTGATCCAAGGTGAGTTTGGATTGTCATTGCGCATAGGCGACGCTTACTCAATGTAGCCACATCGTGCGCACCATCTATGCGCAATGACAATCCAAACTCAAGTCTTCACGGATGCCATCTCTCTGTATCCTGCGACACACCCGCCGACATGGCGATTCCCCCACCTGTCTCCGAGATCAACAACCAACTCATTCCATTAGGTCAGTTGATCTCCCCGGTAGGTCGACTCTTATCTTAGCCCGTGACTGGTCCGTCTCATGCACCATACCACAGGACTCCGGATTTGAAGGGCACTACGGAACAGGTAATTACTGTGGTCCTTCTGAATCGTTGTTAACAGTTTACACACCAGATCGGTATTTTGTTGTCCCCCCACACGTCTACTGTCGTGGTGGTGGTGGGCTGGTTCATGTCCTCGACGCTGAGCCCTCACAACCAGCGGTTCTCGTCTCACCTGACCGGGTCTATCCCGGGTCGTTTTTCTCTGTCGGAGACCAAATATTTTCCGTCGACGTCCTTGGAGAGTTGTACTTGACAGGTCCGGCATTCAACCAGCTCGGGCCGGTACAGGTTCACTACGACGCAGACTCGGCTCGCGCGAGTTTACAGTCGTACATGCACGCGAACAATATGACCAATCCATCGCGGGTGTACCCGCTCCCCTCGGCCGAACCAATCGAGAGCGGCATCCGTGCTCCACATATGAACCAGCAGGTATCTGAAGAAGGTACGATATTCTAACCCGGTTCATTGGACAATCATCTCATAAAACTTCAGAGCCCCCGCCGCTAGACAGCGTGCCGGCCTTATCGCCCGCATCGAGCGACTCGAGCACAACCGAGACAGCCTCGGAACCAGATATCTTCTGGAACTCCCCGCTTTTTATCAATTCTGGCACAGGCACTCCCCTAGACCGACTCAACTATCCTCCGCTCTCCGCTGAGGACGAAGAAGTGGCAAAGGCAGTCATCGACGAGTTCGTGGACTCCACTGCCAAGGGCTGGAAGCAAGGCGTCGAACGCACGTGTGTCAAATGCAGCTCGAAGGTGCGGCGCCCGTCCGAATACAAGGTGCGTGAGGTTGTTCCGTGTGTAAACGCCAGAGATTGAGTTCGCACGTATAGCTTCATCTTTACGGTCACTGGGAAATCAAGTGTAAGCGTAGGGCATTGTTTGTCGAATTTTAATTCTGACGAGCATTCGGCTATCAACTAGTGTTTAAATGCGATCAATGTCTGTACGGATCCAACTTGAAGCCGAACGTAACACGGCACATGAAGAAAGTACACGGCGGATAAGGACTTAGCTAGGATTGCGAATTCTTGTTATACATTTGATCTGATTTTGGTTCCATTCTGTACATGAAAGTATCTGCCGAATTGATGTCCGTTTATCTCGTGTCAATGATCCGCATAGTCAATTACTTAGCCACGTGTGTGCGTCATAGCCATGACATCCCCCACAAGCGCTGTGATCAGTGGTGCTCTTTAATGTTGACCTCAACCACGACATTTCGGTTGCATAGTAAGCCATGGGAACGGACACATACCGAAAGGTATGGACTCCAAGCTACTTGTTTGAGCATTGCTAATGGCACGGGAGTTAGAGCAGCAGTAAGCCCGTCGGGCGGGCTGAGTACGACGAACTTGTGGATCTGGTTCGGGTGAGTGACCCCGAGGGCACTCCCCGTTTGAGTCTGACGATCCCTTAGCAAAACCTCAGAGCCAACGAAGATGTTGCTCGACAACAGCGGGAGATTATTGATCACCTGGGAGGGATCAATGCTCGGCTTGAGAAAGACGTAATCGACCGGCAACTTGAGCTCCAACAGTTGGGAAGACAGATTGAGCGAATGCGAGCAGATATGATACACCAACCAAAGTCGTCGCCGATCCCCTCAGCGCCTTCGGCTCCCCCCATAACCCCCCGCCGTGAGTACTGACAGTTGCCACCTCACAATATGGCCGAGCTCAATTGTTTGTTTTTCCGCAGCACCTTCCAATATCAGGATTGTCGGGAGGGTCCCAACCGGCGGTGTCGTCATCCCACCTGTACCTGATCACCAACAGCCGAGTCAGTCTGCCGCACGTTCGTGGGTGGTCGTGCCGTCGCCGACGCAGTCGTCAGTAACAGGATCTACTACAACCTCGGAATCGAGCGGCTATGTCGAGCGACTCACTTCGGGAATGCCGCCATATCGGCGACCCTATTCTCGGGCTCGACATTAATGATCCCGAATGCGTTTTCAAAACTACTGGTCTCGTTCTCAGGATTTGGTTTTGCGACTGTATTCATTCGACTGCGCATATCACTTTTTAATCTGTCCTCCTCTTCCCACCGCAATACCAGTGTGGACAGAGCATCGACGCGGCCGACGTCAAAACATCACTCCGTATCGCGGCACTATTTTTCCTGGCTCTGATAATAGCCAACTACGCACGATAATGGCGGTACATGCCGTGTTGAGTCTGGCATAACCATGATCCTCAATGGCACGTATCGTTCGGTACTCAAAACATCTATCCTACGCATAGAACCCAACCTCATGATACCCTAGAGCCCTCATAGGGGCTCATATGTACTCGATTCTCGCCCCTTCAGTTCGACCCTACGGCTGCGCTGGAAAGTCTGCGGGCTTCATCCCAACCAGGCATATTGCTCAGCGGAAAATTACTAGAAAAACGGCCAAGTGCTTGGCCTGATCACGTTTGTTCTCAGGAGGACGTCAGATCTGCACGAAGGAGAAACGATTGGCGATTGATAGTACGCTGGATTCCACAGGGTTAGGTTTGGGCTGCATCTGAGGGCGTATCGTGGCTTGGTGAGTATAGATCCATTGAATCCAATGGTCCTCATCGACTTACCAGAGCCTGACATAGTCATTGAGAAGGCGAGATCGTCCTACCAACGCTCAATGTTCGGCTCTGGTGAATTGTCATTCATCGGCCCAAGGATAAGTGCGCATGTAATTTGCAGCTGTTTGAATATAAATCCGTGTTGGTTATTAGAGTTGGAAAGGGTGAAAAAGAGTGTCTGAACACAGGGGCTGGAATGCGAAAGTTCTGGAAGGTTCGAGGTGCTCGTAGCGTTTCAGCAAACTGACCAATAGAATCTATGTGACTCGAGAGCTGCGCGAGATTAACATGGCGCCGCATGGCGGCTTAGGTAACGCCAATCTCTTTGCCATTTACATATGGAGCCCGATGCCCCTCTAGCCACATCTTGACCCCCTCAGTTTCGCCACGCCGACTGCCCCACTGAATTTCTCGATTTTGCGCAGCCTAAGCCAACATGATCGACCATAATGGCCTGCCTTGGTGTCCAGAAGCACTTCAATATAGCCTGTCAAGTGAGCATGAACTAGCGTCTGGTGAGTACGATTGGTATGCCGGCGATGTCATCCATTGCTAATCTCAGGTATAGCAATCCTGGTTCCGGAATTTTTTAACGACGCAGAGAGCGTCCTAGACAACTTATCGACCCCCGTGAGCAACGTAGAGAACCCCTCCAACAATGTAGAAATTGGCAACACCCAGAACAGTAAGTAGGGAATATGTCAACTGGGGTAGTATCATGCTCATTTCAAGTTAGTCATATCGCCCTCACCCCTACTGCTCAATGACAGTCCAAACTCAAGACCGGAGCCCGATGCGGAGCCCGACCAACCACCCGCTAATTATGATCTCATCCATTTATGGCTAACTCCACCACCATTCATCGACAATCAGCTTGTGAGATTTGCTCGGCAAGATCAAGAGGTATGATATCAATCCTCCTCAACCATCACAAACACTGACGCTCTCGCATATGCCTTTGGTAGTATGCTAACAGTATCTCTTGCGTTACTGAAGGTGAATCAAAACAGCTTCCCCGACCGAATGGAGATGCTAAATGCGTTTTAGAGCGCTATTTTTCCGTCTCTGGAAACATATACCAGCTAGGCAATGACGGATTCATTCGCCTCCACCAGCTGCTTTGGGACGACCCATACGCTACAACCGTCCCTACTCAAGTGATACTCGGCCAGCCATTCTACATTGGGCTGCTGCCGTTCTTCGTGGATCAAATGGGTAAACTGTACTCGGTCGTCGATCATCCTCACCAGATCAAGCCAAAGGCAGTTTTTGCCACAGCGGTCACCGCTCGGACCGCTCTCGACCTGATACAAGATGGGCTGAGCCTCTCGCCAGGTTCCTCGGCAAGCGGTGAGTTCATTATCGATGGGCTAGGGAGCCCGTCGTCTGAGCTGGGTGCGTTTGGAGTTTCAGCGATTGATCCTACGTTCCTGAGCTTCAACCATAACACAGGACTTCGGATGGGTGATTCATCCCATTGCTCGCCGGCCTCAAGCGACTCCAATGGGTCCGTCTGGAGCGCGGGATCGATCCAGTCCCTTTTTGCTCCCCTTTTCGATGAGGGACAGACAAGCTTTTCCGACTTAGGCGCAGCCACCCTGCTGGAGAGCCCGGTACAATCCCCTTGTGCTGCAGAGACTACTCCGGTTGTCGACGAACCTTCGCTCGAGATGCAACCCAAGACCGAACTTCGGCGGTCACTCCTATTCCCGGCCCCGATCCCCGAACGGGTTTCGGCAACCAAGACCCAAATCGACGAGTATGTCGAGTATATCAAAGCCATGCGGGTCACGCGCCGGGGGACAAAATCGGGCCAGATCCCAACCGAATGCCCATGGTGTGTTTGGAAGAACAGGCGTGAATCGCACCCGTCTGAACTCAAAGTATGCCAAAGATTTAATGCACTAGTACACCTACTAACTTGTGATCATGCACCGTAGGAACACATGTACGCGCATCGCGGGTTTAATGGTAATATCCTCTCCGCCTAAATCCGTCCGATTATGTTGACGCTCTCAAAAGTGTTCTCTTGCCAACAGAAAGGTTGCGATCGTACGTTCAATCGGAAAAGCAACCTTACAAGGCATCTTAATTCAGACCATCCTGGCGAGTATGTGGGAACGAAGTCCAGGCGGGTGAAACAGTGATGGCAATATAGTTTTATCCAAGCTTTGTATTATGAAATTTCACCAATTGTTCTCGTTGATATCTCTTCTGCCGCTATGTAAATCACGACGTCGCAAAGCGCAATCGAAATCGTGGCAGAACAAAATAGTTTTCTCTTTAAGTTTATCGCTATCAATTACTGTCCTGGTGCCACAACTGTTTGAAGAACTGCCCCGCGTGATGAAAGCGAGTAAAACATGCTTAAAATTGAAACTGGCGTAAGTATCTATTAGGAGTTAACTCAGAGGCAGGGCCCCAACTACAACAGCCGTGCATACAAAGAGTGAATGGAATTTTATTGCGTCTCGCAAGTTTAGCTGAAGACAGAAGACGTCAAGGCATCCTTGGGTAGCCGAGGAGCGGTAGCCGTGTAAGGCCAACAACAGTGCGAAGGTAAGGTATGAACAATACAAAGATACTAAAGGCCGCATAAATGTAGTCGGAATAGATACGCCAGGTCCGAAAACAAGGTGGTAGTAGACGTAAGGCGACTAGTTGCACATAGCTGAAGATGAGCCGCTCGAAGCTGGGTGTGTTTCTGTCAGTTGCCCATGCACTGGATGGACTACGCCGCCAGTGATTGTAAAGTTCCGGGGCCGCTCAAAGTACTCGTAGCTCCTGCTTCGTATACCGAAGTATGAATCGAACGGCTTGGTTTACAAACGGGGATGCACATGGTTTACAAGCAATTAGGCCGTGTCTGCGGTTGTGCTCGACCTAATCTCAAGACGTCTCGGTAGTGGACATATTTAGGCGTTTTATAGGAAGGCTGTCGCAAAGAATTCTATATTTAGTCGGTGATGATTGCTCCCGGTAACTGTCTCAGGCGCACCCGCATATATGGTACAATTCGTCTGAATCTGTGGCACTGTCTAAATGGTGCTGGGCCTGGGCCATGCGTCATGATCGGCTCAATCAGAATGGGGATGCCAGGTGCTGATTACGTAACTGCCAATCACCTCTCACAAGACATGTCCATTTGGGCTGTTCGGTCACCTGCATCTCTACCACCACAGCGGACACCAGACATTGCACTACCGATCCTCATGTCTAGCACCTCAGCCATGTCATCTGTGCTCGGATTACACTCCATTGACCTTTTCAATTCGCCAGTCGCGCGAGGTACGTATTTTCCGCAGTGGAACAAAGGGCTGTATGCTGATATGGCCCAAGACATATTCACAGACGATCTGCTGGACGACATCACATCAAAAAACAAAGAATTTGGTGAGTTCGGAACGTTGGTGCACGCGAGTGACGCTCACTCACTGCTAGTCGCACTGTGCTCGCCGCCTGTGTGCTCTAACGTTCCGAACTCAAGCATCCCCCCTCAAACCCCAATCAGTTTTCAACATAGCCCCGACATTGGCCTTTTCGTAAACCACTTCGACTCGGTGCCCACAACCTCGCTGCCAACCCCCGACAATTCGTTGGTTGTCTTTGCCGAGCAACCTGCCAACGTAAGTGTAAAGTTGTTGTTGTATTCGTTCAATAGATGTGCTAATTATGACGACGTAGGATCCAACCCATGATACCATTACAACCCTAGGTACTGTCGCTGAATTAGATTTTGGCACATCTTGATCTAATCGATTTTCAGAGCGATATTTTTCGGTGTCCGGCAACATCTACCAGTTCGGACACGACTGGGTCATTCGGCTCTACGAGCAACACGGCAGCAGCCCATTTACGCAAACCCCATCCACACCGATCGTCCTCGGTCAGAGCATATCTATCGGGATGATAAATTTCCACGTGGACGATGCGGGTCGCCTCTATTCGATCGTCGACCGCTCCGACCCCCTTGAGCCAAAGATGGTATTCAGTACTGCTGCCGAGGTACTCGTCGACCTGTGCCTCGCGCAAGTCCTTCCGAGCCCCCCTCTATCGGCCTCGGAGATTGAAGCTGGCGCTCAAGGTAATTACAGAGGCCCGGGATCCCCGTTCGGTAAGTTTATAATACACCATCAAGGTATGGGAGACTTTGCAGTCTTGCTCTGTTTTCTGAGCTCGGGATGCTCCGCTGTGTTTTCCGACACCGCCGAGCATCCCGAGCTCAGAAAAGAGAACAAGACCGCAAATTCTCCTTTGAATTAAACCCTTGCTCCCCTTAGGTTCCGACTGGGGAACCGTCCCCTTCGACTCGCCCGCTTGTACCGACTCGGGAGTGTCCGAGTCGAGCGTCGAGTCCAACGGATCTTGCGATTCGTTGTTCTCGGGTGCTGGCTCGGACACCTGGGTCACGGTCGTGCAACCCACTACGTCTCATCCGAACGCCGTGCTCGACTCGACAAGTATCCCTACTCCCCCACCCTCGCCCACTGTCCTCGATGAGACGAATCCGGTGCCGTCTGAAAAAACGGCTACGAAGGCAGACATTGATCGTTACGCGGACCATATCAAGCGGCTTCGGCTCAAGCTGAAGGGGTCCAAGTCGACACAGATCGAGGTCAAGTGCCCTTGGTGTGGCTGGGCGAGCAAACGGCCGTCGCACCCGTCTGAATTAAAGGTACGTCGGCGTATCGTGATATTGGCAGTGAACTCAATCAAGTTTTGTTTAGGAGCACATGTACGCGCATCGAGGTCTGAGTGGTACGTATTCCTAGCCGCTGCGGCCAACGGGTACTGACGCCGGTTTACAGAGTTTCATTGCCCGAGCAACAGGTGCCCACATGTCTCGAATCGGCGCAGTAACCTTACTCGGCATGTCAATAAGCACCATCCTGCTATGGCTGCCGAGTTCAAGGCGAAACGTCCGACTCGATTTTAATCCTGTATATCTTGAAATGGTTTGGTGTACATGACTCGTCTCTTGCTCTGATATGTAGATTTACGCGAACATTTGAATCAGATACCTGTGTCGCGATTGAGATTTGTACGTTCGAGTGATGGCAAGCTCTCGTTCATTCACTAGCATTGTCTCGGAAAGGTATATGACCAGCGTGTCTGAATCAATGCTGGACGAATCAGGTAATTGAAACAAAGGCGTGAGATCGGTGGCCACGCTGCTGCCAAGTCACTGGAACGATCAGATAAATTACAGGCCGATCCTTTGCCGGCGGGTGGAGCAGCTCAAACAACGTATAACGTGCGTCACACGCGTCAATAGCTCAAGCAAGCGGCAATCGCGCGGTTGAACAAGCTGAGGCTTGGCGACGTCCGTGATGCCAGTTGCGGCGGCATCAAGCTCCGCGCCTGATCGTGAGTAGCCCATCTTGGGGGTCTACAATAGTAGTTGACTGGTTTTATTTATTTTTTGGTGCTGATTGATCGGGCGAGGCGGGCTCTGTTTGGGAGCTGATAGGACCCTTGAGATCGAGTCACATGACCTGGATTCTTCGTCGGGATTTCGGGGCTGAGGTCGGGGCAAGCCGCGTGACCCGAGTTGCAGCGAACCACAATCACACCTACCAAGTACATGTTCCACCTCACCACCCACGATGCACACACACCCGTAAGTGTCCCGCTCGGTGCTAGATGTGTCGCTCAGCCTGCTCGCCCCGCCCAGACGCCCACCCCCGCCCGCCCCCGCCCCAAGGCGCGCGGCTCGTACACGAACAAGGGGCGGCCCGCCATGATCTCCACCACCGCCCAGCCACCTCCCGACACCATCCCTGCCGAAGAAAAGCCCGCCGCGGCCGCTGCCAACTGGTGGGAGCCCCAGCCCCGCGGCCGCACGCGAGTCGACCGCCGCGAGGCTGAGCCCATTCCCATTCCCGAGATGGACACGCCCCGGCCTGCTCAGCTCGATCTTGGCCTGCCCGGTGCCCATCTGCCACTCCACATGCGCTCCTATTCCCCGGCCCCACCCACCACCTCTGCCTTGTCCGACGGCCCGGCGTCCCCTGCTGCTCTCTTTCTCTCCGCATTCTCGTCCCCCGCCCCGAGTGTCCGGTCGCCCTCTCCACTCCCCGCTGTCATTTCTCCAGCCATGGCCATGTTCCACTCGCCGCCCCCACTCGCTGCAGCCACCGCCACGGCTGTATCACCTGTCTCGCTCTCGGCTCTCCCGGACGCAGGGGCGTCGGTCGGTGGCTATGTCCTTGGTCCTGTGATCGGTCATGGGGGGTTCTCTACCATTCGGACGGCTACCTCCGAAGTCACGGGCGGAGTCGTCGCCGTCAAGATCGTGCCCATCAAGTCGTCTTTGCCCTCTGCCGATGCACCCCGAGGCAGGGGCGGCGCTCGGGCCGCAACCATCGGACGAGCTGCCACCATTGCCGGGCGCGGACGGCCTCCCCTTCCTTCCTTTCCCCAACCCGAACCCGAAGACGACACCTCTCGGTCCATGGCAGAAGAAGCCGCCCTTTGGTCCTCTCTCTCGCACGAGCACATTCTCCCCCTCTTCTCGGCCGAAGAAACGCTTGGCGCCTGGTTCCTATTTACGCTCTATTGCCCAGCCGGAACCCTGCTCGATCTCCTCAAACGAGACGGCCAGATCCTGTCCACACAACCTCCCTCGGCCGGAAACACCCCCGCCAAGCGACGGCCTTCCTTTGCCTCGTCCTTTGCCTCGGCTCGTGGCCGCTCAAGCAGCATCACCCAGTCTGTTCAACGCGGAGGCTTGTTGCCCGAAACGGCGGCCACCCTCTTTAGACAGGTCGTTCGCGGATTGAGGTACTTGCACGAAACTGCTCGCGTTGTACACTGCGACATCAAGCTGGAAAACGTCTTGGTTGACGAAAATGGAGGGGCTCGCATTGCCGATTTCGGACTCGCTGTTCCCATGGACGCGGACCCTCGGGTTGAGAGCAGTGTCGAGCGTAGTGTCGAGCGACGCAGCATAGAGCGACGCAGCATAGAGCGACGCAGCATAGAGCGAGGAACCATTGCCGAACGTCGGAGCGTCGAGCGCAAGGCCGTGTCGATCGGCTTGGGTCCTGCCCCTGGCTCTGGGATCGGTCGTGCCAACTCGGTATCGGTTGCCAGCCCCTCTCACGTCTCGCAAAAACACAAATTTCCACCCGGTAGCCTTCCCTATGCGTCACCCGAGCTTTTACGTCTTGCTGCTGCGCCACAGGCTCGGGGTCGCATGACCAGCAAGAGCCGAGAGAGGGGCCGAGCGAGACAAGAGGAAGGACATGTTCCGAACCCCGCTCAAGACATTTGGGCGTTGGGATGTGTGCTGCATGCGTTGTTCACCGGCCGGTTACCGTTTACGGATGCGTTTGAGCCTCGGCTGCAGATGAAGATTACCAGGGGGATCTGGGACGAATCGATGGTGAGTGTCATGTATGCCTCGTGGTATATTCGCGCGGATTAACGAGGTCTTTGCAGATCACCGCGCTCCCAAACTCGTTCGCGTTGCTCGATGTCCTCCGTGGGTGCCTCCTCGTGTCTGTTCCCCAACGTTGGACTGCTGCCGAAGTCGACGAACGCGCTTGGGCAATCGGGGTTGTGGACGAGGAGGCTGAGCGAGAGGCGGCCAAGGTAGAGCGTCGTGGTAGAGCTGGGGCAATGAGTGGAAATGGGGACGGCGATGTGTTTAGGATGGATATGAAGAGGGAGCAGAGTAGAGGACGGCGCGGCGCCAGTCAGGTTAGGGGCAGAGATCCGAGTGTTGCGAGGGATGGAAGTATTGCAAGGGAACGGGGTGCGAGTGTTGTACGGGGTCGGCGTATGGAGAGTGTCGGCAGTAGTAGCTACAGTCCGTCTCCAAGCGCGAGGGGGCGCAGCGTTAGTGCAGGTCCAAAGGATTTGAGCATCAGGCGCGGTCCGAGTATGTCTAGGACCCGATCGAGCCCGGCACAAACGAGTATCCAAGAGCCTCATAGTGTGACCGCGACGCCAAAAGTGACACGCGCGCCCAGTCTGACGCGCAGCTTAATCCCTCGCTACTCAGCGACACTTGCTCCTTCGGGACCCAACACGCCACCCACTGCGATTGATTCTCCTGTCAAACGTCCGTCTCTGCAAACCACCCGGTCGTTCAATAGCGCCACCAGTCTTTCGTCTCCAAGCGCGTCTAGCTCGAGCGGCGCGCCTCCGCTGAGCCCCGAAGACCACGTCGGAAGCCTGGGCTCTAGTCGGAGCCGCAGTGCTGATCGCCAGCCTGACCAAAGCCCTGTGCTCAAGGGATCCGGATCGCTCAACGATCGCCTCGGGATCGACGTCGAACGTCTTGGCCGAACTCTGCCCCGAAGCCCCAGCGAGGGACCTCGGACCCCCGACGAGCCAGTCGCCCGTAGTCGTAGCCGCGGACGCTTCACGGCCGAGTTGGCTATCGTGGATGAGGGGGAGAGCGCTCCCAGCTCGTGGGGATTGGATGTGAATGGATACGAGCAAGTCAAGGCCCCAGTCATGGGTCTGTAAATATCAGGTGCGAGTTTTGCAAAGGTTCGGGATTTCTCTGGGTGTTTTATTGGCCTTTCTGCTTGTCGGCTCGTGCTGTTATTTCCCGTGTTTCCTAGTGTTTCCCGTAGCGCTTTCTTATCTAGTCAACAAACTGTACAGTACTACTATGCAGCCTTGTCTATTGTATGCGCAGCCTCCTGTTGTTTGTACATAGCGGTTAATTTATTATTGTTCGTGTACATTGGGTCTCGCATCAGCGGCATGTTGGCAAGAGCGGGTGTCTGATCTCTGGAAACGGATTACGAACACGATAGACAACTGAATAGCCACGCCCTTCCACATGGACCAGTCACATGTTCTACTACGTATATACAACTGGCGGAGATAAACTTTGGTTCGAAATGGAGCGAGAATGGCATTCAACCTAATCTGGGACATAGGGAGCCAGGTCGAGCCGTTGTTTGTTTCCAGTTGTTCAGGTGGCTACACCGGCCACGCTGGTTGAAAGCCCCTTGAACGGCCTCGTGCCAGTTGTCTGCTGTTATCTTGTCTCAGACCGACTCTGGGAAATGTCGCTTGCTTTTCGAACGAGCAACGTAGTATTTGGTGGACTCTTGGCAAGACCCCTCGGCTTGCTCTTGAACCCCTTGGGCAGCTTGCGCTCCCAGTCCACATTTTGGCACCAACACCGCTTGAATCGAAACAGCTGAATAAACCTAGTAATAAAGTAGGTCATAATACCGGCCAATCTTTCGGGCGCTGATGACGATGAAGAGCAACGGACTACAGTGTTGGGTGGACACTGCTCCCACTCGAGCAGCGGTTCTGGTAGAGGGAGAATATAGGATGTTTACTACTCAGAGAAAACGTGATCAACATCATGTAGAAGCTCTCTCCATCGAGCTAGGGATCTTTGAGGTTGCATATCGCAAACATACCGGACCGGTCATTCTCCATTCGGACAGTGATACGGCTCTCCGAGCGTTGGAAGGGGAAAAGTGCAAGCTGAAAGACGTTGCGGATTCGGCAACCCGGACTCGTATGATTATCAAGTCGAACCAGCTTCAGGTCAAGATGGTTTACGTTTCGAGCAAGGAAAAAGGCGGATCCGTTGAGTCGTGGTCGGAACACGTCAAAGCACAACGTGATACAACACCCGGCAGCGATCCCAAATAGTTTGAAGGGCTTGGTTCGGGCGGATAAGTGAGGGTGTTTGCATACTGGTTTGGCAGGGTCTAGGCAAGATGTTTGTGGTTATCCGTTGTTTACACTGGCGCATCATGACGTCGAGATCAGATCGATCAGGTTTTGAGAGATCGTGGGCATACAAAAACGCCCGTCATTTTGATAGCAGGGCCGATGTGATTGTCACGCGAAGTCTGATCAGTACGATGAAGGAGAATCAAACAGAACACTGTTCTCCCGGGCTATACGGGGACAAGCTTGTTTCCGGTGAGACCGCCGCGTGTTCCTCGGCGGGTGTCATATGTTGTGATGGGACAAGATTAGCTGCAGGCCAGGAGCTCGCTGGGTGTCTCGACGGCCGTCGCCGAGAAACGTGAGACCAACCGGATGTAGCACGTGCTGATGCCCGAGGTTCATTTGGACTCCACTGATGCGTTTCTCGGCCATCCAGTCCTTCTGATCAGCCACGGGGAAACGAAGCCAATCAATGGCCCTGGAATTATTCCCTGGCTGCCGCGCAGGCTTATAAAACTCCGAGTCAGCCATGGGGGACATGGTGCCTTTCTCACATATTCCAGAAATGGCTCTCGCCGACTCCAGCATCTATGTGGGTTGCTAGCGCTTTGCTTTGATATCTAAACTAATACGCTGGACAGTATGCACCAGCCAGCTCTCATGCGGTCATCAACGGCTCGTTTGACCGCGACGTTTTCAAGTCCATGTGGGACACGTTTTACGTCGATTCAAACGGGAATCCCACCGGGTCGCGTCCTTTTGCGTTTCCTCCAGAGACGAAGCCGTTTGTTGCGGAAAGCAAGGCCTTTATTGACGTCATTGGCAAAAATGCCACTCTTTCCACGATCGCTCAAGCCAACACCAGCCAGTTTCACGAAGGTAAGCGCTTTCCTATTCTGCAGCGAATCTGTCCCAGCTTGCTTCAACTTTTACAGCTGGAATTTATTTTTCCTCGACAAACGAAGTGTATTTTACTTCCAACATTCTTAACACCACAACTTCAGATGGCACATACACGTATCCCATCTACGCTAGTCTCAGCAAAATCTCGCTCAACTCTACCAACGGCACCTACCATTGGGAAACGGTCAGGCCATCTACATCGTCTTTTGTGCTTCCCAACGGAGGAGCACTGTACGGCGGGAAGCTCTTGATGGCCGTCCAAGGATATCAGCTGTCTACCCCTGCCGCCCTAATCGCTGTTGATCCTTTGGCTAAAAACCCCGACGGGACACTCAAGTCCCAAGTACTTCTCAACAACTTCTATGGTCGCCCGTTCAACTCCCTCAACGACGTAGCCATTTTAATGCGCGGAAAAGGCGGTGCTACTCCAGTAGGCGATCAATGGGTTTTCTTCACGGGCAAGTCGGTTCGATTGGCTTGCTATCACTATCATTGACATCCCACAGACCCGGCATATGGCTATTATCTGCAAAAGTTTAAACAGTATCCTCGTCTGCCATCTCAGGTGTATGCGTTTCACCCGCCCAGCGGGACCATTGTGGTAGTCGAGGACCGATTACAAAGGCCAAACGGCATCCAGTTTAGCACAGACATGAAGACGTGCTATATATCCGACACTGGTTTTCTCAGCGAAGATCCCGCTGACCCCGCTCCTAGAGATGGCACTGGGCCAGGTACAATGTAAGCGGGTTTAACTTGGCCAAGTGTTGGAGACTAATTACGGCATAGATACGCATACGATGTCGTCCAACCACCACAAGGCTCTGATCCAACCACAAACCCCCCAGCATTGAGAAACAAGCGGTTGTTTGCGTTTACCGACAATGTTACACCGGATGGAATCAAGCTGGACCAAGACGGAAACGTGTACGGTGGGTGTTTCGATGGGGTTCACGTAAGTTCTCACACTATGGCCTGGTACAATGTTTTCTGGACCTAGATGCCATGTCCAAAGGTTTGAATTTAATACTAATAGTATACCTATTCACAGGTTTGGAACAAAAATGGCGCTCTTTTGGGTAAGATCCTCCTCGGATTGGACATACCATCTGATGTTGCTGGAGTGCCAGCAGGACGAGGCGCCGCCAACATGGCATTTGTTCCAGGGGGGTTGGTCATGTTTTCCGAGGACCGAGTGTATTTTGCCAGGATAAAGGCAAAGGGGGCGCTGCTCGAATGATCTAAATACCTAGGAGAGGTCGTTGTTTGGGTTGGCATACAGAGAAAGTTCGCCTCGTCTTGCATGTAAAGTTACGTATGTTTGTGGAACAAAATGCAATTGCACGACACGTAGCCTTATACATGCCCCGCAAGTGTTATCTAAAAACAAATCAAGACAATTGTAGCAAGTCGCTGAATCCTATCCTGGTTGCCCTGGACTCTTGTCGCTAGAACCTAGTTCCAGTTCAATGAGTGCCAGTACTCGACGTCCAAATAGTCATAGTCGAAGCAAATCCGTTACGGTTTTGGCTCTGGTTTGCAACAGCGGTCGAGCCAACATTGATCATGTTTGTGGTGCCGACGGTCGAAAGGGAGTAGACGTAAACGTCTACAACACGGGGGGAAATGAAAACCTGAAGTTGACGAGGCAAACAGATATAGACTCACCGCTGGAGTCAGAGCTAACTGTCGCGATCGAGTTCTGGCAGGTGTAGGTGTCTAGGCAGGTTTGACCATAACTCTGAAAATTGTTAAGCCGAGAGCTAATAGCTCAAACCAGAAGAGCTTACTTGAAAGAAGCTATATAAACCAGCTCCATAGACAAAAATATTGGAAGAAGATTGAACTCTAAGAGCCCAAGCGGCGTTTCCGTTGGTGAATGAAGGATCGGAGTAGGCAGAATTGATGCTGAAGGGTGATGGAGGCGCAGGAGATGGTTGGTAGTACGGCTATGTGCTCGATTGGTCAGCGCGCTGAAAAGCAGTAAAGAGGGGCATGACTGACCGTCTCGGTTTGAATCAGACCAGCATATACGTTCTTCGAGCTGACGATGTTGTATTGGTAGAGGGTGTGGTGTTCTACACCGGTTCCAATCAGCCAAACAGGACCGTTGGTTGACTGGCTAAGTAATCCACGACCAGAGTAGGCGTCAATCTGGCCTTCGTTGCCGTCCTCTCTGCATATCGCGTTGTGGTTAGAGTGGCAGCAAGCAGCAGCTGTGGGAGAGCTTACAGATCATGGTCAGCAGCCCAGACCCAGACATTTTCCATGTATGCGGTCGCAGTCGAGGTGATGTGTATACCCAAAAAGGCGGCCGTGCAAGCCGAGGTGGAGGCATGCGTTGTCTGGGCCTTGCAGTTGCTGACGTCGATGTTGGTACCCTTGAATCCAGCAAGACGGACATGCACATCCCAAAGGCCAACAGTACCTTTTTGACCCGACGCATCGCCGACGTTCCATTGAACTACGATTGCACCCGCACTGCCGGAGCGAGTCGAAAAGACCATGTCGCTAATCTCCACAGTTCCTTTGTCGCCTGGACTACCAACTTGGATGACCGGAGTCGGCTTTGTCTGGTCCGCAAATGCAGACCCTCCGCCAATAACGGTCGACCATATTTCACCAACGACAATCGAGCCAGTGGGAATTTTGATTGTTTTGGTCACATAATAGGAACCTGCGTCGAAGTAGATGATCTTGCAGCCCCAGTATTTGTCGAAAACCGCCTGAATGGCCGAGCTGTCGTCGGTTACACCATCGCCCTTGGCACCTTCTGCTTTGACCGAAATAAACTCTGTATTATGTAGCGTCAGCTCAGCGGTATGAACTTCATCAATTCCAAACTCACGACTAGGAGCATAATTTAGATATTGAGGTCGCGACTTTGAGAAGATCTTGCCAGTGGAGTCGACGAGGGAAGTAGGTTTGGCTGGGGCGTTGATTGCTGCCTGAACATACCTGGGACTAGTGCCAGTGCCAGTGTAGACGTTGCCTTGGGCCCATTGCCTGATGGTTTTGTCGCCGCCGGCCAGCACGACACGGCCGCTCCCATCGACAACGCCGTTGGTCACACCACTGAACTTGACGTTATCAAGTACGATTGACCCTGCGAGTGAAGAGGGAGCGGAACCAGAGGTACGTAAGAACGTGGGGGTGTTGGTTACAACCGCATCAACAATCACATCGGCACCGACGGTCTATGACACAATAGGTAAGAAATATGTTGTTTGCATCGGCCGGCACTCACTTGATGGTCCTGGGTCAAGCCGCCTGTGGTGATGTCGAAACCAACTTGGCAATTGCTAAGGTACGATTGAGTACGATTGTGCGATGAGTAATAGCAACACACACATAATCTTGACATCCTGGAAAGTCCAACCCCAGTTCCATGGTTGGAAAATACCCGACTGGGCATTCGCGACCTGAAGATTAATCGGTAAGAAGCTGAAGGGCCCGTGTGTTCAATCAACATACCGTGATGTTACGAACAGTGAACTGTTGGTTACCCATCCAGACACCGTATCTCCCTCTGCAAAATAGTCAGTATATGGCTGCTGTAGTTGGAATCGAGCGCACCCGTTGAAATACAAGTCCGACATGAAGCCACCCGAGCCGTTTTCCATGAATATACCCTGATGGTTGTTACCGCTAGCTTGTGACATTTCGACACGCACGTTAACTAGCGAGGTTGCCTGTGAAACTGGTCATACATTGTTAGCACGATGCTGGTTTAAAGCCTTGAGAACTAACCCTGCCAGTGAAGCCCAGTGGCTGATGCTGAGGCAGGCATACGACGTAAGTCGATGATAAAGTTTCGAGTTGAACGGAAGAAGTTGTTTTGGTTCACCCAGTACTGGGCTCCACCGCCACCAGGGATGTACGGATCGGCATCTAAGTTGGGTTAATCAGTCTCTGGTTCATGTTGAAGACAATCATAGCTTACCGATCACGGCTATACCACTAAAACCAGCGGAAGCAAGCAAAGTGGGAGGATTCTTGGCGTCTCCAACCATAGAGGTATAATAGAAGGGAATGATGGGGCTTGAAACGAGATACTAGAGCTTCGTAAGAACAGAGTAGGTTGATAAATAATCACAAAACCTACAGTGCCCGACGGGAAGTAAATCAAGCCAGGAGAGACTGTACTAGATTTGCATCCTTGTCCACAGCGGTTACCATCAGATATCGCCCGGTTAATAGCAGAAGTATCGTCTATAGTTGCGATTAAGTCTATGGTCTTCTTAGTTGTCATACAACTAACCGGTTACTCCGTCACCCTTGGCGCCATAGTCCTTGACATTGCGAAAAACTTTGTAGGTAGATGGACTGGAGTTGTATGGCGAACCTCCACGGCGGGTTATGGTTTGCATCCAATACGGGTCACTGACGGCGGCCGTCCCGAGCCCTAGGGGTGCTGTACATGTTGACCCGAGAGATTCAACGGAGGCGACCAGAAAGGCCGCGGCAAAGGCCGCAACCGAGGCAACTGCACGACCGAACAAGACCATACTGAAGCAGATTGTCAGAACTGAAACCAAGGTAGGGATGGTAAATCAACCTTGGTCCCCATTCGCGATTTTATAGCGGAATCAATGGATGTACCCATACTTGACGAAGCGGCCTTAAAGAACTTCCAAGAGGTCGACCCCGTATAGCTGGGCTCGCTCACTCGCCAAGCGAAGCCGCTTCCAGTAGCGAAACTATGGTACAGCATGGCCGGTCGCTCGTTGGCATGGAAAGAAGCTGATAAGTTTCCAGCAGGAACAACATCTATATCATGGGATATGCCCGGCCAGGCCTTCCGACAACAAGCGAGATTTAGCCATTCATCACGGGAACGAGGCGTACTGATTTGAAGGTTTCTCACATTATTCCCATCCAGATGTTTTCCAGACCGTCGCCAAATCTTAAATGAGACACATGGGAACATCGAAATGTGTGACCGAACGTTGTAGGTAGGCGAGAAAAGGCCAGATTACACCATGTGGAGGCGCCGAAGCAGCAGCCTTGAGACCGCGTGCTATTGCCAGGGCCCAAGCGCTATTATCTCATTGCCTGGACCCAAGCGCCGTTTAGTTGCGTTTGATTATGACAGCAAGCAATCGGTCTTGGTAGTGATCTTAGGGGGTACTTGAACTCACCACTACAATTGTAAGTCGGCAAAGAGGTAACAATATAAGTCGCCCTAAGGCCCCACTTGAGATGACATGTCCAAAAATCCGTAAGATAATCAAAAATGTTGTAGCCAGGGGCGAGTGCTTGTGGGCAAGCCAAATGAAGGAGGGTTCAGAATTGAAGCGCCGGCCGTCGGGGTTGGTGGGTGGTTGGATCGAGACGAGATCGCAGTTTTTACATGTGTCACATGACTCTTTCCCACCTGTATAGAGTGATCGATTCCCTTACTTTCAGTTCCAAGGGGTCCCAAAGAAAAAAATTCTTACCCGAGGTCGGTTTTTGAAAAATCGCAAACGCGCCTAACCCACCCCCTCATGTATTATGTCATATGATATAAGCCAAAATGGGCACAATAATCACGTGACACCAGCGATTCACTAATTGAACGCATATTGGGAGCGGTATGGCTAACTAAAATGAAAGTAAGACAAATCTCAGCGCGCATTTGGTGGAACGCGACAGCTCTACAAGACCTAAAATGAAAATAAGACAAATCTAATTACGGATGAGACGATGGATACAAACGGGAAAACAGAAAGAGACCTACCTCAGCATGCATGTTGTGGGGTGAGACAGCTGAGGATACGGTCACATGAAGGGAAATATAATGGAGAAAAAGACAGGGAAATAGTCGAAGGCAAACGCAGCTTCACACCATTCAACAAACCACGTTATCAGCGGCTTATTGTATGCGTAAGCGAAGGTGCATACTGCCACTTTCATCCATTTTTTGTCCATTTGGTCTTCACTATCGCTTACTTCGTTGTCACCAAGCTCGGGCGTTTGAGGTATATCCCCTGTTAACTGTTCATCGTTCTTTGGAAGTCCAACTGTCCTAGCGACTTTGCAAGCAATAAACCGCGCCGCTAAACCAATTCATGCTCACCGTAATATCATTCGCGAGCTATGGACTTTGGAAATCGTGAGTTCAGAAGCTGAAACTTGAGGTATGGGGACAGTCCGTCGACGATCCCAAAGTGGGGAACCTTGCGCACCAAGCAATATGGCCCCATATTCATGAATACAATATTATTTTACCACACACTCCGACTCCGACACAAGCGGTACAGGTACTATTCTGTTTAGTTCCACCACGTCTGACCGATACCTTTATCAAATCATATTTGATTTGTTTACTTGTACTTCCATATATAGGTTATATTTGTAGGTACAAAAATTCTCCGAGAACGCAGAAACTGGACTTTACCGCACCCACCCACCCATACCTCGGGTCGGCGCTTATTTTTATAGGCCCCCTTGTTCAGTTCAGCAACCTGCCCTGTGAGCATCCTATAACGTTCTAACTCAGGGTTAAGCGACTTTATTGCTAACCGCCGTGGTCTACTGGTGGCTCAGCTTCCGAGTGTCCATAACAGAAGATTAACGCATTTAGAGACTGGCATGGATGATCTGCGGATGGGTCACGTGCCAATTTTTCTCCATAACCTGCTAGCAAATATATGAAGATACTTCTCAGGTACACAGCTATGGCATGTGGTAGTCTCAGTATACAGCGCCATATACGTTGACTAGGTTTTGTGAAAGATACGGGCCATATAGTTCGGCGCTTAGCCATCTGTGGATAACCCGTGCCAGACCCTAGTTAGCAACATCCTGCGAGACCCTTTCTAGCTGACTCAGCTCGTTCGGCGCTTCGATTGGTGCTGAAACCCATGTTCTCTTGTGACTGAGCCGTCTAACGACAATGTACAGAGAAATTAAGCAATTCAAAATATGTGTCACATATAGACATCGGCAAATCAGCAAGACTGTTCTAATCTATTTCCAATTCTGTAATCCCTATTGTGGATTTAAGTCGATTTTGATTGATTTCAATCGATTATCCAACACTAAAACTATGGCCTGCCGCCCCAATCGATTGTATACCATTATAGGCGGACCGAGATGATTGCTGAGCAAGAAATGTAACAAAATATGATTGAATGACCATACAATATAAGATATACTACCTTCAAACAATAATACAATACCGTTGAAATTGCTAACCATGGATCAGTCTTCATGGGGATCACCAAAGATTTAACAAAGTGAGAAAGACCCACAACAGCACCGCAACCACTCTACCAAGCATGCATACAGCACTTTCTTTGCTCTCTCCATAACTGGCCACCATCTCTTGTGAATTCCATTTATGCTTACACACTGTCTGTGGGTTCCACCATGAATTTGTGACCGTTGCGTCTACCTCAAACAATGTTTTCTGAAGTTGTTACACTCAGCCCAGCCTAGTTACTGCTACCATGAAGGAATAATAACGGCAGGGCATCGCATATCAGTAGCATACAGCAACCGAAATCTGATGAGGGCAACAGTCATGCAACGTCACAAAAGAACAGAAGTATTAAAGCCGGGGGGGAGGGGGACTTGCTGCGTGTGGACTTGGCTGTCTCAAGTGTCCCCCGCTGTTGCCCGCTACCATCCTTTGGCCAATGTCGAAGCGATTAGTGAGAATATGTTGTTCCTAGATCAATCATACGCACATAGCTGACATGTTTTCCACAGTTTAACTATCTCAAAGACAGCAACAAAGTGTGAGACTAGTGGGCCGCTCACTCAGCTTGGAATGAAGTTTGCCCAGCCCAGAGGTAGGGTATTTTGGACATGGCTATTAACAGGACCATCATAGCTGATTATGCAGGCAGTCTAGTACCTTATGCGACTGCTCAGAGACCCCTTGAAGGCGCATCATAGGTGATCCAAGAGCACTATACATGAACCATGAAACACCCGCACCAACAAGGTATAGCAGTAACCCTGGGGTAACCGTATATTAGACAAGGTAAGGTTGCTGATTGTCACGCTATGTGCAACCAGCGTAATAAAGGGAATAGTCTTTGTCATATATTCTACTTAGTATCGCCAGGCTGGTTGCCAGGCCTTGTTGAGGGGATGCAAGCTCTACGCCAGGCTCTTGTTGATGCAACATTCAGCTTTCAATTGTTTTTTGTATATACACTGGGTCACAAAAGAAATGCAACAGGTGACCAAGTTGGATTGAGACCGCCATTATTCACCAGCATCGGCGAGCGAGATTTAGGTGCATTAGTATATCATGTACATAGTAAGATTGTCAACACGTACGCAAAGTTTCAAGCCAATTGGACATGTACTGGCAGAGAAACAAGCCATTTAGTGTACACAGGTGCTGCAATACATTTGGAAATTGACCGTTCCCCTGAACTTGCACAACATTTTTGCCACTCTGCGTCGACCCCAAAGCCTCAAAGTGCGCTGCTTGACTCTGGGGCATGTGATATGTCATTCTGTGTAAAAAGGAGATGGTCTGTGTGCTCATTGGTAGCAATACAAACGGGCATCTATAAGTACCTCACAGGGACTCCACCCCCCATTCTAGGAAGTGTAGAGAGGTTTTGTACAATACAAAACACACTATAGTAGCTTTTATCCACCATTTTCACACAATGGAATCATTTAAATACTGTCAAAGCTCAGTATGGGTAGTACAGAGGGGTTTGCACTGGGGGTGTGCATATACCCCCTATTTCGATTGCACCATTGTAGCTCACTTGCGGGGCCAATTGTGCTACAGTTTTGCCTGATATAGCGCTATATGACGCATATACCACGACTAAACAATCGGACCTCCATCTCCAAAGCTTCAGAAGTTATAGACCTCGCTTCTTAGAAAACCTTACATTTTAAGAATTTTACTAAGTAAAATGTGGGTTCTGAGCGGATGATGATGTTTCCTGGTCTATAACTTCTGAAGCTTTGGAGATGGAGGTCCGATTGTTTAGTCATGGTATATGCGTCATATAGCGCTATATCAGGCAAAACTGTAGCGCAATTGGCCCCGCAAGTGAGCTACAATGGTGCAATCGAAATAGGGGGTATATGCACACCCCCAGTGCAAACCCCTCTGTACTACCCATACTGAGCTTTGACAGTATTTAAATGATTCCATTGTGTGAAAATGGTGGATAAAAGCTACTATAGTGTGTTTTGTATTGTACAAAACCTCTCTACACTTCCTAGAATGGGGGGTGGAGTCCCTGTGAGGTACTTATAGATGCCCGTTTGTATTGCTACCAATGAGCACACAGACCATCTCCTTTTTACACAGAATGACATATCACATGCCCCAGAGTCAAGCAGCGCACTTTGAGGCTTTGGGGTCGACGCAGAGTGGCAAAAATGTTGTGCAAGTTCAGGGGAACGGTCAATTTCCAAATGTATTGCAGCACCTGTGTACACTAAATGGCTTGTTTCTCTGCCAGTACATGTCCAATTGGCTTGAAACTTTGCGTACGTGTTGACAATCTTACTATGTACATGATATACTAATGCACCTAAATCTCGCTCGCCGATGCTGGTGAATAATGGCGGTCTCAATCCAACTTGGTCACCTGTTGCATTTCTTTTGTGACCCAGTGTAGATGATATGCATGCCGAATTTCAAGCGATGCATATAGTCTATTTAGGAGAGCCAAAGTAAATCTTGCTCACAAGGAGTTTGCAACACTATCTGCTGGGATGATGCATGCTGCTTGCCAAATCATGATCGTAATAGGATCTTAATTCATTCCAAGCACACAATGATGATCTTGCACAAGAAAATGATTCACCATGGCTTACAACACATAGAAACCAGACCAGAAGAATTATGAACCAGCCAAGGATTGTTGTTGCCAAAATGTATTTGGCTGATTTTGAGATTTGCTGGTCTGTTTATTTCACTTACAAGCACCCCTGGAAGAATTATGACAATTATTGGCATAATTGACATTACAACCAGTTCAAATCAAATTGGAATTCTTTGCAACCTACTGGCCTTCTGGCCAATGGAGGCTCTTGTATTTCCTTCCATAGAGATGTATGCTGTGTGGCAAAACGTAAGTTATGCAATAGAAAAATGCTGTGGTTACAGGAGAAACCTGGTATGACACTCACAGTATTGTAAGTGTTGCTGTGGATGGCTCTGAGTCCAACCAGACTTGACACACCCAATATCAAACAACTTGACATTGAGGCAGTGGGCAAATCTTGAATCCAACAGCTATTGGCCAATCATATAAACATACCTAGGTCATGGGGCTGTCAGATCACAAGCTGGATTGCAAGAAGTGAGGTACACTGATTATCTTCTGTGATATGTTGGCAAAACCCCACTGTCTAACAATGCTTTTTAGCACACATTAGCGCCAAAATGGGGCGTAGTAGAATGAGTTAGTACTGGTCCCACTCTAGGTAGCACATGGTAGCACCATAAGCATGCTAACCACACTGCTGAGATTGGACATTCTAACAAGCACTAACTAGAGATTGCATGCACCATCTGTCTCTCCCTATAAAAGTGTCACACCTGTATATATGTTTAAAAAACAAGATCAGCAGCAGTGCTAGCATACACTTGGTGCACACTCAGACAAGGCAAGGATGAAATTGCATCCAAGAAGATGGAAACAGATATGAGACAACAAATTGGGATATGCAACACAGCAACATTGCAAGACATTGATTGACAATAGATTAACTTGTATGTACATTCAAATTAGAGGTGCTGTGCCAGGCTCCTGCAGCCAGAACTTGCCAGAATTCTGGCTGAAAGTCCAACAAATTCCAGAGTGCCAGTTGCCAGCAGAGGTGCCAGAATAACTGTTGGTGTAACTGAATAAATGATATGTAATTGCGAGTCGGGGATGTGGTACAAGCTCAAAGTCTACGGTTTAAATACAGAGTATAATAGATGAAATCAAACAGAACTGCCATAGATGTCACACTCAACTACTAATTGCTCAGGCAGAACTTATGACTTCTACAACAGGAGGTCAAGTTCTTGGGTTCTTCCCTTTGAACTTGACCCTGTTTATATATTAGCCAGAACACAGCTGTGAATACACATGAGCAAACTACAATTGGCAATACAATATCAAATGACGACGCGTCAGCGTCTGACAAATCAACCGGAAAGTTCCATTTGTCACATGACGTGTAAACTTAAGATAATTATATGAGGGAAAATATCAGAAAATAGAATAAATGTCAACGTCGCCTTCTGGCTTGTGACACTACCCCCTCCTCAAGGTCTGGGTGACGGAGGGCTTTTGGGTTTTCTCGATGGAACTTTCTAACGGCTCCCATGGCTGTATCAAGATGTTCGAGGGGTTCCCATGTATTAGACTCCAGCCCATATCCTTTCCAATGGACAAGGTATTGAACTTGGTTCCGACATTTTCTGGAGTCTAGAATCCTCTCTACTTTGTACTCTTCTTTGCCGTTGGGGGTCACTTTGGCAGGTGGTTGAGGTGGGTCTCTGCCAAAAGGATCTTCTTTCTTCAAGGATACTAAGGAGGTATGGAATACGGGGTGTATGCGCAGCGTATGTGGAAGTTTGAGTTTAAAGGCATGCGTCCCTTCCTTCTTAAGTACCTTGTAAGGACCAATTTTCTTTGCGGCAAGTTTTGCAGCTGGTCGTTCTGTTTTGATGTTGTGAGCGTCTAACCAAACCTTGTCTCCTACTTTGATGTCCTCTGGTGAACGATGTTTAAGGTCGTAATAATATTCAATTTTTTTTTGTTTGCAAGTGATACTGACAATTGGAGCTCTTCCATACGTAGTTTGAGCTGATCAGCCTGTTTGTTGGTATGAGGTATGGATTCATTGACTTGCGTCCCTACGGAAAACCTGGGGTGGAATCCGTAACAGGCGTAAAAAGGCATTTGGTTGGTCGAAGAATTGATACTGTTATTATACGCAAACTCAGCCATAGGTAAGATCCCAACCCAGTGGTCTTGCTTGTATGCGACATAGTGGCGAAGGTAAATTTAAACAACTTGATTTAACCGTTCTGCTAGTCCATTGGTTTGGGGTCTAAACGCTGTGGAAAGCAAAGGTTTAATGTCGAGTTGTTTATAGAATTGTTTCAAGAAGGCAGAGTTAAACTGCGGTCCTTGATTGTAAATGGTTTCTGATGGAAGACCACAGAGTTTCCATACATAAGTGACAAATAGGTTCGCAACGTCAACGGCTGTCGCTTTGGAGGTGGTAGGTATAAAGTGGACCATCCTAGACATTCTGTCCACGACGTTGAGTATAGCATCAAAACCTTCCGACTCTGGAAGGCCTGTGATCAAGTCGTAATTGATATGATCCCAAGGTTGTGAAGGGAGTTCAATGGGATTTAACAGTCCCGGAGGGACCTGGTTGGAATGTTTGTTGCGGATGCAAGACTCGCAATTAGACACGTAGGCTGTAACTGTTTTCTTGAGTGATTTCCAATAATATTTCCGGTTTACAAGTTCCAGTGTTCTAAATTGGCCAGGGTGTCCTGCAGCCATGTTGTCGTGTCGACTCGCTAGGATGTCTTTGCGGATGGAGTCGTCGTTAGGAACATATATTTTGTTTTTGAACATTAGGAGTCCATTATCCCAATGCCAATTTTTGACCTTATTGCTACGTTGAAGCGCCTCAACGATGTGGGTGATACTAGTGATGTCACCCGGGAAAAACCCGGGAACCCCTTCCCGGGCCAGGGTTCCCTGAAAAATTTGCTGTCCCGGCTTCCCTGCCCCTTCCCGGGCGCGGGAAGAGGGTACCCGCCGGGTTCCCGGGAGTTTTATAAGTAAATCCTACACAGACATTTAATGTATTCGATGTATATACCATTAAATGCGCAAAATCTACAGCTTTCCAACGATATATAGCAGCCCCGCGTACACTAAGTATTGACGCCGTCGCGCCCAAATCGCTGCTCAGAAGAAATTCCCCTTGCAAATGACAAAGTTGAAAACCCACCACAAACACTCGTATAGTAGCTCATAGAATGCGCATAATTCCCAGCATCTCAATGGTATATCTGGTTTCCTCAGGAAAAATTAATAAGGCCACTTCGCTGCCTAATCTTTGTCTGAAAATAATCCCCCTGAGTGCGCACCCCCTGGTTCACCCTCAAGCACTCATTTCTGGCTCTTTCCATGCATGCGAATGAGTTCTAGGCACCTGAAAACCCCTATGTAAATATGTGTCTTGTCCATAGATGTCCTGCATTGCTGTGAACTGACTGCCAGGAAGGGGGGACTTTGCATTCTGTTGTCTGAAACAGTGTCTACATGCTTGTTTGAACATTCTAGCAGATGTAAAGACCGGCCCAGCCCTCTAGATAGGGGTTTTTGAGGTCTGTGAACTCATTGGTAGCATTGGAGAGACTGCTGGAGCCATGGCTGAAGCTGCAGGCGATGATTTTGGTACTTTTACTCACTCAAGGGGGTTTCCCCTTGTATTTCACCCCTTAATACTGCTCCTAACGAGCTGATTTTTTGTATATAGTATGTCATATATAGTGCGCATCTATTGCGCACAGGGGACAGATATTTGTATGGCTAGTTTCACTAGTGCATTTTAGTCTGATCAGGGGTAAGCGCCCCCCTATATCCCCTATATCTCTCCAGGTATTGCAGCTACAGCCTTGTAAGCATGCGCAATGGACTCGCCGAACTGATGCGCATCGATTGATATGTATATATGCTACTTTCCGTGAGAATCTGAAAGGGGGGATGGGCTGCGCTTTCCCCTGAATATTTCTCAGGGGTATTTTGATTGCGATGCAGTTGTATGATGTGCTAACATATATAATACATATATCGCTGGAATGTACTGAGTTTTGCGCATTTAATGAGCTATGTACAAAGATGATTGGATGACATTGGTGGTCATCCATTCCCCCATTCCCCCCTGTTCCCCCATTCCCTGGGTACCCAGCGGGTACCCTCTTCCCGCAAGTTTTCTCATGGCTATTCTTCTTCCCTACCTCTTCTGGGGATGCGGGAAGGGAGGGAAGCGGGTAGGGAATGCCCTGGGTAACCCCTGTGCAGGTTCCCGGGTGACATCTCTAGGTGATACGTTCATCCTGCATATACGCATCATGAATTTGATCATCTAACATCTCGTCTGGTTTGATTGCAGCAATAAAAAGGGCAGGATCAAGTAGAGCTCGGCTCTCACCCCCCCAAAAGGTCAGTGTTCATCCTTCCTGGACAAAATGTCTGCCTTGCCATTTGTTTTGCCCGGGTGATACTTCAGTTAGAAGTTAAATTTGGACAGGAAGCCAGCCCAGCGAGCTAAGCGGCCTCTTAAGTCCTTTGAAGCCTCAAAAGGCTCAAGATTTTTATGGTCCGTAATGATCTGGACTGGAAGAGCAGTCCCTTCAAGCAAGTGTCGCCATTCCTTAAGCGCTTTCACAATTGCCAGAAGTTCCTTGTGGTAGATGTCATAGTTGTGTTTGGCCGGGGTCATGGCTTTGGATAAGATTGCGACTGGATGTAGACGGTCGTCTTCTGAGAACTGCAACGGAATTGTGCCAGTAGCAAAGTCAGATGTGTCGCATTCCAAGAAGAACTGTTTCGATATGTCGGGGATTATTAATACTGGAGCAGACCGAAGTGACTCTTTGAGTTGCTCAAAAGCTGTAGCACATTCTTCAGTCCATTCCCAAGGATGATTTTTTCTAGTTAAATTAAATAAGGGTGCGGCTGTTATGGGTTGGAGTACAGTTGGATATCTGGAGCTTAAGCAATGTAGTTGGTTAGTACTCCAATAGTAAACAATACTTCTTAGATTTGATAAGAAGGCTAATATAAGATCTCAGAGATTATCAAGTAACGCTTAGATAGTCTTAACCTTTCACAGTGTAAAATGACTTAATATAATGTATAAAGAGCAAGACTTCTGCGGCCAGGTTCCCTTAGATATACTTATTATAGTTCAGCCCTAGTCACTTGGACTATACTATTACTAAACTTAATCTATACTTAAGCAATAGCTTAATATGGATGGATGGGGTGCGCCTAATGCGTATGTTTCCTCACACCAAATAGGTACTTAATTCCCACAACTGGCAGGTACTTAATTACACACTATGTTAAGCACAAATCTATATATTCAGACAATATCACACAGATGTATCTAATCAGGTACTAGAATTCCCACTTATTAGATACAGATTGATCACACAAGAGATAAGAGATAAGAGAAACACAAACCAATAGCACACAGGACCGATTGGGTAAGAGTAAGGAGGAGGAGGAGGTGGCTCTGCAAGGGTCTCCTGCAGGGTTCTTTTATACCCTGAGGGAAGCCTGGGTGAGCCAAATAGAGACAGTCATGCCAAGCCAATCTCTAAGGAGAGTTCTGGCTATATGGGGATCACCCTGTCCCCATACAGGATGGTTTAGAGTAATGACTGGGTGCAGATTGGTGGCATCACTGGATCAGTGTATGCTATTGGTTGTTTGAAATATTAATAATATGAACTATATACATGGAACGGAGCCAACATCTCAGTGAGTCAGATCAGAACTGATCAGTCAATCAGATCAGTTTGATCTTCGGCCTGTAACTCGGCGAGGAGTCCGGGGATCGGGCCGATCTTCGGTGAGAAGATACGCCCGAGCCGTGGCTATCGATCGAGTGCTTGATCGCATCGATAGCGTCAGTCGTTGTCGAGCTATAAGCGGAATATGTTAGTAATACCTTACATATGCTGGCGCTTGAACTTGTTTAATGAATATCTCGCTGAGTTCTTAAGCTAAAATCCTGAAATAAAGTGCACAAGAGAGATAGAATTTGATACAATTTATGGACACCTAAGACGGTACAAATTTGCGCATTCAAAATTCATAAAATTCGGAAAATATTCATTTAACAGTGCATACAAGTTGGCAAGGGCAGACTCTATTAAGTAAAGATGTTAGTATCCATAACAGCGGCAATGCACGAATAGTCCTTTATGAAAGTCCAATAAAAATTACGGAACCCAACAAATTCTTGGACCTGGACAACTTTGGAGGGAACTGACCAGTCGATGGCCTTAACGACTTTAGCAGGATCGACTCGGATGCCTTCTGGGGATACAATGAGTCCCAAATAGTCAATTTCCTTAACGCTAAAGAAACATTTGGCCAAGTTGCAATAGAGGTGGTGCTTTTGAAGTTGCGTCAGCACCTCTCGAACATGTTTCTCATGGTCCGCCTTGTTCTTTGAAAAAACTAATATGTCATCCAGGTATATAATGACATACACATCCAAGATATCTCGGAAAATGTCGTTCATAAAATGTTGGAAAGTAGCGGGGGCATTGGTGAGGCCGAAAGGCATCACAAGGTATTCAAAGAGTCCGTAACGAGTTTTGAATGCGGTTTTCCATTCATCACCTTCTTTGATTCGGATTAAATTATACCCCCATTTGAGGTCAAACTTCGAGAAAATTTTCGCGCCACGGAGTTTTTCTATCAAGTCATTACTCCTTGGTAGGGGATATACGTTCTTAACAGTCATGTCATTCAACTTTCAATAGTCTATGCACATCCTCAGGCTTCCATTCTTCTTTTTCACAAATATGACGGGGGATGCCATTGGGGATTTGGATGGGCAAATAAGACCCGCCTCAAGTTGTTTTGTGACCGTTTTTTGAAGTTCCTCATCTTATTTTGGTCCTAGACTGTAGATTGGACCATGACGTGGTACTGCATCAGGTTTCAGGGCAATTTTGCAGTTGTACGGTTGATGCGGGGGAAGGGGGGATATATCTTCCTCGGTGAAGATTTTTGAAAATTCCGAATACCTTGCAGGTAATTCGGATGTGGCGGCGATTTCTAGTTCAGGTTCACCACTTTTGACAATCGGGGAAGCGTGTAGACAATTCTTTGAGCAATACTGAGATGAGAAGACAAGCAATTTCTTGTTCCAGTTGATGGCTGGGTTGTGATGTTTGAGCCAGGCCATTCCTAGAATAAGATTGTGGTTTCCTACGTTAACGACATAGGTGTCTACCTCCTCCTCATGGTCAAAGATTTTCAGATTAAGAGTAACATAATATTTGACCCGTCCTGAGTCGATTTCTCGTCCATTGATAACCTTAAGGCGACGGGGTTTGTCTAGTTTTTTTCGGAATAATTGAAAGTCGCAAACTATGTTTTCGCTAATAAAAATAGATGATGCTCCTGAATCCAACATAGCCCATCCTGAGAATGGTTTTCCCTGGATTGCTGAACGTTTTTTGAGGGGGTTTTCACATGCTTGCGCACGGAAAAATAACATCATTTGAGATTTGTTTGATAATGACATAATTTCCATATCAGAGTTTACATGTGCAGTCGAGAAATTGTCCATATTTTTTAGTATTTCGCCCAAAACTGACCCCCTTGCCAGGTTTAGGTGTCGTCTTTTACCGACTCGTCATCCGAGTCCGGTTCCTTCACTTCTTCGATCCTTGCTTCAAACCCTGAGATGGGCTTAGATGGGCAATCGCGGGCCATATGGCCTTTTCCTTGGCAGCGCAAGCAGGTGATCTCGCCTTTGCGCCTTTCTCCATCTAGCTCCATAGGTCCTGGACCCTTTCCTTTGGCTAATGGCAGCGGCGGGAGGCGGGATGTTCCTGTCATAGGGCAATCATCTTTTTTGAGGGCTGGGAATGGCACTTGTACTGTTGTATTTTGTCCTGCCCATTTGACGTTTGGGGTGACTTGTCCCCGCGCATTTTGCCCAATTGATTCAATCTTCCCTTTTACTGCGTGTCCATCCGTACCAATCATGTAAACCGCATCACCAGTTGACAGCTTTTTGCAACTAGTATTGCCCAGCGTTTGTCCTTTGCTCTCAGATTTGACTGATTTGTTTGTTTGCAAATTGTAGGCTTTGACTTGCAAGTCAATTTCAAGAGCTCGGTCAGCAATATCCCGGAAGGTAGTAGTGGCGTCCTGGGGGTCAAATAGTTGCGCCAGCATATGGGCCTTAATGGTTTTGTTGAGCCCATTGTAAAACAAGTCGCGCAGAACCTCGTTGTTGTATCATAAGTCTGTGGCGCAGGCTTGGAAATCCCGTAAATATTCCTGCACCGACTGGTTCTGCTTTAGTGAGCAGATTTTTTTGCGAGCTTTCTCAGCTCAGTCAGTTTCCCCAAAACGTTTATTGAATTTGGCCCAGAATGTGGTCCAGTTGCGGAGCCATGCTACGTTTCCATGCATGATTTCTTGTTCTTGGTAGGGCTGAATCCATTCTAATGCAGTTCCATCAAGGTAGGAAATGGTGAACAAGACCTTTTGCTGGTCCGTGGCATTGGGTGTGCAAGCTACCAGATAGGAGTTGATAGCGATTTTGAATGCCGTCGCTTTTCCTTTGTCACCCTTAAATTTTTCTGGTTTAGCCAGCTTGATCCCATTACTACTTGTTGTAGCAGTGGGTGGTGCTGGTGGTGGAGGATTTGGTTGGCGCGGAGGTGGGGCGGCTGGTTGTTGGGGAATGGGGCCTGGATTAGGGGCAGCAATTAAGGCCTGGGTGTCCCAATGAATGTCATGAGCGTATCGAGTCACAGTGTTGACGTTTGTCTCTAGGGTGGCCAGACGAGTATTGATTTGATTTATTTCCCCTACAGGAACAATTTTGTTGTGCACTAAGGCTACTTGGTTTTGGATTTCCATTACATCAGTTTTTAATTCTTCCAGACTATTTTTAAATTCTGTCTGCATTTGTTGAAACAGTCCCAGGAGTGTATGGGCTTCAGCAGGACATATAGTGGCATTAGGATCTAAATTGTGCATAAAAGCTGCGTCTAAATGCGCATCGGATACATGTGTTGCATGGGAAACAAAGGAGGTGCGAGAGTCAGGACAAGATGGGGGAGCATATGTATAATCAGCCTCTGGCTGCCATCCGCCAGTGCTAGCGTCCATGTTTACACGTCTACGAGTACGCCCTAGGGATATAGAAGGATTTCAGGCGTAGGGATGTCGGGGAGTTTGCCGGTCAGTGGTGGAGAGTTAAGATTGCTTAAACTAAGCAATGCTGACCAGGGATTGGAATTTGGGTGAAATGTTTCAAAAAATACCTCGCAAATGTGTCTGATGACAAATGGGACTGGTAGTGACTGATCGACGTGTTCCTCAACTTCAATGAGTTGTTTGTAAAAGTATTGGTGTTGGTCAGTTAGAATGGCGTTGGCTGCTTGATATAATTGGATTCTAGCGTGGAGGTTACAATTTTGAGTCTCGATTTTGACCCAGTGAAGGGGGTTAAGATAGATCGAAAACCTATAGAGGTTGATGACTAAGCAAATTACTAGGTCAACGAGGGACACTAGCAAGGGTGTGAATCTATGGATTGCCCCACGCCGGAGGACTTACTGGCTAGACAAGGGGTGCTCTTGGAGCCGGGTTTCTGTGTATTTAATCACTGCCTGTTGCTCTATACCTAGCGTTGGACAGCCCCTATGATCAATCTACAGCCTTGGGCGGGCATGATGTGATACAGGTTTTCTGCAAGCGGGTACTTCGCTGACTACGCGGTGTGAAGCAGTTGGTCCTGAGACCAGTATGTGTGGGTGATAATCCACGAATGCTTTATAGACACCCGCTACTGGATAGGGCTCCGGCACTTTTGACTATTATGTGCCTACTCCCAATCTCCCTTTCATGGTAGGCTAGTACATAAGCAATGTCTCAACTCCCAATTTCAGACAATAACCGGTTTCGGCACAAAAGCCACGAATGCAAGGGAATATGGGGGATAGCCTTAGGCTGGAAAAGGGTTGCACGGCGGCAAGGGGTGGTAAAGTGTTGGTGACCCTTGCGACTGTAGAAGAGCTTGACCTAGTGTCACGCTCAACTACTAATTGCTCAGGCAGAACTTATGACTTCAACAACAGGAGGTCAAGTTCTTGGGTTCTTCCCTTTGAACTTGACCCTGTTTATATATTAGCCAGAACTGTCATGAGCCGTGCACATGACTTCGCCTTTGTCAGGTGGCTTACATGCTTTATAAGCCACCCACTTCTTTTCTTCCACTTAGTAAGGATGATTGGTGCATTAGTCACCTTTTCTGATGTGGCTTACTGAGCAGAACTATCTTTAGCACGCTCTATTTTCCTTTCAGACTATTCTTAGCAACGTCTTATTTTAGACGCACCTTCTTTTAGAAACACGCACTATCTTTAGCTCATGTATTCTTGGAACTGGGTGCACAGACCATGTACCCATGTGTATAAATACTCAGTGTGCAAGCTGCTCTCAGACCAGCTTGCTCTACCTCGTCGATCTCCCCTCAAGGGTGATAACTACTAAGACACACATAAGACTTATGCACTTAAGACTCAACACTAAGACGCTTGGTCCTATTAACTTAGGTACTGAGTGATACCTTGCAAGCCACAAGTCAATCACAGTCTCTAAGTGAGACAGGTGCCTTTGAGAACTTACTCGCTAGGTGAGTCGAAGACTACAATCCCAAGACTAAGAGGCTCGACACTGCGCATCGAGCTGTCATCGACGCATCGACCTTAGATTACATATATAAGCCGCCACAGGCGGAGGCCACGCATCAGGCTAGGGATCAAGCTAAGATCCGACGACGCTACTGTTGTACTCTGCAAAATCTTGAGGGTGCAATAGCAGTTCATGAAGTGCAAATAAACTGGGGGGTAGTAAATGCATTCATGGCATGCAATTTGTGCAATTAACACTTGTTCATGGGTGCAATTTGCATTCATTGCATGCAATGAACACATTTACTACCCCCTGGTTTATTTGCACCCACAGAATTTGCAGAGTATCAAGAATAGAAGATAGACACCCTTCAGACAAGGGTCGTGACAAGAACACAGCTGTGAATACACATGAGCAAACTACAATTGGCAATACAATATCAAATGACAACGCATCAGCATCTGACAAATCAACCGGAAAGTTCCATGTGTCACATGACGTGTAAACTTAAGATAATTATATGAGGGAAAATATCAGAAAATAGAATAAATGTCAACGTCACCTTCTGGCTCGTGACAATAGATGCAGTATGGATGTGAGCGCCTCCTAACCAACCATTGATGAGTGATCAGTACTGCCTGATGGGCAGGGCATCAATCAGACCCTGACAACAAACACATCAGAGGCCATTTAATTGTTGCCTACACAGCCACAATCCATACAGCCACAGCCATGCAACAACAAACAAGTTGGATGACATCTGGTCAATGTCTGAGACAAATTCAGGGTCAGAATGAACAGCTTGAGCTGAGAGTCCTTGTTGTCTTGCATACCATCAACAATAGCCTCAAGGGTGCTGGAGTCCTCGGTGGAGTCCTGCAGTACTGGCATATCTGCATACATCAGCAAAAACTGACTAAGAATTAGGTCAGTTTAGACTGGACTTTTATCTGCTTGGGTTGCACTGAGCAGCTTGAACATACCTTGTGGCTGTGAAGCAGCTTTGATCAGTCTAAATTTGGCACCTGAATTTCAGGCAATTTTGACTGGGTGGTTGGCTCAAGAGCAGTCAAAAATTTAGACTGGTCAAAGCTGCTTCACAGCCACAAGGTAAGTTCAAGCTGCTCAGTGCAACCCAAGCAGATAAAAGTCCAGTCTAAACTGACCTAATTCTCAGTCAGTTTTTGCTGATGTACCAGCATAAGGTAGGGGCCACTCAGATGTAAGGATCCTTATCTAACTGACAATCAAACTGTGTGACAACATCATAGTTTATCCTGTAAATACATGAACAAGACCAAAATTCAAAAATTGAAGAAAGTAGCAATACTTAGGAGCTGGAATAGTATGTATGCAAATTCTGGGCATGTAAATTGGAGAACTGGAGGAGGAGTTCATAAAATGAGTATGAGACCTTGTGTCTGATAAGATCATGTGGCTGATTCATCAGGAAACCCCACAGGGCTATTTAGTCCACCCTGGCAAATACATGTGGTATAGCCACCCCTGCATCTAGTTAGCCCTGCTTAGACACTTGGAGCCCAATTTAGTCCAGTATTGTCACAGGGTGCCAGGTTCTACAATATGGGTGACTGGTAATGTGTGTTCTATGTTTTATCTCTACACGCTATCCTAAGGACAGCATATGCAGTAGCAAAACTCATGACACAATTGCTGGTAAGCTATTTAGTCTATGACTTGAGCAGGAGCCCAGCGCTTGAGTCAAATGCAAATACAAGCCAGGTGGCCAAAGAACTTTTTGTCTCCCCTACCACTCCAGCTCCGCATTGGCTCTGTGTAACATCCTTGCATCAGGGAAAATCCCAGGAAATTATTATTGGAAATAACATGTGATAACAGTAAATAAACCAGTTGCAAGGATTTCTGTCCTCCCCTTTTATTGCCTATGATAAGCCCCAGTGGGGCTGCAATAACAGTGGATTATAGTGGATTATAGTGGATCAACCAGGATTATTGAAATAAAGGAATTTGAAATTCTCCCAAAGTCTTCCCAAAATGCTTCCTGGGAGGAAGCCAGGTTTGTAAAAAGTGGATTTATGAAATTGCATATAATTGACTATAATCCATGAAACCCTGGTTTTTTATAAACCAGGTTTTTCCTGATGTGCATGAGATGTGAGTTTGGCTGTGAAGTATAACCCTCCCTGATAAGTATGACACCCTCTCAGATTTGCTGCCAACTGCTAGACCCTCAGTTTGAATGATTTCAATAGCGCTGCATGTTGCGCTCGTAACTTGAGTATCACCCTATTATTGATCCATAGTCTAGTTCATTCTTCAAACTATTTGTGCATAGCCTAACACTCTTCTGAATCCCAACTCAATAGGTTGCATAAAAACTGCTGCAAACTACCAAATGGATCATTAGCCTGAGCCACAAGTACCACTACTTGACAGTTGGGAGAATGAAATATCTTAGTGAGTGTTGTACTACCATTGCATAACCATGATTGGGGGTTCATACGCTGTAGCTGGTGGAGGCGTAGGACAGGTATTTAGCAATGGACCAGGGCCAATGTGGCAGCCAGCTCATGTGAGATGCGCACCTGAGTGTGACTTGCGCTCAACAACAATCCTATCATGGTGGCGCCCATCAGCGTGCGTTGGTTTTTATCCCACCCATTGCCCCCACCACACACTAGAGATGTCACCCGGGAACCCGCACGGGGGTTACCCAGGGCGTTCCCTACCCGCTTCCCTCCCTTCCCGCATCCCCAGAAGAGGTAGGGAACAGGAATAGCCATGGAAAAACTCCCGGGAAGAGGGTACCCGCCGGGTACCCGGGGAACGGGGGAACAGGGGGGAATGGGGGAATGGATGTCCACCAATGTCATCCAATCGTCTTCGTACATGGCTCATTAAATGCGCGAAATTTAGCACATTCCAGCGATATAAGTATCATGTATTTAAGCGCATTATACAACTGCATCGCAATTAAAATACCCCTGAGAAATATTCAGGGGAAAGCGCAGCCCATCCCCCTTTTCAGATTCTCACAGAAAGTAGCATATATATATATCAATCGATGCGCATCAGTTCGGCGAGTCCATTGCGCATGCTTACAAGGCTGTAGCTGCAATACCTGCAGAGATATAGGGGATATAGGGGGCGCTTACCCCTGATCAGACTAAAATGCACTAGTGAAACTAGCCATACAAATATCTGTCCCCTGTGCGCAATAGATGCGCACTATATACGAGATACTATATACAAAAAATCAGCTCGTTAGGAGCAGTATTAAGGGGTGAAATACCAGGGGAAACCCCCCTGAGTGAGTAAAAGTACCAAAATCATCGCCTGCAGCTTCAGCCATGGCTCCAGCAGTCTCTCCGATGCTACCAATGAGTTCAAAGACCTCAAAAACCCCTATCTTGAGGGCTGGGCTGGTCTTTACATCTGCTAGAATGTTCAAACAAGCATGTAGACACTGTTTCAGACAACCAAATGCAAAGTCCCCCCTTCCTGGCAGTCAGTTCACAGCAATGCAGGACATCTATGGACAAGACACATATGTACATAGGGGTTCCCAGGTGCCTGGAACTCATTCGCATACATGGAAAGAGCCAGAAATGAGTGCTTGAGGGTGAACCAGGGGGTGCGCACTCAGGGGGATTATTTTCAGACAAAGATTAGGCAGCGAAGTGGCCTTATTAATTTTTTCTGAGGGAACCATATATACCATTGGGATGCTGGGAATTATGCGCATTTTATGAGCCACTATACGAGTGTTTGTGGTGGGTTTTCAACTTTGTCATTTGCAAGGGGAATTTCTTCTGAGAAGAGAATTGGGTGCGACGGCGTCAAAACTTAATGTACGCGTGGCTGCTAAATATCATTGGAAAGCTGTGAATTTTGCGCATTTAATGGTACGTACATCGACCACTTTAAATCTCTGTGAAGGTTTTACCTATAAAACTCCCTCTTCCCGCGCCCGGGAAGGGGCAGGGAAGCCGGGAGAGCCAAATTTCCAGGGAACCCTGGCCCAGGAAGGGGTTCCCGGATTTTTCCCGGGTGCCATCACTACCACACACCACGGATGGTTTGCTCAGCTAAACCATCCCACCTGCGAGTTGCTCTTGCAGCCGGGAGCCAGCCACACATGCATTGCAGCCTTTGGCAATGCCCTTGTTTCCCCAGACCTGCTGGCGGCTGAGCCAAACGTCAGGTTGTGCGCATACACGTCATGACCTGCAGTTGGCCTATCAACCCCAGTGTTTCTTGTAACCAAGATGGGCCTTTGGCCCATGAATACTCTATGCATATAATATCACTTGAATGGATAGTTGGATCAGAATTGTACATATTGATTGGTTTTACATGTGCTATGATTCATCAGGAAAAACCTGGTTTATAAAAAACCAGGGTTTCATGGATTATAGCCAATTATATGCAATTTCATAAATCCACTTTTTACAAACCTGGCTTCCTCCCAGGAAGCATTTTGGGAAGACTTTGGGAGAATTTCAAATTCCTTTATTTCAATAATCCTGGTTGATCCACTATAATCCACTATAATCCACTGTTATTGCAGCCCCACTGGGGCTTATCATAGGCAATAAAAGGGGAGGACAGAAATCCTTGCAACTGGTTTATTTACTGTTATCACATGTTATTTCCAATAATAATTTCCTGGGATTTTCCCTGACATTTATCTAGCCCTGTCCAGCTTAAGGACAGCTGACGTCTACTTAGCCCCTAAATTTCAGTTATTTAGGCATTGTTAGACCTTCTTGGTGACTAAGGAGGCCAAAGAAGTCAGGCACTTGCCAAAAGGGCCTAAGGGCCTAAACAGAGCTAAATAGAGCTATTTAGGCAAGTCCAGCCTGCCTGAAGTTTTTGTGACCTGATACCTCCTTGTGTGACTATGATACATTTACTCCATCAGCGTTTCTCTTCCTTCTCATAATGCCTGAAAGAAAGAATATGAAGTGTGCAGGGTTTCTCCAGGCCTACCAGGCACTCCAGGCAGCAGTGAGCCTATTTGAATGGTCACAATATTCCATATATTTACAAGAAGTGTCAGAATCAAGCCAAAATGCTCCAAGCTCAGCAATTGCAACCAGAAAATTCTGGGACTCCAGCCATAGACCCTGCCAGCAAATCAGTCCCCTTGGTCAATCTCATACCTCCCAATGAGGTGTTGCTTCCTCCTAGTGCTACTGTATCAGATGCAGGTACACCGCCACCTAACAGCCCAGTCATTCATGACAACCAGCCACCTCCCATCCCACTTGTTGAGCAAGCTATTATTGCACTTGAAGCTAGCTAGGGTCAACCCAAAGCGAAAGTCAGGGGTGGGACATCAACCATCAAAGCTCAACCCACTTGCCTTAAAAACCTGTTGAGTGTACTGGAGCTTTTTTGTCTGTGCACCTCAAAGGATATAAAATGGAGAGATGCTGCACTTGATATAGCATGCTCAAAAGGGAAAGGGAAAGGCCATGCTGAAACCTTGTGTTGGTGGGGCTGTGGATGTCTAAAAGACCCAACCTATATTCCATGTACCTCCTACAGCCATAACTAGGATCCCATCATCAAGTATGACAAGTTCCAAAATGAAGTACTTGATTACTTACAGAGTGTGGGGAAATACATCACTACTAAAGATTTTATTCAATTTACCTCTTGGCCTGATGTACAAACACACTGGGGATTTAGCAAAGCCATATCCAAAACTACAGCAAAACAATGGATGAAGTTGCTTAACTATAGATGGGGCCAACAACCTTGAGGAATCTATCTGGATGGTCACAAACAACCGCGTTGTTGACTACTGGCAGAATCATTTCTTGCACTGCTGGAATGAGATGCTATCATGCATGCAATCATATGCATAAATCAAAGGTTGTACCTACATGGACCCCAACATCCGCTGTATTGTCATGCGGTACCACAACAAATCAACCTTCTTTGCCTACAATTGTTGACTTTTCATGTGGATTCTGATGTTGGAGGGTGCTGGACCATGCCATAAAGGGCTGGGGCTTTTGTTGATGGTCTCTGCCTTTATTTCAGCTGAATATGGGTGGCTGACTTCACCTGATGGATATGTTGTTTAATCCACAGGAGTTTGAAGTAGAATGACAAGACTGGACTTACAGTGTGAAAAAAGCCCAAGAGCTATTTCAGGTGGGAAAAAACCAGGATGGCTACTTCAGCTTGTTGCACATATGCAATCCAGTATTGCAGGTTATGGATATAATTGCTGATCATTACACCAGCGAGGACCACGTATCCATCTACAATAACTCACCAACACATCTCAAATGTGGTCCCAATGCGCCTTCTGCTCAGCAAATGCCTGAAAAGACAACTAAAGCTGGGTCAAAGAACTTTCTTGCCCATACAGCAGATGAGGACAGCAATGAGATTGAGGTCCCAATGACAGGAGCTTACTTTAGCAATGGACGACTGCAATCGCTGTACTGGCTGGAATATGATGAGCGGACCAGGTTGTTGAGGGGATGGCACAGATCCCAAAGGAACAAGGCTGGGAGAACACAGAAAAGATCAGAGCCAAATGCAAGGAGTGCAATCCAAAATGTACTGATAGCTGCATACACTGTATCCTGTTCAATGAGCCCAACTTTACAAGTCCAATTTTAATCCTTGAATGTCTTGTGACATGGTGTGGCTACAGTTTCCTTCCGTTACCAAAATTTTGCCCCAAGCTCAATCCAGTTGAGCAGTGTTGGGCCAAGGTGAAACTAGAGATGTCGTGCCAGAAACTGGCTGCCAGATCACGCAGGAATACTGGCTCCATTACTGCCTTTTTCTGGCAGTGCCAGTGACAGTGACAGTGACAGTAATGACTTGAGGTGCCAGTAATGCCCAGGAATTCTGTCAATTACTGGCACATGCCAGTATCTGATATTACTGGCCATTACTTGCACTGGCAGGTCAAAGTCACTTTATTTCACCACATGTTGGCTGTCAGCTAGTGCTCAAGAAGGCCTTAGAATGACATAAGTAATGTAAGAGCTCAATAAAACTCAGGAAAACATTGATCATTGATACTCTGAGATTGATCTGACTCACCCACAAGATGATGATATCACTAGAAACGTGGCATATATGCGGACATATCTATACCAATCGATGCGGAAACGTGCGCTGAGCATGAATATATCATTGGCAGGTCATGGGGATAAGTATAACAGAAGTTATTGGCGAAATACAGGGGTGTACCCCTGAAAGCGCCACATGCACTAGTGATTCCCACTGTCGCACACTGGTGTTCAATCGCTCATTAAATGCGGAAAATCTGTCGCTTTCGAATTTTATCTTTTGTACATTCATAGGACGTCAGCCGCCTGAGATATAAGCGAAACACCTACCAGAAATATTCCCAAACCTTTGCAGATCTGATTTGAGGGTCAGGAGCACAGATTTGGACATTTCTGATGCTGCGAATCGACTCAGGTGCCTCAAGAACCCCCAGAAACATATATGGCTTGCTCATAAGGGTGCCCCATTGATATGAACTGCACTCTGTATCACTTGCATGGCAGGGAAACAGCATTGCACTCAAGTGTAGCTGTATCCCACCAATATTTGAATGAAAATGACTTCTCCACACATGTTCAAAGGGGTTTTCAGATGCTCTGAGCTCGCATGTGGTGTTGGCCAAGTCTCAAAGTCACTCACAGGGGCTGGAGAGGGGCTTGCAGGGGGATTTGAAACCCCTGAAGGTGTAAATCGCTTGATTACCCCCTTGTAACCTGTCCGATCTCTTTGAGATTTTGACCAGAGCTACTTGTATATGATATCCATCAGTTCCTCACACGGGAGCGGGTTTTGCACGGCTAGATTCACTAGTGCATGTGGCGCTTTCAGGGGTACGATTTTGTATTTCGCTTATATCTCCCGCTACAGTGGTCTCCTGATTATGCGAGTGGTATATTCGGAATCAGCGGGACGACGCGCATCGATCGGTATACATATTGTCATGTTTAATGCAAGTATGACTTGGTCATCTGCCAGATCCATGTAACAGAAATGCCAGAATACCTCATTACTGGCAGTTCCTGCACTGTGGCAGAATTCTGCACAGTAACCTGCTACTGGCAGCCAGTGACAGTAACAGTGAAGGAATCAAAAAAATGTGCCAGATTCCTGCTGCCAGTGGCAGTTACTGGCACTTTTCTGGCACGACATCTCTTGGTGAAACAGATGTTTCAGGATATCCCCAAGCCAAAGGGCATTGACCAGCTGCATCAAAACGTTGAGATAGTGCTGGACAGCATATCTCTAGAAGACATTCAATTAAGGATGTTGTGCAAGAATTTTGCTGCATTCCAGCCCCTGCACCCAGAATCCAAGGGGTTAGGCCCTCTACTGGTGCTTGCGCCCGCACCTGCTGCAAGAATGCAGGAATACCAGCAGAATCCCACATTTTCTATGATTCTGGCGGTAGCGGGATTTCCCAATGTAGGTTTGTCACATAAACTCTCCAAATAAACACCATAATTTGAGGATGAATTGTAGCTCTCAAATGATATATCACACGGCCTGAAACATTAAGATTTGAGAGCGTGGCAAGTGAATCAATGAAAAGCCTAAATCCCCTAAGGGGGGAACAAAATTGAAAGTCACCACATTTGGGTGTTGAGTAGTTCAAAAAATGCAGGAAATTTGTGGCTTCATGATGATATTGTTGGGCGGCGGAGCCGCCTGATAGGGGCTATCACGTGTGTCTCAGATGTGTATATAGTCACGCATGTATGCACCCAGTTCGGGGGGGTTCTTCCCCCAACCGTCATTGTCTCTTCCTTCTCAGTCGTGCGGTCGTGCTCTCAACCTCACACCTCAGGTTATGAGCCCCGGTGCAACTCTGCGCTGGATATACCCTCTCGACTGGTTGCTCTCTATTTTGGGTCCCCTACACCGTATTCACTTGACCCTCGGCCAAGCGACAGTCAGTTCTTCACCCGCGACATACCACTTGTTGTTTCGCTTGCTCTGCACTCGACGAAGGTATTGTCCGCCTCTTTGTTTATCCTCAGGCTCTGGGGGCTCGATGTTTGCTGCTTATCACCTTAGCCCCTATTCCCTTGCCACTGGTGTTAGTGCTAGGCCGTCTTACTCACGTAGCACTGGACCTGTTGTTTGCACTCGCTGGACATTGCTGTCCCTCTCCGTCAACTCTCCTTGGTTGCGACGCATCGCTGGTGTGCGTCGCCGGGGTTGGTTCCCGTATGGGCCCAGCTGGATGCGCAAACTTGTGCGTATCGCTGGGGACCGTTTTTGCCCGATGCAGTATACACCAAATTGATAGGTGTTTTTCCGGGCTGTCTCCACTCATACCTCTCGGCTATGTCTTGCGCTCGATTCGCGCCACGTCCCACCGAAATGGTCTTTTTTTTTCCTTTCTCGCTCAACACCCATCGCTCTTTATTATATCTTATTGGTTTTTCTTTCAGTCGTCGCTATTTGCCGCCCCTTGTGCTGCTGTACCATCACCAGCATCTAGCATCTTGACCTTCACAGTCACACTGTCCTTTCTTTTAGATCTGTCCCTATCCGTTGTCCGACCTTCGACAACACACCTACATACCCGTCACCTCAATCTATTTATTCCGGTACCTCTCAATGCTGGCGGGAGGCTCTCTGGCGCTCAACCCTGGCACCATGATTGCTGCAGACCTGAGTGCGAGTATGGAATACTCGTGGTACTCGACCCTGGCTTCATGGGAGCTGCAGAACCGAGCGAGGGGTAGAGATGTTGCGCAAGAATTTTGCCGGATTCCGGCACCTGCACCCGGAATCCGAGGTGTTAGGCCCTCTACCGGCGCTCGCGCCCGCACCTGCAGCAAGAATGCCGGAATACCGGCGGAATCCCGCATTTTGCGTGATTCTCGCGGCAGCAGGATTCCCGCATATATTTCCGTCGCACCCACTGCTTCAATATATATCATAACTCGTGAATAAATTTCAGCTCTCGAATGAGCTAGTAAACGTCCAGAACGAACGACTTTTGAGTGAGATACAACAGAATCGGCAAAAAGCCTAAATCCCGAAAGGGGGGAGCAAAACTCAAAGTCACCACATTCAAATGCTTAGTAGCTCATAAAATGCAGGAAATTCACGACTACGCTATGAGGTATTTCGATTCTCTCAGAAAAATCTGGTTCGCCAGATCGAGCCCATTCTTTAGCCGGAAAAAATCCCCTGAAATGCGCACATCTGCATTCAGCCATATGGAGCAGGAATTAGGTCAATCTAACGCTGCAAATCGATTCAGACACCTTGAAAACACCCAGAAACACACTTATCTATTCTACAGATACTCTGTACATACATGAACCTGAACCTGATGCTGCTGTAGCTACACTTGTGTCACAACCCGTCGACTTGTAGAGGGGGTGAACAGGATTTGAAGCTCAAGGTGAATAAACCAGCGATAGAACGGGGGAATTAACGAGGTGAAGCGTTCTGGAGTCCAGAAACGCTTCACATCTCGTTTAAATACAATTCTATAGATGTTGTAACACATGCAACAGGCGAGTACGCGACAATAAGCAGGAACAAGCGAGAACAAGCGAGATATGCGTAGCCCAAAAACACAGGCGAGTACAAGCGAGGGTAAGCGAGCAAGCGACGGATCAATGGGAATGATAGAAGAAAACAAGATTGACACGTCACAAATTCAAGCGCAAGAAGAGGAGAGCATGAACGAGAACAAAAAATGCTATGTCAGGAGCGTGGCTCATGACATTGCCCTCCTTCTAAGGTCACAAATGCGGAGCAGTTGGGACAGTTTCTCGCATCCGCGATGCACTTAGCCCATTCCTCATCGGTGGCCTCCCGACTTTCCTTCGCTTCCCAGCTGTCCTCGCACACCGGTGGGGGTGCGCTGTTCCAGGCGTGGCACCCATGCTCCTCGTGATGCACCTGTGTGTCTTTGATGACTTCTAACGGCGGATACTCGAGGGAAAGCCCGTCGGGTAGTGGCGAAAGACTTGGTTCGGATCTGGGAGTAGGGGAGCGCCAATAGGCGATGCCATCGCAGTGCCATTGCATGACCAAGGCGAAGGAGCTGGGATTGGAGCTTATAAAATGCAGCCAGCGGTAAACGGTTCTGTTGCGCAGTGTTGGAGGGCTGGAAGCGCCGTGTGCGTCAATCCAATAGAGGTAACCGAAGCCCGGATGGTGAAATGTGTTTCTGAACATGCGGCTGCAGCGGCGACGGGTGTGGGAGCTCATCAGATAGCCCATGAAGTACTGGGGATTGGTCATGTTGTACAGCAGGGAACGTGGCAAGGCGCTCATGTATAGGTCCATGTTTGCGACGTGGTTCTTTTGGAGACGTAGGGCCATGTGTGAAATTGGACAAAAAGCGACGACGATGAGCAAGTTTAAGAGCAAGAGAGGCAGCAGCAGCGCGCAATAGGGCAAAGCGGGTGTGTTTTGGCTTGCTCTGTTGGCGGCTTGCCCCCCCTTTATTGACTGGCACTTTGCTGACAGGCACAGGGTCATCAGGGGCCGGAGCGTCCAGGAAATTAGCCAAGAAATCCCTGATTTGCTCTTCCAAGTGTTTCAGATCCTGTGCAAACTCCCATGTGTCATCCAGAGGACCATAGCCTTTCCATCTGACCCTGTACTGCCATTGCTTGTCTTTGATCCGCCAATCCAGGAATTTGTCTACTTCATAATGTTCCTCCCCTTCAGTGGTTATCACAGGAGGGGGCGGAACAAAGGTGCGCTTGAAGTCTGTGTCCTTGACAACAGGCGAGAGCAGGGTCACTGGAAAAACGTCGTGGGTCTTCATTGAGTCAGGAAGCTCCAACCTGTAAGCGTGGGAGCTGATCCGCTCGGCAACTGTGAAAGGACCATACCGCTTGTGGTCCAGCTTCTTGTTGGGGCGCTGTGATGTGATGTGAAGGCTGAGTAGCCAAACCTTGTCCCCAACTGCATATTCCGGTGGCGATTTGCCCGCATCAGCTTGCCTGTAGCGTTCTTGGCTCAATTTTAGGGCTGCCATAACTTCCTGAATTGTCTCATGGAGATCCTGCGCTCTGTCATCAGCAACCGGGTTCCCTGTGGGTTCTAAAGACGGCGCAATGGCAGGGGAGCGCCCATATATGATCTCAAAAGGAGATTTCCCAGTTGCTTCGTTCTTGGCATTGTTGTGAGCAAATTCAGCCAACGGCAGCCAATCAGCCCAGTCAGTCTGTTTGTGATTAACAAACGTTCGCAAATAAGTCTCCACCCATTTATTCTTGATCTCTGTCTGCCCATCGGTTTGCGGGTGATATGCAGTGGAGAACCTAGGATCTATGTGCAGCGCCTTGTACAGGGCCCTGAGGAATTTAGCATTGAAAGAAGGCCCTCTATCAGAAACTGTGCGTTTGGGAGTACCATGGAGGCGCCATATGTGCTGCAGAAACAAATGTGCAACGTCTTCGGCACTAGAAGACTCCTTGCAAGGAATCAAGTGCATCATTTTAGAGAAGCGGTCCACCACTGTCAAAATGCTGTCAAACCCCCTAGATTTGGGCAGTTTAACAATGAAATCGTATGAAATGTCTTCCCAGGGGCCATTAGGCACAGGTAGAGGCTTCAATGCGTAGTGCTTCTCATGGCCTTTGCTTCTCTGGCAGATTTCACAGGAGTCTACGTATCTGTTGACCTGATACTTCATGGCTGGCCAGTAATAATGTCGGGATATCAGCTCCAGCGTTTTTGCACGTCCCTGATGGCCAGCAGCGGGGGAATCATGGAAGTGAGCAAGTAGCTCCTGTTTGATCTCAGGTTCATCTGGAACAACAACTCTGCCTTGAAACAATAATAGTCCCTCGCTCATGGAATAATCCTTGAATTTGCTGGCAACAGATTGAGGCAATTTATCCATGCTAGAAGCTGCTTTGAGGGTCAACTGCAAGCTAGGGTCATCCTGTAGAGCATCCCTGATGCGTGCTGTGAGTGGAGCGGACATGTCGGCGGAATAACCCAAAAAAAGATGCTCAGGAAGCATCACCTGAGGTTCAGGCTCAGCAGCGACGTGATCAGCTCGCCTGGACAAAGCGTCTGGCTTTTCAGATTGTTTCCCTGAGCGGTGTTCAATAACAAAGTTATAGGACGCCAACATGAGATGCCAGCGCGCATGGCGACGGTTAAAGTTTCTAGAGTGCTTCCATCCTTCAAGGTTTTTGTGATCGCAGAGAACAAGTACTGGTTGCTCAGTTCCCTCCAGAAAAATGCGCCAATGCTCAAACGATCTGACAATGGCTAGCAGCTCCTTGTCATGTGTGTTGTAGTTGAGCTCCGCTGGTGAAAAGCTCATGGACATGAAGGCTACAGGGTGCAGACGTCCATCCGGCTGCCGTTGCGATAGTACAGCGCCCATAGCTGTTCCAGAAGCATCTGTCTCCAATTGATAGGGCTCATTCTCATTTGGGTGAGCTAGAACAGGTTCCTTGGAGATTGCTTCCTTGATGGCATCAAATGCAGCTTGTTGTTCGTCGCCCCACACCCAGGGTTGATCCAAATGCGTTAGGATGTGAAGAGGACGAGCAATTCGGCTAAAATTCTCAATGAAGCGGCGGTAGAAGTTTGCAAAGCCAAGGAAACTTTGGACTTGTTTCACCGTCAGGGGAGCGGGCCATTCCATGATTGCTTTGACCTTTTCCTTTTCCATTGAGATGCCTTCAGGAGTAATCACCAAGCCGATGTAGGTAACAGTTGTAACAGCAAAATGGCACTTCTCAGGGTTGCAAAACAGATTGTGCTTTTGCAAGCGAGTGAGGACTTCCCTGACGTGCTGCACATGTTCCTCCCTGTTGTTGGAAAAGATCAGGATATCATCCAGGTACACAATGACATAGATATCGAGGATATCCCTGAATATGTCGTTCATGAAGCGCTGGAACACAGCAGGAGCATTTGTGAGTCCAAAGGGCATGACCAGGGACTCAAATAAGCCATATTTGGTGCGGAAGGCTGTTTTCCACTCGTCCCCTTTTTTGATGCGCACATTGTTGTATCCAGAGCGCAAATCCAGCTTGGTGAAGATCTTGGCATGCCGGAGTTTTTCAATCAGCTCATCTTGGCGAGGCAGGGCGTATCTGTCCTTGATTGTGATGTTGTTGAGGCGACGGTAATCTACCACTAAACGCAATCGGCCATCAGACTTCTTAACAAACATAACAGGGGCACCAGCTGGTGAAGTGCTGGGGCGAATCTTGCCACTTGCAAGCTCTGCATCAATGTGTTCTTTGAGCGCAGCTGTTTCTGCTGGTGTCATGGGGTAGATCGGACCCCAGGGTACTTCCTTGCCGTCCTCCAGGGGAATCGCGCAATCGTATGGGCGGTGGGGAGGCAAAGAGGCAAAGAATTGTTCACCAAAGACTTCCTTGAACTGCTCATACTCCGGAGGAATTGTGAATAAAGGTGAACTGAATGCACTGATGTCTGCTGCCTTTGCAGTGAGTGGATCTGGGAGTTTCACAATCATGGCCGGCCAATCAATATCTGGGTTCGCTTGCCTTAGCCAGGGAAGGCCAAGAATGATGTCCCTATCACCAAGGGGTAAACAAAAGAATGTTGTTGTGAAGGAATGTGATTGCACTGTGATTCTCAGAGTGCATTTGAAACGCACAGCATCCCTAACCTCCTTCCCGTTGATCCCTAGGACCTGCCGAGGGGAGCTGAGCTCAGTGAGGGGGAGAGATAAACGACGCGCGTATTGAGGGTCTATGAAATTAGCGGATGATCCGGAGTCGATAAGAGCGGTGTGGGAGCCTGTGATTCCTTCAATGTCCAAGGATATGAGAAGGGATGAGTTTGATTGCAAAGCGGCACATATCAAGGGTTCTATGGACAATGGAGGAGGTATTGCAGCACTAGACACAGGTAAGATAGGCTGCATTAAGCTTTTCCCGACTCCGCAGGGTCCTCCAAATCAATCAGACTTCCTACTTTGCCAGGGATGGATTTTGTGCGCTCATCCGGCTTCAATCTCCAGCCATTTGTGCATTGCTCAAATTTGTGCGATGCATCTCCACACTTGGGGCACTGCCCAGCTTTCCTGCGCTTCTCCCTGATCTCCACTGTAACGAAGCCTGCCGATTTGCCAGTGGTGGGTTTGTTGGCACTGCTGGAACTATTTTGTGACGTCGTCTGAGCTTCCTTGCGCGCCTCGAATAGGGTATTGTCAATGAGCGATGCAACGTTGATCAGCTCGTCAAGGGAGGTGATAGTGCGTCCAATGGTGTGTTCAATGAGCTTGCTGCGGACAAAGGGCTTGAGCCCACGGCGGAACGCGGCCATTAGAGTGCTGTCGGACCATTCCAGCTCCCCTGCAATAACCCTGAACTCTGTTGCATAATCGCTTGCCGATGCAGTTTGTTTCAGCTCGTTGATCCGTCGTTCTGCCACTTGCAGGGCTGCAGGATCAGACCAATTGGCAAGGAACCCGCTTTCAAACGCCTGCCAAGAGTCCAACACGGGGTCCTGGTCTCCAGCGAGCAGTTTGTTGAGGTAGTATTGCCCCCACTGCTTGGGAATCCCCTCCTTCAAGTTCATCAACACATACATGATCCTTGCGTCGTCAGTGGGGAAGCTGGAGGCATTGGCGACAAAGTAAGCCTTGCAATCCAGTATGAATGACTTTGCAGCGTTCCCTTTCTTGCCGCTGAACTTTTCTGGCGCAGGGATCTTGCTCTTGGGATTGCTCGGGCTAGGGGTCTGCGTGGCTGCGTGCACAGCCTGTTCTAAGGGGCGGGAGAGCGCATGTTGAAGTACACTGGCGATATTGCTCATTGTGCGTAGTTCCTCCTGCTCTTTTGTTTCTTGTGCTGGCGCAGGTGTCCAACATAGGCCCTCTAAGCCAATTGGAACTGGCTGCTGAGCATTGTGATCTGGCACCGGGGTATTGGAGCCAGTTGGGGGCGCTCCAGATGGAGTAGAGCGCACTGCAGCCTGTGTTTGCGTTGCTTCAGACAGCTGAGATGTAACTCTTCCTTTGGCTGCTGGTGTAGACGATCCAAAGGGATCAAACTCCATCACTGAGCGTTCGGAAGGGCTTGTTGGTCTTGTGAGCCGCCGTCTGTCATCATCCTCGCTTGCTGGCTCCTGTTTTGGCTGATTGGATGCGGAGGGATCTTCTGACCCAAAGCGAGTGGGCACCCGGTAGTCCTGGTATGCGGACCCAGTGACCACTGATGGTTTGGGGGTCTCCTTGTTTGTGGAGGCAGCAGCACGTGTTGGGGTGGTTTGTGGTGCAGTTTGAGCGTTGTTCTGGAACATTTGTGCAACTGCAGCAAGAATTCTGGCCTCTGACACTTGTATTTCTGCCACCAGATTGCCTTGCAACCTCTCGAGCGCTCCGTGGAATGCAGGAGGTGTCGTGCCATTGGCTGAGGCGCCGATTAGATATTTGTAGAGACGACCTAGTCTTATGCGGTCCTCTGGGCCATAGAGGAAGGCCCCTGCGGTGTCTGTTGCACCAGCAGAAGAAGTGCCGGGTAGAGGCGTTGGTCCTAGAAGAGGGGAGTTTCTGGCTGAGCCAGCGGCGGAGACGGAGCGGCGATTGGACATGGCGTCGCAATCGAAGTGCTAGAGCAAGGTATTCGTCACTGAGTTTATGCTGGGTGTATGAGGTGAACACCGGAGAGTTTTTGAGTCTGTAATATGCGAGAATGAAGTGTCGTTGATATAGTTGATGATGTAGCAGTTCCAGTGTAGTAACTGAAGCAGAAAACTGGTAAGAACGCTTCACAATGTCACAACCCGTCGACTTGTAGAGGGGGTGAACAGGATTTGAAGCTCAAGGTGAATAAACCAGCGATAGAACGGGGGAATTAACGAGGTGAAGCGTTCTGGAGTCCAGAAACGCTTCACATCTCGTTTAAATACAATTCTATAGATGTTGTAACACATGCAACAGGCGAGTACGCGACAATAAGCAGGAACAAGCGAGAACAAGCGAGATATGCGTAGCCCAAAAACACAGGCGAGTACAAGCGAGGGTAAGCGAGCAAGCGACGGATAAATGGGAATGATAGAAGAAAACAAGATTGACACGTCACAAATTCAAGCGCAAGAAGAGGAGAGCATGAACGAGAACAAAAAATGCTATGTCAGGAGTGTGGCTCATGACAACTTGGGCTCAGTCTCCCCAGTTTTGAGCAGGTGAACTCCATGCATGTATGAGCACTTTGATGATATTCTACATATGTAATATAGGGTTATCTGGTGCCCTGAATCGATCTAGCTCATCCAGAAAAGCCAGAAACCTTTGTGTCGCTCTGTAGAGGGGTTTCAGACAGTTTGGTCTTTCAGGGGTAAGTTTCCCCTCATATCTCCGCTGAAACTCACTCAATCATTCTAAGATTTGGTACCTAGCCTATTTGAGCCACTTCGCATCGATTCCGCACAGGGGAGCGGCCATTGCACGGTCGGAATCACTAGTAGATTTTAGCCTGTCAGGGGTAAATCCCCCTGTATATCGGCCATACCTCCTCCCCCTGAGCGATTGAAGACTGGGGAATGGTATATTCGGGCTCAGCGCATCAGCGCGCATTGAATCATGTATATATATGTTAGTTTTGGTAAATTTGAACTTCCCTCAGTGCTCTGCGCTTTCAGGGGATTATTTCTGTATGGTATTTCCCTTCGATTCCCATAAGGATAATTTTCTAACGCTACAGTTTTTATACGGTTAGAAAGCTTGAATTTCTCTCTATTTAATGATGTATAATTCATGCATTTGTGGTGGGTTTTGTGTCACCTGATTTTCCTTCGCACACTCCTTCGCTGCGCTTTCGCCCCCTCCTCAGCGTGCGGGAATGCGCCGGTACGGCGGCGCTTATTTGCGAGAATCCGGCGGATTCTCGCCCGGAATCCGAGTGGTTTTGGCCAATACCGGCGCCGGCGCCGGCGCTCGCACGCCGGAATATGCGGGAATATGACCGGCGGAATGCCGGAATTCCGGCGTTAGGATTCTCGCGCGACATCCTTAGCGAGGGGCTTAGATTCAGTGGGAGAATTTTTGAGATTTAGTGGGAGATGGCAGGTATTCGGTATGAGTTGTGTTGCTGTTGTGAGGGCCAGCGATATGTTCTTTCGCTGCCCCAAGTGGGAGTGTTGGGCAGCGGAGCCGCCTGATAGGGGCTATCACATGTGTCTTGGATGTGTGTATAGTCACGCATGTATGCATCTGGTTTGGGGGGGTTCTTCCCCCGACCGTCATCGTCTCCTCCTTCTCAGTCGTGCGGTTGTGCTCTCGACCTCACACCTCAGATATAAGTCAATCCCCTGTGAAAATTCTAGATCGCCGGATCGAGACTGTTCTTTACACATAAATATTCCCCTGAAATGCGCACATCTGCATCCAGACATACACAGCAGAAATTGGGAAATTCTAATGCTGCGAATCGATTCTGGCGCCTTCAAAACCCCTAGAAACATGCTTATCTATTCTTCAGATACTCTGTATATACATGAACTTGTACCTGATGCAGCTGGAGCTACACTTGGGCTCAGTCTCCCCGGTTTTCAGCAGGTGAACTCCTTGCATGTATGAGTACTTTAATGATACTCTACACATGTAATATAGGGTAATCTGGCGCTCTCAATGCATCTAGCTCATCTAGAAAAGCCAGAAACCTCTCTGTCGCTCTGCAGACAGGTTTCAGACAGTGTTGGTCATTCAGGGGTAAGTTTCCCCTCATATATCCTCTCAGACTCATTTGATCGTTCTGAGATTTCGTACATAGCATATTTGAGCCGCTCTGCATCGATTCCGCACAGGGGAGAGAACATTGCACAGTTGGAATTGCTAGTTCCAGCCTGTCAGGGGTAAATCCCCCTGTATATTGGCCATAACTCCTCCCCCTGAGCGACTGAAGACAAGGGAATGGTATATTCGGGCTCAGCGCATCAGCATGCATCGAACGATGTATATATATGCTAGTGTTGGTAAATTTGAACTTCCCTCAGTGCTCTGCGCTTTCAGGGGATTATTTCTGTGTGGTATTTCCCTTTGATTTCCATGAAGGTAAATTTTCAATGCTATGATTTTTATATGGTTGGAAAGCTTGATTTTTGCTCTATTTAATGATGTATAATTCATGCATTTGTGGTGGGTTTTGGGCTGCCCCATTTTCCCTCGCACAGTCCTTTGCTGCACCTTCGCCCCCTCCTCAGCGTGCAGGAATGCGCCAGTACGGCGGTGCTTATTTGCAAGAATCCAGCGGATTCTTGCCCAGAATCTGAGTGGTTTTGGCCAATACCAGCGCCGGCGCCGGCGCTTGCATGCTGGAATATGCAGGAATATGACTGGTGGAATGCCAGAATTCAGGCGTTAGGATTCTTGCGCAACATCCTTACATTCAAAGGTCAGTTATGGTTTTTGAGCACAGAATCAGAGATATATCACTTACAAGTTCAAAATAGCTACTGTTGTCGGTTGTGCCAGATCTGCAATGGTTACATGAAAGGCTTGGATGGCTGGTTATTGGCGTGGGCAACCAAACTGTATCATGGACATAGGGTCTACCCAGACAGGATTTTGGAGGAGGTGAGGATGAGGCTAGCTAAGATTGAGAGTGGTAGTATCAGGGCTAAGTTGTGATATACAATGTATTCTTGATACTGCTTACTGGAGTAAGGATGTCGAGCGAGAATTTTGCCAAAAATCGGCACCCGCACGCTGATATCGGCGCATCCTGGGCCATTCTCGCACCCGCACCCGAACCCGCAGCCGGAACGCCGATATATCTGCGATAATCGGCAGTTTTGCAAGAATCCAGCGATTTGCGGGAATACAGTATGTAACATAGGTTGTATGCAAGATATAATTACATCGTTAGATAGAGAAAAACGAGAGCTTTCGAACGGTGTATTACACGTTTAGAACGGATGCCTGTAGGAAGACATATCGGCCGGCCGACGCTGCGCGGAAGTGAACAGGGGGGGAGCACTTGGTGAAAACCCATCACAAATGTTATTTGATAGCTCCGATATATGCAGAAAATTGCCAGCTTTCCAATGGTATGCATTAATTTGCTCAGAAAATTCAACTAAAAAAGATATGACCAAAATTCTATAGAGAATAATCGCAAAAATGCGTACCTTCGGGTTCAGCCTCAAGGCCACCGATTCAGTCAAATATAAGGCTGCGAATCGACTCAGCGACCTTGAAAACCCACATAAACTTGTGCGCCCTACTCAGGGATAGGTGGTATCATCATGAACTGGAACCTGTCTTACCTGGCAGGGGGAAACAGTGTATTCCCCCCCAGGTGTAGCATGTACAGTAAGATTTTCTCAATTAAACAGGCAATCGCTGATCATTAGATTATGGTTCTGAGGGGCGCTGAACTCATCTGTAGCATCAGAATGGCCTCAATCAGCTTCGAAACCACTGGACAGGGGATCCAGGGGGAATTTCAGTCCCCAGGGGGAGTGTGTTGGCCAAAAACACCATCAGGATCCCTCTGCATGACTCAAAACTTCATATATGGCATCTGGCGTATGTATAGCACATGTTCCGCACAGGGGAGTAGCATTTGCGCGGTTGGATTCACTAGCGCTTGTGGCACTTTCAGGGGTACGGCGGACTATTTCCCTTATTTCTCGTTCTGTGCGCATCCCCTGAAGCTGAAACCAATCCCAATGTACTCAGCGCGCCGTTGCGCATCGAATGATATGTATATGCTCATGAATAACGCAAGTTCTGAGGACTTAGCAGAGTTTGCGCATCTGAAACAATATTTTTTACAAGATTGTCGCCAATTCTCCCTGTGTAATTTTTTGCTCCTATTGTGTTTTGTATCAATCAAAAGCTGGATTTTTGAGCTATTTAATGATACTAATTACATTCATTTGTTGCGAGTTTTGTTGGACCACAACAGTCCTTCGCAGCTATCGGCGCGGCTTTCGCCGCGCCGATATGCGCGGATACCCCGGCGCTTATATGCCAATTTTTGCGGGTTACCCGCGCAGATATCGGCATGCCCAGGGCTGTTCCCGCTCCTGCACCCGCGCTCTGCAGCGGATATTTGCGGGAATTTATTCCCACGAAATGCGGATTTTTCCGCTGCGGAATTCTGGCACGACATCCTTATACTGGAGGGTGGTGTGAAGCATACAAGGTGGAGGGTTGAATAGCAAAGGTCACAAGGTCACATGCTGCTCACACTTCTCACAGTAGAGCGCCAATTCATTCTGTAAACTCCTCCTCCAGTTCTCCAGTTTACATGCCCAGAATTTGCATACATACTATCCACAAGCTCCCAAGTACTGCTACTTTTGAGCACTTGTGAGTGCTCATAACATAAGGAGCGGAAAAAGCGCATCCCCCCCCTTCAGCAAGCACTCGCAATGATAGACTGGCAATTGAGAGCAATTGAGAGTCCACGCTAATGCTCACATTGCGCAATTTATATTTATCACAGTTTTACACGAGCATTCTGTTGGCCAAGTAACAATAGAAAATCATGTAGATATCAGACTGTATTGAAACCATATAATTTATATATGATGCTATGTTGGTATAGACAAGCCAAAGAAAAAAAAATGGCTCAGAACCATTGAATATATAGCCCCAGCAATAGTATAATATCAAAGTGTGTCATCAGCAGCACACATGCACACATAGCCCGATGACAAATACACGAACTGCCAATGCTGCCTCATTAGAATTCTGATATTGCCATACGTCAGTAAACAGGAAATCAGGTTCTAGCTCAATAGGATACAACGTACCAAGGAGTTTTGACCAGCAGCTCAGTTTTGTGTACAAGTTTGTGAGACAAACAACGGTAGTTAAGCACAAGCGATTTGATAATGCAGGACACCAAGTCAAATGTTGGTTAGCCATGCATGAACAAGATAGGGAACGTTGACCCACCTGCGGATGTATAACAGGGGGAGTATGTCAGTATCAAAAGTGAATCTCGAGAGTGCCAAATGATGTTCTCGGCAATGAATATTATGGCATGGTTGTGGTCGACAGTTAGTCATGCAAATCTGGTGCACAGCCCATTGGTCGAGTCAGAGAAATTCAATTAATACCTGCAATGTCTCAGCTGACAACAACCAGCCAATAGCGACGCTGTTCCAGAGTCATGGGTTTACCGCATCACCCAGCGGAATGTCATGAACTTGTTCGCTGCACGCTGTCGGTTACTCAGTTCTGTTCCGTCTGCGCTTCAGTTTGTGACGTTTCAATGATGTTTTCTTGTATCCATGTTATTTCTCCGTCGCTTACTCGCTTGTACTCGCCTAAACTTGCTTGTTTTGTCGCACCACGCTAATCTCGCTTTTTTCTCGCTTGTTTGCTTGTAAAGTTTGTAATCTGTCTTGAGAATAGTATTTAAGCGAATTGTGAAGCGTTTCTGGACTCCAGAACGCTCCACCTCGTTGTTTCACCCATTATCTACGTCAGGAAAAACCTCCCCAGCAAATTTACCCTAAAATGGTAAACTGAGCCTGTTTCATACCATAACACAGCCATTGACACAAATAATAGCAAACTTACCCTATTTAGTAAATGGGGCTAAATGGGGTAAATTTCAGCTGATTTTGATGGAGGGTTAGAAAACTGGGTAAATGGGTAAATTGAGTGTAATTACCTGTAATTTACGTGTGAGGTTTCCCCTGACGTATCTGATGCATACATCTTAAAGTCTTAAAATCTGCTCACTTCCGCCTACAAGTTGACGGGTTGTGACAGGGAAACTGAGAAGGCGCAGTATCTCAATCTCGCTATTGTTCTCTTCTAGTTCTCTTTAAGTCCCAAAGCCCTCTCAGGTCTCGTCTTGCCTTCTCACTTTACCCCCACCAGCCAGCACTTACCCGTTTGCTTTCTTGCCAAATATGTAGGTTGTGTTTATGAATTCCAAGTGTGATCTCACTCACTGACTGTAACATCATTGGCTAATCCTCAGTACTATTGATACTCACGAGATTACCTACCCAACTTGCAGTTGAGCTCCTGAGCTTTGTGTCCTTATCCCTGAACACAAGAAAGAGATGAGCCAATGTCGTTTGTACTACTGTACCACACGGGGAAGCCGGCCGGACCGGTGAAACCGGCCACTTGATATTTCCATGTACTCTGCATAGAATAAATTGATTCAAAATGCATCGAAAAATTAGTTGCATTGTCGCATCTTGTTTGGTGCCCTTATGTCAGAGATATAATACCGGTTTGCTGAATGCTCAGGTAACGTTTTTGAAGTACCGCCGGTTGGGCTCTGAAATTTTCATTCGGTTCATTTTAGGATGTATCTCTTGCAATATTATTAGACGGAACAGGCCTGGATTTATTACAGTGGTCGTGGCCTCAAAGGTCATATGTACAAAGGGGCGGATTAAATCGTAGGTGGGGATAGTCACTACAAATCACTGCGAAGCGCAAAGCAATAGTTTTAACTCGCCGATTACAAAGTTCCACTAGCACATTAAGCACGAATATACCATTTATTTAGGCTTGAACGGCCTCGCAAACATATCTTGTTGACGACATATCTCGTGAGGATAGCTCGCAGCAACACCGCCCTGACGTGGCCCAAGTTCCAACGTCGGCCACAACCTTTACTCCTTTGAAGTCGCCATCCTCTCAGGAAATGCATTATCCCCTTGTCTCTCTCCCTTTGTCTTGCGGTGATCTTGCATTTTGAATTCTAGATACTGTGCTTCCACTCCTGGGCATATACTCGTGCCAACTACACAGGCGAGCGACATCAAAGATACTATAAAATACGCTCGGCAGACAACACTGGTACAATTCTTGCCTAACCTCACACCTAGCAAGTGTGATTTTTGTTTCAGGCTGATTTACTTAATGTCTTTTGAATGCGCCTCTATATTAAATAAATGCACGTTTCAACGGCCGAAACCAGACTCAGTATAGGGGCTGATATGAGCTGATTGTGTCGCTTGGTAGTCCAACCACAATAATTCGAGCGGGTTTAGCGTACTTCAGGAGTTCACGAGTTAAACGTGACCCGTTGTTGCCCAGAATCATGTGGCCGGTTTCAGGGTTTCTCGTTAAATCCCAGCCCAAACTTACAAGGCTTGTTCCTCATGCAAATGTGGCATAGAAAATATATAAAAAATGCTGTAGACTTCTATCAGGGATTAAGTACTACTATGCTAGATATCGTTTTAGTTGGGTCACATCCTGGGGTGCCATTCCAAAAACGACGAAATCCGGCCGGTTTCCCGGTGTGCTACGGTACTGCATGCACCAATATTTATGCTCTATTGTATACTTGTTTGTTGACTTTGCCAGGGGGATGCCAGCGCTGCATAACCAAATTAGGCAGATTACCTTAGATCCATCAGGCCAGCTCCACAACACAGCCAATTCGTTGGCCCATGGGATTGTCTCCTTGGACTCAAGTTAAAACTGTTTTAGTGTCTAAGGACTCACTCCTGATGCATGAACTACATTAGTTCACCAACGGGATCATCTGTGTATCTTCAGGTAGCAAGTGATCACCCAGGTACAGCTTAATTTCCTCCCATGGGTTAATGAGTCTGGTAGATATCCTTGCGCACTACTACTGTGTCAAATAATTGCATGGTTTTGTTGGCTTATGGTCTACGACGGCTAGATTGATGAGAAATGCTGTCCAACAAATCGTCCCAGAAAACTCCCCCGCCATATAACGTCGAGACACACGCCCCAAACTGGGCAAGAGCAATTGCCTAAGTCCACTTGACAGTGCTATGTCATTTTGGTTACTTAAAGCTACAGCGATAAGCTGAAACTGTGAATATGTAATCTCACGAAGGTGGCAATCTTGAGAGTATCAATAGCATTCATCCGACAGGATGCATGCATGCATTTATTTTTATATTTATCACTAATCTCCGATTCTCTCACTTGAACAGCTTCGTGGTATTCGTGCTTGTCGACTCAAAACTACACTTTAACTGGATTGCGTGATTTATTGAACATGTACAAACAGTGTCTACATTCTGCTGTGAATGCCTTTGCAACTGGTTATCGTATGATGTTTGCCTGAATGCAATTTTATAAAATTATGGCAAAAGCTCGTGAGCACCCATGATTGATATAAATCACGCGCTCCGAGCGCTGGAATTTTGCGCGTGTGGGATCATGACCGGTGGTGAGTGCTCGTCCTCACTAGCTAACATGCTAGTGTACTCACGAAATGTTTACTTGAGGTTACCTCGAGTTCTTATGATTGATATAGTACCAAGCACTCCTGAGAATACCTAGTATGCCTAAAACATTCAGTGATAATAGTTAGTAAACCATGTGCTCACAATCAACCATGTGCGTTTGCGACATCATTTGTATTTGGTCTGCTTGTTTATTTATTTGTCAAGGGCAGACCCCTTTGAACTTCCAGCATATTTCGACAACGTGAGCAGGCATGACAATGGCTCACGTGAGAGTGGGTAACTGGATACGACAAGCGGTCGACGGAGGTAGGAGTTCTTCAGTTGCTGTTTGGTCGAGTTTAGGTTACAAACCGCTGGATATTATCTCAGCAAGTGAATTGATCCACATTCAACCGGCTGTATGCGCCGACTGTCCATTATTATTGAAATATTTATTACCAATACATAATGTCCCCAATTTGTACATAGATAATACATGTGTAGATTAAACAGCAGTTCCTGCCCAAGCTTCCGCCCGACTTGTAAGACCCTTCTCAAGCATGATATTAGCTTGACACATCATCAATATGCGGATTGTTTGAACGTACAGTGACGCACCCCGTATGCCAATGAGATGTTAGATCGCTAAAAACTCGCTCAACCGCAACTGACGTTCCTGGATGCTTGTTAGCTAAATTGCCCGTGAATAGCTAGAATTCATTACCTGGAATGCATGAGATGTCGCGGGTCATCTAGCGGGGTATGGAAGCAATATGCATTGAGTCGCCCGCCACCAGGCAAGTGGAGCCCTCTTCGAAAGGCCCTTGTTCAGGTAGGCAGCAAGTTTGTTAGAGGTTGGGTTTGAGATAGAGGCGCGGAACGTGCATGTCATATGATATCTACGCTGGCCATGCACAAGAAAGTCATCCGTTACATCAAAGTCATCCGTTACATCAAAGTCATCTGGCTAAAAATTCTCAACTAGATGAGAGTGAATATTCTGCTCTGTATCATTCATTGTTAGCTGTGGCCAATGTCTTGCAGCAAGGTAGCACAGTCATCAACCCACTGCTCAGAGAATAATTCGGTTGCCCAAGATGTGCAGGATTTGAACAGCAAGTCTTTTGAGCCAGGGTTCAAGACTACAATTGTAGACTGAATAAAAACACAACAAAGGAATCAATGAAACTCACTCGTTGCTAAAAGGCACTCTGAGTCATATGAGCACTGGTCAAAGAACTCTAATAGCTTGTCCATGGATGCGTGAACATCAGCACAGAATGTGAGAGATTCTTGAACTTCTGCCTCGTTTTCATGCTTTGAATCACAGGTCATGAGAACAAGATAGATGTACAGCAAAAAGCTCAGGATTGGCTATTTTTTGGCAGCCATCATCGTTGAGGCGCTACGGAAGCACTGGTTGGAGAACGTAATTTCAGTGCGCATGCAGTGACCAAATGGTACTGTTAAACCTACTCGCAGACAGCTACATACTTGAGCAATAAGAGCCTAACCATCCTTGAAAAGTGAATAGCATTGATACAAGGTCAGCCTTGGATGCAAAGTGAGAGCATCGATTGCCTGGGGAACAATGTCAGCTTAGCTAAATGATTGTGAGTAAATAAGCATACTTTTGAAAACTTGAGAGAACGCTCAAGCATGAAAAACACCAAGTTCCATTGAGTGACCACATCAACAATGAGGTTCATGACTGTCTCGCAAGTGTATTTCCGGTGGTTTTCAATGGCCTTTTGCTTGTAAGAATCCTTAATGACACGCCAAGATACTTGATTCACTTGTACTTTCTGATTTGATGATAGACTTCTGGGCACCAAATAGAAGGTTATATTGCTGCTTATATTATTTTTTATTGGCACAATCTCTTGAGTGAGGTTGAAAGACGGCGTACAAACGTCCCATTATTGCTGGCGTTGTCGCTCACGAGTGAAACTACTTTCTCCTCAATTCCAAGGTTGCTTAGAGCATATGAGACTGCGCTAGCCATGTTCCGGTCATCATGTACCCTCCTTGGCTCAACAAAATCCAGCAAGGTCACCTGGAAACGCCAACTGTGTGTAATCCAGCTAGCATTGATTGCTATAAATGTGATGCAATCAAAGAGCAGCAATGGAGACTGCAAGGGACTTGTGCAGGGGTATTGAACTGAGAGAATACAACAAACAAGTGAGCCTGATTGTGCTGGTGAATCGTGAATGTAACATGCACACAATCATACAAGTTATCCCGCGCAATGGGGTTGTTGTCGAGCTCAGCTGTCCAAATTGTACCTCCCATATCCATGATACAGAAACAGTTGTAACAGGTCAGAGTTTCATAATCAACTTGCTTGTGAAGACCTAGCGCCTTCATGGCAACTCCCGGACAATCCTCAGAAAGTGAAAAATACCTGCATATTTGTTGCCTGAGATGCAGGGACGCTTGATATCAGTAGCGTATTGATTAACTGAGCACGTAGTCATTTTTGTGAGAAAGAAAACAAGTCATTGCACATATAGCATGTGAGGCATGTGAATGCTTACTGACAGAACTCAAACTTGTCATAGACCACGCTCCTGACATGGCGTTTGTTAATTGTTTTGCGTCTGTTTTCTAACTGTGGTTCACCCGCACTTGATTTTGTGACGTGTCTATCTTGTCTTCTGTTTTTCTTCTCATTTTTCCCGTCGCTTACTCGCTTATAATGGCTTATGCTCGCTTGTACTCGCCTGTGTTATCTGGCTGCGCTTATCCCGCTTGTATTCGCTTGTTCTCGCTTAGATGCTTGTTCTCCTTGTCACGTTGTTCATAGAATAATGTTTAAGCGACTGGTGAAGCCATTCTGGAATTCAGAACGCTTCACCTTGTCGATTCACCTATTCTGCATCTGGTGCACACATAGCAAGTGCCAAACTTGCTCACTTCTGCCTACAAGTCGACGGGTTTTGACAAAACTCCTCTTCTGAAGATATCTTCACTCCGAGCTGCTTAATTTGTATTCGTTTTGACAAGAAAGGTTCAGGTATATCATTTACACATGCTGCAATCTTGAGTTGTGCATGTTGTCAAATGAAGCTGTTGAGATGTTTGTATGGACACACTTGACCTAACAGTCCTGGTTGTTGGAGGTAACTGCAGAAGCGCTCTACAACAAAACAACATGCACCCAAGTGCAGCCCAGTTTGATAGATATACTGTGCCATATGGAGTAGTGCGTGTATCCTTAGTACAACCATTGGGAGCCATATGCGTACATAGCAATTATAAAGTCTAGTGACAGAAAAGATGGAATCTATACAAACCTGAGAATACTGGAACTGTGCTCACAACTTGTATTCATGGACCCAGTTGTTGGCCAGCTGTTTGAGTTGGTCAACTTCCTTGTGTGTAGTCCTAAGCTCAAGAAATCAAAGAATGATCTCTCACATGCCCAAGAAACGCCCAGTATCAATACAGTACATTTGCTAGTGCAGCAGGATTGCATGGACATACCTGTAGTAGAATTTACTAAGTTGGTTGTGTAGGAGGCTTGAGACAATATACAGGAACCAAACGAGTATCCCTCAGCCTGTTTATGCCCATATGAGCATCAATACTGAGCCGAATACCACTCAATTGTGCTGGAGCTGAGCAGGTTGGCTCAGCGGTGCTCCTCCTCATGTTCTCCCCGTCAGCAGAGCTGACTTGGTGTGGCTGTGCAATGTTTTTATCATTGTCTTGGCTACTTTCTATATTGTTGATTTTTACCTCTCCATAGCCTCACTAGGCTCGGAGCTAGATGTTCATAAATAAGATGCATTGGATCATAAGGAGCAGGATAGGCAGGGTCCTCAGAATCAAGGCGTTCTGAGACTGGCTTCACTCTAAGACCACTTTGCTTCATGAACTCTTGGCAGCTTGCTCTGTGCAAGTTTTCAATTTGCCGGTGGTGATGCTGGAAGGTCACATTCATGGATGGGATTGATTGCTCGGGCAAGGCAAGGTTATGTGCATCATGGCAAGTTAGCGGCACATAGTCGGTGATCTGATAATTTACCAGTTGATTCGGTTTTGGGTGCAGTGCAGCGTTTTCACGACCTGTCAAATTATGGGCGTAAGTGAGCAAATCTGAGAGTAATGATGTGTGAATCAGGTGTAGAATGGGTGAATTAACAAGATGAAGCGTTCTGAATTCCAGATATGCTTCACCATTCGTGGCTTGGATATATTTCTACCGACAAGGTGACAAATTGCACAAGCGACTTAACAAGAATAGGCGAGAATAGGCAAATACGAGTGAGATCAGCGCAGCCAGATAATACAGACGAGTAGAAGCGAGTATAAGCAAGTACGCGATGGGAAAATGAGAAGGATAGGAGAAAACAAGGTAGGGACGTCACGAAATCAAGCGCGGGTAAACCACAGTGAAAAAGCAGACGCGAAAGGATCAATAAAAGCCATATCAGAAGCGTGGCTCTTGACGCGCTTATCCAACACGTCTGACATGGTACCATCGCGCTCTGACCACTGAGCAGCAGCAGCTTTGTGATTGCAGGTAATTACTTGGACTACGTATCACTCCAACACAGATGATGCTTTTGAGTGTATTTGGATTTAGCGGTGAAGGTTGTAGTTGACAAGCATGAGTGGCCAAGTGGTTTATGTTCCTTTGTACCATCAACACATAAGCATTGAGTAGCCATCAGTGCCAAGTCCAATTAAAATATTGTCAAGTTTACTGATAGACTGGTATCCAGCATCCTCGGGTACCCAGGTCCGGCAAAGTGTGCAATACACCTCACCATCAGGTACATCATCAATCACATCAGGTTCTTCAAATAGCACCTACTCAAGCCAAGCCTGTCAGCAGACCTTTTTGACACAGTCTGGATTCTGTCATAAACTCATTAGCTGAGGTATGAGTGGGGTACAATTAAACACAACAAGGCATGCAGGTTGGCGTGTACTGAGAAACCTGACAGAAAGAACAGGCATCAAGGTTCTGGTTCTTCCCGAGGAAGCAAAGCCACATGTTGATAGACATGTTGAACACTTCAGTCTGCATGATCACAAGAGCCTTGAGATGCATCCAAGCGAGAAAATTGCCTGGATAATTGAACACCTTGCATGTGTTCATATATAGATATTCGTAAATGGGGTGCGAGAAGTGAATGAGCTAGTGCGCAGCTAGCAAATAAAGTGCATCCCTCTCTTGGTTTGCCAAAAAACGATTATCTAAGACACATATATTTAGATTGAACTACATTAAACTCCAAGCGTTTCTTTTATAGGCATCCAGCTAATCTTGTTGAGCATGCTTGCCATACTCCCAGTTGAGACACATGCGTTTCAAACAACTCTGGGAGCATGACAAAGGTTTAGTAGATATTGTAGTTAGCAATATTTAATGAAGTACAAATGGTATACTGCTCACCGGGTAGAGAAGAAATCAATTTATTGTCCTCAATATCCATCTTGACCTCCTAATTAGAGCTGGCCATGCCTACAAAAAACAAATGATAAGCCACCAACTCACTGACTCAAAAGAGGTTGTGGTTACTCACTGTTGTCATCACCCCTTTGTCTCCAACATGGTCATCAACATCGGCTGCCTGGCCTTTGTTGGTTGATAGGCTCTTGTTTGTTGTCTAAGCAATCCTTGCAACGGACCAAATTATGGTTGCTGTTATAATTGTTGTGGAGCATTACATCCATTGTTGCTATTGTTGATGACCATGATGCCATCGTCAAGAGCTGTGATTTTGTCCAAAGTGTCCAGATTGGTATTGGTCTTCTGACAATGTATAGTCAAGTGCCGGCTAAGCTCCCTAGGTGGCAGGGCTTCGTTGCTGTAACACAGGCGAGCATTCTCTGCAGGATTTTCGAAGAATGGACGTCGCGCTGGAGTCGTTTGAAGGGGTGGTTGCAGGGGAGTGTGGGATGGCAAGCAAGGAGGAGTGTGACTTTGCTGTCCATATCCAGGGCTTGAATCACGGCAGTCTCTGAGATAGAAATGTCACCCAGGTAACCGCGAAGGGGTTATACAGGCTCTGCCCTACCCCCTTCCCTCCCTGCCCGCATCTTCACAAAAAGGTAGGGAAGAGGAATAGCTGCGAAAAAAAATCCTGGGAAGAGAGTATCCACTGGGTACCCAGGGAATGGAGGAATTGGGGGGAATGGGGGAATGGATATCCACCAATGTTGTCCAATATGTCTTGTATATAACTCATCAAATGCGCAGAATTCGGCACATTCCAGCAATATAGGTTCAATAGATGCAAGCGCATTATATGACTGAATCTCAATCAAAGTACTCCAGAGAAATATTCAGGAGAAAGCGCAGCCTATCCCCCCCTTCAGATTCCCAGACAAAGTAGCCTAAATTTATCAGTCAATGCGTCTCAGTGCGGCAAATTCAGTGCGCAGACTTGCAAGGCTGTAGCTGCAATACCTAGAGAAATAGAGGGATATTGGGGGAGCTTACCCCTGATCAAACTAAAATGAACTAGTGAAACCAGCCATACAAATATCTGTCCTCTATGCTCAATATATGCGCACTATATATGAGATACTATATACAAAAACCAGCTCGTTAGGAGCAATACTAGTGGGTAAAATACAAGGGGAACCCCCCCTGAGTGAGTAAACGTCTCAAAATCATCGCATGCAGCTTCGGCTATGGCTCCAGCGGTCTCTCTGATGCCACCAATGAGTTCAGAGATCTTAGAAGCCGCTATCTAGATGGCTGGGGGGTCATCAAATATGCTAGAATGTTCCAGGAAGTAAGTAGACGCTATGTCAGACAACAGAATGCAAAGTCCCCCCCTTCCTGGCTGCCAGTTCACGCCATTGCAGGAGATATATGGATAAGACACATGAGTACATAGGGGTTTTCCGGTGCCGAGAAGTCATTCGCATGCATGGGAAGAGCCAGAAATGAGTGGTCAAGGGTGAACCAGGCGGTGCGCCGTTAGGGGGATTATTTTCAGACAAAGATTAGGCAGCGAAGTGGCCTTATCAATTTTTTCTGAGGAACCAGTATATATCATTGGAATGCTGAGAATTTTGCACATTATAAGAGCTGCTAGGCGAGTGTCTTTGGTGGGTTTTCAACGTTTACCTTTGTCAGGAGTATTTCCTTTGAGCAGAGAATTGGTTGCAATGGCGTCAATACTTAATGTATGAGTGGCCGCTACATATCGTTGGAAAGCTGTGAATTTTGCGCATGTCATGTTATATATGTTGACCATCTCTATTGTGTCACAACCTGTCAACTTGTAGAGGGGGTGAACAGGACTTGAAGCTCAAGGTGAATACACCAGCGATAGAACGGGTGAATTAACGAGGTGAAGCGTTCTGGAGTCCAGAAACGCTTCACATCTGGTTTAAATACAATTATATGGATGTTGTAACACGTGCAACAGGCGAGTACGCGACAATAAGCGGGAACAAGCACGAACAAGCGAGATATGCACAGCCCAAAAGCACAGGCGAGTACAAGCGAGGGTAAGCGAGCAAGCGACGGATAAATGGAAATGATAAAAGAAAACAAGATTGACACGTCGCAAATTCAAGCGCAAGAAGGAGGGAGCATGAACGAGAAGAAGAAATGCTATGTCAGGAGCATGGCTCATGACATATTGTCTGTGAAGGTTATATTTATACAATTCCCGGGAACCTGGCGGGTTCCCTCTTCCGGTGCCTGGGAAGGGGTAGGGAAGCGGGGAGAGCCAAAATCTCAGGGAACCTGGCTTGGGAAGGTGTTCCTGAACTTTTACTGGCTGCCATCATTACTCTGGGATCAACAGCTGCGAACCACCATACCCTCTCTTCTAGCACCCAACAACACTTCATTACGCCTATCACCTGCACAATTAAAGCTGCCATGAACAGCTGACAGTTGTAAGTTATTTTCTCCCATTGCAATGCTGATCTCATATGCAAGAAGACCCAACCTAGCTCTTGTACAAATCTACATGCTAAGCATACGCCTCTCGTCCTCCCCCACAACTCCCCACAGGTGCAAGCCATCAATAATACATATTTAGGCTGAAGAAACCCTCCACCACTGTACCTCCTCCCATTCAGTCTTTAGCCAACAAGGCTCCTGTATATTAGAAACGTAAATGTAGTTAGTAAGACAGCAAGACAGCAATCCTAGCAGCACACTTAAGTAAACAATAAAAAACAAGCAAGGCTTAAGTAAGAGTCAAATACTTGACTGGTTGACCAGCCTTGACAAATGTAAATTGATAGTTAACCTAAGTACATTGAATGATAGAGTGAAACCGAGTCTTTTATACTAAACAAAGTCTAAAATTCTGTATGCCCAAGCAAGAAGGCACAAGGTGTGTTAGTACTAACAGTCAGTAGCGTACATGCGTGCCTTGCTTATACCTTCGTACATGCAGTACAATGTTCTTTCATTGGTCAAGCAATCACTGGACCTCTCTAGCAATTTGTGCTATTTTATGTCTGTTTCATGTGCTTCAGCACTCTTTTTGTTTGTACATGCCTTATGATCATTTTGTATGACCAACAAATAATTGTTGCATTCGCCCTCCCTGGTTATGCATTTGCAAACTGGGTACTCTATTTCATGTATAAGTATTGCTGATACTCTTCTTTGTCATGATTGCATTTGAGCCAGCCAACATCCTCCATGTCTTTGTCTAGAACTAGTGGTTTGGGAACTAAGATGTACATAAAGAGAATAATAATAAGAATATCACTAGAGTGACAGTCCAGAACACATATAGTCACCATGGGTGCCTGTTGCTAGAGCATCCTCTCTATGGCTCTCTTGGCTCCCTGAGCCACTCTGGCTTGCCCTCAACTCATATTTATCAATCTTGATGGGACTGTGTGTCATGAGCTGTGCACATGACCTTGCTTTTGCCAGGTGGCTTACACGCTGCATAAGCCACCCACTTCTTTCTCTTTGTCTTACTAAGACTGATTGGCACATTAGTCACCTTATCTGAAGAGGCTTACTGATCCAAGCTATCTTTAGCGCACCTCTTCTTCTTTGGGACTATTCTTAGCAACATCTTTACTTAGATGCACCTTCTTTTAGAAACATGTACTATCTTTAGCTCATGTATTCTTGGAACTGTATGCACAGACCATGTACCCATGAGTATAAATACACAGTGTGCAAGCTGCTCTCAGACCAGCTTGCTCTACCTTGTTGATCTCCCCTCATGGGTGATAACTACTAGGACACACAAGACTTACATACTTAAGACTCAACCTCTAAGATACTTGGACCTATTCATTTAGGTACTGAGTAATACATTGCAAGCCATGAGTCCTACACAGATCCCAGACGGATCGGGTGACCTTTGGAACATCCTCATGAGACGTGTAGAGGATTACAACTTCAAGACTATAAGGCTCGACGCTGCGCATTGAGGCCTTGTCGACGCGTTGACATCAGAAGATATATACGAACCGCCACAGGCGGCTGCCACACATCAGGCTAAGGATCAGGCTAAGATCCAACGACGCTACCGTTGTATCAAGAATAGAAGATAAACACCCTTCAGACTAAGGATGTCGGGCGAGAATTTTGCTGGATTCCGGCGCCTGCACCCGGAATCCAAGGGGTTAGGCCCTCTACCGGCGCTCGCACCCGCACCTGCAGCAAGAATGCGGGAATACCGGCGGAATCCCGCATTTTCTATGATTCCGGCGGTAGCGGGATTTCCCAATGTAGAATCGTCACAGACACTCTTTTAATAAATATCAAAATTTGTAGATAAATTGTAGCTCCCGAATGATATATTACACGGCCTGAAACATTAAGATTTGAGCGCACGGCGAGTGAATCAATGAAAAGCCTAAATCCCCAAAGGGGGGAGCAAAATCAAAAGTCACCACGTTCGGGTGTTCAGTAGCTCATAAAATGCAGGAAATTCGTAGCTTCACGATGATATAAGTCAACCCTTCGGGAAAATTCTAGATCGCAGGATCGAGACCATTCTTTACGCATAAATATTCCCCTGAAATGCGCACATCTGCATCCAGACATACAGAGCAGGAATCAGGTGATTCTGATGCTCCGAATCGATTCTGACGCCTTCAGAACCCCCAGAAACATACTTATCTACTCTACAGATACTCTGTACATACATGAACCTGAACCTGATGCTGCTCTAGCTACACTTGGGCTCAGTCTCCCCGGTTTTGAGCAGATGAACTCCATGCATGTATGAGTAGTTTAATCGTATTATACACATATAAAATAGGGTAATCCGGTGCTCTGAACCGATCTAGCTCATCCAGAAAAGCCAGAAACCTTTCTGTCGCTCTGTAGAGGGGTTTCAGACAGTTTTGGTCTTTCAGGGGTAAGTTTCCCCTCATATCTCCGCTGAAACTCGCTCAATCATTCTGAGATTTAGTACATAGCCTATTTAAGCTACTTCGCACCGATTCCGCACAGGGGAGCGGCCATTGCACAGTTGGAATCACTAGTAGATTTTAGCCAGTCAGGGGTAAAACCCCCTGTATATCGGCCATACTTCCTCCCCCTGAGCGATTGAAGACAGAGGAATGGTATATTCGAGCTCAGCGCATCAGTGCGCATCGAATGATGTATATATATGCTAGCTTTGGTAAATTTGAACTTTCCTCAGTGCTCTGCGCTTTAAGGGGATTATTTCTGTACGGTATTTCCCTTCGACTACCATGAAGATAATTCATTACCACTACGATGATTATATGGTTAGAAAGCTTGATTTTCCCTCCATTTAATGATGTATAATACATGCATTTGTGGTGGGTTTTGTGTCACCCCATTTTCCTTCGCACAGTCCTTCACTGCGCTTTCGCCCCCTCCTCAGCGTGCGGGAATGCGCCGGTACAGTGGCACTTATTTGCGAGCATCCGGCGGATTCTCGCCTGGAATCCAAGTGGGTTTGGCCAATACCGGCGCCAGCACCGGCGCTCGCACGCCGGAATATGCGGGAATATGACCGGCGGAATGCCGGAATTCCGGCGTTAGGATTCTCGCGCGACATCCTTACTTCAGACAAGGGTCGTGACATTGTAGAGCAAGCTTCACACTGATCTGTGGCTATGTCTCAATGAACATCAAGAGTAACTAGGAGCCTGTCAGCACAAGGAGTGCCCCTGACACAGCCATCAGACAATCCAGACAGACCATCGATTGCGAGGTCTGGGAACACCACGTCCATCTCAGCATTACGAGAACAAGTACAACAAATGACAACAGAAGCCACTAATGCGATCAACGCAAGAGTAAGCATTCCAGGGTCATATGAAGACCCTGACGCTACTATCTAAGCTGAACCCACAATCATCGTAGGGGAAGGGGCTAATCCCAATGAATCAACAGCCACAGAAGCCAATATCATTCAGGGACAATCAGTACCAAGACCCACAGTAGAATCAGTCACTGATTCTGACAACGCAAGATTATTGGAAGATATGGGGCACACCCCAGAACACACTGAACCAGTACAAGCTACTGCGCCAGCTGAAGAAGCACAACCATTGGTGGAGCCAGCTGAAGAAGAACAGGCTAACTGATTCTGGAATGCCCAGATTAGCATCCCAAGCGAACCCATAGTACAACGAAGAGTCCCTCTTGATCCAGCAGCAGGAATAGAAGACCAACTCAACCCTGTACCACCATATGCTCTGCCACCCCTAGAATTAGGGATGGGCAGATATGGCCCAACAAACATACCAAGAGAAGAAAGACACTTGTATCAAGCCCATCCATTATCAGGAGCACAATCTTGTATACCAAGTCAGGTAGAAGCACCTAGACCAGTAGGACCTGCGCTGGTCCTGAGACAAATCAAAGCACCAGCACCACTTAGGATAGAACCAAGACCAAGAAACCCAACTCCACCAAGGTCACCCTCTTCTCCATCTTCTTCTTCCTCCTCATCTTGTTCAGCTTTGGAGGAACCAGAAAACCATGCACCTCCTGAAGAGCCAGAAGGGGACAACACTAGGAACAAACAAGAATGGAATGATGAGGAATACAAACAACTAATCAACGGACCAATAGAAGATCTCAAGAGGGCCACAGCAAGGGAACCAGCCCTTGGATTCTTCATTAGGGTCATAGATGACATTAAGGACCAAATACTCAAAGGAATAACTACTGAACTACAATCCCAAGAAGCTAGACAGGATACCGAGGTCAAAACCCTTAACACTACACTCCAGCAAATGACCAACTCTATTACCAAGATAGAATCATATTTATCCAATAACCAACAACAAACAGAGAGCACTGCCCAAAATGCTTGGACAGCAGCCAATAGCGCTCAATTGGGTATCAATGAATTGGTCAAAATAGAGAAGTCCATTGAGGGACTAAGCAAACAAATGAACAACATTGTTGTAGCCATGGGAGCCATGGGAAAGGAAGTAGCTAAGGATCTCAACGCACAAAAGGACGCTCTCCAAAGACTTAGAGAAGACACTGAAGTCCTTCAGGAAACAGTACAAGTAATAGAAGAACAAACCTCCACTACCAATATTATGGATAAGGACCACCAATGGGAACCAGTAGCTGAATCATCTCAAGCTAAGGGACCAAGAAAACAAGGAGGCCTCTTCCCTGGGGACAACCCACCAGGACCCCCATCGGAACCTCCATCCAGTGGTCAGACACCTCACCCCAGAACTCCCAAGAAACCTAAGCAAACAAAAAGCGTCAAGGATGACATCCCAAAAGGGGCACGTGCCAAAAAGCCTGATGCCTTCAATGGCAAAAGGGGACAAGAAGCTGAAATCTTCCTAATGAAGATGAAGATATACTTTAACGATTATGGAACAGCCTTCCAAGATTGCTGGAAGATGGCTACCTTCCTGACCAACATGGGGGAAGGAGAAGCGTCTAAATGGGCCAAACCGTTACTCAGGAAGATCCTTGACCAGGAACCCCATGAGTATCTGACCAACTGGAATAGTCTAAAGAACGCTTTCCTCCTAGCCTTCTCAGACCCTATGAAAAAGGAAAGGGCTATTCAGAACATACACAAACTTCAACAAACTGGATCTGCCCAGAACTATGTCACGTCCTTTAGAACCCTTATGCAAGAACTTGACTGGGATGAGCACGCCTTTATTGATGTATTCAAGAAGGAGCTCAAGCACAACGTGCAACAAGAACTTCTCAAGGCCACCATCACGCAAGACACTTCTGCCTTCTCATTGGAGAAATGGATGGAGGTCACTATCAGAATTGATGACCTCCTATTCACAGGAAGGAACCTCAATAGCAACCCTAATTCCAATCAAGGGAACTGTGACAATAGGTCCCAAAACAGGATGACCCAAGCAAAAGCTGGAAGAGTACCCTTAGAAATCATCAGGGAAAGACGTAACAATGGCCAGTGCCTCAAATGTGGACTCAAGGGACACCTGATCAAGGACTGTAAATCCAAAGAATGGTACCACGGCAAAAGGGAAGAACACATCAAAGGAAAAGAAGCTAAACTTGAAGAAGTAAAGGATGATGAGGAATCAAGTGAATCGGAGTGGGAAAACTAGAATCGCAGGCTGAGTCCATGTCAGTACCTGCCCAGGTACCCTTGACCAAGAAGAAAAGAAAACGTGTATTATACTTAAAGAAATCAGAACAAAGTGCTTCTATCTTCACAATGGTCAAGGGAATCATGGACCTCATACCCACTCTAGTCGATTCTGGATCATCAAAAAACTTCCTAGATTTAAACTTCACCAAAGAACACAACATTCCTCTAACTAAATTAGTCAACCCAAGGACAGTAATTGCTATTGACGGAAAAGAACTACCAGATCAAATTAAATACAAGGCAACCCTAGAAGTAGAAATCAAAGGATGGACCTTCAGTGTAACCTTCTTTGTCATGAACTTAGGAGATACCAATGTGATATTGGGTCTTGATTGGCTACAAGAAGCAGACCCAGATATCAATTGGAAGACACTTGAGATATCCTGGAAGGAGAGGCCAATCACAGCCAAAGCTGGGAAAGAACTACCAATCATCCCTGAAGAATTTATGGAATTCTTAGACGTCTTCAGCGAAGAACTCTTCAAAAAACTACCAGAGCATAGACCCTTTGACTGCAATATTGACTTCAAAGAAGATGCAGAACTACCTAAACCCGCAAAGGTATACCCCTTATCCCCTATTGAAAGTCATACTATCAAGGAATTCATTGATCAAGAGCTGGCCGACAGGAAAATAAGGCCCAGCAAATCCCCAATAGCTTCACCTTGCTTCTTTGTAAAACAGAAGGATGGATCCCTGAGGCTAGTAACAGACTACAGGAAGATCAATAACATCACCATACCAGACCAATTCCCAATGCCCCTTCAGGTGGAATTGGTGGATCAAGTAAAAAACGCAAAGATCTACTCTAAACTAGATCTCAGATGGGGATTCAACATTATACATATCAAGAAAGGAGATGAATGGAAGACCGCCTTTAGAATGGCCTATGGCATTTACAAATACCTAGTCATGCCCTTTGGTCTCAAGAACACTCCTGCTGTCCTTCAAAGGATGATGAACCATATATTCAGACATCTATTGGGAGCCACTGTAGTAGTCTACATGGACAATATCCTTATCTTCTCTGAAAAGGAAGAAGAACATGAGGAACACGTCAGGGAGGTACTCAGGATCCTTAGGGAAAACAACCTATACGCAAAACTAGCCAAATGCGAGTTCTTTGTCAAGAAGGTCATCTTCCTGGGGCTTGTGATCACCCCAGAAGGGATCTCTATGGAAGAAGAAAAGATCAAAGCTATCACTGAATGGAACGCCCCCCAAAAAATCAAGGAGGTCCAAGCTTTCTTAGGATTTGTCAACTTCTACAGGAGATTTATTGCGGAATTCAGCAAAATAGCTAGACCCTTACATGATCTTACCAAGAAGGAGACAAAATTTGAATGGTCCCAGGAATGCCAACATGCCTTCAAAGAAATCAAGAAGAGAGTATGCGAAAACCCAGTGCTTATACACCCTGACCCAGATAAGCCATTTATCCTGGAAACAGACGCCTTGGGAGTAGCTATAGGAGCTATACTAAGCCAAAGAGGAGAAGATGGATATCTTCACCCTATCGCATATCTCTCAAAAAGCTACAACGACGCACATAGGAATTATGACACAGCCAATAAGGAACTACTAGCTATAGTAGAATCTTTGAAACACTGGCGCGTATACCTGGAAGGCACTATACTACCTATAACAGTATTCACAGGCCGTTGCAACCTGGAAAGATGGAAGAATGCAGAAACCTTTAACCAGAGACATGCTAGGTGGCACATGGAATTAGCATCCTTCAATTTTGAAATCCACTATCGGCCAGGAAAGATGTCCACAAAACCGGATACTCTATCTAGAAGACATGATCATGCAGACATCCCTAACCCTGAGCAAATTATGATTGCGGCAGAGAAATTCAAAGGGTTCAAGGCAAACCTTGAACTTGATATCATTTCAATGATAAGGGAAAGCCTCCTAGAAGACGAATCCCTAACCACCCTGATATCCAGTACCCAGAACAAAGAAGATCTCCCACCTTCCATCAAGAAACAGTACAACCAATATGAATGGAAGGAAGACCTTCTATGGTACGAGGGACAAATTGTGATTCCTGAGAACAAAGAAGTAAAGCTAGCTATTCTGGAAATGCACCATGACAACCCGGTAGCCAGCCATCAAGGACAGGCCAGAACCTTAGAACTTATATCAAGACAATACTATTGGCCAGCCATGAAGGGACAAGTCAATAGATTGGTAGAATCATGTGAAGTATGTCAACGAAGTAAAGGGCACAAACAATTTGCACCCCTAAAACCTTTACCAATACCCCAAAAACCATGGGAAGACATAGCATACGACTTTATTGTCAAACTCCCCAAATCACAAGGTCTAGACAGCATCCTTGTAGTAATAGATTGCTTCTCTCGGCAAGCACATTTCATGCCATGCCTGGAAAGCACCAACACAGAGGGAGTGGCAGATCTTTTTATCCAAGAAGTATGGAAACTACATGGGCTTCCAAAGACAACAGTATCCAATAGAGGCCCTACCTTCAATAGCCAATTTTTGAAGGCCCTCTATGCCAAATTAGGTATTGAGCCCAAATTCTCAACAGCATTCCACCCTGAAACAGATGGAATAACGGAACAAACCAACCAATGGCTAGAAGGCTTCCTTAGGAGCTTCTGTAATTACAGACAGGATGATTGGGTCCGATGGCTACCAATTGCCAAATTCTGTCATAACAACCAAGTCAACTCAGCAACAGGGAAGACAGCATTTGAAACTGTGTACAGCATGAACCCCAGATGGGACCTCACAGACTTGGAAGTCAATGCCCCTAACGCCGCCAATATGGCAAACTCCATGCAGCAAATATGGGACAAAGTAATTGCATCCATGGAATTCCATAAGTCAAAGGAAGACGCCCCAAAACATGAATACAAAGTAGGGGACAAAGTATGGCTAGTAAGCCAAAATGTCACAACAAGATGACCCTCAAAGAAGCTTGATAGCAAAAAACTAGGGCCCTTTGTCATATTGGAAAGGATCTCTTCACACGCCTACCAGCTAGACCTGCCAAAGACCATGAAATCATACAATGTATTCCACATTAACCTTCATCAGCAAAAAACTGACTGAAATTTAGGTCAGTTTAGAGTAAATTTTTATTTCATTGGGTTGCTGCAGCCAATTTGAACCCACCTTGTGGCTGTGAAGCAGCCTTGACCAGTCTAAATTAAGCACCTGAATTTGGGGGAATTTTAACTGGGTGGTTGAATTGATAGCAGTCAAAACTGGTTTTGACTCAAATAGGAAAGTTTGATGCAGTTTAAACTGCTCCAGATCAAATTTGCCTTTTTTGGCAATTCCCAAAAAAGGAAAGAGGTAGAGGGGAAAATTAAAAAACTATCATATTTTTTCCACTCATGGAAATTACCCAAAAAGGTAACTTTGATCTGGAGCAGTTTAAACTGCCTCAAACTTTCCTATTTGGGTCAAAACCAGTTTTGACTGCTATCAATTCAACCACCCAGTTAAAATTCCCCCAATTCAGGCGCTTAATTTAGATTGGTCAAGGCTGCTTCACAGCCACAAGGTGGGTTCAAATTGGCTGCAGCAACCCAATGAAATAAAAATTTACTCTAAACTGACCTAAATTTCAGTCAGTTTTTGCTGATGTTCTGGCACCCTTCACAGAAGACAAGGATTTTCACAGGTGTCAAGCAAGACCACCCCCCATCATAACAGAAGAAGGGGAAGAACAATATGAAGTAGACCATGTGGTTGCATGGGAACAGCGGAAAAATGGACTATACTACCAGATCAGATGGAAAGGCTATTATCCGATAGAAGATACAATGGAAAGGGCTGAAAAAATAGCCAAACTACCCCAAATCATGGAAGATCTACTCAAGCGACACCCCAAAGCTCCCCTACCAAAGAACTACAAGCAAAGTAAAAAAGGGTATAAAACAGTGGGGGGGAAAGCCTCAAACTTCACCATCAGCTACTCCAGGCAATTACCCAACCAACCCTCAACCACTCTTAACTCTTTAAACCTTTTTTACTCACAATGGCCCCCATCCACACCAACAAGTCCGCCCAGACCTCCTCGGTCCGGTACAACCCCCGCAATGCCCGGGTTGTCTCTATCAACGTCCCCAAGTCAGTATGGAGAAAACAACGCATGTCACATAAACTCACATGGGGCCACAGTGGCAATAAACTATACAGCTACCAAGATGCCATCAAATGCTGCGACAGCTTCATACGCAGCTCGGACTATGCCAAGTCCCTCGACCCCTCACTCACATTGGACTACATCCCCATGGGCAAACGATGGAACTGCAAATGGCACGCTACCCACACCCTCCAATGTCCCAAACGAGGCAACCTTTACTGGGTTGGCAAGGGACCCCAACCCGAGTTGAGCAACGCCATGCAGGCCACCAAGCTTTTTGTAATAGAAGAGTGGGTGGGAAGTGAAGTCAAGCATCTAGTGAAGGAGGTACAGAAGGTGAAGGAATGAGCTGGTATAGGGACTACAAGGGGACTTTAGAGTCAAACAAGCGATTGATCAAAAAATCACTCAATAGCTTTAGTACCCCCCACCTCATTAGGAGGTTAGAAGAGTGGGAGAAAGAAGGGAGAAAGAAGGCGGTGCCCAAATGGGTGGAGGACTTGCCAGAATGGTGATTCCAGCTGAGTGACATAGAGGAAATGAAGGAGAAGTGGGAGAAGGAAGTGCAAGGCCAAGGCCCCAAAATGGCGATCATTGCCAAGGTAGTCCAGGAGTGGTGCGCAGCCCTGGATGTCTCCAAGAGCTACCAGGAGGTGCTCAAAGAGATCACCTTTGGAGAAGTCATAGAGCTGGCGACCAAGGACAATTAGGGGAGAACTGACCTCCTCCACTGGTTGGACCAGAATGCCTGGGACAAGGGCAACAACGACCTTGTGGTAGACATGGCAGACCTGCTCCTTGAGCCCCTCAACAAGGACGAAGAATGGCTAAAACTAACGGAGGAGGCTTGGAGCGCTGAGGCCCCTAACGGGAGTAATAATGTCAAGTCCCATCTCCTGCCTGCTGACTTCTGATTATGGACTCTGTATATGGACTCTTAAACGATTTTGTAATTTTCTTCAAATCTATCCTCCACGAACTTTATGTCTGACTTGCTTGTCTCATGTCCCCTAAGACTCGCCCTAAGAGAGGTAATGTCATGAGCCATGCACATGACTTTGCTTTTGCCAGGTGGCTTACACGCTTCATAAGCCACCCACTTCTTTCTCTTTGTCTTACTAAGACTGATTGGCACATTAGTCACCTTATCTGAAGAGGCTTACTGATCCAAGCTATCTTTAGTGCGCCTCTTCTTCTTTGGGACTATTCTTAGCAACATCTTTACTTAGATGCACCTTCTTTTAGAAACATGTACTATCTTTAGCTCATGTATTCTTGGAACTGTATGCACAGACCATGTACCCATGAGTATAAATACACAGTGTGCAAGCTGCTCTCAGACCAGCTTGCTCTACCTTGTTGATCTCCCCTCAAGGGTGGTAACTACTAGGACACACAAGACTTACATACTTAAGACTCAACCTCTAAGATACTTGGACCTATTCATTTAGGTACTGAGTAATACATTGCAAGCCACGAGTCCTACACAGATCCCAGACGGATTGGGTGACCTTTGAAACATCCTCACGAGACGTGTAGAGGATTACAACTTCAAGACTATAAGGCTTGACGCTGCGCATTGAGGCCTTGTCGACGCGTTGACATCAGAAGATATATACGAACCGCCACAGGCGGCTGCCACACATCAGGCTAAGGATCAGGCTAAGATCCAACGACGCTACCATTGTATCAAGAATAGAAGATAAACACCCTTCAGACAAGGGTCGTGACACTGTGCCTGTTGGATTTCTTCAAGTAGCAATCTGTGTGCTCATTCTGTAAGGCAGGGGCGCTGCTGTCACACTTTGACCAGCGGCTCTTGCTCTTGCCTTGCCTTGCTAGCAGTTTCCCTTGTCTGTATGGGGCAAACCTCTTTAAAGGCCTTGTTTGCAAAGATTGCAGTTCTCAAGTTGGTGTTAGGTTGGCAATCCAACCCATGCACTTCAGCTCTGGAGCTGCATATGCTCCTGCAAGTAAAGGCTGTCAATGTGCTGCATGATTTCAATAACAGGATCCTTGTTACCAATTCAAGAAGACAGGGTGGTGCCTACAAGACGGGTGAATCCCTCAGGAATCAAAGGATTGGGTTAAGGAGGCTGATATAAATTGATCTGTGCTGTGGATATTTCCCTGAGTGTTGTAGTGGATCATTTTCAGCACACAAGGCACTATCCTAAGCTAGTACATTGGGTGAAACATGTATTATGACAATAGATGCACATTTGATGCAGACATTTGAATTACTATTCATGAACTAATTCTCCTGGCTATACTGCTGCAGGATCTCCATGCATATAACTATGACCACAGAACCAAGTCAGCTCCAGTTTTTTGCATGCAAGACCACTACCTATGCCAGCATCTACTGGTATCTTACTGGACTGTGCCTTCAGCTCCTACCCACTGCACAAGCCAAATGGAGGTTTTCTGGAGCAGGCATGATATCATGCATGTGTTCTGCAGCTGGACTGGTGGATCCAGTTGTCTTGAATGTGGCTTAGTTGTGTTCCAAGAGTCCAAATACTCTTGGTGGCACACTTGCCACATGGGGCTGCCTGCTCTGGGTAGTTCTCCAGCTGCACCAAACAAAATACTGCTGGTGCATGTTACAACCATACTGTGGGGACACATTCATCTGCTTTGCAGGCACAATTTGCACAGCATGCAGGACTCCACTCACACTACCACCGCTGATGAGCAAAAGTGGTTTGCTGGATTGGTTATTGAGCTGTAACAGAAACAAGCTGGACTGCCCATGGCTCCACAAAACCTTTCATAAAAACTGGTTGACTGTTTCACTCATAACTGGCTGAAATCAAGCCAAACAGGGATAAACAACATCCATGTTGTAGCTAAGCAACATGACTACAATACACTATATCAGCAGCTTATCTAAGCATAGTGGGAACCATTAGCTGGGGTCACATCACTGCATGAAGTCTTTTATGAAAGGTTTTGTGGAGCACTATATGGTTCCAGAAGGCCACAAACCCAACAACAAATCAGACCAACCCCTCGAGTCCCCTTGCACCCCTTGTCAACCACAGAGTAGTTGTTCCTCTGTCGCACTTGTCCTGGGTTGCCTGTCCTGCTCTACCTTGGAGAGCAATCTAGAAGACCAACTTGTACCTGATGTGTCACCAACTGTTGCCAAAAAACTGCAAGGGATCTCCCTGCTCCCCTCTGTTGTTGTGCTTGGACTCTGAACCAGTTCCGGGTTCACACAGGCTCCCACCTTTCCTATGGGGCCCAAGACACCCCCATCTTTAGGCAGTGCTGCCATCAGTATCCTGGTTGGTCCAATGTCAGTTAGCAATGCACTTGTGCAGATTCACAATGTGTGCAGTAGCCAGTTCTACAACAATGGCCAGCCAAAACCCAAAGTTGAGTACTGTCACAATTTCATGTTCACCATGCTCAGGTTGTCTGACAAGCAAATTGCCAGCTTGTAGGCCAACCACCTTGTCTACAACAGTCCCGTACATGACTGGTATGACAGTTTGGTCTCAATTGTGTCAGGCAAAACCACTGCCAAAAGTGGTTGACTCTCCAACCAGAGATCAAGAAGTGTTGGCCAACACCGTCAAGAGACTTGAGCCCATCCAAGCAGCACCATAGAACTTGCTGGCAGGAGCACAAGTTTGACATTCAGACAATGCTTAATGCCATGGAAAAGAATTCTTCATTGACCAAGCTGCACCAAGCCTGGGTGCAGCAACATAAAGCTCTTGGAGTCACGCTGACAAAAATGTTGGACAAGGACAAGGTACTTCAGACTGTCAAAACACTCTCAGTCTACCTCCTCAAGCTTCTGCTGAAATGAGACAAATACATCAACAAATGGGAGGGGCTCATTAGGGACATTGGCAATATCAGCTCATGGCTACTGCTCAACTGCTATAACCAGCACTCCATGGTCAATTCTATGTATACATTGTCAATCTCCCATGCCAACCAGCCAACCATGAGTCCTAGATGGCGGAACTCTTGCCTTGACCACTTGCCCCTGCTTCCAGTCCCCAACACCCCTGCATGCAGACGCTTGGTCTGTTTTGAAGACACCTGACAGGTTGCTTTGGCTGCACCCGTGCCCACACTGACACCTAACCCATTCACCAGTCTGCGAATGCCAGTCTCCCAAACATGCAACCTACCGCTGCACACCCCACTCACACCTCACATGCCAGGACCCGTACCTAGCCTTTTATCTTGAGTCCAGGCTGCTGCCAAGCCTCCCCCTGCTAACGCACAACAAATCCTGGACATGCTGGACAACAATTTCAAGTGGGCCACAGAGGTCACTCAGTGGAAAGCCCTGCATAGGAAAGAGCTGCATTGTTCAGACAATCTTTCCCACTCATCAGCAAAGGCATCCCCAGTCCTTGGGCACTTTAAAGCACTTGAAATTGTCTAAATTCACCAAAGCCAAAAATGACATCCCCCATATTTGAAGCACATCAAAACACTTTAAAGACCTAAACGATAATTTCAATGGACTTGAGGTAGAGATGTTGTGCAAGAATTTTGCCAGATTCCAGCGCCTGCACCCGGAATCCGAGGTGTTAGGCCCTCTACCAGCGCTTGTGCCCGCACCTGCAGCAAGAATGCTGGAATACCAGCAGAATCCCGCATTTTCTGAGATTCTTGCAGCAGCAGGATTCCCGCATATAGTTCCGTCGCAATCACTGTTCCAATGAATACCATAATTAGTAACTATATTCCAGCTCTTGGATGAGCCATTAAATGTCCAGAACAAACAAGTTTTGAGTGAGATACAACAGAATTGACAAAAAGCCCAGATCCCCAAAGGGGGGAGCAAAAGTAAAAGTCACCACATTCAGATGCTTAGTAGCTCATAGGATGCATGAAAATCATGGCTACCCAACAATGTATCTTGATCCTTTCAGAAAAATCTGGTTTGTCAGATTGTGCCCATACTTTAGCTGGAAAAAATCCCCTGAAGTGTGCACATCTGCATTCAGCCATTTGGAGCAGGAATTAGGTAAATCTGACACTGCAAATCGATTCAGACACCTTGAAACCCCCCAAAAACCCACTTGTCTATTCTACAAATACTCTGTACATACATGAACCTGAACCTGGTGTTGCTGTAGCTACACTTGGGCTCAGTCCCCCCAGTTTTGAGCAGATGAACTCCATGTATGTATGAGGACTTAAATGATATTCTACACATGTGACATAGGGTAATATGGTGCTCTGAATCCATCTAGCTCATCCAGAAAAGCCAGAAACCTCTCTATCGCTCTGTAGACGGGTTTCAGACAGGTTTGGTCATTCAGGGGTAAGTTTCCCCTCATATATCCTCTCAAAACCACTCAATCATTCTGAGATTTTGTACATAACCTATTTGAGCCACTTCGCATCGATTCCACACAGGGGAGCGGACATTGCACAGTCGGAATTGCTAGTAGATTTCAGCCTGTCAGGGGTAAATCCCCCTGTATATCGGCCCTAACTCCTCCCCCTGAGCGATTGAAGACAAGGGAATGGTATATTCGGGCTCAGCGCATCAGCGCGCATCGAATGATGTATATATATGCTAGCTTTGGTGAATTTGAACCATCCTCAGTGCTCTGCGCTTTCAGGGGATTATTTCTGTATGGAATTTCCCTTCGATTCCCATGAAGATAATTTTTAGCGCTATGATTTTTATATGGTTAGGAAACCTGAACTTTGTTCTATTTAATGGTGTATAATACATGTATTTGTGGTGGGTTTTGTGTCACCCCATATTCCCTTGCACAGTCTTTGCTGCGCTTTCGCCCCCTCCTCAGCGCGCGGGAATGCGCTGGTACGGTGGCGCTTATTTGCAAGAATCCGGCGGATTCTTGCCCGGAATCCAAGTGGTTTTGGCCAATACCAGCTAGTGATGGCACCCGGGAAAAATCCGGGAACCCCTTCCCGGGCCAGGGTACCCTGGAAATTTGGCTCTCCCCGCTTCCCTGCCCCTTCCCGGGCGCGGGAAGAGGGTACCTGCCGGGTTCCCGGGAGTTTTATAGGTAAAACCTTCACAGAGATTCAAAGTGGTCGATGTATATACCATTGAATGCGCAAAATTCACAGCTTTCCAACGATATATAGCAGCCACGCGTACACTAAGAACTGACGCCGTCGCACCCAATTCTCTGCTCAGAAGAAATTCCCCTTGCAAATGACAAAGTTGAAAACCAACCACAAACACTTGTATAGTAGCTCATAAAATGCGCATAACTCCCAGCATCTCAATGGTATATATGGTTTCCTCAGGAAAAATCAATAAGGCCACTTCGCTGCCTAATCTTTGTCTGAAAATAATCCCCCTGAGTGCGGCCCCCCTGGTCCACCCTCAAGCACTCATTTCTGGCTCTTTCCATGCCTGCGAATGAGTTCTAGGCACCTGAAAACCCCTATGTACATATGTGTCTTGTCCATAGATGTCCTGCATTGCTGTGAACTGACTGCCAGGAAGGGGGGACTTTGCATTTTGTTGTCTGAAACAGTGTCTACATACTTGTTTGAACATTCTAGCAGTTGTAAAGGCCGGCCCAGCCCTCAGGATAGGGGTTTTTGAGGTCTTTGAACTCATTGGCAGCATCGGAGAGACTGCTGGAGCCATGGGTGAAGCTGCAGGCAATGATTTTTCGTACTTTTACTCACTCAGGGGATTTCCCCTTGTATTTTACCCCTTAATACTGCTCCTAACGAGCTGATTTTTTGTATATAGTATGTCATATATAGTGCGCATCTGTTGCGCACAGGGGACAGATATTTGTATGGCTAGTTTCACTAGTGCATTTTAGCCTGATCAGGGGTAAGCGCCCCCTATATCCCCTATATCTCTGCAGGTATTGCAGCTACAGCCTTGTAAGCATGCGCAATGTACTCGCCGCACTGATGCGCATCGATTGATATATATATATGCTACTTTCTGTGAGAATCTGAAAGGGGGGATGGGCTGCGCTTTCCCCTGAATATTTCTCAGGGGTATTTTGATTGCGATGCAGTTGTATGATGCGCTTACATACATGATACCTATATCGCTGGAATGTGCTGAATTCTGCGCATTTAATGAGTCATGTACAAGGACGATTGGATGACATTGGTGGTCATCCATTCCCCCATTCCCCCATGTTCCCCCATTCCCCAGGTACCCGGCAGGTACCCTCTTCCCGGGAATTGCTCCACAGCTATTCCTCTTCCCTACCTCTTCTGGGGATGTGGGAAGGGAGGGAAGCAGGTAGGGAATGCCCTGGGTAATGCCTGTGCGGGTTCCTGGGTGACATCTCTAATACCAGCGCTTGCACGCCGGAATATGCAGGAATATGACTGGTGGAATGCCGGAATTCCGGCATTAGGATTCTCATGCAACATCCTTAACTTGAGGAGTCGTTATGTACAACTATAAAAGCTGTTAGACCCCATGTTGCCTGTTTTGAAACACCTTCAATTGAGAATAAATTATGTTGTAAGACCTTTTAAATGGGTATGATTTGATTTGAACTAGTTTAAATTTGGCTACTTATATGATTAATGCCATATTTAAGTCACTTTACAAACATTCAAATGCTTGAAAGTAAAGTATATAACCTTCAAAGTGGTGAAAGGTTTGCACACATGTAATATTTATCACATGAAAGCACCTGGAAGAATGTTTCATGTGCTTGTAGACATTGCACCTATGACAAAAAGCAATCCTAAGCCAGTATATGTGGCTATATGTGCCTGGATGCACACATATATACACTACCAAGTGCTACTAATCATACCCTTCAATGTTTGCAGCATTTAATTGCTGGTCTAGGTGTTTCTGAATTGCAATGAGTGTACTCATTTTTGTCTTTCAAACAAGACTCATGTATAACATATGGATTCATAGAAGGCATACATAGACTACCTACAAGCACACAACAATCAAAGTATTTGTTGTACTTGACATGGCACGACAAAGATACAAAAAAGCATATAAGTGGGAATCAAAATCATGATCAAAGCAAAGTGAATCAAGGTGACAGAGCACAGATATGTTTACTGTGCAGATCCCAATGGCTCACCAACTGCACAACCCTTGCCCTTGCCCTTGTGGCAAGCCTCCTTCACCACCTCCCAATCAGCAACATTGGGCACGCCCTCCAGAACTGAAAATAGTCAGTATTCAATTGGATTGCACAATAGACAGACTCATGTATCTCCCAAATCTCCTCCAGGCTCTCCATTTCAATCTTGTCATCTTTGTTGTTGCTTCCCAGGTTCAGAACACTCCAGAACTGGCATTGCCAATGGTTGAGGATTGGTGTTGCTGTTGTAGATTCAGTGACAGATCAGATGGTATTTTAAGCACTTTGAAGCAGGCATGGGTTGATCTCAAGATGCCAGGGTGATTTTCAAGTGTCTTGAAGTGTAGGTCAGTGAGCTCAAAGTTCTTCAGAAATACTCCCCAATATTACATATCATGGCTCATTCAAATTGTGTCCTCAGTGCATGAATGGGATCTTATCATTCTGTAGTGCCAATGATGTCAAGAGATTTGGCCCAATTATTGCTATTACTTTAGCCATGTTAACAGCTATATACAAGATACATGATAAAAATATAAGAGCTAAATACAAATTAATAACATAAGCAGTCAACTCAAGGTCAGCTTGCAGGAAATGGAAGAAATCCTGCTGCAGTGAGTGCAGCTTAGGAGTGGACACTAGGACAATTAGGGACCTAGGCGTAACCCGGTGGCAATTGCCAGAGATGAGTGCACCTAGCCCTCAAGTAGGCTGTTTCCAAACTTACAATTGACCAAGCAACAACCCAAGTGACCATTGTAGTAATTTATAGTACAAAATACCCTTTGGTAGTATCATATTTGTGGACTGTTGACATGCAACACCCTATCTACTGTCATCACCCTACTACATGTGTTCATAATTCATATGGTTGCGTGCAGATGTAAGAGAAAGCATTTTGGTTATCTACATTGCTGGTAGTAGTTGTCAGTAGGCTAAACACTTGAATATAGAGAGTAAATGTTTCTGAGAGTAGTGTAGTTGCGTATAATCACACAAAATTGCCACAGTAGTCCCTTGATTTCACACATTTCCTGGAGAAATTGACTCTAATAGTTATGACGCCAGGGAATAGGACACTAGATTGCTCAATATAGTGCCAGTAGGTTAAGTATGGCCCTGCTGCCCAGCCTATGTAGTATATTGAAGACACTGGTACATTCAGTAGTACTCTCATTTAACCCCACGCCCTTGGTCATGATAATTGCAATTGATGTTTGTGACACAATAGATAAACTAATGAGATATTTACAATAAACTAGCTTTGAGCAGATGGCAACTAGAAATGGATAAAATTGAATATACAAGAAGCACATGAGCAGGGAAATGATCATGTTCAGGATACCAGAGCGCTGCAGGGCAAAACAATGAAGAGCAAGGAAATATCTGGTAGTATTGTTAGCAAAATGGTGAGAAGATAGGAAATTGGTACATACTGTGTGCAGGTTCAAGTGGAGACACGGGTCTACATCTTCACTTGTGGTGTTTTGCCGGTGGTTTCTTGGCCACATCCTTGCCACTGGAGCCTTCTCCAGCCCCATCCTTTGAACCCTTGGCCTCATTGTCCAGCGGGGCCTTCTTCTTTGTTGCACAAGCCCATTTTGCCTCCTTGGCACGGGCTAGCTTCTCCAGTGCGACCAGCATCTTCTTGTTGCTCTGCCCTGGTTTGTTGGTCATGTCGTCCTTGGGAGCCAATGCTCGAGTCAGTTGCTTTGGTACAACTAGTGGAGGTGCCAGCGACAAGAGCAGCGACAATGCTTGGATTGGATGGTTGCCTGCCTCACTGGTTGGATGGTTGTCTGCCATATTGGGCGGGTCATGAGGCCTTGGAACTTACCAAACCTTGATCTCTTGCTTCTCCTGCCTGTCCAATTTGTCATCATCCAAGTTATGAATGGCCAGCTTCACCCTCTTGCTGGGGCTTGGCTTGGTTGTTCAGGTGGGTCGTCCTCCACATTCTCATCCTCCCCTTCTTCATTGTCAGGTTTATTGTGGGACTTATGCTTCTTAGAAGCCCTGCTCTTCCAGGCACTCTCTTGTCCAACAGCTCATCTCCATCCGCTGGTTCTTCCAGCCGCTCCTTCCTGCCACAGTCCTGCTCTTCATCCATTTTGCAAAGAATGTCCTCATTGGACTCCTCACTCTCAACACGGGTCACTTTGGTGGAGGACTGCTTGAGGCGGCTGGAGGTATTGTTCTTGCCCACCTCTGTTGCGTTCAATGGTTGGCAATGCGTGGGAACAGGCACAGGCAAACCTTCAGGACCTTGGTTGTCTGGCTGGTCCTTGGTGTCAGCGGGCTTTGACAATTGAGTGGGGCAAGGTTGGGGTTGGGGTTGGGGTTGGGGTCGGATGTGGGAATCTGCATCTACAAGAGGCTGCGCAGACTTAATTGACTGCAAGTAGGCTGCTTTGCCTGAAAAGGCAGACAGAGAGAGCAGGCTGGGTGCGGGGGTAGTTTTGCCATTGGTCACATCTTCAACCTCTTTGCCAATGCATTTCCTGCACAAACCAGACATTAATGTAAACCAAGTAGAAAATAATGAATATACTCACATGGCAGACTTATACATCTTCTGCCAGATGTCAAGAAGGGTGCCAGGCTCCAACTGCTGGAATGTCTCGAGATTCTTCAAGTGAGTCACCATCACAGGTTTGACGGGATCAATTGAGGTGCGAGTCTTCTCCCCCAGTTTTGTCTCTTTTGGCGGCTCAATAACCTCTCTGCTCTTGTTTCTTGATTCCACTACAATGCAGCCATCCTTAGAGAGGCGGGTTATGATATCAGACCCCTGTGTCAGACTCAGCAACCATGTAACCAAGGTGATTGTGTTCACTTACCAGAGCAACAAGGTACACAATTGATTCAAGAGGAGGATTCATGCTGTCAGGGAAGCAGAGGGCAGTGGGTTTGGCTCCAGTGAACCAGTGAGCTGGAAGACCTCAAGCAACAAACGGGTGCTGATACTGACTGGCGTTCTTGCCTGCCTTAGGCTAAGCAGCAGTAAGTATTGGTGTGGTTGGCTCAAATGGAGGCGCTTACAGCTTGATGGAACTTGCTTGGCAAGAGTTTAGCTGCCTTTTTTTTGACATCCTCAAGCAACTGGTCTGGAGTAATTGCCAACTTAAACTCTTGAAGGATCACCTGGATCATGCGTTGACGCCCACAGGATCAAAAGCTGTGAACAAGTGACTTGATCTGAAACAATTGCACCTTGTAGAGACGTTAATTGTTACAAATTGGAATAGACTTACTGTTCTAAGCAAACCCTCATCCAACACCCACATGTTGGCCGGTTGACTGCAGAAGTCAAGTGCCTTGGCCCAGCCCTTGTGAACCAGGAGGTCAACCTTGTCCAGATTGGCACACATTTTCTTAGAGAGCAGTGCTATTATCTCTTGAAGGGCTTGATCAATGATGATACACCCAACGCCATCCTTGTAGTTGCCCTTCTTGGCGCGTGGCTTGGCTGGCTGAAATTCAATTGTGTGAAAAGATTAATAACAGACAGAAAAAAGTGAGGCATACCTTGTCGGATTTCTTGTTGGACGTTTTCTTTGGCTTCACTTCTTTGGGTTCACTCCTGACCTCTGAATTGTTCAAATTGAGGTTGAACATCTTGGTGTCTTTGTGGACAGTTGGCTTGCAAGAATAGGAGGCAGGGGGTGCTGTGGACTTGGAATGACCTGATGCGGCAGTAAGTGCTACGGAGCTGCTTCAGATGGTGGGGACAGATGATGCCTGGCAAGATTGAGGGGCCAGCCTAGATAAAGACACCGACTTTGCAGACAAGGCCAATTGAGCTGACCCATGAGAAGCAGCATGTCTATTTACAAAGCAACAGTGTGAATATAAGTACGTCAGGAAAAACCTCCCAAGCAAATTTACCCTAAAATGGTAAACTGAGCCTGTTTCATACCATAACACAGCCATTGACACAAATAATAGCAAATTTTCATGGGGGGTTAGAAAACTGGGTAAATGGGTAAATTGAGTGTAATTACTTGTAATTTACTTTTGAGGTTTCCCCTGACATAGACATATGCGTAAGTCATAGAGAAACCTACCAAAGAAGTTGAAGGGGGAATTGTCACCTTGGTTGCCATCAATCAAGGCAGCTCAGGTGCATTTCTTGGGTGCCAGTGTAGGCTCAGCACACGACGCCTGCTCTTCAGCGTGGTTCCATACCACAAGAGGAGACCCAATTACTTGCACCTAATCCTTGCATCAGTAACCGTCGCCAAAATCAACTGGGGCTCACGAGCGCTGCAAGTGCTTGTGAGTGCTCGTTTTAATCCAGACCAATTGTGAGGTTGTGATTGTGATCAGTCGGGATTAAAGCGAGCACTTATGAGTGCTTTGAGAGCTTGTGATCTCCAGCAGATTTGGCAGAGATGGAAAGAGTCAACCTAGCAAATCTTACCTTCAACGTTACAACTTTACTTGCACGCACAGGCTTTGCTGGTGTTTTTGCCGTTGAGCTTTGGGTTAGGCTCTTGGACGAGAGCTTTCCCCTTGGTAGGGACCATGGTAGACAAGCTGTTGGGCGGACTGCTCTTCCAATAATCCTGGAGTGTTGCCATATCTAGACTTTGAAGATGTTCAAGTGGTGTCCCATATTGACCATGAATCATGAAGATGAGCTGCATACGTGCCATCGAGTTATCTAAGATGCGCAGTTGCCATGTGTTGGTTCAACAAAGCAGAGTGGTACATAAAATTAAGACTCACCTTCGTCTGAATCCTCTTCAAGAGGTTCAGCTACCTTCTTCCCTTTTGGACCAGACTTTTTGCCTTTTTTCTGCTCTGCTGGTTGGTCCAAGTCCTCCTCCTCCTCCTCCTCAAGTGTGGCCATTTTGGCTTGGACGTGTTTTGTGTGGCTAATACTAGTTCTAATCTCTTTTGACTTCACACGTTCAGCCTCTAAATAAAACAGAAAGAAAAACAAAAGACCGCTTAATGCAGTAGCCAAGAAGAGTATTGAGCACGTACCATACTCAATCAGCTTGGACGTTTTGACGGGAACATGTTTTTTGCGGATTGCACCCTCGGTAGACATGGTGGTAAGTGATAGAGCATAATCAAGACCCTTTGCCTGAAACAGACTCATGTTAACATTAGGGTCTTGTTTGGATTATAGCCTACCTATACGTGACTAGGAAACCTATGCCCTACTACAGTTAGCTACAGTCCACTATATTCGCTACTAGCTATACTAATGTCAGATTCAGATGTTGGAGACTATCTGTGCCCTCACTGTGTGGCAGTCTTCAGTAACGCCGTGGCCCAAACAGCGCATTTTGTGGACATGCATACAGCTGCAGGCCCTTTGAATCCTGGTCCCAACACATCAATGTATTTTTGCTGTCCCTGCAGGTGCTCAAGAGACACGCATTTGGGGCTCTCACACCATATATGGAAAGATCAAAAGTGTAAGAGGAAACAGAGGAGATGGCTAAAATATCAGATTAGTTTAGTGGGCGTATCCCCAACTCAGAGAGCTTGCCGTCAAGCTGACCCTGCACCAGAGTCGCTAGGCAGTTCCTCAGACAGCCATCACAGTCTAGAACAGACAGCACCCATTGGCAAGGATACTACGGTACACAATGTTGAATGCACAACGTGGGACAACAAGGGGGTTGGGTTTGAGTCTGATATACACAATGAGGCCAATCAAGGACAGGGTGGATATGGCGGCAATGACGACTCTCTAGACAGGTTGCAGGCAGTTGACGTTAACTTGGATATATAGAGTCAAACCCTGGTATGGACTACACACCCTCTGACGCCAGTGGCCCTGCCTCAAACCCGCCCCTGCCCTCACTATCAAGTCAATCCACCATTGACAAACCTGTTGTTCTCACAGAGGTGATTGATCAATACAAAAATTGGGTTTATATTCAACAATACAAGACACCTACCATTGGGGAACCCATGTCAGGGGAAACCTCAAAAGTAAATTACAGGTAATTACACTCAGTTTACCCATTTACCCAGTTTTCTAACCCCCCATGAAAATTGGCCAAAATTTACCGCATTGACCCCCATTTACCCTGGGTAAATGGGGGTAAATGGGGGTAAATGGGGTAAATTTGCTATTATTTGTGTCAATGGCTGTGTTATGGTATGAAACAGGCTCAGTTTACCATTTTAGGGTAAATTTGCTTGGGAGGTTTTTCCTGACGCATCCGCTGAGCAACTGTTCAAGAGCTCAGCCATGGGAGCTATCCTGATATTGGGAAACTTTCAGAACCAGAATTGTTTGAGATTGCCCAAATTTTGATGCTGTTGGGTATGAGTGGCAAATATCAAACTAAACTCTTCCATTGCAAAAGGGTAAGTTCAAGTTATTAGAGCACGTAATAGTCAACCTCTTACCTTGTCCAGTTTCAATTGAATGCACCATGGCCAAACAGTCAAGCTATGATGAAAGATATCAACAAGTTGCTGCACGGAGCAGGCTGGACCATTCAAGCGCTGGGGATCACAGGGGTCCAAGGGGCTGAAGTGGTCAAGCTATGGCTGCGGGACACATTCAAAATCATAAAATGGCTTCTGCAAAACAAGAGACTTGGGCGTTTTATGTGCTTTAAGCTGATAAAAAAATGGACCTCACCTGAGATGACCAATCAGGTTCGAGATGACATGCAAATGGCAGACTGGTGGTGGAAGGTGCAGGTGAGGGGTAACCCGTCCTTGAATACTCCATCAGTTTAACCTAATACCAGCGGTCCTAAGGGAGAAATTCATGATGAATACAGGACAATTATTCCTGTCATCATTTTGTCTGACAAAACTAAACTCACCAACTTTAGCGGAGACAAGAAGGCACACCCGGTATATTTAACGATTGGGAATATTCCAAAGCAGCTTTGTTGGCAGACCTTGAAACAAGCTAATGTTCTATTGGGGTACTTACCTGTCCCAAAACTCAATTGCAAGACTAACAAAGAGACATGGCAACTACACCGACGCAACCTATTTCACCAGTGTATGTGTATTCTGTTGGAGCCTCTCACAAAAGCTGCAAAGGAAGGGGTTGAAGTTCTGTGTGCTGATGGTGTGGTCAGACGCATATACCCTATCCTGGCTTCCTACATAGCAGATTTTGTTGAACAGTGCAAGGTTGCCTGCATTAAACAGAACCACTGCCCGTTATGCACCATAGATCCACAAAAAAAGGTGATTTAGGTGACGTACCTCCTAGAAAACATGACAATATTATAGCTGCAATGAATGCGCACTGAGGTCCAGGGTCTGCGCAGTTCAAAAAGTTTGGGCTGTACAATGTTGATCCCTTTTGGAAGAAGTACCCTCACTTGCGAGTGGATTGCCTAATGACGCCGGACCTACTGCATCAGCTACACAAGGGTGTCATGAAGGATCATCTTACCAAATGGGTTACCAAGGTCCTTGGGAAGCAAGTTTTTGATGAACAACATGCAACAATGCCTGAGTACCATGGCATGCACCATTTTAAGCACAGGATTACAGGCATGTCTCAGTGGACTGGTTGCGAGCTCAAAGAAATGGCTAAAGTACTCTTACCTGCAGCGGCCAACAGAGACCCACTGGTTGCTGCAGCGCGTGCTCTCCTGAACTTCATGTATCCTGCTCATTTGTCAGCACTAACTGATAGTGAGCTCGACGATATGGCTAGATGCTTACGCACCTTTCATCACCACAAATCAGTGTTCAGGGAGCTTGGCGCCGTCAAGATGAAAGAGGCTTTCCACGGGATACCTAAAATCCACATGATACAGCACTATGTCAAGCTAATCAAAGTGCTTGGCACACCAGATGGGTATAACACGGAAACCTTGGAGAGGTTGCATATTGACTTCGCCAAGATGGGATATTGTGTATTGAATTGAGTCAACGCGATCAAGCAGATGGCGCTATACATCCAAAGAGTTGAGGCCATGGCTATGCACAAGGAATACCTGCAGGAGAAGGGTGTCAGAGTCAATACCGGGCTGCACACTTTACCTTGTGAACTTGGCAACAAGCCTGACAATCCAGACAATGAGGACGAGTGGGACGAATGGCAAGAGGAGGAAGATGAAGAAGAAGATCCCAATGAGTTGCAGGACACCAGAGTTAGAGTTGTCATGGATATTGAAATTTCTCATATCCAGGGCATTTAATCAAGTCTAATCATGCATCGCTCCTGTCCTGAATTAATGGCCATTTTATCTGTTTTATCTCATGTATGCCTGCGCTTCCCCTGTAACTCGTGCCAATGTACAGGATCTGTATATGCGATTGAATACTACTCACGTCTGGCTCTCAGACGAGTATTTTCTCTTAGTTTACGGATGAGAACTGAGCGAGTTACAGCCGTTCTAAGTTCAAGCGCTTGTGGCTTAAACTCCCCTGACTTGTTAGTATCGTATCTCTATCATTTCTGCATGTAATTCTTAGGTAACACTTGCGCTAGAGAACCCTTGGCCTGTTCTACGTGTTCGCTACGTGTCAGCTGCCTTAACTAGTCTGAGGAGACCCCAAAGACTAGTGGCTCAATAGGAAGCCTCCACATAGGCGCCACATCATCGACACCTGTCTAGTGGCTAACTATGCTTTCTACTGGCTACCTAGCGTCTGGGAAGACTCTAGCCATCCAGTAGGCATCCTCCAAGTGTCCTGTGACGTGTCAATCCATGTATTTAGTATAGATATACATGTCAATATATGCATGAGCCAATGGTATTGCTAGCTAGCCACCAGTACATCTGCCACTCCTACTCACACTATCCTAGATATGGCTGGCAGACCATATCTAGCAGTATCCACCACTGTACTGGTTTGCACTCAGTGTACATCTGTGTACTCAGACCTGTACACTTGCAGGGTATAAAAGGGGGCGCTCTGAAGGCCTCCTCCCTCACCTCAATTTACACCCGCTAGCTTAGCTTTGTCTTTGTCTCTTATTTCTCTTATCTTTTTGTGTGATCTGTGCCTACATTTGTATCTTACATAGTACCTGTCTATTGTGGGAATATACTCAGGAAAAACTTGAGGGGTAATGAAAACAGGGGAAACAACACCTTGTAATTACATGTAATGACATGATATTGTAGGCCATTACCCTTGTACAGGGGGTTATTATGGGTAATTACCCAGTGTTATTTCCCCTACTTTTCATTACGCCCCATTACCCCAAATTACCCCTAATTATCCCCACCAAATTTTGCTGAGATAGTACCTATTAGATGTGAGGAAATAAGGATACCTTAGGCGCATACATTGTGTGACAAGACATTAAGCTAGATTAGTGTAAATCAGTTAGTATCAGTTGGTTCTAGCAACCAGGGTTGAAACTATAAATCCTATTCTATAAAGGGAACCTGAGCGAAGTACTCTTGCTCTTAAGATTATAGATTTAAGACAATCTACACTGTGAAAGGGATTTACTTTGATCTTGAGTATTGTCTATTGTGAATCTCCTCAAACTAATTCCCTAGACCAATAAGGGAGTTACTTTAAGCACTTAGGAATTTATCTTAGCGCATTTATTCTATTAAAATTCCCTAGTCCGTAACAAGAGTTGAGCTGATGGCAATGCTTGAAGAGTTTCTGGATGGTAAACGAGCCAGAGTGGGTGGACGTTGGGAGGAGGAACAGATTGGCACTGGGGAGGAACAGGCTGATCAGGGTCCTCCTTGTTTTCATCCGGTTCCTGAGATTGTCATTGCAAAGACTCCAACACAATCCCCCAGCCTCGAGACCCTTCAACAACAACACAACACGCCCCAGTTATACCGCTTGCTTGAACTTTATATTCAAACAGTGAACCCCAACTCTAGACCTCAGGAAATTTGACAACTCCTCCTGCCAACAACAAAAGTTCACAGCTGGTCTTGTGCTTGGCACTTACATGCCCCCCTGCTGTTCAAACCCTCAGAAGGTCCGCACATTAACATCGTACGTGCTCAACCCGTAAAGCTTGATTGTTTCCAACATGTGAGCTGGCCCATGCGGTTTGATACGGTTCTTGTTTGGAACAGGGGGCAGAGACATAAGATCCATTGTACGTCATGTCTTAATTATATTTCTAGCTTTGGCTAAGATCTCTTGATGCAGAATATTGCCTGGCTCAAGTGCAAGCCATCTTTGAGCTCCCACAGTCACTGCACCACCTTTGTAAGGAGAAACTGGTGTATGTTGAGCTGTTCAACTTTCCAAGCCAGAACCCCAATCTGGCCACTGGCTTGTACACCACAACTTGGTCTATACAGGATGGCACCTGTTCTACTGATGTGCTTCCATTAGCAGACATCACCATGACTTGCCACTTAGCTCCCCAATACAGTCTGTTCCAACCTGAGGCTCTGCTGGTGCTTAATTCAGACCTGCTGCAGCTCTGCAAGCATTTCTTCATCAATATCTTCACGTCTTATTTTATCTATGAGCTCTTTTGCCACTAGGGCCAGGCAGGTGGCAGCGCAGTTCAGTGTAAACTTCTTGACTCTTGCCAACTCGACGACAACTGCTGTTCCGCTCAATATATCTTGCCGTCATTGCCACCTCCTATGTGTGTTACCTGACTCAATTCTTAGGTAGTTCTCCTGAGCGTGAAACATCCAGGGCGCCATCAGGCGCAGACTCTATCCACCTTCCATTTGGATTGAGCAGTATTCCCTCAGCTTGCTTGTGTGCTATCACAATCCCCAGCTCCCACACATGCTGAACAAAAATAAAAACGGCCACCAAGGTATCAACACCCGCTCCCAAACCCAAGCGGCCCGTGCCTGTGCTAGTACCCACCCTTACTGAAGCCCCAGGGCCCGGGGCAAAGGCCAATGCACACCGATGTGATAAGACGCACTGGAGTCAGATGGTCACAGGCAAACAACAGTTGCCTGTTGAGGGACAAGATTCAAGTTGCAAGTCACTCTCTTGGACACATAAGTGGTTTGTTATTGGGGTCCTTTGGAGAAGTCCTACCAGCACCAACCTCCCCCGGGTAGCACCGGCATGTCTTGATAGGGCAAGGTGTGAGTCCCATTACATGATCCTTTGTGCCGGCTGACAAGATCTTATGCAAGCCAAAATCCACAATCAACCACACATCAAGGCCAACTGTTAGCATGCGTTGGCTACCCAAATTGCTGGTTTGTCATACAGATGATAGGTGTGTGTACCAACTGACAAAGAGTTTAGCCTTTTTTGTTTTATTTTCTGTTTTTATTTCTAGTTATTCCGCAACATGTTTGAGACGCTCTTCCTGACAGCGGTTAGCTTGGGTCCAAGTTCACACCTTCTCCCCTCATCAATCCTTGCCATATGTTCCTCTCATTGCTTGTACTTGTGTCAAAGTCCCTTTGGGATGAGCCACTTTGCAACAAAGTGCAGGCCAAGTAAGTATTGTCTTGTTGCCCCTCTTGTTTGTTTGAACCAGTATTAAGCTTTTACTTTTCAGACTTAGTGGACTGGTTGCTCTTGAGGTTGGCAAGTGCAAACGTGCCCTTGGTTTGGCACTCAACTGGTGCCTTTGGGTGGGAAGGGAGGCCTTGCGCAAATGTGTTGCACCAGCCCCATCCCAACCAAGTTACCCCTTGCTGGCCACATCAACGCTCAGCATGTCTTCCTCAACTGCTTTTGTGTGTGCTCGCACAGGCACCCAGGAGAACCCAACACTGTCCAGTCTCCGCAGTCACGCAAGTCCCACCTGCTTGAGTTCCCCCATTTTGACAATTTATACTCAAGGCTCCATCCTATCCCTCTCAGCAAAATTTGGTGGGGATAATTAGGGGCAATTAGGGGTAATGGGGCATAATGAAAAGTAGGGGAGATAACACTGGGTAACTACCCATAATCACCCCCTGTACAAGGGTAATGGTCTGCAATATCATGTCTTTACATGTAATTACAAGGTGTTGTTTCCCCTGTTTTCATTACCCCTCAAGTTTTTCCTGAGCTAATGCCCAATGTGAGAGCCAGAGCTACTGTGCAAGGATGCGCTTTTTTGAGGGTATATGCACCTGCTTAAGTAAATTACTATGGGCATGTTCACTTTGTTCAATCTAGGCTTAGATAAGTGTATATGTTTGGTCATCCAATATTCATCAGTTTTATACCACAGTCAATTATTATGCATGCCAGACATTTGAAGGTCATTGGGTATGCAATGAAATTTCAAGGTGCAAGAGCAAGGTATTTTGATTGTGTCTAGTCATCCAGAGTGTGCATAGGATCAACTATCAGTGGAAACTATCATTATGAGACCAAAAAGATCATGAACGTCTGGAAGCTAACTGTCGCATCAAGAGCTCATATCTGTTTCAAAAGTTAGCGATTGACTGGCAAATGAAACTCTCGCGGACTTACGTTACTAGAGTCACCGCACTATTGGGCACTGTCCTGATCAGATTGATCGACAGTCCCTTGTACATCCCTTTCCAGCCTTCTCTTCGTACAATTCTGGCGGCAGTTTGCACAAAGCCCCGATAGGTTCGTGTTTCGCCTAAGGCCCCGCTCTGAGGATTCCGCTGGATCTGGAGCCTGGTGCGGATAACTTCATGGGGGTAAGTTGCAATTGACGCCGTCATCTTCGATATAGCCGAGCAGAGCAAGATGGTCCCGCTGGACAATTTGACTGTCGTTGTTCCGCTCCTATCGGCTATTCCGCATCAAGCTCGTGAGCTCAGTCTAATATCTCAGAGGGACCAAGCACGCACCAAACCAATGTTTCAGTTGTTCGTACAGCGGAAATTGCACAGCGACATGCGTCACCCCAAGCAAACTCGGGAAAAGACCTCGATAAAACGCGCGCCAACCTTCGCTGTTGTATATCGTTCGAAAGGCGTCCCAAGTGTGTCGGTATTGTTGCTCGTTCTGAGGTTGAGTCTAGAATGAGATCAGATGTAATTCGGCATATACAGAAGTGAATTGCCAATCTACGGACCATGAAACGCGTCTTGATAACCCACAACGGACTTGTCGCAATAGTGCCAGATGCGCCGGCGATCATCGCAGCGATGATGTGCGTAGTCCACGCCTTTTGCTTGCTCAGGGGCCGGTCTGGGAAGCAACTATGAGAGTGAATTGCGTCATAGGTGAGCTACCAGACTTGCCTCGGACACGTGGGTCGCCATACTCGTTGTCTCCTAGTCGCTTTTTTGTTTCGTCGTATACAGAAAAGTAGATGGCCCACGTCGGTAGATAGCCGAGAATAGTGGGGCCAAGGCCACGATAGAGACCGCGGAGACCTTGGTGTCTGAGGATATGTGTGATGGTGTCTGGGGGGGGTCAGCGGAAGGCACGATTGTATCATACTCTAGCACATACCGCGAATTCCAAGATAGCCGTGTCCACCATGAGCGATGCTCTGAGCCTGAAGCTTGGTCTTGATGACGTCGAGGGGGCATGTGACGATGCTGCTGACAAGACCTGCATCAAGTTAGTGGTGGATCTTAGACATGACAGTCGACTGCACCTGCTCCTGCCCCGGCGATGATTGAGTTTGCTACCACTGGTTTGTGCCATTTCGTCGCAGATTGCATTATCCCGCCCCCAGACTGGGACCTGTCTTGGCTCAGAGTCGTGATCCGAGTGCAGCACGCTCTGATGGCCAGCTCCCGTCGAGGTCGTCTCGGGGACGTGCTGGTCAGACGAGGTCGGCTTGGTCAGCCACCAGCTACTAGCGCCGATCCCACGTGCCCCCGGCGATCACCTGGGAGACGCCCCAGCCGACCATCCAGGGGACCTCTCCAGTTAGTATTTCATCCACAACCCCGGAACCATGACAGGATCAGATCATTTGGTTGCATTCCACAAGTCGAAAGTGGCTAGAGAAATACATTCCTACGATAAATGCATACGTGGTAAAAAAAAACTATTGCGCAGCAGCGATAGACCCGATTGCTTTTGGCATCTTCTTGTCCGTCCCTCCAAGTTGTTCCAAGTCTGCAGGCCTGCTCAACGTTGTCAGTCACTGTCATGTTCATTCCATAAATACTGACGTACTTGAAAAAGTGGGGTGCAACTTCCAAAAGCCAAGCCGGCTTAATGTCCATCACTTGTCGCATGTAAGACTTGCTCGTCATGACCAGCTCATAGTACAACGCGAACTTGACGGGTGGCTGAGACTGGAACAAGCTAGATGAAGGGTGAATGTGCACTGTCTGGTTCGTCTTCAAAGTACGATATGAATCGCCGCTTTTCTGGAGGCGAGCCTACCAACCACCGCATCAGAGAAGCAAGCAATGCAGAGCGAGCTTAGATTGTCTCACCGTGTTATAAAAGTACCCAGAAGTGATCGCCTTTTGAATAGGAACGATATCATTCGAGTTGGGGTTACTCTGGATTACAACCTCTACTCGATCACACAGTCCTGCCAGCTGGTCTCGAATATCCCGGACTCGAGACAGACTCTTGAATTGTACAAAGTTCTCTATGAACCCTGATAAGTAACTGCCCCGACCAAAGTTTTAAACCACGCGTACCATAGCACCACTGCTGGGAATAGTTTGTTTCCGACCACTGCTCCCAAATGTTGAGTAGCGTGAAATGATCACCACCTGATTTCACAAAGTTCTGCCTGGCCTTGTCCGCGTGCATCTTTTTGTCTTTGGGTCGGTAGAACAGAGAAGAAGACTCGGACAGCATCGAGATAATCGACAAGACCTACCAACGATCAGTTTGTGGACGCAAAAAGTTAAGAAAGGAGCTTACTTCGTCCGTGCACGCATACTCCTCGCTTGCAATGATAGTCTTGCTCAACATTGGGTCGACGGGAAACTCGGCCATTCGTCGTCCAAGCTTCGTCAGCTCTCCCCTATCGTTTAAGGCTCCGAGGGCATAGAGCAGCTCCAGTGCTCGCATGAGGGTTTCGCCAGGTGGTGGGTCCATGAACTCGAACTCAATCAAGTTATTGATACCAAGAGACTTGAGTAAGAGTACGACCATCCCCAAGTTGGTTCGCTGAATTTCGGGTACAGTGTTCTCCTCAAGCTCATTTGAATAGGCCCATTTGGTGTACAAACGAAATGCTTTCCCAGGACCAATCCGTCCGGCACGGCCCGCGCGTTGGTTTGCGGAAGCCCTGGAGCACTGGGAGAAGGATCTGTGTTAGGATGATCGGTTGGACTACAGTAAACACACGCACCGGGACAACGACCAGGGAAGCCATACCTGAACGGGGGTTATACGAATTCTGCTTCACAAACCCTGGGTCGATCACAAACACCACACCGTCGATTGTGATCGAAGTCTCGGCGATGTTGGTGGCTAGTACAACCTGAATGATTGTAAGCTAACCTTGTTTACTCTTTTGGTCTGAACTTACTTTTCGAGCACCTTCTGGAGTAGGCTCGAATATTTTGGCCTGCATCTCACTGGGAAGATTTGCATAAATGGGGCAAACAATCAATTCGGCAACCTTGTTTCCGAGAGCCCGAGCTGTCTCCTGCAAGTTCTCCATGGCAGTGTCGATTTCATCTTGCCCCTATACTCTCTATCAGCCCGCTAACAGATTTACAACATATGCAGGTATTTACCGTAAAAAAGACTAGAATGTCACCGCGGGGCTGGGTGGTGTGGATCTGGAACACGGTAGTGATGGCAGCGTGCAAGTAATTGGCCTCCGGCTGAGGGGTATAGTGGATATCGACAGGATAACGCCGACCAGGAACTAGGTAGTACTATGAGTTCATGGTAGGGCCAGCCTTGATAATCCGCTCACCGTAAAAAATTGGGGCGTCGTCAAAGTATTCGCTAAACTTGTTCGCGTCCATAGTTGCGCTGGAAATTAATAGTCGGAGCTCGGGTCGAAATCGAGCAATGTCCTAAACAATCATGAATTTAAAGCGAAAAAAGCTACTTTTTTTGTAACATACCTTGACCAAAGCAAACAAAATATCCGTACTAAGAGTTCGTTCGTGCGCCTCGTCGATGATCAGCGCAGAGTATCCGGCCAAATCGGGCTCCGTCAAAAACTCTCTCAAAAGCATGCCATCGGTCATGTACTTGAGTACCGTTTTATCGCTCGTACAATCCTCGAAACGAATCGAGTACCCAACCTCATAGCCAACTTTCGTGCCCATTTCCTCCGCCACGCGAGCCGCAACACTCATGGCAGCCACTCGTCGAGGCTGCGTGCAGCCGACCTTGAGGCCGCCTTTGGTGTAGCCGGCCTCGTGTAGATATTGGGGAAGTTGTGTGGTCTTTCCAGAGCCAGTTTCGGCAACGACAATCAACACTTGATTGCCTTCGATAGCCTCCAGCAGTTTCTCTCGGAAGGCGTAGATAGGAAGAGATTTCCGAGTTTGTTCGATTGTTTGTGCTATATGGACAATGATCAGATAACGTACCAAAATTCACATAATACGCTCACCCTTCCTTTCTGCCTCAGCTATTTGAGCTTTCAACGCCGCATCTTTTTCGTTGACCAAACCTTCCCCGCTCATAACTTTATCCATGACAAACTGAATCGTCTGGCTCTCGTCAAAGACGTAGTCATATTCATCGACAATCTCAGGTTTGTCTTGCGCTCCAGATTTGAAGGTGCTGTTTTTTGCTTGCGCCTCCTCCCACTGGTCGACGTCAGTAACAAACTGGCCCTCCTTTGCTTCCTCGTAGCGCTGGTAAAGCACGTTCTCCTTTTTTTTCCTATCAATCTTCCCCTGCTCGGTAATGTAGTCCTCCGGGAGTTGGTAGCCATCGTACTTGTCGTCAATCCGCATACGAGCTTCTGCCAGGCGTAGAACCTCCTTCTTGTAGTCGAGGTCACGCTGCTCCCGTTTCGTTATGCGCATGCCCCGGAAAAGCGCCTCGTCATCTGCGATCTCCTTCCGTAGCAGTTCGATCTGCTGAAGTTCTCGCTTCGTGAGATACTCCTGCCTAGAGCGTTCCCGAAGTCCCGGCATGGCCGCAACCCGAGCGGTCGTGTCGTCCGCGAGAGCTCGCCGCTGTGCTGCCTCCGCCGTGTTGCCAGAGCTCCTAGACGACTTGTCCTCCACCATTTTTTTCGTTCGATCCTTGTCGCGATCTCGAACACGTTTCGCAAACTCGTCCCGCTCCTTTGCGTCCCTCAGTCTCTCCTCCTCCTTGAGCGCCTCCTCATCCACGAAGTCCAGGTCCTCGTCTTCACCGCCAACTGATCGTGCCCGTGGGCTGTACTCCGTTTCTTCCAATTCCCGGCGGCGTTTCCGTTCCTTCTCTTCTTCATCACTCTCCCAGTCTCGGCCATCTGCATCACGTTTCCGAGTGTGCCGATCTTTTTTTCCATGAGTCTTGGGCGCGGCTGTGATCGACTCGGTGGCTTTTTTCTTGGAATGACTTTTTGTGAGCACTGCAGAAGTGGCATCATCCTCGAGCAAGAATCCAAAGTTCTTGTTCCTCATCTCTACAATCTTTTTTTCGGCATCTCGGCGGGAATCTACGGCGTGATGTTTGTTCTTGGATTTGCGTGGCGCGCGAGCGTAGACCTCTGTGACGAAACGATGAGCGTCTGGGGTATCGGGTAGGCCTAGTACACCATGGAGTGCCTCGACTGATTTTGCTTTCGAAGCTGCCATGTATTTTACTAATCAGTGAATTGTTCGCACAGTCGTGGCGTAGAAAACATACCTGAAGCAAGAACAAAATCAACGGTCGTCTGGTCGGCAAGTCCAAACAGCTGAAAAATGTGCTGTCAGTATAGCTGGATTGGTGGAGGCCAGAGAGCTTACGCTAAGAGACTGGTCGCTGATGTACCGTTCAAGCTCAGACATGGAGGGGAAGAAGGTTGGGCGAGCCACGTGATATGCCACTAACTTTCATAACAAGAATATGATTATGTTACATCTGCATCAAACCGCAGAGCGTCACACACTCCTTTGCCAGCTTTTGTACATCCGTGCCCTTGGTAGATTTGACCACCGAATCCAGTATCTTTTTCGCCTCCAAAACTGCCAGAAGAGGGCCACTCTGCTCAGAATACCAAGGCGACAACAACACGATGAAGCCGAACGCCGAAACAAGTCTGTGCACTGCATATGCCCGCTTGAGCGCTTGAGCGAGCCGCAAGCAGCAACCAACTCACCTACTCCTGCATCGGACTCTTTGGAAAGGCTCTCCAGCACCGCAGTCAACACCTCTACCTCCCAGTCCCCATCCTCGACTGGGTCCGGCTTGCTTGGAGATTGCCTTCTTGACCGTTGTAAATATGCTCCAACATTGAATGCTAGCGTCGACGCTGCAGTTCTCACACCGCTATCCTCATGCAGCAAACCGGACACCATAATCTGGGTAAAGCTTGAGCGGCTTTCCGCTGTTTGCAACAGTTGCCTAAATAGTGCAGAGTTGGCCGAGATGTTTGACTGGAGTCGCAAGCAGGTGAGCGGAAGCGCTTTCGGAGGCGACGGACCGAGCTGGTGTAGATGGGCTGAAACCTTCTCGATTAGATTGGCAAGACCTGCGATCTCTAGATTGCATCGTGTAGCAAACCCTTCAATCAGGAGAGCCAGCCTCCACAAGTCAAGAAGCGGAAACAGGTCGTGTGGCCGCGCGCCATCAAGCATTGCATTCGATGCTTTGATAAATTGTTCAAAAACCTGGTTCGAAGGAATTTCTTTGCTTTTGCTTCGAACAGCATCCGCTATAACGTTGAAAGGCGTGTCGGCACCAGCGATGTTGAGTTGCTGGCATGTAGATTGTAATTTGGCAAGCAATTTGGATGTTTCTGGTACTTGATCGTAGACCGTTGGCTGCGTGGACAATCTCTTCAACCCGGGCAACTCCAACGACATGTGGGCGTGTGCTGTAAGTTCATGATTCAGGTCGTCAACGGCTTGAGGGTGTTCAAGCACTTACGAGGAAAGACTTGATACAGGAGCAGATCTATCTTGTTCTTTAACTCGTGCCGGTCCACACCTTTAAGTTCGTCCGTCTGAAAGGAGGATCGTATGTCATTCTGATTTCAGCGACTTCGCATGTATCAAGCATACCTTTTTTCCGTTGGAGAAAAACAAGAAGGTGGGCGTTGCCCGAACTTGGTAGTGCGCTGCCACGCCCTGCCCTCCCATACCATCTAGGCTAACCTTTACAAAGGCGACGTCCACACCTCCTTTTTCTCTGGCATTGTCCTCAAAGGCAGGTTCTATTACACGACATGGCCCGCAGTTTGTCGATGTGAAAAAGACTATGGTCGCCTTGTGGGTGTTGATGAGCGAGTTCAGGGATGCAAGATTCGTCGATATATGAACTGGGCCTGCCACTGCAGACGCGGCCGAGGCAGTTGCAGGTGGTCCTTGACTTGGAGCTCCAGACCCCGTGGCGGCACGTTGAGCGACGGCTTGAAGCAAAAGCTCAGAAATGTCGGTGGGCGGAGGGGCTTGAGTAGGAGTTTGGGCGATAGGTGGTGTTGTACCAGGTGTGGGTCGCCTGAACATGTTATCGATTGTAGGTCTAAGTGATGCACCAAACGGAGTCGATAAAAAATCGGCTGGAAGGTCTGCCAGCAAGGGCTAAGCGAGGACTAGGTGAATTGCGAAATACTTGCCTCGTATCCATGAGGGTATATGCTGCCCGGTAAGAAAGCCAATAACGTCGTTGGTGAATGAATTGCAATTGAAATCTAATATCGCGTTGAGAGCGCATTATGGGAGCGTGCTTTTGTTCCTACCTAATAGGTGATACTGCGGTTTTATAAGTGGTCAATAGCGGCAGAGGAAACCTAGTAGACTCTCACCTTGTCCGCGGTGTATTGTTGTCTGATCTCGGTCAGATACTCGTTGAATGTTTCTTCGTCAATAGCGGTGTCGCCAAACTCGATGATTTGGAGCGGTTGCCCGTGCTATGCATAGTAAAAAAAAATCTACTCGACTACTGTGTCATACTTACATGAGAGCGGCCGGGTAGTGTGATGGCAATGCCCTGGGCGTGCACAAGCTATCGAGCTCGGGACCAACTAGCCGGTCTGAGTGCGCTCACCTGCCCATAAAATATTTCCTTTCCAAAGACGACGACTGAGGTGTGCCTGAGGGCCAGTGTGAAACTTGTGACACAAGCTCATTGTACTCGACTTACCAGATGCCATCGATTTGTTTCCCGGTCATCTGCACGTGGGTATGAGTACTGGGTAGCTCTTGTTGGGATCCGGCCCACCTGCAAAGACAGTGCCTTGGCGAGGCCGCCTGACAAGTCATAGACGTAGAGCTGCACTTTGGACATTGCGAAAAATAGGCCTGCAAAGAGTCGCACCGATGCGGTATATAAAGCTGCGCCGGCCGAAGATGACGCGTTGTGGACGTCTCTGGCACGTTCCCGATCATGCTTACGTCATTGCTAGGTTCCATGCCCAAAATGGCGTATTGACGTACAACGCTCTTCAAGAATTGATTAATTTACTTCAATCAGGATACATCCAAGGCACAGACATCAATCACACGTCTAGGCTTCGAGCTTCTTGCGGAGCACCGACTTGAGAGTCTCACCGTCCTCAGCAAACTTGTAGATGCCCTCGTGCAGCTTCTCGAATGCCATCGGCTCGGCAAGGAGCGCCCACCGGAACTCGGGCTCGTTGTCAACATACGAAACCTTCGCAATAGGGGCACCAGTTGCAGCTACATCAAGCACACGGCGTCAGTTCTCCGATATCAAACGCTAACCTGATGCATCCATACCAGTCTCGGCGTTGAGAACCTTGGGAACAGGCTCGGTAGAGTTCTTGAGCTCCTCGAGTAGGTTGGGTGAGATAGTCAAGAAGTCCACACCAGCCAAAGCCTTAATCTCTCCCGTGTTGCGGAAAGAAGCCCCCATCACGATCGTCTTGTAGCCGTATTGTTTATAATAGTTGAAGATTTTGGTAACCGACTGGACACCGGGGTCTTCAGAGCCCTGATAGTCCTTGCCGGTCTTTTTCTTGTACCAGTCAAGGATGCGGCCGACGAAGGGGGAAATGAGGGTTACGCCAGCCTATCCGGACCATTCGTGAATAATCCTACGTCTAACGCCACATCACCCACCTCAGCACATGCAACAGCCTGTCCGAAACCAAAGAGCAGGGTGAGGTTGCAGTGAATGCCTTCATCACGTTCGAGCTCGCGGGCGGCCTGGATACCCTCCCAGGTAGATGCAATCTTGATGAGAACACGGTTCTTGTCGATGCCCTTGGCCTTGTAGAGCTCGATCAGCTTCTTTGCCTTTGCTTTTGTCGCTTCCTTGTCGAAAGACAAGCGGGCATCGACTTCGGTCGAGACACGGCCGGGAACTATCTTGAGGATTTCTGTGCCAAAGGCAACAAGCTGCAAGTGTGGCGTCAGCTCAGCAGATCACCTGCTCGCCCAGTGCTTTCCACTTACCACGTTATCTGTGGCTGCCTCGACGAGTTCATTGCCCTTGTACCCAGAGGACTTTGCCTCTGCGACAGCCTGGTCGATGATCTTGGCATAGGCAGGCTTGCCAGCCGCAGCCAGAATCACTTTGCACCTATTAGAAAAGGGCCATGACATATCACTCGGAAGTACGTACGAGAAGGATTGGTGGTTGCATCCTGGGGCTTGTAAACAGCAATGCCTAGGCAGTGTCAGCTAAACGTCAGAGGTGCTGGCCATGCACTCACTCTCGAAATCGCCCGAGTCAGAGACGACAACGGTGCCAGACGCTTTGAGCTGATCGAGGGAGGAAGACATGCTAGACAGGTAGGACGTGGGTAGGAGCAGGTTACAGATTCGCGTCCGCTCAGCTGCATATATATACCCATAACCAAAAGCCGTGGGAATCCCATCTCCCATCGGATCTCAGAGCAGCGCTCTCATGGGTCCCCAGACTACGAGTGTCCCGGGTCCAGCCGGACATCTGCCTCAAATGAGGCGGTCCGGAAAGCGCCGCCGCAATCCTATCTTCTTGTTCTCACACTCCAGCTGCGTTCCGGCTCCAGAGACGCGCATATATCCCTTCATGATGGAGCACTCGATATGACAAACCTGCCAATAGCTCGTGACGCAATACTCACTTCGCCTTGCCAACAAACCTCAAACTCGGACTGGCTTGCAACGAAGATGTGTCCACACTGATGTGCTCGCCACTGTGACATATTCTTGTACTTTCTCACGCCGCTAAAGACCTCTCATGCAGCATACACGCGCAGGCGCAATCGCTTAAACTAACTTTGCCCGGGAAGGTATGATTTGCACCTGTAAATATCCCGCTGCCCTGTCAGAGGTTTCCCAGAATCGAGACATATCTTAGACGCGGATTGCGGAATATGGGTTAATGGCTGGTTACTTGTTCAGCTCGTAGTGAGAAAACTTTGTATTTGGGCTTGAATAGTGGCTGAAGGTGTATCGCCATATCACCAGGTATTTTTGTATGTGTACCGGGTGGTGGGCTAATGTTGGTTGTATCTGTTGACGAACCAGATAACCATGTTTCTGGCTCCACGAATTTCAGTCGTTACGACCGCTCGTTTTCAGTACATTCCGTGTGACACAATGCTATTTTGTTTCAGGTTTGAATCATACTATGTTAGATGAGCAACGTGATATTATAAATGAAGGTATGGCCTCATACTGAATTGCCCACGTAGCGTGCTTGAGCCTCCCGTCAAGTTTTCGACATAAGCGCCCATGCGTTGAAAATACGTTGGGATAACATTGATGAGCCGTGTAGAGTAAAATAGATGACTGGCCATAACACGAAATTCTTTTTTAAGTCTCTTCTGATCGGTTTTAACGATCGCATCAACCAGCTCATCCGATGATAGCCTTGTGCGGGCGGCGCTGAATGTGTGCGGGGGTATTTTTGCAAAAAATTCACATTGGCGCATCTCTCAAACAAAACGCGCAGACGGATGAGCTGTTGTCCAAATTCGGTTGAGTCCCTGACAGCCAGCAGCACGTGGGCTCGACAGCCTGATTTGAAATTTGAAGCTATATGCTCATCTGTCCGCGCGTTTCGTTTGGGACACGCGCCGATGTGAATGTTTTGCGAAAATAGCCCCATGCATGTCGAGCGCCGTGGACTAGACTCTGCGGTTGGGCCAGGACGCTCAGCTCGCGACGCGCTGAGGGTTTGCTATCGCCCACCTCAGCCAATCCCAAAAGATCTAGCTAGCATATATTAGCTCGAACTGCCGAACGATGCTTTTGGGCACTCAGTAGACCCGAAGTAGCACGGACTACCGGTGCTACCAGCATCTAGTCAGCGCTCAGAAGCATCGTTAGACAGTGGGACTTTATCACGTGCTAGCTAGATATTCGGGGATTGGCCGAGATGCTCCGCACTTGAGTAGTGGCGCCACCCGAGCAACTATCACGCTTCATGTGTACGTGTGGACATGTGACTGTGCGAGCGCAACCATGATCCAAGAATGCAACCATGACCTGTCTCTGGTTCGTGCAAAATACAACAATTGCGTTATCATAAGGAGTCTGGCACATCGGGGACTTACTATATTAGATTCAACGGTAATCTTACAATATAGTGAGGTGCCGAAACCAGTTGTCGAGGGCAAGTCTATCCTAAAGATGTATTTAGGTTCATTGGTTTTCACACTAATTACAAAACATTTCTATAACGTTGGAAGATTCGAAGAATCAACGTGACCGAAATCATACGTTCCCGAACGTACGCTGTGCCTGGTTTTATCATAAAAAAACGATCACGCACAGACATAGTTAGGTTAAGCAATTTCACGCGGGCGTGTAGTGTGTTTTCCCCAAACAGGTCACCGCTGCAAGCTTGATGTTGTGATGGGTTATGATCTTCACACCTGATCGCCTGGATTATTCGAATTACGCGAGGCAATATTTTATTTAGATTTGTCTCATTCATGACCTCACGGTCTGGAGCCTCAGGGGCGCACTTTTAGACCCCATCTATCCTTAACACACTGACAGTATGATGCTCCAACGAGATGCTTGAAATGCCCGCTTTGCTTGACGCCCTTGATTACACTGTCATTCAAACGCTTGCATTTGTCGTATCAGGTAATCTAATTTTGTATATATAGCGATAGCTAGGACGAGTACTTTGAAAGACAACCCGAGGCCTCAATCGTTCCCTAAAATATCTAGTAATAGAAGCGCCTGTCTCGGAGAGCACAGGTTTCGCTCACCACTTGGCTGTTGTTCCAAGTACTGTCGTGGTTGAACGATCCTGGGAATCAATTAGCCTGCGGCGTGGCGTTCGACATGTTCTGAGGTGCTGGAAATTGGGTCTAGAAGAAGATGGCGCCACCTTCGTTCTCAGAGCTTTTTTTCACCTCTGAAGTTGCAACAAAGCAAACAGGCGTGTTGGGGATTACACGCCTAATGTGGGGCGCCGTGGTTTTCAGCATCCTCGGCTCGGCGGCCAGTAGTGTTGCCCCACAATGTTCGGTTACCACGTGCATAAGCGTGAAGGAGTATACTACATGCGCAAGGTGTTATTGTGTCATGAATTGGGATTTGTTCTTGAAGCGAGTTTTGGCTACATGCGGCAGACAGACCCTGAGTGCTTCCTCGCGAAGTACACGTGACTCAGGGGAGGTGGAACGATCGCCCCAGCATACCGACTCTGGCTCTGTGCGACGACCGACGACCGACGACGACTGACGACAACCGCCTAGATGGCGACGTTCGAGACACGGCCCTACAGCGGAGACTACTCCGGCCTCGTGACGCAGGCGGCGATTGCGAGCGTTGCGCTGGGACTTTCCGTCACTGCGTTTGAGCTGATGCGTCGAAAACGGAGGAAAATTCCGAGCGAGACCAACAGGCCTGGTGTGCTTGGTAGCGTCGACGGCTGGGAGTGGGGCTAGTGAGTGGCCTGTTTACATGTTGACGTCGCTGACATCACCCCAGTCTCTACCAGGCCCGCTGCTGGGCAAGGCAAGTTGCTGAGACTTTTTCGCCGCACTTTTGACTAATGGGTGATATAGTGTGCCGGCTCCTGCACTCCCGTCGATCCCTCTTGCATGGGTCCGGCAGGTTCTGCTTATTCGCGAACCCGATCTTTTTCGCCTGGTCGGCGCCGACGCAACAGTCTACACTCGCTTCTTGCTCGGCTGCGTGTGTTTTGTTGCTCTTCATGGTTTTACGACGCTTCCCATTCTGCTCCCCCTTCATGTCACTCATGCGCCTCCCTCTGTCTCCCGTCGCTCCATGATCAGGGCCTCTCTTTCTAGCCTCACCGATGCCAGAGCGTTCAAGGACGACCACGACACCTGGCGGGCAAACTTACGCCTTCTAAGCGTACACTGCGCGCTGATGTGGTGGCTCAGCATCACCTGGATAGTCACCTTGCTATGGATTTGCCGCGGAGCGTTCAGGCTTAGAGATGCCATGGTCCAGGACGCCAAGGCATCGAGAGAAAAGTACCTCGCGGAACACAACGGCATCGAGCACCCTCACCAGGGCTGGCGGCTACGTACAGTGATGGTCTCCGATATTCCGACAGGTCTACGTGACGAACAAGGGCTAGCAGAGTATTTCAGGGTGCGTTTTTCTGCAGCTTTTTGCTCCACTGGCTTTTTAAACCTTCTTTGCTTCTAGTACTACATGTCCAAAGGTCTCGACATTGCTCCGTTTGCAACTGTCGTTGCTCCATCGCCAGGTTTGCTTTCTTTTGCGGTCAACCGACTTTGGCGCTGGGGAAAGTCAGCAACTGCTGCGTCGCCAACATCCGCCTCGTCATGTGAAGGAGACAAGCCGATTGAGAAGGCTCCTGTTGTAGAAATCGAAAAGGTTGTACTGGTTCGAAAGACCACCGAGCTGGCATCCCTGTTGGAACGGCGAGAAGAAGTTCTCAGGCGACTGGAACATGCACACATCAAGGTGAGCTTGATAAATGGGATCCTACCCAATTATCTTAAACTCCCGTGAAGTCTAGACTGACTTCTTTCGTCAATAGCTGGCTTCCAAAGTTCTACTCGCCGTCAAACACAAAATGCAGAACCCAACATCGCGTCGGTCGCCGCTGAGTACCCCTCCTGGCATGGTGGCCTTGTCTAGCTCCCGTTCTAAATCGAAACAAGCGACCGACAATCGTGTGTCTGCAGACTCGCCGGTGGAAGAAGCCCCCAACCCACCCGCAACTGCTGTTCCATATGCACTTGCGAGCCCTCGAGTCCGCCAAAATATTCCAATGGTCACCGTCAAGTTAGCTACACCTCCGACTACCCCGTCTCGCAGAGCTATCGTCCGCTCATCGACACCAGCCGACGAGATGGGGAACAATCTTGGCGCGCCTTCCTCCACTCAGGCTACCATCAACCAGTCAACTCGCACGAGTGGTGCGACCGAGTACTACACTCCTGTCACACCAACTAGATCTTCGGTCCCCCCTCCTTTGCCTCCTCGCCCTCAGACTAGTAACAGCCAGTACGGCATCAAACTATTGCCCCCCACCCCTTCTATACCGCTGACGAGTTCACAATCCAACGCTGCGCTTGACTCCATGGAACTCGAAGTCGTTTTGGCACATGATTCCGGCACAGCGCTCTCTACCCCCAAGTTCAAAACACCGCCCGTCAGCCCCCGTACAGGTGCAGCAGAGCTTGGTTACAATGTCGAGACCGGAGGGACCGGCTCTATGGGTGTTTATGGTGAAGGCCTTGGTCTTGGTCTACCAAGCTTGGGACGAGGGGCCAGGGGAAGTGTGGGATCAAAGTTTGGAAGGGGAAGCAAAGGATTTGGAAATGCTAGTTTTCAAGGCAACGGAGGAGACGACCCTCTTGGGTTGGCCCGTCGGACGGAGCAACCAACTGCGAAAACCCCGCATCAACGACGTCCTTCCGAGCGACCTTTGATGGAGGAACAGCAAGACACAGAGATGGACGAGGTTCTCGTTGACCGTCGCGGGTCTAGGCCGTTACGTGATGTATTTTTCAGTGTAGCGGAGGAGTCCGAGGTCGCCCGCGATGAAGCCATGGAACGGAACAAAAGATTGGTCAATGCCATCGGTCCGTTTGTTTACGAGTTTGGGCTTTTGAATCGACCCAAGTCCAAATCGCCCAGCAATCCTCAGAGCCGTGCAAACTCTACCGATCTACTCAATGTGAAAGGGGAAGATGACCAGGACTTGGCCCTTCGTCCTTCGGTGCCGCTGTTCAAACGTCTGTCCTCTGGAAGTAGTTGGTTTTCGGCACTTAGCTCCAACACGAACTCGCGCACTCCATCCCAGTCTACTGGTCAAACTCTAGTCAATCCTCCAGCCTTTGGTTTCTCCGCTCAAGTCTTGCGCACGCATACTATGGCTAGCGAACCCAGTGCAGTTGGTCCCACTGAAATACGCGAACTACAATCGGGAGAAACCTTGTGGGATGCCTTGCACTCATTGCCTAGGGAGGACCTTGATCGATACCAGCCTCTCATCCACCTCTCCACCCTGTTCAAAGGCAGGACTGTCCCAGCGATCGATTTCTTGACAACAAAGTTGGCGTTACTCAGTGCTTTGATTGACGAATCTCGTAGCGGCAGTGGGGATGCGATGGGAGGTGCCCCAGCAAGCACTGCGTTTGTCACCTTCAAGGATCCTCGAGATGCGAGGAGGGCCCTAAAAGAACTCGCAGCTCATCCGAAGAACGCCCTCGCGTGTGTTACGACTCCTGCTCCGGACGTGCGAGATATTGACTGGGGGCGGGCCATGAAAAGTACTTATACGGGCGAGTTTCTCAAAGACTGGGTAGTCAATCTCGGAGTTTGGTGAGTCTCGACTATGTTTTGGCACTTCTCTAAAGTTGAACCCAATGTGACAGGGGGTTTACGGTTCTTTGGATCTTTCCTGTGTCATTATTCGTCGGTCTAGTATCTATCGACAACTTGTCACAGTTCGTCCGGGGCCTGGTATGTTGAAAATAAGAACCCGCAACTATATTCTTACTTTTCGTTTTAGTCATCCTATCTTAGCACCCATCGAATTCAGAAAGAGCTTTTGTCATCCTTTCTACCAACCTTACTAGTCGCACTGCTCGCCATTTTGATCCCGCTCCTGCTGCTCCTTATCGCGAAGAAGGCCCATAACATCATTACATTTTCCAGGTTGCACGATCGGATTCTGACTCGGTATTACAAGTTTCTGGTCTGCAAGTAAGTATTTCATTCAATTCCCGAGGTGCGCATCTGACCTTATGTCCTTGTAGCGTTATCATCTTCTTTTGCTTTGGTGTCTCCGCCCTCCAGTCGTTTCTTACCTCCTTCGGGCAGCAACTTACGAACGTAGTGCCGCTGGTCGCAAGTTATATCCCAGTGTGCGCGCCGTTCTTCGTGGGATGGCGTAGGTGTCCGTTTGCTACCTGGTATGAGATTGCCCTGACAATTGCATTCGCAGTAATCTTCCAAACAGGAATTCATGCTGGACTTGAGCTGGGTTTATGTAAGAATCGCAATTTCCTTTTGCTCCGGATAATAATTGACTTTCTATCTGTTTTAGTTGGTGTACGTGTTGAACTAGTAATTAGTTGGCCGGGACCTAAAAATTGATGTATTCACTTCAAGCTTCCACTCATCGTCTACCCTGCCATGGTTCGCGGAGCAACGACACCTCGACGACGTGAGTTTGGGACCAGAGCCCGAACCTTCAATTATTATTGTACGCATTTAGTTCGTAGTTTGACTGCGAAGTTGACTTTTACTGCTAGACTGGTTGCCGAATCATTTGCTTGTGGTGATAATCACACTGAGTAAGCATGAGGAATGTTGATTGCTCGGGAAAGTATTGACGATCTCAAAGGCTTCTCGATCCTAAATCCATTGATTTTGCCTTTCGCACTGCTTTATTTCTCGGTTGCACTAGGTCAGTAATTCGCGCCAGAACATTTAATCGAGGACTAACCTTCGATCACATCTGCGCAGCTGTTTTCAAGCATCAGGTGAAAAACTTCGATGACCCCTATGACGACCATCTAACGCCCCTGTAGTTTGTTCACGTCTACCGTAAAATCTATGACGGGAATGCAGAAAACATCGTGATTCGAATTGTAGGTGTGCTCGGGCTAGAAAAGAAGCATAAGACTAACAGAACCGAGCAGCTTCGATACTCCCTGGATGGACTCATGTTTTCTCAAAGTACGTTCTATAATTGATAGCATTGACCGCCGACTGAGCAGATCAAACAGTTGTGCTTATGGCCGTGATGGTCCTCTTACAACAATCGATACAGGCTGGGCTTGTTGGAACCGCACTTGTGCTTACTGCACTCACCAAGCTTTAGTATGTCTTATCCTTCCAGAGTCCATATCAGCCATTTATTATTGTATTACAGCCTGACTCGTTTTACTCGCTCTAAATTCGACGCTGCGAATATTGCCGAGGCCAACGCAGCGTGTGGTATCGAGGAGGTTGGTTGCGAGAGGCAAGGAGGCCAAAATCACCAGCAAAACAACGAGGATGAGAGCGCGAGCCAATTAGGGAGAATACCTCATCGCGTTGTCACATGGCATTCCGCACCCGACGCGTTTGCGTATTCTACTGTTCGTCGGCCTCAAGAACGTCGCCCCAATAATCCTTTCAAGCCGCCACCACCGCCTGTCCCTCCTCGTCACGGTGTGGCAGAGAGTCCTATGAGGCCGCTTCACCTGGCAATCCCCCCAACTCCTACCCCTCGGCTCACCCGGCTGGCTTCTTGGGAAACTATTCGTGCAGACACCCCACTCGTTGTTTCACATACTCGACGGGAACCTTGGGACGATGCACCTGACCACACAGCTACTTACGACAACCCTTACTACACCCAGGATGTTCCGGAATATTTATGGCTCCCAAAGAATCCGTTATCTGAGCTGGATTTGAATGATACGGTGAATTTACATCGTGCGTTGACCTCGGTGGCAGAGGGTGGAGATATGGCCGAATCGATTTTCACCGACGAGGAGGCAGCAATCGGCAGCTATTACGGAGGTGGTGATGTGGACCCGTTTGCGGAATCGGTCACTGGGCGCGAGGACATCGCTTTATCTGCCGTGATTCTGGAACGAGTTGATCATGGCGATCCTGGTGACGACTCGGACCTTGGCGATGCAGAGTCCACCGGGACCATTTTTTCCAGGCGTCCTTCATCTGGCACGCATGTATCAAGGCGGATATCATCCACCGCATTCCGTTCTTTCTCTGCGGGAGTGCGACGCTCCGGCACCACTCAAGCCCCAATGTCCCCTAACCGCCTTCGTTCCCACTCAGTTGGAGTAGGCGTTGACCCCGCGCTTCAACCAAATCTGAATGTTCAAGCACAATTCCTTCCCTCTCCCACCACTCCTGGGCTTGCACCTCCTACATTGAGACGCCTGGCATCGCAGCTTTCAATCGGCCGGAGTAATGATGGACGGAGGAGCAACGAGGCGACGCCAATCCGGCCGAACCGCCCAAGGGCCAACACCGGCGCGAGCGCGGCTCTCTCGGTTCGGGAAGCCCTGTTGCGTGAAGTTTGCGAGGAAGAGCGTACCGCGGCCGAGGAACGCATTCGTCAGGAACTGCACGAGTCTGAGCACCTTACCGCGCCACGCAAGTGGACAAAATGGATGTATTCGAAGCCAGCTTCTGACGAACAAGCCGGATCTCACTGAGCAGGAAATCTCATAATGTTATTATCCCCTGATGCACATATGTTACATGATCACACTATTTCCTGCTTTGTGTCTTTATGGATGTACAATTATAATAGAGCAATAACATAGTACATAGTTCAACCCTGCCTTCGCCGCTTCGAGCTTCTCTCGCCGCTATCCTGAGACGCTCGCTTGGCTTTTTGGCCGGCGATTCGCATGTACTCCTTCCGTTCCTCTCTGCGTTTATCAGTCTTCTTCGCTTCTTCCGCCTCAACCTTCCTTCTATGCCCGGCCTTCCGCTCATTTTGTTTCTCTCGCCTACGGGCTACCTGATCCTTGCGGACAGCACGAATCTGTTGGATGACGCTAAGTGTTTTCTTTTCTTCCGGCTCAAGCACAATAGCTCGTTTCTGCATATAGGTCGGGTGATTCTGGGGTCGAGTTGTTTTAATTTTGGATGCGTAGGGCAGCTCAGCTTGCAGCTTTTTCGGAATCCTGAGTGGATTGAATCGCCTAGACGGGCGATCTACAGCCTAATGACGGACTTCAGTGCAAGCTAGCCTCGGATTCATTATGACTTTTTACCTTGTATGTTGAATTGACATTCAGGGGTGTTTTGATATTCTCCGTCCTGCGAACCTGTCCCGTCAGGCGCATTCCCTGCCACCGGCTCTTGTCGGCCAACAAAAGCGAGGTGACCGGGTTGTAGAATTTCCGAGGCATAATGGAATACCAGGCTCGTAGGAATATTATGTCTAGCCAAACGCAGAGTCAACCAATGCTGTATCATCAACTTACACGTTACGAACCGCTCATCAAAACCTTGTCCTCGAATGTGGCTCGGAATGCTCCATCTGGCTTGGCTTGAGCCTTTTTGATTTGCCCCCTAATCCCACTCACGGTCCGGATATTTGCACCTTCGAACTTGGCAACCTCGAGAGCCGAGTTGAACATGTCCTTCACAAACGCCGTGTTCTTGAATATCTTGTATGGCACGCCTGTCAACTTGAGTTTTTTGACGATCTTTACGGACCTATCGATATCAAGGACCACGCCACTAGCGGAGACACGAAAGCCCGGGGTAGAGCCCTCGAGCGAATTGAAGGCGCAAAACCCGGTACCAGGAAGAGAAACCGGTCCGTAGAATGTTGCATAGCAATGCATGTGCTCGGGGGTGTACTTGAGCATACGCATTCGAATGCTGTGATCGTCAAGGGAATATATGGGTAGTGTTTGGAACCTCCGCCATCCGATCGAGAAGATGAGTGGGTCATTAGTTTTCAGTGTGCGAGTGTACCATCGGTGCCGTTTCAGCCGAACTTGCACGAATCCAAAACGTTCCTCAGCGGGAAGGAGGCCGCCTACGATAATAGGGAATGCGGGATCGAAATTCTCAATCAACTCGCACGGAACGTTCTCTAACTCAACCCGCACATATGTTCCTGCACGATGGCCTTCGACCAGGGTCCTTGTCTCTTCATCCATGCCTTCGAGCTCGGCTTGGTTCAGTTGCAGCTGGCGCGCAAGTTTGTCCTTCTCTTGGTCATAAAAGTCCATGCCAGCGGTCGGGTCCTCATCAGGATCGTCGTACTGCTCGTCAAACTTGCGTTTCAGCAGCGCCTTCTTTGCAGCCAAGTCCCCTTCGAGTATAGTGGAGGATGTGCCGTTGGGTGGTGGTTCAAGATCTTCAAACCCGCCGTCGGCATCATCTTCATATGGCTCTCCATCCGCCGTGCTGTCAGTGACTTTGTGCTCGCCAGTGATGAATAAATGCCGAATAGAATCAAGCATGTCTTCGTCCTCCCAGATCGCCAGAGCTCCAATATCAATCGATTCTTTGTCTTGATCAAACGTTTCTGGGGTCGAGCCAGCTGGGCCCTTTATTTTGAACAGCTCGTCGTCTCCGTCGTCAACTGTTTCCTGAACCGGGTCGATCGATCGGAGACCTTGGCCAAACACCACCTCATGCGCGGTGCATTCCGATGCATAGACAAGTTTCGTCCAGTCTTTTCTCCGTGAGCTCTTGGAGAACGATCGAGAAGCCCGAGCCGAGAGATCCGATTTCCATCGTGGGGCATCTTCACCCTCGTCCTCACTGCCACCACCATTCCACCCCTCTCCTTCACTCCCCGTTTCCGAATCCGCATCACGATCATGATCGGCTTCCGACTGGCCAAACTCGTCCTCTCCCATATCAGAGTCGCTTTCAGCATACTCCACGCCCCCCTGTGATCCCAAGCCATGGCTGGGCAGTTCGCTTGGCAAGCGCGGTTTTCGAAGTACCGTTCGCCCACGGTCCCCCTTCGAAGTTGATCCTAGAACAGCAGAGTCGACGTCGGACTCGCCATCGGATTCCCCTGGCAGTTCTCCCTCCTCGTTTTCGCTATCCTCTTCGTCCGTTTCATTTTCGGATTCATAGACGTCTGACTTCTCCTCAGAATCCAATTCAGTATCATCAACCTTGAGTAAAGCGGAGGAATTGTCGAATAGACGAATGTGAGACTGGGATAGTTTCTCTGCTAGAGTAGACGTAGCGTCTTGAAGATCCATAACCATTCGTTCTCCTTCGCCCTGAGGGACTATGAGAATATGAGAGCAAAGTTTAGTGAAGTACAAGCCGATCTCACCGATATCCTGACCGTCTGCCCCCTGTCTCGTGAAGCTGCCTGGAACGTTGATGTAGACAGCATCCTTGTCATACATAACACCACCTACGTCGCTCATCGGGGCATGGATGAGCTTCTGCTTTTCGCTCAATTTGCGGCGCTTTTCGCTATCTGCAGTAGGCAATGGGCACGGGTCGGCAAGTTTTGTGACGGTCTTGATGGTTAAATCACCAGCGCCTGGTACGTGCACCTTGGTCGTCTCCCTTAAATTGGTCCCACGTAAATATCCATAGAGCGTAACGGTTCGGTCGACGGTCGGTTGTTGCCGCACTAGCTCCTTTGAAGTCATATCCTGGATGCGATCCGCCAACAAATAGGGATGCGAGTTTCGGAAGACCAAAGGACGAAATTTCATGACTGAAATAAATCTAGATAGGTTTTGGATCTCGGTGTCGGGATATCGGCCGTTGAGTACGCCAGAGAGATAGAATAGCTTGGCTCCCTGGTAAATCTCGGACCAGAAACGCTTCTTGAGCTGTTTCTTCGTCTCCCGCTGGGTGGACAACTTCTTGATAAGATCGAGATGGGTGAGTACGCCAATCACCTTGGGAAAGCCATGAGACTGGAGGATATTGAGGAATTCGAATGTTTCCTGAGGATGTGTTAATCTACGATAGTCGGCTTAGTGGGAGGAAATACCATCTCGAAACCAAAACTCCCGTCGATCATGAGCAAGACCAGATCAGCTATTTTCCCTATGTCGATCATGGAGTTCAAATCGTTGTTGCACTCGACAAACGTGAGACGCCGTTTCTTTCCTTGGGGACACATGAGCATTTAATCCAATATTCCAAAGTCCACGGCACTCACCAGCGACGACAGTTATTGGTCCTTTCACCTCCGAAAGCGTGTGCTTCGTGTACCGTTTGACTAGGCTCTTGACGAGGGTTGTTTTTCCCACCTACAAGTAGTTGAGTGAACAACATCGACGAAGAGAGTCGAGTATACGCACCCCGGGAGGCCCGACAATGGCCACAATCACCGGTGGGGGCTCGTCGTCTGGCGTCCTGTTGACGAGTGGGACATGCAGTCTTGTTTGGTCTTTCTCGGCTGCCCTTCTGCCCTGCCGGTCGGCGTTGCGGCCCGACTTGGGTGCGAATGCCTGGGGGAGTGTGAGCGGGCGGAGAGAGAGTTGGGAGGCTGCGGGTGCACCTTTTCATTGTATCCCTTGCCGCGCTCTCTGTTCTTTCCCTTTGCTTTCTTTTCTGCCTTGGCTCCGGACTGGGCGGGATGGTGTGCTTTCTGCGGTTTGTCCTCCATCAGGCAGAAGTCGAGGTCAAGTCCAAAGCCAAAATTTGACACAGCCACAGATAACCATCACGTAATACATCGGCATCCATTCATAACGGTACATGCTTTCTACATGAATCGGACAGGTCAGATCTGATATCTCCACCTCACATGCCTATCTCCTTGCTCTACCCGCTCATTTGCGTCGTCTTGCTCATCATGTTTCTCATTTTGCTCGAGCAGTGCCTGCCGTCGACTGTTCTCTTTGCTCATCCATAACCAAAGGTACAGTGTCACCAGAAGCGCAAAGGCCAGATACCCGATGGAAATGATGTGAGGCTTTCGGAATTTATGACCTGCCCATTCAGGTCTGTAGATCAGCACTCCGGCTATAGCCCCAAGGTCGCCGATACTAATTTGCAATGCGACAGCCACCGCTCGTTTTGTTTGGGATGCGACGTTCTGGCTGGGATTTAAGACCACCGTCTGCATAATTTAGAGTCGGTGATCTACTCACCTCGCCCGGCCAACTCAGTAAGAGTGCATTACCAACGTAGACACCAGCCTGAAAATTCGTTTTAGAGCGTGACTGGCTCTGACCAGGTGTACTTACGCATGCCAAATGAACTCCAACGTACTGGCGCCCAGCTGGGATGATTCCTCAATCACGGCTATACATGTCCATCAACCTGATACGTACCAGAATGAGTTGCGAGAAGGAGGATGTAACCTGCAGTTTTTTCAGCCCAACATCCTGAAGAATGGCTCATCCTACGAACCAATAATGCCGATTACTGCCGCACCAGCAATCAGAACAGCACGCCGGTTGAGTATTGACGCCAACCATGCTGCTACCACAATACTATGAATGAAATTTTCTCAGCCTTACATGCACCTTACATGCACTATCATACTCGCCTGACCGCGCTCAAAGCATAGGGGGGAACTGTCAGCAGTTGTGCTTGCCACGAAGCATAACCAAGTCCAGCAATAATGGTCGGCTATAAGAGAAGATAAAATATAACCAATTAATAACAAGCGATTATCGTAACGTACCAGGAAAAGCGATAGTGAATACAGCACAAACCTGTCGAACACAACTAGCTTGAGCAGTCGTCAAAAACATCCACTTCGACTTACGCATATCCATGGAAAAGTAGCGCATATCCCCACACCAAATGGTCACCCAGTGCTTGGCGAACATATCTCCTGAGATGTATGTCACTAACATTTCTTCAAAGTTTTAATTAAAGCCAATCACATACCATTGAAATTCCTCAGTAACCCCTGCCGAGTCATATTTCGATCTTTCCAACAGCCTGGTACGTTCCTCTTGCGTGAGAAACGAGGCGCGCTCCGGCCAGTCCGGAACAATCCAGTAAGCTACAAAGGCTACGATCACTGTCAACAGGCCCTCCAGGATGAAGATCCTGCAGGGTGCAAAGTATTAGTCCCAAATTTGCACAAATAGTGTAGTAGTACCAAGCCCAGCCCGGTTTTCCACCAACACCCTTCATCTTGGATATAGCCCAAGCAAGTATCCCTGTCGTATAAATCAGCTGATGTATATTTTATCGGGTAAAACGCACCCACCTCCGAAAGCTCCGGAAACAGCTGCACCTCCAAAAAATATGGCTACTCGCCAATGTCTCTCCCGACTGAGATGTATACCATCAAGTGAGTCTCATGTCGATGCTGATAAAACGATGACACCTGCCGTCTGTAATATACAGAAAATACGTATATCACACCAGGGAATCTGGGAAAGGTTGCTCAGTTTCAAACTTGTGCGGCAATCTTCAAACATACAATCCTGCCTCTGCGGTTCCAAGGAAGAAGCGAATAGCGAACCTGCCCCAAAAGTGTCAAGGCTGGAGTATTGTCGTAATCAAACTAATACTTACAACCCAGCTTGATTAGTTACAAATCCTTGGCAAATCGATACAATACCCCATGCGAAAGTAAGAGTTGGCAACCTGTCAATCTATCAGTAAGATGCGGGCGTTAACGATACTACCACTTGCCAGATTTTGGGATTGAAGCGCTTCAGAACAATATTTGCAGGTACTTCCCAGAGAACATATCCAACGAAGTACAAGGCTGAATTAGATGAAGCGATTAGGCACCAAAAGTCGACATCCTGTTGGTACTCACCGAGGGACGTATTGTAACTAGCTCCCACTACATGTATGTCCTGCAGCAGAAAAGTGAATATTGCAGAATATCAAGCTCTCAGTCATCCTCACCGTCGTCAATCCGTCCAGTCTATGCTCGATTAATGCAGTCAGCGGGACCTTCTTATCAAGAGGGTCTCTTACTTGGCATTCCCAATGTTGGCCCTATCATGCTACTCAGTCCTAGTTTATGAAGCAAACCGCTCGAGTCTCACTTACCGATCCAAAAATGACAAAAGATACAAAAGCGTTAGGATTGGAAGCAAACTAAATCGAGTGCTAAGACCACCTTATCAAGACATGAAAAAAACACCAGACGCACTGTAGATCAATTTTCCTCAAAAGAGCGCGATCGTCGGCCTCGCGAGATGCATGACGAACTTCGCTATCGTACGAGTCGATTTCAGTGTTCTTATCCGACGCGCGTGCCATAGTCACTCGGCGAAGGTGCATATCCACTCCCACCAGGGCAGGGCGTTGTTATATGCGGAATCAGTCTTGGGACGGAACGTCATGGCTCGAAATCATTTCGTAGAACGTTCAATGTCGCAAAATGGCCTTTAGATGGCGTGATCCTGATTAGAAGCTCGTCATCGAGCCGTAGAGAGGAACATCTGGCGTGATGATATCCAGTTCTTAGGCACCAGGGGCATCATATGGCACCGTATCAAAGACTGTAGACTAATAAGTTAGAGATTGCACCTACGACACCCCTGTGTATGTCTGATCGGCCGGGCAAGTCCTAGCAGAAAAGATAATGCGATGCGTTAAAAGTCCAGTAAATTGAAGATCATTTGTTTGTATCTGTAAGCTGATGGAGCCATGCAGCCCCAAGGTTCTGGCCGCCAGTAGGTCGTGCATAAGCCATGGTCGTTGCTTATTCTCCTATCATGCACGTGACTGGTGGGATACCATTTCGTAACCTCGCGCAACAGAATATCACAAGCCTATACATCACAAGTGCACAAAACAAAAAAGAACCACCGTCACATATTACCAACAGCCATCGAGTAGTCAGCATTTGCAGAATTATACAAGCGTAAGTCGTAGTCTACTGATCAGTTGACCACAGCTGGGGTATAACGTAGACAATCTCAATTGGTCAGGATTAGAATAAGGATCATCGTTCTGTTCAACATCCTCGATCAATCATTTTTACTGAATTTATGACTCTAGTATCATTCAACTCTGAAACGTTCAACCTACTACAACGTCACTGTTCCTTCAATGCGAACATGAACTTCACCTCCCACCCATATCTCTCCGCCTTCAGCTAATTTTTGATCAGCCGAGATATAAATTCGACCCGCCCGCCCTAAGCAGGTTCCTTGGCTTGCGATGTAATTCTGGGGTGCCATCCCCTCCGAAATAAGCCATTTTGCCATCCCGGCACTACAGCCGAACGGGCCATGAACGTCAAAGCTTAATGTCCTCAGGCAAACCACTTACTTCAAGCTACCAGTGACTGGATCCTCCACAAACGTCTCTGCGGGACAGAACGCGCGTAGTTCGAAGTGAGGGGAGTCATCGTCTTCGCTCTCCCCAATCACAACGGATTCGCCCCCCGTCTTGTGGATGTATTTCTGCGCTTTACTGTATGCGCCTATAACTCCCCAATTGATTCCGCGGGCTTGGTTGATGTGACTGGTTTTGATGTCGAGGACATCCTGGGCCGACTTCAGGATCAACCCGGCCCACCCAGGGCCGTTATCAATCCATCTACTTGCCAAAACGTCACCGGTCGATATCCTCATTGCGTGGCAGATGTTCTCGAGATCAGAGGCTGGTATTTCACCTTCCCGAATGAATTCAGGAGCGGCAAAACTCAATCTACCAGTTGTCTCTTCTAACTTGATGGTGACCAAACCAATTCCGCATTCTTGCACGATATTCCCCGATTTTCTAGGTTTGCCTCCCTGTTGGAGCCAAGCTTTACAACTTCCCAGAGTGGGGTGCCCAGCAAATGGTAGTTCCCGAGCAACAGTAAATATACGGACTTTGTAATCGGCCTTGCTTGCATCCGAAGGGGGCAGTAAAAAAGTGGTCTCGGAAAGGTTCGTCCAAGATGCAAATTTTTGCATGTCTTCGGTAGATAGTCCCTGTGAAGACACGACCACAGCTAGAGGGTTGCCAGACAAGGGTACATGCTCGGAAGGGAATACGTCAACCTGCATAAACGGCCGGGCTTGTGGGGTCATCTTGTCTTTTTATGAGTAAGCACAAAGGTCAAAAGTGCTAGTCGAACTATTGGGTCAACTTCCATTATCACACATGCGCCAAGCCTACTTGCCTGTGGTTGCAAACGGGGAGAGCCTGGGCATCATGACTCACGTGCACCGGAACCATCTCCACGCGTGACACTATTGGGGGAAACTCGAGTCATACACAAGCTCTCTCATTGGATATGCCTTAGGTATGTTCAGCAAAATTGAAGCGCCATCAAGGATGTTTATAGTAAATGTTGAATGTATCAGCGAATAGCTAAGGCCTGGCTACTAGACTCGTGATCAATCATAAAAACACCTCCCCTTTAACGCATACATATGTCTCTCCTCCCACCCAAACGTTTCCTTGTTGAGCCATAGCCTCCTCGGCGGAGACATAAACTCTTCCTGACCGCCCTAGACATGTTCCTTGGCTCGCGACGTAATGCTGTGGCGCCAACCCAGCCGAAATCAACCACTTTGCAAGCCCAGCACTGGGAGCGCATAGAGCATAGGTCAAAATCGACTACACTGACCACTGAAATCAACTCACTTTAGGCTACCAGTGACTGGATCCTCCAAGCTCGGGATTCTGGTAGCAAAAGCCCGAACTTCAAAATGCGGGGAATCATCCACGTTCGCATCAAGGCTAACAGTATGCCCGAGCCCTTCTAATCCACTTTGAACCTGGTCTTGAGCCTTCTCGTACGCTCCTACTACTCCCCAGTTGTAGATCGTCGAGGTTCGAATATGATCCTTTTTAATAGCTAGCACATCTTGAGCTGATTTCAACAGGATTCCAGCCCATCCAGGACCATTGTCAACCCATCGACAGGCGAGAACTTGATCAGTTTCGACCCCCATAGCGTCGCAAACCGTCTTCAATTCATTTTTCGTCATTTCACCATCTCGAAGGAGTGCTGGAGCCGCAAAGCTCAAGCGTCCGCTTGACTGGTCTTTTTTGATCGTAACAAGCCCGATACCACACTCCTGTATTATTTCACCTGGATTCTTCGGGTGACCACCATTCTCAAGCCATGCTCGACAACTTCCCAGAGTGGGATGACCGGCGAACTTCATTTCTCGGTAAGTTGAGAAGATGCGAAGCCTGTAGTCGGCCTTGTCGGGGTTGGTTGGTGGGAGGAGAAAGGTAGTCTCCGAAAGGTTGGTCCATACTGCAAACTTTTGCATTTGCTCTGTGGACAGGTCCTCTGAGGAGAGTACCACAGCAACTGGATTTCCGGAGAGGGGAGTGGATGCTGAATTGAATACATCAATCTGCATAAATTGACGGGCGCGCGGTGCCATGCTGAGCCTTTGGGTTAATGATAGTCTAAGAGCTTAACAAGGTCGAGAGATGGCTTAGTTTGGATATTAAACATATATAAACTATACGGAACCCACTCTGGATGAGGTCAGAAACACCTGTTGACTTGGGTCGCTAAATGACTCATCCTGTTTTTCTGGCCATTTTGGTACTTGCCCGTTCCAACTCCATCCACGTGATGGGTCATCTAAATGGGCTTGTGGACTATCTATCGCCGTATTTATCATTACAGCGTGCCGAGGACAGTTCACATATCATTTTGTAAATCTTTATAATACCTATTTCTCCAATGTAGGGAGCTTGTATGCTAGGTAGTATTTTCATAGGGTGAGCCTGACGCGCGCCAGCAATTTGAGAGCGTTTATGGAGTGAGGTGGCGTATTTGAATTGTGTATTATACATTTGTGCGCATACGGCGATTGATCGACTCTTGTTTCTAGTGCACCCGGGGTAGCCACGCAGTCGCTCCAGGCAAGGTATCACGTGACAAAGTGTCTGCTGCAGTTCGTCCACCACCGCAGCCAAATGGAGGCTCTCTTCTTCAACGCAAGTCGACTCGAGTTGCTAAACATACAAATACATAATAAAGCTGATCATGTAGGTTTCCGGCGGATTTCTCGAGGGAGTCCTACGTGGATACAAGGCCGGACTGCTCACCCAAAGTCACTATGCAAACCTGACGCAATGCGAGTCGCTGGAAGGTATGCCCAAAGTTATTGTAGTAGGGTATCCTTGATGCTGAATACACCAAGACTTTCGGATGCAGCTTGCCGCCACAGACTATGGCAACTTTTTGGCTAACGAACCTCTTCCAATTTCGACATCGACGATTGCCGAGAAGGCTACTCAGGTTCTCGTAGACCAATTCAACTATATCCGCAGTAATGCTGTCGAGCCACTGAGTAAATTTCTGGAATACATGACGTACGTCTCATGTTGGGTGGAGGAACAACTTATAATTCTAATTCCAATATATTAGCTACGCGTACATGATCGACAATGTTGTCCTGCTTATCACCGGAACGCTGCACGAACGAAACACGAACGAGCTGCTACAGAGGTGCCACCCTCTAGGCGTATTCGATACCATGCCCGCATTGTGTGTTGCTACCACTGTCGATGAACTATATCAAACCGTCCTGGTGGAGACTCCTCTCGGTATGATCAAACTGTTTCCCCTCTGGCATGTTGGCTCATCCTGACCCCATTCAGCGCCGTATTTCCGAGACTGCCTCTCAGCCTCGGACCTTGATGACTTGAACATTGAAATCATCCGCAACACGCTCTATAAAGCTTACCTTGAAGATTTCCACGCCTATACACAAACTATTGGGGGACCCACGGCCGAGGTCATGGATCGTATTCTCTCGTTTGAGGCTGACCGCCGAACAATCAACATCACAATCAATTCGTTTGGCACGGACCTCTCCAAAGAACAGCGTGCCAAGCTGTTCCCAAGTATTGGCCGACTGTATCCGGCTGGAAACAACCAACTGGCCAAGGCGGACGAGATCGAGGCTGTCAAAGCTGTGTGTGACGTTCTTCCCGAGTACCGTGCCTTCTTCGATCCTTCGGGTGCTAACGGACGGGCTGGCGGAGATGGGGATGAGGCTTCTAGCCTCGAGGATCGATTCTTCGCGACCGAGGTTCATCTGAACAAACTATCCTTCCTCCAACAGTTCCAGTACGGAGTGTTCTACAGCTATGTCAAGCTCAAAGAGCAGGAGATTAGAAGTCTCACATGGATAGCCGAATGCATTGCCCAGGACGCTCGTGATAGGATCCAAGACTTTATTCCTACTTTCTAGTCAATGTGCATTGATAGCTTATGATATACTGAGACAACACATTCTTCTTGACACGTGTATTACTATTTAGGCGACCGGGCAAAAGCGAATGAGGCCAAGCTATCAATTCTAGACAAGTCCAAAAAACATAGACTAGTCCATGGTATTTACCAAATGAACATTCCTAAGCGGACTATGATTGCACAGCTGTCTCCCGAGCAAAAGCGGCCCTCTCTGGGGCCTCGGTTGAACATTTGCTTTCCCTTCGCTTGGAGTCCAGCATCGCGAACCACTGTAACAAGTTGTGAGCCGATGCCCTACCAGTGTACATGAGCAAACTTACTTTCCCAAACACGCGTTCTGGATCGTATTTGAGTTTGGCCTCCACCAAGCGCGTATAGTTAGGCCCAAATTTGATTCGTGCCTTGCTCGCACCTGCTCGAGAGTCCTCGTCAAGATAGTTGACATACGCTTCTCCGACGTTTTGAGCGGCTGAAAAGGCGAGCGCGCGAGCCTTTTTGAAAGCCTCGTCGACTTGGACCGACGCCGTGCTCGCTCGAGGTGTGAACGAGGGATCGCTCCAGTGAATAGTCATTAGCACAGCGTAATTCTGTTAAAACACATATTCAGTTAGATCCGTTGCCGTTTTGTTTGGTGAATGTCCTGTTGGCTTACAGGCAGGCGGGATGCAAACGCTGTAGCCGTGGCTGGAATACTGGCGACCTTGTCCGGATGGTACAGCTCAATGAGTATCGTAGATTTGGAAGCGATCGGGTTTGTGCAAACAAAGTCCAACCAACTGTCGAATAGTGTCTTGATGAGTTGGGGTGGGAAACCGATAGGAGTTGCGGGAATAAAGTTTCCTCGGAGTAGCTTGTTTTGTCCGTGGGCTGATTGAACATCCTATTAATGCGATTAAATATTATCGTTTTGAGGAGGTTTGGTAAGGGCATACCTGCAACTGATTGAGCTTGATATACGCTACAGCGATTGTCAGAACAATCAATGGGGACTTGTTTGTGGGGGGACTCACGAATTGTTTCAGGCTTATGCATCATCGGACCCAAATCAACAAACCGCTGGAACCTCTGTCGACCCTCCAGGGAATCGCCGTTGTAGATCATCTGCAATACAACCACAGGCTATTTTGGGCCATTCTAAGCACCAACTCATCACTCGCAAACTCTGAGCAACGAACCGTGCCTGCTGGGCATAAGGCAAACACCAGGCTACCGCTTTCTGTGTCATCTCTGCCCCTCAACCAGGCATTTATCTCCTCTATCAAAGGATGGAGAGACCTTGGTCCAAACACAAAGACTAGGAGCATGTTAGTTCCAGATCATGTCAATAGTCCATGTGCACTCACAGTGATGAAACACAGTTGGCCGTTGAGGGTGGAGCCTAAAGACAAACTCGGTTACCACGCCGAAATTGCCACCTCCACCTCGGAGTGCCCAATACAAGTCATTGTTCTCAGCTTCTGAAGCGGTGAGAATAGCGCCCGACGCGGTCACCACTGTGGCTTGCACGAGGTTATCTATAACCAGTCCGTGTTGCCCAGTGAGCCAACCGCGACCACCGCCCAATGTGAGACTGGGGTTGGTGGGAATGTCAGCCGTGCCAGCTGCCCGAGTGCAACGTATCGCTTACCCGCCTGTTGGTGGCAAAGTTCTTAGGGTCAGGCTTCTAAAAGTTTTCTATTACTCACCCACGCCTGTATGGCTCACAACACCAGCAACCGGCGCAAGCTCTGAATGGGCTGTTAGTGAAAGCGAGGGTGACAATAACATTTCTCACCATGTTCAGCCGCTGCTTGATCAACATGCTTCCATAATGCGCCCCCGCCCACGTAGGCGAGTCTCTTTTGGGCGTCAACCCTGACGGTGTTCATTTGGGACTCTAGGTCCAGAACGAGTCCGCCGTCTGAACTAGAGGCTCCGGACGCACTATGTCCGCCTCCCTGCGGCCTTGTCAGATGAGGAGCATGTCCATTCAGTATACATACCTTGACTGCTATGTCGAGCTGGGGCTGGCCAGCGTACGTGCCTTTCCCTTGGGCAAACGCGAGCAGTTCGACGACGTCATCTATGGTGGCGGGATATGCCACCGCAGCAGCTGGCTTTTCGGCATTTTCTGCCCACCGCCTCACGTTGTACCCAGACTCATCTTTGAGATGCACCGAGCTGCCAAGTGATAGTCGGCTTCGGAGAGTAGCAAGAGCGTCGAGGTTGATAGCGAACATGGTCGAGAGGTCGGGGCGTATGGTGTTGCTGTCAAAACCTCTGCCGTCATTGTGCGGCTCTATTACAATCAACAACGTGGGAGCTGTCGCTGGTTTGCCCCATGCTCCTGGTTAGACCGAACAAGGTCGGAAACGGGATTGATTGATTGCCTGTCATCAATTGCAAATCATGGCAACGGCCAGATGTCACATCATTGGAAGACGCAGTCAGGCCAAGGCCATGAACCATGCTGTGGGTCGAGGATGCAGACTATTCATTTAGGCTTATATTCAGGAGCAGCATATGGTGCTCGCGTTCTTTGGAAGCTGGTTTAATTGCGTACATGGGGAAGTTGTGAAATTAGACCGATCGAAAGTAGCTTTGGCCTGAAATAACCGAGGGTTACGCGCATACAATTACAATAATAAGTTCCGTACCATGAACAAGATCGCAACAGAACGGCCAGACTTAAAGAAATGACAGGTCCCATAGATGTCGCAAGACAGTAGCCAGTTAAACCAAGAGAAATCAACCCAGCTGAACCCCTAATCAATGCTGCAAGTTGAAGAGCTAGATAGAGCTCGTTGAGTAGCAGCTAATCGTGTGTGACTCCACTGTTCTCAAGCGCCAGTGCCTTGAAGCCAGTATTTAGTGGCGAATGCGGCCGAAATCCGTGTTCGACCCACCTAATTTGACATTCCCAACTGCAACAAATCGCTCGACAACTCTTTTCACACGCCAGACCAGAAGCTCGAGTCCGCATTGTCATATTTCCCGTCGCGCACCGCGGGTTGGAGCAAAGTTTCCAAGTCATATGCAGAGCGGAAGCTGGACCAAACAAAGTCCAACTTTCAATTGCTTCCAAAAGATACTCCCTTGGGATTTGGCTCGGTGCTATTCCTGTAGAGAGCATCGTAAGGTGGATCATAACTTTGACCCAGTCCGGCGCATTGCTAAGAGCAGCTTCGTCTTTCATGTATGTCACGCCTGACATTGCCTCGGCAGTGTTCTCAGATTCGTTCCTAAAGTGCTGCCATCTGTTAGGCTCGTTCTCTACGTTCTGATGAGTAAGCTAAATTCTTCAATCAACTGAATTAATACCTTCTCTTGAGATTATTAATAGAACCCGACCGATTAGTCCAAGTATGTTCATTTCAACTAGCATGCGAGAGAATTTCTGCACGTCTGCTCTTGATCAAAGCCTCTCTTTCATATCACTTGAATAACACGTCAGTAGACTTCTTTTTTTTAAAAAAAAATCACGTGTATTATAGTCGTTGCAAGGCCAGGCCTTATGGTGCGACTTCTAGATGGCAACACAGACGGGAGAGAAAGACAGAAGGAACAGATGACGGGTACTCCTGACACTGAACAACAAAAACCTGACGCGATAGGAGTAGCTATTAATCACAAGGCGGGTCTGAGACGTAGGAGAAGCTAACACGATCAGTAGACTTCAATTCCACCAGAGTGATTGAAACATACAGAAAGTAATGAAGAATATCGCCAGCGTACTTTCGAGCGAATCCGCGCCGAGGAGCGGGCCATCACATTCTCGATCAATGTCCAGCCACAGCCGTTCGAGTCCCGCGCGTGCGGCATTGGTTATGCAGTCCGCCAGCCTCGGAGTCAAAAGACTATTAACATACTCGAATAATATGTAAGATATATCGAGCAGCATGACCGGCGTAAGCGAGTTGTCGCGATTCCATAATGGATGGAGCATGTCGATGTATCTATCTACCACAGTTCGGGTATCTTCTTCATCGGTAGTTGAGTCTAGCTCAAGGCGTTGGTCAAGTATTCGATGATGAGCATAGAGCGCAAGTTGTCGCAAAGTCTTTCACTCTTCCCTGGTCCCAACTATGTATGCGCGAAGTAGGATTTCTTGTAACTTGTCCCATTGTTTGATAGAGCTTTTATAGAGAGTTAGCCAAACTTATCTCTTTCAGTGAGTAATGTACTTACTCGAGTACTTTGGAAAGCATGGTCATCTCAGTTAGTACAAACAGCAGGGCAGGGAACCCGGGTACCATCCCACGTTCAATCAACGTGATAAGCTGGCGCCGATTTTTCCAAAGCGCCAAGATCAAGAACTGCACATCGTCGAAATTCAGCCCCCCCCCCACACAAGTTAATGCATGGTCCCAATTGGGGCTCTGGAGTCCCATTCCAACGGCAATATACGAAACGTCGTTCTTGAAGAGATACTCGCTCAACTGATCAAAGGCTTCTTCTGCGAGAACTCCTGTCGGGTCCACAACGTGCGTTTTCGGGTCAATCTGGTTCAAAAAGCCCTCTAGTGTTCCACTCCCTAGAAGTGTGCCGATGCAGATCGTGCGCATGATATGTCTCATGCACAAATAGCCGTAGTAGTAGTCAAATATCTGCTTGTATGTCAGTTGATTGAGGTCGTAGCGTGCACGACCTCTGACGTACACCAAAGCTATCGTTCAACTCTGTATATCGCATAACTATGTCCATCAGTACTGGCAGAGATCTATCTCCGTGCTGATACTGGAGCTTGTGCATGTTATCGCCAATGCTGAGCATCGTTTCAAGGACAGCGAGGGGGATTAAACCGTCGTGAGCAACGCTAGTTACTTCTCGAGATGCCAGATAGTCTTTGAGAGCTTGGTCAAATCTTCTTTCGAAGACCTCCAGGTACGTATCAAAATCTGGTCCCCATTTTGGATGTTCATATCCGGTTGTATTTATCCGTCGACGGGGAGTGAGAGCCATCCAACGAGATTTGGTTCAGTGTAGGTGGCGGGCTCCAGGTTTAGGCGTTCAATCGGTGGGCCCAGCGAGTGAAGACAAACAAGTGCAGCCCGAAGAGTCCAGACAAAAGACGGCTGTGGCCAGGCGGAGTTCAAAATTCAATTGGTCACACTGACCTAATGACGTAATATATTTTCCGTGGGCACTCGCCAACTGCAAGGCGCCAATGCTAGGGATTGAAACGGATAAGCTTCATCCGTATATGACCTGGATAAACAATCGCAGATGGTATCCGAGTATTATGACCATATACGTGGATGAAATTGAAATACGTAGCGCGGATGAGTTGGCCGCGCGACTACGCTCGGGCAAGTACGCCGCAACAGCGGGATTCGGAATGGGACGTTCCGTAGTGTTTGGACAACGTATACAAAGCGTGTATTACAGTGCCTCAGAAACAGATAAAATGTGCTTCATCCCGTTTGACTCACATCTCGGTTGACATCGGGCTTGCGTGCTCAAAACTCGGACATTGTCCAAACAAATAATGCGTACGGAGCATAAACACATGTGTCCAAGCAACCAGGGGGTCCTGCGAACTTGGTTTAATGAATTTGAGTCCCGCTGAACCTTTCTCTGCTTTGTTGGCATTGTGGCGTGGTCCGGCATCCGAGCTTCCGCTCAAACGCTCAAGCGTCGCAAGGGCATAAGCGTCATGATAGATGCTGAAGCTGAGAAGTATGGCAATGGGAAGGTGCTTGCTAAGTGCTTCGAGGTATTTAGAATACAACCAACTGTTCATGGGCCCTAATGCAACTTTCAGAATGTGTAATTCGCTTCGCCTGCAAGTACAACCATCCGGACCACAACTCGCAGTGTCGCGACCGCTTGAACAACGGAGGTGATACTGGTCACTTATCATTTCAACTGCTATATATGCGATCGCGAGTGGGGCATTTTAATACGCTCCAGGACCTTAGCGTACCCACCCCTCTTTTACTCTGTTGCTAGACGTTGTTGAATTCTTGCGCTTCGTTGCGTCCGAGGCTACCCCCTTTGAGTTCATGATAGACTGGCGCCATATGTAGGAAGTCAAAATCATTTGTCCTGGAGCGCTACTTCCTACCAGTGTACAACTCATATATGAGAAATGCAGCAGAGAACGTACTCAGCTAATCCCCGAATCTCTAGCTAGCACGTGATAAAGCCCCACTGTCTAACGATGCTTCTGAGCGCCGACTAGATGCCGCTAGCGCCGGTAGTCGGTGCTACTTCGGGTCTAGTGAGTGCTCAAAAGCATCGTTAGACAATTCGAGCTAGTGTATGCTAGCTAGATATTCGGGGATTGGCTGAGTAGCTTACTACCTACAGACACGTGTTAATGCTCTCTAGCTTTACCTACCTAAGTGATATGCAGGCTTGAGGACATCACTACTCCCTAACTTCAACACCGTTACTCAAATACCAGATAAATGCGCGCAGATTATGTGGTATGATACGCGCATGCAAGCACCACCAGATTGGGCGGACACTCAGATAGAGTGGCTGTGTTGTCCGCGCCGAATCCGGGTGCGCTTAGTATCTGCGGATTCATCCACGCGGCTATCCGGGTAAGCCGTTTCAATCCCTAGCGAATGCTACATCTCGTAGCTGCAGTGGCCTCAGCCGTGGCTCTTTGCATTCATTAGCTTTATTGACGATAATGGAGTCAAAATGTGACAGATCGACAGTTTATTCACATGTGGCAATGGAACAGTGAGCACCAAAATACTACATTTTATCTCTGAGGTAGCCAAGCAAAAGGAATACAACACATACACAACCCAGTGCCACCGATGTGGCCACGGCCGAAGGTACTGTGCCGAACCTTCCATAAGTTTTAACAAGACATGAACCACTAATGAATTATGTATCTTAAGTTCCTAGATTCATCTCGATTAAATAAAGCAGTCACCTCTCCAAAAAGCCCGCTCGGGTCAAACTTGTTTTTGACCTCAACGAGCCGCTGATAGTTGTCCCCGAATCGTGCTTCGATTTCGGCGGACGTAAAAATGTTCTCGTCCAAGTGACTGCACAAGCGCGTATTGATAACGTCTGAAGTGAAGTGTTTTTCATGAGCCTGATTGAACACATCAGAGAGACGCTCAAGGGCGTCCTGGGCCTCCCAAGTGAAGCCTGGGTCCGTCCATTGCATCATAAGTTTAAGGTCGTAAACCTAAATTAAAACCATCTCAGAAAATCAAGGTATACTCCATAGGTTAAAGCGGGAATGTACACGCTGGCGGCTCGGATAAGCTGTTGCATCGGATGCGACGGAGCACCGCTTATCGGGGTGATGCAATTGAATCAACGCAACTACGTTTTCGATGGCCGGATGCTGTTGCATGAACTTAAGCCAACTTGAAAAGGTGGTTGTAATGAATTCGGTCGGGATGCCGCTCGAAACCGCTGGAATAGCACTTGCGTGGATTAATCCAAACTTCCCGGGTTTCGTATGTGCGTTCTTGTGCCGAGATGTTTTTGAGTGAATTACGTGGCTAACTAAAACTACCAATACGTACTTGCAGCGTGTTGAGTTTGGTAAAAGCTGACAAAAATAATGGGTTCCACCGGCCCTAACACGACTGATTACTCACGTATAGAACCAGATATGTCCCTTACGGGGCATAACTTTTTGAACCGCTCAAACTTTTTTTCGCCTTCTTCTGGGTCTCCATTGTATACCAGATGGAGGACCATCACAGGCTTCAAATAAAATAACCTTATCAGCGCCACGGAGGATTATAAGCGAATGTATGCGCGCCTGTAATGTCACTCCTTTCGTATAGATCACCAGCGCGTTTTCTGAACATGTTCTCTCGGACAACCATGCATTAAGTTCGGCGGTGACTGGGCCGACCATTGGCGGAGGGAAAACTAGGGCTATAAAGGACCTAAGCGATGCGCGTGAAATCTTCATTGGTCGTACTTACCACTTGAATAAACCTGAGGGCGTTGTTCATGAAGCTGGTAGACAAATTGAGTAACAATTCCAAAATTACCCCCACCCCCTCGCAATGCCCAGAACAAATCAGAATTTTCCGATTGAGATGCTATGAGAATATCTCCCCATGAGGTTACCACGGTCATTTGAACCACATTGTCAATGACCATCCCATGCTGGCCGGTCAGCCAGCCTAGGCCAGCGTCGAGAGTGAGCCTAAGGTAACATTCAGGTAAGTTTACATGATTTGGGCAATACGAACCCGCCTGTGTAATCCCTCCATTAGTCGTGATTTGGAGTTTGCGGGATGAGCATAGTAACTCACCGACACCAATATGGTCCAGCATTCCAGAAACGGTGGCCAGTCCTAGCGTAATAACATCAGAGATAGGATCTTATCAGGCATCTGAGACTAACCAAAATCAATTGCTGCTGCATCAACTTGACCCCATGTACAACCGCCACCAGCGTAGATCAGCTTCGCTGTCGGATCTACTCGGATATCATGCATCTTGACGCTCAGGTCTATCACGATGCCGCCTTCACTGCTTGAGGTACCAGATGGACTATATCCCCCACTCTAATTGTGTTATGATTAGGAGTTTCGTTTGCTAACCAATACGTCTCTACATTTACCTTCACGACGAATCCAATTTTTTCTTGAGCTGAATATGGACCTTTACTTTGGGCGAAAGTGAGGATCTGAACGACATCCTCAGATGTAACGGGACAAGCGACGAGAGCCGCTGGCTTCTCTGCATTGACAGCCCATCGCTTTGTCGAGTACCCAACTTCTTCGGGTAGATAGACTGCTGCAGAGGGAGAAAGAGCAGCTCGGAGAGCGGCCAACGCGGTTGGGCTGATGGAGGGCATTTACAAAACGCGTTCCACCATCATCACTGGGTGGTCACTTTATACCACAGCACTCAATCGAGGATGTAGTCACACTACTACAACGTCATGAATTCCACAAACTTCCGACCGTGGAGGAATGAAGTAGCGAGTCTAGAACAACTTCTGCTCCTTTGAAGCAGCTCCAAGCCCAAGCAGCACTTAACGGGGCGACCTGTTTGAAGTGCTTGTACCAAATTGAAGTCTAGACCAAAGTGCTTCGTGAGCATTGGAAATACCAGTAACGCCGAAAGGTTAAAACGTTATTGGTTAGACATACTTAGGGCATTATCTTACTACACTATATACGATTAGTGTTGGAACGATTACTAGGGTAGTGCCATAGCTCATTCGAGAGTTAGTTAGGTGCATGATGAAGCAATGATAATTGAGAAGCGCCAGTCCTTTAATTCTGGTTATTATTGATTGATAATTTGGTCCCAATTCCAGTCCAATAAGGACCACCTCGTAGTCATCTCGTTTCTGTAGGGCTCCCCCGTTGATTTGGAATGAGACACATAATCATGCACCCCATGATTTCGGGCGCTTATATGCGTGTATGCACGACAAAGTCGGACTCGACTTTAGAATTTAAAAGCCCAGTATGGATTCGCTGTAAGACTGATGCGATATGCGACAAGGATATGCGCCAATCTTGGATCGCACCCTCACAGTTTTCCTATCGCCAGTCCCAGTTCGGCCGGGATCCGGGTCACAGACCTATGTTCAGCACACTAAACAGGAGCTCTTAGTGCAGTGGCCAGGCGGGGCGCAGCTCCCCCTAGTTCCGGTTTTACGTGACCCTTAAATCCTGGCGCGTCAACCAGAGAGCGCACGAAGCGAGACAATTTAAACCAAGACAAAAGCGAGGCGAGTGATCAGGCGAGTACGGCATTGGATTATGAGCACTAGGGAAGCATCCGCACATGGGCTTAGAAGACCGGCTGATCAGCACGCCCAGACGGACGCAAAACGGGCGCGCGTCTCCAGCTAAACAGAATAAAATGGAATCTGGCCAGTAATAAGCTTGGGGATCGAAGGTATCTCCATTGATACTTATAATACTATCCAAAAGCCTAGGGGCGTTGGGTTTGTGTAACGAGCAGAGTGAAGAAGGGCACACGAGGGCGACTTAGCGAGTCCAACACATACATAATTGATTATGAACATTGCACTTTAAATACCAGGAAGTCGACGATCCACAGCTGCACAAGAGTTCCATACGTTTGTACATATGCAACGTCCAGAGTTCAACGCGTGGCAGAAGCTTCGAGTAATTGCCTCTTGATATGAGCGAGGCACGACGCCAGCTCCCTAGACCACTCTACCAGGATCTGTATAGGCGCCGCCCAGTCAAGAGTGGGGGCAGCTATTTAGGACAATTATTCCAACTCAATAGCAAGGAGATTGGTTTAGGATAGTGGTTCAAGTCGATACAGTGGAAAACACTCAGTGAAATATGCCATGCCTATCTATGCGCATAGGTAAATCGCTCCTCGTTAAACCGGCTAATCACATCTCAGTGCATGCGAATCAAAAGTGCGCAGTCGCCAATGCCTATAAATAACCACATAACGTGAACTGTCTGAGTAGAGGAATGTTTGTACGTACATTTGTTGGCACCTTGGACTACAATAGACCGCCCCAAAACACTTTCCACAAACGTAATTTGTATCTGGCGCCTTCAGTGAGATCTTCATTATTGCGCATCGGGGATTTGCGCACGGCTCCCATGGAACTTCCTGATGAGGGGGCCCAAACATCTCCCAGCTCTTCCCTGCCTCGAGAAGATGTCGCTTTAGCACTCTGCTCGGTGCAGTCCCCACAGTCAGCATGTCTAATTGATTTCGTACTTTGACCCAGTTGGCAACATTTGGATATGCAAGCTCGTCTGGAACCTGACCCGTGCCGGTCATTGCATCACACAAGTACACTAGATCATCTCGGAAGTTTTGCCATTCATCAGGATTACTACCTGTCACTCAGATCAGCAAGAGGCTGTAACGGTAGTACTCACTCACCTTCTCTAGAAACCATGAGAAGAACACGACCAGCTAGGCCAAGGATATCGACTTCTAATAGCATATTTGAAAAGGCTTGATCATCCCCCACGTTGGTCAAAAGCCTATTTCTCATATCACTTCATAATTTTTTAGCTGCAAAAGCATCTAGATTCCAGACTCACTTACGGAAGGAAATGAAAAATGTCAGCAGCATACTTCCGAGTGAAACCTCGCCGAGGTGCCGGCATGAATCCATCATTTTCCCGGTCAATCTCGAGCCATATCCTCTCAAGAGCTGATTTTGCGACGTCGGGTATACAGTCCGCTAACTCCGAAGTCAAAAGGCTATCAACAAACCGGAAAAGGATGTTGGCAATATCAAGGAGCATGATGGGAGCAAGAGATTTATCATAGTTCCAGAAGGGATTGAACATGTCCACATATGCACGGACTACGGTGCGTGCGTCTTCTTCATCTGTAGTTGAATCCAGTACTATGTTCTGCTCCAAAATTCGATGATGAGCATATAGCGCAAGCTGGCGCATTGTCTTTCGCTCCTCTCTAGTTCCTACTAGGAATGCGCGCAGAATGATTTCTTGTAGCTGCCCCCATGGTTTGGTTGACCTGCGAGAAGGCCTTCATCAGCGAAGGAGTGCCACCAAACCAAAACAACATACTGAGGTATCTTGGAGAGCAACGTCATTTCGGACAAGGTGAACAAAAAGGCAGGAAACCCAGGCAACATTCCGTGTTCAATTAGTGTGATTAGCTGAGATCGGTTCTTCCACAGAATGGAGATCAAGAATCGGGCGTCATCAAAATCGAGTCCGCCAACACAAGTGAATGCGCGATCCCAGTTTGGGCTTTGAAGTCCAATGCCCACAGCAATTGCTGAAATATCGTTTTCAAAGAGATAGTCAGATAGGATGCCGAATGCTTCCTCAGCGAGCGCCTCAGTGACCTCCACCGTTTCCTCATCGGAGCTAAGGCTATTCAAAAAGTCTTCAAATGTTTCACTTTCGATCAAAGTCCCAATACAGACTGTGCGCATAATATGTCTCATGCATAAGTAGCCATAGTAATAATCAAATATCTGCTTGGATTAAGCGTAAGCCATACAGAACTCCTAATGGACACGCATTAGGACGCACTCCGCTGTTGTTTAGTTCAGTATACCGTCGAACTGTATCCATAAGTACGGGAAGAGACTTGTTGCCGTGCTGGTATTGCACTTTATGCATATTATCTCCGACAGTGAGCATGGTCTCAAGGACAGCCAGAGGAATTAGCCCATCATAGGCAATGCTGGTGGTTTCCCGCGAGGCTAGATAGTTGTCAAACGCCTTGTCGAGACTTTTATCGAAAGTTTCAAAGTAAGTATCAAAGTCCGGCCCCCATTTTGTAGGTTCCCTGTCTATTACGCTTTCGGGAATACGGCGGGCAAGGGCCATCGCGTGATGTAGTTAAGTGCAAGCCTAAATTCAGACCGTGTGTTCTGGGTAATGATAGTTGTCCTAGAACTGGTTGAGCATACAGAATCGGGTTAAATCAACCAGCCTATGTCGCACGTAGTCGAGTCAACCTGGGTGAGAAAAGGGAGGACACAGCAATCACGTGGGTCATGGATGGCCATGTATATGAATTACTTGTTGGGGTCATGCTATACTTGTAGGTTTTTGATGTTACGGGAATTCCTCCCATTGCAACTCGCATTTTCAAAATTAAAAATACATCGACCTTTCCACAATAAACTAGTATAGTCTAGGAAGCTTGTGAAAATCCGACCTCTCTTTTAGTGTGGAAACCGGAACGTCGAACTGAAAGAAGAACCGTCTGGGCTCAACCCCCCTTTTCAATACCTCTGAACTGGATCGTTTCAGGGGAACGCAAACACGGCCATGTGATTCAGGTGTTTCCATCGTCCAGTGCCTACATTTACGCGTTAACCAGGTTGGTCCTGAAAAGTGAATTCGAAGCAAGCAACCCACTGGAATTGACATCTCGTGCTACAGTACTTTGTAACGCAGCATCTTGAGCATACGAACCTAGAGTCTTGTGACTTGTTTTCGATAAATACTACTGAGCACCGAGGGTATGCACAGAGTTCTGTATCCTGTCGGATCGGCCCAAGCGGTTGCCACATCTCAATGGCCTTTTCGATATAAAGCATCGACACTTCTACGGGGGCATTGCCGTTATATATATCGAGCAAATGGTGCCAAACCTTGTTCCATTCGCTAGCCGTAGCGCCACTGATGTTATTTGGAATGCCAGCAGAGAACACTGCCGCAATAAGCTCGTACAAGTCCTCTAGCCCTTGAACCATGGTGTCCCAAAAGTCTGGCTCCCTATCTGCAAAGGTGTGAGCGCTCTTGTCTTAAATCGTGTATGCAAGGATCACCATCCATCGTCATCATAAGCAACACTCGACCAGCGAGGCTGATTATATTACTTTCTCCCACTATAGCTTCTCCAAATGCCATTCGACCTGTTTTAGTTCGTAAACCTTCACGAATAAGCCTTGTGGGGCGGTGTTAGGTAAGAAATACGATAACAGGTTCCAAACTTACCTGAGACGGAAGAACATAAAGTGGGTAAACTGTCTCGTGAACCCACGGCGATTGGCAGCCATAAACCCATGCCGTTCACGGTCGCATTCGAGCCATATCCTCTCTAGGCCAGCACAAACGGCCATAGGTATTGCATCCTCCACTCTAGGGGTGCATAAACTATGAACGAACTGAAACAAAACGTAGGCCATATCCAGAAGCATAATCTGAGCTAAATTTGGGTCGTCGGGCGAGAACATCATGTCGGAATAGGTTTGAATCACTTCGCGTGCATCTTCTTGATACCTGGGGTACTGTACGTCTCGGCCGGCATGTAATAAAGTTTGATCGATAAACCGAGTCAATTGTCGAAGTATGGACCGCTCGGAGCCTGACGCTACCATGTAGTGCCTGACCATGAGCTCTTGCATTTCTGACCAGCATTCAAACATTCTAATGTTTCATACGTTAGTTCTGTTCGGAACAACCAACGATAAGAGCTTACCGCTGGTTCGGGTTATGTGTCAGCATCTCGCAAAGGACAAAGAGAAGTACACCAAGGCCCGGGAGCAAGCCTCGATCGCCAACAGTAATGATAGAACGACGGTCTTTCCAGAGAGTGGTGACTAGGAACTCGGCATCCTTGAAACTAAGGCCTCCAAGCATGGGAAACGCGTTGAGCTTCTCGTTTGATAGCATCCCGAGCGTTCTAACTATTTCCATCCCGTCCCGAGTTATCAAAGCATCGTGCATCACGTCGAGCGCTCGGTCTGCTAGCTCGGTCGTGACCCGTATGGGACTGTCGCGTGGGTCCAGGCTATCTAGGAAATCCTCCAGCACCGAGTTTTGCATCAAAGTGCCGATGCAGACCATCCGCATCAGGTGGCGAATGCATAGAAACCCATAATAATAACTGAAAATCTGAAAGGGCATGTTAGTTCGCGAACGACGTGTCCGCACATCACTTACCCCATGTTCGTGAAGCTCTGTATACCTCCTAATCGCGGTCATGATAACCGGAATTGAGTTTTCTCCATGTTGAAATCCGCCCTTGTGCATGTTTTCGCTGATGGTCAAAGCGGTTTCGAGCAAAGGCAGCGGGGCGAGACCTTCGTGTGCAATGCTAGTTATCTCTTTTTCCCCAGTATAGTCCTCATAAGCCCGGTGTATCCGAGCTTCGTAAGTATTGACATAGTGGGAGATATTCGGCCCCCATCTGGCGTGATCCTTTTTCATAGCGGAATAATTAGAATAAATTGTATATCAGGAGCAAGATATGAGTGGCACAGAGTACCCCAGCTGAAGAGGGATAGGAGGTTGGAAGCTGAAGGGTCTATATTATCGTGAACTAAATTATCTCGTTAGGTGGATGATGAAGTCGAGACGAAACAGAAGCCCAACCTATGACGATAGTGTGGTTTGGTTTTGCTTGCCAGCCTTTGTCAGCGCTAAAGCTAGTGGGTTGTTTGAACGCCTTGTCTCCTACCTGCAAATAGTTATTCTGTCAAGGGGAGGCAAGTGATATAGAAAAAGAAAGAGGGTGTATATATGTCGGATGGATGATCGAGGTTGCTATTGCTTGGTTGAATCGGATGTAATGCGGCGCCAATGAGGGATTCGAACGACAGTCAGAGTGCTCTCTCATTCGGGGATTTGAATTCCCCAAATGATAATAGCGACATGACTGTTGGGTAAAGCTATACCTAACAACCTCTGACTGGATGGTCCTTCTAAGCAGTAATGTCGTAATCGAATATCGTGACAACCGAGCCTAGCGTTTGGGATCGGTTGAGTTTGACAATTAGGATTATGTGGACTTTTCCAGTTTGTTCTACTTGATTATTGTATAAACCATTTGTTGCACATCGCTACAATAGTCGGGTTATCGATAAACAAGAGTCATGATTCTAACCTATTAAGTTCTTCTCTACGTACAAACGGACAGTATACAGTCTTCATAGCACTATAAAGCCTAGAGAGCAAACATAACCACTTCCTTAGTCCTCGTCAATATCCGAATCGTCCGACGGCCCTGCGTTCTTTTCCGCTCGCCTCTGAGCTGCAATAGCCTTTTTCTGAATCCCTCGATCGAGTTTGAGAACGGCCATGGATATTTTGGCATTGCATCCTATTCGAGAAACTCAGCCGTCTTTCACTCAGCAGCAGAACATCGTTTGCTTACCGGTGCCAGGGCAAGTATCGTTGTTTTTGAGATACTCCCGAATGCCCTCGGCCGAAAAAGTATGCCCGCACGTTGTGCTATGCAGGAGCTTTGATGAGAAAAGGGGGCAATCGGACAGACGGATCAAACCTACGATGTGAGTGGGTTGACATAGATCTGGAGGGTTAGGGGGCACTTGTAGTCTTGTGTCACGCCTCCAACTTCGAGGTCGTCGTCTGAGTCTTCTGGGTCTCCGGCCTCTGTTGGAAAGCGTGTCAGTATGTGCAAGAAGGGAATGTAGGAGAAATCGACCTCGGGGTAGGAACTGCGTCGTAGGTGGGATTGCCTCCGAGTGGCCAGTTTCCTGAAGCCCAAGACAAAAATCAAATCTAGTCGAACATGAGGTACCAAGTTACAAACCCAAATTCCACCAACAAACGCCTTGAATGTCTTCGACTTGGCGTACTTTTGTCGAGCAGTTTGAGACTTGTAATCCACAATCTTTTTCTCGAGGCTCGTGTTGAACACAGAGGCAGGGTCAATCTGACCAGAAGGGTTAGATTGGGAGGGACCCGAGGAAAATGACGCACGATTTTCCGACCGGCTCCAACAGGTTTCCGAACATCATTGTCCAGCGCGTCGAGATGCAGGGCCGAGATGTGCTGCATATCCAGCAGCTCCATCAGAGATTCCTTGACCTTTAATATTTCCTACGGCCACCATCTTAGTAAATGAGCGACATCGAGTGCCACAGGACGCACCTCGTTCTCAAAAGGATCCTCGCCTCCGGGCAACGCATCTGCCAACATAACAGCCGTGTCAACCATGGCTTCGAGTGACTGGTTGTACAGCTGATCATATGCTCTGGCTTCGGACCCTAGAATCCGAATCTTGTCCTCTTGCACGCTCTCGATGGGTTGGTCCGGATAGTTCGCAATCGACGCAAGCACGCGTTCGAGTCTTGCCTCTTCATCTTCTTGCTGGGTCCGCTGCGGTTCAGTTTCAGCATCTTCTTGCGGCTCTTGGCGTCGTGCGCCTCTTTCTGCCTTGATGCGTCTGGGGGGCATGGTGGTGGCGGGAAGCAAAGAGCGGTGGCGTCGAGGAGATGATCACCGAGATTTGTCATCCGGGCGCTTGGCGGTGCCTCAATCCATCCACCATGGCTTCTCTGGTCGCTCGCCTGGGAGCATTGTCCCTCCGCCAGTCACCCATAATCACTCGAAATGTCCCCCAAATCTCGATCGCCTCTCGACTTGGCCCTCTAAACTATCCTCGCTCGTTTCATACAACTTCGCCCACACTGGCTACCCTCAACCAAGTCATGCGTGGTGCTCGCAAAACGACCAAACCTCGCACAAAATCCCCAGCTCTGAACAACTGCCCGCAACGCAAGGGCGTGTGTGCCGCGGTCGGAGTCATGAAACCGAAAAAGCCAAACTCGGCCAAACGCAAGTTTGCGCGGGTCAAGCTCACAAACGGCAAGACGACGCTGGCGTATATCCAGGGAGAGGGACACAATCTCCAAGAGCATAGTGTGGTGCTGCTTAGGGGCGGCCGAACCCAGGATTTGCCGGGTGTCAGGTGGGTAGAAACCACGGTTCAAAGCGATCGATTAACAGTACGAATAGGTACAAAATTGTGCGAGGCGCGTTGGACTTTGGTGGTGTGCCCAACAGGCGGGTGTCCAGGAGTAAATATGGAAGTGAGTGTCTTGATCATATCTTTGGGCCCGTCTCATCCGTGATATTAGCCAAGAAACCAAAATCATAGGCGAGACCATTGTCCACCATTGTCCTTGCACTAGCACTTTAATGCATCATGAAAATCATCTTACGTGTTTATCTCGCTAAATCGAAAGAAAGCCACGACGCTGATGGGGTCGATCCACACAAGGATCAAGCACGAGATTGCATTGTGTACTATCCAGGAATAAGAGAACAATACAGCGCGGAAAATCACTTCTCCAACATCCTTGTCCAATCAAACTTTTCAAACTTTTCCCTGAACATCTCCACCCGCCTCTCGTTCATCCTAAAGTCCTCTCTTCTGGGCCGCCTCCACCTTCTCGGCTCAACATCCAATATATTTCCAATAATCTCCGCCGCGAAATACCTGATCCTTCGTCAAAACTTTGCTTATCCATTCTCAAGTGAAGCGACTCACCGGGGAAACTGACCGCCTCCCTTGTCACCCTCGTCCACGTTCCCATCCGGGTCGTCTTCCGCATCCCGTCCTTCGATGACATGTCCATATCCTTGTTCGCCCTTGTAGTCCCACTGAACCGCAAAGTACGGCAGATTCGGAACGAGCGACCGTCGGAACCCGCCTGGGCGTTTTGAAAAATCGATCAGTTTTTTGTGCTGAGACCACTCGGACTCGGAGGCCAAGATCGATTCCTACAACGGCAGACGCAAATTAGACATGAAGCATAGCGAAACTTGCGAGCAGACACATGAGGTGTTGGATGGGCGAGCGGGCTGATACGTACCCGGAAATAAGCAGGAAGCTCTGTAAACTGTTCCCTCGGAACAGGCACACACTCGATATAGGTGTGTCGCTGCTGTCTCAAAGAGATCACAGTCTCGTAGAATACAACCCCTCGGTCTTCCTCCGCAAACATGCGCATCAAGCATTTCATAAAGTTCTGGCACATCCATCAGCATATGTTGACTCAAATAAATAACCGCATCAATTCACCTTGATCTCTTCCCAAACATCATCGTCCGCCTCTAGCGAACTCAGCATGTGTTGTAAAGGCACGATATGGCAGTGCCCAGGAACCAACTCCTCGTGAGGAGTGCACGCGAGGTAGACTCGAGTGCCCATAGCAATCACGGCCGCACGAGGTGGGGCCATTTCGTCTGTAGCATTGCCAGGGCAGTGAATGCAAGAAGCCAGAACTTTTTGCGTCCTGGCATAATCTACCATATCGTCAATCTTTGGTTGGTTAGTCCACAAAAGAGAGAAGAAATACCGTTGATAGCAAACTGTCTCTTCATTGCATCGCTCTTCATCTTTCGTCTTGCAAGCCTCTCGGCGTTTTCGTCCACATATTCCAAATCGTCTTCGTACTTTCCATCACGAGCAATCGCACTCGCAAGAGCTGCATCGAGGTTCTTTTGATCTGATGCCCCACCACCGAGTTTTTCTTGCCGTAACAAGTCGGCGAGCGATTGGGTGTCGTCGTCTGCATTTATACGCAAGAGCTCGCCGGTTTTGCGATCGCGTGTTTCGAACTGTGGCGCTCGGTGAGCAAAGATCGAGCAAAACGGAGATAAAGACGTACGTTGTCCTGCTTTTTCTTCCTGTTTCCTGGCAATACGGACACATCCCCCTCGCCAGGCCGGCCAGTCCCAACGTCGTACAACCTCCCGTGTCCGTCCATGGTAGGTAACACTTCGACCCTGGTCTCGTCTTCGTCTTCATCCTCACTCCCGCCTCCAGCACTCGCCCTCAACGCAGCATCGTATTCCGCCTGCAATGCATCTGCGTCCGCCCCACCCATAAGTTTCGCGCGAAGAACCTTGGCTTGCAGTTTATTCAACTCGCTTGGAGAAAGCCCCTTTTTCTTTTCCTTGGTCTTTGGCAAATTGGTCGGAGCGAACACGCTCGGGATCGGTGTGCTCGGTTTGGGCGAACCAAGACCAGGCCGGGGACTTCCGGCATCTCGGCCACCGAGCGAAGGCTTCGGAGCACCCTTGAGCTCGTCTACACGTCCTTTGAACGCGGCAGATGCAGCGTTTGCGCCCGTCCCAGGCCCTCCACCAGGCGTTTGGGGTGCACTGTCCGGTCCGCCTGGTCGACGGAACGAACCGCGTGAAGAGGAGCGGGAGAGCTCGGCTGGAGGGGTGTTGAACATGTATCGTTCGCCTCTGCCCCCGGGAGCAGACTGTTGGGGTGTACGGGAGGAGCTCGAGCCGGAGCGCTCATCCAACCATTTCCGTTCAGCGAGCGCGGCCTCCCAGTGGTCTTGGCTGTCCCAACGGTCGCGGATAACCTGATTTAGATGAACCCCTAAGATTTAGTTAAACATGCAAGGTTGGGGGCGCTCACCTCTTCGAGTGGCTTGCCCTCTTCTTCTGCTTCTTGATAAGTTCGCTTCAATTTGAGCATCCGCCACTGAGAACCTGGTGCACCTGGTGCTGGAGGGCCTTTAGATTGGGTTTCTGGTTCAGGTTCGCCGCGATTAATCTCGCGAGCTGATATTTTGGGCTGAGACCATACAAGTGTCGTAAGTAAAAAGTCAACACGCAGGCGTGCGAGCAAAGCATACCTTTTCGTTCGGATCCTTGGGCGGAGGTTTCTTCCTCAGCTCTGTTCCTAGCGAGCTGAAGAAGTCTACGCCGCCGCCGAGTGTCCGAGAGTCTGTCACTTCGTCTCCAAATCCGTCGGTCATTTCGTCCGCCGTTTGCACGATTGCGCGAGGTGGAGGACGAGAGGGAGTGCCGGCCGGTACGGTAGGCTCACTCGGGTCGAGAAGCATCCATTCATCGCGTTGAAGCTTGGTCTCGCCTGATGATAGGGGAGGAGGTGAGATAGCGTTTGGTGGAACAGTGGCAACATTCGATGTGAGTTTGAGAGACTCGGCCGTGGGGATACCAGAAACAACAGCCTGATAAATTTTTAATAACCCAATGATAGATCATGAAGGTGCAAGGACTTACTCCGTCGCCCTCTCCATCCACGTTCTTCTCTACCCACACATCTTCTCCACTGTCGTCATCAACAACATTGATTCCAGACTTGGACTTTTCCTTTTTGCGTTTGTCCTTTTTGTGCTCTCTGTCTTTTTCCTTCCTCTCTTTCTTCTCCTTTTTTCGTTTCTTGTGCCTGTGCTCGTCGTCCGAGTCAGCGTGGTGCCGGGACTTGTGTTTGTGTGTGGTGGTGTCCATGAGGTGGCGACTGATGACGTCAGCTGAGGAGCATTGCAAGCGCCGAGCTCTGTTGGTCTGGCTCATCAAATCGTTCGAGATCTTCGGGAAAATGCGATTGTGGTCACGAGCCTCATATTTCTCGTACGGGCTATTTAGATTTCGTGATAATCGCATGACTGGTGCTCACGAGCGCTTGTGACTGACCCTGAGGACCTCCGAGAACCGCTCCTCGGGCTCCTGATTAGGCCTTAGAGCTCGCTATTAGGGGGTGTGCGCATGTTGTGCTCGTTACCTCATGAGCGCCCGTGAAGCCACGTGAGCCCCGGCGGATTTGGCAGTGATGCTCAGTTCCGCCATCAGCCGAATGCACACACGCGTTGGGACGGCACGTGCGCAGCGTTGACCGTTGCTGCAGCGGGTGATTAGTACAACACCTCGCAATCCTCGGAGCTGCTCAGCCGACTGTACTCTTGACCCAACGTGTTGAATTTCACCGCGCAGCATTAAACCAATCTATATAAACAGGCTTGATTCTGACTAGAATACCCATCTCCAATCAGTAGCTTCAACATGACTCTCATCGACCATTCTGCTCTCACCAGGCTTCGTGCTAATCTCTCAGCTGGCGCAAGTGTCAACCTGCCCGGCGAGCCCAATTATTCGATAAAACGTTGGGCTCTCAATGCCGAAAAGCCAGCTGCAGTTGTGGCCTGTCCAGCTACGCCTGAAGATGTTGCCCATATCCTGGCATTTGCACAAGGCAAAACGCCATACGAAGGCCAATCGAAGCTGCACCTGGCTGTCAAGGTATGCGGGCTCTCCCGCCTATATGCGAAACAACTCATTTCTTACACCTTGCTTAGGGAGGCGGACACACTCCATCAGGCGCATCCAGCTCGGATGGCGGACTCGTCATTGATTTGCAGCCCAACATGAACAAAATTAAAGTTGATCCTGAAGCGAAGCTTGCATACGTCTCTGGGGGATGCCTCTGGGGAGATGTGGACAGCGCCACTGTCACGCATGGTACATCATTAGATTTCGCTTGATTCCAGAAGGATAACTGACATTGATTGAAGGCTTGGCATCGGTGTCTGGCGTCGTTAGTCACACCGGCGTCGGTAAATCTGTCTCATTGGGTTTACAAGAATAGACAGTAATCGCTATCCTCACAGGTGGACTCACACTGGGTGGCGGATTTGGATGGCTTTGCAGTCAATATGGACTCGTAATCGACAACGTCGTCGGATATACCATTGTCACTGGCTCAGGCGATATACTCAAAGTCTCCTCGTCTGAAAACGCAGACCTCTATTGGGCCTTGCGAGGTGGCGGGGGAAACTTTGGAGTAGTTACAGAGTTCGTGCTGCGGCTACACGATCAACGACCAGACTTGTATTCCAGCAGTAAGTTATCTCATTTATTCATTATTCGTAATTTTGAATCACAAACCTGCAATTTAGCTATGATATTCCCGCCTTCAGTTATGGAAAAGCTCATCCCAGAGGTCAATGCTTGGCTTAAGGATCGAACGCCCGAAGAAAATATCCACATCATAATGGCTAACGGACCGACCGGACAGGTAAGTCACACAGAATCCCGATTACCATGCATATATAAAGGTTTTGGTTGTAGCCTGGCATAATGCTCCAAGGAGTTTACAACGGAGACTCAGAAGAAGGCGCGAAAAAGTTTGAACGGTTTGTGAAACTTGAACCCGTGATGAACGTGTCGCATAAAATTCGTAAGTTCAGCCGGCTCAATGTCATCATTCATGCTGATAGCATGTAATATAGCATATATACAGCTGAACCGCATGCAGGTAAATCTTCTTCCTTTCAAGGTTCTTTTCTCGTTCCTGAACCCTTTTTTATTGCACTTCATAGGATCAGTTCTCCGAACATGGAACGAATCGTCTTTTGCAAGGAAATTTCCTCCCCATTACCTCAGACGGAATTCCGCTCGCGCTTTTTGCTAGCATATTCGAAATTTGGCACAAGTTTGTGGCGGAAAACCCCACGGCCGCTCGGTCGGTTTTTGCTCTTGAGCTGTACGACGCCAAGGTATGGAGCGCTGTTCCGGTCGACGCAACTGCCTATGTGCATCGCAGCCCTGTGAGATGATCAATGCATTACTACTTATGAAGCACCCAAAACTGACTACTAAGGACTGAAATAGACTTGGAACTTAGCGTATATCATGACTTGGGATGACTCTTCCTTCACGCCTCGAGCCGGACCTCTCACTATGGCTCTTGATAACGCCTACGCCGAAGCACGCGATAGGTTTTTCCCGCAAGAACTCACTCGTGAAGGGGGCTATATGAACTATCTGGATGAAGAGAGTCGGCTTGCCAACAAAGAGTTCGTCAACAAGCGCTTCGGTCAGAACTTCAAGAGGTTGGCGGAGGTGAAGAATAAGTACGATAACGGAAACCTGTTTGGTAGATGGTTCGCTTCCCCGAGGAATCAGTAGAGCAATCCTGTATTTTAGTCGGTCTAAGATTCGTTTGTAAATTTAAATCCCAACTCATTGATCAGCAGCGCTCGGTTGCTTCTCCTGGTTGGTCCTAACCACATTCTAAAAAAAATTTCTTTGTGTTTTTTTCTCCACGAAACAGTTCCAGACGCAGGAACTGCTCGGAGTATTTAAGAGAAAAGGTGAAGGCGTATGCGACAAACAGGTCGTTGTGTATATAGACTATTCGCGCATGGAGTTTCAATTATTTTAAACTGGTTCAGTAATGAAGCTCGCCCTACTAGTAGGGCGAGCCTCATGGTAGTACTTTGACATCGGGGCTGTATATGATAAATTTCAACAGAGAAAGTGCAATTTACATCTATCTACAATCTATTTGGAAACAAGACTTGTCACAAATCTGTGGAAGAATCTCTAGATTCTTGCCGCTTCACGCGGACAGGCGCAGAAAATACCCCTTCTAATTACTTAATTGACAATATCCTAAAAGCTCTGGAGTCCAAGGCGTGGTACCGAGACTAGCGTTTGTTGTAGGGATGGTGGGGCTGATGATTTTGCCGAAGCACGTGACTCACAAGCGCCGACCTCCGTTCTCGGCGATTCCATTGGCGCATCAGTTGCTCGAGACCGATTGGTTCCGTCATCATCCTTGCGCACGCACAGAGCGGCGTACCTCCAGAATTGGCCGCCCTCACACCAGTTGATTAATACTACGCCTTACGGCTTTCGGGGATATCGCACCGACTTCGGTCTACGGTCAAACCTAGCCGACACCAACACAAAGTATCTACTAGGTCTATATAAAGAGGCTCAACTCTGACTAGAACACCTACATCCAACTAGTATCTCTGAGATGACCCCTATCGACGAGTCCGCTCTCGCCAAGCTTCGTACTAACCTCTCGGTTGGCGCTTGCGTCAACCTCCCAGGCGAGCCTAACTACTCCATCAAGCGTTGGGCAGTAAATGCCGAAAAGCCAGCCGCTGCTGTTGCTTGCCCAGCGACACCCGAAGACGTCGCCCATATCCTTGCATTTGTACAGGGCAAAGAGCCATACGAAGGTCAACAGAAACTGAACCTCGCCGTCAAGGTACGCATGTTGGTTCGCTTGTATGCGCTCCGACATTTAGATAGTTCCTGCAAAGGGCGGAGGACATGCTCCGTCAGGCGCATCCAGCTCGGACGGTGGACTCGTTATCGATTTGCAGCCTAATATGAACAAAGTTAGGGTCGATCCTGAGGCTGGGCTCGCTTACGTCTCTGGCGGATGCCTCTGGGGGGATGTAGATGAAGCATCCGCGAAGCATGGTGTGTAGCACTACTTTTACGTAATTTTGAATCCCTAGCCAACCCTCACGGCAGGGCTGGCATCCGTCTCTGGTGTCGTCAGTCATACTGGAGTCGGTAAGTGCGCTTTACACGCCTTCTCGGGCTCAGGCTCAATTTTCCTGAAAGGTGGACTCACGCTTGGCGGTGGATTCGGATGGCTTTGCGGCCAATATGGTCTAGTCATTGACAACGTCGTCGAATATACTATCGTCACCAGCTCTGGTGATATCCTCAAGGTCTCCTCCTCTGAAAACACAGATCTCTACTGGGCCTTGCGAGGCGGCGGAGGAAATTTTGGAGTTGTGACTGAATTTGTGCTGCGGCTGCACAGGCAGCGACCAGACTTATATTGCAGTGGTAAGCATCTTGCTATCCGCAACAACCTACATGACCAACTCAGGATCTAGTTTTAATGTTCTCCCCACTGGCCACGGAAAATGTCATTTTAGAAGTCAATGCTTGGCTCAAGGAGCGTACGCCTGAGGAGAGCATACATGTCATTATAGGGAACGGGCCGAGTGGACAAGTAAGGTGCACTATTCTTCAACTCATTAACTAAGTTTTGATGTTTTCATTATAGCCCGGCGTAATGCTCCAAGCAGTCTATAATGGTGATCCCGAAGAAGGCCTGAAGAAGTTCGAACGGTTTGTTAAACTTGAGCCTGTGATAAACATATCGAGCACGATCCGTATGTACTCCAGTAACTCTGCCCCCCCGGCGATACTTATGATACAACCATAGCATATATCCAACTCAATCGCACACAGGTAAGCAGTACTCTCTCGGCCTGTTTCGTTTGCTTGTGGGCTTTAACATCTTCTGCAGGACCATTTATCGGAACATGGCACGAACCGACTCTTTCAAGGAAACTTTCTTCCTATCACTTCAGAAGGAATCCCACCTACACTATTTTCCGATCTGTTCACGCTTTGGCAGATATTTGTGACCGATAATCCAACGGCCTCTGCCTCGGCATTTGTTCTCGAGCTCTACGATCACAAGGTATGGAGTGCTGTCCCCCCGGATTCGACCGCTTATGTGCACCGGAGTCCCGTAAGACGTATTCTGTTCTACCCATAATGAAAGAAACTAACTACCATGGGTTGAACTAGACTTGGAACATTGTCTACATCATGACCTGGGCTGACCCTTCATTCACACCTCAAGTCGGACCTCTTACTTTTGCTATTGACAAGGCTTATACCGAAGCCAGGGACAAACTGTTCCCGCCAGAGCTCACGGGTCCAGGAGGCTATATAAACTATCTCGACGAAGAGAGTCGGCTTGCCAACAAAGAGTTTGTCTACAAGCGCTTTGGTCAAAACTTCAAGAGGTTGGTCGAGGTGAAGAACAAGTATGACAGTAGAAACCTGTTTGGTAGATGGTTCGCTGTCCCGAGGAGCGAATAGGGAAACCATGTATTCCTGTAAAATTGAGAATCGCTAACGAACTAAAATTCCACCTCGACCGACTTCGGCCCTTCAATGCATTTTGTTTGTTAGTCTGTTTTTTCATTACTATTTTTGGTGACGTCAATCAATAAACAAAATGGAAATAAGGTGCGCGACATGCAGATCCATCCAAGCAAACAATCACGTAATCTTCCCACGACTTATTGGGACATGTTAACTGGCCGAGAGACGGCTAGAGTGTCTATGGGAGAACTAAGAGCTGGAAGATGTAGTAAAGCAATATTGATAAGGTGTGATGTTGCGGTTTTGTTGTCATTTTGCGCCGTTTCGAGGCTATTCGAGTGTCAAGTACCGGAACAATAAATCAAATGACCGCATTTAGTCAGCGAAGGACACGGGATGGGCTTCATGTCATCACATACCCAGCCAGCCCGAGGCTTCCTCACGGCGCTCTAGCACCAAGGCGGGAAATCGAAAGACATCAGACCTCGTTAATTCTACACGACTTCATACTCCGACTTCCCTTTTGATTATAACTGTTCTAGCCGTCGCTCGGCCAGTTCACATATCCCAATAAGTCGTGGGAAGATTACGTGATTGTTTGCTTGGATGGATCTGCATGTCGCGCACTTTAGCATACAACGAACATTTGTAGCTCGAAATGAGCTCAGTATTGCGTTTCATCTCGGGGCCGTCCACATGTCTCACGGTGCGCTAGCTTGCTGCTGCCCGCCGCGATCCGGGATAATCATCCCGGACATGGTGATATCTAGTTGGAAACAAACAGTAGCCATTATGTAGTTGCGAAGACGTATTTCTTCATCGTATGATGGCTTCTGGTCAGGGCAGCCGGAGTACTCCAACTCCATCCATGTGGACATGCGAGTCCACTGAAGGGTGAAGAACGCCTGGTATTACATGCCCGGAATAGTCCGGCAGGGACGCGTTCGGCTGCCGGCCGGTGATCAAGCTCTTGATTGACGTCATACAGGCTGAATTTAGCGGGGTCAGGGCGGCAACGTATTTAGGATGCCGGTAGTCTAAATCAGAGTATTGCGAATCATTGACTTTAGGCAGCTTCTGTATTCGGCGGTGCTAGTAACCATATTATCTATGACACGGGGATATGATGACGTAGATTTGGCGCTCAGAGCGCGTGAATCATATAATGATCTATCAGCGCCATCACTAGAAGCCGCGGAGGCTAAAAGGTGACCAGTTTAGAACAATGCTATGCTCCAGACGATTAGACAAAAGCGATCGAAGAAGACTAAATCATAAGGGTTGCAACCCAACCATGTGCATTAGGTACCGAGGACTAATCCTCATAAGTGGGCTGAAGTTAGATTGATGATTCTGGCCAGTATTGGCATGTTTTACTTCGGGCGCGGCCAGCCGCTTCCGTCCCTTAATATCGTGACTTATTCATGCCGGGAATGCTAGTTGCGTGGTTAACCAAACTAACCTTATCTGGTTCGGAATAGTTCACCTTCGTCGGCCTAGACACAGCCATCTACCCCACGTACTAGTTGATTTATGCCCAAAGCAGCATACTACCAATCTCTTCTCTACACTACCGAAATACATGTGGCTCAGGGACACACGGTCTGAGATGATGGCACTGGAGGCTGCAGGCCGGAATCCAGGCTGAAAATAGGGGATAGCCTCGCCTCTGCCGGCCAGATATTCTGTTTATCACTATGATGGTTGTGATAACTAGCCCTGTAAAAAATGTTGGAAGCGGGCTGACAAGTGCGGCTGCATCAGGTCCATCCAAAATCATCGCTTGAGGTCGGAATCGATCCTCAAGAGTTCTCCGGGTGTATCGTTAATAGATATTAGTGGTGTTGGAGAATCTCAGAGAACTTACTGTGGATAGCAATATACGAGTCGTAGTCTGAATTTAATAAGGTGTAGGAACAGGAGACGGAGTACCGGTGATCGGGTCAATGGAGGCGCCAGGCGCTTAATCGGAAATCATGATTCTTCTGATTGATCTTACCCGGACCAATGATGTGATTCATTCGCTTACTTTTCTTGTCACCGGAGATCTTACGAAGCGATGATAGCGGTAGTAATCCAGTATTAAGTATTTTTACTGTGAGAGAAAAATATTGTAAAAGGTCAAATCTAGCTTAGCGCTTTGATGTCTAAAAATATTCGCTTGCGGCGGTAGCAGCGTACCCTTATATGCGACGCTATCTCTATGAACTGGGCATGTGGAAGAACTTCAGGTGAGACCGGCTTCGATCTCCATGGATCTGTACGGCCCTAATACCGGCCATCAAGGTTCAGCAACCCCTGCTCATACGCGGAGGCGTCAAGCCGAGCCCAGAATACGTCCAACGCAGCGCGTGAGAGAGAGCGGGCACAGAGAGCGCCCTGGCTATCTTTAGCTTGCTCTCGCGAAACGAGCGCCTCCATCCACGCATTATTCGCTCAGACTGGCTTAGTCGTTGAAGCTCATCAAGATGGCTAGGAGCGAGAATCCAAAGTACTTGAGTCCTTGGGCTTTGATGAGCGCCAACAGGTAGACCATGACGGCGAAAACGACGGCTTGGGCGACGGGTACATGGCCGAGTTTGGCGAGGATGAGAAAGTTGAGTGCACCGATACAGACGCCGAGAACGGCATAAAATGTTGCCGTGAGGCACGCTCCAACCGACTATAATCATTCGTTAGCCATGAACAGAGAGAAGTGAATAGGCTCACCTTGCCAGGGGTTCCTGCGATAGCAATGAGGATGGTGCCAGTCAAGGCAATCGGAACTTGGGAGAGATCCTCGAATCTAACGAAGCGTGAGCAACACGAGGACATGGGTGGGTGGCGAGCACTTACCCTCGCAGAAAGACAATCACATAGGCGAGGATGTAGGCCAGAGTGCCTGTGGGTGTGGTCAGCACGCGTAGGAGCAGAGAGCATGGTGCGCACCCTTCAAGACAGGAATAGCACGCCGGCTAAAGACAAACTTTCTGAACCGCTTGAGCTTGCATAGGACCTTGTTCTTTGGCTTGGGCTTGGGTTTCGCGTCAGCCATGGCTGTAGCAGCCAAGAGGGGAACGGGACTATTTTATGGACCCGGCTCGGACATGGCTCCTCCATCCCCGCCCTATTCAAACGGCAAGCCGGAACCTCAACTGAGGCACGTGACATGCGTCATCATCAATCCTTATCGGTCCAGGCATACATCCGCCCCATTCAAGACATCATATCCTGCACCAATAATTTTCTTTCATTTTCTGCTCAGCAAGTCGTGTTATGTGGCCCGGTCTCAAGCACCCGACGCTTTCGGTCTAGGTGGGTGGCAAGCCCGAACCGAAGAACCTCGTGCCGAGTAGCATATAGAAGAAGGGTCCATAGAATGTGAGCCCATTCCGATCTCGTCGAAACGCAGTTCCTATCTTCCTTGGACATAAGTTTAGCAACAGACCAGGTAACCCAGTGGCTGAGGTAGCCCAGACGCTAAGTATTACATATATATCGTATACCGAGGACAGATCCGAGACGCGTCTATCCCGCAGGAAGCCGATGAGAAGGATTATTTCAAAATGTGTTCAAGATTCTCGGCGAGTTGTTCAATTTTGTCGATCAGGGCTTACGCTAAGAACATCCTTAAATGCATTTATGAGCCCTGTTGCTCCTTCACGATAGCCATTAATATTCTCATGGTGCCTCGATGTGAAACTGCTAATTCAGCGTCTGGAATTGGAATTCCATCATCCCACAACCAGTCGGTGCATCATCTTCGCGCCTTATCGCCAGTCATACGAGCGTAACAGGACATGTCCTGACCATGGTCATTTTATCATTTGACGAACGAGGTAAGTTTAAAGCCGCTCGAAGGTGGCAAGAAGAACCACGACGCATAAGTGCACGCGTCTTTCATATCACACCACCGACATCCCGACCATACAAACACAGAAGTGTAGTTGAGGCGCTCCGACCTGAATCCTTGAACAGCCAGCTTGACTAGTGTAGAATCTGGGACACGTACTCCCGGAGCAATATTTGCTCTTACCAAAAACCGTATGAAGGTGTAATGAGACGGTTCTAATCAAAGATAATCAGAGATTCAAATACTGTTTCCCATAGCGGCATGAGGTGAAACCAAGTCTATTTTAGACATTAATCTACTTAGAATCTTTACAAAAAAGCTACGAAGAGGCGTTCCAAATCGATCACTCCTAGTCAGTTATCAACTCTAGCCATTCCTTGCACCCTTCCCGGGCCGTGATCGAGCACTGGAACGGCTGCGGGCGACTATATGCGTGTCCGCAAGTGAGCCGACTTTTGCCACGAGCCTGCACAAAATATACTCACCTAATACCAGCATTCACATATAGCTCTTCTGGAGTAATCCCGACTCCATTCTCATCTTTGACCTTGGCGATCGTAAAGTTTGCGAGTATGTTGCTAAAGCATCATAAGCACACACAAAACCATGCTGTTTCAAGTATACCTGATTGTGATCCACATGGATTGTTGCGCAATACGAGCGCCTGGGCAACTCCTACAACCGCATTGTTTTTTCAGACTCGAATATCGTTCATGGTGCACGTACCTCCGGCCAGATCCAAACGCAAACATCTCAGGGTCTGGTGGCGGGCTCGGAACCAAGAAGCGTTCTGGCATAAAGCGGTCGGGGTGTTCGTAAACTTTGGGGTCATGAAGTACTTGCCTGAAATGTCTCGGTTAAATGGCTGATAGATTCAGTCTGGCAGAGTTGACTTACCAAAAGTTGGCAAAAACCACTGTGCGAGCGGGGATCCGGTACGTCTTGTCTCCCGAAACCACATGATTGTCATCCTCGTGGCTCGACCGATGCGAAAGAACAGGAATGACAGGAGGCCAGCGCAGGACCTCTTGGAGTAATGCGCTTGTGTATGGAAGGTGAGGTCGATCGGCAGGAAGGATGATATCACGGGATCCATTGGTGGTTGATCGCTGTTCGAGATATGAAACGACCTCCGACTTTGCTTTTGCCTGGACTTCAGGGTAAAGCGTCATGGACAAGAAAAAGGACTGAATGGCAGACACGGTAGTATCAGATCCCCCCGAGTAGAGCGTCGCGGCAACGCGCTACGAAACGAGATGTTCAGTAGCCCAGAATAATATGAGACCGAGGCACCCCACCTTGATATGCTCGGCCGTCTCGTTGTCTACGGGACTGCTTTCTTCTGTTTGCAATAGCTTTGCTGTGAAAGAATCCTCTGCTGTTCCAGCTGCCTATTACATGTAAATTGAGCGGCCACCTTGGAAGCCGGCGATATAGCTTACTATTTGGCTTTTCACGTGTGCGAATGGCTTCTCTCGATTATCATTCATGATTTGTATCAATTCCTGAACCCGGCGTCGGAAAGGTATGATAGATGGCCAATTTGGACCGTATTTCACTGGCATGGTTTCTGTCAATTACAAGTAGTTATATCGACCACGGCTACTCACACGCTAGAAATATGCTCACCATCCATCCCCACCATTTCGACACTACGAGAACAATGAGCCCGGCATTTGCGATTCAAACGCAACTTGCAATCAGCAAAACCTTGCATGTGCTTTTCCGCAGTTTGAATAAACTCGTCTTGATAAGAGTCAACTTTGTAGCCGTAGGCCAATCGCATGGTGATTGCCGATACAAGACTGAGAGATACAATACATGCGTTGGTGAACAACATATCCACGGTGGGCATAATAATTGACACTCACAGTCGGACGTGAGACATTAGCTCGGTAGGTTCATCGATTAGTCTCAGCATGAACCGTTGAACCTCATGTTGCTGCAAGGGTATATAATCACCGGCAACTCGGTTATTGAGAGCCCGATTGAGCATAGACCGATAAAGCTTGAGAGTCGGCCCATACTGAAGGAATACGATATCCGTGTTTCAACCCGTTCTAGGCGAGGACGAGAAACACAGCAGCATATAAAGCCAGTATCATGGGTAGGGCGCACATTTTCATCATCTCGAGCTAGTTCCTGTCTGGATAGTTGGCAGCGCGCTTTTCAAACAAATGGAGGATTAGGTTGGGATCGGACAAAACGACTATAGTTCGACTCGGAAACCTAACGGAGAAGAGTGGTCCTCCAACCGCGAACGCGTTGCTAGGTGAATATCTCAGTTTCCAACCATACTCACCGTACTGATCCGAGTATTCAGCAAGCTCTCTCCAGAACGCATCAGCTTTGCCTATCTAAAACAACTTTGTTAAAGACCAAAGTCTTTAATAGTGGTATCCTGACAACAGATCCAAAGGACACCGACCCAGAGTCGTTCATTGAAGACTTACTTAAAGTCGATTGGAGTAGAAGTGGAGCTTAGGAAATTAATTGCAAGACTTGTGATTCCAGATATTTTTGACGCGAGCGTACCACACGGCAATGTGAACAGCTTCGGCTTTAGATCATCTCCACATCAGCCATTTCTACTTCTACGCTCCTCAGACCTTCCCTCGTTATATGGCCCATCTAAATGTCATCTTAGCTGTCATTAATAAATCACATACAAGACCTACAAGTGATTTGACCACTTCCGCCGTCGGCCGTTTGCTTGCATCGCTCTCCCAGCATCCCATCAGCAGATTCCATAGCGCATCACCATGTTCGGAGTATGTCGGTATATATATCTCCGGGCGTTCAGGATGCTCCTTTCTGATGGACACGGCAAACAAAACGAACCGCTCGGTCTGCTGGGGCCAGGGAACCTCGCCTGTGATCGCTTCCTACAACAACGCTCATCGACAGGGATATAACTTCTCAGACTCAACATACCAGTATAGTCTACCAAAAACTTTAGCACCGGTCAAAATTTAAACATTGAATGTTGCTTACCATACCAAGCGCATATATGTCGGTTTCAAAGCAACACAGTGCTCCTTCGTAGAGCTCGGGCGCCTGCCAATATGAGATCCGTTAGAGCGTTGATAATATAAATGGCACCTTCTCACCGCCCAACGCGACGACATAGTCTCCTTCGTCGACGTTTTTGTGAACTTTAGCGTATACTCTTGAAGCTTGGCGTTTCCGAAATCAGCGAGTCGAGGCACGCCGTCTCTGGATACGAGTACATTCGCCTACGTATTCCTTCATCAATTCTACTAACCGTCGCTGATGATTTCAATAGAGGAGCGTACGCCTTTGAGATCACCATGTACCTGACAGGAACCCAATTAAGCTGCAGTAAAAGCGGAAAAAGGGTGTTGATTACCACTCCAGATGTGTGAAGGTACGCCAGTCCTTCCGATATCTGTCTACTCTGTTTTGATCGTAAATCAATTAGCCATCTAGCAGCATACCATAAGCGCGGCAGACCCACTATGACGACACGATCGACATCTGGATGTCGTTCGATGTACTCTGGCATGCTCCCGTGCGACTCCCACTCTGCCACCATCCCCACCTGCCCTCGAAACATCGCTAGCCCAAGCAGTGGCTGCACGTTCGGGTGCTTGCACTTCGACCACGCGTACAGCTCTTGTGCAGCATGCTATCTGAATGTCAGGTCAGGTTCCAAGCGTAGCAGAAGCACGAACCTTGAGGTGCTTCTTGTCCTGATCGCCCGATCCGACGTATAGTCGAACGGTCTTGACAGCAACTTCAGTACCGTTCCTGAGCTTGCATCGGTATATGTCACCGAACCCGCCAGATGAGATTGGATAGTCGCCGCCAGTCGTCGCGTCGATTTGACTGGTCATATCCCTACAGCCTCTGAGACGCAAACTGGAGATCACGTCCACAAGTGTCTGTAAAATTTTCAGGCAATGTCAGCATTTTCGTATTACAACCCAAGATAATGCCATACCACTATACTTATACTTTCACTCTCCACGTTTGGCGGTTCAACCTGCTCCCCACTACCGCTGACATCCCAGAGCTTGATTGTCTTGTCGTTTGAAGTTCCGGAAATTAGGTGTTTTCCATTGGGAAAATACGCAACTTCACAGAATTCTGCTCCCTGGTAGGCATGCAAAAAACGCTTGTGTAGAAGACCCGTAGTTGTATTCCATATGTCTATTACCTTGTCACTGCCAGAGGCAAGGTATTTACCATCAGGGGACAGGGCGTAGTTCACATACGGTCGTGGATTGGGTATATCGATACTCAGAACGATCGTTGGTGTCGCTGTTATGTCCCACACAGAAACCGAATGTTCGCCCATCACGAATATGCGCTGGCTGTCTGGCGAGAATATAACCTTTGATCCGCTGATATCTCCGCCGTTCAATGTATATAGCCTTTGCCATGCGCCAGTGCTGTATATTTCGATGAGCCCACCGCAGCAGCCTGCGACTACCTTTGTCCCGTCAGGAGAGGGTGCTATAAATGAGGCTTTGTCCTGAGTATGTATTGGGCTGTCGGCAGTTTCCTTGACCTCGACCGGGTCCCACAGTCGAATAGTTCTATCGTGCCCACAAGATATAAGAAGGCGACCATTATGTGAGAACTTGATTTCCATAGTTTGTTCGGTATGTCCTCCACTTGATGTTTTGCCGTGTCCTGTGACAGGATCCCAGACCACGATGCCAGCTATCCCGCAAGATGTGACCAGTTGGCCGTCGGGCGAGAACGCAACGCTCGTTATATAGGATACATAGGCATCCCGATCGAATATCTTGTCTCCAGTATACGAGTCGTACATCGCCAGAGAATATTTGTGTCCTACTGCGACACGAGCACCGTCGGGCGAAACGGCTAAGCACCAGACCTCATGGTCGATGTTCCAGGTTGGCAAGGGCAAGGCTGTGGCTGAAAGACCTAGCTGGAGGTTTTCTGTAGCAATCGGCTGATGGGCCATTTTTTGGTTGGCCGGTAGCAGGCCAAGGGACTGGGTGAATGATGGTCGATCGCATGTGATTGGATGTCTGATCCTGCTTATGTCATCAGGCCGACCTGGGCCATCTTCTTCACTTGACCTCAAACTGAACGCCACCTTGCGAAGAAATCTTGTGCTCTCGATGGACTATTCTGATACAAGCCTTTCAGCGACCAGCTGGAAAACGGCTGATGAGGTTACTCTTGCTGCTCTCTCACCTGATGGTACTAGACTTGCAATAGGGCACGGCGAAGGCCGTCTCACTGTGTATAGCACGGAGACTGGTAGGCAGCTGCTTAATACTATGTTTGTATCGGGTCTATACTTTATTATTTTGGGGTTCTCCCCCAACAACCGTCTGATCGGAACCGCTGCAGAGGCGAGAACGGCACCAGCAACCAACGTCGAAATCTGGGACGCTAAGACAGGGCGAAGATGTTTTAATCTAAGTCATGGAGAATATGTTTTTACTGCTACGTTCTCGTGCGATAGTTGCCTCCTCATATCTGGAGGCTATGAAAGGGCGCTACGACTGTGGGACACCAATACAGGAAAGCAGACGACAGCCAGCCCAGTAGACGTCGGAAAAAGAATTTGGAGTATATCATGTTCACCCGATGGGACAAAACTCGCTGTTGCATGCGGTAAAGACATGACCGAAATATACGATACAAGCAACTGGCAGAGACTACATTCGCTTGAAGACGGCTCCTATCATAGCTTCGTATCGTTCTCGCCGAATAGCCGTTACATATTCATAAACTCCATTTCGGACAATAAACATATTACAGTCTGGGATACCACGACAGCCGAGAAACTGGATATACGATTAGATGTCACGGCAGAAGGGAATGTCGAATCATTATCCTTCTCCCCTGATAGCCATGTCGTCGCTGGTATTGTAGCAGGAACAATCCGCATCTGGGACGTCGGGACTGGAGCTTTGCGTTATAATCCCATAGATAGTCCTATGGGCTATAAATGGATCTGGCACTTTCCCGACGGACGGCGTCTCATTGCTGGGTCAACTGATGGGACTGTTCAAATCTGGGAGGTGCAAGACGATAATGAGTACCTACAGCCCCAAATACAATCACAGAAACCTGAGCCCGAGAGTATAGTCATCAAGGTAAATCCATTCACCGTTCATAGCTCTATTAAATATTCAACAACCTTACATCAATCGCGTTTAGACCCTCCAGGACGTAATATTCCATCTCCGTCTTCGAGGCTGTCCTGACATGACGACTCAACTCGACCCCTCAACGGGGGGCGAATATCCAATATCGTCTGGAGGTTTTGGCGATATATACCGATGCAAACTCACTAATGGCACTGAGGTGGCCGTCAAAACGGTTAGGCTGTACGTTGGATCGGTGGACCAGGACAAGAAGCATCTCAAGGTCAGCCGTTTTTCTTGTTCGGGGCTGCGGTTCTAAGCTTCAGACAGCACGCCGCGCAAGAGCTGTATGCATGGTCAAAGTGCAAGCACGTCAATGTGCAGCCGCTGTTGGGGCTGACGATGTTTCGAGGGCAGATAGGAATGGTAGCAGAGTGGGAATCAAACGGAAGTATGCCGGAATACATAGAGCGGCATCCTGGAGCAGATAGATGTATTCTGGTACGATAGGAAGTTATTCACCTAGCGGGGTCCAGGAGATCTAACTAAGATATAGAGCACTTCCATTACTGAAGGCTTATTGTACCTCCATAAATCGGGTGTGGTGAGTCTACCTTTTCCTTCTAGACGCGCTTTTTGTATTCATACTAAACATCTTGCAAGGTGCACGGTGATTTGAAAGGTGTATGTAAGAGGCATTAAGCTCCTAGATGGTATTCATGGAACAAGTATATACAGGCAAATGTGTTAATATCCAAAGAGGGGGTACCTCGGCTGGCAGATTTTGGGAACGCCAAGCTACAAGAGTACACGATGAAGTTCACAAAGTCTTCTACAAAAGAAACAGTCTCGTCACGTTGGGCGGTATTATTGAATTTGTCCTCTGCTCTGATTCGCATATTGATTCTTCTGAGACCAACAGGCTCCGGAGTTATTCGAAGGGGGATGGTGTACGTTTAAAACGGATGTATATGCGCTCGGCATGGTGAGTTAACGTTCATGCGTTGTTCTATTTATTTAATTGACAAATTCAGACAATATTGGTACGTTGGCCAAGGTTTTAATCATGCTCGCTTCGTGACACTTGAGGTTCTTTGATATAGGAGGCAATCACTGGGAATATGCCTTGGCCAGACCTCAGTGAACGCTCAGTCATTTTCGCGGTAACAATCAAAAAGGCTCATCCTGAGCGCCCAGAGGCGCATATACCCACATATTCAGAGCGCGGGGACATACTATGGTCGTTACTGAAGGAGTGCTGGGAGAGCGACCCCGAGAGCCGACCAGATGTAGAGCAAGTAAGAAACATAGTACGTTCCGGGACATACGTTTTTAGCGTCCGGTACTCACTTGCGTCGTTCGTAGATGAAAACCGTAACGAGCGAGGGGCTGAGAAGTATAGAAGTTGATATGAACGACATGGAAGTTGACTGAAAATTTTATCATCGTTGGTTTCCGAGACTTACAAAATCTGAGTGCTTTAACAATAGTGATGGTTTCTACTGGTGAAGTATCCGCACGCATCGCCCGCGAGTTGTTATGCGTCAAAACGCTCGTTTGTCCTCAATGGCGTAGGATCGTGGCTAGGATATTTCTGTATCATGAGCCCACAAGTATCATTACATCGCGATACGGGAAAATGCTGCAACCACATCTCTGTATGTTTTAACGTGAATAACAAATTGGGATCCAATTGAGTGTTTAGAAATCAATCGTCATCGTTAACTACGGCCTCTGCATCCAACATAATTTTCTACGGGTTGTACAATCCAGTAGTACATTCAGCCTATCTTTTATATAATTCTCAACAACTGACAAGAGAGGCCCATATTCTCATGATACCGGACAGGAGGTGGTTTGAATATTCACGTATTTGACTTTGTTCGTGCCAGAAACACTCCCGCGCGGCCCGCTTCGGGTCGGCATAATAGTTAAACCGACATGCCTTCACTCGGCCACTTATGTCGCTCTAAGCTGTAGTGTCCAGACTAGATCGACCATATTGACAGCGGAATACAGGAGGGCGTCTCAAGGTTATTTGAGTTGATATTACACCTGTCGGAGATCTTTGAAATAGGTCATAGTTGTTCCAGACGGCCATACGGATGTCACCGATTCCATTCATTCGTGATCTTGTCCTTCCTATCCGGTTTTCCTCCGGTATCGTCCGTTACAGCGCTCTTCATAACTGCCTGTCAGTAGCGCCTTGACTTGAAGGCGTTCGTTGCCCAAGCTTTGGCCTTTAAGTCCACATTTGTTAAACCCCACAATCGAACCCCATGGAGGTCAAGCGGTGTCAAATCCAACCTGGAACCAACTGAACATCGATTATCGGTCTGGCAGCATAAGACAGCTTGCACTATTACAATTACTGTATGCGGGTAGGGGTAAATACGAGTTTTCTCACAAACAACGCCGCGTCCGGCTGTTGAACACGAGCTATCAGAGTAATTTGAAATTCACAGGAGCGTGATGCGCCACCCTGACCTGATTTGCGTTCAGCCACACCCACTCAAATCTGACGGACGTGGTCGCCGCCCAAGATGTGCCCGCGACACGTGATGGGCTTGCTGGTGATCGCCGTGAGCGGTCGTGTCCACTCTCAAGACCAACTCAGGTCCGACAGGAGACGTTTTTCTCAACTTCTCGAACGCCTTGTTCAGACTTGTCACCGATATCCTTCACGACGCGAGCCAAGCGCAAATCTCCTGTATCATGGTCTAGGAACCTTCTGCGACGATCCATGCCCTAAAACTCGTGGTTAACCTTCTCGACCCAGGTTCTAATCACAGGTTTGTTGGTTCTCAACCAATCAATCGCCACAGACGGGACCGAACGCGTAACTAGAAGACTCTGTCTTGGATTTTCCGGGGGAACAGCAGTGGAACAGCTCGACTATAAAATCTGGCACATCAATTTGACTTCGGACCCTCGGCGTGGCACGCTAAATCGATCAGCAGAAGCCGACTCCACATTGTGTCTTGTCGTATTCGGGCGTCGGCTCGATGACGATGCCGTCGAAGCATGCTAGCCCGTTTAGCAATTCTCGGTTCGAGATAAAGCATGAGGCCCGTTGGCGTACTCGCCCGGTTTGTTCTCCTTCTGTCCCCCTATTTTCTTGTGATGTCATTCGTTGATCATATTGTCCAATCCGCGTAAGTGTCTGTCTCTCCGCTCGTCGCGTTGTTTAGCTATAGGCGCTGATTTTTTCGCACCGTTCAGACCCCAAGGATCTAATCCATACGCGTTCGCTGCTGAATATGTCGGCGAGTCGGATGGCCCTGGGACGACCAGAATCGTGTGCTCACAAAACTCTGTTTGCAGCTACAATTGTACCTCCCAAACCGGATTGGTATTTTTCTTGCGTTATCGCCGTGGGGATCATTGCTGCGATGTGAGCGTATAATCTACAGTTTTTTTTCTTACGCTAACGCGCGCAAAGAAACCTCATCTCGACCATCGTCTCGTTCATTGTGATGTGGAGACGCTCTCGAGCCGGGACAGGTGTTGGCCTTTGGTTTTTCAAGACCCAGTGAGTTGGCCGAGTGGAGTCTTGGTTACATAAACGCTGATCTCTCCATCTAAGGCATGGTCATTCCAGGTCAGCTAATGGGCATTCTTCTCGTTCGTCAGAAGCTAACACCAAACAGCGGTATCCCTTACATTGTCCCCAACGCCTTGACGATGTTTCTATTTTGGAACTTGATATTCATGCTCTTGATGCAGGTAGGCTGAAAAAACTTGTGCAGATCGGCTCGTCTGACTTGTTGACTCATAGCCTTACATCTGGCTAAACTACTTTGCCTATCATTCGCCTAATCTCAACATTCTGAGGTAGGATCCTTTCTTCACCCGAAGCCTAACCTGTATGCTGATATTAAGCGTAGCCGGATGTATTTCTGGTACGGCTTTGTCTTTATTTGGGACTCTGTCGGGATGTGGACAAGCGCGTTTGGGACACTCTACGCAACGTTCTTACCGAAACTTTACACTGTCACTCCTTCGAATCGAAACCCCATGAAGAACTTTTTGCTCCATCCGATAACTCTCAACACACTCTGTTTCCTGCCGCCTTTGGGTCTCGCAATCACTCAAATCGTCACCTCGATATACTCCTCGGCCGCTTGGAGCAATATTGTACACACCCAGTTCAAGCTCGTCGGTGACCTGGAGTCTTTGGGCGTCCAGTGGGGTGCCGGTGGCGAAGCTGGTCTGCAACAACCTTTACATGAAGAAGCGATCGAGCTGGGCAATCTGTTTCTGGAGCAAAAGGAGGTTAGCCAGACCGCGTTTCAAAGGAATGCTGGAACATGTGAGTACTGTTTAGTACTACTGAAGTTTGTGCTGACTGTCATTTCAGGCGCAGGATGGTACCTTTTATGCATCTTGTTGTTTGCTCCGACGGCTGTCTGGTTGCTCCATGTTATTCGCCACGCAATCAAAATACGAACTAGCCGTACGATCCCAAATCCTCACCCTCTCGGTTCATCGCCAACACGTTCCTCTCTGGCTTGTCCTGTTCCGACAACTCCTGGTCTCGAAACTCCGAGAACTGGCACATTCCCACCACCCTCGCCCAACCGCATGAGCTTTCGCTCTGGGATGAAACCTCCCGCTATATTCACTGGCACATCTGAGACTGGGACGGGGGGTGCCCAACAGGATACTAGCACAAAGGAGCTCAGACGTGCTTTTTGTGAGTCGCATGTGAATATTTGTTTGCTGGGATCTAAGACGAGCATTTTTCAGACACTGTCGGGTTGCAATCTGCTGTCACATTGTTCTGTATGACGGCTACCGCGGGGTCATGGTTGTGGGTTTGCATCGACGCGTCCGAAGTTATTGTAACGTAAGCATCTCGGCCGCATTATGAGAAATCTTCTTCTGATATCCGAGTAGGCCTACCCTACACGCATTTGCCATCTTGTTCAACGTATGGGTCTTTGTTGTCGTTGGTTGTTTGGTCAATGTGTTCATCTTGGTACGTAAATTTCGGGCGCAAAACCCTGCGTCTCTGGATATTCATGATCATATCAGATACGTACATACCGCTCAGACGATCAGGGCACTCAACATAGCTCGGGACACGTGGTTCCCATGTCTCCGATGTCCCCCATGCGACCAAAATTCGCTTCATCGACCCAGAATCCGATGGTTTCAGATAAAAAGTCGATCCTTGTGCACGCCTCGACATCCACGCATACCATCGTCGACTTGCCTAGTCAGCGTTCTGTAAACGCAGCAAGCCAGGATGATCTGAGGCTCACTCTACCGAGGGATCCTGACGCCAAATACGGAAGCGCATACAGTCTAAGCACTCTTGATCTCACTGACCAAGGCGAGGAGAAGCGAGACGGGGTTGAGAGTGAGATTGTTGACAAGGTGTGAGGTATTTTAAGTAGTTCATTTTGGATGTGTCGGTATCATGGCGCTATTCTGGGTTTTGGTTTGTATCTTATGCAACAGCTATTCTTGAATCGATATTTGAATTTGGCGGAAGTACACATGCCACTTACAGTCTGAAATTGGTTCGAAAGCCCTTTCACGTTTTCAGTCGCGGCACGAACAAGTTATGGAAAAATTACCAGCGACCGGCGCTGGCAGCAAAGGTTTGATTATTTTCTGTCACATCCTACATGAGACGAATCCAGTACGGGATACACAATAACGAGAAGCCAGTCCAACAAACGAATCCAAAATTCAATAGGCAAATACAGAAATCAAATCACGTTACAACCAATCAGTCGACAAAACAAAGAAATAAACAAAAATAATAATAAGTACCCGTCGAGCACGAACTACAGATGGCAACTATCCACTTTAGACCTTCAGCGGCTTTGAGCCCGTGGTCAGCATCCTCGTCCCTTTCGCGTCTTTCACGGTGTATTGTCGACGAGGTGGGATCACCTCCCCCTTTTGCATAACCCGTTTCGTCCCATCCAGTTCCAGCAGCGTGTAAACCAAAGCAGGCCGCATGTTGACGGCTACAGGGGGCGCGGTAGCCTTGGGGACATCCAATCCAGCGGCGGAGAGCTCGACGGGTTTGACCAGCCCCGGTTCGTAGAGCGCCGATTTGAGCATCCTGCTCAAGGTCTCCGGTCGGGCGGCTGGCGCAGGTCTGTCGTCCGCCGGCACGATTCGGGTTTTGTTTTGTTTGGTCGGCCGTTCGAGTGAGTCATTGCGCACCCTTTTTGGCGTCGAGGAAGAAAAGGCCGACGCGGCAACGGGAAGCGCGACTGGGGATGGTGTTTGGATTTGAGCTCGCGGAATGGTTTGGGTGGGAACGGGGATGATGGCAGGAGCTGAGGTGGGGGTTGGGGCCGTGGCAGGAGACAAGGCCAAAGTCTGAGTCAACGTTAGAGTTGGAGTAGGAGAGACATTTGAGGTCCAGGCATCCGATTCTCTGATCGAGGGTGTATGAATCACGAGCGTCGAGTGGGCTGGTACGTGTTCGGAGGCAATGGGTGTCGGTTGGATCAAGCCTTCCCCGTTAGTTGCAGGTGGCGCGTCGGTTCCAGAGGAACGAGCTGCCTTCCCACGTTGGGGCAGCTTCTTCACCTTCCGAGCACCCATAAAATCCACCGTTGCCTCCATCTTAGGAACTTTCGTCGACATAATAGACGTTGGCTGGACTTGCGCGGAAGCAGGGGTCTCCACACGGGACCTTGCCGGAGCGGCAGTCGGTGAGATCGAAGAGATCTGGGTCTCTGTGCGTTCAACACGAGGGACGACTATAGGCGTACTAGGTGAAAGGCTCATTTCCACGACTGGGCTAGATTCTACAATGGGAATGAGGCTTGCCGGAGTCCCGGGGCAAATGTCGTTGGGGGTGTTGATCTCCTTCGCGGAATTTGCGCGTCGTTTCTCCTTGCTGAGCTTGGTCCTCTGCTTCCACTCCGATCGGTGGATCCAGGTAGCAGCTCTATCCTCTCCATTAGTCGCACAGACCTTCCCCAGATTCTTGAGCGCGGTGCGAGGTCGGCTCTTGAGGTGGGCCCGGATGGTAGGACGTTCCACGTATAGAGAACTTCTCTCCAGGTGGTTGAGCGGTAAAGAGTCGATCATAGGAGGGGGGGTTTCAAGGAAGGGGGTCGGAGTGGCTACGTCGGAGGATATATCAAGAGATAGCTGAGGGAGGGATCCAACAGAAGTCGTAGGGGAAAATGAGGCTGATGGAGTGACTGGTACTGATGGGGTGCTGGGAAGGTCGGAGAAGGGAATGGAACAGAGCGACGCAGATCTAACTGCAGGCGTGCCGACGATTTGGGTGACTTCCGGCCTAATCAAGTTGAGCTCCTGGTATTGGTAAGCTGGTGTACCAGCTTCAGCGTCCAGCGGGCCATATTCGCAAATTTCAGGGTCTCTAAACTCCAAGCGGGATTTAGTCTATATAACATTAGTACTCGAATGACAGTCATATAAGCAGACTTACTTGATGGCCCGATATGTAATTGCTAGGGCCCAACTCGGCGTTTATCACGACGAGTGACCGTAGACTCGGAGCTGGAGCTCGAAAGGCCTAGTACCGTTAAACAAGTGAGCACCTGTACAGATACGACCCCACAACCACTTACTCCCTTGTTAGCCGTGTTGAAAGGGTAGGGAGACGCCTGCGTCTTAGCGAGCACTTGTCGGTGACGGTTCTCGAGCAGCTTGTTGATTTCGGTCTTCATAGTATTTTCGTACTCGGGAATTGACGTCTCGCGTCGTTCAAATGCATGGATCCAGATTTGATGGGTGATCGACGCTGTCAAATGTCAATCAGGATCAGCTCATCACGTCGATCAAAGAAGCGCAGATCATGACATACTGGCAAATTTGATCAGCTGCCTACGGACCAAATAGGCCAGCAAGATGGAAAGGGAAATGACAAGAGGATTATACTTGTAGCATACGGACACTACTATGCCGGCCAACCAGGCACCCAAGGCCTTCGTCCCCAACCAGGACAGGTACGGAACAACGTAACCAAAGCAAGCGAGCTCGACAATAACAGGACGCCAAGCACCAAGCCGTTGCTTGGCGCCAGGAGAATCGCCTAAATTATTTTTGATACTGGAAACGAGGTGTTTAATACACGCTGGGGTAATCGGAGTTAGCCTTAGTACATCTAATCAAGACTTGGTCACTCACCAGTATTCCGTCCCGGAAGTAGGCCCAGTATCCACGCCAGTGTAAGAACGAAAGTCACGTGGATCATGATGGACGACAAGTCTACCAATCCGAGTAAGCTCAAAAGCTTGTTGGTGAGTAAGGCAGTGAAGAAACAAAGCGCATGCATGGCGAGGCGAAATGCGAAGAATAGCAGAGAGCAGAGCACCGCGATTAGGTATATAGTCGTGCGTTCCAGGCGCATTTGCAGCCATTCAGAGGAAATATTTGCACTCGGAGGGCCGTTTAGGTTGTCTATGGGCCTTGTATCAGCATTCGCGTATCTGTAGCCTAATCAAAATCATACCATGAGCCGGTGTCTGACGGTCAGCTTCGAACAGGTTTTGGATCTTTTGTAATAGTAGGTCCATAGCAATTTGACAGAGCGCGCACATATATCGGTCGCTGTATGACTTATAGCCAGGATCATAGAAGCTACACGAGCGGTGAGCCTTGCGTTCAGCCACGAGTCTAGATAGGGGTTCTTACTTGACAGTCTCATAACAGTCGTAGATGGATACGATATGACGTATGAATTCGTTGACGTAGACATAGGTGTGCCCGAGGACAACCAGAGTTGATAAGAAGAGGATGGGGGAAAGGAGATATAGGGGGACCATATGTGTTACGGCCAGGTAACTCGTGACCAGAACCGTAAGGAGAGCGGTGATATAGCGTGACATAGTTAGGGAGAAGGAAAGGTTCGATATTAGTTCAGCTCGAAGTAGGAGTAACGCGATCAGGGAGTCGTGACAGACGTAGTCGAGTTCAGGCTTGGGAGGGAAAGAGGGTCAAGCGCCGACCGATTTTTATACCCCTATCAGAGATTTGGTCAGCAAACAAACACACGGAACTCGAAAAACTCGACCAGGCCAGCGTTTCCATTCTTAATAAGGACCAGGATGCGGAAGGCACTGAACCCCAACCTCACCATGACAGGAGGGGGGTGTGCAACGTTCATGCTTTTGAGGAACCATCATTTACAATCTAATTGTAAACAACAATTGAGCTAGGGAAGCTGTCTAGAGAATCGCTTTAGTATGTCCGACATCAGAAATAGATTATTATTCGTATTAAATGGCGAAGTTATGACAGGCCCACATATGATGGTTGTTGCGCATTCTACTCTTGTCAAATTCTCGAGGTATATCGGGCATAAGACAAACGCCCAATAGACCCTTTGGGCACCACCACTTTGTGGTCTTCGTTTCGTGGTATGTAGATGACGTAGCTTCCTATAAAAAGACTAGTACAATTTGCGGTTGTCGCTCCACCAAATTGTGGCGTTTCACGACCACAAAGTGGCCGTGCCCAAACTGTCTAATAGAATGTTATTGGATCCGATTACATGCAAATCGGGCTCTTACGAGGCTCTTAATTCGTTTCTATGTCACCCATATCGACGTCTTTGCTCTTCAACCCGTCCTGCGAGATTCCATTCATCTTCGAACGAATAGGTAAGCATGCAGCCAGAGCATTAAGCAGTGAAATAAGCACTCCATATTTCACTTGATCTGCATTTGGTCGGTTTCTAGGATCACTATCCCAGCAGAGCTCTAATAGTGACCATAGCGTATCCCCATGATCCGAGTATACCGGTATATGCGCCTCTGGACGTTCGGGATGAGCCTTCTTGATAGTGACAGCGAAAATGACCGAACGTTCGCTTAGCTCAGGCCAAGGCATACTACCAGTGATCGCCTCCTGCATAAATAGGTTATTGATTTCAACAAAGGTAAGCTCAAAATGGAACATCACCAATATTGTCTGGAGGAATGGCCTCAGTTGGATAAAATAGTGCGCGTATATCTACTCACCATTCCGAGCGCATAAACATCGGTCTCAAAGCTGCACCATCCTCCTTCGAATAGTTCTGGGGCCTGTTTAGTTATCATTTAGTTTAAGCATCCAGATCGTATAGAGCAAACACACCGCCCAGCGTGAAGAAACCGTCTCTTTTGTCGAAGTTTTTGTGAATTTCATCGTGTATTCTTGCAACTTGGCGTTCCCGAAGTCAGATAGTCGGGGGGCTCCGTCCTTGGATATGAGCACATTCTCCTATATATATTTATTTAACGACGGGATCCTTTCCACTCTACCGTTATCACACACACCCCTTTTAGATCCCCATGAACCTGGAAAATAGTCATATGGATATAAGGGTATGTCGCTGTCAGGCGAAGATCGTAGGACTTGCCACACCCGACGCATGTAAATACGATAGCCCCTCCGAAATTTTTAAACCCTGAGAAAACAAACGCTTGGTTAAAGGTTTGCCAGATAGTCCTGAAATTAGCTGATCGTACCATAAGACATCGATCCACGCCGTGATTCCGCCCTAGGTACTCCGGCATGCTTCCGTTCGACTCCCATTCTGCTACCATCCCCACCTGCCCTCGGAAAATCACTAACCCCAACAGTGGCTGTACATTCGTATGCTTGCATTTTGACCACGCATAGAGCTCTTGAGCCGCATGCTGTGAAGCGGTCAGAGTGATAATTTGTGGTAGATAACGCACCGAACTTGAGATGTTTTTTCTCTTGGTCATTTGACCCCACATATATTCGAACTGTCTTGATTGCCACCTCGATGCCGTTTCTGAGCTTGCATCTGTATATATCTCCGAATCCGCCAGAGGAGATGGGATACTCTCCGCATGTCGTCATGTCGACCTGGCTCGTCATATCTGGACAACCTCGAAGCTTAAGGCTTGAGACTACATCAGCCAGAGTCTACGTACAGTTAACCATCTTTCAATAGAATTTTGGCGTAAAAATAAAGGCGTACCATAATGGGTGCGATCTTGGGTTCTTTTTCGAGTGGTTCGATCTGAGTGTTGCTGCGGACGTCCCAGAACTTGACAATATGATCACCCCTTGCCCCAGAAACGAGGCGTGTACAGTCCGGAAAAAACGTTAGTGCATTCAAGACTCCCTGGTGACCATGCGCAATCTTATTCCACAAAGCACCATTGGTTGCATCCCAGATTTCTATCGTCTTGTCTGCGCTCACAGCAAAATATTTGCCATCAGGTGAGATAACGAAAAAGCCAAATTTCGAACTCAGGTCTCTACCAAAGGAAACTTCAACCTTGGACCCCGTTCCGGCATCCCATATCTGTAAGGATTTGCCAATACTAGCAAGAATGCGCTGGCTGTCGGGCGAAAACACCGGTGTTGGAGCGGGGGCACAGAGAATGTCTCCTGTCAACATGTACAGCTTTTGCCATCGAGTCGTATCGTACACCTCGATAACTCCAAAGGTACAACCGGCAGCTATCTTTGTGCCGTCGGGAGAAGCTGAGATTGATGAGACCTTGTTTTTTGTATGCATCATACTGGTAGATATCTGTTCGCCTGTATTTGTATCCCAAAGCCGGATTGTTCTATCATGAGCGCCAGATATAACAAGTCGATTATCGCGCGAGAATGTAACAGCATAAATGATTTCGGTATGACCAGTTTTGTTGAAGATCTTGCGCCCAGTTGCTACGTTCCAGAGTCCAACGGAGTCCTGTGTGCCGGTAGCGATCATTTCCCCGTTGGGTGAGAAAGCTATAGACATGACGTAAATACCCGGTTGCAAAGGCTCATACATTTGTTGTCCTGTATGCGTGTTATAGATCATGACAGAGTGTGATTCGCCACCACTGATGGCAACGACTGAACCGTCTGGCGATACCTCGATATCTACAATCCAATTGTCGGCAATTGGCCAAGTCATCCACGGTCCCATCGTCACCGCCAGGTCCTCAGAAGCCCGATGAGATGAACCAAATAGCTAGCCGATTTTAAATTTTATCCAACGATAATCTAGTAAATTGTCGAGCGGCAAACCATACGCAAGCTCAATAAGAGACTGGCAATTTCTGATGACGGGACGACGTTGCAGTAGCCGGTAGCTACAGATAACCGAGCTCTGAGTCCGGTGTTGCGCCAATGCAGTCCGTCAGTTTTGCCTGCCGTGGGTGACACTTTAGGCAGTAGGTATGAATGAAAGCGATGCGTGCCACCAAAAGTCAGACGTGGGTAGGATACAAAGATCGAGTTGCGCCACCCAGTCACGTGACTGGCCCTTTTCTAGTACTTTGTATGCAAAGTGCATTTCCTCTAGCTCCGTTACACTGCTTCACGTTTCAGGCTCTATACAGAAAAATTGACGCCGGTAATTAAGCGTGAAAAAAATGGTCGAAGCAAAGATACAATCGCAAGAAGGGGCATAGAAGTAGCCGGGATAACGAAAGAGCAGGATTAGGTTATCCACGCAGCAACAACGGTTTAAACATTAGACAATCCATGAGCGACGCAGAACGGGTCGGGCCACTTAAGAAGCTTAATAATATAGTAAACACCCTCTAAGATGGCGAGCCGTGACAATGGAGGAAAGGCGTATCACGGTACGGTACACACAGACGCTCTTAATGGTCTGCACTTGGAAACTGTTTTTTCTGGAAATTCCAGATGGTTGGGTCGCAACCATGCTCTGTAAATGCGCCAATATGTGGGAAAATTACAGAGCGTATGGTCCTGATATGGGGTTACTAACACAGCCAGGAATTTTCACATCGTGGCGAAATCCGACGGAACATAAAAGTATGCGCACGACTCGTTTACTCACCTTGAAACTCACTTTTGAATGCAGCGTGATGTGTAAAAACCAGGAATGTGGTTTTTTCTGGCCACGATGTGAATTTTATTCATAAATCGGGCTTACAGTGAGCTGTGTCTTGTGGTGTTTGCAGAGACACAAAGGATATTGGATGTTGTTTTAGTCATATGAGCGGAGTTCGAAGTCAAGTATACGCGCTAGAGAAGTAGTGGTCTAAGGTGACTTACATCAGGAGCAGGGTCCCCCACCAGATAGTTCAACCAAGGGGTTCGGGGAGTTTCCATGCACAGAACGTGGTTTCCAAGTGGAGGTGCTGGGCGTACCGCTAGATGGGCATGCGCAAAATCGCCCCCCTCCCCCACGGGCCCTAGGCTGGGGTTAATTTATCTGGAATTCAGGCTTGTTCCATGCAATAATTTGATTGATAACGGGTATGTGTATGAAAGGGTCGATGGTCTTCGCAATAGAGTCAGAACCTTGATTATAGACGAAGCACTTGTAGCCAGGTATCCTTTACAGAAATACAGATATTATGGGATGCTCTTTAAGAATTTGGTCGAGCTAAGCATATTGCCGGACATTTCTTTGCTTAGGTAGAGGTGCCGATAGCATTCAATCAAGAAACTACATTTTCAGACTCATCACGGGCCATGTTCAGCTAGGAAAGCACCTCCGCCTACCCGACTTCTCGATTCGCCTACTTGTAAGGCCTGCGGCGAAGCTGAGGAATCGGTCATGCACTTCGTTCTTTGACGTCCGAAGTTTGCCGCACTCCGGCAAATCGTGCTGGCCTCTAGGGGGCGCAATTTTCTCTCTCTCTTTCCTTCTCTCTACTCTGCATGGTCACTCGGCGCTTCTGGAATATGTCCGGCGCTCCCATCGTTTTCCGGATCTACATCGAATATGATTTTTATCAGCTTGCACCTGCTTAAACACATTTTGCTTCCTTTTGGCCTCTCCCGTAGTACATTAGTATAGTTTGCTCCCGTAGTTAGCGTTGAGCATAGTTTCAGTAGCACCCGTTGTACCTTCTCCTTCCTCTCTCTTCGTGTTTAGTCTCCGCTAGAAGCCGCGACATCCGTGAGGTCTGGCCTCGCAGTGGCTATAATAAATCTGATTAAAAAAGTACATAGAAATGGTACGCATACATACACATCCTCTTGATGTGCGAACCATGCACTGCCATATAAGCATACCTTTAGAGACAGAAGCCTTCCCTTAGCTAAACTTAGCATGTATCCAGTGGAAGTACTGAGATAAGAGCAAAATAATCTATGAGCGCTTGTGTTTCTTCTATGTGTATGATTTCTTGTACGGAAACGGAAAGGAAAAATGGTAAAAGCAATATCGATCGGCGGATTATGTGCTCCCGGTACATTCTTAGATGTATCTAATTGAGTCGCTAGAGAAGAGAACAATGTCCCTAAATGGCAATTGTGTAGTCATCCGCAGGGCATCGGCGCTAATGCATCAAGTAGATTCGTCCCTCGTCGAACTCGTTGCCTGTTTTTAAGAAGCTCTTTGGTATCAAAACTTTTGAGGCAAAGTACTCAGAAAATCTAGCGATGCAATCTCCTCCAGAAATATGGCCAGTCAGTCATGTAGTTTGGTTCTTGGCTGTGTCACCTGATGGGACTCGCATAGCGGTGGGACACGGCCGCTCTCTAGTGATGCACGACACGTGATCTAGACAGCAGCTGTTTGAGAATCAAATCCACAACTCACCTATCACAAGCTTATTTTTCTCGCCTGACGGTAACTTGCTTGCATCTAGCTCACTAGAAGGCATCGGCATCTGGGATCCCACGACAGGACACGGCAAAACGTCCCGTCAAGGACATACGGAGTATGTAAACTGTGTCGCATTCTTGCTCGACAAAAGATTTGCTATATCCGGCGGCGATGATAGAACTATCCGACTCTGGGACACAGCTACGGTCAGAGAAAAGGTGGAAAATCAGATAAACACCCATGACAAGGTTTTGTATCTCTCAACCTCGTCCGACGGTACCAAAATAGTTGCTGGAGGCGGAAACGGTATCAATGAGGTGCACAACGCTACCACGTGGCAAAGAATGTATACTTTGACCACAAACGATGCGTCTAGATCAGTTTACAGACCCATGTTCTCACCAGACGGCAAGCACATCTTCTCACTCGGTGGAAGCCCGTTCCTGGTCTGGGATCCTGAGACAGGTTCCAAGGTGCATCGCTCGTTCAACGGATTTTGCAATCGACCGGTCTCATGTCTTGCCTTCTCGCCTGACGGCAGATATATTGCGGCCAGTTCAGAACATACGATTCAAATATGGGATGTAAGAACTGGAGCTCTATGCAGCCATTTTACACCTGAAGAACGTTGGCCTGAAATCGCTTTTTCTTCTGAGGGAAGGCGATTGATATCTGGCTCCCCAAACGACCAGAATCTCAAAATCTGGAACGTAGGCAGTGGCAGCGGCGAGCAGATTTCACCGGATAAGGTAGAACTCAAGAGTATAACCATTTCGGTGCGAAGCTATTTTGATACGATTCGATGCTTTGGCCAGTTCCTCATCGTTTCCATAGACTTTGGCAGATGTCGTGTCCAGTCTCCGCCTCCGAGGCTGCACAGACATGACAAGCCAGCTTGACGTGGCGACATGTGGAGAGTACCCGGTCTCGTCTGGGGGCTTCGGCGATATATACAGATGTAGGCTTACCAGCGGCGTAGACGTGGCGATCAAGACAGTCAGACTGTATGGCGGATCGAGCGATCAGGACAAGAAACACCTCAAGGTCAGTAAATCGAGTTTGTTTGATACTGGGTTGATCACCTTTCAACAGCATGCCGCACAAGAGCTGTATGCATGGTCGAAGTGTAAACACCCCAACGTACAGCCTCTGCTAGGGTTGGCGATGTTTCGAGGGCAAGTCGGAATGGTAGCCGAGTGGGAATCGAACGGGAGCATGCCGGAGTACATAGAAAAGCATATGGATGTGGATCGCTGCGTCATGGTAGGTATTGCATCGAAACTAAGGTAGCGGTGGTAATCACGAGCCATGGCGACAGAGTCTTCAGATTGCAGAGGGCCTCGCATACCTTCACAGTTCAGGAGTGGTGAGTACGAGGTTTATCTGTTGCTCCATCAAGAGCTCTACTGACTGACCTAACTCCTGGTTAGATTCACGGTGATCTGAAAGGGGTATGTACCTGAAACTCAACAGTGTTGTGGCGTTGAGGCTATGGACCTAGGCGAACGTACTTGTATCTCGGGACGGTATACCTCGACTGGCCGACTTTGGGAACGCCAAGCTGCAAGAGTACACGATGAAGTTCACGAAAACGTCCACAAAAGAGACGGTGTCGTCTCGTTGGGCGGTAGGGTCCAAGCTTGCATCATAATAGATGGAATGATTATGGCTGTTTTCATAAGTCCGTTCCGATCGAAAAAATAAACGCCGAGGGTACAAAACGGTAATCCAACGATTTCTTCGCAACGAGCAGGTCGGTAAGGATTCTGAAAGCATATTCGGATTTGCCCTGCTGAGGCGCATATTTCCATGTATATACGGTTTTGATACCATGAGTTTCAGTTATGAGCGAAGGAAAGGGGGGTGTACCCCTGAGTGCACGACAACTAGGGACGCTATCAAAAAGTGTGTTTGCGAAAGCATGTATAGAGGTCTCAGCTATATGGTAGTCAATTCTCGCGTTGATAGCCGCTCTGCCCGAAGAGAAATGAATCATACCATTCCTTGACCGGGGCAGTTCTGGCCAATGATTAGTCATATCTCGCCACTGAGGAAGGCTATCAACGCGAGAATTGACTACCATATAGCTGAGACCTCTATACATGCTTTCGCAAACACACTTTTTGATAGCGTCCCTAGTTGTCGTGCACTCAGGGGTACACCCCCCTTTCCTTCGCTCATAACTGAAACTCATGGTATCAAAACCGTATATACATGGAAATATGCGCCTCAGCAGGGCAAATCCGAATATGCTTTCAGAATCCTTACCGACCTGCTCGTTGCGAAGAAATCGTCGGATTACCGTTTTGTACCCTCGGCGTTTATTTTTTCGATCGGAACGGACTTATGAAAACAGCCATAATGTTTCATATGTAGGCCCCGGAACTGTTCGAAGGAGGTTGGTGCAGCTTCGAGTCTGACGTGTATGCGCTCGGAATGGTGATAGGGCACGCTAATTTATATTATTTTTGACTGATATTACTTCGCTAGACAATATTGGTATTTATTTTATTTTATTTTTGCGCCGACCAACATTTTCGCACTCACTATCGGTTCGGGCAGGAGGCGATTACCGGAGATGTGCCCTGGCCCGAGCTAAGCGAACGTTCGGTCATATTCGCGGTGACGATCAAAAAGGCACGCCCTGAGCGTCCAGAGGCGCATATACCGACATATTCAGAGCATGGAGACATACTCTGGTTGCTTTTGGAGAGCTGTTGGGACAGTGATCCCAGAACGCGACCAAGTGCAGATCAAGTGAAGTCTATAGTATGTAGAATGCTATCTGGGGGCATGGGTGGTTACTAAACTGTTCGATAGATGAATGGAGTCACAAAGCAAGGGCTAATGAGCAGGGAGGTCAACATGAGTGACGTGGAAATTAGCTAGATCTCAAGCTACATTACCAAGTTGTTTTATATAACAACCAAAATCATTGTATATCGAACGCTACGGAAACCGAGTTTTCGGGACATTAAACGACTTGTCTTTTGCTTAATCCCAGTGCTTACTTACTTTCTATTATATGGGCTGCGGGAATCACGGAATAACTACACTTGGTTCTATGGTTTGTACGCGACGCGATATTCCGTTATTGTTGTTAACCCACGTTTTCATTACTCTAAGGCTCAAGCCACTGGTCACACAATAAAAACAGCAAATATAAATCTAAAGATTCGCATGATCTACATGAGTTTTGAATCGTTCGATCTTATTGTTGGTAAATTTTTCAAAAATACCACACCCACTGTGGGAGGCGCATATTCAGAGCATATTACTGCTGCAGTTCTGTCGCAGGTTCGTGATTCAAAATCTACGGAATGGCTCATAGCAGAGGAGTTTTCACCGATCTCACAAGGTGAACTGCTAGGCAGTGTCGTACCGTATTGCCTGCGCGATGCACAATAGGAGACAATAAGCCGGCGCCCCGTGGCGCTTGACATTTCTGACAGGCGAGCGCTTGACGAATTCTCTCCCTCCACGTACCTGATTTCGTACACCGTATCCTCTCACTTGCAACAATCGTAGTGCGCAGAGTGCGATAGTTCAAACTGATGTGCGTTATCGGCCATATTTCTTTTGATTGCACTGAGGTTTGCGTCAACGCATGAATATTCTTGTTTGTTCTGTTCAAATATTGCCAAAGCGGTGTCTGGGACAGAAACCCAACGCATAGGTGACTGGTCTCTGTTTGCGTTTTCCCCCAACGAATGACATACCGACGCCCCTTCTCGGCAATGACGTTTTGGGATAAATTACGCTCAATAGGCATTCTTGTGATCTCATCCACCACAATCTGGTCGCCGTTGCACCTATATAATCTCCGGTCTAATCAACCGTATCAATAAGTGTATGCTATTTCTCCCAGTAGGTGGTGCTGTTCAATCTCGAGGGTGACTTTGCTCATAATACTACACAACTTCCCCCGCCCCCGATCAGTGGATGCCCAGTGGTTCCGTGCCGTTGACTGGGAGGGGCCGTCGCTTGTACAGCGACTCGCGATGTGGCTCCCGCAGCCCTCATTTTCTTCCTCTCCCGAGCGCGTTCAACCACTCGATATGGGCCACAACGTTGGACGCGGTAGACGGGCCGCTATTAAATCATCGCCAACGCCGACTCTAGATCGAACCAGCGTCCCGCCGTTGACGCAGATTGCCATTGCGACGTACCACGGGCTGAGGACCTATGTCCATGATACTGAACACCGTCAGCCTCCTGCTGGCCGTACGCCCGTGGCTTCTGGCGGTGAACCCATTCAAGAACACGATCTGAGACCGGGCGATTTCCGACACCTTGAAGACGACCTCGACACGCTTCATAGTTATCTTCTCCAACGCGGCTTTCGTGAAGTTCCACGCGATGCTAGCCGTAGGGAGCCGGTGGGATCATCATCCGCTCTGGAGGACGAGATCAATGTATATATTCAGCAACGAGCCGACGATCACTCTGTAAGATCTTCGACTTTGTCATCGCGATAAAATAACAAATAGACATTTCAGACAGATGGCGCGCCACAAGTTCGCTTCCTTATTTTGTCCGCGCACACCAATCATGACCTTGCAAGGCTGCAGATCAAGAGCAGCACGGGAATGACATGCCGCTGGTCTCGTCTCAGAAATTATCTCCACGCGCTGCCACCAAACGTCGTCACCATAGTTGTCTTGGACTGCTGTGCTTCACATGACGGTTTGTCCATGGTCACCGAACACAAAGACACATCCTCTCCTATCGAACTGGTCTTGATGGCAGGTGCGGAGTACAGGAAAGCCCAAGCGGACAGGTATAAAGGAAGCTACTTCCTGTTCTCGCTTCTTCAAGCCCTCGCAACAGCAGAGGCGTCAGGTTCTACCCTCGGTAGCTGGAAGGATTTATTCAGCCTGACTATGATGGAGCTACGAAATATTCCGTCCAAGCAAGACCCGTGTTTTTACATTAACACAAGTCGAGTGAGGTTAATTTTCTTCGTCCATATCGCAAATTAACGAACATGATCAGAATCCATCCTTTCTCTTCCACCACCTGGCGAGGCCTGGGCAGGTCCCATCCTCGTCCAACATTGGGCGTGGTCGTCGACAAGGATCCGTACAGAAGGAGTAGCCTCCACTTGCTGAAACTCTTGTGAGTTGCATAAAAACCAGCGTTCGATTAAGGACTATCTAACTATTGTCAGGTAGCCAAAGTATCTTGATTGAAACGGCATGATACCATATATCCAATCCCAAACAACCCCGGCTACAAATCCCAGATCGCCGCTTGCCTGCTCCAGCGGAGCACAACCAGCAACTCAGGATGCCCGTTTTTTCTGGTCGCTTTTCATGCCTGAATGGCTGAAACACATGATTAAGCCAGGAGCTACGACTCCTCGACCTCAAGGGTCGGAATAGGCGAGGACTTGACTCTCAAGGAGTCAATAGTTCACGGCGTCTGCTGCAGTTTCGCGCTCCTGGCGTTCGTGTTGGTTTATTTTCAACTGTCTTGGATAGTTCCCCTATTCTGCACCATCGAATGAGAACTCATCAATTCGCAACCGTGTGCTCGATCAAAAAAACAAGGATGGATTACGGGATTGGGCCAAAAGCACTTGGATGGCACCCTAAAAATATTTAGACTGTGACCTGATGCGCCGCAGCTTGCAGAGGCGCATGGGAGAGATACTTGGGCGCTACCAGGGGCGCCAGCCACATACCGCCTGTCACATGCCCGTATTACTCTCTCTCCTTCCTCTGCCAGTGGTCATCAGGAGACTATGGTGAGAGCTCTTTTATTCCCGCCCACCTCCCAAGTAGTCTTTGCATGAGGATTTTGCCGCCCGCCCTGCGAGGCCAGCTTGCGGGGTTGGCGGCCCGGCCACTCGTTTGCGCGTCGCGTATCGGCGGCCCACAACCCCCCCCCTCCACGTTGTATATACACATACTATAATTTATCTATGAAATACAGAACCCATCCGCTCTCCTACACCCGCGGTGCATAGTGCTACCGGAGACAGGGTTCTCCCAACCTGACCCACGCGATGTACTTGTACCCGAGGCGAAACTAAGCAAAATGAAGGAGGACGGGACAAGGATAAACCAATGGTAGTTGCACCCCAAGTTTGATAGCAGTCCACTCTCGAATTACCTGTCGGCATTCACATTCGCGATCCATAGAGTCAGAACATTCAAATGTAATTTATTGCATTTATACGCATACATGCTTGTCAACTTCCAGGGTTGCATTCTGCACTAAGCCGCCGGCCCAGTAGCAATAGGGAACCACTATTTTTAATGTGAGAATCGCGTATAGGACCCAGAATATGACGCATGCGTACCTTTCCGAATAGGTTGTCGGGATCATACTTGCCTTTCATTTGAGCCAGCCGAAGGATATTGCTTCCGAAACGACGATTCACAACCACTTTGCTTGTCATTTGGCTATCTTCGTCCAAATAGTTCGTATATCCGCCTTGCGCAATGAGTTGAGGAGGGAAGTGCTTGCTACGATGAGCCATGAATTCTTGATCTAGCGCCCGCGCTACGCCAGCTGCCTTGGGCGTGAACGAGGAGTCCTCCCATGACATTAGGCACGTGATGTTGTATGTCTATCCATTGAAGATCAGAGCGGTCCTATGCACTAAAAAATGATTCAGGCCTACCGGGTCGCGGTGCACATATGCAGTAGTATCGCTAGGGACGGAAGCCCACTTGGCAGGATGATAAAGTTCAAATGCCAGAGTCGTCTTTTTCGTGTTGGGGTACTTGGCAACCATATCGAGATACGAGCCGAATGTATCCACGACAAGCGAAGGTGGGAGACCTCCTGGGACCGCCGGAACAAAGTTGCCTCGGAAGAGTCGGTTCTCTCCGTGTCCGGCAGTGTCATTCTAGATAAAAAAAAAATAAGCGATGCTGACAAAAGCACTTATTGTGCTCAATTCACCAGCATGGCATTCAGTTGCTCGTACGCTGAATACTACTTGAGTAATCCATACATTGCGCTCATATACGAGACTTACGAAGAATCTTTGAGCTGCTTTCGATGGGACCAAGCTTGATGAAACGCTCAAACTTCTTCGAGCCCTCTGCACTGTCACCATTGTATACCAGATGAAGTACGAAAACAGGCTGGACGCAATCATAAGATGTGAGAGATAAACCGTCAAAAGGCTGCTTACTTGGTCGTCTTGTCCAATTAAACATAGAGCCGTGGCGTTTTCAAGTGGCGTTCGCTCACTCATCCAGGAGTTGAGCTCGTTGACAACGCATTCGACAAGCGATGGATGGTACGAGAGCCCTGGACACACAAGGCTAAATGATGCCATCTTGATAGGGATAGAAAAAAGCAACTCACTGGTGGTGTAGACGTCTGGACGTTGTTCATGAAGCTGATAGACGAACTCGGTTACAACCCCAAAGTTTCCTCCTCCGCCCCGGATTGCCCAGTACAGATCCTGGTTCTCCTTGTCGGAAACAGTCAGAATGCTACCCGAGGCGGTGACGATGGTAGCTTGAACGAGGTTGTCGATGACAAGGCCATGGGAGCCAGAGAGCCAGCCAAACCCGCCGCCCAAAGTGAGACTGTTGAAAACGATGAGACTTGAGCGAGGAAGCGTCAAATAGCATGCACAAACCCGCCTAGGCGCGTTTTATTGTGAGTGAAATGTAGATATGGCCGAAAAAACTTTTCGCTCACCAACACCCGTGTGATTGACCGTCCCAGCCACCGCGGCGAGTCCTGTGGCGCATATATGAGCGCATTATTCGTGAAGATGTCAGGTTAATCGCACGGACCGTGTTTGATCGCGGCATCATCTACTTCTCCCCATATAGACCCTCCTTTCACGTACGCCAGCCTCGCTTCTGCGTCGACCCGAACACCGTGCATGTTGGGTTGTAGGTCGATCACCAAGCCCCCATCCGAGCTTGATGCTCCAGAAGGGCTATGTCCTCCACCCTATGCAGACATATCTGATCAGCGCTACTCACGAGTTCAGGACAACAACGTATGTACCTTGACGGAGAAATCCAGCTTTGCTTGGGCAGAGTACGGACCCTGACACTGGACGAATGCGAGAATCTGAGCGACATCCTGTGAGGTCGCAGGGCAGACGACGATGGCGGCAGGCTTTTCGGCGTTGAGAGCCCAGCGTTTGGTGGAGAACGATACATCCCCTGGCAGACTGATGCTTGCTGAAGGGGAAAGAGCGTCGTGCAGGGCGGCAAGGGCTGATAAATCGAGGGAACTCATGATCGTGGAAAGAGGTGTTTTGGATAGTCACCCCTCTGTCGTGCATTTATAGCGCTTAGAGACGCGCAATCAAGAAAGCGTAGATTCACGGCTCCACCAAAATGAATACTCTAATTAGGGCTGACCCCCGTTCTCCTCACTCATTCAATTGGGCTCTGAAATTGCTTGACATGTCCACGGCGCCACAGCCTCGAGGAGCATGCTTATCGTTAACTTTAAAGCGAAAAGCTACCCGCAATGATACGGAATGGCTAGAAGTTCCCTAGTTTCAACAAAATTTGAGCAACATTGGCTATCTATGAGGTCATTCACTAGGGTAATATATCCATTTCGGGTGATCTGAAGTCTTTGATTAGGGTCGTGGCCCATCACATGCTACCCCCGTTGACACTTTTCGGCTTCCACCGTTGGACAATTCAAACAACTCCAGTTCATTGAACCTTGCAGTAGATCCTTTCGCGCCACCAAAACATCTGATTGTGCCTCGCGGCAAGGGGAGCATGCCTGGATTTCTTGATCAGATTAAAACGCTCCCTGGTACGGGATATCTCACCACCAATCAACATGATGCGCTTCTTCACGACCATACCGCGGTCATGCACGCTGTTTGGTGCTCCCCCTGAACCACTGGCCGCTGAACTAACGCAAACGTCTGATCCCGAAATCAGCACTTTGATCCAAGCACCTTCGTGCTTTACCCTTGTCCGAATCGCCCATCGCAGCTCGCGGATGCTCGCTGAGGAGTTTCGCCTACACGAGAACCAGATCGGCCTTTCGTTGCAATATCGAAGTTAGCCACTCTCAGCGGCTCTTGTGTGCGTAATCACGATGCCACAGGGATTTCAACTCCAAGGACCAAAGCTGCACTTGGCAAAGACGAACGAATCCCGCGCGATGGTAGATATATGCAATTGAAATATTTAGTTCACATCTGGTACATGGTATTCACGTATGTATGCGTGCTGTAGACCCTGCTGCGTGGGTGACGTTTTACTTTAAGCGGTCTGTCCAGTCGCGATAGGGAACCACTGGTTCTCATGAGCACAATATGTAAACCACATATGATATAGCCAACATACCTTCCCAAACAGATTGTCAGGATCGTACTTGCGCTTCAGTTCCGCCAATCGGGGGAAATTGCTTCCGAAACGACGATTCACGACGACTTTGCTTGCCATTTGACTGTCTTCATCTAGATAATTCGTGTATCCACCTTGTGCGATAAGCTGAGGAGGGAAGTGCTTATTGCGATGGCCCATAAACTCTTCATCGAAGGCCCGAGCTACGTCGGCCGCTTGTTGCGTGAACGCGGGGTCTTCCCAACACAAGAGGCACATGATGTTGTATGTCTGTATAGAACAGAGGTTAAATTACGTTGGGATATTATTAAGGTATTTTTAATTACCGGATCGCGATGCACATATGCAGTTCCATCGCTAGGAACAGAAGCCCACTTTGTGGGGTGATGCAGCTCGAACGCAACAACCGTCTTTTTCGCGGTGGGATACTTGGTGATCATATCTACATACGATCCAAAAGTGTCAAGTATGAGAGAAGTAGGAATGCCTTCCGGCGCCTCGGGAACGAAATTGCCACGGAAAAGTCGGTTTTGGCCGTGTCCGGCCAGATCGTTCTAGCGCAGGTATAAGTAGAGCAAGCAACGAGCTTCTCGCTAGACTCACAAACATAGCGTTGAGCTTCTCATAAGCTAAGAGCAAATTGGGTAACTAATTAAGTGTGCCGGCGCTCAAGACTCACGAAGTGTCTCCGACTTTGTCATTACATGGCCGAGCTGAGAGAAGCGCTCATATTTCCTAGCACCTTCTTCACTATCTCCATTATATACTAACTGAACCACCAAAGCAGGCTAGAAAAAGATAAATGAGGTACGTCAAAAATGAGGTAAAATGCACTAACATGATCACCAGGGCCTACGACACACATGGCGAAAGCATTCTCAAGCGGGGTTCGCTCAGACATCCAAGAGTTGAGTTCATTGACCACGGTTTCAATAAGCGGTGGAGGATAGACAAACGCTAATCACGCTAAGTTTAGCGCTCCTATCTTCATTGTAACACAAAGATAACTCACTAGCTGTATAAACGTCTGGACGTTGTTCATGGAGCCGATAGACAAATTCCGTTACAACCCCAAAGTTTCCTCCTCCACCCCGGATCGCCCAGTATAGATCCTGGTTCTCCTTATCAGAAGCAGTCAGAATGCTACCTGAGGCGGTGACGACGGTTGCTTGGACGAGGTTGTCGATGACAAGGCCATGGGAGCCAGAAAGCCAACCAAATCCGCCCCCTAAGGTGAGACTATCGGGAACGGTCAAAATTAGTCACGAATATATCCCGAATATACGAACCCGCCTAGACATATGAGAGAATGTGTGAATATAGATTTGAATGTCGACCATCGCCTACTCACCGACACCCGTATGATTCACAGTCCCAGCGACAGCGGCTAGGCCTAAAGTGGATGCGTGAGATAGTTCGGACAAAAGATCACTCAGTAAAATATGCAGACCGTGTTTGATCGCGGCCTCGTCTACTTCTCCCCATATAGACCCTCCTTTCACGTACGCCAGCCTCGCTTCTGCGTCGACCCGAACACCGTGCATGTTGGGCTGTAGGTCGATCACCAAGCCCCCATCCGAGCTTGATGCTCCAGAAGGGCTATGTCCTCCACCCTATGCAGACATATCTGATCAGCGCTACTCACGAGTTCAGGACAACAACGTATGTACCTTGACGGAGAAATCCAGCTTTGCTTGGGCAGAGTACGGACCCTGACCCTGGACGAATGCGAGAATCTGAGCGACATCCTGTGAGGTCGCAGGGCAGACGACGATGGCGGCAGGCTTTTCGGCGTTGAGAGCCCAGCGTTTGGTGGAGAACGACGCGTCCCCGGGCAGATTAATGCTTGAGGACGGAGAAAGAGCGTCCCGGAGAGCGGCGAGAGCAGATAGGTTGAGAGAAGTCATAATTTGAACAGTAGGAGGGAAAAGTCTTACAGGAGAGGTAGCTCCGTGTGGTGAAGCTTTATAGGGACTTTCGGGCATGCACAGCTAGACGAGGCAGTACGATTGACCGATTTATGAGGTTCCACTAAAATAACTCTCAGGGGTGAAAGGGTTTCGGTCTCCGACTTCCGATTAATTGAGTGCTGGCCGAAGAACTCACGGATTGCTGCTATATCAATGAGTGTATGGCCGATCGTTCAGCCCAGTCTCTGGAGAGGTCGGGGAGTCCCAGCGTTGACCAAACCCTCGCAGCGTGCTGCCAGACCAAAGAAAGGGGAACGGGCCTATAGGGAACCGTGAACGGAGCAATCGCCGACCCGCGATTGCGGATACGCGTTCGTGTCGTTGCGTATGTCAAGTGACGGCGAGCTTTTCGTGCAGTTCTGCCCACGTGTCTGCTGCTTCGGTGGATGGGCATAGTGCGTTTTCATATCAGCCAATTGAGACTTCCATCACAAGGCATGGAAAGATCTCATAGCCTCTTGCGAAAGGGACGTGGTGTCTTGGCTGAATGAAGCCCAGGCACGGTCACGTGAATCAGGGGCGCGCCACCAATCTTACAGTGTGGCTGGCCAATTAACGCACAAGACTACATTTGTATTTAAGAACCCGAAATAGAAAATTTACAGATCTGAACGCAATAGAGATCAAACGAGAATGAAAACGTCCGTGAGATCCTATTGAGTCACGTTCCCCTTAAGAGGAAGGCTTGTTCTTGTTGACATAATATTGCGGAACGTATCCAGGAACGAGCTTCTCAGGCCCCTCAAGAAGGACTAACGTGACACACGCGTAAGTACATGCTATGCAGACTAAATGCACATGCTTGAACTCACCAACAGCCATTCCGGTGGCGAGATGGGCATCAATGTGACAGTGCATGATCCACGGGCCCGGGTCGACGGATCGGAATCGCATTGCGGCCCATGCCTTCCCTGACAAGTCAACAGGCTATTAGCCAAGCGACTAGTCAGTAATCGGTCGTGAAAAAAGAACATAACAATTTGACTCACCGTAACAAAGTCGTCGCGGAACGGGGGATTATTCATGTTAATGCCCTTGTAGCCGGCGTTCACAGCGTCTTGAATGGTAGCATATGGGAAGTTACCAGTACCCGAACCAAGGAACCAACCCTTGACACCATGTTTGTGCATCTGTGATGTACCACGAATGAAATCATTTAATATTTGATGAGAAAAGCTTGTAGTCAACTCACTGGGTGAGGAGGGTGCACGGCAGGATTCCCAGCTGTGATGGTAAAAATGACGTCCACAAGGGTGCCATTCTTGTAGCTCTTGTAAACATTCGAGTTGAGCGTCGAAATCTCGCTGGGCTGCATCAATAAAGGCGTGAAGTTGTCCGCCGGCTCAGACCACGAGTTACCTGACGATACATTGAGGTATAAGGAATGGAAAAAGGATAAAGAGGAGTCGCCATGTACACACCATTCAGGACCCATCCAAACTCACTCGTTCGGGTTACGTTCATTGCCAGTGTCAAGTCTGCGGCGCCTTGGGGAGGCGGGTTCGCAGGATAAGGGGCCAGGTTGGCCGGAACAAGGTCTGTGCCGCCATTGATAACGTTGCCAGCATAATCGATCCACTATGTGACCCAGTTTAGTCATCTGCTTTACGTTAGGAATTGGAAAAATCACATACCGGGCTCTTTGAAGTTGGCAGAGTGGTTGGGTCGGCCTTGGCAGTGTTGTATGAGAGAATCGCGTAACCGGTGAGAATCTGTGGCAACACTACAGCTGCCGTACGAATGACATAATCATTGGGGTTCTGATCAAGCTTGACGAAGAACTGGTAGCGTTCACCGATGGGGATAGTGATAGAAGTCGCGGTCTGGATGTTGGTATATTCACCATCAGCGGCGACTACAAGCTATATTAGTCTATACTGTGCTAAAGTCAGCATTGACACCACATACAGAAATACATCTTGTGAGAATCGATCGAAACACGGAGATCCCAGAGAGCACCGCTGTTCTATTTCTAACGTCAGCAGTATCCAGCGACTGTTCAAGGAGTATATGCGTACTACTAGGTTGAATGCAGTCCAACCATCGGATTGCTTGACAGTGAATACTTTCAAGGGCGTTTTCGTGTTGTTGCAATTGAACCACATGTTGGGATCAACTGTGCTTGGCTTCGAGTCGGGGTAAGGGAACATGAGAGTGTTGTTCGGATACATGCATCTGGAGAAAGTTGGTTTCAGTCGTTATCCAATTCAGCCGCCAAAAAGGACTCACCCCTTCTTAGTCATCGGCTTTTGTTGCGAAGTAGCCAGTTGGTTTACTAAAGTCACGTTCGGACAAATCGATTGACCCATACCACTCGCTAGCAAATAGTCAGAACCTCAAAGAAATACAGATTTCAAAAGTCTCACTGATGATGTTGTCAATGCACAACTGCTCAACGTCGGTCCGTTCCCATTCAGACATCCAGAAGTCGGCCGTGTAGTGCTTATAATCATACACATTGAGGAGATTGGCATTTTGTTCGGCATTCTGTAAGGTTGTTAGAACAGTTGCGTCGGTGCTGATCTGGCTGAATGGTCGTGGCTTGTTGGGATTGGGACGGATATAAATTGTGCCTTTCAGCCCATCGTCAAGTTGCATTTTCTAAATCGACTAGGCGTCAACCATCTGGTAAGTCTTTGAGAATGTTGCACATACGTAATGCGAGTGAAACCAATGGAAGCCTGATTGATGGAGGGTAAAGTTGTACAAGAAGTTTCCCCCGACAGGGATTGGATATTGTGCCAAACCAGGCACTCCATCAGACCAAGGTGTTCCGGTTTGTTCAATACTGTATCAATATTCTTAGAGCTTGAAGAATTATCTTAGCCAGAAAGTGCTCACCCGTGCCAGTGGATGGTGATAGGAGCGTTTCCATTGTTAGTCACGTTCGCCAATATAGTGTCGCCTTCATCCCAGACTAGATGGGGCCCGGGAGTCTGACCATTGATGAGCCAGGAGGACTTGCTCGCCCCATCTTGGTTTGTGGTGCCATAGGTGACCTGCAAGCAAAGAGTTAGATTTTGACGCTCAGACTTAGTCGCGAACCCACGTCAAGGTTGACGTTGACAACCGCAGCCATTGCAGCTGGGAGCAGCGATCCTGCGACGCCGAGTAGTGGGAGCGCCGCGTAATGCATTGATAGTATGTTGAACGACTGTAGCCAGAGACGAAAGACTGTCGAGAGATGCTCATAACCAGTGCTCCGTACCGTACCCTTATACTCATCGCATTTCCTCTATTTTCCAATAAATCCTCCCCGGTGGGTGAGTGGCAATTAATTGCTTTGATACGATACTCGATGCTGACGGCGGCTTCAGATATACACTTCCATACTCCTCGGGCATGGGTTCAATCCTTCGTATCTCAAGGCGTACATCGAGGCTTACTTGTGAGTCGAACGCGGGTTGGCGAGCTCATTCGGCTAACGATCATTCCAGATGGGGATCTGCTACAGTCCTATTCGTCAACATCTTTGTCTTTCCTCTCTCCTCCGAACGAGAACTCCGTCAACTCCTCGTCATGTCCCTCGAGCACGTCGCGACCTATTCGCATCTCTTGTCCAAAAGTAGTGTCTGTTCCGTTATCCGGTTGACTCCGACGACTTAGCCTCGTTCTGTTTGTAGCCTACACCCTGACGATCACCGACGAAGAACGTGACGCTCGCGCGCGCCTGGCACAAACCATTCGTGCCGACTTTGGACTGTTGACAATGAAGATGGCCGAGACGAGTGCAGAGATCAACTGGAGTCGGTGGAGCATGGGAGATTATCTGGTATTTGTTGGCAAGACGCGGGCTGTTCAACTTGTACGTCTCATCTCTCGTCCTGTTCCCCACTTTCTGACTGGTTTTCAATTTGGACAGGCGTTGATCACGGCTCATACGAGCATCTCCAATATCCATTCACGCAACACAACCCTGTTCAAAGAATACTTTCTCCCCTCGACGCTGAAACCGTTTCAACGTCTCCGACGCGACATTGACATCACCATTCAAGAAATCAGTCAAGCGCTTGGCGGACCTCCACCCGACCTCTTGCGCCCGACCGAACACGACGTCGAACAAGGAGTTGACAATCCCGGCAACGCGCTCGATACCAAGGCTGAAGGAGGCGAAACTAGCACTAGTCAATCGACCGAATCGGGAGTCGATACACCCGCGCGAGTCCAAGACCCAGACGAACAAGACGAGATTCGCGAACGGTTAAAACGGGTTGCGGCCAAACTTGCTCAAGAAGTCGAACATGAGGGGATGAGTCCCGCACCTCAATCGACGTCGTTGGTCACGTCTCCTACATCTACGACCGCTGTGCCCGTTTCGCCCGACCATGAACAGCCCTCTTCGTCTTTACCGTGTCCACCGATGACGGGAAAATGCACATGCGGGAGTTCGGCCCTGATGGACGATTTCGAGTCGTTTCGGTCCGTTCAGCAGGACTTGCTAGGTCGCGCGTTGCTCTGCGGGAAACTCCATGGCGGGAACAACGGTTTGAGGTTATACGAGGATCGGAAGAGCATGGCGCAGGAAGAAGGAAGGGATTGGGTCCGGGGTGATGAGATTCGACAGCGTCGGACCAAGTCTCGTGCTGAGAGCACCAAAACTGGAACTGGAACCGCGACGCCCAAGAGCCCGGTGACGCCTCGTCCGGAGAGTATCGTCGGACGTGAGATTGAAGAAGGTCGGTTGGAGCCGGTGGATGATGCGAAAAAGGCGGGCGAGGACGAGGTGATGGTGGAGACGAGGCAGTGTTTGGTTCGGGTTTATTCGTTGTTGTATGCTCTAAAGTGGGTCTTCTTTATTTTGTTTTATTTTTATTTGGATGCTGATGGGTTTGGGCGGTGATAGCCAATTCACGTACGAGCTGAGCACGTTTCACGATGCGGTCATGTCTCGTCAAAAGCAATCCAAGCGGATCCATGTTCATCTGTTCGAGACCCTGGCCGGAAAAGTGCGCAAGGCGGAAAAGAAACGCAGGGAACGGGCTGACCGGGCTCGGGCGTCGACCAAAGAGGGTGAACAGACGGGTGATATGGAGATTGATGATGCGAGCCAGGTCGAGGATCGAGAACTGAATGTTCGCGAGGCTCTGGTAGGTCCTATCATATCTTTTGTTTGAGACGGGTTATTGATACGATGGGTCTAGGCGATACTCGAACAAAAAGAGTATATTCCCAAAAAGATGAATATCTGGCAAAAGCTAGAAAGGGCCGAAAGGCTGTTGGAAAGCCCGACGAGTATATATGCTGCCAAGACTGCGGCTGCTACGCTCATCTTTGCTGTTCTCATCGTACGTTTTCGCTTGCTGTCTAGTTGAAGCGATTTGGCTGACGTTGTTGATCTAGTGGGCTCCTGCTACCCGACAGTGGTTCATCAGCTATGGTTTGACGGGCGGATTGATTACGGTGGTTGTCGCTCTGACGCCTACGCTTGGTGTGTTGAATACATTGGCAGTTTGGTGGGGTTGCTGATAGGTGGTATTCAGGTCAAACGCTGTTTACATTCGTGATGCAAATCGTGGGATCTGCTCTAGGCTATATTTGGGCTATCGTTGTCCTTGAGGTAGGCGATGTCCTGAGCAGGATTGAATAAGAATACTAAAATAATATGGTTATAGGCCTTTAAAGATGTTGGAGGGTATAGGTTCAACCCTTATGGAATCATATGCCTCATTGCGATATATGCGCTTCCATTCCAGTATCTCATTTACGAAAAGCCCATGTTTTGTGCGTATCGCGAATCATTACATTTTATGTTTCACTCACACTCGGCATGATATATAGTCACCCTCGCTTTGCTCGCGCTCAACGCTACGGGTGTGGTTGTGGTCACGGAATGGGTCTATCAGCAATACCAAGGTCGTCACGCTTTTGATTCACCTCCGTATCGAGCTGGTAGGCATTGTTACACGAAATCCATCACTCTCGTTGACGATGTATGGGATTGCAGGTAAAGCATTGTCGGCGCTGGCTGTAGCACTCGCCATTGTGGGCACGTTCCAGTTGATTGTTCTGCGCAATCCGGCGAGGAGGCAGCTTCGAGAGTCTACTGCCAGGATCGTTTATGGGTTGCTTGGGTTTGTCAGGCCGTGAAGGGCGATGTTTCCAGCTTGCTGACGTAAGTGGTTAATGTAGATATAACACCATCCTCCAGGCCTACGTGCGTGCTACCATGCCGGCAGATCCAGCGTTCCGTGCGCCTCAGGCTGCACTCGAGAGGGTCGAACATGATTTGAGACATAGGGAGATGAAGGTACGCATGTTTTCTTTTGTTTGGATAAATTAAAGTTGATTAGCCGTTGGGTACAGCTTCAAACGGCATTAATCGAGGTTATGCCACTGCTTATGTGCGAACGAGCTTTCGGCTTGCGATGGAGTGGCACTAACAGTGATTAATCCAGGTACGCGAACTCGGAACCTCAACTCGCCAAACGTGAGTGATACAACAGAAACGTTGAGTGATGAGAAAGTATCTGACTCGTTGGCAGCGTTCCGGGGTGATATCGTCAACAAAATCTTGAAAAGCTGTCGGATTATTCTAGGTGCTTCTATACAAATTGTGGTTTGTATCCGCGCTGACGTTGGCTGCTAGACCGATATCGAGAAGCACGGGCAGCAATCGGCACCGAACCTTTCGACGAGTTTATCATCGAGGAGTTCATCTCGGTGTTATCTCCTTACCGACGTCGTTTCACGAGAACCATCAAGACAAGCTTTTACTTGGTAGCCTCGAGCTTAGCAAACAAGGTGCAATGATATTTTCCCTTTGCGATATGCCGATTGGTTTTAACTATTGGCCTAGTTCCCCCTTCCACACGATATCCAAGGCACCGTCGATATGCTTCCTGATTTCGTTCATGATGCACTGGTTCTCTCTACGCGTATGGCTCGAACTGAGATGGGAGCCGGAAGTGTTCGTGGAGGAGAGTTTTCCCGATACTGGTACTACTTGTTGAGTGTGTCGACCATTGGGGAGCAGCTGAAGGTAAGGCGTTTCATGCAATAATCGAAGATGTTTGTATTGAATGGGATCCTTCGCAGGAAATGGAGATGGCGTGTAAAGAGTTGTTTGGCGAGTTGGAGGATCATCCGAAGGTCATGTATTGATTCTTCGGTTACCTGTATGATAGGGTCTATTTTCTGGGATAAAATTTTCATATTTGATTCAGCCGAGGGGTAAACAGCATCGATGAGCCCAGAAGAGTGCCCAAAAAAGAACCTTCCTCACTACTGGACTTCGCGCTTGTGCCAATATGTGAGCGACCGACGTCACTAGCATGGTCACATTCCGTTCCCAGTCAGATCAACTGCGTTTGTTGATCGAGCTCCTCAGCACTCTGAGTATCTTGTTGTTCCGACTCTATCCCTGACTTGGCAGTTTGATCAAACACTCGGATCGCCCGGCCCGATACCTCGGAGTATTCCGTGAACGTGGTGTCCACGCATAGACGCCCGCCTCCATCAACCCTTACCACCATATCTCACTATAACACCTGACGAACCGAAAGCTGATAGGGTATGTCTGACAGGCGAGAAGTATCGCGAGGCGTAAACATACTCGTGCTAGGTGAGTCGTCGGGTCGAGCGTCAACTGTGTGCTAAACCTGCCCCAACAATCCGTAGAGGGAGGCGGGGCGCGAGGTTTGTCATCGCTCATCATCCTCGATGAGGTGATGAGCAGGCTGCAGTATGATATGAAGCTAGACACTCAACCGAGTGTGCGGGACTGTTTCGATGTTGTGGCAGGCACTGGTACAGGAGCGTGAGTTCAAGCGCCGATACTTGTAGTAGTTTTATAGTCTGATATACTGGGTAACCAAGTGTGATCGCATGCTTAGTCGGGCGTCTCGGCGTGCCGGTCAAGAGATCGATCGAGTACTATGTGAAGCTAGCCGATGTGTTTTCCGAGCAAAAGCTGATAGGCACGACAACCTACAAAACCAGCAAGCTTCAGAGCGTGTTCAAAGCGATCGTGAAAGATATAACTGGGAACGAGGATACTCATATCATGGATACGAGCTCAATGGGCCAGTCATGCAGGACGTGAGTGTGCGTCGCAATTTCTAGATTTGGAAGATCAAGTGTCGTTTGCAGTATGGTATTTGCGATGTCAAGGGACAACCTCAACGCCAACATACCGTGCATCTTTCGCTCATATCAAGGCGCCGCAAACCAGATGCCAGACTGCCCCATCTGGCAAGTTTTGAGCGCGACTATGGCCCATCCCGAAATGTTCAAGCCCGTCCAGATCGGCCCCGAACACCTACCTCAGTCGTTTGTCGACGGTGGGCTCGGCTGTAACAACCCGGCTGCTCATGTGCTATCAGAGGTCAAGACAATGTTTCCTGATAGATACATATCTACGGTATTGAGCATTGGAACTGGTCATCCCGACACGATTCGGCTTGTGCCAGCGGGTACACTTGAGGTCACAAAGCATATCGCACTCGACGCCGAACGGGTAGCCGAAGAGATGGAGTTGCGGTTTCGATCTATCCCAGGAGTGTACTTTCGGCTTAGTGTCAGCCAAGGGATGCAAAGCGTAAAACTGAGTGAATGGGAGAAACTCGAACAAGTGGCTGCGGACGCACGAGCGTATATGCGTGGAGCAAGAGTGGCTCAAAACGTGGATAGCGTAGTGAGCGCGGTCAAAGAGAGGAGACTTGCAATCGAAGGCTGGCGAATAGGTATGAGTGGGTTCACTCGATTGTTTCTGTTCATGCTGAATATCCCGTTATTTACAGATGGCGAGCTACAACCCGCAAGCGCCCCAATCCCATCTATAGAATATACATCGTGTCCTAATCCGACAGCGGTGTTTACAGGTCGCCAAGATATCATCCAGCAGATTACCCACTGTATATCAAACGGCGATAGCCAGCGCTGCGTGTTTGTTTTGCATGGACTCGGAGGCGCAGGGAAGACTCAGCTGGCGCTAAAAACGGCGGAGCAGTCAGCGACCATGTGGACTGACGTGGTTTTCGTCGACGCTACATCCAACGAGACGGCCGAGAGCGCTCTGGCCGGCTTCGCAAAGGAAAAGGGGATTGACCAGTCCCACAAGAGCGCTAGACAATGGCTTAGAACTCACCGACAGCGTTGGCTCATGATCATCGATAACCTGGACGATCCATCAGTCCGGCTTAAGGATATCATGCCAGAAGGCAACCACGGAAGTGTCATCATCACCACTCGTATACCCGGAATGGCGGTGCTCGGACGAGGCGGTATATCGGAGTGCAACGTCGGGAATATGGAACAGAACGACGGACTAGAGCTCATCTCTAAAGCTGCAGGAATCGATGTCAAAGCGTCAGACAAGGGTGAGATCGATGCAGCTATCGAGCTGCTAGAGGTGATTGAATTTTTTTTATATTATTCGTATTGATGTCTAGAGCTCATACATGATCTTTAGGGCTTCGGATATCTAGCGCTGGCCATCGTCCAGGCAGGCGCATACATTCGGTGTTCCCGGTGTACAATCAGCTGGTATCGAGACATGTTCGCCAAACACCATCGAGGCACTCTGGAGAAACAGATACCAGCCCTGGTCAGAGTGGACGACTATCAGAAAACAGTATACACCACCTGGCATATGAGCTACGACCTACTTGGAACTCAGGCACAACGGCTCTTGCACCTGATGGCCTTTATGCACAACACTGGCATCACCGAAGAGATTTTCCGCCGCTCAGCCGGGGAACTACAGTCGTACCCGCCCAGTATCCCGCTCACAGCCGCGGAGAAGGAAGTACGAGCATATGTGACGGAGTGTCTGCGGCCCTATATCGACTCCTCTGGCGCCTGGGACTCTAGTACATTTCGGAATACCTTAGCCGAGTTACTATCATTTTCGCTGGTTAGCCATGACAGGGTCAACGATGCGTATAGCCTTCACGTACTTGTTCATGACTGGGCTGGTACTGTCATCGAACACCCGACGGAAACGGCCATAGAGCACACTGCCACGTTGCTTGCGGTATCGATTGACCGGGGCGACACGATGGAAAGCCTGGCGTACAAACTTTCAGTCGAAATACATGTGAGCAGGGTGCTGGAGCGATGCATGCAACCGACAGGAAACAACGCGGCCAAATTTTCAGAGGTATATCTTCGGATGGGAAAGTACCAGAAAGCGCTAGTGCAGACTGAGATTGTGCTTGCCGTACAACGAGATAGGCTGGGAGAAGATCATGACAAAACACTCACAAGCATGAACCGTGTTGCGTACTATTACTGCATACTGGGGCAATACAAGAAGTCAGAGATGCTACAAGAGCAGCTGGTCGAGATCCGGAAGCGAGTGTCAGGACACGAGCACTGCGAGACCCTCGAGGCCATGCGAAACCTCGCAAGCACATACTACGACCTTGGTCGAGACACCGACGCACAGTCCCTCCAGCTACACATCCTCGACACACGCAAGCGAGTCTACGGTCACGAAGATCCAGGCACAGTCACCGCTATGTACGAGCTTGCAGTCACGTACAAAGCCCAGGGTCGATACGACGAAGCACAGGCGCTGCTCGTCCAGGTCGTAGATGCTGAGAAGCGAGCAAGAGGCGACGAGCATCCCGAGACCCTGGCTTCGATGCACGAACTCGCATCTACATACTACTCTCAGGGTCGATACGATGAGGCAGAGTCGATGCAGGTGCATGTGCTGGAAGTTACGAAACGCAGGCAAGGGGACGAGCATCCTGATACGCTGACCACGATGAGCAACCTGGCACTCACCTACTACGCCAAAGGACGATATGGCGAGGCAGAGGAGCTGCAGGTGAAGAGGCTGGAGGCTACTAAGCGAGCGTACGGCGAAGACCATCCGTCTACGTTGACGTCCATGAACAACCTTGCGAACACATACCACTCTCAAGGTCGATACGAGCTGGCGGAGGAGTTCGGCAAGAGAGTGGTAGATGGTAGAGAAATTGCGCTCGGCGCAACTCATCCAAGGAGGCTGGCGTCCATGCGCAATCTGCTTGCGACCTACAAAGCAATGGGCGAGAGGCGTAAACAGCAGTACAAGGCATTGGAAAAACAGATAGCAGAGATCGAGAATAGTGCAAGCTGAGGTCCTGTCTCCATAGCGGGTTCTGAGCTTGTGGGTCCAGTAATACGGTAGTTCAAGGCGGCCGAGTCCAGGTTATTCGGCGCGCAAAGACTCGGTTAGCTTTGTACCAGAACGCGGCCCGAGTTTAGCTCCAACACTGGAAGGGTTCTCATGTATCTATATTGAATTTTCATGTATTTAAGGCGCCGGTTTGTGAGTAAATTCGCCGAAAGCAAGGAACGATGTGAGGAAGGTTCAGCAACAATCTGCGTGTTCCGCAGACAAGTGTTGTAGATGAGGTAGGATCTAACTACAGACGTATGGCTGAAGTGAGAGCCAGAGGTCGTGTCAAGCGGGGTAGACAAGAGGGTGCATTTGATTGACCGAGAGGAGAGATGAGCCTGTTGGAAATTGAATTTGCAAATGCGCAGCGTGATCGACCGCGACCAAACACACGAGTCCCAGCCACCACGACAAGCCGAGGCGTCTGGCTGCCCGGAGACCATGGACGTGCCAGCAGTGATATGCGATATTGCTCCCTTGATTTTTCGTAGGACGACCAATGGCACATGGATTGGTTCATCACCCCGGAGGCTGTTTGGTGCGTCCGCTCCTACCCGACTGTGCCAGGGCAGCCCTGTTGATAAAAGCCTATCCCGTTTCTCCCCTCCCTCCGACCCTTGCGCCCACTAGCCTGCTCCCTCGGTACCCCTCGGCTTGCAGGTGTTCGAGAGCGACACGCTGTCAGGCACTTGGACACCTCGACACATCCATCGCCAGCGCCTCCCGGGCGACTACATCACGAACGGTTCTCCGTATCTACACGCGTGTGGTTCTTCTTAGCAACATGATATCCACTTGATGTTGACTCAACTTTCTCCGCCCATTCGTGGTTATCGAGTTGGTGGTTGGGTTTCATGGATAGGGCGATGCGGGTCCGGGGACGTAACTCATACACTCTAACCTAATGCCGAGAGTGTGCTCAGGTCAGCGGCGGTATCCCTGATACCGAAACTCACGTAGGTCTTGCTCGGTTTGGCTTTGGTGAGTGAATCTACCATTTCTGAGCACGTCAACGATAACAGCCCAACCCAGCCGTTGATGCCGAGACACAACACATATGCCAGACTATTCTTCTAAGCATCCCGTACTACGTCTGACCGGCCCATACCTCTACACGACACTAGCATCATCGTTTCTCGCTCATAACATGTACCGTTAAGACGACCAGACGACTTACGATCAATCAATTAATCATAACGCCGAGTCCAGATCTCCGAACCCGCCCCGAGAACGGCAGTCCCCCGTATACTTCGATCATCTACCAATCTCTCGATTATTTCATCTACCTAGGCATCAACACACCGCAACCTGTCTCGGGCCCCCGTTTGATTCTCTACCAAGCTTGACTGGCGCCGTTCGACCAGGATTTTTTGGATAGAAGGATGTGGCCGCGTGCGACGGGTGATGGTGATTCGAAGCGATTAGATTTGGAAACCGGTGGACATCAGCTACTAGGTGTGGGGAACCATATAGTACGGGTGGGAGCGGGAGGATGAGCGGCCAACGTATGATGGGCGATGTAGTTTGCAAGCTACGGGGTGGAGGATGAGTCGTCGAATGCTTGAGGAGTATCTGCTTGGCTAGGCATTACCCGGCACGCGGAATATGTATGCTGGTTATATAGTATATTCCAGAGCGAGGTGCTGCCTTTGTTCAACCTTTCGAGTGCTCATGGCAGTTAGTGTGCTTGGTGAGCAGGTATCGAAAACTGGCGCCACGACAGTATTAAACGATACCACCCAGTCCCCATATGAATGAACGATAGTAATCAGCTCATGACTTCCCGGATTCAACATGCCAGAATTCAAAAGCTATACTTCAAAGATCTTGAAGACTAGCCATACACAGCGAACTTTCACAGCTACAGGAGTTATTCAGTCGAGCCTACGTCACCAAAAAGGGATTGAGCTAATCTGGGCAGATTAGCCCTATTAGTGCGTGTGCGAAGGGGCCTACTAGCACCCGATCATTTTAGCAGACCCTCGACCCTGTGAGTTCTCGGTCTGGCCCCATTAGTCGGGGCGTTTCATGATGACGGGATTAGTTCTTGGGAACGAAAAGGTGAGGAATTAGTCGAATTAGTTCCCATTATTCTGGCCGAGACACGCTTTTCGTTGCGTTGGTTGTACCATTAGCAGCTCTTTAGTTCGCCATTAGTCTCATGGGTACTCTTTGTGCCCCTTACATTGTAGTCGTATCATGTATTGTAAGCCACATCAAACAACTCGCTCGATTTATAATTGTTGATTTATTAAGTAGGTTATTACTCGTAACATCAAGGAGACGACATTTGGGAGAGAGAGCACAAATCCACAAAACTGTACGCACAGGACGAGTAGATCGAGCAGTTGTGTTAAGAAGTGGTGTTAAGAAGTGTAGCTATCTATACACTCAAAAAGTTAGATCCAATCGAACCGTCAAAGGATCACTACGTACTGGTACCAATTGGGACGGTTGAAATCCGGTGCTCATTGGCTTTGTATGTAGTTACTTATGCTGGTAGCTTGATACTATAAGCGAAATATCAAACCTACCGGATGACAGTCAACTTGCAAACTGTTGGAATGGCAAACGCGAGCCTCTGTGACTGATGCAACCTGCGTAGAATACGGTGTGCACAAGCCAAACCAAGATTGGACTTTGGTGCTTGAGACAGAGTTCAGCGATGAACAAGGAGGTTTACAGGGCGGGTGTTCTGCTGCGTGCAATTTCGAAGTCAATGAGCCGTCGTGGTAGAGTTGACAGGTGAAACGAGGGGCGGCGGATGTGAAAGGACCTGAGCACGTGACATTTGTGATAGTCAGAAACGGTATCACAGGGTGTGTTGAATGAGGGGAAGTCAGCAATAACTCAACTCGTAGAGTAGGTCCAAGCTAACTGTGTATATAAGGCCGGCGCGCGTATCCAAAGCAGTGCTACATTGTGCATACACGAGATAGGGTACAAGTGCGGTTATGGGAAATACGGTGCGGGACAAAAGTCCGCATATATGCTGCTCAACCAAACTTGAGAACACCCGACTTATGTATTATTCACCATCCCTCCAATATTTGACGTCTAGTGGGAGGGGGGCTAATACCAACGATCCACCTGCATATAGGCTCGCTGTGTCACTCGCGATCTCGGCAAATACACGGTCACGGTCGTCTGGATGCCCTTGCCAGAGAGTCGCTTCGTGAAATGAAGTTAAACAGCCTAAACACGGCACCCAATCCGCTCGGACCGAACTAATCGAGCGGGCTCGCAACTAATAGAGTACTCCCACAACTCATCCACGACTAATCCAGCACATTTTTAGGTCCCCCGCTAATAATCAGACGCACGAGAGTCTGCCGCTTTTACTCCTCTCATGGTTTTAGTTATGGTTCGTCTAATTTGCTGTCCACGACAGGCAAATGAACTAATTCGAGGCGTTTCTTGTCTATCCTAGGCTAAGACATGTCAAATAAGGGTGAAACACCCGTTGTTAGTTCCATTAGTTGATTTTTGGGGCCTGGTCTGCCAGGGGCGGGCTAATATGCACCCGATTCGTAGCGCCCGCCACTAACTCGGACCGTTTAGTGACGTTAGCTCAGGTTTTGCGGATTCTTTTTTACTGATGTATTTGACCGCACCGTTTTAGGATTAACACGAACTGACTAGGATCACCATCAACGCCTAAAAAATTACGAAGGACCATCACATATATACAAGATTCTTCGGTGACTGATGATATGGACACGCGTCAAACAGTCGATGCTTACGCCTGATAAGTCTTTATGCTCGAGCTATCAAGAAAAGTGATTTCATGATACATCCTTCGGTCATCAACTGTCCTTTTCTATCCACTCGACGACATGCTTGGCTACGGTCTACTGGATCTCGTTCCGATAACTACTGCAGTGGCCGGTTTAGAAAGCCTCTGGCGAGACTTTGACAAGGATTATGTATGCGGTGATACGGTTAATCGCTTCCTGATGTAGTTGGCCTGTATATCTCGTATGTTGAAGTGAGTGTCATTACTTTTATATATGAAAAACGTCTGATTTTGAATGCACAGAAACGTTCTTGGAGTATTGGACGCATAGTATTATAAACGCTTGTCAAAAGGATGCTGGGCTTAGACGTCAATAGACTTAATTAGTCGCATTCCCTTCATGATTATTACCAGAGAGTGTGCGTGGTAACTGTTTTTCATCCTGCTCAGAAAATCGACACTATCCAGCAGAGAAGGCTGTTGATTGGGGAGATTTTCACGGCATCGGCAAGAGCATTCACCGATCAGTCGTGAACAAGATGGGAGCCAGGGATGAAGGTGTGGTCCATAATATTCAGGAGAAGTGCGGTAATACACGAGAATAGTGGTGGCGGTAATAGAAAGAAAAGATTTAGCAAAAACGAGGAAGAAAATAGATGACGTGAACAGCCAAGGCACAAAACATGTAGTAAAAAGTGAGCATTGAGCACCGCCCCGCATGGACATTCGAAGGTCGAGCAGTCGAGTTGACTTTTAAGATCTTCGCGACGCAGCACGCATTAGGGTGGCGCGGAAGGAAGCTGAACGGCTGACCAAAAGGACACGAAACCAATAATAGATCTCACAAGGACTCAAATGGCCAAAGACTTATTACGAGCTGAGAAAGCCCAGAGAACACTAGGCACGAATATACAAGCCAGCCCCACGACGATGGGAGATCAATATCACAGCGCAAGTGACCGCCCGTAACGGTCTTGGCGTCCAGGGTGGTGTTAGAGGCGAATCCAGGGACCGGACCAGCCGGATGGAGTGAGGGATCATGACATCACTTCCCGAAGAACCGTCATCTGAGCTTAATCAGACGATGACATGGCGTCCTGTCAAGAAGCCGGCGGCCTGACGCCGAAACGGTCCTAATCGATCTGCCCAAAACGGCCTGCCATATCGACTCGAACGGGAAAGAAGCATCCACCTGGGTCCCCGTCGACTGGTCTACGCGTGTTGCGATCATAGTCCTAGACGACCTGCGGGCCTCGTAGACCGCGAGCAAAGACCGAGTCGCGCGTGCGTCGTGGCCTCACCGTCAACTGCGGAGACTGAGCGCTCGGCCGCCCCGGATCACCGTCTCCAGCCGAAATGAAACAATTTAAAAAAACTTGGTATTTGTGAGAATCGAGTGGAATAGGTGGCACTCAGCCTGCGACGAGGGCGTCCGTGCCAAGACCCCGCCGAGACCTCGCCGCGCGTGGTCCGTACGGTAGTCTCGGTTTGACCGAGCGGAAGATTAGTGGAGCCGCGTGCGGGGGAGCGACCCCCGGATCGACGCGGGCTTTGCGTGCGTTGGACGGCTGGTGTCAGACGTGTCTGGCCTGTCATCACAGAGAGCGACGGAATGGACGGCGCTAGGCCGAGCGAGGAAGTGATTTGCGTATCGAGCGAGCGTCGCCGCTGGCCGGTGGAGTCCCGTCGAGGGGAGAACGACTATTACCGACCTTCGACGAGACGCTCGGCGAGATGTCGGTATATGCGCGTCGCTCGTGACTTTCGACCATAGATTGACGGTTCGAGCTCAGTCAAATCACTCTCTGCGCTCCAGGGGCGACATGCACTAGCATGGGAGCGTCCCAGCGACGCCAAGAGCGCGCCGACCATCGTCTCAGCCTCCTTCCGGTGCCGCAGAGGATCGCTGGAGCATGTTACGCAACCCTCGGTCTTGGCCACATCTGCAAAGGTATGGACCGGCGAACGCGCTGGGCTTGGCGTCCGCTAGCATGAGAACCGGCGTTGGGCCGGACGAAAACCAGGCCGACGATGACCGGATTCGATATCGAGCCTGGATTGAGCCATATGTCGCACCGCGACAACGGATGTGCCTCTGAATGGGATGTGGCGAAGCGAGATCAGGGGTCGAGTGCGCGCTTGAGACAGGCGAGATGACATGAGGTGAGCCGTCGGGTCCAAGCGCCGGGCGTGTGTTTGGGTTCGTTGATGATGGCGTTGCTTCTGTCTGATCCCGGCCACCACATCGGAATGCGCATGCGCTAGTAAACTCGCTCATTAATCTCGTTGCCGGAAGTGGGGAGGCTGACGAATATCGACGTAATTGCTAGAGGGATTTTGTCTCTCGTCGAGGACTACGACTAGACTTCACACTCGATGCCGGACGCCGAGGCGAGGTTGGATCGAACCGGGACCTGATTTGCTCTCGTCGCGAACGCGCACGATCTGGACTTTGAGCTTACAACTCGATGAAATCCGACCAACGACGTTGACGTTGCGTGGGCCGAACGTGATCGCTGTGGCCCCAACGCGAGATGAAATACCGGCCATCAACAGCGCGGGCGCGGAGGTGACACACCGAGTTCAGGGGACCGTCGCTCGACGCGACCTGACCCGTGGGACCGATGCGGCTGTGAGCGCGCGCGGGGCTGCCTCGCTTGGTACGATCCCGCTCAATCGGCGCCTCCGCTGGCCGCGTTATTCACTCACAGGCCGCGGTGTGCAGAGTGCAGAGTGCGACCAGGAAACTCTTGGCGCGACTGTCGTACAAAAGCGAGGCGAGCGCCGTTCCAGCTGCAGCACCGTTCCTCGGGTTCTCTCCTCTTCTCTTCTCGCACTCTAATTCGATCCCCTGCGATGGCTCTCCGCGGCCTTCCTCTGCTTCTCGCGGGGGCTCTGCTCCCCGTCGCCCAAGCGGCGACTCGCAACGTCAACCTCGTGGTGCGTGTTTTCGGCTGTCCCCGATGCGATATACGTTACCATTGAATTCTTGCAGGTCTCGTACGGCTCGGCGAACCCAGACGGCGTGAGCAAGCCTTCGTGGCTCATCAACGGCCAGACTCCCGGACCTCATCTGGTCTGGGACGAAGGCGACACCATCTTGGCGAACGTGACCAACAACGGACCGGAGCCGATGACCATGCACTGGCACGGGTGAGTGACGAGGCGTCGGACGTATATCGTACGGGCTTTGACGAGCTTCGGGTTTGCAGAATGCAGCAGATCGGGACGCCTTGGTCGGACGGAGTGCCGGGGTTGTCGCAGTACCCGATCCCGGTGGGCGGGAACTTCCTGTACAACTTTACGCTCCACGAATCGGGACTTCAATGTGAGTGCGGTCTGGAAACGGTTGGGTGCGCTAGGATGTTTACGCATGTTTTGTTCTCGATGCCAGGGTACCACTCGCACTACGTAAGCCGGTGGCGCATGGAAGCCGTGTACGATGTCCTAGATCTGACCTCTCGCGATACAGAAAACGCAACTGGACGATGGTCTCAAAGGCACGATATATATCCGGCCCAACCCGAACAAACCCAAGCCGTTCGGCCAGATCACCAACGACACCACCGCTCTCAACACCCTCAAGACGCTCGAGAACAACGGCCACTTGCTGAACGTCTACGACCACAAACACTACACATCCGCCCACTGGGAGGAAGAATGGGAGCGAACCGACGTCGAGCAGCTGTGCATCGACAACATCATCAGTGAGTGGCCGCCTCTGCTCTTTCGTTCGATCCGGAGCGTCGGGCTGACGACGTCTCAGCCAGCGGCAAGGGACAGGTGATGTGCCCGAACATGACGGTGATCGACGCGCTGGCCACGCCCGAGCAAAAGCCGGTGACCAAGAAAGGGTGGGTCCGAAGAGAGAGAGATCGCTTTCGCTTCGGTGTCGCTGACGGGGCGCTGCGACCAGATGCATGCACCCGAACAACACACTCATGTTCCCGTATCCCGAGTCGAAGCCGGACATCGTCAGCCCGGAGATGTGGTACAACTGCACGAACACGAACACGCCGTTCCAGGTGTACGTCGTTAAGCAGTCGGACGGATGGGCCGCGTTCAACTTGCTCGTGAGTCGAGGGCGCTTCTCATGGGCCGTCTGAAACTAACGTGGACATCGACGCGACGCAGAACAGCGGCGCTCTCTGGGACTTGCGCGTCTCCATCGACTCCCACACCATGTACTACTGTGAGTTTGCTTTCTCCGTCGGCGAATCGTTCCCTCAGCTTGACGCGCCTCGTTCCGTCCAGACGCGGCCGACGGACACTACACCAACATACAAAAGGCGACGTCGATCCTGATCCCGATCGGCGAGCGCTACCAGTTCTTCGTCAAGCTCGACCAGACTCCGGGCGACTACGTCATCCGCACGGCGGCCGTGGTGCTGCCTCAACTTATCACGGGCTACGCGATCATGTCCTACAACACCGCGACCACGACGCCGACCAAGCTCCCCGCCGCTAAGAAGCCCGTGAGTGAACATTTGGCTGGTGTATGCGTCGGTGCTAGAGCAGCGAGCTGAAAACGCGGCGCATACAGTGGATCGACTACGCCGGCAACATCATCAACGGCGGCTACGACCTCGTGATGCCCAACCTCGCTCCCTTCCCCGCTACTCCTCCGCCCCAGGGGAAGGCCGACAAGACTTTCGTCCTGAACGTGACCCGCACCGACGAGTTCGGCTGGGTGCTCAACGGTGCGGCTCGGGATTTTCTTCTTCTCCCTGCGGCTATCGTGTTCTGACGCTCCAGAATTCCAGGCAAGAAATGGCTCCCTACTCCGGACAACTTCACGCCTCTGCTTTTCGATCCCAGCCAAATCTCTAGCCTCGATCCCGCGATTTACCTCACCTACCCGCAAAACTCGACCGTCGACATGATCTTCCAGGTCACCGCCGGCAACCCGGCCGTGCACCCTCCTCACCCGGTCGGTTGTTTACTCGTCGCGTCGCACGCTCGGTTCTGACATTTCGATCGACCTTCTCAGATGCACAAGCACGGCGTCAAGGCGTGGCTGCTCGGGTCCGGCACCGGCAAGTTCCCGTACGCGAGCATCCAGGACGCGGTGAACGCCGGGTTCAAGGGCATCAACATGGTTAACCCGCCGTACCGCGACGATTTCGTCACAGTAAGTATCAGTGTTCCCGGAACGATGGCTGAAGAATCGAACGGACGCTGACACCGTCTCTGCAGCCCGTCGCGATGACCGGTCAGGCTTGGACCGCGATGCGCTTCCGCGCCGTCGACCCCGGAGCGAGCATTCTGCATTGCCACATTGACGCTCACTTGGCGACCGGCATGGTCATCGGTACGTCGTGTCTTTTGTTGGGTATATGCGTGGTTCTCACCTCGCGCTCTGTACAGTTATGCTCGAGGGCCCGGAGAAACTGGTTCCGGGATACGTTCCGAGTCAGTATCTGACCAAGAACAAGCCGTGAACCAACGGAGATGGTCCGATCGACCTGGGTCCGTCGCTCTGAGCAACATTCATTTGCTCCTTCTCCTTTCTCTTGCTCTCTTGCTCTCTCGCTTTGCTGGGCTGGTTTTAGTTCGTTTCAGGGTTAATATAATCAACTTTCCATCTCGTTGCGTCGTGTGAAGTTCTATGCGTGCGTCGATTGGTCGGGATAGTTGATCATACGCGGCCCAATTGCTTTTCTCCGCGTTCCTACATACTTAGAGTGGGTGCACGAATCCCGGAAGGAATCTCGCTCGATTTCGAACATCAAGGGACTTGTTTCGACTTTGTATTCTGTTTCCCGGACTTTACCCCGGCGTTATCAACCCAGTTCCTCGACGCAGCCTCGTTGATGGCGTCCACTCAGTAGACATGTTTCCTTTATCCTCGCGCCCAGCTCGGCCCCACCCCCGTTCACCCCCAGAGCAGAGACGCAGGTCGCGGCAAGCTATCTCACGGCTAAGGTCGTTTGTTGTGATGCGCTGCACCTGATCTCTGAAGAACTCTTCACGAGATATCCTTGCATCGCAACCAATCGCACGCAGCTCGAACTGGCCGGCTTCGGCTGGTAAATAGTCCCACAATCTGTTTCACTAGCTCATTGAAGCCTAGCCCTCACTTGTGCTCGTGGTCTTCTGCGTATTGCTGATCTCCTTTTCTTATATCGATTAAACTGATACAGTAGACTGCCGCTACATGCTCGTTGATGGGCCCCAAGCGAGCCTCGGCTTTGCAACGGACACTAAATGTTTCTGCGTTGGTCAGCGCTTTGTCAGCGCTTGCGCTTATACCTCCCCGAATGTATTTGGTCGTAGAATAATAAAAAGATACATCGCAAATGTTGCAGACACACAATTAAGAGCGCATATTGCATCAGGGGGGACATACGGAGAGATGGAAACCTGGAAAATGTTGCGGGGCAGTAGTGAGCGCCACCGCGCGCCCTCGTTGGCTCAGAACATGGCGGTCGGGGGGAGAATCCCCCCCGAACCTGGATGCATATATGTGAGACTAAATACATATCCCGGATACACGTGATAAGCCCATAACGGGCGGCTCCGCCGCCCAACAGAAAATACCCAAAATCGAATGTCCCAAGGGAACAAACCCATAGACTTCAGCATGGTGAGCCCGTGAGCATTGATCTGCAAACCCTCAACCCGTGAGTGTCGCTGGCATATCAACTTATCTAGCCAGCAGTTTTGGGTCACCTTCGTATCTACCTCATCCCAGGCCTGTCGTGCTGGCCGTATCAAATTGAGCTAGTCGTTGTGGTATAGATTCTGAACGCCGTTGGGTTAAGAACAAGCGCATGTAGGCCTAACAAGCACCGGCGCCCGTTCACCTTGAATGTTCGGATTAGGGTTGGCCAAATACGATTCCGGTATTATCAAATTAAGTCCAAGATTGCATAGACATCGAATAGATAACAAAGGAGTTGGACAGCGTATGATGATAGATTCCCAGATTTGGGCAGGCTTTCATAGTGAATGGCAGAATATTTTTAGTGCACGCCGTCTAACTCCCTTGGTATCTATTCGATGTCTATGCAATCTTGGACTTAGATACTTTCGCATCCTGGCTATCCGTTAGTACATATCGGGTCGCTGCTACAGCTCTACAATGATTTTGACTCAGCACTTTTTCTAAGGGGGTCTTTTGGTCATCTAAGTAAATCACGCCTAACATCCCCTACAACCGCTATAGTGTCACCATAATGCGTCCGCATACTCGAATGTACTACGAGAGCATCCGCTGATGCGCCGGAGGCGCATCGATCCATCAGTCAGGCGCTCCCGGAGGAGATGCTCTCTACAAGACAGTATAATGTATGCACTTAATTAAGTAATTTCACGCCTTGTTTTCTCGCATATAAGTCCGCACACACCACAATAGCTCTCAAGAGATACTGTATACACTCTTATACGACATGTTTCTCGTCTAGGTCTGTTCTATATCCCTCGGAAAAGAAACCTAGCAGTAAGCGCTCATAATGATTGTAACAGATTGAGAGTAAGGTTTTACAGTACACACCGCTATTGTCGCGGTATCGATTCGATACTTGATAATAATCTTATAGGCACTGTAATGAGCATTTTATACTAATACATCCACTACTCATGTTCGCCTCCCGAGGCTCTACAACTCTCGCAGTCTTGTACGGTCACGTGTTACAATCATTTTGAGCGCCATTGTATATGCGCACGGCCAGTGAGATCACTCACTTTCGGTCAACCAGATTTTCAATTTCACTGATTGTCTGCTCAATACAAAGTAGATCTGAGATTGATACCCTAGGTCAGTTCAACACCTCGTCAAAGAAACCGATATCCCAACCCATCTCGTATTGGCCACGAAACACATTATCAATGGCATGTCTTGCTGAGTTGTGATCACCTGTAAAGCATCGACTGAAAGCCTCTAAACTTGCAGCCCATAGGTCTTTAGACCGATCGCACAGCTTAATCCTAAAGCATCGATTAACGATTCCACTTAGATGACCTTGAGGCACTGAGACGAGCAAAACGGCATGAAGACTTTCGCAAATAGTCAAGAGTTTCGAGGTATGATTGATTCTGCACCATAGTCCGACAGAGTGGTTCATAGAACAGCTCCTAGGGAGGGATACTTATAGCTTTGCATGGTGACGCACGAAGGATCATTGGTACTTGAGGATCGTCACTATGCCGTATTGTATTGAATCCATTTCATACTTTATTTGGTAGTATTTGACAATGGAGCTCAGGATTGAATCCGCAATCGATTCGGAAAATATCAGTAATATGTGATTACGCCATATGAGGATTCGTATTTGGCCAGCCCTAGTTCGGATGATGCCCGCATCCTGTTGGAGATCCGTTCGCTTAGGCGGATCATCGCAGTTCGCTTGCGCTTGATGATCCTACCGATTCGCTTAGTTTACCGATAATGTATAAATACAGTCGCGTTCTACCTGTATATACATCGGCTTGAATTCTATTTACCAGTACCATTTAGCTTCAGTTTATGACGCCTTTTATTCTTCCACTGCATACATGCTAAGGGAGAGCTATTGAGAATTTTCATTCTCAACACATCCATTAGTTAGAGCTATGACATGAGATTAGGGGGCAGTTAAGCGACCTCTACGAGCGTGCAAAATTCATCACCCAGACTATGTGAGTCGGCATCGTCATAGGGTAGCGTCGACTAGCGTATATGCTTCAAAAGGTAGACGTATGCTCTGCGATCTTACAGAATCTCGACAATGTCGGCGCGAAAGAAATAGGACAAAAAGGATTGAAAATTATCATATGTTTTTCGAAGTCATTAAATTCACTTGAGCTCATCTTTCAAGTGCAGCGAGAGCACAAAAAATCTCGACGCGACGAGCGCGGTATCTGGCGCTTACCGCACACGCGCACCGCCACCTGGTAGTTGACCGTTCCGAAAAGCTCTATCAATCGAAGCGAGCAGGTTGCGAGCGAGCAGTAACTGGCAGTCTACTGTACTCGTAATACCGGGTCGTCGGCTTACGTAAATTCCAACTATGAGCTTTTTCATGTGTGTTGTTATTTCACAAAGAATAGTCTCGTGTTGTGGCGTTGTGACATGTATCTTTCTGATCTAAGCCAACCAAGCATGCTTTCGGGTCACACTTGTAGGAATGCTGGACTGGTGAAATCACACTCTCAACCTCAGACACCGTGACAGTCTGATAAAGGACCCGTGGGGTTGTGGATGACTATGTGATTGAGGCTCCGTCAGTCGATGCTCAACGCACATCTCGGCAGGTCCTGCTCCATTCTTCCATGTTCATGCAACACTATAGGCAGCTATTGGGAAATGCCCGACATATACTGTATACAATCGTGATTGGTGATCAAAATCAAGCTAGCCCATTTCAACATCGCTCATATCCACCTCCCTACTCATCAGTCCCTGCCTCGTGACTCCGCTCATCTATCAAACGGTCAGGCAAACAGGCATGTTACTAAACCTTATTTCACATACTGTAGACTTTACTTGATCCGCATTTGGTCGCTTTCCTGGACTTCTGTCCCAGCAGCTCTCTAACAACAGCCAGAGTGTATCCCCTTTCTCCGAGTATGTCGGTATTTGCGCTTCTGGACGCTCGGGATAAGAGTTTTTAATGGTCACTGCGAACATGACCGAACGCTCGCTTAGCTTGGGCCAGGGCACATCTCCAGTGATTGCCTCCTAAATAAACCCGTCGTGAGTAAAAAAGGGGGGCTGTACTTAAGAGGAGAATTCAAAGTATACCAATATCGTCTGGCGAAGCAGTATCAGTCAACAAGAGTATAAGTTAGCATGTTCTCTCACCATTCCAAGCGCATACACGTCAGACTCGAAGCTACACCACCCTCCTTCAAACAGTTCCGGAGCCTGCTCATTGGGTGTTAACGTGTCACGAATTCAGGTACAAGCTTGGACCCTACCGCCCAACGAGACGACACTGTTTCTTTCGTCGATGTTTTCGTGAACTTCATCGTATACTCTTGCAGCTTGGCGTTCCCAAAGTCGGCCAGTCGAGGTATGCCATCGCGAGATACAAGTACGTTCGCCTACAGTAGTTCATAGCCTCAACATCACGATGCTAATGCTGAGCCTCAGATACGTACCCCTTTCAGGTCACCATGGATCTAACCAGGAGTCAATTTAGAGGATGGAACACTCGATATAGTAACAAATTGACCTCGTACTCACCACTCCTGAACTGTGAAGGTATGAGAGGCCCTCTGCAATCCGAAGGCTCTGTCGCCATAGCTTGTCATGATCATTGCTGCCATAGTTGTGAAGCAATGCCTACCATGACACAGCGATCCACATCCGTATGCTTTTCTATGTACTCTGGCATGCTCCCGTTTGATTCCCACTCGGCAACCATTCCAATCTGTCCTCGAAACATCGCCAACCCCAGCAGAGGCTGTACATTGGGGTGTTTACACTTTGACCACGCATACAGCTCTTGTGCGGCATGCTGTTAGAGGATGGTCAACCCAGCCTCAAACAACTCGAGTGACTGACCTTGAGTTGCTTTTTGTCCTGATCGCTCGATCCAACGTATAATCTGACCGTCTTGACCGCCACGTCTACGCCGTTGGTAAGCTTACATCTGTATATATCGCCAAACCCCCCAGACGAGACCGGGTACTCTCCACATGTCGGCACGTCAAGCTGGCCTGTCATGTCGGTGCAGCCTCTGAGGCGAAGGCTAGATACGACGTCTGCAAGGGTCTGTAAATAGTCAATAGGAGGGCACAAAATAGCGAATACCGCCAAGATCGTGCCGTACCATAATTGGTATGGTAGTGTCAAATTCAATCTTTGTTAGTCCGATCTTTTCGCTGCGGGCGTCGCGCACGTTCCAGAATTTGAGCACGCGGTCCTCCGAAGAGCCAGAGATAAGCTGTTTTCCATCTGAAGAAAACACAAGTTTCAATAGTCCTTCTTGACTAGGTATAAATTCGTTGCATAGGGATCCATTTGTGATATTCCACACTTGAATGATTTTTTGCGAACCAATGGCAATATATTGACCATCAGACGAGAAGGTGATGCACCTAGCTGATATGCCCCGGTATCCATCGAATTTGAGATTCACATTGGACCTGTTCACGGAGTCCCAGACCAAGAATGGGCTCCCGCCAAGTGCAAAAATAAGCTTGCTGTCTGGCGAGAATATGGGCCTAAGGGCCAGTCTAGCGATATCATCGGTGATCGTGTATAAGCTTTGCCATGTTATAGCACTATACACCTCAATAGTGTCATAACCACACTTAGCGACTATCATTGTACCGTCGGATGAGGTTGAGACATGTGAAACCTTGTTCTTGGTGTTCATCTGCTTTTCCTTCTTCTCCTTAATCGTAGTCGTGTCCCATAATCGGATAGTCCTATCATCGCCACCAGATACAACCAGGGAGTGGTCTTTCAGGAATGCGATGCAATTTATATGTTCAGTATGTCCTCCTGAACTAGATGTTGTACCATGTCCTGTCGTAGGATCCCAGATACCAATAGCATCTAGTGCACTAGAAGCAAGCAGATGACCGTCGGGGGAAAAAACCAGACCTGTCATGTACGAGCTATGGATTCTTTTTTTAAGAAGCGGCTGCCTAGTTTGCGCGTCGTATATCACCAAAGAATAATCATCTCCCACCGCGATGCGAGTACCATCTGGCGAGGGTGCCAAGAACCATACCACATGGTCTACTGTCCAAGCTTCTTCATGAGATAGCATTACAGTACTATAGCACCAGTTGTTTCGGTGCGAAACAATGGTTGCCGAAGAGTTTCTCGAAGACGAGGAGCAGGCCACTTTTGTGAGGGAGAAATTGATGAGTTTCAGATGACATAAGCCGTCTTTAGGGTAGGTAGTCTCTCGTGCCGCTCTAAGAATGATCGTTGACACCAAGGTGAGAACAGTGGTCGGTAGAGGCTGCGAGCACGATTGATATGAAGCCAGATATGATGGGTCGATAGAATTCCATAGTATCATGAGAGCAATTGAGGGGTCCTGCGATAGTAAACAATTGTGGGACTATTTACCAGCCGAAGCCGGCCAGTTCGAGCTGCGTGCGATTGGTTGCGATGCAAGGATATCTCGTGAAGAGTTCTTCAGAGATCAGGTGCAGCGCATCACAACAAACGACCTTAGCCGTGAGATAGCTTGCCGCGACCTGCGTCTCTGCTCTGGGGGTGAACGGGGGTGGGGCCGAGCTGGGCGCGAGGATAAAGGAAACATGTCTACTGAGTGGACGCCATCAACGAGGCTGCGTCGAGGAACTGGGTTGATAACGCCGGGGTAAAGTCCGGGAAACAGAATACAAAGTCGAAACAAGTCCCTTGATGTTCGAAATCGAGCGAGATTCCTTCCGGGATTCGTGCACCCACTCTAAGTATGTAGGAACGCGGAGAAAAGCAATTGGGCCGCGTATGATCAACTATCCCGACCAATCGACGCACGCATAGAACTTCACACGACGCAACGAGATGGAAAGTTGATTATATTAACCCTGAAACGAACTAAAACCAGCCCAGCAAAGCGAGAGAGCAAGAGAGCAAGAGAAAGGAGAAGGAGCAAATGAATGTTGCTCAGAGCGACGGACCCAGGTCGATCGGACCATCTCCGTTGGTTCACGGCTTGTTCTTGGTCAGATACTGACTCGGAACGTATCCCGGAACCAGTTTCTCCGGGCCCTCGAGCATAACTGTACAGAGCGCGAGGTGAGAACCACGCATATACCCAACAAAAGACACGACGTACCGATGACCATGCCGGTCGCCAAGTGAGCGTCAATGTGGCAATGCAGAATGCTCGCTCCGGGGTCGACGGCGCGGAAGCGCATCGCGGTCCAAGCCTGACCGGTCATCGCGACGGGCTGCAGAGACGGTGTCAGCGTCCGTTCGATTCTTCAGCCATCGTTCCGGGAACACTGATACTTACTGTGACGAAATCGTCGCGGTACGGCGGGTTAACCATGTTGATGCCCTTGAACCCGGCGTTCACCGCGTCCTGGATGCTCGCGTACGGGAACTTGCCGGTGCCGGACCCGAGCAGCCACGCCTTGACGCCGTGCTTGTGCATCTGAGAAGGTCGATCGAAATGTCAGAACCGAGCGTGCGACGCGACGAGTAAACAACCGACCGGGTGAGGAGGGTGCACGGCCGGGTTGCCGGCGGTGACCTGGAAGATCATGTCGACGGTCGAGTTTTGCGGGTAGGTGAGGTAAATCGCGGGATCGAGGCTAGAGATTTGGCTGGGATCGAAAAGCAGAGGCGTGAAGTTGTCCGGAGTAGGGAGCCATTTCTTGCCTGGAATTCTGGAGCGTCAGAACACGATAGCCGCAGGGAGAAGAAGAAAATCCCGAGCCGCACCGTTGAGCACCCAGCCGAACTCGTCGGTGCGGGTCACGTTCAGGACGAAAGTCTTGTCGGCCTTCCCCTGGGGCGGAGGAGTAGCGGGGAAGGGAGCGAGGTTGGGCATCACGAGGTCGTAGCCGCCGTTGATGATGTTGCCGGCGTAGTCGATCCACTGTATGCGCCGCGTTTTCAGCTCGCTGCTCTAGCACCGACGCATACGCCAGCCAAATGTTCACTCACGGGCTTCTTAGCGGCGGGGAGCTTGGTCGGCGTCTTGGTCGCGGTGTTGTAGGACATGATCGCGTAGCCCGTGATAAGTTGAGGCAGCACCACGGCCGCCGTGCGGATGACGTAGTCGCCCGGAGTCTGGTCGAGCTTGACGAAGAACTGGTAGCGCTCGCCGATCGGGATCAGGATCGACGTCGCCTTTTGTATGTTGGTGTAGTGTCCGTCGGCCGCGACTGGACGGAACGAGGCGCGTCAAGCCGAGGGAACGACTCGTCGACGGAGAAAGCGAACTCACAGTAGTACATGGTGTGGGAGTCGATGGAGACGCGCAAGTCCCAGAGAGCACCGCTGTTCTGCGTCGCGTCGATGTCCACGTTAGTTTCAGACGGCCCATGAGAAGCACCGTCGACTCACGAGCAAGTTGAACGCGGCCCATCCGTCCGACTGCTTAACGACGTACACCTGGAACGGCGTGTTCGTGTTCGTGCAGTTGTACCACATCTCCGGGCTGACGATGTCCGGCTTCGACTCGGGATACGGGAACATGAGTGTGTTGTTCGGGTGCATGCATCTGGTCGCAGCGCCCCGTCAGCGACACCGAAGCGAAAGCGATCTCTCTCTCTTCGGACCCACCCTTTCTTGGTCACCGGCTTTTGCTCGGGCGTGGCCAGCGCGTCGATCACCGTCATGTTCGGGCACATCACCTGTCCCTTGCCGCTGGCTGAGACGTCGTCAGCCCGACGCTCCGGATCGAACGAAAGAGCAGAGGCGGCCACTCACTGATGATGTTGTCGATGCACAGCTGCTCGACGTCGGTTCGCTCCCATTCTTCCTCCCAGTGGGCGGATGTGTAGTGTTTGTGGTCGTAGACGTTCAGCAAGTGGCCGTTGTTCTCGAGCGTCTTGAGGGTGTTGAGAGCGGCGGTGTCGTTGGTGATCTGGCCGAACGGCTTGGGTTTGTTCGGGTTGGGCCGGATATATATCGTGCCTTTGAGACCGTCGTCCAGTTGCGTTTTCTGTATCGCGAGAGGTCAGATCTAGGACATCGTACACGGCTTCCATGCGCCACCGGCTTACGTAGTGCGAGTGGTACCCTGGCATCGAGAACAAAACATGCGTAAACATCCTAGCGCACCCAACCGTTTCCAGACTGCACTCACATTGAAGTCCCGATTCGTGGAGCGTAAAGTTGTACAGGAAGTTCCCGCCCACCGGGATCGGGTACTGCGACAACCCCGGCACTCCGTCCGACCAAGGCGTCCCGATCTGCTGCATTCTGCAAACCCGAAGCTCGTCAAAGCCCGTACGATATACGTCCGACGCCTCGTCACTCACCCGTGCCAGTGCATGGTCATCGGCTCCGGTCCGTTGTTGGTCACGTTCGCCAAGATGGTGTCGCCTTCGTCCCAGACCAGATGAGGTCCGGGAGTCTGGCCGTTGATGAGCCACGAAGGCTTGCTCACGCCGTCTGGGTTCGCCGAGCCGTACGAGACCTGCAAGAATTCAATAGTACCGTATATCGCATCGCGGACAGCCGTAAACACGCACCACGAGGTTGACGTTGCGAGTCGCCGCTTGGGCGACGGGGAGCAGAGCCCCCGCGAGAAGCAGAAGAAGGCCGCGGAGAGCCATCGCAGAGGATCGAATTAGAGTGCGAGAAGAGAAGAGGAGAGAACCCGAGGAACGGTGCTGCAGCTGGAACGGCGCTCGCCTCGCTTTTGTACGACAGTCGCGCCAAGAGTTTCCTGGTCGCACTCTGCACTCTGCACACCGCGGCCTGTGAGTGAATAACGCGGCCAGCGGAGGCGCCGATTGAGCGGGATCGTACCAAGCGAGGCAGCCGCGCGCGCTCACAGCCGCATCGGTCCCACGGGTCAGGTCGCGTCGAGCGACGGTCCCCTGAACTCGGTGTGTCACCTCCGCGCCCGCGATGTTGATGGCCGGTATTTCATCTCGCGTTGGGGCCACAGCGATCACGTTCGGCCCACGCAACCTCAACGTCGTTGGTCGGATTTCATCGAGTTGTGGGCTCAGAGTCCAGATCGTGCGCGTTCGCGACGAGAGCAAATCAGGTCCCGGTTCGATCCAACCTCGCCTCGGCGTCCGGCATCGAGTGTGAAGTCCAGTCGTAGTCCTCGACGAGAGACAAAATCCCTCTAGCAATTACGTCGATATTCGTCAGCCTCCCCACTTCCGGCAACGAGATTAATGAGCGAGTTTACTAGCGCGTGCGCATTCCAATGTGGTGGCCGGGATCAGACAGAAGCAACGCCATCATCAACGAACCCAAACACACGCCCGGCGCTTGGACCCGACGGCTCACCTCATGTCATCTCGCCTGTCTCAAGCGCGCACTCGACCCCTGATCTCGCTTCGCCACATCCCATTCAGAGGCACATCCGTTGTCGCGGTGCGACATATGGCTCAATCCAGGCTCGATATCGAATCCAGCAATCGTCGGCCTGGTTTTCGTCCGGCCCAACGCCGGTTCTCATGCTAGCGGACGCCAAGCCCAGCGCGTTCGCCGGTCCATACCTTTGCAGATGTGGCCAAGACCGAGGGTTGCGTAACATACTCCAGCGATCCTCTGGGGCACCGGAAGGAGGCTGAGACGATGGTCGGCGCGCTCTTGGCGTCGCTGGGACGCTCCCATGCTAGTGCGTGTCGCCCCTGGAGCGCAGAGAGTGATTTGAGCGAACTATCCTGAATTTCAATCGTCAATATATGGTCGACGGTCACGAGCGACGCGCATATACCGACGTGCCGATGTGCATCCCGTCGAAGCTCGGTCATAGTCGTTCTCCCCTCGACGGGACTCCACCGGCCAGCGGCGACACTCGCTCGATACGCAAATCACTTCCTCACTCGGCCTAGCGCCGTCCATTCCGTCGCTCTCTGTGATGACAGGACAGACACGTCTGACACCAGCCGTCCAACGCACGCAAAGCCCGCGTCGATCCGGGGGTCGCTCCCCCGCACGCGGCTCCACTATTCTCCCGCCCGGTCAAACCGAGACTACCGTACGGACCACGCGCGGCGAGGTCTCGGCGGGGTCTTGGCACGGACGCCCTCGTCGCAGGCTGAGTGCCACCTATTCCACTCGATTCTCACCAATACCAAGTTTTTTTCAATTGTTTCATTTCGGCTGGAGACGGTGATCCGGGGCGGCCGAGCGCTCGGTCTCCGCAGTTGACGGTGAGGTCACGACGCACGCACGACTCGGTCTTTGCTCGCGGTCTACGAGGCCCGCAGGTCGTCTTGGACTGTGCTCGCAACACGCATAGACCAGTCGACGACGACCTAGGTGGATGCTTCTTTCCCGTTCGAGTCGATATGGGAGGCCGTTTTGGGCAGACCGATTAGGACCGTTTGGGCATCAGGCCGCCGGCTTCTTGACAGGAGGCCTTGTGATTGTCTGATTAAGCTCAGATGACGCTTCCCCGGGAGGTGATGTCATGATCCCTCACTCCACCCGGCTGGTCTGGTCCCTGGATTCGCGTCTAACGCCACCCCTGAACGCCAAGACCGTTACGGGCGGTCACTCGCGTTGTGATATTGATCTCACATCTTCAGGGGACTGCTTAGTTCATTATAGCCTCTGATTGTCTCTTGGCTTTCCCAGTGTGGGGGAGCGAGCAAGCAGGATGGCTGACCAAGAGGACGGGAAACCGATGATAGTCGATCTCACGAGGCTCAAATGATCAAAGAGTTCTTACGAGCTGCGATATGTTGCATCATGGAGATGCGTAAGCTAACCCGTTGTTCGAGCTCCAAATATCTGCGTAGGCATTGCTCCTTGATCATTCCCTGCCACTTGTTTTGTGCCTTAGTCGTTCACACCCTTTATTCACTCTCGGATTTTTTACTTTACTTTACTTTTCTATCCCGCCACCCCCGCTCCTGAGTTTCACAGCTGCCATTCTAATCATCGTGCATATACCCAAACGCCTTGCTTGCATCGCTAGGAAATACCCCAATCTTGTCCAGAGCGGCTTATTCACGGCCGTTGTATTGGTGAACGATCTCGTCAATACCGACCGGCGCAGGACAAACCTGAGGTCCAGCACAATGTTCAACGGCTCGGTCTTGGCCTACCCGATCACCTACCCAGATGAACAGTATGCAAGCGTACATTGATCAGCCAATAGCTCGAGCTTCAATTCTCTGCTGAGTGGATCGTTGTTCTGGGAGGCGACACCTCTAAATCCACGGTTAACGAAATTATTGCTGGTACGCCTGGCCCAAGTCTTCCCAGTAGTACGAGCCAACTTGCCTACTAGGAGTTTATCGAATCAAACATCGGAATGGAAGGCGGTTCTTGAAATTTCATCGAGTTCCCAGTATATAGCCTGATCCTCAGCTGATTAACTTATCGCTACTGGATCTCTTTGGTTGTATTTTTTCTCCGACTTTTCTCGTGGTACACTGCTTCCTGGACGCTGTCAGTTACTCTGTCGGCGACCGTTCTTGGTCTTCGATTCAACCATTATTCATTCAGACCGTGTCGTCTTCCCAGTTTTCGCAGCACGTAGCTAGCCATGCTGGAAGGTTCAGCCGAATCGTCCGTTTTGTTGCCTTGTTCTCATGCTCCGTCCATTTCTTTCAATTTTCGCATTCCAATGTACTTGTAGGATATACGACCGATCATGGTGGCCCCATCAATCAACCAGAGCAAGGGAAAAGAGAGCTAAATAAAAAAGATGCTAAAGCTTCAGATAAAAATAATCCTCCGCCTTCTAGTCTATGGTGCTCATATGGATTTGTTGCATCATTCTTGATAAGTTGTTGAAGAGATACCACTCATATAAATATGTGTGTGCTATGGTACACGCACAATATATAGGCGTAGTGGTCGCTCTCAAGCATCCATCTTCCGGAAATTACTTTTCCTCTTATTTACTCTACTCGCCGACACTACTAGCTCCGAGTAGTTCGTTACATACTTCTGTCACTCTCTCTATTCAAATGTACAGTACAGAGTAGCTTCGCTACTGATTGATAAAGCTCTGAAGGCAGCAATATTGGTACCGGATCCAATTAACTGGCTATAGGCATGAATGGAATTGTGCGACGTAGCCGGCGGAGGTGCACAATGTGTACTGATCGATGAGAAATGCCGGCGCGGCGCGGCGGTCACGTGCGCCGACGCTGCGACGCGGCTCCTTGTGCTGTTCTACGACCATCGTATGACAGCACCCGGCGTCGCGCGTCGCTTTTACGCACACCGACGTCGACACACTACGGCTCCAATGCCGTCGCCTCTATGGCCAACACCTGCTCGTCCGAGCCAACACCCTGCTCGCCCGAGCCAACACCCGCTCCTCGGAGCCAACACCTGCTCTCCGGAGCCAACACCCGCTCTCCGGAGCCAACACCTGCTCTCCGGAGCCAACACCTGCTCTCCTAGAGCCAACACCTGCTCTCCTAGAGCCAACACCGCTCCCCGGAGCCAACACCGCTCCCCGGAGCCAACACTCGCTCGCGGCAAGCCAACATTGTCAGCCCGAGCCCACCCCCGCCGCTTCGGACCACAATTCGTTCCTAGGCGGCATACCCATATTCATTGGGTACGGATCCAATTCGGCGGCCGCCTAAACGCTATTATGGAACACAATCCTGCGTATTCGCTCATTGAACGATAATGGAAGGGCGGGCCGACACGGGCGCGCCGGTCATGTGGGTCGCGTACCGACGCGTCGTCGCGGGCGGAAGACCACTTGGTCTAGTCGAAAGTCGGGCCTTGCAGCCGTATCACCCCTGCAATCAGGATGTCAAATTAAGCGCGCCCTCGGCCGTTTTGTGTTCGCATGCGCTTCCGCGGCTGTTCATCCTTGTCTGTAGGCTATGGGGAGTGTTCACACAACCACCCATCTAGATTCCTACGGCTTTTTATGCTTGCCGGACTATCTGTAGCGCGCCCCCACGGCCGGCTTCTTTCATCCTTGCGCAGGCTTCTATCCCTACTCGCGTTTTGGTTCGTCCTCGAGCACGCGGATATATTTATCTCTAGCTTCATGGCCTCCGACTCGTGCCATCATCCAATACGGCCACTAGCGACCATACTTTGACACCACGCCGGCCGCCCGCACGCTGAGTTCGTTGTGTGGCTCGAGGTGGCTATGCTGCTCGCCTGCGACGCTTCCGCGATCACGCCGTCCCAGAGCCGAGGTCCTTTTGGAACAACGCACTGGCCTTAGTCGGGATTAGTCGCTCTCGCTAATGGGAACCGACCGCGCGCACGTCACCGTCTTCGGTGACGCCGGCGCCTCTCGGACCCTGCTAGTAGCCGAGTCGACCACTAGGCCATACGCATACACAGGGCCCAGCGTCCAGCGTCGACCACTGGAACAGTCGTCGACCTTCGATACCAGAGGAACGACGACTCGGCATAGCCAAGCCCTTCCTCCATGGTCCCGGGGCCCCAAACCCTTGCGGTTCGCGGTGGAGACACCACGCAATTCTCTCGCTCGGTCAACACCGTCCCTCGCTATTGGACGACGTCGAGCAACCCGGACGTCAAAACAGCCGCTGCGTTGCCAATACCAGCGTATATCGTCAGCGATGCGCCGTATTGTACAGCCCGCCTGGTGGTCGGTAGCGCGCATACATTTTGCGAGGCGCCCTCACGCTTGGCGCCTGCGTCCGCTGGCGTCAACGGTCGGCTTTCAGCCACCCGTCAACACCATTTGGGTGCCCGAGCCCACTGCGTGTTCTCGAGGCGGCCGCATCCCCCTCCCGCGAGCACGTCTGCGAAATTCCTTCCAGGCTCCTCCGTCACCTGAAATGCATTCCGCGTTTCACGAAGGGCGAGTCGCACTCGCGGTTCGGGGATCCGGCCACGCTCGCGCCGCCTTTGGCGGCGCTTGCGTCCCCCAAATTTGCCGGGGGCTCATCCGACCAACAGGTCGCACCGGCGCAAGCGTCCGGCCTCGAGATCAGTTCCTCCTTTGCGCTAGTCCAGTCATCATCGCACTAGCGCAATATCACTGAAACTCTCAAGCAATCAAGATCAAAACCCTTCGTAGTATAGATAACTAGAAGTAAACCTAACGTCCACCCAACCTTTATCGTCCTGGGCCACCGGTTGATTGTTTATACTGCATTCTAAACCATGCGAGTTCGCAGTATCTAGTGAAAAATGACTGGGTGCATCACCATCGGCCAGTAAGGAAACAAATTCTGAACTGCGTTTGCGTACGAGCACTCACATCTGTTGACAGTGGTTGCTACAATAGAATGCACGGAAGCATTTGCTGCAGACATGGTTGCCATAGGACGTCTTGATGATTCGATTCCCTGTGCCGCATCGGGGATTTGAGCAAGCTTTCGACTCTCTACGAGCTGAAGCGTATCTGCCCCTAAATATCGACCATAATCTCATTGCTTCAATCACATCCTCCTGCCGTGTGGACCTAGGTAATCCGACCATACCCAGCCTGAAGAGAACAAGTTGGTCCTGCACTCTTGCCCAGTCAACGAGGGTATCCCAATGATCCATTTCTTTCGGTGAAAAAGCCTGATTCATCGAGTTGCATAGCGCCCATAAAGCTTTGGGAAAATCTCCCCAATCAACCGTCTCCTCGGCTGGATAGTCTCAATTTGCGAATAGCTCTAAAAAAACACCATTACGGACCTTCTCTGGTAATCATCATGAGAATCCGACCAATAAGTCCATAAACGTCCACGTCCAACATTGTTTTGGCAAGCATTCCTTGATGCTTTGCGTCTAGCACCCGAAGAACGTTTCTGTATAATCAGGATCAGACGTTTACCTAGAATGTATGTTCGTACTCACTCCATCATACGAAATACGGATGTTGAATACATCCGAAAGTGGTCACCCATATCACCGTATACATGATACTCGGCGTCCTGGTCAAACTCTCGCCAGAGTCTTTCCAACCCGGTCCTAACAGTTATCGGAACCAGATCTAGCAGGTTGTATCGAAGCATATCGGCGATCCAATAGAAAAGGACAGTCGATGTGCGAAGCATGTACCAAGAAATCGTTCCTCTTGAGAACTCGAGCGTAGAGATTGATCTGGCGTAAGCATCGACTAGCTTACGTGCATCAGTATCATCACTAATCGTAGCATTTTGTATCCCATGATCCTTCATGAGTATTGAGGTATTAATGGTGATCCAAGCTAGTATGTGTTGATCCTGAAATGTCGCGGTTAAGTAGGCTCGAAGAAAGAGCTCCTGTAGCTGCGACCAAGGCTTTGCTGGCCTAGCGCGACATGCGGCTTAGTGATGTCAATAATTGTTATGGGCTCAGCAAACATACTCATTAATTTCCGAAAGTGTCATGATTCCATATAGTGCGAACAACAATGCCGAAAGTCCTGGCAGCATCCGACGCTCACAAAGTGTGAAAAACGCAAACCGGTCTCTCCAGAGTAAGTTCACTAAGAAGCACGCATCCTCATACTTAAAGTCCCCCACGCTCGGAAGAGCATTCCCGCTAGACGAATCACATCCTAGGCCCGCGGCAATGGCATCCTTGCCGTCGCCCCCAAAGAGATCCGAGATGATTTGGTTAATGGATTCCGTGACAAGCATGCTACTAACGTCTGTTGTTTTGAGATGGGGATTTAGCCGGTTTAAGAGTTTATCTAGGGTGTGGTGTTCGATGAGAGTTCCTATGCACACTGTGCGTATAACATGGGAAATGCATATATAGCCATAGTAACGGCGAAATATCTACAGTCACCAATTAGAGTTACACTCGTTCTGTTCGCAACCTGGGCACTCACGCCGGCATCTGTCAGTTCTGTGTAACGTCTGATCATATCCATTAACACAGGTAACGATTTCTCTCCGTGCTGATACTCGACAATGTGCATGTTGTTACCGACGGCCAGCATAGTCTCAAGAACAGTAAGAGGTAAAAGTCCATCGTGAGCTTCACTAGTCGTCTCTCTAGAGTTTACAAAACCATCGAAAGCATCTTTTAATCTTTCCTCGGCGACGTAGATATAATGTGGCAGGATAGGGCCCCACTTGCTGTGGTCATGCCTCATGTTCACAATGCAGAAAGATCCCAGTAACCGATAGATGTATACTTCAGAGTCCCCAGGGAATGCACAAAGTCGGGCCAACAAGTGTAGAGGAGTAGTTGAATTTTATGATAGTATAGATAGAAATGCGATGATCCGTTGCTAAACGCGCAAAGTTATTCCGAAGGTGTCGTGGTTGGCAGGCTGGTGCCCCAACGACGCAAACCATGACCACGAGCTGACGTAATGATGTCATGATGGTCCTGCCCAGTTTTATCTTTTTCCAATACACCACGCCCTCAGCATCTAGTTCATGAAGCTTCATATCCTTTAATTATAGTAAACATAACTCCAGTCCTAGTGTTCAAGACATCATAGTTCAATTTTTTACCACTCCGTGTTCGCACCCCGCATTCCAACGAATATCGTGGCTCCCTCCACAGTCGTCGTATTTTGGATAATAATCGCGGGGCAACTCGGCTTGGCCAAAAGATTGCCGTACTTGGCACCCACCCAAAGGACAACACCGTTTGTCCATCCGAATCCGTCCTGAACTGTGTATTCACCGCCCGAACCGGCTTGGTCGACGTCGAGGGCCGAGAACTAGAGTTGAAACAGTTGAGAGAACGAAAAATAGAAAAACGCTATGCAAACCTTTTCAAACATGTGTCCTTCAGACGAAGGATCCGAGTTGGTAGCGTTCAATTCGGCCGGAGAAAGTTGTTGCAACAATCCAGGAATCGAGCCTCCAGTCGAATACCTACAGTGCAGACCAATCAGTCGCCCGACATTCACCAAAAATATATCGGAAGACTCACCAACTACAAAACGCGGCACTAACATAACGGTTCGCCAATTCCCTGATAAGCGCATCTCTCCATTTTTCGTTCTTGGCGGGCACCCCGCCGTTGTAGACGGTACCGTTACGGGCATTGACGTCAGCGGGTGCAGTCCCTCCCAAGTCGAAAGTTTGTCTACAAACACGACTTAGGAAATAGCCAAAATAGTTGAGGAAAGAACGTACTGAGGCAACCTATCCTGCGACAAACCCAACTGTCCCTCTGGGATCAGACTATACGAGGTATTGGTAGAACTGATCCGCGGCGGGCCACGCTTCACCACACTCTTGGGTACCCCAGCCAAAGCCTCGAGAATGATATAAATATGCGGCGGCCACGACTATCCCGCAGTCAATCAGAAACATACAAAAAGACCATAAAAACATAAACTCACATTTGGGAAGTCCCACTGAAGCCCAGTAGCCAAGAACGTGCTAGGGAACGTCCCGTTGTACGTGTTCAACACCCAATTAACACTCGAAAACGCTTGCAACGCCTTGGTCTCGGACCTATCCACATCCTCTCCATCAACAACGTTCGTACCAAACAGGCCATTCACTCACTTGGCAACACTCGAAGGCCAGATCCCCATCCAATAAGGATAAAAGTTAGCAGCCGAGAACACATCACTCTGAGCCCCGCTCGTCGTGTTGAAATCATAAAACGCGACCTTTTGATCGTTCCAGCACAAATCCAAAATCGCCGTCTTGAGCTTGGCGGCCTTGGAACGATACGATTTGGCGCTCGCCCTTGCTTCGAGCGAGCGTTTAGACTTGGAGTGTTTGTCGAGCAATGCTGCGAGCTGGATGTGTGCGCCGTAGAGGATCGAGTTGAGGTCGACCGGGACGAGTGCGCGGAGATTAAGTGTGCGAAGTTGGGGACGGTTGTCGGTTGTGTTGCCGGCAAAAGGTTCGCGGACCCATCTGGTCACGTTTCGTGGGTACCAACTATGTTGAGGTGGAGGAAAGTACGTACCGAGCGGTATAATCCCAGCCACTCTCGGCTCCACTCGCCAGTTCGGCATACAAATCAGCTTTCTGCTCGTCCGTATAAGGGGTAGAGATATCCGGTCCGTTGGCTGTCAAGTAATCCTCGAGGTACGACTGTAAAATACAATTCAGTTTCCAGTTCTTCTTTAGCAGAGGTAGAAACGAGCACGCACCTCTGGCCTGGGGGCGCTATTCACGACCGCATACCTAAAAACGGTATGAGTCTTGTTTCCATTGGGCGAGTTGACCGTAAAAGTGCGGTTGTTCGTCCACCATGCGAGTTCCTTTTCAGCAAGCGGAAGCGCGCGATCGAGGATGGAAGTGTCTTTGGTGCGATTGACGTAGGCTGCGAGCATCTATACATAGAACCGGATAAGATCCCAATGCCGAGGTGCGGAAGGGGAGCGGTAAATCGGGAAAGATGCATGGGGACTTACGTGAATAAACACCGGCGGTTGACTGCGGTTCAAATAATATATCCGTCCACCGTTCGGAATAAATCCGATCGTCTCCAGCTCGTCCATAAAGTTCTGGAGAGTTGAGTTGACAATGTCATAGAGCTGGGATTCGAGCAACCCGCGAACAATCCAGTACGAGTCCCAATAATCTAAAAAACCCGTAAATTAGTCGACCCTGTGAGTCCAACCGCAATGCGCTTACACTGCTCCCTGAACCGGCCTCCGGGAACCACAAATGTATGGTTCAAGGGAATCAGAGAGCTCTCGCACCCGGTCGTGCCATTTCGGTTCGAGCAGAGCGTATCGGGGTTTGTACCGCGAATGAGGTCGGACCAGTACGTGTGTACGATCTATACCATCCATGTTTAGTAACGAGCGGAGATGGGCAAGAGAGGAGGGTAAACCTTTGTCCAAGCCTTGACGAGCGGGTTTTTAATTTTACTCAAAAACTTGGGGTTCTTCGGAAAGTTGCTAAGCGTGAGCGCCTCAAGTTCTAGACCTTCCCCTTTCTATACACGTTGCATGTCCGGAATAGAGTCGCGGATCAAGGGTCAGTGAAATGACGAATGCCCAGAGCCGTGGGGAGAGTACGTACAAAATCGTTGGCCACAAAGTTGGCAATCTGTCCAACGGTGATGTTCGACTGGTCGCCGAGAGCGTTGAAGTCGGAAATGACCCTTTGAGCATCAAAGGCGGTGGGTTTGTCGACAAACGTTTTAGAATCGGCGTACGGCTTGGCGAGGTTCACAGATTGGAGCAACTGCGCGGGCATGATCAGAGTTCATTTGGCTGATGATGAGGTGACGACGTACTTGGCCAGCACAAAAGATCTCGCTCGGGCACCAGCCCTGTTTGGGTGGAAGTGCAGCTTGACTGGGCAACGTCTGGTCGAGAGGTGCAGTGGGACTAGGAACGGACGTCGAGACGCCTGTTGGGGTCGAGCCGGTCGTTGTGGCCGTTCCGGTACTCGAGGACGTGCGAGTCGAGCTCCTTGTCGTCGTCGGCTCCGAGGACGTTTCAGCTTGGGGAAGAGCACTGGCCACGAGGGCACAGGCAGCGACTAGGGGAAACAGACTCGGACGCATGGCTGGAACCCCAGATGGGGGACTGGGTGTGGGGACGCGGGAGCTTTAAATGGGTGTGATGTTTCTGTGGGGAACGCTATTGCATCATCTCAGTACGGCTCCAATCCTCAGCTGACCGTCCGCACCAAGGCACAGAACCTCTCTCTCGTCATTCTCACCCACTTCTCACCCTTAACCGAGCGCCCGACGTCTACTTGGCGCATCCCCTACGCCCGCTTATTTCACGGTTCTACATTCACGCCGATGAGCATTCGGTTAGAAACTGCAAGGAGAACACATCGTGGAAAAGTTGGCTCGATCGGAATAACACGTGACGTCGCCCACCCGATTGGCACTCGGCGGAACTTCGGCTGGCCGGGCGCCCGACATCGTCTTGCGGGCAAGGAGCGATGGTGTATTTGATTATCACGTCTGTCTAACATTGCATTATTCACAGACGGACCTCAGTTCGAACCTGGGTCGCTTCAGGTTGTACTGTTTCTAGATCTCAGCGGATCACGTGCATCCTACACACGAGCCCGGGTAGGCTCTGCCTGCCCGGCGCAGATTGTTACTTAAATATGTCACCCTGTGTATCACCAGCCACTCGGGTGTTCCAAAAGATATGAAGTTCTGCTCCTCAGCCCGTCCGAGTGGCCTTCCTCACATGGCCGGCTCACCTCTCCGACTATGCTTTCAGCCTGATCGAATTCGACGCTTATTGGGTAAAAAACCCTGAAGGTGTGCCCTCCTCACAATACACGCTCCACACCTATAAATAAAGCCCAAATCTCAACATGGTAATTCTCCCAATCCACATCACGATGCGAGTCCTAAATACACTGCCGACCCCAAGCGGAAGCGTCCGTCTGCCCAGACGCACCTTATATTTATGTATGTGTTATATATAGACGCCCGAGTAGCCCATTGTACTCGACGCAGTGATGCGCCCGTGCGGAAGTGCCATCGCGTACGAGCCGAGTCCATTCTTGCGCCCGTAGTATACAGTAAGATCCAAATCCCACTAAGGATAGCTTTAGTGCTCGGCGTGCCGAGTGCCAGGAATGCATACAATCAAGCGGTATAAAATGAGCTTGTACTCGAGCAATTCAAGTCATCAGCTTCTCTCTTCAAGTCTTTGACAGGTTCATTCTCCAGAGTATCATATCTTCGAGCCATGTTATTCCAGACTGCTCTATCTCTCGCTACCATCGCCGTCGCTACGCTTGGTGTTGCGGCCGAGTCCCATACCGTCACATTTACCAACAAGTGTGGCTACGGGACTGTGAGTGTCAGCCTATAGTTCGGAGAGTTTGAAGCTAACTGCCAACAGCCCACGCTCATCCAAGGCGGAAATGTCCTCTCCAAGGGAGGAGCGTACACGAGCAACGGTCCCCTCAATTCGGCCATCGCTTACCTCCAAACCGGCAAGTGCGGCTTCAACGGCGAAGGTTGCACCCTGCTTGAAACTACGCTCAAGAACCCAACCTGCGCTGGATGCGGCTCTAGCACTGACGTTTCATTGATACCTCCCCACGCATTCTCAGTCACTACCGGGTTCGGATACTACAACGGGTGTGATGGTGTCGGTAATGATTGTGGGTGTTCTCTGTTTCGAAGTCGGCCTCTGTTTCGAATTATTTCCATCAGGTACATCCGCTTCGTGTTGCCCCACTGGAGCATTCTGTACCTCTACGGACTATCAAGCCCAGCGCCAGTGCGAGGCCAACAACGTAAGTTTTTTAACATGACCGACGGTCAATGGTGATTAATCGAGAGCACGGCGATCGCAGGTCAATCTCGCGATTACGTTTTGTGATTAAGTTAATGATCGCATGTATCTTACATAGGATGTATGCGTGATGGTACAGAATCGAGTTTGATTACATGCTGATTTTTCAATAAGACTAGTTGCTCATCAGTCACTTGTTCGTCTATAGATGCTTGCTGCCTTTCATGACCGCAATAAGTCACGACCGAGCTGCCCACGGCCATACTTGGACCATGTCGGAGCTTCCGAATAATATTCTCTTGCAGTATCACCTTGCTCCAAGGTCACTCATCCTGCCCATAATGCGTCTGAAGGTTTCATCGTATTTATTTGTATTTAGTTGCCAGCCTTGTTGTTCCTTTGTTCGGTGAGCCATGTGATTTGGCCTACGATCGTTCGGCGTCTATAAATGGATAGCTGCCCGTAACGCTAAAATCTAATCTAAAGCTATTCTATCCCGCTCTAAACGGTTCTATCGGCCAGTAGCGCCATGGACACAGCCACATGTATATAAAGAGAACAGACCCAATGAAGATCTGCCGAGAGCGGGATTTGTCAGATTGTGGAGCGCGCGGATCGCTGGACTTTGGCTAAAAACGGGCAAGACGCTCGCCGCGATGGCCCCGGATGCATGACCGGCGAGGACTTGCGCAGGGGTAGTTTCGCAAAATAATGAGATTGGCGCATGTACCAAACAAAACGCGCGGAGGGACAACATTGTTGTCCAAATCGGGTAGTGACCCTGACAATTGAAGATGCGCTGCTCCACGGGCCTGAATTTGGCCTAAATTTGAAATTATAGAGTATCTGCTTACCCGCCCGCGCGTTTTGTTTGGTACATGCGCCAATCTCATTATTTTGCGAAACTACCCCTGCGCAAGTCCTCGCCGGTCATGCATCCGGGGCCATCGCGGCGAGCGTCTTGCCCGTTTTTAGCCAAAGTCCAGCGATCCGCGCGCTCCACAATCTGACAAATCCCGCTCTCGGCAGATCTTCATTGGGTCTGTTCTCTTTACAGTGCGACCCCTTGATAAGAAAGTTGATGGTCAATTTCCAATTGGAGTTTCTGGCCGATTCTTCACTGTCGAGGGGATTTGGACAACAACAGCAAACAGGAGGAGAAGCGGACACGTGACCAATGAGCGCAAAGGCATGGATACGAACAATACTACATATGTATATAATGTATAGTACAGAGAGGGAATGCTCCATGCAAATAAAATGAGTCGAAATAATATACAATGTAATTGAAATCATCGCTTGGTGGATTTCTGGTTGGACACCAACTGCTTTAGCAATCAGCTCGTCAGTCAGAGGCTGCTCAGTGTCGGTATATTGATCGAACCCGACCCATTCAGCAGCAGATACGGGTATCCCAGCGTAATCGAGCTGCGCCAGAAGCTCAGCCATCACTGAGTCGTTCGGATCAGCAGTGGGAGGAAGGTTCGGAGGGCAAATACCCGTATGGCGCCAACAATTAATGATTGTGCTGGGTTTCACAGCACTCCAAGCCTCCTTGGCTAAGAGCATTCCCTCGAGCTGGTTGATGCGATAAGGATCAGCATGGCCAGCAGTGTTGCCCTCAATCGCTTTCTTCAGGAGTCCCCGATGATAATGTGCCTCGAAGCATCTGATGATACCGGCATCGAGAGGCTGGATAAATGCGGTAAGATTTGGCGCTAGAAACTCGAGCTGGACATTCGTAAGGCGGGTGCGATCGAATTTCTTGTGCGATGGAGCATTGTCGCAAAGAAGCAGAACATTACAATTCTGCTGTCGCATTTCTGCATCGAATCGAAGTATCCAGCTAGACAATATAATAGAATCTTATCAGCTATTTTAAAGAACAACAACACTCACCGAGTCCATACTTTGTCATTCATCCAAGCTGTTGGGTCAAACTCAAAGTCAAACCCTAAAGCTGCGCCTGTCTGGCCTCCAAAAAGGCGCGGCTTTTCGTAGTAACCAATAAACAAAGGATCTCGTTTGTCGGATCCATCCTCGTTAGTACAGAGTCCGAGCGAAAGGCGACTCTTTTCGTCCTTGAAACCCAACATTTTATCGAAGCCCGGACCGTGTGTGCGTCGACGACGGAAATAGAGTGCGGATTCGTCGAAGTTGTAGTTGTCTCGTGGGGGACGAAGTCCTAACAGACCTTGGAGTCGGGTAATTTCGGCCGCGATTCGGTCGGCAGGTGCGGAGGACGCTTCGCCATGCTGCCAAATTTCTTGCAAGCCCGCTCGTAGCTTGAAACGATCGAGCCAACCATGAGAGAATTCGAGTTTCTGCCTGTCAGGTATGCCCAACTCTTCGCAGAACTGACGTGCCCTGTCACATATTTCGATTCCTGTGACCAGTAAACCGTGCTTGAACCGCTCCTGTACCCATAAGCACACGGCCTTGTCGACCTCTGGAAGGGAGAGATGGAGAAGGCGCTAGTATGCGAGGTTTTCCGGGTGCGCCTGGCAATAGGCCCGAATCTCCTGCTCTGAGGCAAGGAGTTTAGACATCATGGCCTCGCTGAATTTCCCAAATTCAGAGCGAAAATGCCGAACGGTGGCAACTTGAGTGCCCCGAGACGGCTGTTGTGAGTGGAAGTAGTCGAGTATGCGCAACCTGTCGCTGTAAGTCAAGATCTGCCGCTGTACAGGCCGCTGGTTCTTGATCGCTGCCGTTATGGATCGAGGACGTCGAGGAGCTCGTGGACGCTTCGAACGCGGCAACGTTGCCTTGTTAGATAGGTATAATACGAACAAGAGTAATATTCAACGCATCGAGGCGCATACACTTATATATTCTGCATTTTCCGAGTCAATCCCAGCGGTGGCTACTCTACTCCGAGCCACCTGTGGTGGTTTAGTCATGATGGCTGTGCAGTCAGTCAGCATCACCGAAGCCCGAAGGCCAAAATTGCAAATTCACTCGGGAAAAGCACAGGTATCGCTTCTTCACTGACAAGGGGTAAACTATCAAGGGGTCGCACTGTATATACATGTGGCTGTGTCCATGGCGCTACTGGCCGATAGAACCGTTTAGAGCGGGATAGAATAGCTTTAGATTAGATTTTAGCGTTACGGGCAGCTATCCAATAACCTCGTTCTATCACAAACTGACCGAGCACTAAGCAAGACAGAATCAACGCAACAGAGGGAGAACTCGCATATTTTAAACTACGACCGCTTGATGTGACATATTTTTCGGCGCTTGTGGCAAGTACTTTTGCAATTCGGTATAAAGACTTTGGTCTTTAACAAAGCGGCGAGCGCGAAGTGCATTAAACACGCTAGATGCAGACGGAGCATAAGCGCGAACGCAAGGATTAGAGGGACTACCACCGCTTAACCGGAAGTGGCTGGGGGAAAACCGGGGTGCTGAGAAGCGAGCGAACTCGCGGGTCGGGCGGCCAACGGGCGACGGTAGTCGATCGAGAAGGGATGGTGGGTGGGACAAAAAGACGGAGGGGCGGGCGTTCGAACACGACTGAACGTAGTCTAGAAGGAGAGAACACGAGCTCATCGGCTTGAAATATCTACAACACTATCATCTTAGCCTTCGACCACGTTGTGGCGGCCTCTCAACGTGAGTGTATGCGTGCAGGAGAGGATATTATCATTGGAGCGCACGCATTCTCGATTACATGGAAACTGGTTGGCAGGATATAAAACGTCTAAGCCGGAGGCAGAGGGGAGCCCGAAGCGGAGCGATGAGGAGATCGGGGCACCGAGAAGAGAGCGAACTTGCGGGTCGTGTGGCCAAAACGAACCGCGACTGTCGTACGGTGATGGTGGACGGGAAAGAGAAAAAGTACATGCGAAAAGAGGCGTGGTGTTCGAGACGGAATGGCCGAGACCGAGGGCTGCTACAACTCTCGATCGTGTCTATGTGTCGAAGGGAGGCACCTCAAGGCAGCCCGCAGTGTGCGGCTAAGACTTAGCCGTATGCCGCAGCAAGCTGTCTTATACAGTCCCTGTATTTTGTGTTGTACTTGATTGGCTTCCAAGCTGTTCCATCCACATGCCATCTGTGTCTAATTTAGTTCTTGAATCTCAGGTCTTCCGATGATTCTAAGTATTTGTTCATTCATGTCACCCGTCTTCTTCGCTATTAGGTTGATTATCAAACCCAAATCTAACCCGGTAATATGAAGGGTTTCATCTACAAATCATACTTATAACAAGTAGTATTCGCCATGATACAAACTGACTAAGTCTGGGAGATGATAGAGCGAGCCGTTATTGTGTGATTTCACCAGATTCACCACAGAGTCTTGATAAATTTAAACGAGCTTCTATGCAGTGATCAATACAGTTTGGACGACTGTAGAATGAGCTGTTATGTCAATCGAACCCCATAAGAGCAAGGTGCCCTGCCCGCGCCAGTGGGCGTTTCTAGTTTTCATATGGCCCGGGGTTTGAGACATTAACCTACAGTACAATTGTTACCGCGATACTGACTATAGCAAGATACTCTGTACCATGTTAGGCATTTATCATAATGAAATTACGTCATCGAGATGATGGGTGCCAAGGGTGGATCAAATTAACTGAGCCACTTCGATTTTGACACTCTCTTTGATGCCCCGCTAGATAGTCTCTTGTCGAGCGGAAAAACTCTTGCGAACCTAGTATATGATCTGTGACACAAAGACTATTCCAAATGGACTCCTCCATTGCTGCTTGGCGCGTTGCTGATAAGGCCGAGGTTATGGCACTATCACCAGACGGATTTATCCTCGCCCTCGGCAGTGGCGAGTCAGACTCGATTTTATTGTACAGCGTGAATTATGGAGTTCCCAACCACGAACCCTTGCGAGCGAGTAAATATCTCACTTCGGTGACCTTTTCTCCCGATGGCCAAATGGTTGCTTGCAGCTCCCAGGACAACGTCTTTGTTTGGAATGCGGCAACCGGTCAACAGTTGTTTTCCACAGGTCCTCACGGAGAGTATATATATGATGTCATATTCTCAGCCGATAGCCAGCTCGTCATATCTGGATCTTTTGATTGTGAAATTCGACTATGGTATGCATCTACCGGTCGACCAGCCGCTGGGAGTCCAATAAATACCAAGAACAAAGTCGCGTCTCCACCGGCCTCGCCTGACGGTACCAAGCTTGCAGCTGGTTGTGTTCATGGAATTATCGAGGTGTATAGCGTGGGTGCTTGGGAGGAGCTATACACTCTGAAAACTGATCATACACGCCCTACGATACTGTTTTCACCCGACGCTCGCTACATCCTTTCGAGGGGTGGCAAGCCCTTTCGCGTATGGGATGCGGAGACAGGCTACGACACCGACATTTCCTTCAACAGGGACCCTAAATCTACGTACAGGTCCTTTGTGTTCTCACCCGACGGCAGATACATAGCACTAGGTGCAGATCAGGCGATAGAGATATGGGACGTGGCTGCTCGATCTTTGCACAAGAGCTTCCCGCACGGGCACCATGGAAGCGGATGTAATCTGGCGTACTTTTCCAACGGCCGACGTCTTATATCTGGGTCTCCAGAAGACCAGATCATAAAGATCTGGGATGTGCACCAGAACGGCGAAGACATAGGGCCGCTCAAACTAGATTCGGAGGTTGACGCTACGAGCATTACGGTGCGTCTTGCTTGGCAGACGCACATATCGATCTCACCCACACGTTTGTAGAGCCTAGCGGATCTTGTCTCTAATCTACAACTCCGCGGGTGTTCTGACCTGACGGGCCAACTTGACGTGACGAAGGCGAGCGAGTATCCGGTATCTTCTGGCGGGTTTGGCGACATATACCGATGCAGGCTAAAGAGTGGCATAGAAGTGGCAGTCAAGACAGTTAGACTCTATGCCGGATCGAGTGATCAGGACAAGAAATACCTCAAGGTTAGTGTTAACCGTTGGACGAGGACGATTTTACTAACAGTTAAAAAGCATGCTGCGCAAGAGCTATATGCGTGGTCGAAGTGTAAACATGTCAATATCCAGCCGCTGCTCGGGATGGCGATGTTCCGGGGCCAGGTGGGGATGATTGCAGAATGGGAGTCGAACGGGAGTGTGCCAGAGTATCTGGAACGACATCCAGATGTAGATAGATGTGATATGGTATGCCTTCTTTATTCACGTCTCACTAGTGAGTTACTAAAGCAATAGTCTTGGGTGGGATAGAGTACTCAGATTATAGATGGGCTCTCGTACTTGCATGCTTCAGGCGTGGTTAGTGCTACTTTGCTTTCTTTTTTCTTGTACACAACATACTCACAATTATGACCGAATCGTGTACCAACTAGGTACATGGTGATTTGAAGGGGGTAAGAATTTACGTCTGATGAACCGTCGGGTGGTGTTATCCCATGTATCCAGGCGAACGTGCTCGTATCCATCGACGGTACACCTCGACTGGCGGATTTCGGGAACGCCAAGTTGCAGGAATATACACTCAAGTTTACGAAAACATCGACTAAGGAGACTATGTCGTCACGCTGGGCGGTAAGGTCTTGATATCGATATTATCAAGTTTACTGATTTAGTGATCATAGGCCCCTGAGCTTTATGAAGGAGCTCCGTGCAGCTTTACGACCGACGTATATGCGCTTGGGATGGTACGTCGGGGAGTCTTTCTATGTTATTGAATTTGAGATAATGATTGGAGGCTTGCTAGACCGTATTGGTGCGATTCTTGAAACCGTTCGCCACTGGTTCTGACATCGTGCGTATGGCAGGAAACAATCACAGGCGAGGTCCCTTGGTCTGGACAGACTGAGCATTTCGTTCTGTTTGCTGTGACCCTGAAAAGGGAATGCCCCGAACGTCCAGAGGCACATATACCAACATATTCGGAACATGGCGATGCGCTTTGGTCGGTACTAAGGTGGTGCTGGGAGAATGATCCAGGAAAACGACCGACCGCGGAGCAAGTGAAATCAAAAGTAGGTCAGGACAATTCTGCGGTTGAAGAGGGCTGAATCGTTGCGCAGATGGAGAATATCACTAAACAAGGATTAAGAAGCATAGAGGTGGACATGGCCGATGTTGGGACAAGCTAGTTTTGCTTTCCCAGCTGTATCTATGCGCTTATGAGGATGGATCGTGATACGACGTAACCTTAACAGAGAGCCCCTCATTGTCTTAAATTTCATTTCAGGAAATCCCTTGCTGGGAGAGCCGTCTCGATTTCAAGTAAGACATGGCCAACTCAATTCACGGCATTCCATGATACAAAAAAAGGTGCTGGTCCGAAAGCGTAGTTTCTTCAGGCGAAAAGTAGAAAAAGAGGTCGAGAGCGAGAAAAGCAAATAAGAGGGAGACAGACAGGGAGACAGAGAAAGAAGGAGAAAGGGAGAGAGACGGAGAGAGACGGAGAGAGAAATCCGAGCGAAAACTTCATAGAAACAATAGATATGCGTAGGAATAACAATAGAAGCGGTTCAAGTACACGCTTATGCAAGACTCGTCAAGTGGAACACCTTTACACCTTAAGCGGTTTTGACCCCACAGTCATCATTCGGGTTCCCTTCTCGTCCTTGATTGTATATTGGGCGCGTGGGGGAATGACCTCGCCTTTCTTCATCACTCGCTTCGCGCCGTCCGCCATCAGCCAGGTGTAAATAGGAACCGTTCGAATCTTGGGGATCCCTGGTCTAGTCGTTTGGGTATCCGTAATGGCGCGGAGGCCCTTCGGTCTCATCACATTCGCATCCAATTCAGCGGCAGCAGCTAGGGATGCGAGCATGTCCAAGGGGTTCGACGAGGATGTGACAATATCCACAGGCATGGATTGGAAGGCGGGAATAGTCGATACATTACAAGCAAGACTGTTGTCGGCGCTTGGGCCCATGGTCGGAGAACAAGCCTCTGAGACCCGAATTTCGGTAATCGGAGTAGTTGGGTGAGTGACCGTTGCGAGTGTAGCAAGTAGATCAAGGCCGTTGATAGACGACAAGTTCAACGGTGAGCCAGGGTTGGGGGGCAACTTCTCTGTGGGCATGGGTTGGATTGCCACAGCCTTGTGTGCTCGACGTGCTCGTATCCACTCAGCGGCCGAGGTGGTTATGGGAATCGAGGATAAAGGAGAAGGAGTGACGCTCGAAACGCTGGTTGGCCCACTCCCGAGCTCGTCTTGGTCGCTCCTCAAGGGCTCGGAACCTACAAGACGTGTACCCTTCGGTGGTAGACTAGAACCGGTTGGGGTCCCAAGAGATGTGGCGCACACCACGTTGGTCATCAGCGGCGCGTCAGTTCTATTAGAACGAGCTGCCTGCATACAACGACGCAGACGAGGCATTGGCCTAATCTCACGAGCCCCGATCGGTTCCCCTGCTACTAAATCCTCCTGAACGTCCAGGTCTTCCGATGGCGAGCCCAGTGACATAGGTCGCGGAAACATATCGACCGGTGCTGAAGCGAATGGTGAGTCCACCGCTAGTTCAGCTTGAATCCAACGCTGGGTCGAGACGGATTCTAGCACGATACCAGGTTCGGCTATCTCAACGACATCATCCATCGGCGAGTCCACCAGATCCACCTTCAATCCCTCTGTTCCATGGACGACATTCCTCGATCTTCGAATCTTGGCCTTCTGTTTCCACTCGGACCTATGCAACAGTGTGATGGCCTTGTTCTCTCCAGTGGCCTTGCGCGCCTTGGCCACAGATTTGGGGGCGTCCAGAGGTGAAAACTTGGGCTGAGCGCGGCCGACGTGTTTATGCGAGAGGCAGAGAGAACTGAAGCGAGAGGTGACAGGGCGATATAACATAACACGACTGGAGCTCTGAACAGGAGTGGCGGTTTGGGATGAGCTGGCGCTGGAGGCGGACGAGTCGTAAAGTAGCTCAGGGAGGGAGTTGTTCGAAAGGGGCGGAGAGGTCGAGACGACAGAGGCTGATCCATGTTGTTCAAGATTGGGGTGGATGTCCTCGACTTGAGCAAGGTTTGGCGGCTCAGAGGTGGCCTCGATCATCAGAGACTCCATGGGGTAAGAAGCCGAGGTGGACGAATTGCACGTTGGGTTACTAGTGAATTGAGGATGGAATCTGGCACACGATGACGGTCCGTTATGGCCACTGGGAGTGATTAGCTTGACACAGCGCTCGACCTGTACATTATCAGATACCGAATGAGCTGAAACCGAAGCTAAACTGACCGAGTGAACTTCCGACCTGAACCCAACCACGTATCCAATCCCGGCGCCAAACCTCCCGTAACTCACATGTTTGTGAGGACGCTATAATCACACCGTCAACAATGTGAACTCGACCGAAAAAGAATAAGCACCTTTTCAGCTAAGCGAGATACGTTATCACGACATTTCGGCAACCTGTCCGCTTCGCTCCCCAGACCATGTCCTGACGGCGTCACCAATGTCGGATCGACCGGCCAGTCGTATTCTTGATCGTACATCTCACAACCGTCGGATCTCGATTCTTCAGTTGATTATGATTCGGCGATCACGTCAACCCCACATGTCGTCGATCAAAGAAGCGGCCTGTCACTCACCGATCATCTTGATCAAGCACCTCAACAACCGACCCGGATAGGGTACACCCAAACAAAAGCAGCTGATCCTAGCGCACAGGTAAGAGCGGTAGTCCAGGCCTTAGTCGACCAAGTGGCCACCTCGTACACGAATTGGACCGCGAGATAGACACCGCACGCATAGGCAATGCAAATCCGAGGGGATGGAGCACGTTTGTCGAATGCCCAAAGCGCAACGTGAGCAACGGTATCGCATACACCTGTTCATAGACAAAAACATTGGCATTGTAAATAATTAAAATAAGCTTCCACTCACCAATATTCATTCCTTGGCACACGCCGACCAACCCAGAAACAAAAACAAGAACGAAAACCAAAACAAGCACCAATCCAGATATAGTTGCCGCAAGGGCATAGAAGACCAGCTTCAACGCCTCGACAACCAGACCTCGCAACGCGGCCGAGAACACACAACCAACAAGATACACCACCCAGAATACCAGCAAGAAGCGTGAGAGAGAAAACGGAATAATAATACTGACGGGGGAGTTTGGGATACTCCCTCTTTCGAACACCTTTAGCTGCATACGTCTACAAGACTTACCTTGACTCAGCCGCTGATACCAGCCGCGGAGCTGCCCCTGTAGCTTAAGGACTAGCTCTTCTACCACGATCTGATAGCAAGCAACCAAGTAGCGCTCGTCGAGACTCTTGTACCCAGGCTGATAGAAACTAGAATGCGCCGTTAGCCTCGAACCAGAATCGGTGGCAACACCAAGCATAGGGGCTACTCACTTCATCGTCTTGTAGCGCTCGTACAAACCAACGACGTCGCGCGTGAACTGGAAAGAGTAAGCATACACATGACCACAAACAATGGCGGCGGAGGGGATCAAGAACGGGAGGATGATGAATAGGGGGAGAATGTTCGCCACGGCCAGGTGACCAGTGACGAGCAGGATGAGAAGGGCAATAATTAAGATACACATAGCGTTACGCGATGGTGACAAGAAGCTGGACGCGGGTTCAACGGACGGTGACGGTGAAGTGACGGTCGGGGATGAACGAGGTTCAGCGGAGAGAGCAGCGTTACCCGCTGCGTGACTTTATACGTTCCTCTAGCTCCTATCAAAGACCGTAGGTAAGCGGAAAGACAAACATGAGCCGTAAACCCCAGGTGACTAAGCCCTTGAGGTCTAATGAAGACCCTAAGGGGCAGGCACAAGGAGGCCCAGCGTCGGGAGAACGAAAAGGGAAGAATATCGTACCCAGTAGGACATGCTACCCGCGTGCCCTGATTCGCACCTGAAAATACAACCCAGCGGTTTCCCTTTTCCATCAGAATCTGGGTCGAAGGGGGAGGGTAAGGAAAGAAGTATACACTCCTTTACCTCGGTTAACCTTGAATTCTTGGACCCCAATATCTAGCCAACCGCGAGCTATCCCGGTTATGCAGAGTACTGCACGTTGGGACTACAATTTGATCTAAAGACAGGAAACATCCCAAATTAGAAAAACTCTCCCCACACAACCACGCGCACCTTGCAAGACATGAATCAAGTCTGAAGTCGGTGGATGGATACATCAAAGCTTGCAATAAACAACATTACGCATGGCGGATTCCACGAAACAGTCGATTATATTTTTTAGATTTTCTACAGGGTGTGCTCCTAGTTAAACTTTCACTGAAAATGATGCTCGATTAGACATCGAGAAAGCCAGATCAATTGTAGCTCACCATTGGCCCGCTTGGGAGTTTTATCTAATAGTACTGATATTTTACCTAGTTCTTGCTCTTCCAAACATCGTGTCCACTCACGCTTTCCGAGTATATCGGTCTGCGCGCCCGGTACGAACATTGAGATTAGGTAGATCGAGAGAGTTATCGAGCAGGAATTAGTCATAATTTCTGTATCACAAACACAACTATGATTGAGATTCACCATCGAGTTTCGACATCCCGTACTCACATGTTCGAGAGTGGTGCGTTGCTTGACTTGTGAAGAATCTGATCAGTCGTCTCACAGCAACCGATGGACACTTCGAGTGACACGGGAGAATTAGAGAGTCTAAATAGAGGGAAACGTTGGTTAGCAATATCTTTTCTCCGTACTATAACTATGCGGCAGTTCAATCAGTGAAACTGTCTCTTTATAGTCGGGTTCCTCACCTTATTCGCTCCTGAGTATGGCGTCCGCCGAGAACGAACCGTTCGTTCTCATTCGGCAGAGAGCCAATAGACCGTAATAAAATTAGGGAAAGTGAGAACAGCTCGAGAATATGTAACTGCAGCAAAATCGAGAGATTGGATGAATCGCCCAACACCGCACAGTCCAATCAAAATCAAGCTACTCACCCGCCAACTCCTTCAGGCCAACCGTCCGAGCCGAACTTGACTCCTATTCCCCATATAGAAGCTTAATTTTCACCCAGATCCGTTCGCGCCGTATCAATGAAAGTTGCGCCAGGTGGGCGAGTTGCTGTCTGCCACCCGTGGTTGTCGAACACTGATCAATCATCACGCTATCTCGCCTTGCTTATCCCCTTGCACAGCCACATCACCTCGCTCGTTTCTGAATCGTGCAGGAATTGAACGTGCGTCTATATCTCTGACCCCAGACTCGAATGTTCGCTACAACAAGAAATCTTGTCTTCGATTGTTCAAAACTCCTCCGATTATGGATCTAGATGGTTTGCATTTGACTTGACGAGGAGACGATTCCGATATTTGAACACTGCTAGTTAACATGCCAAATATCCCCCGCTCTGTTTCTATCTCAACTTCCTCTCTGGGATAATTTAAAGGAGCGGGGTTTTCTTTCAAAATCCAACCACATCGTTCCGCGCTGGCCACGATAGCACTTGATGCTTATGTGGCCGTTCGAAGGGATTCTGGCACCCCGAAAACCAAGCTGCTGTACATCACTAGCTTTGCATATCTATGGCGGACAGGGCTCCGCGGTAGTTCTAACATGCATTCCACTGATACCGCGCATGAGTCAGAAAGTGGCATCACCGTCCAAACCAGCATTCGTACGCCAGACTGTATGCGTATCTAAAATAGGTACCCCGGGTCGCTGAGTCAGCAACTCCACCTAGCGCATGTCGTTTATGGATGGTCGAAGCCACCTGTCTTGTTGCTTTGGTACGAACGCTTTGCCCCAATATTCACACCAAGGATATCTTAAGCTCGCTTGAAACAGAATCTGGGATATACATGAAATCGAAAGGCGCAGTATATAATGAACATTCCCACTACATTCTATGTAGCCCCAGAACTTTTCGTCAACATATCAAGCACCTTGTCCATCTTTTTCTGTAGTTCGACCACACCGTTCCTGATCCAAATACCGCTATCAGCGTCTTTATATAGCATCCTATGTTGGAACAAACCCACCTCGCATGATCAGCATCGGCAAAGATTGCCATGTTCACCTTGATCTATCCAACCGTGAGTACCCGAACCGGCCTTGGGACGGATGTCTACCCACCAGATATAGCTGGTACAGCTTCTCCGCGCTTGCGCTCAACTGCCTCAACTCTTCAGCAATTGGTCCGGACATCAGCCACTGCTTCAAGAAAGGCTCGTTGTTGATGGATCGTATGCGATACACGATCCCATCATATTCGCTGCGAGGCGTCAGAATCAGCGTTTCTACGTCGAGCCACATAAGAACATACCTAACAAGCGCAGCAGTCTGAGACGTCGTCTCTCCTTCCTCCTTTTCTATCTCCAAGATGCTTTCGGACCGATTATTGAGCGACGCAATGATGTCAAGACCGAGTTGAACGTTCGCCCTAACCTGCGGTATATTGACGTTAGCAATCCGTTTCTAGCGAGTCACAAATGTAGGACGTATGGACGTAGAACCCGTCGACTTACCTGTGCCGTCAAGTTCTGCCACGCAATATAGATTGTGCTCAACATCGTAAACGTCGTCTGAGAGAACGTCAGAAGGCCGATAACATCGAACGGTGCTGGGAGATCGCCAAAGCCGGGTACGGGCAGTGTGCCGTTTGTGCTGTTACCAACGGGTAATTGGGGAAGGTACGGGCCGGCGTCGGCGAGGGGCATCGTGGTGGCTGGATGGGGGTGGTGGGAGGGTGTCGAACGTCAGAACACGACGCCTGGAGCAATGATTTACTTAAGGGATCTCGACGTGATTAATGAAGCATCTCTTCGGCTCCTGTGGCGCTTGTGGCGTAGAGATAAGCGCTGGGCATATGTCGGACCGTCAGTTACCGGTTCGGGAACGCGGTGCGATCAGGGAGTTATTCAATAATCTGTGCAAGGCCAGGATACATAGGGTAGTAATAAAATATGGCGCGTTCCCCCTGCTATCCTTTCAGGAAGCAGGCCTCCGTTTCTTCAATACGCCCATCAGCCAGCGAGGAAAATGCCTCCAGCCCATCGCGCCTATCCACACCAAAAGCGGAACATGACGGAGCACGCCGGCTGGCTTTTTGGGCACGCTCTGTTATAGCCTTTCACTGATGCTTCGGGGTCCGCTCTTAGGTGATAGCTTATGACTAGCAGCCGAACAGCTCGGCTTTGAACCTAGACTAAGTCCCATGGACGTTAATAAACACGCAGATTTCTAGGTTCCACAAGTGGATAGCTGCCCGTAACTCTAAATACTATCCTATTTCTATTCTAACGCGTACTATCTCGGTCTAACCTCGCCGATCCATGCAGGAAAGCTCTGTCAGGATCGGTGCAGCTCCATTGCGTCATCGATACACACGCATATATATATATATTCCATTCCGCAGTTTTCTCTCTTTGGCTGACGGTCATGTACAGCTTGTCCAAGAGTAATAATCGCAATCGTCGTATCTACATATTTCTTCTCCAAGGTCGAATGAAGATGCGCCGACGACGCATGCAACAAAAAATCGCTGCGCTCCTATTCCTAGCACGGCTCGCCAAGGCTGCCAGTCTAATCCAACGTCGATCTCGCTATCGGTTCCTCCTGCGTCGCCACCTGCGTCCTTCACCTCGCTGCAACACATCGTGGGTTAGCATTCGGGAGAGTTCAGATGATCGAGCATACCTTGCAACGATGGGACTAGATGTGGCTTCGTTTGAGTACCTTCTGACCAACGGTTTTGAGCGCTTATGGGATACACACACCATATTTCGACACGACGTCGATGAATTTGGCTTTCCTCGACTCCAAAGGCGATCGCTTGCTGCTGACGGTGTGTTAGGCCTTGTCCTTCACTGGCTTACTTCGACTGCAACCGAGTTTGAATTGGCGCTGGTCTTTGCTTTGGTGCCATCGGTCGTCTCGCGTTACTTGTCTTTCGGGCTTCATATTCTTGTATATGTCCTTCGCTGTCTACCTGAGAGTCAGATCTCGTGGCCGTCTGAACACGAGATGGCCTACTTTTCAGAGCTCGTCCGGCAGCGCCACCCAATGGTCAATGGTGCATTTGGTTTCATCGATGGGCTAAGCCTACTACCAGTCGAAACAAGTTCAGATCCTCGCGAGCAAGAGGTGATGTACAACGGATGGTTGCACTCACATCGCATTGGGAATATATTTGTCTTCGCACCTGACGGCAAGTTGTTAGGTTCGAGTGGCCATGTGTTCTATTCTCACCTTAATATTGCTTGTAGGACGCATAATCGCATGCAATCTGAATGCGCCAGGCAGCTGGCATGACGCTCGCATTGCATATCACGTATTTCGCAAATTGGCCAACGAAACCCCTGATGGGTTTTTCCTGATTGGCGATACAGCATTTCAGTCCGAGGAACTGGCCGACAAGATTCACACACCGTTGAAGGCGGGAAACACCCTCCCAGCGGATCGAACCGAACGTGCAGCAGCAATAGAATACAGTAACCGGTTAACTCAAGCTCGACAAGCGGCGGAGTGGGGTATGAGATCCTTACAAGGTGTATTCAACCGGCTCCGGGTTCCACTCAGCATACATAATCCAGTTGGACGGCAAAGACTGCTTGAGACATGTTCTCGACTCCATAATTTACGGGCCATATGCATGGGTATAAACGAAATCCGCTCTGTATACGTGCGCGAAAGGAACATACCATACATGCTACGTGAGCAAGCCCATGACATTTTGTTTCCTCGTGTGCCCCAACATGACCGCATTGGTCGCTTCTACTTGGAGGATGAACAGTAGTTTGTAAATAAGAAAACCTACAATCCAACTTGCACCATAAAATACCTTGTGTGATAGGACGTGAGTGGCAAACGTGGAAGAGGAGGAACAAGACATGGTCATTCGATGGGGGGCCAAGTACAGTATGAGACAAAACATCTTCCAAAAAAGTCGGCCCACACTTAGAACCCCCATAACTTAGGAACTAGGGCACGCACGCACATGGCTGTAATACTATTGAGTAGCGTGATGTTCGAGCTTTCGAACGCATATACATGCGTAGGATCTGAGCTTGAATTGACGGAGTAGTAGGTCAAACAAGACCGAAGGTGTCTGGAAGGTGTTTTGTCTCCTGTTTCAGACTTTGTAAGATCACTCCTACGTGTTTGGTGAATGCATGTATATGCAAGCGGGAATAATTTGATTGGGGCTCAGTGCTATTTAAGCTCGATTAGGCTTGTTTTTAAATCGGATATACCCCTCTCAACGATGCCGAAAACTCTACCTACTGAAAGGCTAAACTCGGTGCTTTCTCTTTTAGACGCAGGGCACACCCATTCTGAAATCATGGATAGAGTGCCTATTACCTCTGGTACTATCTCTAAGATTGCCAAGAAGCACCGCCCAAACCTTCCCAAGTCGGTTGGTGGGCGTCCTTGCAAATTGAGCCCTGGCGCCACCCGCTATGCTGTCCGTCTGGTCACTAATAACAACAATGTATCGACCCGCCAGGCAACCCAGAGACTATGTGCGCTTACGGGGCAATCCATTCATCCTAAAACAGTCAAACGCGCCTTGAAATCAGCAGGTCTTGTGCCAGTAAAGAAGCAACAAAAACCGCAGCTTACACCTGAACATATGGAGGCTCGCTTTAATTTTGCTAAAATTCACAAAGACTGGACTGTTGAGGACTGGCGCCGTGTTCTATGGTCGGACGAGACCAAAATCAATCGCTTAGGCTCGGATGGCATCCACTGGGGCTGGAAACGCAAGGGAGAGGGCCTGTCTAATCGCCTGGTGGTTCCATCGGCCAATTTTGGTGGCGGATCTATTATGTTTTGGGGGTGTTTCAGTTGGCAGGGAGTGGGGATTGGGTGTCGGTTACTTCAGAATTTGACCAAGGAAGGCTACATTGACATTTTAGAGAACGAGTTTCGGCGGAGTCTTGAGGCCTTGGGGCTTCGAGAACAGGAGGTGATATTCCAGCAAGATAACGCCAGCTCTCACAAAGCGCATATATGCCTCAACTGGTTCGAACACCACGGCGTAGAGCTAATGGAATGGCCCTCTATGTCCCCAGACCTCAATCCTATTGAGAATATGTGGGCGGAATTGAAAAGACGCCTGGGAGAGTATGAGACTCCCCCTGGTGGGATTTTAGAGTTATGGGATCGGGTTAAGAGTGTCTGGTGCGGGTTTGATGAGGAATACTGTCAGAAACTGATTGAGAGCATGCCTAAGCGTATGGCTTTAGTCATTAAGCGCAAAGGGGATTCAATCCCGTATTGATTTCGCTTATTCTATCACGCATGTATTCAGGAGACAAAACATCTTCCAAGTGCCTCGTGCCGTGTTTTAGCTATATCTCCTCTGTTTGTTGACCAAACACCATGTATTCATATTCGTTATGTAGCCTATTCACTATGCTCTCGATCGATATCTTTTATATGCGCGTGCATGCATCTGATCCAAAGTTATGGGTGTTTCAAGCGTGAGCCGACTTTTTTGGAAGATGTTTTGTCTCATACTGTATGTGCTTAGATAACCTGACGTCAGATCCAGTCTCCTCTCTCACGATCGGAGGAAAGCTACCGAGTTACGACCACATGCATTCACAAGTCCTCTGTTTCACACAAAACACTTCACTGTTCATATACAGACTGTAACTACAGATTTCTCACTGATACATCTAAGCCAACCATGACAAGGACCACTAATTTCACCTGTCCGCGTTTGCCTCAACATCCTTGGCCATCTGTAGGTACAGCCCAATGCTACCCCCGGAACCTACTCAAAACTCCACCCTCCAGACCCAGATGCATCGCTTCGCTCAGGTGGTGGCCCAGGCATCCAGCTCGGATGAGCCTCACCAGGAGGGGGATTTGTAGCAAAGATGGGGTTTCGATGTGCCGTGTTGTCAGTTGAGTGCTGCCTTGTCGAGGTTGTCTGGTGGGTTGAAAGGCGCTGTTGAAGCTGGAACTGAACTTGTTGCTCAACCAGACGGCGCATTTCTTCGCCACGGAGCTGTCGTTCCGCAGCAAAACGGCGCTCCCGCTCCCGCTCCAGCTCGGCTCGAAGGTCCCGCATATCCTCCTGGAGAGTGAGGAGTCGCATATCTTCACGCTGACGATCAGCCAATCGATCTTCATTGGCAGGACTAAAAATTGAAGCGATTTGGGTGGTTGCGCTGTCCAAGAGCTCACGAGACCGGGCCGGGCGCCCATTCGAACCAACCTTGCGAGCGACCGCCCTAAATGCAGGGGATGGCTCAGCCTTGCGCTTGCCAAGGTCCGTAGTACGAGCAGCAGGCGGAGGCATGGACACAGAAGGTGGCTGAGCTCTGGTGGCTGCAGGTGCGTTAAAGACTTCCATTTCCGATTCTGACGTCAACAAGTCGATAGTCCCATCGCTGCTGCTCGTTGGTACTGGCGAATCGTCAATTCTGACTGTATGCTCTTGCGCTTCAAGTTCATCCCTGATGAGTAGGGCCTCTTCGTGTAACAGATTACCCTCAGGATCGCCAGTCAACTTTCAAAGATTCACCATCTGCAACAGGACAAGTGTAAGCATGCATCCATCTCCACGTCGTAATTCCATACCCTGTTAAATCGCGCTTTAAGGTTATCCGCACGACGCTGTCGCTCAACTGGCATGGTTGAATTATACCGGCGTTCAACTTGTGCCCAGTCACTTGGAGTTCGTGGGCGGATCTTATGCATAATCTTAAGCAGAAGCCGCAGATCGGCAGGGCTATACGTGCCGGCACCAGGGGGGCGGCCACGACGGCGACCGATTAGGGGTGGAGTAAGCGTTGGAGGAGTTGGGGATGGTATACGGTGAGCACGAGCTTTACCACGTGCTTTCTTTGACTTATGGGGAGCCATGAAGTAGTTGAGAGATTGTGAGCCTGGGTGGATCAAGTTGAGCGGAGTGGGGGGGGGGGATATCGTGTAATTTCTGTTGTTGTCTGCAATTTATTCACATTTTTGCCGATGAGAAACGAGGTTGCGTCAGTGAGTGCTGAATAATTGTCGACAATTATCGTCATCTCCAAGAGCTACGTGCTCATTGAAGAGTTTGACGATCGATCGTCAACCGCCAGCGCCGGTCGATCTCATGCGGCCTCGATAGCCAGGATTAGCCTAGATTAGAAAATGTTTAGGATAGAATTTTGCGTTACGGGCAGCTATCCAGTAGTACTCGATGCTTTAGGTTTATGCTGTGCCATTAAAGCTCGCGCCTCCGAACTAAGAAGCAATAAAGCAATAATACCGCAACAGCTTTTGTGATTTCAGACCGCACAGCTATATTGATGCAATGAGCAATAATAGCTGATTCAGAAGACTCCAATAAACTCTGCCATCTGGACACGAGGACCATTCGGTTGCGTTCAGAGCCTTGATATTCATACACCTTTCTTAGTCGTGGTTTGCCAACAATGCTATCTGGATTCAAGAGCCATTTTTATGGTTCACTGCCACGCCGTGTTTCCGATCATGTAGCGCCTTTCTTGCCAGTGGCTGCTCAATCCCAGATTGGCGTCGGCGAGTAGGTTTGATATCATCAGTACAATCTGTCGGTCCATGATGGGGATGTTATCTTATCGAAATCTGGCTGGGAGTCATAGTACAGTTATAGTCGGATGATAGGAGATTGAGCCCCCATCTCTGTCGCATATATCCACCGTTGGCGCTCACGCTATGAAGACATCCATACTTCTATTCGTTCCTTTGTTTCAGGCAATATCCTCTGCTTGTGCCACTTCAGTAGGACTAACATCGTCAAAAGTCTCAAGTCCCAGATGTAGATCTAGTAATGACCTCTGTACATGTTACAAGCGTCCAGGAAGTCAACCTTGTTGAGTAACCGAGATCCCACCTTCAGGTCGACATCGCATCCCAAGTGTGCCATAGAGCGATTGATGATACCAGTCTGCGCATGTAGCAAGCGATAGCGAATGCACGTGAGTGTTATTCCTCGAGTGAGTCCCGTCAATCATTTTTACTCAATATTTTCAGTGTCGGGTGCAGTACCCTATTGGCCCCAGGTGTAAGCGTCCGTTGTAATAAAGCACAGGTGCAGGGGTGCCACCCATAACATGAATGCGTGATGTTATCGTTCATGATGTTGGAGGATATCAACTTCTCTTATAAAGCTATCTTCCTTCCGCTCTGTTGGTTCTCCGTTTCATACTGCTAGTAGCTTAATCTGATTTCCATCCGCGCCGAGATCACGGCAAGCCTTGGCGAGGCGGTATCACTAATAATTCTACTATAATTCGACTAACCTACTTCTACTAATGATGAGAGCGCCCGTGTGAAAGCTGAGTCATGCATTAGCGCCGCCTTGCGGCACATACCTTGCCGGTCAGAATTTCATAACCGTCATCAATTAGGACAAACACGCTCGCATTCTTGGCCCTTAACGCGCTGTAGACAACCGAAGTCAACGTCTTCACTAGACTTCGAACAGTTAAAACGACGCCAAAGAATACTACCAAACCCGGTACCCCGATCGCCACGATGATCAAGATCCCATATCCGCACTGAGGATCATGATCCAGACGTGTCAGCCGGATATTTTGTTGAAATGTTATTCTAACTAAGATGCATTGAAATATGTCGGTCAAAAGTTCGAGTAGAAACGATAGAGTAGAAAATAGGATTCGGATACTGGTAGGAGGCCGAAGACACTCATATTCATACCCTAAAATCGTACCATTCGGAAGCGCATACATTGCGCATATAGCGAACTAGCTCTATGAATGACTCGGTTAGTGAATGACTCGATAATTCACCCGTTCGAGAACCTACATGGATCTTCTGCATGTTATAGGATATCATCTAATAGAGTGGGGAAACTGACTCGCGCATAAAGCGCACTCTGGGTTCCGTGACCAACGGTGAGCCCAGTTGTGTGCGGTATGCTAGTGCACATGCTCAAAAATGCTGGCTACTTCCGCGTACAGGTTAAAATGATATAGTTTGCGCTGGCTTATTCTTGGCGGCTGTAGTTTTATTCTTCGATCGCATGACGTGCCTCTGGGGCTTGTGACTGAATCGAAGGGGAGAATGCGCTAGGCCGGAATCAGCGGGTGCAATGCATATATTTAGAATTACTAGGTTCAATAGTTGATATGAGACAGGCATGTTCCATAGAAGACTCCCGTCGTCCAACCCGAAATGATCAGGAGAAAACTAGGGCGTTGTGGCGTGAGCAAAATCGCATTCGCGCAGCCAAACGGCAACGTTGATAGTCGCCAGAGGATAATGGCGAGAAATAAAAGGTGCAAGGGTGTATGATTGCAAGCGACGAGTCGCAGTCGAGTAGAAGAGGGAGGCCTCACGTAGCGTATGTTTGAATCGAGTTGATTCGTCTGCATCAATACACAGGGAATCATCAAAGGTGTTTCTTCTGCATTCTACTTTGTGCCTATCTTGGCCGGTTTATCTCCCTTGTCCCAAATAAGGTTATGGACCTATGCTATCGTCTCATGACGATCGCGCAAGTGTACCCTAGAAGAAGCAAAATGAGGAAGACGCTTTACCACATGTTCACCTTCGACAATCGACCAACGTAGTTTATGGCAATTTAACTGCGATGTCATCGAAGCGTCTCGAATGATGGCATACTGTATTCTTACATGTTTAGGCCACCATGTGCATATCTAGAGCTTGAGTCATTCTCCTTCGCCGGAGAAACCGACTCATATGCAGGAGGCTCGAGTCAGAGATCAGGCCAAGCAAGGAATAATAGTTATAAATCTTAGGAATTTAGGGGGTATCATTTTCGCGAGTATAGACCTTGCTAGGGCAAGGTAATAAGCTAACCAGGGTCTACGTCGGTCTAAGCGCCGGGACTGGGCGCTCCGAAGTCCGAACACAGAAAGCACCGCCATTTTGGCGTGTATATGCGTATGATTGTATACTGGACAGAGTATATTGTTTGTAAACCTCTGTTGCTACATAATCGGGAGTGTAAATGTGAAAGATTATTCTAGGCCCACCGCAACTCTGTAGGATATATATTGAATGCCAGATGCAAGGAAAAACAACAAAAACACGATGTGGGCGTCAACCCAAAGCATCATAGTGAAATACATAAGTATATAATCCTCTATCAGCGATACTATGAAGAGAAAAACGCTAATTTGATGGGGGATTTTTCTAGGCGAAGTCCACGAAACGAATGTGCCTGGCGACGATCACTGTGCCAATACCGGCACGGGAAGATTAAAATAACAAGGAGCACAGTAGGTGGGAGAAAAAGAGGATATGTATAGAACTGCTTGCGAGTGTTGCTATATAGTTGTCGATGCAGACAGCTATGATGAAGTGTGTGGTGGGTCGTGTGGAAAAGCTGACTAGTGACCCAAAGCCTATATCTTAGCCCACGGTTGCGTTGCACGTCTCTGGGTTGCATGCCTGGGTAATGCGGTACGCGCATGCTGAGCTGGAACTGACGAGCGCAATGTATATTAGGAAATTGATATAGACAAAATTTGAATACAAATCAAGAATAGGTAATAAACAACTGTCACCGTCCAACCAGGTGGGATTGAGGGAAAACCGGGCCAGAAACACCTAAGTGGACTTCCGGGTTGGGCGGTTCACAGGCGATGGCATTTGATCAAGAGCGGATGTTAGGTGGATCTAAAAGAAGGAGGAGCGCGAGTTGAAATGACGAATCGAGGAGAGAGGGGAATGGCACATGGTCTTCTCGAAGAAGGGATGTGGCCAGCTCCCGTGGCACAGCGCCTTGCGCCTGGGCCTGGGTTGTACTCTCTGCAGGCCACATGGATATCCCACGCATAGTGATGTTCTGAACCGAGCCCAGGCGCTGCCACTGGGCTACAATTCATATTCCTAACGAAGCAGCTCGCCGCGGTGGGCCACAAATAAAATTTGAGTCTAACTGATAGTGCCCCCAAAAAGAGAAGTTGGCGGAGCATAGATATCTTTTCTCTCCTTACGATTCCCGTCGCATTTCTCGCTTCCTCGTGTACTCTCTGAAGTCGCGTTATATGGCCTGACCCCTTGACAAACATAAACACACACAAGCTATCAGAACAATAATGTACGAAGTATTATAGTTGGGGTAATGGTGTTTGTTCAATTGAATAGAGACAAACGTTTGGATATTCTATGGCTTTTAAGCGTTAAACTATATAGAACGGTGGTGCAGACAACATCTGGGTGGCTTGGCAGTTGGGCGTTGGCTCTTGGCCATAGTTCATATTAGTTCGGACAATTCGCATCGGTGTAGAGTGTTGCGTCACCTGGACCAGCTTGGATCGGATTACATCTGGAGAGTTTCCGTATAGTGCATGAGTAATTGTAACTACCAATCATCTATGCATACGCCTTACCCAGGGAGCTTGGCGAGTTTTCCGTCAATCGTCTCTTTCACCTCAGCGGGGATCTTGCATTGGTTGGCAGTTGAAGCTGGGATGACAGTAAGGTACTGGCATGCTTCGGTAACGCCGTTTCCGGTATCGTCGTTGGGGTTGTTGCATTTATCGATGGCGTTTTGGAGTGCCATGGTTTCCCAGCCGTTCTGAAAGTCGCCGTGCCATGAATATCCAGTTGGATCCCTGAATCAACAGTACCGGGTCAATACAATTGCTCGTCAATAGGAGCCACCATATTTCGCACCCAGTAGCATAGACAAACGGCCATCCGTCAGCTTCAGTCCAGCGCGAAGCGAACTGATGGACATCCCAGGTAACCTGTAAATATAGAATGCCGTTGAAACACTGAATGTCTGTAAATGCGCATATAAATACCTCGTAGAAAAGTTTCATTAGTGGGACAGGGTGAGTTGATGGGCAAACACCATTATCCAACCCAGATAGATAAGCGACATGGGACATATGATCGGCAGAATCGACGTTCTAAATCCAAATCAAATTGAGCATGATATGATTGCTTGCTGATAGCATATGCAAACCTTTCCATCCCAGCAAGCGGGCATATGCAGGCGCGCGTTAAAACCTGCTTCGCAGTCGGTGGTAGGGAAACCGTGACCTACAGATCCATATTACACTGAATCAGTATGATCACGACACGAGTCAGCTCAGCCACTAACCGTCATAACCTGGGTACGGAGTACCATAACGAAGACAGGCCCATTGTACTGCACGTTCGCGCAACTCCGCTTGGGATCCTTGACCTTCGGTATATCTAAGTCCCAGTTAATGAATAAAAATGATGAAGAGTTTGTGATGCTTACTTTTTCGAACGAGCCACTGGGTTGCCGGTGATCATCTTAAATCCCTGAGGGAATGCCTTCAACCCAGCACCACCATTACTAACGTCCCCATCGCCGCGGTTCTGATAGTAGACGAGTAAGCCTGCATATAACATCAGTGAATCGATGACCTATAAGAGAGATTTAAAATGAAACCTACCACCGTTGCCAACCGGTTCAAACATTTTGGTCTTGGGGTCTTGGAAATACAACTTGGGAAACCCTAGGAACGACAACCCAGTCAGCCGGCGCGCTGGCCCAACGTCAGCTTGACTCACAGTAGTTCGAGAGATCCTATCAGATAAACATGTATTGTTCAGAGATAGATAGGTTTGTATACATAACGCGTCCACTAACCTCGGTTACTAGACAGGACGTGCATGAAGAGGCACGAAGGGTATCATATGTAGCGTTTCCCCGGAAATCTATGCAACAAGTAATGTGAAATCTAGAAGAAGTTCTATTTTTGAATGGAGCGTACTGCTAGCACCATGCACGGTCTGGTCATACAAAGTGGTCAGGTAAGTATATGCTCATTAAATTGTTTTTGTAAAGCTAGAATCACATGGACATGCTGCGAGGGTGTTTGATTGGGCGAAATGACAGGGTCGACGCGCACTAGGAAATTGATTCGTGAGTGACCTATAGTATGACGGGGACGATAGGTATACCTTGCACTAGAGGGTCAGTGCACGCAACCCGAAACCATGCGCCTGCACTGTTAGTGGCCACAAGGGCGAACAAGATTGAAGTTAGAACAGGCTGCATCATGCTACGCTCGAAAAAATGGCAAGGCAAAAACGATATAGACATGTGGAGCGTCTTGGGCAGCCGCATTTATACAAGCCGATTGATATCTATAAGGGGATGCGACGCCGAATACCTGTGCACAACGGACACGTATCCATCGATTTCTAGGCCAGTCCGTGGAACCTGCATAAAAGACCGTCAGAACAACGCGGCCAGCTTGCCTAATTACTCCTGGAAGAATCGAAATGACGAGAAGTTCATGATCGCCGAGCGTTCTCGAGGCTTCTTGATGGGAATACAGGGCACAATCCGGCCGCGAATGATGCCAGGTACGTTGGAATAACCGAAATCATTCGCGGAGTGGTTCGTTGCGGCTTCAGAACTTCGCTTCGGCAGACCTAGCCGAGGTGATTCTGGACAAAATTCATTGTGCCACGTGGTGCTCGTATCGATGGCGCAGTATCCACAGCCTAACGAGGCGCATCATATTGAGCCTTAGAACCGGAAGGTGCTGTAATATCGAAGCTCAGTCTGCATGGCAGGCGCATTTGCCAGCAGAATAAACCCTGCTGATAAGCCCTGGCCAATCAGATCGCCTGCCATGTCAAGAGATTTGACTGTAGAGCGGTTGGAGGTGAGGGAACGCACGAGACAGCCTCTGGCAAGATTAGAGTTGGGGATAGATCGTACGGACATCTGACGGAGCATCACTCATAGATATTTGGCACGTTTCGGGTGTTAACCTGTGTTCGCTACTCGCGTATGAATTGATTCATAATTAAGCTATGGGTTGATAACACGATAAACTAAATGTGTTCGATCTACTGGTGGCATGGAACCCGACTTCGGAACGATTGAAAGATAAGTCTTTCAAGAAAAACGCTGGTTCGACAATTTAGTAGCTTTTATCACGGGCCGATATCCGGCCAGTGACGGCATTATGCCCATCCAAACGATCCTTGCTATACGTTTCTTGCTGCGATAAGTTGTTGTAAGGCGCCGCATATCGCCGGGCCTTCCAAGCTCATGCCCATTTCATATATTGGTTCGTGCTGAATTCTTGACTGACCCCTGTACCCTCGTTTCCGTCCATTTCACGTGTGCCTCATCTAACCACGAGCCCTCGCTTGTGCCCCAACGTTCCTTAGCTATTTAGTGACTGTATGCGTACGTTTGTTCGACCAGGTGTCTATAAAAGACCCTCGTCTAGACCCCGTTCTCGCATCCCTCTAGTCTACTTGAATTTATCGGATTTTTGGATTGTCAATAAAGGCGACTTCGTCGCCCGTGTGATTTATTCGATTATATCTATTAAGTATTCTACGGGACCTAACATTTTTTGACATACCGCTGACATCCGAGAGAACCGTAAGCACTCTCTTACTTTCATTCTAAAACTTCACGACCCGTCGACGGTTGGCCACCGTGCGACTCTACGCTAAAAACCTTTATCGATCGATCCTCTACCCCCCACAATGGGCCGGACTCACCGTAGCGGGAAACAATTTTCCCCAACCGACCCAATCGTTCCGTCGAAATGCCGCACTCGTCTTCGCGCGTCGAACGCCCGTCACGCCTCCGATTCTGCCGCACCCGTTGCGCCTGATGTACCATCCGTACCCGCCGCGCCCGTTGCGCCTGCTTTATGCGAGACCGTCATAAACGAGCCGTCCACCGCCTTGACGTTCGGCGAAGTCGTATTCGCTCCGAGCTATAGTTTCCGACCTCCTGAAACAAGAGGAGGCTCGATGTATCATAATATCAGTATCATTAACACACCCGGTGTTCGTATCGCACGTACCTTATACGCGAATTATATTGGCCATCGTCGAGCCATCGAATTACCCTTGGATGTCGTTCCCGAGGATGACCGTACCCGTACAGAGGCCGATGCCTCGTCGATTGTCGTGGCTGAAACAAGAGCCCCCGTTAGCGAGCCGTCTGTCGCCGCACCCGATGCGTCTATCGAGACAAATACCTGCGAATCAGACGACGCAGACGGGCAAGAAGATGCCGAAGCCAGTCGCCTATTGATAACTGAAGTTACACAATCGTCAGTTAACCCTCTAGATATTAAAGAGCTCGAACGAGACATACTCGAGCTAAGTCCGCGCGCACCACAATATGTCGTCTTCGACGACGTTGAGTCTATCGACAGTGAAAGAGTTAGCTACCGATATTGGGTAAGGGCGTTTGACATGCCTCTAAGTTCCGACAGTGAGCGTGAGATCATGCTCCGTTGACGATCTCCCTCAGCACCACCAGCAGACCGTAGTAAGTCACTAAGTGAGCCGACCGACCAGCCTGCGAGACGGCAGCGTCGTCACTTGTTGACCGAAGAGTTGTTGCGCTCGTATGCGCAATCCCAGGCTAGTGAACCAGTAAATGATATCATTAGCTGGGACGAAGAGGTTAGACGCAGCGAGAACGTACCTCGTCACAGTGAGGAGAATGAACCAGATGGGTGGAAGAACCCCTTCTGGTCATCCATCTCCAGGCCAGGTACGGACCATTGTGCTGAACCGTCTGAAAGCGACTCCGTAGAAGTCAACGCATTCATCTACGAGGTGAATAGCGACTACGTCAATAATGATGAGCAATACGAAGAGCTGCTGTGGAACTTACGTCAGGAACATAGTGAGCGATCTGAAACCCCTGAGCATATGCGGGCCGGACCGTCGAGACCTAGACGTCCCCGTACTCCTAGAGTGACTGTTGAAGAGGTGGAGGACAAAGATGCCCACCAAACCGAGTCTTCGTCGACGACGTACATGTCGACTAAGAAAGGCAAGGGTAAGAAACGGTCCAAGAGCAAGCGCAACAAACGACCCGACCTTGGACTCAACGCCGAAGCGCTTCAAGCCAGCGCCAAGAAAAAGAAAGAGAAAAAGAAACGTCGAGAGAGCGAAGCTCACTGTGCACGACGAGAGTCTGGAACCCCCCGTGGGTTCACAGGGGGATATTTCGAAGCAGCGCATGGCGGCCTTGGTGGCCATGCCCATTCAGATGCAGGTAGCGATAACCGCGCCCAACCGCGTGATTTGTCCGGGAGCAGACCCCGCCGCTTGAGTGATCGCGGAGTTGGGAAGAGAGGCCCACCTGGCGGAATATTTGCCAGCGGAGGATCTCCCTCTCCCTCTGACCATTCGAGCTCGTCTGAAAGTTCAGATTCAGACAGCGACCCCGAATATCGCCCGGGACCTAACCCAAGCTCCGGATCTAGTGATGAAGACGACTCATCTGGTGACACAGAGTCCTCTTCATCCGAGAGCTCATCAAGTAGTAGCTCGTCAGAATCGAGCAATGGAACCGTTCGAGACGAGGCTCTCAGGTGGGCTAGACGACGTGAGAAGCGCCGAGCGCGTCGAGATTGCCAGAAGATCAAAGAGCTGCAAAAGAAAATATTAGCGCAAGCTCGATCGGGTTTCAAGTCAGAGAAACCAGAACCGTATGATGGATCGGATGATTTCACAGCATTTGAGTTGTTGGCATTCAACTACGATAATTGGGTGTTAGATACTAAACAGACCGAGGCTGAGGCCGTACAACACTTTAGTAAGGTTCTGAAAGGCAAAGCGTCAGCTTGGTACATGGCCGACATCGCGACGAACCAACGACGCTATACAATGAAGAAAATTTACCAAGAATTGTTCGACTATTGTTTCCCTCCGGATTTCATCGAGAAACTCCGCAAGGACTACGAGCGCCTGAGGCAGAACGATCTATTGGTTCAGGATTATTTTGCTAAGTCAGATCAGCTACGTAAACGGCTCCGTGGGATCGATGATGAATCACATATTATTCGACTATACGACGGCATACATCCCGACATAAAAGCTCACTTACGAATCATGCAAGTCGAGCCTGAAGACGTCACTCTTGAAGATCTTAAGAGCAAAGCGATTGCTATAGAGCGAGCGCTTAAGATAAACAAGAAAGAGAAACGTACCGATAACGGGAATACCAATAACCGTCGAGACCGCGACCGCGACCGTGATCGTAATAGATCCAGGAGTCCAGACCAACGACGCAAGAACTCCGGTCGAAACAATCGTCCCGGTAGAAGCGATAACCGGAATGGCAGCCGTCGCGACGACGGACACAGAGATCGTCGAGACGATCGAGGTCACCACGGCGGACATTGTCGCGACAATCGCGACCGGCGCACCAACCGGTCTAGCAACTGGAAGGGTAGCAATCGTCGAGACGATTCGAACAAGAAACAACTCACCGACAAGGAACGGGATGAACACCGTGCAGCGAACAAGTGTTTCAACTGCCACGAAGTTGGGCATATGGCGAAAGACTGTCCCAAGCGGAATAAAGCCAAGCCCAGCTTCCTCTGATCGTCAGCAGCCGCAGTTAAGCCTGAACAAAAGGTTCGAGCGTCAGTTGCTCTCCTGCGAGAGTTAGACGAACTCACCAAAGTCAAGGAGAGCATCGAGGTATTGGCTACGCGCATACAGACACAGCCACTAGCGCAAGCGCCGAAACCTGTCAAGCGTAAACAACCCGAGCAACAACATGTCGAGAGGAATGCCGCTCGGGTTAAGGACGTAACACGACGAGTGCCACCTACGATGATAGTCCAAGCCGAGCTCGAAGGCGAGTCCATTCGAGTTCTAATGGACTCCGGTTCACAAGCTGACTTGGTATCATCGACGCTTGTCGACCAATTGAAATTACAGAAAATTACCTTGACGAAACCTTTGACCCTGCAATTAGCTGTTAGCGGTTTGCGTGGAAAACTACAATGTATTGTGAACGCCCGTATCGTCTATCAAATTGTGGATGAGCATCGAGACTTTGATGTTGCAAATATTGACAATTATGATATGATTTTGGGAATGCCGTTTCTACATCAGCATAGCGTACGCCTGAGCTTCAACCCAAACGCCATCTTCATTGGTTCGGCACGATCGCTCCCAATGGAGGGTGAGAATATTATTGTTATAAATTCCGTATCCGCCGACGTACTTGAGACTCGAATGGACGAGCTACGGACTATGCTACGAGAGGAAGCAAGCGACCTGTGTAAGCTTATCAAGGACACACCCTTACCGCCGTTTAGGGATATAAATCATACTATTCCTATTATCGACGAGTCTAAAGTTTACAGGTTTTGCCCCTCTCAATGCCCCGAAGCTCTCAAACCCCTCTTTGAGATCAAGGCTCGAGAATATCTCGATACCGGTCGTTGGAAGTTTGCTACCGGCACAAATGCGATCCCCATGCTATTCCTTCCAAAGAAAACTAAAGACGGAACAGTTGCTCTACGAACTGTACTAGACAAGCGCAAACAAAACTCCAACACTCGCAAACTAACATCGCCCCTGCCCATAATCGAAGATATTTTAGCCGTCGTCTGCAAATATAAGTACAAGACTCTACTTGACGGCAAAGATGCCTACGAACAGATCCGCATCGAACCAAACGACGTACCCAGGAGCTTGTTTCACACTCCTATGGGTACGATGGTCAGCCTCGTCATGCAGCAAGGCGATTGTAATGCCTGTGCAACCTACCAGACGCTTGTATGCCATATATTCTCGGCATACATCGGTGTCTTTATGTTCGTATACCTAGACGACTTGATCATCTTCTCGAACACAACAGAGGACCACGTCAAGCACATATGATTAGTCTTTGACGTTTTGCATGAGCAGAAATTGTTCCTGAGCCCAAACAAGATGCAGTTCTTCGCATCTGAACTCGCTATCCTCGGCCATATTATCGACTCTAAGGGTATTCGCATGGATCCCAATAAAGTCAATAGTATAAAGAATTGGAAAGTACCTACGAGTAAAGACCAGATTGCCAGTTTCTTGGGAGCGCTCGGTTACCTGGCTCCCAATTGTGAAGGTATTCAAATACCTATGGCCGTACTTTCCAAGCGTTCGAGTGGTACCGAGCCGTTTAGGTGGGGCGGAACCGAGGAACGAGCATTTAGACAATGCCAGGATATAGTCGAACACTTTAGAAACCATCATCGTGTGTCAATAAAATACGGAAAGGATACAGACCCGATTTATCTGATCACCGACGCGAGCCTAACGGGAGGGAGCGGTTTTATCAGTCAAGGCGAAGACTGGAAGACAGCCCCCATCGCAGCGTTCTGGTCTGGTAAATTCAACAACGCTCAGCGTAACTATTCAGTTACGGACCGAGAGCTGCTCGCTATTGTCGCTTTGTTAAAGAAGTTTCAGACACAACTGCATGGCACGAAATTTAAGATACTTACCGACCATAAAGCTCTCGAGTATTTAATGACTCAAAAGGAGGTCTCGCCTCGTCAAGCCCGATGGCTAGAGACTCTCAGTCAGTTCGACTTTGAAATCAAATATATCGAGGGTAGTGCAAATGTACTCGCTGATGCATTGTCTCGAATTTATAGCGACGAGCCTAAGGGGACGGAGCGAGCCAAAAGCGAATACGTACCAGACATAGTCAGCGAGTCTGAAGACAGTGAAAGTGAAGTAACCAGACCTTTACTTGGAGGGCGCGCCGCCCAAATTGTCACCGATGCTGAAGTTATGTCTCTTGAAGTCCGCCGGAATCCAGCACATGATTGTCAAGCGCCGAAGCGCTATGACCCCGAAATACCTGGCGTAATGGAGCCACCTAAGAAAAAGACCGCTAAAGGAAAGAGAAATAAACCCAAAAACGTACCCGTTAGCAATAATTTAGAAAGCTCGACGCCAGAGGTCGAGCTGGAGGGCGAGAGTGTACCAAACAAATCAAATGAGACGAACGCCGATGACTTCATCAAGCTTGAACAGGTCGCCAAGCTAGTATCAGAGCTTGATGTTATAGATTCTATCCGTAACAGATATGAGGAAGACGAATACTTTGGGAAGATAGTCGAGAAGATGGAACAATTCCCTGATTATAAGCTCGTTAACAGTCTGCTTTACATGAGCGAGCATGAACAAACGTACCTATGCATCCCCCGAGTGACTATAGGAGAATACGACGTCCGTACCCTCCTCATATCGCACGCACACTCCCTGGTTTCGCACCTTGGCTATAAGAAAACCTACCAGTACATGCGTGAGACGCTCTGGTGGAAATCTCTAGCTAAAGACGTCGCGACGTTCTGCTCAGCTTGTGTACTATGCGCTGCATCGAAAACACCTACACAGAGTCCTTATGGACTACTTAAGCCACTCCCAGTGCCGCTCTATCCATGGGCGCAAATTGGTGTCGACTTTGTTGGACCGCTACCAGAGTCGACTACACTGTTAGGGGATTTCGATATGATATGCGTGTTCATCGACCATCTCACGCTAATGGTACACCTTGTACCGACCCGACAAGACTATACGGCTAAGAACATGAGCGAAGTTATGTATAACTGCATATACAAACTTCATGGCTTACCAGAGATCATCGTGAGCGACCGTGACAAGCTCTTTACCTCCCAGTTCTGGAAGGAGCTCCATCGGTTGCTCGGAACAGAGCTCCGGCTCTCCTCATCGTATCACCCACAGACGGATGGGCTAACCAAACGTGCCAACAGAACGATCGTGAGTCTGATACGCACCTGCGTGAATCCAGCGCAACGGGACTGGGCCGGTAAATTACCCGGAGTTGAATTTGCGATCAACTCAGCCCGATCTGAAACGACCGGCTTTAGCCCGTTCTATCTGAATTACAGTCGCATGCCTAGACCGTTGCTTGTGAGAACCGAAACGGATCTACTGGGCGTACAGGAGTCAGCTTGTGATATCAAATATGCACAAAGTATGGCGCATGATGCAATCATCGCCGCTCGCCCAAGTCAGACGATTCAGGCAAACAAGCACCGTTGTCCGAGCCCCTTCAAGGATGGCGATTTAGTTTATAGCTCTACTAAGAATATGAACATACCGCCAGGACGAGCACGCAAGTTGACACCTAAGTTCATTGGCCCCTATAAGATAGAGGAAACGGTTAAGGAAGGAGCTACATACCGAATCGAGCTACCAGACAAGATGCGACGCCGTGGGATCCGACCAACGTTCCATGCGTCGCTGCTGAAGCCGCATATACCATATGAAGATCGTCGCTTCCCGGGCCGAACGTACCCCCAACTCATTAGTCTGCTAGGGGATGAAGACGATTGGTCAGTTGACCATATCGCGAGTCACAAAGGCAAGGGATCAGCTGCGATGTTTGAAATTGTATGGCATAGTGGTGACCGTACCTGGGAACCTCTGAGTGGAGTGCGTCATCTGGACGCACTAAAGCAATATTACGAGGCACTAGGGATCGATGGGGCGGGGAAACTCCCCTGGGCCCCGGTAGCCGAAGTCGAAGACGACTCACTGAAAGAAAGTCTGGACAATAGCGCACTGAAAATTTCAGTTTCAGCTACGCATATAAGCCAGTACTCGAGCCCTCGAGTAGAGTCGTCGCTCAGCTCACTTCAGCTTATCACCCCGCTTGAAACCCGCATATATTCACTATCTACTATGTACCACTTGCGCTACAACGGTTGTGCTCCCTACCGCCGCCAGGAGGGTCGCCTTTGGGATGATCCATCGAATGGATCCGCTGCTACCATGGTCCCTCTATCGACCTTCAACAACATGACCGCCATCACTCGCGACATCATCAATAACGAACGCGAGGGTCGCGCCAAGCGCAGTCTTATGCTCGGAGCCCCGAACAGCCGCAACGGCTTTAGCCCGTTCCAAGTCCGGACGTACTCCTACGGACAGCCTGTTAGTAAGCCAGAGCCAGCAAACGACGCTATCGTTGGTGAACTACTTGCTTACCTGATTGATCAGACGGCCTTGGATACCGTGGGCGGGGCAACTCGCAACGCCGTCGGATCACGCATCGCTCCGGGGGCTCACATTGGGAACCCGGACTGGAGGAAGAGGGATCCACCCGCTACGACCATGAACCCCGGCCGCGGCCAGAAGATCAAAACCGCCGGGCCGAACGGTACCAAGTCCGGTCGCGTTCGAGATCCCCCTACCGGTCCTCGTCCCGGACGGAACGCGCCTCGCCCGGCTCCAAGTCAGCGGCCTCCCGCCGTCGTTCCGCGTCACCGCCCCGATCTCGGACCAAGGGCCGCAGCGAAGGCCAAAACCCAAGTCGACCGAGCGATGAACAGGCTATCGAGCGACGTTGCCCAACTACAAGTGAAGGTATCGGGCATCCTCAAGTTGGTCATCGAGATCGAGGAGAAGGTCCTGGTTGCAAACCGAGCGCTGAATGTCGGGAATCGCATGTCCATGGACCATCGGATGGCCTTGTTTCAAACAATGTCGGTAAGTTGGAAATCAAGTGATATAGGCATATCACGCGTGATCACGCCCGTTACGGAAATTGGTCGTGAGGCTGCGTCATGCTTGGAATGGTTTGTGATTACGTTTTCTAGGTGTGCGTTATCACGGTCCGAAAGCGTGATCACGTAGGTAGGCGTGATAACGCTTGATCATGTTATTTACCATTATCACACGTGAATACGCCTGCAGCTAATATGACAGTAAAAGTTTTCAGACTTTTATTCCATCTTTGCTCTCTGTATTATCTTTCTTGTACTTATTCTATTTCCGTTTCGGTCTATTACATACTGCACTGCGCTCCTATGTGGTTTCTTGAGTTAGCGTAATGGGGAATCAAACTTACGACCTGTCAGCGCTGTAACCGTAACGCTATATAGCTTTGGGTAGAATAAAACATCTACGATCATTAAAGGCATGCAGATGCATATAGCCTCCAATAAAGCTGTGCTCAGGTGGGTGATCCGGTGTTCTCCTAAGTCCGTCAACCTGCTATCTCACGGACTGAACCCCTCACATACCATACCTCAAGTCAGCCCAAACAGAACACTAATGGACAATCATAGTGGGGGGCTCCATCTGTGAGAGGGTTGAGCGTAGAGCCTGAAATGATTCGGGAAGCTACCATTGAACAATTGCGAGTGGTAAGTTTGGTCGGGTGGGCTCTTGACATGCTGACAATTCTCTCTGGCCTTCCGTCAGATGGTCCTCAACCAACAAATAGAGAGAAATGTCCTTAAACGAAAAATTAGCGAGCTCACTCGGGAGCGCAATGTAGGGTGCCGTCAGAGTGGAGCATGTATCTTACACTGCTACAACTTACCGGGTAAGTGACATGTAAGTAACCGGGATGCCACGTGACTTACATGTATGGAACCTGCTCAAATCGCTCAGTCATCATCGTGCTGCTCCCACGGCTGAGTCCCGCCGCCATGTCGCGCGATTTATTTGTGACTTGATGGATTATATGCCTTCCATCGGCTTCCTGCGCCTTCTTCGCCGGCGCTGCGCATGTATATAAGTAGTAGAGCGAATACCATGCCTCTTTATCGTCCTTACCGCCCCGATTTCCCCACTCCGTTTGGTTCCAGACTAAATATCCTGAAGTATGACCAGCGCATCAGCCTCCACAAACCCGGCGACCTATCCTGTCCAGCCTAAGCATACATCTACCGGTTGTTCTAAACGAGGGAGGAAACGAGCTCGTTTGTGTTCAGAAGTAAACCCCATTGGTAGGCAGCCATTGTATTCTCACCATGACCATTTTGGCACCAATAACACTGAATGCTTCACAGAAGTCAAAGCGCCTGTTCCTGCTCGTTTGAAACGTCGTCGACGTAAAGCAGCTGAGACAGCTGGGCCCACGTTTGACCAAACTCCCTCAGACGTCGACGTTAATTGGACCGACGTTCCCGAAAACAAAACTTCATACGGACCACGCCCCGACGAGCTTGCCCGCTCGATCACTCGACCTTGCTACCCAAGCAATGATCCAGAGCTTCTGGACGACAATCTTTATTTTCGATGCATTGCTAGTTCAGTGTGCGGCTGGAAACAGAAATCCAAAGACCGACAACTCCCTCGGATTTTCAGGCATGCCGTTCGGTGTCGTCCGCTCGCACGTTGGAAGCCTGATCTATTCGCTGCGGCTGAGCGAGCGTTCGCAAACACAGCCCCAGGAGGCCTCCAAACCCCAGACCAAAAACTTACTTCCGAACCAGGCTCCCAGAAAGTCCTTTCTGTCGAATTGGTGCACCAATCCAACGAATCTAACAACCCTTTTGCCCGATTTGACCCTACGACGCACATGACCCATTTACAACAAATCGACCATGCAATTGCACGATTGCTCTGCGATTCCGGGACACCTGCTCGCCTGGTTGATTATACCGCCTGGAAGGGTCTTTTACGTCTTGTTAATCCAGATCTTGAATACACCTCACCAAGTTCTTCTTACGTGCGCGACAAACTTATCCCTACCGAGTCCATGCGTGCTGTTCTTCATATGCGCGATTTCCTGAAAACCCAGACAAACCTCAGCCTCTCGTTTGACGGGCTGACTGCCGGCGAGCAGCCTGTTTATACGGTTCATGTTTGCACTCCCGATCGGTATACTTTCTTGTACTACGCCGACATTTTCTACGGGTCACACGACAGCAACTACATCGAGGACTTACTAGTCAAGGTATGCACTTTCAATCCAATCTCTTGTAGGAATATTCTGAATAACCAAAAATTATCAGGTGGTCAATGAGCTAGGCCCGCACCGTATCTCGTCGGTTGTTTCCGACGACACCAGCGTCACTAGGAAGGCACGGCTGATGGTCACTGCACGTAACACCTCAATTATGAACCTGGCAGATCCCATTCACAAATTGAATTTGTGCATACAAGATATCTGTCTTGATCGTTTATGGACTTCGGTGAGTACTGTGATGGCAGTCCTTTTTAGATCGACTAAATATTAATGCAACTCAGATTGTTGACCGCCTACGCAAGTTGTTAAAGCACTTCAAGATGTCGACAAATGCTACTGGCAAGCTAAATGCTGCCCGAAAGGTCCTTGGGATCGTACGGACACTCCAAAGCATCGGAAAAACACGATTTGCGACCATTTATTATGCTAGTCTATCCGTACTCAAAAATCTTCCAGCTTTGTACCAGATTTACCGTAATGGCGAGATCGACACTACGGGAAACCCCTTGCCTGATGTAAGTACACCTTCTTAATATAAAAAAGCCTGAGGCTGAAGCTTTTACTTCAGGCGGTTGCTGAGGTACTGGACGAAAATCAATTCGCCGCATTTGAGTTTAAGGCAATGCTAACCGAGCTTGTGAGGATACTTGAACCTTTAGCACGAGCACTGCTGTGTCTCGAGTCAACGCACAGCACTATAAGTGACATTTATTACTTTTGGTTGGCTGCACTCGCCTCACTGAACAGATATTTCAGTTCAAAGAGTAGCGGGCAACTCCTGACCGCTCAAGACAAGTCTCGTCTCCAGGCTATCATCTTTTATAGGTTTAGTGAGGCGATAAACGAAGCTCCAACCGACGCTTATGTGACTGGATTTTTCCTCGATCCACGTAAGTATTTATTCAAACTGACGAAACTGTTCTCACACATGGGTTTGATAGGATTCCGTACCATACCTATCTATATTGACTCAAGCGACATTCACGCCCCTCATTCCACTGTCGCATTTGATTACCCATCCTCTTCTCGCCGTAAAGTTACTCGCCCAGCGTCTCGTTTAACACAGAGCTTATATTCGCGCGTCCGCCGACAACTTTTGTTGATGCTGCGAGACGAACTTTCCATGGGTCAGACAACTCCCGAGCACCCACTTTATCAATACGACGCTCTTCGTGCCAAGAACGAGCTAATCGCCCAACTACAGCAGTATCAGCAAGGGTTACCTCCCTTCCGTCAATTTTCTGGCGATGAGGGAGCCTTGCAATACTGGTTATCGCATAAAGGCTCGCATCTTACATTTATCCTGGCGGTAAGATGCTTAATTTGTGCCCGGGATCGTTAAAAACTAACCAAATCTCACACTGTGTAGTATCTTGCCGAGAAACTCTTCTCAATACTGCCAAACTCAATGTGCGACGAGCGCGCTGGCTCTAAATTGACTCGCCTATACTCAGATCTCAGGACACAGCTTGATGCAAAGTCAATGATAGAGCAGATACAATTTAGTCAATTTATGAGCCTGGTACAAACTATGAACATCCCTATGCGCATAGATACTGACCTTCTTTGTGTTCGTAGGTTGACGGCCCCAAATCGATAATACATCGCAAAAAGTCTCCCGCTCGATCGCGTTTCTACGATATTGACCAGGCCACAATCTCCGATCATGTGGAAGGACCATCTGCACACGATCACGTTGCTGCACTTTTTGATGAATCGGGCGAGCAGTGGTTGGACGGCCGAAATGTCAAAGGCACGGTAAACGAGCCCGCCCCCGATTTTGGTGAATGCCCTTCCCTAGCGGATGCCCTGAAGGCTCACTGCATCGACTTGCGCTCTGAGGTTCTAATGAGTGCCCTAAACGCGATCCCAGACGACAAGGTAGACGCACTCCCTTCAGAAACACAAGCAACCATCGGGGATAAAGTTGAGGTCGCATTTACGACAGTATCTGAGGTATCTTGGGACTCGGACTGAGTATTTTTGTAGATTATGGATAATTTAATATTGGACCTTTGGTCTAGATTACCGCCCTTGACTGTTTCCCCAAAATGGATGTATCTTACAACGTATCTTACTTCACGTGACACTCTTACCCAAGTCTGTTACCAGTTGCTTACGTCTCTTACCCGTTACTGACTGCACCCTAGCGCAATGAGCTTGCAGCTGCTCAATCTGGTCCTAGGCGAAAGTGACATCGCGCCGCTGTTGATCTGCTCACACCAATCGACTACAAGTACAAGGTGTAGAAGATTCATGTATATAGTAGAATGTTCTCGAATGAATGAATCATCGAGCGAGTCAGTAACCGAGTCAGTAATCGAGTCAGTTCGCTATATGCGCAGTATATGCAGTTCCAAACGGCATTATGACTCGACGGTTTTAGGGTATAAATAGGGGTGCCTTCGGCCCCCTACCAGCATCCCAGAATCACTTTCATAATCTACTGTCTCTACTTGAACTTTTAACCAATCTATTTCTCTTTTGTATCCTACATATAAGAACCGCATTTCAATACAAGGCGGCCGGCCAACGATGCGCACTTGTTGGGATCTTCTGGATCACCCCCAATCTCTATGAGATTGAGGTTGATGCTAAGTATTCGCAAAGTGTACGGTACTCAGATGCACAGCCGGGCATGCGAGCCCAAGGCGAACGTCAAGACATGCTATCGTCGATAAGTGAAGAGCTCATAAATGGTCTGAACGAAGAGGAACACTGCCGGAAGGTGGTGAGTCAGCTCTGTGCTTCTCTAGAGGCCAACAAACTCACTGCTACCACTGGCGTTGCATTCCTAGTTCGGAGATAGCGCATCCACACAGAGGCGCAACTCAAGCGCTCGCGTGTGAGCTGTTGGGTCACTCTGCTCTAGAGTTGGTCAAGATATCGTGAAGAATCTTGAATTTTGAACGGCAGAGGCAGATTTCCAAGATTTACTTGGGTACAATCCAGACAAGAATAAGCCAAGCGAGTGGTATCCAACATTGGCTCCTGTACTTTATCACGACAATCAAGTTGGGAACGACCTTGCTGCCTTCCGTAGTTTCTACATTAAAGATGTACGCAATATCTACGTATTATCTTTTATTCACAATGCGACTTGTTATTGCGGCTTGATATCATCACATTAGGGTTTTTGTGCAATCATGTTCGGACCGACGTCTGTTGAAGGACAACCTGACCGCAAGCCAGGTCCCCAGGTGGCAGCGGACACTCTTAGCATCAAGTCCACTACACCTGGCACAACTGCAGCCGCGGCGATATGGGTCCATAACACCAATCTATTGTTTTGGTACCGCTTATAACCCACTTTGTCATATATAGACTAGATGGGCGATTTCTCCAGATGATGAATTCCGTAAGGTGGGACAACAAATGGGCATACAATGGCAGGTGGCCTATAACGACTACAAGGAGTTGATAATCAGGGCACTTGAGCGCAAAAAGGAGGTATTGGATGAAACAGATGAAGAGGGCTCATGAGGGAGTGGAATAGTGAATTTTCCCTGATTGTGCGCTTCAAAATCTCCAGGCGCCAGAAGACAATGGTCGCTTTGACGTTGCGAAGGCAATTGCTCGCGCTGAAGCTTTTGGTCGGACTTAGATACCGAGTAGACCAAATAATTGTACAATACAGTTTACTTAGTTCAAATAAAGCTCTTTTAGCTTCTGTGGCAACGTACTAGACAACATGTGCTCTCATCAGTCGACTTCTTAGCTGAAAATAGCTGCCCTATCTTAAATCTTTAATAATTAAACCTCGTCCTAACCAGGCTCAAGGGCCAAGATCGATACCATGGTTAGCTTCAATCACGCCGTGATTGAAGATTGATAACAAGATAACGTGTGACAACGGCATTGATGAAGAACCAAAACCGCGACGATGGCGTTATCACGCCTCGATCGCGACCAAGGAATGTGGTAAGTCCATATCGCCCTTTGTCGAATTTACCGACAAACCGCCAAGGTTCACCAAATCGAGACGGCCGTGAAGAACTTGGAACAGACGGCCGAGTCAAAGCTATCGATCACTCTACCGATCCAACAGCACTCCGATCAGATCAAGTGCAAACCGACCTTGACTCAGCAGGAGCTAGGCACCGGACCACGGTCGCCCGAGCTACCACCCTTGTCAGCCAGCTCCCTGCCATCCCTGTCGGTCCCGTCGTCGCCTCGACCGACCTTGAGCGATATCGATCGCCCTCGATCGCCCCCTCCGAGCTCTCCACCGTCGCCGATGGATCGCGCTACCAACCTTTTGCATCAAAACCGCGAGCTTGAGCAGTACCTGCTCGAGCATATTCAGAACCTCCAGTCGCACGGGACGAGTTCCCCCCCAGCCTCTCTGCGCTTGGTCTCACGGAGCTCGACATTGAAGTGCCTGGGGCACTACATTTGCCCATCCGCCTCGACTCCCCACTCGGGGCAGCTTCGAGCCGGGACGCCGGAGCCGTCGGAACCGTCGAATGCCCTGGAAGCGTCGGAGGAGACCTGGGAGGAAATCGATTCGGCCTGGGAGGCGATCAAGCTGGCAGAACCGGAGGAGAAGACGGAGGGTCCAAGCAAGACGCCGAAGGAGAAGACGAAGAAGTACCAGGTGCTCCTGGAGACGTTGGAGGAGGACTAGGAGAAGTTGATGGTTCATCAACTGGAGGGCGTGTGTAAGGCGCCGCATATCGCCGGGCCTTCCAAGCTCATGCCCATTTCATATATTGGTTCGTGCTGAATTCTTGACTGACCCCTGTACCCTTGTTTCCGTCCATTTCACGTGTGCCTCATCTAACCACGAGCCCTTGCTTGTGCCCCAACGTTCCTTAGCTATTTAGTGACTGTATGCGTACGTTTGTTCGACCAGGTGTCTATAAAAGACCCTCGTCTAGACCCCGTTCTCGCATCCCTCTAGTCTACTTGAATTTATCGGATTTTCGGATTGTCAATAAAGGCGACTTCGTCGCCCGTGTGATTTATTCGATTATATCTATTAAGTATTCTATGGGACCTAACAGTTGTATACAGACTCTGTTGCGATATGACGATAAGCGATGAAATGCACGGTCTGACATTTCATTCTACAATGCTTCACATACACGCATTGCATATCACTCATGTATTACAATCGATGTAACGACAAGCGTCTAATAGTTGTATAAAGAGCATAGCTCTTTACCATGTATCTGCACTGATTCTAGAGCGATTCTCTAGCGATTCCATACCGAATTCACTCTTTACTTACGAGACTAGCAGACCCAAGCTAAGAAGCAAACATTCCTTTTATTAGAATTGCGCAAACAGATAAGACGCAATTCTATAGACTCGTTGCGTTCGCTCCCGACCTTCTATCCAACAAGCCCAGCCGGGCGATACGAGTCCAGTATGTTCATGATTCGAACGGGAAATGAGTCAAACTCCAGGCTATAGGGACTGTGTACACAGGTCAGTCTTAGCCGCAATATTAGCCAGCAAAACTCGCAAGCACATCCAGCAACGGACAATCACGTGAGTCCGGCTTGATCAGACTCGACGTCCACGTCTGTCCGTGCAATCTCGGTCTCGGTTTTGGCTTTCCCGCCCGCCTTCCCTACATATTTGTGTCTATATATAAAGCATATTGTATTTTTAACCCGAAAAACTACACACGCACGACAGAATCAGGCCTGCTGGGGACCTAGAATGCCATGTCGCATGCCCCGGGGCAAGCACGAAAACTAGCGGTTTTGTCGCAGATACGCTTAAAAACTATTACTATCTACTAGCTAGACTGTGAGATAGGCCTGAATCATTGGCTCATTCAATATTATACATCATTTATGGCAATATAACAACACTTTATGTCGGATGCATCCAAACCAATTGGAAGAAATCGGAGTTATGGTAAAGTTATGGACAGCCCGCATATTGAAATACGTTTTGTTGGCAGATGCTTAAGGAGGGGTCGAGATGCGGAGCTGGCGTAGCTGCACCGCTAGTACTGAGGAAGGAAAATTTCGGCGCTATCACACCATGCGAGACACAGTACGACGATCTATCCTGTGTTCAACCACAACCAGCATCATCATGCGTCAAGCCTCATGTCTTTGAGCCTCACCCGCGGTCCCTGTTCACCCACAGGAGATCAGCCGCCTCTATATCTTCGTCTCCTGGTCCAACCCAGCGAGTCGTCCTCGCCGTCTGGATATCGAGTCACACCTGTGCGCCCTTGCGGCGCTCGGGCGTCCCCCGCCCTCACCAAAGGGCAAAGCAAGCGCTAATGCATTTCACTTAGGTATATGCGTCATTTTCAGAGCGCTAACGCTACCTCAGCAAAGGATGTGCATATACCCAGGTACTTTATACGTCCTAATCATAACAGCAATAAATAATCTTACAATTGGGAGTCGCGAATAAACCGCGGAAGTCAAAACTCCATTCCATCATGGTCTATCTCGACTACCTTTTAAGAACTTCTCCGCATTGTCCTAAACATCCGGTTACGCCACATACACACTTGGCTTACACCATCCAGCCCATCTGTTGACGTTGCCGCCAGGGATGGCCACCCACCCGCGAGTCTTCCTCGCGTCTTGGTGTCCCAGTTTCCCCTCAGTGCTTCGCGTTGAGTGACCCCACCCCGACTGTTTCCCGGGTGGCACGTCGATTAATGCGTTATCGCTCCCGGGCCATTTTGTGTGCCTGCGCGATTTCAAACTTGCGATGGAGGTTAAGATGCACGCGTTGGTTGATGGTTTGGCTGGTTGAATTCGATCACGATAGGGAAATTTGATCCAGCGTCCATACGGTTGATTTTAGGTCCACACGCGGTCTCCATAGCCTCGAGTACAAGTGAAAGATGGATGGCGTAGTCGTGTAGAGATATAGCTGGACTGAGGACAGGGAAGGACGGCCGAGCACGCATGTTATGTCTAACTGCCAACTGCTGGATTGGATCGTCGGCAGGAGGGTGGTTAGAAGGTGATCCACTCACCAAAGTTTAACCATGTAGGATCAGCGCTTGCTCCAGAACCAGAACAATAATGCTGCTCTCCCAGACGCTCTCCTGGGTTTGGATTGGTGTGTGGGAACTATTTGTCAGTGAGGGCAGCAAGCCAGCCGCAGAGTCCTATCAGACGAGTGATCACCAAAAATAGCGGATCCCAAGCTACGGCTGGGTAGAATTACACTCGTGCAGAGTGGAAGATGTTTATGTAAAGCCTGTCTTTGAAGGGGGATTATGAGTCGGTTTGCCCATATATAGCCCAACAGCTTGGAGGATTACCGCTCCCCTAGACTCAGTAAGCGAAGTTGGCTAGCTAGGGTTTGGAAGTGACGGAGGACGCACCTAACACGCGGTGGGAAAGCGGATTAGGTCAAGCGTAGTATAATTCCATTCGAGGACGGGGAACATGAACGACACTATTTAGGTCTTTCGGTTGGTATGCTCGTGACAGTAGGACAAGAGGAGGACTTGGCTTTCCATGGCCGTGGTCGTGACGCAGAGGTGAGACTGGCCAGGGTCGACGTCGTCATAAATTGCAAATTGAATTTCGGACAGGCTCATCTCGCTTCGGTCCGACACCCAGCTGATGGTCAGTCGATCAAGTCGATCCCCTGGCCTGTCTCGCCGCGATGTGTTCTCTGACTCTTGCTTCGGGTATCGATCGGTGGCTTTATATACAAACATCCACAATACTCGCCTACGACCCAAGACGTGCCTTGAATAACCCGACTTACATCGTCCATGCCTTTTGGCAGATCCGTTATGACTTGATATTCTGAACTAGAATCGCACGCCGGAGCTGGCATTGCACCTTGCTTTTGTGGCGGCCTACTCACCATGATAAAAAAAACTGGTCTTATCTAAACCGCCTGAAGCCTAAAGATCAACCGATAGGAGCTAAAATGTATTGATCCTCTCTGATAGACAGTGCCGAGTCCCGTCATAATACCTAGCCATTCATGTGTGATATGTTCTTTTATGTGACTGCGCCTTCTACTTTCCCATCTTGCCATACGCAGAGTCGGATTTTGAAAGGTTCCTATACTTAACAAACGAAGTGTAGTTAGTAATATAGTAGTCCTATCGGCGCACCTCGTAAACAGCGTGAACGATAAGTAAGATGATAGGATGTCGTAGCTCAGGCTACGAGTTGACCAGGTTAAGTATCGTGAATTCGTGAGTAAACTAAGTACAATGAATATGGATACTACAGTAAGTCTTTATATACTAAGTCAATCCCGAGAGTACCCGGTACTCTAGCAAGCACACACGAGGTACGTGTATTCGATGCTTGGGCAGCGTATATGCGTACCCTCGCTAACTATCAATCCATACGGTCCGTAGACCTCCCTTTTATCTATGCGAGTCGCTAGAATACTCTAGCGATTCGTTCTATCTATAGCATTCATTGTATCTTTTATCCTTTCTTATGCGGCGCCTTTTGTTTACACATGTATGGGTTTTTATATTTATGTTATGTAATACAATCGTTGCAGATTTCAGGCTCGAGCTTAGTTCTACCAATATGCAGCAAGCTGCGGACAGCCGGGCTCAGCTACACCTCCGGTGTGAATCGAGCCAAACCTCGGTGCAAGTCGCCAAATTGACCCTATATGCCAGACAAAACGAACGGTCCCCAGAGGACTCGAACCACCAGCAACTCAAGAATGATCGGCTAATCCCGACCACCCGGTGCTTGAAAGAATCGAATCACTCTCGCTAAGCTATCTGGGGGTACTACCACAACGCGAAGAAGCTTGATTATGAGCAGCTGAAGGTCCGTTCGCCTCTCCAGCAATGAAGTTCGATCCCAAGACGTTGGAATACGTGGTCCCACCATCTGCTCTCCGATTTCCACGGGCTCTCAAACATACTCCAAAATTCCATTCGAGTCCCCATAATAACCATACTACTGTGTACGCCCAGCCCTGTCTTGTCTGTTGTAGAGTTATATGCGCCACTCTGGTTTGTCTGTGTTAGGCGCCTGGCTTTTAAAGTCGCGGCCCTATCTTTCGTGCTGGCTCAGTTGACCACGTCCACTGAGCCGGTACGTATCCTTTTCCTTCCCTATACTCATTTATCTGAAAATTATTGTAACACTGCCAGCCGCGCTCTCCGTTTGTTGGTTAGTTAGTTAGTTAGGTCCGATTTGAGCTATTTGTTGCTGTCGGCTCTCATCATGGTCTTGCTCAGTCTTGTCTGATCTCTTCTCGTTTTGCCCCAACTCACCTTCCTTTGCTTTTCGTTGCCCTCAGATGCGTAGGCTTTGCGCCCCCGAACTATGCATTTCTCCCGCCTGTTCCAACAACATGTCCAATGCAGTGTTTATGTTATTCCAATCACGCCATCATTGCCATCGTATTCACACATTTCTCTCATCCTCCACGCATATTAGTACCTATTTGGTATTACATCTCAGGATTGTATCATGATAAATCCCGTCTTTTATAGGTATATTTCATGGAGCAGTGAGTAAATTCCAGCTTAACTGGGTCCATGGTTGTACGCAATGAAAATGCTCTGTCTAAACCCGGCTCAATGCCGTATTGACACCAAGGGTATCGTTTTAACCTCGTACGCTTGGTTGAAACTCCATCTTCGGGTCATATTGAAGCCTGCTCATGACTTCATCTAGGATGATGAGGGACGAGAGACCTCGCGCACCACCCCCTTCTATGGGTGGTTGGGAATCGTTAGCATACACTCATGCATACAGCCGGCTACTCACCCAACACAAGTATATTCAGACCGTGCGAGACCTCTCTTCTGTTGTACATGCTCCACCGACTCTCAGCTTGTCACGCCTCACAGTTGTATATGGTGATAAGGGCTAGGCGGGCGGGCGTCTATACGAGGACACTGTGCTCTTGGGATACTCGGGGGTGTCGGTCCGGCCGGTCCGAGTTCGTGACAACCACACGATCTGCTGGATATCAACGGACAGGATACCAGTTTGGGTACTACACGCAGCTGATAGCGTATCTTGCTCAGAGGATAGGACATTCGTCCCGGCTACACCGCGGACTCCGTGCCCGATTATTCAGCATCAATAGATCCAGTAGCATTGTCGTTCCATTCATATTAAAACGTACAGATATGTGTGTAGCACCGCCAACCTTCCCGTTCTTCATCAGAGTTTTCGGTGTCTAACTCTCTTGGCCCTCCTTCGTGAGATTGTTTTCGATCTCCCGCGTCTCTGTCTAGTTCCAACTCGAGTTGCCTAGCCTATAGATGTACCAGCTTGAATAAGACCCAGGAATGAAAACAAATGGCTCTCACTTGCTCGCAGAGTAGGCATCTTATCGCGTTATATATCCAGCCTTGAAATATAAGAGCTTCGTCATTAAGTCACCTCTTCGTCATAACACTCGGCCCTGACCCACCGAGTGGTTGCTCGTGAGAACTAAAGCTGGACTAACCTGCTTTCCTGTCTCGGTCTGGTCGTTACTAAGTCTCTAATTGAATGCCTAACCAGAAGGGTAGTCGAGTTGTACTTACCAGCATTCCCCGCCGCTTTGCTCAGTATCATAGCGGCGAGTTTGAACCTCACCGATTCTGTGTGTGCAACACACTCATGGCACGTTGTTGCCTGCCGGAACCTCGTCAGCCATCGTACAGCAGACCACTAGGCTGAACACACCCAATGAGTCGCCTAAGCGGAGAGCAATTTGCTTATCCATCGCGTTAATCGCTCTTCGGTCCCACTTGCCCTGTCTTCGCCTGTGGTCCACCCCGGTTGAGAGCGCCGACCAATCGCTAGACGTCCAAGTCTCGGGTAGTGCGAATGGCGATTCTTGCCATCACTCACGACGCCTGAACCATTCTTCACGGCTGCAGCTCAATCTTTGTTCGCATCCAGGGCTAAGTGAATGACGCGCGTCTAAGATGGGCTGGCTGACCTTCCCAACCGGCGTACACCGTAATTTCCAAAAAGCGTGTAGCATCCAGATGATCCAGTAGCGAGGCGAGGTATCGGGCGTCACGATAGTGCGTGCATTCGAGGTCTGATGGGTATGACAAGACTTCCTAAAAGCCACATTGGGTCGTTCAAACGACGCGTCACTCGAGTCGAGGATAAGCAAGTGACCATGTCGGAAAGCAAGGTGAAGACTAGTAAGTGCGCTGGGATTGTGAGTGGAATACAACCAGGCAGCCCAAAAAGGGGACTCACGGTAGCCCATTCTCACGCCTCCAAAAGTTCCACGATGTACTCCGCACCATATCATGCCATCGCGCGCCTGGATCTGTGAAGGTGGATAACCTAGTTCGATACTCCGTAGCCAAGCTATCAGGAGAACATCTCCAGTTTGTTCGGATAGATGGAAATGCGAGCAGCGAGTGCCGTCTCTGGTCTGTCGTACTTGATTATGGCGAGGAGACGATGTCGTAGCCGGGGGCCAATGCCAAGATCGTGGCATGTTGATTGCCAAAGATGTCGAACAGAGCAGTCGTAAGTGTGGTTCATTTGTTCAGTACGTGGCTGCGTCGTTGTGGATAGCAATGGAGCGGGACAGAGAGAGACGACGGACGGGACATCGAACAGATGCGCTTTGCTGGTGGTAGTCGAGACAAGGGACTAGCCAGACCCTTGCGGATCCCGAAAACTACCGCCGGCCCGTATTGAGATTGGCTTTTGATCGACGCCGCCCGGTGCCTTGTTCGTCATTGGGGCCGCCGATGAACGTAGACCAAATCGTCGTGTCTTGATCAAATCTATCACGTTGCATTCAGTGAAGCTTCCCTCCCTCTGTCCTTATTCCCAAACCAAGCTCGGCCGACTAAAATTGAAGCCCCTGGTCTATCCCGGTCCCCGTCTGTTATGTTTGTCGCGAGGGGAGAGGTATGGATGTGTTCAAAAAACATTCTATATTCGAAATCAACTACAATCACAACACTCCCCCACGTTCCAGTTGTATGTATCTTATATATTTCCTAGTATCGTGCGCAATATCCGAGCGAGTGTAGTGACCATCGGTGTTTGACCCATGTCCAACATACGGTCGCAAGAATGAATATACCTTGCTGAAGTTATGAGTAGATATCAGCCTAACATGAGTTACGCCTCATTCAAAACCTCGAACCAAGAGACTCACCTCGCCGGAATTGGGGGATCGCCATCCAACCAATCTCCCAAGCACCACGCGGCTAATGTGGGCTCCGATATAGGAAAAAGGCATGCAACACACAGCTGTTGTATCATGAAAGGGCCAGAACCAGGTCGCCTCTGCGCTCAAGGCGCGGAGATCATATGTCTGACACCCGTGATTGCCGGACGTCGTAACCTGCATCCTTCTCGCACATCCGGGACTCTTGTTTGGCAAACTGCGTCGCAACCCGTAGGCTGGCCATCGTATATTCGACTTTGTAGAACCGAACGCCGTTCGGCTGCCGACTGTGCGAATCGATCTCAGTTCACCCCGAGACTGGAGCAGCGGCGACTTGATTGCACTTGCCTCTCGGCTTGTTGTCGAAGCAACGGACATCGTGCTCGCATGAGGATGCAGAACCATCAAGTAAAGCCGGGGCCCGTGAGTGTTCAGCCTATCGAATAAAGGTAGTACGCTGTCTCGGCATTCTGATACACTTATCATACATGGCTTCATATCATCCACGGCTCCAAGCCAGGTGTATCCACAACGAACACTCGGGAACTCACCATCTAAACTGCAGATAGCGAGCGGTGACGCCGCTACACCGTTGCCAATCATCTTTCCGCTTCCGCCAGCAGCACATTCTGCTCTATATCGACCCACACCCACCGGCTTCCAAACACGGCTTGTTTGATCCACGACCAGTCGTCGCACTCAATCTCATCTAGTCATCCAAAAGCCATGAGCGAACGGCGTTTGCCAAGCCCGGCTGGGAACCAAGCGTGCACCAGGGCCATATCCCAGTTGCTCGACGAATGATCGAGAGGATGAGATTGCGACAGTATACAAGTGACTGTTGTGGTCGAAATATGTTCGGTACTATGACGGCAGTCGTATAATCGATTCGTAGATCGTCTAAGCCGACTTGGCAGCTGTGAGTGCGAACGGAAGTGGGGGTGCCCGAGTGGTGCCGAGTTGTAATTGAGTCGAAACGGGGAAGAGGATGATTGAAAAAATCGTCTGGTGGATGTCACGTTTCGGAGTCTAAGGCTTGGTGGGCGCGTTAGCTATGACGTGTTTCCGACTGTTCGGACACAGTGGATCCGCTCACCGACTTGTGGGATTTCGCTGCGAGCCCGTCCACGAATCTCACTCTCATGAACAACCGCACTGAAAGCAGCACGAGCCGAAACCAACCGGACTTGCCCCCGCTACCCATGACCGCACGTGTGTCCATGTGCCACATGTTTCGCCTCTCGAGTCGCAATGGGGTGGATTTGTCGAGGTGTTGTCTGATTGCGTGCTGGCGTGCCGGTCTCGAAGATGGGAACGTGACGAAGCTTGAGGGCGACTAGTCGCTGTGCTTGATATCAGTAGTAGATAGGCACCTCAGAGAGTTTCCTGAGCCCCGCCGTTAGCCATATTGCAGTCAGACGCCAGCAAGGACTCACAAAGCATTCTCTGGCGAGATGATGAATCCGCTTGCAACAGCATTTTGGTTAAGGTCCGCTCGCCTAGAGTAGACGAGCATCGTCCCTTGTCTTGCTTGGAGCGCTCATGGGACGGAGACAAGAGAAGGACTCGACTGTCGTGGTTGGGGTCGAGACGCGTCGCTGATTGGTCAGGGTTGATCACGCCAGCCAATTGCAAATTGAATCCCAGGCAGGCTCATTTCGCTCCTATCATACACCCAGTCAACGGCCAGTCGATCAGGTCCCTCCTCTTGTCTGTCTCCTCTCGATGTGCTCTCTGGCGGTTGCTTCGGGCATTGACCGGTGGCTGTGTATCTGGCCACCCACAGCACTCGCCTACGACCCAAGCCGTGGCTGCGTGGCCCGACTCGCATCGTCCCTTGGTCTCGGCAGATCCGCTCATCACTTCATCGTCTGGATTCTACACGCAATCTAGATACATAGGAATCACTTCGGCGTTTGACTCTGGCTCAAACTGCGCTCTCATACAAAAGACAAATGGAACTTTGTGCGCCTAGTGGCCTAGACTCGGCCCACTTGAAACCACCGATACAAACCGTACTGCGAATACAGAACCCGCCATACGGATGGATCCTCACGTCACACTCTTCTCAAGCTCCGCTATCTGATCTGCGAGGATTGTGTACTCTTGGCTGCGCCTCTCGCCCATCGCTTTGTACGTCGCCAGAAGACCGCGCATGGAAACCAGCCTGCTTGGGTGTCTTGCCCCAAGCACAATTTCTTCGCCATCTACCACTTTCTTTCCAAGCTCTCCCGCTAGGTCGTATCGACCTTGATCATGATATGTGCGAGCGAGGTTGTGCATGCTCGCCAACGTCTCCGGATGGTCTTCGCCGTACGCTCGTTTCCTCGCCCCCAGCACCTTCACCTCCAGCTCCTCTGCCTCGCCATATCGTCCCTTGGCGTAGTAGGTGGCTGCCAGGTTGCCCATAGTGCTCAGCGTATCAGGATGCTCGTCCCCTTGCCTGCGTTTCCTCACTTCCAGCACATGCACCTGCATCGACTCTGCCTCATCATATCGACCCTGATGATAGTATGTAGATGCGAGTTCGCCCATCGAAGTCAGGGTGCTGGGATGCTCGTCGCCTTTGACTCGCTTCTTGGCATCTACGACCTGAACGAGCAGCGCCTGTGCTTCGTCGTATCGACTCTGGGCTTTGTACGTGACTGCAAGCTCGTGCATACTGATGAGTGTGTCGGGATCCTCGCGACCGTAGACTCGCTTGCGTGTGTCGAGGATGTGTAGCTGGAGGGACTGTGCGTCGGTGTATCGACCAAGCTCGTAGTATGTGCCTGCGAGGTTTGACATGGCTGTGAGGGTATGGCGGTGATCGTGTCCTGACACTCGCTTGCGGATCTCGACTAGCTGCTCTTGTAGCGCGGCCGCTTCTCGATATTTGCCCTGATTCTGATATGTCAACGCCAGATTGTTCATGCTCGACAAGGTGCTTGGATCTTCTTCCCCCAGCAGTTCCTTTCTACCATCCACTGTTATCCGATCCATTCTCTCTTTCTGTTTCCAGTTGCTGCTGCGGTAGTACACCTCGCCAAACCGGGCCGTATTGTTTGCACGTGGTATTTGCTGCCTTCTCAGAAGATTGTTGAGGTGTGTTTCGACCACGAGTTTGTACTCTAGGCTATCTATTGTGTCGTCGAAGTCAATAGAAACCGCTAACAGGAGTGCAGTATGGTCAATCGCCACACCCTGCGGATGCTCAATCACAGTGCTTGCCCAGTCGTGGACCAGAACGTGCAGGGTATATTCGCGGTTCACTTTATCATAGTTAATGAGCGAATACGACTGCAACTCGGTCATCGTTTCTCGAAACGCGCTCGAGTTCCAAGCACCAGTAGAGAGGAAACGCCCCAAAAACTCAGAAACGTATGCACGTATCTCCTGCTCGCTCTGCGTGGCTGGGATCGCAGGTTCATACTTCTCTAGATTGGCGGCAGCCCGTCTGAAGATGTCCTCAGTGATGTTGGTATGATGCATGAACGCCGTGAAATGCAACAGCTGTTGGGCGCTTTTGCCAAGTTTCTTGTAGCTCATATGCCATGTCGTATACACGCTGTGCTTATAGTCATTCGTCTTGACTGGTAGTCGAGTGGATTGCTCTAGAGCGTTCTTGCGGTGCTGGAGGAACATGTCGTAGTAGTCTGCAATAGTACATTCAGCGCTGAAGATATACGCCCCGGCTTGGACTACAGCAAGAGCCAAGTAGCCGACGTCCTACAAGCAAGGGTTAGCGTAGTATCGTGAAAAACCATACCAAGCTGTCTCAACTTACTTCGAGTAGCCGCGTGGCCGCCTGACGCTCTGCTGCAGGTAGACTGGTTTCCTTCAGCTTCGCCGCCTTGAGAAGTAGTCCCATCGCCTCGTCTTGCTTCATACTTGCCACCTGGCGGTCCGAGTCGTCACCTCGAGCTAGCGCAGCATGCTGCTTGATACGCGTGGTAACCAGTATGCTCCCATGGTCGCCAGTCGGAAAGTAACGCCGAATGTCCACATCCGGGTCGTCTGCGTTGTCGACGATCATCAGCCACCTCTCGCGTTGGTTTCCGAGCCACTTCAGGGCACTGTCGTGCGAGTTGCCGATATTCTTTTCGTTGGCAAACCCAGCTAGAGTGGCCATCGCGGTCTCATGAGTGGTCGCATCCACGAACACGACGTCGGTCCAGTTGTCCCATGTCTGCTGAACCGTTTTAAGAGCAAGCTGTGTCTTTCCAGATCCACCCAAGCCGTACAAGACAAACACGCATCGCTGGGTATTCCCTCCGGAGATGCACGCTACAATCTGTTCGATCGTGTCCCGCCGGCCTGTGAAATCAGGCGTTGGTGCGGGGCACGCCTTATATCCTGCTGCATGACTAGTGTTTCTTGGTTGTATCTCGCCATCTTCAACAACAGGGACTATTTAGATCAGCACGTCAAATGCATAGTATATGCGTACCTATCTCTTTGTTGTTCACCGCCGTCTTTCTCTCAGTGACTGCAACGACTGACTGGCTTACGCTTCTGCTGACTCTTGCGCCTTGCATATAAGCTCTCGTGTTGGCCACCACCTGGTTCCGTTTCTCCCATTCGGCCGCCCCTACAGCCTGGAGTCCCTGGTCGACGCTGAACCGAAAGTATACCCCTGGCACCGATCGGAACAGTTTCTCCATCTCCTCGGCCACGCGCTCAGCATCAAACGCAATCTGACGCGTCAAGTTTAGGACGCTAGTCGGCACGAGTCTCATGGCCGATGCGACATTCCAAGTCTTCAGACGAATCGTTTCCGGATGCCCAGCGCCTATGCACACCACGCTTGATATATCTCGGTCCGGCATTGCTGCTTTTACCTCCTCCAGTACGTGTTTTGCCGGGTTGTTGCATGCGATTCCACCTCCAATAAACGACTGCTGCAAATGTTCGAGTTCAATCTCGACTGGCTTGAACATCTCGGGGTGCGCCATGGTTGCGCTCAGCACTTCCCATATGGCGCAGTCAGGCATCTGATTGATGGAGTTTTGATAGGAGCGGAAGACACATGGGATGCTGGCGTTTATGTTTTCGGACGACATCGCGAACACCACGCTGAAGACCAACACGCGTCAAACACATGGTAAGCTGTGCTCAGTTCAACTCACGTCTTGCATGTGTTGCTGTCTTGCCGATCGTCCAGCATAGTTGTATTCTCGTCTCCTGTTGCAGTTTTGACGATCCCCTTCAAGACGTTTTTCAATGTCGTCAGCTTATAGGCCGTTGTGCTCATCCACTTCCGCTCGGAAAACACGGCGGCCAGTTGTGTGTACTGTTCGATTGCTTCATTCGTAGTCATGCCAAGTCTTCCCACCATACATGCAATGACACTGTATATCGTGAGTTAGCTCGAGATGCGATGGTTCAATCTGAATGCTGGAACATACGCCCCAGTGCCCGTGCCAGCAATAAAGTCAAAATGGTCTTGAACAGCGGGAAGCTTGGACAGGCCTTTTACATTCTGGATCCTTTTCATGATCTCGTCTAGGATGATGAGCGAGGAAAGTCCCCGTGCGCCGCCGCCCTCTAGCAACAGTGAAATAAGCGCTCAACGAATGGCGAGGGTATGTTCCAGGCTTACCTATAATGAGTATATTGACGCCCTGTGCTACTTCTCTACGATCCGACATGGTGAATGCTGAGTAGATAGGATAATATGAGTCTGCTGGTGATGGTGTTGACACGGAGGGGGAGCTCAACAGAGCTTAAGCGCGGGTGCGTGGTAGGGTTGAGGTCGAACGCGTGGGCTGTGCACAAGCTTTTGGATGGCTTACCGCCGATCGAAATGCCCCATAGCGTTGAGCTCACACGTCGAGGTATACCCTTCGTGCTTGCCGGCGGAAAAGAGCTCAAGTAAGCAGGTTTTTCGTGGTTCGATGTCAGTTTGACTCGATTAGTCTCAAAATCGACGTGTGCATATATGCGCCAAGTCTTGTGCTTTGATTAAGCCATTTTGGACTCGCTTAGTTCTGAATCGAGTCTGATTGAACCATATATTCGCACCTTTGAATATGAAGAGAGAGGCCTTAGTATCCGGGCAACCCAATATGAGGTCATGGTGTCTGGAACCGATGGCGTGTGCGAACCTGCGATTCACGCAATGTACCGTACTGATCAAACTTGCTTAGATGAACGCATATTCTGCCATGCTGATGTCAGCTTCAAAGTCGCGAATGTGACGTTCAGATGACAGGTACTAGTGAACTGGAGCCATGTTTGTATTCCACGAAGGATAGTGTATAACGAGAAAGTAAGCCGACTGTGCCCGCGGGCACGCAGCCCCGGCAAATCTCGTCAAGTTCCATGAGGCTCGCATAGCAGGATAGCAAAAACAGGCAGAACTCCTATTTCTCAAAACAACCTTCTATACCAGACCAAGAGGATCGATAACTCGAATAGTGCTCAAGCTGCTAAACACCACTTGGGATTGAGGACGGAACAGCTACATAACGGGTAACATCAGTAGCACATGACAGCGAGGAGATGACACAGCATGATCAAAATCTCCTTTAGCTCTCATGCTATATCATGGTGGTTTCGAATTCAGTGGACGAGCATCGGTGCGCTCACTGGGTGGTTAACGGCGTCAGAAGCGCCCGGCTGTTACGCGGTTGAATGTTTGGCTTCGGCGGGAACAAATAGCAACCGCGATATTGAGAACCAGCCCTGATTCGTTCGTTTGTCTTCCCATGTGTATTCGCCGGTTGGGGACAGTCCACGGCGTGCCGAGTGTCTCTCCTTCCGACTTCCACCGTGCTCAGGTCGACTTGGGCACCCGTAGGCAGACCAAGTTTGCCCCTTGTTGTGTTTCGGTACGGTAGTGAGTTGTTTGTTTGACAGCTGTCTGCGCCATTCCTTTGTTCCTCTTGAGGCTGAAGCACTCTGTCCATCTAATGTTCGACAAGCCTTGCGTCGTTTAACCTCTGCTTGATGCTGACGTCTTGACCTATTGCAGCAGGCTGCTCCGACTATACCTTCTCGTTCATCACACGCTCTTTGCCTCCAGTACAACGACTCCAACGACCTACCCCGATGCCTCTCGCCATCCCCTCGTTCCTTCCCCAACATGGTCCCCACGCAGACTCGTTCTTCCCGTCGTCAGAAGAAGAGCACACCGACCAGTGGATCTCCGTCTCGCGCGCTCCAGTTCTCCAGCCCCAGCCGAGACGCAGGAGTGTAGACTCATCGTCGGACGAGTTCTTTGCGTCGGTCGTCCGAACATCGTCGCCTGTCCGACACCGACTGGAGTTCGAGATCGAGCCCGAGGCCGAGAGCGGGTCATGGGCGAAGAACGTCGAATCTCGGCTGGCTGGTCTGTCCCCAATCACTCCTCGACGTCGCTCGCGTTCTGTGGACGAGCTGGGTCGGTACCCTCGTCGGACGTCAGTCAAGGAGCGTGTAGCCCAAGTGCAAGCTGCCAAACCGGAGGAGGTTAAGCGGGGGGAGGAAGCGAGGAGCAACTCGATCACACGCCGAGCGTCTGCACCTCTACTCAACTCGTCTGGCTCGAAGAAACGGTCGCTGAAGCCGACCGACACGACAGCATACGTCCGAACTGGGATCACACCTCCTGGGACGGCCAAGCCATCTTTGCCGGCTGGTCAGCTGTCGACTTTTGGCACGGTCTACATTCCGCCATGGGACAGTATGTCTGGTCATTTCCTTGTTTACGACATATCTCTTATGCTCATTATCAACGGTTGCAGAACGAGACGACCATCCCCCTCGGCCGTCAACAGCTCTCCTCCCTACCTTCTACTGTGGGATGAACGCCAAGCTCGAACAAGACGATCATCTGGGAGGAGTGCACTACTCGACCTACGGCAGCCGAGTGTCGGAGATCTACGAAGACAGTCCGTTCTCCGACGTTCCGCCCTCTGGCATGCCGTTTGCTGACTCGTCAGGCCTATCCCTGCCTCGCTTATGGCGCAGTTTGAGCAAGGTGGGAAAGGACACAATAGGAGCGGAAGTCTCGCGAATGCGCTGCTTAGAAAGGTTGGGTCTGGTGCACCGTCCCCTGTGACCCCTTCGCCTTTGGACACAAGATCTCGAGGGATAACACCAGGCTCGATCACACCGACTGCGGATGGATCCGGTCCCATTACCACCCGCTATACCAGACTTTCTAGCCGCATCCAGGACAGACGATACACCCGCCTCGCCGAAACCGAAACTCATGACCCGAGCATCGCTGCTCTCGATTGCAGCTTTGGCATCTCGCCAAGTGTCTAGCGAAGAGATATCGGCCTCGGCGACCGTGTCGACCGGTCACGGGTCGGACACGCCGGTCCCGAGTCCGGAGCCAAGACCCAAACAAGCGTCAGCAGAGGAACCGGGCCCAATTTCTGCGTTGACGCGGTTGGCTGCCAAGTTTACGCTCCAGAACCAGGCAGAGGAGCCGCCGCATGGGTGTGCACATACAGGCGAGCAATATTTTATGGTCGACGAGAGCGTTCTTGGTGCTGACAGGATGTTCGACAGAGTGCTGGGCTGCTGAGAGAAGGCGGGCAGGAGCAAAGCAAGGAATACAAGTGAGCGGAGGCTGTAGCGTGCCGTCTATGCTAACACCTATGAGTGGCAGAATGTCTGGGATGAGCACAACTTTGGCCGTTGATCGGGAAAACGGAGCGAGTTGGATTAGGGCAAATTTATTTTTTAGCCGGTCGGGCATGGTGCGACTCAATTATGACATACACATCAGCTGATCCGAAACTTGCTCATCGACGGCGCGTGGAGACTCCGTCCTCTCGAGGCACAGCGCACCGGACTATGATGGGCTCAGGAGGCGTCAAGATTGTTCGTATCCTGACTGGCTTCATGTACAACTCGGCCGGGGGAACGGGTACGTGCACCAATCTGGCTCAACGGGTCCGGCTCGTACCGTACCTAGCCAGTTTTGCCATCTCAACGTGACGCTTGGCTTGAAGCTAAATGTATGAATAGATAAACAAGTAAATTCATCTATCGTGATATATCGTCAGAACTCGTGCCCTCTCACACTACTAGGCTCGCAATACAACCAAGCTCAGAATCAAATGGAGGCCACTACACTCTCCATGCCCCTCATTAAGTCGTTTGAGTGTCGATTGCTCTGACCGGCATCCAAATTTTCCTCTGAAGTTCCGCACTTCATTAGTCTTAGTATGCGTGTGCTGCATCTCCGCGTAACCTGCAATCGACCGGCCGTTGTACATGACAAGCCAAACCCGTGTTTGGAGTCTACATGAGTTGGGCCAGGAAAATTCAGCACTACCGACCAGTGCGCTTGAAGCTTGGAGTACCTCCACTCTACATTCGACGGAGATACCTGTTGCGGGGCGGTAGTGAGCGCGACCGCGCGCCCTTGTTGGCTCAGAACACGACGGTCGGGGGAAGAATCTCCCCGAACCCCGGATGCATACAACTGGGACTAAATACATATCCGGGACACACGTGATACGACCGTATCGGGCGGCTCCGCCGCCCAATAATACCCGTGTTGGCCGTTGGCAAGTACGTTAGGCGCGTCGTTGATGGAGGCGTAAACAAACCCTGGTGATCGGCGGGGTAGATCAAACTGAAAACCGGTCACGTCATTGATCCCGGTGCCTGATTATGTATTGTGCCCGCACGCAATACTCCAGTTTTAGCGAAATTAAATTGGCTCAATGACAAAGCCACCTCTGGACTGTTGGCTTGACTACGCAAGGTACATGCTTTCTCTGACACCCGCGCTGAACCTCGAAGCTTGGTAAGGTCGCCTGGGTTGGGTCGCTCCGACACCCAGGGGCTTGGAACGGCTCACTTCTGATTTCGACATCCGAGGAATCTCCTGGCGGTCGCTCAATAGATAGACCCGATCGGCGTACGCAGGATCGATGAGAGCGGTAATAAATAATCAGCACTCTAAGTACAAACTGCCGCGTTTGGCTTGTATTACTTCTGCAGCTATAATACATACCCCTACGTCCTAGACACGTTCAAGTCAGGAAGGTACTCCTCCAACCGTAGATAGCTCACCATTCACTCGGCGACGCGCAAATTATATCATTGCTATACCTTCGTCGACCGCCGTTCTATCACTAGCCACGCGTCCTTGTCCCACACCGCCCAACAATTTTCCAGCAGTGTTTCATGTAGACCGTCACCTTTGCCTGGAACCCCAAGCCACACTGGGTTCCGTTCGTCTATTCAGCACATTTGAGGTGAACGATACGGGCCAGTCCCAGACAGAAGCTCAGATGTTGCCATAGTCGTATTCCAAGCATATGTCGAGGAGGTGGACAGGTCGGACCAGGGGATCCAATGTTGATGAAGACAAGAATGGTCAATAGACGATCGTTCGCCACGCACGGTTTGAGACTTTGGTGGCGTAGTGTGGCATTCGTATGAACAGCTTCAACGACGCTTGGTCGTGTCGATGGTACCAGATGCGGGTGAATTGGGAGGAAGGGGAAGTGACGTCTAGGTCGAGACAAAGCGTGAGATGCTTTGCGAGGTTGATCTGACTGGCATGCTGAGTACCGGTGTCAGCAAAATGATTGTAACGGTAAGGCAAACACAGTGGGCAGAGAGGCGTCACTTACCAAAGCTCAGCCTTGGATGATCTACGCGAACCCCCACACCCAGGAAATGGGGCTCCCGTTCGGAAAGTGTTCATAAGACTCCCGTTCGAAAACAGGCAAGCGATCACTCTACGTGTGCGTGAGCACCGCGTCGAGACGCGGTCCTGCAAGCGGCGTTGACAGACAAGGGGCTATGGGTCGAAGTAGGACGGTCGTCTTGTGGCGGAATCACATGACGGACGCGTCCATGGGGCTCTCTTGCGGAAAAAACGTCGTGGTCGTGTTGCTGCTGGCTCGGTGAGTAACTTGTTGACGCGTCACTTCCGAAAGACCAAGGGGAAGCCATGGCCCCAAGGGGGAGCCGAATGAGAGCGTTCAGGCAAGACTCTGTGGATTGATGAGGTTAGCTAGGGAGCGTCTGCCAAGATGAGAACGTACAGAAATATGAGTAGCACCACCAACCGGACCCTGCTTTACCCAGTTCCCCGCGTCCGACTCTCCTGGTCCTCCCACCATCCCGAGATTGTTGTTGCTACCACTCGTCCCTCTCTTTCCTGATCTCAATTAGAGTCGCCTGGTCTTTATGTTGGATTTTGAATGAGACCCAAGTATGACAACCGATAGCTCTGACTTGCCCATACCCTGATCGTTCAGTCGCGTTCCGTGTCTAGGCCTGAAACTAAATGCTTTCTCGATGAGTCACCTCTTCACTCACGACACTTCGACCCCACTTACCAAGTGCTTGATCGTGAGAACTCGAGGCAGACTGGCCTACGCTCCCGTGCATGTCTGATCGGTCCTAAGCCTTTACTCCAACCCGCAACCCCAACCATAGTCAAGTGGTACTTCCACCATCCCCGCCGCTGTCGCTTCGCATCATGGCAGCGAGCTTGAGCCTCAGCCCAAGTACTGCTGTGCGTGTAACACACCTCCGACACGCTTCCTTCCCAAACCTCGTCAGCCGTCGTACAACAGACCACCAAACGGAACACACCAAAAGAGTCACCCGAGCAAAAGACATATCGCTTCTCTACTCTCGTCAGCCCCGCTTCCCCAGCTTTCGACTGTGCTCGGCCCCAGTCGAAACTGCCGGCCAATCGCCTGGCGTACGAGTCTCGGTTGATACGAATTGCGATTCTCTGCACAGACTGAATGTCTCAGAATTTGCCACAAAATGTCTTAAGTTTTAATATGCTCAAATGCGCTCAGATTTATATGCAAACATGGGTCTATATGACTATATGAGCAAGCAACAAAACATGTCAAAAAGACAATTAAGGTGAATTATGTCAAAGGGAGAACACTCAAAGGTTAACATGATTCTTAAAAAAGAGGTTAATCATGTCAAAAGGAGACGTCCAAAATCAAGAAATGTTAAATTTTGACAAGACTATGTCAAAATTCAACATGTCTAGCTTGCATAGAGATTCCGACCATAACTCGCGACTTCGGGATCGTTCTTCGCGGCTGCGGTTCGCTTTTTGTTCGCCTCCAGGGTAGAGAGCATAGCGTATCGAAGGTCAGCCGGGCAATGTTCCGAACTGGCCCACGCCGTAGTTTCGAAAAACCGTGTTGTATCCAGATAATCCAGCGACAGGGAGAGGTATCAACCAACTCCGTAGCTAGTGCTGTCGAGTCCGATGGGTACCGCAGGACTGCCTAAAAATAGCCTTGGGTCGTTGAAGCGGAGCGCGTCGGTCGAGTCGAAAATACACAAGTCGCCATGTTGACAAGCGAGGTGACGGCTAGCGAGCGAACTGGGATTGTTAACGGGAATACGACTGGGCAGCCCAAACAAAGGACTCATGGTATCCCAGTCTCGTACCCTCACAGGCTCCAACTGCGTACGTCGGCTCGCCATCGCGCGTTGTAACGTCGAAAAACCTAGTTGGATATCCCGCAATAAAGGCATTACCACCATCTCTCCCGTGCACTCGAATGGATTGTAGGTCGAGCATCGAGTATAGTCGGTGGTCGGTTGTAGGTGATCATGGCCAGGAGGCGATGCCGTAGCCGAGGCTCGACGTCAAGACCAGGGCATGTTGTTTGCCAGGTGAGTTGAACGGAGCGCTCCATCCGCTCGATATGTGGCTGTGTCATCCTCGACAGCATTAAAGCAAGAGGGAGGGAGACGACGGGCAGGCAGCGAACAGACACAGTATGATGGTGGTGGACGTCAAGACAAGGGACGAGCAAGACCCGGGGACCCCGAAAGCTGCCGCCGGCCGGTTGTGTGATTAGGTTTTGATCGACGGCGGCCGGTGCCTCGCTCGTCATTGGGGCACCTGTCTCAGCTATACTATTATCTTCTCTCGACAGACCCCCCTCCCTTCACATCTATCGTCCCCATTCCTGTCGCTGCCGGCAGCCTCACTTCATCCTTCTCTTCGTCGACGGTTTTACCTGCTGCCGCTTGGTTCGCGGGGTCCTTCCTGGCCATACTCTCCTCTTTCGTGCGCCGTTCTGCGCGCTGTGAGATACTATAATATGAAGAGATAATAACACTTACCGTTCGATGACGATACATGGCCCGTCGTCGCTGTCGGTTCCCGCCTGAGCACCGTCCTAGTGGTGTACCATGCAGATGGCGGTACATACCGTTCATTGTATCTGCGCAGTTATCTTTCTTCCTTCGTCATACGCACGCCTTCTGACATCGGCGATGCAAGCTGAGAGATGGTGATGGAACGTCCCAGCGATGTTATACATGCCCGGGGCCACGTGAGTATGTGCGCGATGCCCCTCGTCTGGCTGAACAGAACAATGATAGTGAAGGGATGATAATGCGCCGGGGCTCCTCAGGAGCGATAGATATGACCAGGACGACCCAGATCAACTAGCCGACGGTTAGACAACCACTACACCTACATTAATGAGTGGGCGGTATCTCTCGCCTCGGCGGTGACTATCTCTTTCTGTACGTAGGCCGTTCGACATGGTAGAGCGATAGTCTCGCGACGGCCCACGTCCGTTGGTAGGGCATCGCCGAAATTGAGCTGAAACGGTCGCCTGGCCGGTATTTTTTGGTCAAACATTATCGCTCGTGGTCGGTATCTCTGTCGCTCAGCAGCTGCATCCATATATCGATAAATGAAATCAAGTACTCGAATATGGTCTATTGGTCATCTCGCAAGATACGGCATAAATATCATCTCTGTCCATATGCCTCCGACCAGCTGCGCTTTGACTCGGTGCTTCGATACCAGGTTAAGGGCCAATCAGTCAGTGGACCGGGTTAGTATAGCTTCGGTGCCATACAGCCGCACGTAGAAGTATAGGTACGTATGATATGTCTATGCATAGACATTAAATTGGATATTATTTCTACTCTTGATCACCTACATGTGTAGGGATATGCCAATTAATATCTCGACGGTTAAATTTAGCTAGCATTGACCATACAACAAAAGACACATGTATGCTATCTCTTGCTGAGCTCCCACACATCCCTGTAACTTCCAGAGATGATATACACAAAGGGGCGTATGTCGGTCGTACCGTTTGCTGCTGGGTTCTACGCTCAATTGATTTTGGACCGATGGGTCTATCGCCCAACCTGCCCAGACCTCGGATCGGGCGATATCCCTACAGAGATACTATGTGCCTCGCGGGAAGATACGCCAAAGTACCATCTGCATACTTAAGCGCTGACGCTGCCGCCCGGGAGGGACATATCCTCATCCTATCTTCTTTGCCGCGAGCCTAACCTCACGGACCATGGCCCGGCAGAAGAAGATACCTATATGGTCACGTATACTCGGTTAAATGCGGAGATCATCATACAGGCTACTCCGTGCTACAATAGAATCGATATCATACAGCCGCACGTAGAAAGAGATATATGGTTCACCACAGCACCATCTATGGTAGATACAATTTTCGCGATGGCCTACGCCCATAGGTGACGCGCTTCCGAAATCTAGCTGAAACGGTCGCTTGGCCGCCAGCGTTTCGCTCAACCAGTATCGCTCGGCCGATATCCCATTTACCAATATACTTAACGAGCTAGAACATTTTATCGTAGACTTTTTTATTTTGTTAGATACGGCAGAGGTATCACCGTCGTCCATATCCTGTGGTGACGGTTGCTCTCCAGTAGTAGGCGCTTCGGTACGACACTAAGCGCCAGTGAGTCAGCTGACCGGCCGCTCCACGCTTGAATTCTCTTTCGGCGCTATACAACCGCATGTAGAAAGATAAATGTATATTATATGTATATATAGATCAATATGATTCTTGATAAGCATCATGTATACGGATATGCTGCTTGTCATCTCGGCCGTTAAGTTTAGCTATCACCCACTATGCAACAAAGGACACACGACTGCTATCTCTTGCCGTGTCCCAGCCTCGTCTCTTCACTGTACGAAGATGATACAACACAGATACGCACATACACGGGGTTACCGCTGGCTGTTCGGTTCCGTACTCTTTTGGTTACGACCTAATACGGCCAGCTGCGCCGCCCATCCAGACCATGGGCTACCTGGTGAATCCCGATAGAGAAACTAGGCGGGCCCCAGAAAGATACCATAAGGTACCATCTCCAAAATTAACCGATAGCGCTGCCGCCCGAGAGGAACATGTTCGCATTCTATTTCCTTTGCCGCAAACCTAATCCCAGCATGCCCCAGCAGAAGACGGTACCTGCAAGATCAAGTATATTTAATTAACCGCGGAGATCATCATCCTTCTTGCTTATATCGTTCATATGCGATCGCATCCGGGTCTTACGAACTGACGCTGTCTCCAGGCCACCCACATCACACAGCCGTAAGTATATCTATCTGCTTGTCGCCCCGCCGCCCTTCCAGTCATAGAAGACGATCAATGGCCTATCTCTCAGGGATAATCGAATAACTAGCTAATGTTTCTTCTGATATGAAACTTATGCGCGTATTGAAAGAACCTACCTTACGCATACGCACGATAGTGGGCTCATCAACGCAACAAAGATACTATGTAGTATCCTTCTTACTACTATTCTCCTCCGTACTCTACTGCCGAAATGATACTGCTGCGAGCGAGTACGGCCGCTCTACCTCTACCGCTTGGTCACCTGTACTGCTTGTTTGGCTTGCACGCGTACCTACCAGAGTATGTTTCAGCCAGCATACATAATTGGTTCATTGATTCAGTAAAGATACATGACTATATCTATTTTTTTTTGCGAAACCCTATTGGTTGGCATACGTGTATAGTAGCTGTGAAGGATACTTTATACAATTCAGGGGCTAGCGATATCGGCAACCGAGCGCACATATATGCGGGTTTATTGCCCAAGTACGAGCGATAGTCGATCCATCGTCGAAGAAGATATTGCAGTTAGCTATCTTTTTTCGCACGACTCCAATCACCCCCCCCCCCCCCGAATAAATATAATATGTAAAGACGCATTTACGTTTTCGTACTTTGCGAGGTGTTTTGCTAGCATGCGAGCGCGCCGTATCATGCGTCTTTGGGCAGGGGATACCTTAATCACCCGACGGCAATACATGCCAGTATATTATTTTCCTTGATGTCCAATGTACCAATATATGTATATATCAAACCAGATCATTGGCATATCTCTCTTCCTTCGCAATACACTATCGATTGAGATACGTATATACCAACTATCGAGAATACATGTAACTCAGGAATTAGTAATATCGGTCATTGACAGCGCATATGCGCTAGTTTATCCTTTAACACAAATGATAGTGGCATGACACCATTGTAGAGATACCGTGCAGTATCTCTTTCGACGTGACTCCACTAGTATCTCTACAAGTGTAAGGATACACATTGTGATACACTATTGACTGCATCAGCAAAGGGGGTTTTTTCCTCCAAAGTGCTTCAGAGTGCTTTGGGAATTGAACATGTCTCACTAGCACTTTACAGATATAAGATTTCTTCAGAGTGCTTTGAGGTGCTTTGAGTCATGCTAATGGTGCTTTGAGGTGATTTGGTGTCATCAAATACCTGCTTTGAAGTGCTTTTGGCGTCATGCGTGCCTGATTTAAAGTGCTTTGAAGTAGCTTAAGGTGATTTGTGAGAGCTACAAAATACTCATGTCATCTAGAGCACACATTAGAATATATGGTGCTTACCAATTTATATGCATCACATATATGTGTACAGCTATGTGTGATATATCCTGTGTGCTGCACGTAATTGGCCTCAGTTGCCCATATATAGCCAATCTTGCCCATTTACGGTCGAAAATCGCGCATACATGCGCTGTCGTCATGCATATATGCGCTTTCGTCGCGCATATATGGACTATTGTATCGTATTCGGTGTCGGGAGTTCCGGATAAGAATTTAATTTCACACATGCATGTGTGCATCGCGTTAAGTGACGCATATACGCCTAAATGCGCAGCGCAAGCGAGTCATGTCTATATTCACGATAGAGATTATAATTACATCTTGATGTTGTACAGAAATGGAATTTCCAAGACCGGGTTATCATTCAGCTATGGTTTGGTAGGCTATGCGAAGTGGTACGCCTCGACGCGCTGGTTCACAAAGCGGAGTTGGTCGATGGGTCTGCTATCGAACCTAGTTTGATACGGACGTGCCACCTACATGGCGGACTCACCAAAATACAAGGTCGCCGCCGAAAATCCTGTGGCGGCCGCTACGACGCGTTCAAGCGGCGGTTACACGCCAGAAGCATTCAACCACGATTCGCGGCCGGAGGATGGACGGGGGCGCCATGGAATACAAAGAGAGGTCGTGTCGTAAGCACCGAATACAATCATAACGACGAGTTACTTACCCAATTCGCGCGTACCGTGATCCTGGCGCCAGGCCCATACAGTAATGTCGACCGAGGATACTAAAAGCCGGGCGCACCACTATGAAGATTGGGGTGGTCACGTGCAAGCGGCCGGCTGTTGTCCTCTATCGATCGTGGTCCATAGAAGGTTAGCAAGGCGGTACCGAACAGAAAGCCCGTACTCACAGATCGACGGCGGCCTGTGCAACCGGCACACTGGCAATGGCAGCAACCAGCAGCGCAAACCCCAGCGTTCACGACTAAGACCGAGGGGGATGGTGGGCGAAAAACGGGTAAGTCCGGCCGAGCCGACCCCGAAACAAACACCGTGGTCCGTGCGCCAACACTCAGGGTTTAGGGACCACGTATCTTGGCGTGTTGGAGTCGATCGGACCCACTCCTCGCCACCACTGGTCATCTAGCCTCCGTCTCGTCAATCGCGACACGAGTGCCGCTCACCCGCCAACGACGACATATCGTAGGTCGGCCACAACTACCGGATGACAGCAACCGCCACACACCGTCGGCCAATGACCACAGCATCCCGTCATCATATACCGACCGCGACAGACCCGGCTGGCGGGTAGACAGCTTGCGCCAGCGCAAGGCCTCCGAGATCGTGCCGCTAGTCGTTGCCGCGATACTCTACCACGTACAGGCATGGCCAACCAGGTGCGTACACCGGCCGACTACTCGTCGCGCCGTTTCTGCTCACGCGACGGCACTGGCTGACGACTATCCTCGCTATGTGCCTTGCTGTGGACGTCACATCGCGCCCTGTCGCCTGCGGGTTCCTTAACTCGACGCGCATCGATACGGGTTCGTGACCCCCGACAGTGAGCTCTCTACAGTTGTCCACGGCGTGTGAGAGGCGTCAGCTGACGCTTTCACACAGCGCTATTTGCAGATCGTGTAGGTTGCTTATCCATTGGCTACGGCTCATCCGGTCGAACGCTGGTAGGGTGATCTGTCGCCCATGCAAGCTACTCTCGAAGTGGGTTGATTTTTGCAGGTGGTTTTGCTTGGCTAACCAGCCTCCGTTTGAAGCTGTGTAACTCGATCTGGGGTAACCGACGACGTATCGGCCATGAGGTTTTCAAGTGAGTGCCACGAATTCAAATGCCCATCGCTCAATCCCCGGTACTAACTTTACCCAAAGCTCGAAATCGTGTGCACCATTTCAATTGCTGGAAAAGCTAGAGCAATTTAGACTTGCAAGCGCCTACCTGCTTGTCGGTGTTTCTTGTTTTCTGATGTGCCGTTCCTCTGTTCGCGCTCGGCGTCGAGGTTCTCAGCACACGCTTTCGGTTATTGATTCAGATGATTGTACATAAATGTTATACCAATGGAATGTGTATTACTGAATGTGATGTGGTCCCTGGACATGAAATACATGCTGCCTGTGAAGAAGCCCACACGGTTTTTAAGGGATATGGAAAATAACTCTAATTCTGTTAGCATGCTTTGAAGATGCTGTTAAGCTATCTGGCAGTTTCAAATGAAGCCCAATCTTCTTCACAGCACTTCAAAATCAGCCTGGATTGCTTTGAACACCTTCCAAATCACTTGAGGACACTTTGAGGTGCTTTTCAGTCAGATGATCTTGCTTTGAAGTGCTTTAATGTGCTTTAAAAATTGGACATGTCTTAATCTGCTTTGTGTGCTTTGGGTGCTTTTGGGTGCTTTGGAGTGCTTCAAATCATGGAAAGATGGGAACCATGTTTGCTGATGCATGGAATTGGACAGCGAAAGGAGGAGCGGCGGCATAACTTGTCTGCGCTGTCAAGGTAAAGGTCACATGGCCCGTGACTGCCCATCAAAACCGATCTCTGGCTTTGAAGCCAAAATTGAAGAAGTGAAAGAACCCGACTCAGATGATGAGTCGGTAAAAGACAGCGCCTAAACCTGGCAAGGGGGTCAGTTTTGGGCGATATATTAAAAAATATGAACAATTTCTCGACTGCGCATGTATCTTCTGATATGGAAATTATGTCGTTATCAAATGAATCACAAATGATGTTATTTTTCCGTGCGCAGCCGTGTGAAAACCCCCTTGAAAAACGTTCGGCCATCCAAGGGAAACCTTTCTCGGGATGGGCCATGCTAGATTCTGGAGCCTCCTCTATTTTTATTAGCCAAAACATAGTCCACGATTTCCAACTATTTAAAAAGAAACTGGACAAACCACGCCGCCTTAAAGTTATCGACAGTTGTGAAATCAACTCAGGGAGGGTAGAACATTATGTCACGCTCAACCTGAAAATCTTTGACCATGAGGAGGAGGTAGATGCCTATGTCGTCAACGTCGGCAATCATGACCTAGTCCTAGGGATGGCCTGGCTGAAACGCCATAACCCAGCCATAGACTGGGACAAAAAATCACTCATCTTTTCGTCCCGTTACTGTTCAGAAAATTGCCTACACACTTCCCCAATTGTCAAAAGCGGCGAACCAGATTTAGAAATCGCCACCACCTCCAAGTTACCCACAAGATATTCGGAATTCTCAAAAATTTTCACCGAGGAAGAAATTTCCCCCCTTCCACCTCATCGCCCCTACGATTGCGAAATAACCCTGAAACCCGACGCCGTACCACGTCATGGCCCTATCTATAGTCTTGGGCCAAGGGAGGACGAAGAACTTCGCAAAACAGTTACGAAACAGCTGGAGGCAGGCCTTATCTGCCCATCCAAATCCCCAATGGCATCCCCTGTCATATTTGTAAAAAAGAAAAATGGAAGCCTGCGGATGTGCATAGACTACCGAAAGCTAAATGATATGACTGTTAAGAACGTATACCTGCTGCCAAGGAGCAATGACCTAATAGAAAAACTCCGAGGCGCCAAAATATATTCTAAATTTGATCTCAAATGGGGATACAACCTAGTCCGAATCAAAGAGGGTGACGAATGGAAGACTGCGTTTAAAACTCGCTACGGTCTCTTCAAATACCTTGTTATGCCGTTTGGACTCACCAACGCCCCTGCCACTTTCCAACACTTCATGAACAACATTTTCCGTGATATTTTGGACGTTTATGTTATTATATACTTGGACGACATTCTGGTTTTCTCCAAAAACAAGGAGGACCATGAAAAACATGTTAGGGAAGTGCTTTCGTGGCTTCAAAAGCACAACCTATATTGCAACCTGGCCAAATGTTTCTTTAGCGTCAAAGAAATTGACTACTTGGGACTTATTGTATCCCCAGAAGGAATTCGAGTTGATCCTGCTAAAGTCGTGAAGGCCATTGATTGGTCGGTTCCCTCAAAAGTTGTTCAGGTACAAGAATTTGTTGGGTTCTGTAATTTTTATTGGACCTTTATCAAGGACTATTCGCGTATTGCTGCCCCCCTATTTAACTTAACCCGAAAAAATCATCCTTGGGAATGGACCGAAGAATGTGCTTCCGCTTTTGAACAACTCAAAGAAGCACTTCGCTCCGCCCCTGTATTAATTATTCCTGATATATCTTGACAGTTCTTCTTGGAATGCGACGCATCCGATTTTGCTACTGGAGCTATTTTATTGCAATTCTCGGAAGACGACCGCCTTCATCCTGTTGCGTTCTTGTCTAAGGCTATGACCCCAGCCGAGCGCAACTACAATATATACCATAAAGAACTTTTGGCAATAGTAAAGGCGCTCAAGGAATGGCGTCACCTGCTAGAAGGTACAGCACTGCCGGTCCAAATCATTACGGACCACAAGAATCTTGAGCCCTTCAAGGTTTCAAAGGACTTAAGAGGACGCCTAGCACGTTGGGCAGGGTTCCTATCTGAGTTCAATTTCCAATTAAAGTATCGCCCGGGCAAGACAAATGGAAAAGCAGATATCTTGTCACGGAAAGATGAACACCGGCCTTTAGGGGGGGGTGAGAGCCAAGCTCTGCTTGACCCAACCCTTTTTATCGCTGCAATTGAGCCTGATGAAGTCCTCGATGATCGCATTTGCAACGCCTACCTACGAGACGAGCAACTAAATCACATCATAGAGGCTCTCCAGAAGAATGATAAGGTTAAAAACTGGTCCTGGAACGACGGACTCCTTATTTTCAAAAATAAAATATATGTACCCAATGACGACTCCATTCGCAAAGCATCCTCGCAAGTCGTCACGACAATATGGCTGCAGGACACCCGGGACAACTCAGGACATTAGAACTGGTCAACCGCAAGTACTTGTGACAACTATGCGTCGACCGGCGCTTCGCAAGTCTGAGCGTAGCCGCCGGGCGCTTCGGTCCTAGCCACGAAGTATACCTGCGTCATGTGACCGCATGTCATACCCTGGGTCTATGTGCATATATTCTGTAGTACCTGTATTTATGGATTAGGCTGTACGTATATGCTGTGTGTTACACTGCCTTCATCATGTATCCTGTGTATCGCACTGCCTGTACTGCAATGCTATGCTTTGATGCTCCACCGGACTGCCTTGCACTGGTATACACTGGTATGCACTGGTACGCACTGCTATGCTATGTCCGGCAGTGCGCACCTGTGCTGGAGACACAGCTTAGCTGTGAGATGGACACTGGTTAGCTGTGTATCGTATAGCTTAGCTGTGTAGCGTAGCCATCATGTACTGCCTTGTCCTCCTGTATATAAGAGGGGCTCTCCAAGGCCATTCACCTTACCCCCATCTTTAATCACATACATTCAATTCTCTACTTGTGTGCTACAAGCCACCTAAGAGTACTGTTGAGCTCCGCTCCAGAATACGTTGAGCTCCGCTCCGTCATTAACCCGCCTGCATATAGCTGCATTGCGCGTACTCCCATAAGCGACTTAAGACTACGACAGTCGTCCCTCTTAGCAACATTAGGCCCGTGAGTCCCACAAACGGTAGCACCGGCCACTAGTGCGCTCCTAGCGACAAACCAAGACATATTGTACTTACCTCGAGCGCTTCGGACCTACTCCCGCTCTCAGTAAAGCCACAGGGTTATACGACGGTCGGACCGCGTACATCTCTTAGTGTAGATAGTTGATAGTATAGAGTATCGGCATCACGTCTAGTAATACTTTGCACATAGAACTCACTCCGTAGTTACATTAACTTGTCCACTACGGCTAATTGTTATTTGTACCCGCTGATCACGGCCCTTGAGCATACCGTCATCCTAGTGCTCACTTACCTTCCACTACACCTTCACAAGCGCGTATATTTAACACTGGTGACCACTTTGAGGTAGCATACCTTACTTACGTGATTGCCACAATATATGTCGTCCCGATCTCCATCCATACGCGACGCGGATCCATCAGTCATGCATCCACTGTCACGCACATCTTCTCGTTCTGGGTTACAGAGAACCGTGAGCCAGACGCAGATCCATTTTGACCTGAGCAACCGCCACAGCACGAAGAAGACTAATATCATTGGTCCAGAGCCATTCACTCCGGATCGCCAATATAACCGGAAAATGACTCCCTCGCCTGCTCAGGAAGAATTACCCACATTATCGGAAATGGCACGGTACTTGCCTTATTCATTCGATAGTCCTCATTACAAACTGGACAAAGAGTTAACAAATCGTTACACTCTTGATGTACCATTCACCCGACGCATATCTCTAATGCAGTCAAATATTGGAGATAATGTCAATGATCAACGCCGATGGGCACGCACCATTGCACGCGTCATATACCAACGCGGAACACCACACTCCAGTCACATGTCATACTTATCGGCACAAGATGAAGATCTATGTCCTCAAGAAATGATCTTGCTTGATCACTTATGTCTATTCATACCCGAGCACTTGGTGCTTATCAACGGACAAGGCATTCCTACCGCATGCCACAGTGACAAACAGACATACTGGGATCTCATCAATATGCTCGCAAACCGTCGTCAACAAGCTACGCATATAGACAGGCAATTAGGACCTTCGGTACCAGAATGGCCTCGCCTAGAAGACAGCTTCGACAACAAGCAATTTGCTGTTGCTGCAGTTTTATTCCGAGATGAAGTCACACGCTTTTTGGCATATTATCTCAAACAGGAATTGAATCAAGCTATGGCTGCAAGCTTTAATTTTGACGGATTCAGTCTATCTAGAGTACTTGATCGCCGGCCTACACAAAGGAACCTCAGCGCTCAAAATACTCGGCCAGCATCACAGCAGTCGATTCATTCTGAACCGCCATATGAAACCTACTCCTCTAATCCACCCGAAGGATGGAGTAGATCAAGAACTTCGCACGCCAATGAATCCAGAATTCTTCGACCGGTGATTAGTCCGGAGGATCAGGAATCCATCAATAATCAACTGAAGGCTATAGATCGGAGCCATCGCTATGCGTTTACCCTTATAGATATTGATATCGAAGAACAGCGCCGGAAGAGACAACAATCTCAATCTGAATATTCGGAATCCAGCGATTCGGACACATCTGACCTAGATAGGACAGTACTAGTCCCTACTAGCTCAATATCAATAGCTCCACAGCCAGTTGATGATGACGTTCCTCTTTCACCGCCTCACAGTCTGGATTCGGACGCTCCACCTCCGGTTGCTACCCCACCTGCTCGAAAGGCGCCGCACACTCCAATAGTTATACCTTTGGCTAAAGCAGTGCGAGAGAAGTTTGAAGAGGAACATCCTATTCCTAAGGCTGCTGCAGTAACCAAGGATAATGCTGCTATACTGTTAGCCGCTTCAAGAGCCGCCAAGCGAATAATTGAGCAAGAAACTCCAGTATTAGCGGATTCGTTTATGTCGGAATTATCCTCATTGGAGCAGCACCCTCCAGGAGCATTCCCAGGATCTCCACAACCCACAAGCACTCGATCGACAACGCTTCAAGTTGAAAATCCTGATCATCGATCCACGCTAGATAACCTAGACAATCCAGAAGGAGATGAGGAACCGGTAATGTTGCTTATAGATATTAACAATTCTCCTTCATCTGTAGGAACAATTCAGCGTATTGCTCAAACTCATGAAGAGGCTCAAGCAGCTGCTAAGGAATTATTCAGTCCTAGATCCTTACCTAGTCTTCCAAGCCGAGAACCAACGCCTATACCATCAGGTTCCCGGCATAAAGGGAAGGATCCGTCTATTGAACGACTAGAGCATATCCGGCAACTTCGAGCTGAAGGAAAAGAATCAGAAGCTCAATTCCTAGAACGAGTCGAGAAACGTCTTGAGCAGCTCAAGAACAGTTCTGTTGACGCAACCACACTTGCAGATGCTTCTAACCTTGTTTCACCCAAGGCTCCACATTCCACTCCTAGAAGAAGTCCAGAGCCCGAGGAGCAGGAACCCGAGTTCCACAAAAGGGATCCTCGAATAGTCAGCTTTGAACAATACAGAGATATCGCTACTAGTGCATCGAGTCAATCTTCCCCAGAACTACTTAATCCCTTCGGGATAGCAGCTCAACGTTCTAAGCCACAAAGTAGTTCCAGTCCTTCATTACATCCAGTATCAGAAGAGGAAGAGCCTGAAGAAGAAAGTGATATCTCAAGTTCAGTCACATCGTACGCCACAAGGACTAGACGTGACTGGGCAGAACGCACCCGTACAGCTGAAGAATATGAAGCCTCTCGAGTAGAAATGCGTCGACAACAACAAGAACAGGAAGCCGAACGACGACGCCAGGAACGAGTGCAACTAGAAGCAGAAAGGCTAGCCCGCCAGCAAGAAAACGTTAATGCCCGACGAGGACGCTATAGTCATGCTAGGCAACAAGAACCAGAAGAAGATATCAATCCGCTTGTTGATTCTTCAATCAACCCGGAGAATGTATATCCTCGATTTCATTCTACTCCGCAAGCGAAACAACAAGTTCCGGAATCTGTTCCTTCAAGACCTAAGGCTAGACCTTCTGCCACTGGAATACCTGCATACATAAACCGCATGCAGGGTACAGGTTTGGCTAATCTAGTCGGAACAAGCAATCCACCACCGCCTGTTCCGCCAGTACCTTCTATACATTCTGTTCAATCTTCGTCAACAAGTTCCCATTCTTCTCCTCGTGAATCTCCACCACATTCGTCTCATCATAGCTCTGCACCTACACACGAATCCATCCAGCGTGGTAGCAGTTTTGCATCCAGCAATATAGGATATGGTCGCGATGATTGGAATCAGCATAACTCTGAGCAGAGCAGAATTTCTTCCCCAATATTAGTAGTTGGAGGAAGAGGTCCACCCGAACCACCCAATGATGACAGTGACTCATCAAGCTCTTCCAGTAGCACTTCTACAGATTCTTCAAGACGTCGTAGACGCAGACATCAGCGAAGGAGGCAACGCAATCGATCCCCAGACCGCAGTAACACTACAGACCAAAATCCAGCTCAACAGAACTGGAGGGGACCGCTACCTCTACATATCGAGCCTAAATTGAAAATCAGCGATCTACCTGAATTTAAAGGAACTGATGAAGAACTTCTCACATGGTTTATTCAAGTCAATGGTCTAGCAGACCAAAGTGAAATCATCAACAATCAATTGGGACAGATGCTTCCACATAAATTCAAGGAGCGCGCATTCATGTGGTACCATAGCTTGCCTTTAGTCGACCAAATTCAAATAAGGGCGAGCTGGACTACCTTGAAAGCCGCAGTGTCTGCGCACTTTATGAATTCCACATGGATTGCAGCTCAACGCACTAAGGCTCAGCGCATGCGTTTCAAGGACCATGGCAACTCCGATGAACTTCCTATCGATTATGTCTTGCGCAAGAAAATGCATCTTACGCTCATTACCCCTATGCCATTTGACCAACTCATTCATGAAATTATCATTGGCGCACCAGCTGGTTGGCAAACCATCCTGCGCGTTGATGACTTAGGAGGACAATGGACAGAATTCATCAACCGTGTACACAACCATTCTCAAGCCCTTATCGATGCTAAGGGTGGAGCCAACCTTATCAAACGAGTTGAGAATTTGGAACAACGTAGAACTCACGTCAAATCCCACTTCTCTAATCCTAAGAAATCTGGTCGTTTCTTCAAGAAAGATAAGAAAGGAAAATTTAAGTCAGTTTCTAGAGAGGCCAAGATAGGAGATAGAAGGGACTTGCCCAAGCCAAATTTTAAGCCTGGCATGAAACGAGACGCTCGAGTCAAACGACCACCAAGCGCAGTCAATGCACGACCATGTGTACATTGCCAAGGAGATCATTGGGACAACGAATGCAAGAACGCCCGCAATGTCACGACTTGACACGACTCACTTAATAAAACAATATTCCTTTGATTTATTATAATTTCCGAGAACATTTTCAAGATACACTTTCCTTATATGGGTTAAATGTGTCATGTGACTTATGGAATGTTCTAGTTCGCTGACGAAGATGTATTTCAACTTTGATGTGAAATTCCGCAGTCCGCAGCAGCTTCTATCTGATTATGTGATCTGACTCATTGTACGGTTGTGTTGTTTCTGATGTGGCTCGGACTGTGTATATAATGAGGGCGAGTTTGACGGTGTCTCACCAAGAACTCGACCTTCTCCGTCTAATTCGAGTTTCTTTTATTTTACTCAATGTCTTGAGACTCGTGCCTGACATTAGGTCGAGTTCTTGGTCGACTCTTTGGTAAGGGCCTCTGTTTGTCGAAACCACCTTCCTCGTTGCCACAAACGCCGTTGGCGTCGTCTCAAGCTCACTCGTCGTTGCCTTCCACAATCCACCATCCCCTCCCGCAGACACGCACATTGTTGCCCTATCGCGTCCCCACGATCCCGCTAAAGTCCATATCTCAGTGAAGCGCTAAAGGGTTCGTCCTCGGCAGCTCCTGAGTAATTGGTTCGGGCCAATTGTACACGTGAACAAGCTTCGGTGCGCTAATCGCTTTCGTCAACAAGCGGTGGGGTTACCCTTTGCCCTTAAGTAGTTGGGTAACAAAGGTCTATTCCTCCTTCCTCCTGCGGTGTGGGATACACTGCTTATCTGAGCGTATACAAGGCGGCTCCAAGAGCACACTCTCCAATCGTGGCACAGATTTTCACCAAAGCCGATTGGTGCATCCTTTGCAAGTGGTTCGGCCATAACCCCGACACTTGCCCATTCCAGTCTTCCTATATCAGGGAATACCAAATCTATAAAAGGGACAACGCCGAATACGACCATCGTCGCGTGGCTGTTAAACCACAAAAGGTTATCCCGTCCCTCCAACAATTTGTTACTCCTCCAGGGGCACCTGAGTGCATCGTTTGTCACCGCCCCAACTCCGATCCTCGTTCTGCGGCGTGTCGCTTCTGTCCAAAGAAGGACGCCTACATCTATATTTCGCGCATCCCTCGTCACCTCCTTTAAGCTGGATCATCTCGATCGACAGCTTATTCAATACCTTCTGCATCGCGCTACCCGGGCCGAATCTCACGCACGTCGATACCAATCCGAGGTCGACGAGCTTCGAGCAGACAACGCTTGGCTGCGCTCGTATACCGAAGAAATTCTCGAGTGGTCTGCGCAACTAAACCGTCGCGTCACTCAGCTTGAACAACAAGTTCGCGAGTACGAATTCCTCCGTTCCCTTCCTACACCAACCTTTCTGACGTCAACCTTTAGTGGCCAAATACAAACAGTTTCTTCGGCAGAAGAAAACTCGAGCACCTCGTCGACGCAAGAGCGCAGATAAATATATCGCGCTCAGCGAGTGGCCTATTCTTTACCAAATAGAATACGCCAAAGAAACTGTATCTCTTGAAGGAAGTCTTAGGTTTGAAGGACGGGAGAAATCATTATATTTTGAAACAACCATCAGAGGGTGTTGAAAATTCTTTAGGAATCACAACCAGTCTTATCCGCCCAATTCCCATTTGTACAATTTAGTACTTCCCTATCGTCTTCGTAAATAAATTGTTATCTTCCTTTATCATGTCGCAACAACAAACTACCTTCCCAGCAGCGATTAATCTATCCGCAGCTAGCACGGATGATATCCTCCAATGGCTAGTAGCTGCTGTAACACATGTTAACCAGCAGGCCATCACCGACACCCAACATTTTAACACCGAGCTTGCTGCTGCGGGTGCTGCTGTTAGCAACCTGCAAACATCCGTCAACCAATTAATAGCCGCACAAGGCGGTACAGGCGGTACGGGTGGAACCAGTGGCTCAGGAGGCGGTACAGGAGGAACCGGTGGCTCAGGAGGCGGTACAGGGGGAACAGGGGGAACAGGGGGAACAGGCGGCCAACCTGCTCCAACCTCCACTGTCAAAATTAAAATGGCCGCACCCAACAAGTTCGATGGCACAAAACGTGAAGAAGCTGTAGCCTTTAGAATTGCTTGCAGCAGGTACATTGCTACCAACATGCCAACCCACACCGATGAACAAAAAATTGCGTTTATTACCTCTTATCTAGAGGGAACCGCGTCGGAATGGGTAAATGCATTCGAAGAGCAGCGATACATAAATAATGTGGCGGTACCGTGGTTGTCCAACCTAGCACAATTCTGGACCGAATTCGGACGACGATATGGTGATGTCAATCGAAGCGAGAACCACCGTGCCCTACTGCGCAAGCTGAAGCAAAATAAGACGGTGCAAGAATACGTCACACAATTCAATCTGTACGCGTTGGGTTTAGGCTACAATGATACCGCACTTCGAGACCAATTTTACGACGGGCTATCAGACGAAATTAGGAGCAGTATGATTGCGCAAAACTACGATCCTACAGCGCACAATGCAACTGAAGTTGCCGACCGCGCCCTTGAAATAGACCGGCATCTAATTTCTTTTGGAGGAAAAAAGACCTCTAATACGTCCACCAGCAAGTCCTCAAGTTCCTCTACTAAAACCACAACAACCACCTCTAATAATCCATCTACACAAGAGAGGTTTAGTCGAAATGACCGAGTATACATGATCGGTACAGATGGGAGAGCAAAAAAGGGACAAATCACAAAAATTGGACAAGGCATTGGAGGACGCATCCAACCTACAGTCAAATGGGATGGGGAGCCAAACGAAGTAAGGTTACAATTCCGTGACCTCAAAAAGGACACCAAACCTGTATCGACCCCGCCCCCAAAGAAAGATCCTGATGCCATGGACCTGGACAATGCCGGAAAGGGAAAAAAGCCGGTGATCTGTAACAAGTGTGGTGGAAAGGGACATTGGGCGAACCAGTGTCCATCGAAGGAAATATCGGGCTATGAAGCCTTTGTGGAGGACCCGGACACCAGCGATGAGGAGTCGGGAAAAGAAGGCGCCTGAACCGTGCCAGGGGGGTGGTTTTGGGCGAAGTTTTGAGTAGTGTGGTCTCGCACAATGAATGTAACAATTTGGAATGTATGTCGCTTGGAAATGAATCCCAACTCCAATTGTATTTCAGAGCGTGCCCACTACAAACAACCCCCAATAAGAAAACCACATACTTGTCCAAACCCTTCCATGGGTGGGCAATGGTGGACTCAGGCGCAACATCAATATTTATACATGAGCGCATTGTAAAGGAATTCAAAATCCCCACCATCAAAATGGATAAACCAAAAAAGTTGCGTGTAATTGATGGAAGAGAAATTGACTCCGGAGTCGTCGATAAATACGTACAATTGGAAATCGAAATCTTTGGACACTCAGAAATTCTGTCCGCCTATATGGTCAACACTGGTCATAACGACCTTGTGTTAGGAATGTCTTGGCTAAAGTGCCATAATCCTGCTATCGAGTGGAAAAAGGGATGGGTCACATTCAATTTGGAATACTGTAGAGACAACTGTCTGCACCATGCGCCGCAAGTACTTGCAGGAAAAACACCTGACTTGGAGCTAAAAGCAGTCGGGATGCTACCGGACATCTACCAAATGTACGCCGATGTCTTTACGGAAGGAGAAATGACCGAGCTCCCTCCACATCGCCCATTCGACATTTCAATTGACTTGAAGCCAGGTGCAGTACCCCGCCACGGCCCGATTTACTCGGTCAGCGTCAAGGAAGATGAAGAGCTAAAGAAGAACATCAATAACCAATTAGCAGCAGGCCATATACGTCCATCCAAGTCCCCTATGGCGTCGCCAGTGATTTTTGTCAAAAAGAAGAACGGAAAGTTGCGTATGTGCATCGATTACAGGAAATTAAACGACATGACTGTAAAAAACGCATACCCGTTACCGCTGGTGAAAGACCTATTAATCACTCTGCGCAAAGCTAAAATATTTACAAAATTGGACCTCAAGTGGGGGTACAACCTAGTACGCATCAAAGAAGGCGATGAATGGAAAGCGGCCTTCAAAACGAAATACGGACTCTTTGAGCCACTGGTAATGCAATTTGGCCTGGCCAATGCACCAGCTGTGTTTATGCACTTCATGAACGAGATTTTCAGAGATCTATTAGGAATCTCCGTGGTCGTTTACATGGATGATATCTTAATATTCTCCGAAACAGAAGAAGCTCATATTGATCACGTGAAAGAAGTCCTAAAACGACTCAAAGCAAACAAATTGTACTGCGCTATGGAAAAATGCACGTTCCATGTAACCAAGATTGACTACTTGGGATTAATCATCGCACCGGGAGTAGTCAAAGTTGACCCGGCCAAAGTAACAAAAGCAGTCGACTGGGACACGCCAGAAAACGTTACCGATATCCAGTCGTTTATTGGATTTTGAACTTTTATGGGGACTTTATTGAAGGGTTCCGAAATATCGCCAAACCTTTGTATGGTTTAACAAAGAAGGATGTTCCTTGGAAATGGACAGAAAAAGAGAATGAAGCGTTCCTGAAATTGAAAGAAGCATTACGCACGGCTCCAGTGCTAATCCAACCGGACCCGGAAAAGCAATACTTCTTAGAATGTGATGCGTCCGATTATGCCACAGGAGCCGTACTGTCCCAAGTTGGCCCAGATGGAAAAATGCATCCCATTGGGTTCCTGTCGAAATCAATGAACGAACATGAACGACGCTACACTATTCATAATAAAGAACTATTGGCAGTCATCCGGGCGTTCAAATTGTGGCGTCATTTATTGGAAGGAACTGAAAAACCTGTCATTGTCCTATTGGACCATAAAAACCTGGAAGGGTGGAAAACGAACATAGAATTAAGAGGACAGGTAGCCAGATGGCAAGAGACATTGTCTCATTACAACTTCCGTATATTTCATATTCCTGGCCGAAAAAATGGAAAAGCAGATATCCTGTCTAGGCTGCGAAAACTCCGCCCTGAAGGGGGGGGTGAAAGCTCCGCTTTGCTACCGGAAAACCTTTTTATCCAAGCCGTTACCCCAGACCATGACTTAGAACGTCTCATCCAAGACGCGTACATTGCGGACGAATACTCTCAGAAGGTCATCAAAGCGCTGGAGGAAAATGAAAAAGTCAAACACTGGGAATGGGACGATGGCCTACTACGCTACAAAGGCAAAATATGGATTCCAAATAACAAGGCAGTACGCAGATTGGTCATTGAAAGCCGCCACGACAATGTTGCAGCGGGACACCCGGGACAATTTAGAACGTACGAACTACTTCATAGAAAGTATGTCTGGGCGTCCATGAAAAAGTCTGTCAACGACTACGTAGCCAATTGTGAATCATGTATACGGAACAAGCACAGCAACCAAGTGCCGCCTGGGCTCCTAAACCCCATCGAGGCCCCAGATAAACCATGGGAAGAAATCACATTTGACCTTATTACCGGTCTTCCAGAATCGGAAGGGTTCACAGCCATTCTAACAGTAGTTGATCGGTTAACCAAAATGGTACATTTCATCCCAACCACGAACGAAGCCAACGGGGTCGACGTGGCAAACTTATTCCTGACATATGTATGGAAACTGCACGGCCTTCCCAGGAGAACTATCTCAGATCGCGGGCCCCAGTTCACGTCCCAGTTCCTCAAACAATTGCATAAAAGGCTAGACATTAAACCATCGTTTTCAACCGCATACCATCCCCAAACAGATGGACAAACAGAGCGCTTAAACCAAGTTGTTGAACTATATCTGCGCCATTATGTGTCACACAGACAAGACGACTGGGTTGGATTACTGCCCTTAGCCGAATTTGCATACAACAACGGGACCAACGTGTCTACAGGCAAAACTCCCTTCTTTGCCAACTATGGGTTTCACCCAAAATTCGCTGTAGGCGATAAGGAAGGACAAGGCCTGACGATAGCGGACGACCACGCTGAATGGCTACAAAAAGGATATGATGAGCTCAAGGCTGCGTTGACAGTGTCTCAAGAACGCATGAAGGAATACTATGATCGTAAACATCGTGCGCCAGAAAATATTACAATTGGAGATCATGTTTGGCTGGACAATCGAAACATTCAATCCCAACGTCCTACCCGCAAATTATCTGCAAAGCGCATCGGACCATTCAAAGTCCTGGCCAAGATGGGAAAGCACGCCTTCAAACTTGAGTTACCACATACCTTGAAAATACACCCCGTGTTTCCTGTAGCGCTGTTGTCCTTAAAGAAAGAAGATCCGTATGGGCGAGAACCCCCACAGCCACCACCAGAGGTTACACCCGACGGTGACATCGAATACGAAGTGGAGCAAGTCCAAGACTCACGCCGTCATCGCGGAAAGATCCAGTACTATGTCAAATGGCTGGGATATAACGAGTGGACATGGGAACCTTACGAGCATTTAACCAATGCCAAGGAAATGATCGCTGACTTCCACCAGCGCCATCCGAATGCATTGCGTCATCCTCAGGTGCCAAAGCCCCGTCGGACTTAGCAAGGGGGGAAGTGTCACGACTTGACACGACTCACTTAATAAAACAATATTCCTTTGATTTATTATAATTTCCGAGAACATTTTCAAGATACACTTTCCTTATATGGGTTAAATGTGTCATGTGACTTATGGAATGTTCTAGTTCGCTGACGAAGATGTATTTCAACTTTGATGTGAAATTCCGCAGTCCGCAGCAGCTTCTATCTGATTATGTGATCTGACTCATTGTACGGTTGTGTTGTTTCTGATGTGGCTCGGACTGTGTATATAATGAGGGCGAGTTTGACGGTGTCTCACCAAGAACTTGACCTTCTCCGTCTAATTCGGGTTTCTTTTATTTTACTCAACGTCTTGAGACTCGTGCCTGACAAGTGGGTTGGAATGAGCATGGAATGTGAGATCGACGAGGGGCGCACGGAAGAGTACGAGATCAAGGAGTCGGTTGTAGTACAGAAGGTGAAGACGGAGTCAGAGGACGAGTTCCTGGAGAGGATGTGGAAAATGGCGTGCCAGGAGCGCGAGGAGATCACGCAACGCGAGATACTGCTCACCGAGTTGATTGAACAGGACGCCAGGGTGCACCGCCTACAACAAGTTCTAGATCGAGCCCTACGCGTACTGGAACGGGCGAAGGGACTGGCGGACATCTTCGATCTTCAAAACGATCATCTCGAACGACACCCTACGGCACAACGACGAGTAGACGCCCCGCCAACGGCAGAATCGGACCGTTTGAAGAACCCGTTCGACCCAGATCGCGTAGCAGACATCCAGCACAAGGTCACAATCAGAGATGATCTGACACCGGACCAGAAAAAGAGGGTGTCGGACTTGGTCGGTGAGTACGCGGACATTTTCGCGAGATCGCTATCAGAGGTGCTGCCGATCGACTTTATGCAGATGAAACTCGACATACCCGAAGGGACCCAGTTTCCGCGGCGCGCTGGCCAAAAGCGACTCACCGAACCCCAGCGCGAATGGTTGTACAAGACTCTGGACGATATGGAACAAGCCAAGATAATCGCCAAGGTCTCACAAGACCAGGTCGCGGCAGTCTCCCCGACGAACATCGTACCAAAGCCAGGTGGGGCCGAGCTCCCGAGTTTGGCATCACTACGACGTATGGCCAACAAGCAGTGCCGCATCTATGGTCTGCCTGTGCTGTGGCCGGATGTTGAGGTGGAGGGACCGGAGAACGCACCAAGACCAACCGAAACTAAGTACCGCTTGGTTCATAACTTTGCCGCTATTAACAAAGTCACACAGTTACGTCCATTCCCGATGGGAGACCTGCCAAACATGCAGCGCAAAGTGGCAGGCCATTGATGGGTGTCAGTCATGGATTTTCTTGCGGGCTTCAACGCGATCCTGGTAGCACCGGAAAGTGTCCCGTACACTGGGTTCCATGTGGACGGGCGCGGCTATTACGTATACCTGCGTATGCCGTTCGGTCTCACGGGAGCCCCAACCACCTTCTGCGAGATGGTTGCTGCCGCCTTCCACGACCTCATCGGTAGCGTGCTGGAGGTGTGGATGGATGACGTAGCCACCGCATGCGACGACTTTGAGGTCGGCCTGGGGAACATGCGTCTGATTTTCGCTAAGTGTCGAGCCCACGGTCTTTCGCTCTCGCCCGCTAAAACAGCTCTCTTCATGACAGAGGCGCGATTCGCGGGCGCCCGATGCTCGTCGGATGGGGTTCGACCCAATCTCAGCAAGGTTAAGGCAATCCTCGAGTGGCCGGAACCAAAGTCGGCCCTCGAGGTCTTGAGCTTCCTTGGGTGCGTTGGTTCATATCGCTCAAAGATCAGAAACTATGCCCGCATTGCACAGCCCCTCTTGGACCTCACGCGACACATTCGCCCACCACAGATCAACACGGCCAACAGCAAGCACGAGTACAAGCGGGCGCTCAAGGACACGCGGATCGAACTTGATGAAGACGGGCGTAAAGCTTTCGCGACACTCAAGACTATCTTGACGAGCGACACCGTCACTCGAGCACCGATCTATGACGGTCGGCCGTTTATTGTTACTACAGACGGGTTGAAGTACGGGTTTGGTGTGGTACTATCTCAAGAGTTCGATGTCAAGGATGGCACAGGGATCACACGCAAGGTGATGTATCCAGTCGCATTTGCCTCGAAACGCACCTCACGCACCGAAGAGCGGTACATCCCGTTCCTGCTAGAGTTTGCAGCACTCAAATTCACGCTGGACGAGTTCGATAACATGATCTTCGGACAGGCAATCGAGCTTGAAACGGACTGCAAGGCTCTTGCGGATCTGCTGGGTCACGACAAACTCAACTTGACACACGAACGCTGGCGCGAGTCTATTATTGCGAGGAACATCGTGGCGGTCAGACACAAACCAGGAGTTGAAAACCGGGTGTGTGATGCACTTTCAAGAATGTACGAGTCGCGACCAGATGACAATACCGGTCCAGGTGCAGACGAGACGCTTGAACCCGGCTGGGAGGTTGCGAAAGGGATTATCAACAACGTATCGCACCTAGTGAACGACTCCGAAACGTCCCGGCTTCTCCGTCGGTTTTCGAACGACCCATTTTTTGCCGACATCCTGCTACACCTTGTGTTCGACGTAGCTGAGGACAACAAAACCGATTCACCGGACGAAGTGAGGGCTCGGAAGCGACGTGCGCACCGGGCAGAGGACTATTTGATCGAGGATGGGAAGCTCTGGCTTGTGCGCGGTAGAGGGATCAAAGACGGCAACAAAGTTGAGTGCATCTGTTGATGGTATGCAAGACAACGAAGACTCTCAGCTCGAGTTGTTCGTCGTGACCCTGAATTGGTCCTGGACGTCGACCAGATGTCGTCGGACTTGTTCGTCGTTGCATGGCTGTGGCTGTATGGATTGTGGCTGTGTAGGCGACGATCAAATGGCCTCTGATGTGTTCGTTGTCAGGGTCTGATTGATGCCCTGCCCATCAGGCGGTGCTGATCACTCATCAATGGTCGGTTAGGAGGCGCTCGCATCCGTACTGCATCTATGGCAGTTCTGTTTGATTTCATCTATTATACACTGTATTTAAACTGTAGACTTTGAGCATGTACTACATCCCTGACTCGCAATTACATCCCATTTCTTCAGTTACACCAACAGCATCCCCGCATCTGAAGCGAAAGAACTTGCGCTGGCTGTTCACTCGGCAGGTGGACATTTCAGGCGGGATATGACGATCCTCACGTTGCAGATGCGCTACTTTTGGCCAGAGCTACGGAGAGACGTCATCGAGGCCGTCACTTCCTGTCCGAGGTGCAAGAACTTCGGCCCACGGCTACTCTCAGCCCTCATGCAGCCGATAACCAGAGCACGCCCCTTCGATCTACTCGTTGGCGATTATGTCTCGCTCCCTGCTGGGCATGGTGGCTTCAAAACGGTCCTAGTCCTTGTCGACGTATACAGCCGATTCATCTTCACGTTGGACACGCCAGTGGGCAGCAGAATCGATCCGATAGCTATGGACGAATACAGGGATGACCGAGGCACGTGACCCCCTACTACAGGCTCCCCCCATAGAACAAACCGGCTGTCCTCAGTCGGCAGAGAGACAAGCCTACATGGTCAGAATGGTCACAAAAATATTAAAACGACAAGCAACCCCATCAAAACACTCTACACAACATCAAAAGCCACTGGTAGTTATCTCGTACCAACCACGCACAAACTCAACCAGGATCTCCAAGCCAGCCGGTTCGAGTGCTTGGTCATAGCGTGATACCCCACCTGGAAAAAAAAGCTCTGCCAAGTAACCCAACATGCCGGGCCAGTGCTCCTCAACAATTGCCACATCAACAGCAACGTCTCGAAGTGGTCGGTTGGCAAACGGGGCCCAAGCATGCCGCCCACGAGACACGATGTAAACAGCATCGGGGTCAATATCTTTCCCAAAGACGGTAAGTTCGCCTGGTAATGGCGAGTGCGGGTAGGCTGGGCGTTGGGTCGGAATTGCAGTTGTATCGGGAGCCGATTGTGGGAGTGATGGTGCAAAAACTGGGATGGGGGAGTTACAACCGTAGTTCTCCTTCGTCATGGCGCTGTTGAGAAGGCCAGGGGTGTTGTAGAGCGCAGCACGAAGGCCAGGAGGTGTGGGGGGTCGAGTTGGGGCAACGTTCGGCACCGTCTCAAGCGATTCGACGGGTTGAGGGGCTGGATTTGGTGTCGCCAGACGCTGGCGAGCAAGAAACGCTCTACCAACACCTTCGAAGGCCCGGCAACGTGATTTCCGCCGCCCTAAACCGTTCCACGCCTTGGTGTCGGGCATTCGAAGGCATTCAAGGTTACGGGGCAACGATTGTGCCTTGGCTAGTCGCTCCGCTCGTTCCTGCTCAATACGACGCGCACGGCTCCACTCTGTACGGAGCTGATCGATTAGCACCTGTGCTTCGTTTTGAGCGGTCTCCAGGAGTCGCCCGCTGCGTCGTATCCGTTTCGGTAGAGCCTGGAACCAGGACAACTCGACGGGAGGACGTTCACCGCGTTGGACGGCCTCGCGGAGAGTCGATTCGATCGTACGAGCGGCTTGTTGGTCGGCGGGGTCGGCAGCCGGCATGGCAGATAAATCGTGCGAACACCACCACAAATGATATAGCCAGATGCGCGTCGACGAGGCGAATCGAGCGGTGTGGGTTGCGTGGCGAACAGAGCAAAAATGATCAAACAAGAAATAAAACAGGGAGGTATGAGGGTTGTTTAATAGCAGAGCGATCCGGGGGCGAGGCGAGAGAGCGGTGGGCCACAGATTGCTCAGACGTGAGCACAACGAACAGCGGGTTTAGGTATCGGTCGCCGCAAGTAGCAATATCCACTGCGTTGAGAGGAGGCGAGTCGAATGATACTCGGCGCTCGGCGAACGGTGCAGAAATGACTTGCGAAGAAAACGGCAAAGCGCAGGCTGGAGGCTACCAGGCGGGGAATGCAATACACGATTCGATGCGCAATTAGCCGGGCTATCGAATGGGCACACAAACGGGCGGGTTGACGCGGTATCAAGGTGACGGATGCGCGTCGACGGACAAGTTGATTGGATGGATTGGGGGATGAACAAGACAAGCGAGAAACCTGTCACCAATGCGAATTGTACGATATAAACGAGTTGAGGGACGAACTCGACTGGTAGAAAGATGGTTTGCGGCCTACAAAAGCCAAGGAGGTTGCTCGGTTGGGAATGCCTACGAGCCGAAGAGAGTCGCGCAAGGCGCGTAAAATCGCGCAAAAAATGCGAGGGGTCGCGCAAAGCGCAGCAAAAATGGCACGCAAAGTAGGAAAACCGCTCTCGTCACCACGGTGGACACGCCAGTGGGCAGCAGAATCGATCCGATAGCTATGGACGAATACAGGGATGACCGAGGCACGTGACCCCCTACTACAACGTTCCCGCTCAGAGGCCCGGGCACAGGCAAATTCACGGTCGAGGCCCTCTCAAAGATCTCCGATGTACTCCTCACGCCTCGGACATTCATGGCAGACGGAGGCTCCCACTTTGACTGTGATGAGGTGCACGAATGGGCTACTGCGCGGGGTGTTCAACCCCTTAGGACCCCGCCGTACGCGCCTTGGGCAAACGGGCTCGCGGAAGGCTCGATCAAACTCCTAATCGGGAGACTCAAGACGCTGTGCACGGCCACTGTAGGCGAGTCGCCTGAGGAGGACAGCGATCCGTCAACCACACCAACAGCCTGGCCAAAACATCTCTCTCGAGCAACCGCACAGCTCAACGACCGTGTTTTGCCCTCCCTGCGGTACACCCCAAGAGAACTGCTTACAGGTCAACCCCGGGCTGAGCACCGAATCCAGCTGAGTCATCCACACACCGAACCAACCACCAGCGAGGTGGACGTGAATATGGCACTCACGCACGCCCTTCGACAGGACGCCTACGCTCATGCGCTTGAGCATGCTAATCGCCGCAAACGGGCCTTTGACAAGAACATCCGCTCGATCGAGTTCCGGGCGGGAGATCTGGTCCAAAGATATGACGCCCGCTGGGACGAAACCCATAGCTCGACACGCAAACTTGTACCCCGCTGGTCCGGTCTGCTCAGAGTCGTGTCCCGCTCCCTCAACTCCTATTCTCTTGAGGACCTCCACGGAAACCCCTTTACGTCCGCTGCACATGCACGCCTCCTTCGCCCTTTCATTCCGCGACCGGGGTTGGCCCTTGCGGCTTACGTAGACAGCCTCAGACGTACACGCCGAGACAATCCCCATGCTACCAAGCCAGATACTCCGCCGTCACCCCTCGCACTTCCTTCCACTCCACAGCCGGAGGGCAAGTTCCCGCTCAAACGCGAAGATGTCACGCAACCAAATAAATACTAGAATCAACCCAACCAGCTAAGTCTATTACTTGCATATATCATACTCCATTATACCCTCTACCTATCTATCTCTCAATCACTCCTTGCATACGCCTGACTTTGCGCCCCTTACAGATCTGGACCTAGCCCGAGGACGGACTTGGCTGTATGGGGGGGGACCTGTAGTGGGGGATCTAGACCGGGTTGTCCGGCATGGCGCCGGCGGTCATGTGACTCTGTACATAGTGTTGTGTATCTCATTGCGTCCACCATCACTAGCGTGATCCCAGCGTGTCCACCGGCCAATCAGCCGATTGACAAAGAATTGGGCGGAACTGGAGGGGAACTGGACGTTGATGATGGATGGGGTAACAGCGCTAGCGATGGCGACATCCTAGCTTCAACAGATGATGATAGGTGCGTCAAACGCTTGGATCATTTAAACGGTACTGATCGGAGCAGATCGGCAACTCCTGTTGTGTCTGCACCACGAAGGGCGAGGCCTGTGCTACAGCCTTTGGCTCGGCCATTGTCGCCTCATGAGCGTCCTTCAGCTCGTACCTCCCCATCGCTTTCCCATCACGGAGCAGGTAGCAGGTTGCGTGTATATTACAAGTATTGTGACATGTAGAAGGTTTCCGGGAGATTATCGGCTCATACAAGCTTATAGAAGGTGGGGTCTGGTTTAGCATGTTGTTATTGCAATGTAGCAGCTCGGCGACTATATAGCCGTTTTCTGGAAGATTCTAATCTCGCAACGTCATGGGGTCTTTCAATACGTATGTTCATACTTTATGATTCATCATAGAAGCCTGTTGCATGTTCCGCCATTATTCCCCCCGTAATATAAAGCATTCGTACACGACCAAGGACAATACTAATGTACCCCAGTCGTCAGACTACTAGCACGAGCGAGATATAGAAGGCTTTTTGCATAGAATACACTATAGATCATACAATTCGTCCTCAAAATCCTCCTCATCTACATCCAAATAGTCCTCGTCGCTTTCCGTGTTTTCTTCGTCTCCTGTAGCCACTTGTCTGAAATCATCCATGACGCTTCCCCTACTTGTAAATGTGTCTGCTCTACTCCAATCTTCCCCGTGCTCGACTTCAACCTCATGAGATTCGGCTTCATCCATATCTAAATATGGTGAAAATGTCAGCTTGAAATTTGAATTCTGATTGTACATACCATATGTCGCTTGCCCCTCACTCGGGCTATGATGGTTGAAATGACCAACACCTCTGCCGACATACCTCATGAGCATATCTCGGTCGACGAATCTGGAGCCGGGGTCCGAGTGTCACGACTTGACACGATTTTCATAATAAAACAATATTTCTTTGATTTATCATATTTTCCGAGAACATTTTCAAGACACACTTTCCTTATATGGGTTAATTGTATCATGTGACCCATGGAATGTTCTAGTTCGCTGACAAAGATGTATTTCAACTTTGATGTGAAATTCCGCAGTCCGCAGCAGCTTCTATCTGATTATGTGATCTGACTCATTGTACGGTTGTGTTGTTTTTGATGTGGCTCAGACTATGTATAAAATGAGGGCGAGTTCGACGGTGTCTCACCAAGAACTTGACCTCCTTCGTCAATACGAGTTTCTTTCTATTTTACTCATCGTCTTGAGACTCGTGCCTGACATTAGGTCGAGTTCTTGGTCGACACTTTGGTAAGGGCCTCCGTTTGCCGAAACCACCTTCCCCGTTGCCACATACGCCGTCGGCATCGTCTCAAGCTCACTCCTCGTTGCCTTCCACAATCTACCATCCTCCCCGCAGACACGCACATCGTTGCCCTATTGCGTCCCCACGATCCCGCTAAAGTCCATATCTCAGTGAAGCGCTTAAGGGTTCGTCCTCGGCAGCTCCTGAGTAATTGGTTCAGGCCAATTGTACACGTGAACAAGCTTCGGTGCGCTAATCGCTTTCGTCAACAAGCGGTGGGGTTACCCTTTGCCCTTAAGTAGTTGGGTAACGAAGGACTCCTTCCCTTTCCTCCTGCAGTGTGGGATACACTGCCTATCTGAGCGTATACCAGGCGGCTCCAAGAGCACACTCTCCAATCGTGGCACAAATCTTCACCGAATCCGATCGGTGCATACTTTGCAAGTGGTTTGGTCACAACCCCGACACTTGCCCATTCCAATCTTCCCACATTAGGGAATATCAAATTTATAAAAGGGACAATTCCGAGTACGACCATCGTCGCGTGGCTGTCAAACCACAAAGAGTCATCCCGTCCCTCCAACAATTCGTTACTCCTCCAGGGGCACCTGAGTGCATCGTTTGTCACCGCCCCAACTCCGATCCTTGTTCTGCGGCGTGTCGCTTCTGCCCAAAGAAGGACGCCTACATCTATACTTCGCGCATCCCTCGTCACCTCCTTTAAGCTGGATCGTCTCGATCGACAGCTTATTCAATACCTTCTGCATCGCGCTACCCGGGCCGAATCTCACGCACGTCGATACCAATCTGAGGTCGACGAGCTTCGAGCAGACAACGCTTGGCTGCGCTCGTATACTGAAGAAATTCTCGAGTGGTCTGCGCAACTAAACCGTCGCGTTACTCAGCTAGAACAACAAGTTCGCGAGTACGAATTCCTCCGTTCCCTTCCTACACCAACCTTTCTGACGTCACCCTTTAGTGGCCAAATACAAACAGTTTCTTCGGCAGAAGAAAACTCGAGCACCTCGTCGACGCAAGAGCGCAGATAAACATATCGCGCTCAGCGAGTGGCCTATTCTTTATCAAATAGAGTACGCCACAGAAACTGTACCAATTGAAGGAAGTCTTAGGTTCGAAGGAAAAGAAAAAGCTTTATATTTTGAAGCCAGTGTCAAAGGGCGCCGAAAATTCTTCAGGAATCACAACCAGTCTTATCCGCCCAATTCTCATTTGTACAATTTAGTACTCCCGTATCGTCTTCGGAAATAAATTTTTGTTATCCTCTTTCATCATGTCGCAACAGCAAACCACCTTCCCGGCAGCCATCAACCTGTCCGCATCTAGCACAGACGATATTCTTCAATGGCTAGTAGCGGCCGTAACACATGTTAATCAGCAAGCTGTCACCGATACCCAACATTTCAACACTGAGCTTGCTGCTGCCGGTGCGGCTGTTAACGCCTTGCAGACGTCCGTCAACCAATTAATAGCTGCACAAGGCAGCACAAGCGGAACAAGTGGTTCAGGGGGCGGAACAGGCGGAACAGGTGGAACTAGTGGATCAGGTAGCAGATCAAGTGGCTCAGGAGGTACGGGGGGAACAGGCGGTCAACCCGCTACAACCTCTACCATTAAAATCAAGATGGCCGCACCCAACAAATTTGATGGCACGAAGCGAGAAGAAGCCGTCGCATTTAGAATAGCCTGTAGCCGGTATATTGCTACCAATATGCCAACCCACACCGACGAACAAAAAATTGCATTCATCACTTCCTATTTAGAAGGAACAGCGTTGGAATGGGTAAACGCATTTGAAGAGCAGCGGTATATCAATAATATCGCAGTACCTTGGCTATCCGACTTGGCCCAATTTTGGACAGAGTTCGGAAGACGATATGGCGATGTCAATCGCAGTGAAAACCACCGTGCCCTATTGCGTAAATTAAAACAAAACAAGACGGTACAAGAATATGTCACCCAGTTCAATTTATACGCCTCAGGATTGGGATACAACGACGCTGCACTTCGCGATCAGTTCTATGATGGACTCTCTGACGAAATCCGGAATAGTATGATAGCCCAGAACTATGACCCTACCGCACACAGCGCAACGGAAGTTGCCGATCGTGCCTTAGAAATCGATCGACACCTGATCTCCTTTGGGGGAAAAAAATCCTCCAACACCTCCACTAACAAGTCGTCCAATTCCTCCACCAAGACCAGCGCGACCACCTCCAACAATCCGTCTACTCAAGAAAGGTTTAGTCGCAACGATCGAGTTTATATGATTGGTACCGATGGACGAGCCAAGAAAGGACAAATCACAAAAATTGGACCGGGGCTTGGGGGGCGTATCCAACCCACCGTTAAATGGGATGGGGACTCAAGCGAAGTGAAATTGCAATTCCGTGACCTCAAAAAGGACACCAAACCAACTTCAACCCCGCCTCCAAAGAAGGACCCTGACGCCATGGACATAGACAACGCTGGAAAAGGAAAAAAGCCAGTAATTTGTAACAAGTGTGGAGGAAAAGGACATTGGGCGAACCAGTGTCCGTCAAAGGAAATATCGGGCTATGAAGCTTTTGTGGAGGACCCAGACACAAGTGATGAGGAGTCGGGAAAAGAAGGAGCCTGAACCGTGCCAGGGGGGCGGTTTTGGGCGAAGTTTTAAGTAGTGTGGTCGCGCATAATGAATGTAATAATTTGGAATGTATGTCGCTTGGAAATGAATCCCAACTCCAGTTATACTTCAGAGCGTGCCCACTACAAACAACCCCCGAAAAGAAGACCACATATCTATCCAAGCCTTTCCATGGATGGGCAATGGTCGACTCAGGCGCTACATCAGTATTCGTACATGAGCGCATTGTCAGAGAATTCAAAATTCCCACCATCAAAATGGACAAGCCCAAAAAGTTACGGGTCATTGACGGTAGAGAAATTGACTCTGGGATAGTAGACAAATACGTACAACTAGAAGTTGAAATTTTTGGCCATTCTGAAATCCTCTCGGCGTACGTAGTCAACACCGGCCATAATGATGTAGTACTAGGCATGTCATGGTTAAAATGCCATAACCCAGCCATCGAATGGAAAAAGGGTTGGGTCACATTCAACTCTGAATATTGTCGAGACAACTGCCTGCATCATGCACCACAAGTGTTGGCTGGGAAGACACCTGATTTGGAATTGAAAGCAATAGGAATCTTACCCGACATATACAAAATATATGCAGATGTTTTTACCGATGGCGAGATGACGGAGCTTCCGCCACACCGACCATTCGATATTTCAATTGACCTGAAACCAGGTGCAGTACCTCGACATGGCCCAATTTACTCCGTTAGCGTCAAGGAAGACGAGGAGTTAAAGAAGAACATCAATAATCAACTAGCGGCGGGACACATACGCCCGTCAAAATCACCTATGGCATCACCGGTGATATTTGTCAAAAAGAAGAATGGGAAATTGCGGATGTGCATTGATTATCGCAAACTAAACGATATGACAATAAAAAACGCGTACCCACTCCCGTTAGTAAAGGATCTTTTAATCACATTACGTAAGGCCAAAATATTTACAAAATTGGATTTGAAATGGGGATACAACTTGGTCCGTATCAAAGAAGGTGACGAATGGAAAGCAGCCTTCAAAACCAAGTATGGGCTCTTCGAACCACTAGTCATGCAATTCGGTCTAGCCAACGCACCAGCTGTTTTTATGCACTTCATGAACGAGATCTTCAGAGATCTATTAGGAATCACTGTGGTTGTCTACATGGATGATATCTTAATATTCTCAGAAACGGAAGAAGATCATGTCGAACATGTGAAAGAGGTGCTAAGGCGGCTAAAAGAAAACAAATTATATTGTGCAATGGAAAAGTGCACATTCCATGTGACGGAAATTGACTATCTCGGGTTAATCATCGCACCGGGGGTAGTGAAAGTAGACCCAGCGAAAGTAACAAAAGCGGTAGATTGGGACACCCCCGAAAATGTAACCGACATCCAATCGTTCATAGGATTTTTAAACTTTTATGGAGACTTCATTGAAGGATTCCGAAACATTGCAAAACCACTGTATGGTTTAACAAAGAAAGATGTCCAGTGGAAATGGACAGAAAAAGAAAATGAGGCGTTCCTCAAGCTAAAAGAAGCATTGCGAACAGCTCCTGTGCTGATCCAACCGGATCCAGAAAAACAGTATTTCTTGGAATGTGATGCCTCCGACTACGCAACAGGCGCAGTACTGTCACAAGTAGGATCAGATGGGAAAATGCACCCCATTGGATTTTTGTCCAAGTCCATGAACAAGCATGAAAGGCGCTACACTATTCATAATAAGGAACTTCTGGCAGTAATTCGTGCATTCAAGTTATGGCGCCATCTTTTGGAAGGAACTGAGAAACCTGTCATAGTGCTCTCTGATCATAAAAATCTGGAAGGATGGAAAACAAATGTGGAACTACGGGGTCGTGTGGCCAGATGGCAGGAAACCTTATCACATTACAATTTCCGAATATTCCATATTCCAGGTAGAAAAAATGGAAAAGCGGACATTCTTTCTAGGCTTCGTAAACTCCGCCCTGAGGGGGGGGGTGAAAGCTCTGCTTTGCTCCCAGAAAACATTTTCATCCAAGCAATCACGCCCGACCATGACCTAGAGCGCTTGATTCAAGACGCCTATATTGCAGATGAATATTCTCAAAAAGTCATCAAAGCGTTGGAAGAAAACGAAAAGGTCAAACATTGGGAATGGGAAGACGGCCTATTACGTTACAAGGGCAAAATCTGGATTCCAAACAACAAAGCAGTGCGCAAATTGATTATCGAAAGCCGCCATGATAACATTGCAGCAGGACACCCAGGGCAATTCAGAACATACAAACTCCTTAACAGGAAATATGTATGGGCGTCAATGAAAAAATCTGTCAATGACTACGTGGCTAACTGTGAATCATGTATCCGGAATAAACACAGTAATCAAGTACCACCGGGGCTACTGAATCCCATTGAAGCACCTGACAAACCATGGGAGGAAATCACGTTCGACCTTATCACCAGTCTCCCAGAGTCAGAAGGGTTTACGGCCATATTAACAGTAGTAGACCGGCTAACCAAAATGGTTCATTTTATTCCAACAACCAATGAAGCCAATGGTGTCGACGTAGCTAACCTCTTTTTGACCTATGTATGGAAACTGCATGGTCTACCAAGAAAAACTATCTCAGATCGTGGACCGCAGTTTACGTTGCAATTCCTTAAACAGCTCCACAAGAGGTTGGATATAAAACCCTCATTCTCTACTGCGTACCACCCACAAACAGACGGTCAGACCGAACGCCTTAACCAAGTTGTTGAATTGTATCTGCGTCATTATGTGTCTCACCGTCAAGACGATTGGGTTGGTTTACTCCCGTTAGCCGAATTTGCATACAACAATGGCGTCAATGCGTCAACTGGGAAAACTCCATTTTTCGCCAACTACGGATTTCATCCTAGGTTTGCTGTAGGAGATAAAGAAGGCCAAGGACTTGTAATAGCTGATGACCACGCGGAATGGTTGCAAAAAGGATATGACAAACTCAAGGCTGCGTTAACTGTGTCACAAGAACGCATGAAAGAGTATTATGACCGGAAACATCGTGTACCCGAACCAATCAAAGTAGGTGACTCCGTATGGCTTGACAATCGGAATATCCAATCGCAACGGCCAGCCCGTAAATTATCAGCAAAGCGTATTGGGCCATTTAAGGTCACTGCCAGGGTCGGGAAACATGCATTCAAGTTGGAATTACCCCATACCCTTAAAGTTCATCCGGTCTTTCCAGTCGCGCTATTATCTTTAAAAAAGGAAGACCCTTACGAACGCAATCCACCACAACCACCTCCTGAAGTAACACCTGAAGGAGACATCAAATATGAAGTCGAACAAGTCCAAGATTCCAGGAGGCACAGGGGCAAAATCCAATATTACGTCAAATGGTTAGGCTATAACGAATGGACATGGGAACCATATGAACATTTGTCAAATGCCAAAGAAATGATTGCTGACTTCCATTGACGTCATCCGAATGCTTTGCGCCATCCTCAGGTGCCCAAGCCCCCTCGGACTTAGCAAGGGGGGAAGTGTCACGACTTGACACGATTTTCATAATAAAACAATATTTCTTTGATTTATCATATTTTCCGAGAACATTTTCAAGACACACTTTCCTTATATGGGTTAATTGTATCATGTGACTCATGGAATGTTCTAGTTCGCTGACAAAGATGTATTTCAACTTTGATGTGAAATTCCGCAGTCCGCAGCAGCTTCTATCTGATTATGTGATCTGACTCATTGTACGGTTGTGTTGTTTTTGATGTGGCTCAGACTATGTATAAAATGAGGGCGAGTTCGACGGTGTCTCACCAAGAACTCGACCTCCTTCGTCAATACGAGTTTCTTTCTATTTTACTCATCGTCTTGAGACTCGTGCCTGACACCGAGTAAACAACAACTTTGGCCAATGTTACCATGAAGGGTACTCACCGGTTCACAGTGTGGTACAACCAGTCCCCCTGTTTGTTGTCACATCCAAACGACAATGAATGTTTATCTTGACCTGAGCGAAAATCGGGTATCATATGGCAGGCTCGAATAATATGACGAGGGTCGATAAAATCAAACGCATCCAGGAGCTCGGCATCATTTCTGTGTCGGCCGTAACGAACACAATCGAGCCGCCTATGCTCCCACCCCCCTGGTTCGCTGCTGTCATAATCCAACCACCTCACCCAGATGAAATCCATTCGTTTAGGTGGGCGGTCGCTGTATTTAACCTTTGCATGGTATATACCGAGTACCCTTGCGTAGAGAAATGGATGGGCGGATGGGTTGTATGTAGTATCATTTGGGAGGAGAATGAATCGACATGACGATTTGGTGTTGATGACGTCATGTTGTCAACGCACATTGTACGATGTATAGTTGATACGGAGCGTGGTATGCGCGTACATGCAATTGTTCAAGAAAGTTATTCTGCCAAGCTCGTGTGGTTCTGGTTCTCCAGTAATACGTTCAAGCAGGTGCTGTTTCAAGGAGCGTATAAAAAACTAGATAGAATGTTAGAAAACCGAAGAACGATAGTAGCGCAAACAGAAATACCTTGACGGGGGGTTCTTGTCTATGTTCTTGAACCCAGACTGGAATGCTGACTGCGTCCTCTGTGCGATCGCTCTGCCCAATTCCATACGGCTGATCGCCACTGTCGTGTTCGTGACTAGCTGGTTGAGTTATAATCAAGTTATTTGCTTGTTTGAACCGGTCGATGCGGCGTTGGATAGTCTCGAGTGCATCGCCAATATCGCCAATTTGGGTCATCTGAAATACGGCATCTCGCATGTTAGTCCGAAACCATTGTGCTTTGATCTTGCGATGCTGGAGTTCGGTCTAAAGGCGCTATCCCGTCAGTATTCTAGATAGGAAGCAGGAGTTGAACTTACTGTCTGAGTTGAAAACGAATCGGTTGTTCCAAACTGAGCGATGACAGACACGTAATGCCCAACCATGTGGAATTTCGGTGTGTCTAGGTTAAGCCTGCAAAGCTTTCGGGTTGTCTGAGCTTGCGTTTCGGCTGAAGTCCGACGATGTTGGGCCCGTGCCGCAGCTTGTCGCTGTCGAGCATTGAACTCTCGAGGTGTTTCAAAAACTTCCATGTTGTTTGTTGCTTCCTGGAAGTCTCGTAAGTCGTTTCCAAGTTGGGTTGTGACAGTAGCCAGCTTTTTTAGTGTCGCTGTTGTCTGCTGGCGAAGCTTTGCTAAACCGTGCCAAAACGCGAGTGTAAAGAGGAGTTGCTGGACTTGAGAGTCGATACTAGTGGGGAGAAGGCCCTTAAAGACGGGCATGCAGCACTGTTAATCAGTTATAAATTAAATAAGTAGGTCCTTCAGTACCAAGGAACAGAAAGGTTACCTGCAAGAGATCCTCAAGATCCCGTCCAGCTAGCCGTTTTAGGCTCGCAACATCTTCATTAAATCTCCGGATCGTCGAACCAGTAAAGGTTGGAACTTGACGGAACCTGTACACCTGGTTAGTTGATTCCCAATTTTCACGAAGACTTATACAAACTCTACCTTTGATTGAACTCAGCTACCACGTTGCTTCCGCAACCGTGGATGATGCGAATGAGGTGGGTCAGGAGAGACTTCCACACTCCTAACTCAATTTTGTGAAGAAGGTCGACTACAAACATCTTGAAAAAATCAAATTTAAATGGTAGTAGACGTTTTGAGAATGCGTTCTGTTGAAAAGATTAGATAAAATGGTCATCTGAGTAATGTTAAGTTAGGGGCATACCTCGGTTGGAACGAGTGACTGCGACTGCAATAAGCGCTGTACTTCAGCATTATCAACAGCTCGATGTTCCTTGTATATGATGTCCCGAGCGCGTTGGACAAGCTTTTGCTGTGACAAGTTATCACGCCGAGGATTCCGCTTCCTCATCTGCATGTCAGACCGACTGCCCATTTTGTGTGCGAGCTCTAGTGGAACAAGACACCAAGGACAAGGGCAATAACCTTTGTCTCGGATTGTGGCCAGCAATACCCTACATGTATTTTCATCAGTTCGATGGCTACGAATTAAACCAAGATTTTCGAATTGTACTGACCTTTCTGGGTAATCAGCTGAATACGTGAATATCCGTGGAAATACTCGACGACGTATTCCATCCGCACAGTCGATGACAATACCGTGTTGCCAAGCTTGGACAAAATCAGCATCCAGCAGCTCTTGCATCACGGCATGCATGAGTTCACGACGCAAGTGGGTCAATAAGCTAGCTGACGGTGGACGCCCATTTAGCTTTGTTATTTTGTCCTTGACACTATCAGGAAGCTGTAAAAATTATTACAAAATGTAAGACATGGTAAACCGTGCAGGATAATACACTTACAGAGGGTATATGCGCCAGCTCATAGCACGAGCCGGAGTTGGGTTTGCAGCGCTCGTATTTGCTCAGATTCCCTAACCACATGTAAAGCATCCATGCCTTCTTCGTACCAAACGGTCCAAGCTGCATCGCGTCAGAGCCAAACATGACCGCCGCCACCACTCGAGGGAGTGTGCAAGATTTGTCCGAAATTTTGAGCTTTTGGATATCTTTATGTGCTTCAATCATGGCCGGTGAGTTGTAGATTTCGCCCATTAGCTCCTGAGCCTCGGATCTGGGCTTGCCAGGCGAAGTCCAAAGTAATTTGAATGGCTCATACTGAAAATGGCGCTGGTTATTTTGTCTAAAGCTTTTGCGTATGCCACCTAGTATTGTACGGGAGTGCAGACCTTTGTTTTGAGTCAATATTTGCTGTCTCATTGATTCCGCCCTACTGACCTGGAACCATGATCCGATGACTTGCTGCCGAGCTTCTAGTTGACCCCTGGTGAGACAATGGCAGTTGAATTGGAACAGATTTTGCTCTCCATCCTTGATTCCTTTGATAGCTCTGGTCACCATCAAAATTTGATACGGCTGCAAGCTTTTTGTCTATCGCCCGTAAATCAAGTCCCAACAAATCAGCTGGATTGAAATCCGGTTGAAGAAGGACTTTTTCCAACAGCTCCTGCCGATTATCAAGTGAGTTGTTAGACTGCTTCCAGAACCAGCGTAAGAGATAAAATGTCGATAAGTTGGGGCAAGGCCAAATCGCGTCCTTCAGCGAGGAAGTGATGTCGGAGACAGCTGATAAATCGAGAGAGTGGTCTTGATTTGTAAAATCCTCTAACGTCGCATCGCAGTCTGGTATTGTGATTGGTTTTGACATGTAGACACGAAACCGACCAAACGAGTCAGGAGGAGTTTCAAACGGGGTAAAACGTGTGCGTGTGCGGGCAGTAGTTTGACAAGGAGCAAGTGGCTCCAAAGGAGCAGGCGGCGCTTCTGGGAGTACATCAAAGGTGTCACGATAGGTGCTGAGCATATTTCGGGTGCGAGAGCGAGTGGTTAGCGGGCTGTGGATTGTCGGATGCGTGATAGCGATAGGATTGCTTGTAGCATCATCAGGGCGAGTGTGTATTCCAGGATTGTCGTTAGTTGAAGCCTAGGACAAATTCAATGTAAATATTAATTACAGATATGGCAACCAAGATCAATTTGAACGTACTGAGCTTTGGATTAAACGAGCTTGAAGCTGCTCGGTAAGTGAGTTTATTGGGGGGGCTTCAGCACGCTGTCGAGGTTGTTGTTTCTGGTGCCATTTTCGATACGGGTGATAGTGGCGACGCTCATGGTCCGCCACAACAGGGCAAACGTTCTCATGAACAGTGAGCCCCTTTTGGGAGTCAAAGCCACGCTTCAGACAGACACAAACGTAAGGGCGAGTTGGTGTCATTGCAAGACCCGGAAAGTGAGGTCTATGGGCTAGGACTGAAGGCAAGGGGGGGGCATTCATGGAACAACAGAAATATATATATTTACTTAGTAATACATCTGGGGAGAAACCAAGTTAAGGTGCACGGCATGCAGATCCATCCAAACAAACAACACGTGACTTTCCCACGCCTTTTTGGGCCATGTGAACTGGTCAGCGAACAGCCAGAGCACCTAGAAGAATAAGGAGAGCTGGAGAAGGGACTTATGAAAAATTAACGAGGTGTGATGTTCTTAAATTTCTTGAATTTGTGCTGTGGAGGGGGGTTGGCGAGTCGTTTGTTTCTTCAGCGAGTCAGTCATGTGACAGCTGGCAGAAAACAAATCTGCTTAAGATGCTCTGGAGGTCCTCGGGGTCTCTGACCGTATGAGCCTTTGACCATCCATGGCCCGTTACTATGTTTAAATAAATGAATTACAAATAGATACATGATATCAGACGATAAATTAGACTTCAATGTGCTCTGGGGAGGCTCGGTGACGACTCATTTTCCTGCGGGCCCACTCGCTCGCTGCTGCATTTGGCCCATCAAGCCCATGGGCATATGCGTCGAGAAATCGACGAGATCGTTGAAAGTACCTACAAAAAACCATCAGTCACTTTGATTGTCAGAAATTCAATGTCACGCAACTCACTTTCGGATCGACTTCAAGGAAATATGGTCCAGCGCTTTGATCATGTTTCGCTCCACGTCGGCAGTCAAACTCGAGGATGGAGACTTTTGGTAAGTTTCTTTAGCACGACCCCAGCATTGTTCGATCGGATTCAGCTCACAGTGAAATTTAGGGAGAAAAATCACTTGTGTGCCCATCTTTTCGGCCAAAAGCTCTAAATTGGACTTCTGGCCGCCTGTTTGGTCGATTAGCCTGAAAAGGATGCGGCGACAGCAGCAGTTGGCCTGGGGATCAGGACATTTGAAGTCGGTACATTGTGCCTTTAGACCCGATACATTGTATCCACGCTCTTTGAGCAGTGTAGTCATGCCTTTGAAATTGCCGTTTGGAAGGTAGAGCTCTTGCTCTGATCTGTCCGGTATTTGTGGGTTCATCATACGCGTTTTCACTAGTTTACCATCAGAGCCGACCACGTTTGCACCAAAGGTTTTAGACTCGCCCTTGGGCATGAACCGTGCAGATGGGGCGGTTGCTGGTCGCTTAGTATGTATGCGTGCGTTGTCGTATACAAATACGTGGATTCGATCTGGGTATTCTTGCATAGCAAGTTTTGCGGCAGCTTCGAAATGCTCGCATATATTGCTGTTTGTCATGTACCCATCACGGCCTTTCCCTGCAAATATGATCTTTCGTGCGCGAGATTTACTGATCGAGATTTTCTGTTAGTATAAGTTCACTGTGTGCATATCTATGAATCACCACTCACCCATCCCGACTCTTCAGGAAACCACACTCAGCTGAGACAAAATCATATACAGTAGCCGAAGCTCCCAGTCCCTTTTTCATGAGCGGTAGGTGCTTGTTATTTATTTTGAACCACCCAACCGGCTTACGATCATTCGCAAAGAATGTCGATGAGTCGTTGAACCAGATCATTACTAGACGCTGACCGTGCGGTAGGTCGGGTAACAAATCATTCCCAGTCTGCTCGTCCCAACGAAGGAAGAATGGCTCAAGAGCCTTCATTCTGGGGGCATAGTGCTTTGTGCGATATTCGACAACATCTGTACGCTCGTGTCCGTCAAAATATTGGCCCGTTGGCTCTTTCCCCCATCGGTACTTCATCTTTCGGAGCCAGCGCTGCACGGTCTTAGCGGTGACGGTCTTTTTGATATTTAACCGTTATCTGACTTTTGGATCGGCCAAAAACTGTACGATATCTTCTGCAACAACGTATTTCCCTTTTTTCATGAGAAATATATTAATCTCATTTGTGAAATCCTTGTCTTCAAGCATTGAGTGACTTGAGCACCCGTATTTGCTCTTTGGTAAATTTCCTGTCGCAACAAAGTGCTGTACTCGTGCTTGAATCCGCCGTGCAGCCCAAATACCCCAACCCGCTCCAATCGCGGCTTGGTTCGACGCGTGAATGAATGGAAGCTGCAGCTGCACATAAAAGCGGAGACACGTCGCCATTGCCTTGCAAAACTTGCGCGTTAGGGCGTCCAGCCTGCACAATTTATACCCAGCGCCTGTTTTGCGTGGGGGATACAGTAGCTGGTCTAACTTATTCAAGGCATCTGCAGCATCATCACGCGGTGGCGCAGGCTTGTGGGGGTGCACTGGGCGTGCAGGCGTATGCGCTTGTTCAGGCATGACAAACGCACATTTGTCGATCCGAGTGTCACACTGTAAGTCAACGGGTAGCAGTGTCGAACGCTCGGGCTCAGGTGTAGCAGCAATAAAACGGCTATTGTATCTACCATCTTCTGTTGTGATTGGGACAACGGGAAGGGTGGTACATGGAGCGTGAACAACACACGGCGGCTGCCCAGATGAATGGGGTGAGCAATCGTATGATGTACACGGCTTTGAGCCGACAGCACGGTTAAATTGCAACGGTACAACGGACTGATTATGGGAATCATTGGATTTCATAGCTTTCCTCTCTCCCGTCCGCTCTGCCCATTCCACTTCGAACCGCTCCGCTGTGCCGTTGTTTAGCTTTCGACGTTTCTATCGATTGATGTGAGCATCAGGGCGATATTACATTCACAAAATCAACGTACCGGAGGGTTAATGAAGTTTCTGGCTTGCGCCAGTTGAGTTCTGCGCACCATAGTGAACAGCATGGTCATCGTCAAAAGAAAGGAGCTTTGGGGGACCCTGGACTGTGCTCTGGAATTTTCCGTGCGTACTGCTGACTAAACGCAAGCATTTGATTTGGCCCATTAAAAGTTCCCAGTCGACTAGCGAAGAGACAAAAGCATAGCATAGAAATCTGGCGACATCACACCTCGTTAATTATTCTCAAGTCCCTTCTCCGACTTTCCGTTTTCTCTTAGGTGCTCTGGCTGTTCGCTGACCAGTTCACATGGCCCAAAAAGGCGTGGGAAAAGTCACGCATTGTTTGTTTGGATGGATCTGCATGTCGTGCACTTTAGAATTTTTCTGCTAGGCGAGCGACAAGATGGCGACAACGGGGCGACGCGCAAGTGGCGGAGTCGGGTTTCAACCGGATTTAGGAGAATGTATGCCTGATAAGGAAACTTACCTTGTTGTATTTGAAATCACTCGGCACAAGAGTCACTCCGATGTGCACCAAAGTCTTGCTAAGAAAGAGCTAGAAATTTCAGCGTAGCAACCGATAAAAGGGGGAGTCGTAGTCGTAAGACATACCTTTGCCCTCTCTCTCTCCGACTTCATCCGTGTGTTCTACTCATCCGTCAAAATGCCACCACAACGTCCTAACCGACGTCGCCCACAACAGTGCCAGCGGAATTGGTAAGTGAGGATATCTCGGCTATATGCAACTATTGCATTGCTTACCCTTATGTACTGCAGTACGCCACCTGAGGTCGTCCGACAACCATCGACCCCTGCTCGAGACCCAACCCCTCCTCGAGACCCAACTCCTCCTCGGGACCCAACTCCTGTGGAAGAATATCATGATTTAGACGCAGAGCGGAGCCCTCTGCCGACCGACGCTTGCCAGCTTACTCGTATGGTAGCAATGAGCTGGACTCCGCGTTTGCTCATGAGCACCGCCGCCAAACTCCGCCGAGCCATTGCGGATGGCTCGGAGCAGACACTTCGAGACGGAGCTTCGAAACTGTAAGCGCATGAAGAAATAGGTATAAATATGCGTGCTCACCATTCTATGCGCTAGCGAAAAGCGATATTTTAGTCTGTACGACGAATTGGACAGTATACAACCAGACCTATTCGATCTTCTGGCTGAGCGAGATGGATATTTTATGCGAAATGTTCGTCAGAAGGTATGAATCAGCCTTATTTCGAGTCAACAGATGCAATAATCGTAACCAATACAACAGCTCACTGACGGTCGAAACGGGGCAAAGGCAGAAGACAACCACAAAGGGAAGCACGCCCTTCCTCATCTGCGAGTTTGGGTGCCGTCGCTGGTTGACGAGCCCAAAAGTAGTCGAGGTTTAGCGCATCCCGAATGCTCATTCATGTTGTCGCCTATCACCGTCGACTGGGAGAACGAGGAGTAAGTGCTGTTCATTGCAAGGTGCATAAACGCTTACTTATATCGCAACTAGACAACGGCGGCAGTTCATCGAATGCTCAAACCCATCGATGACCCCTAAGAACTGGGGTCGGTTTCTCTGGGCAGATTGTAAAGCCGACCCAGAGCACCCCTCTGTGGGGATGCTCAAGAACAAGCTGCTTGTCGATGTAAGCACTCTCAACACCCGATGAGTGGGCGATTTACTTACAGACCAGTATCATAGATGGCCAACGTCATCCTCAGATCTCCGTCTTCTGTCATACCAAATGCAAGAGTCCGACCAAATGCAGTGCGACGAGGACGAAAGGGTATCGCAACGAAGTACAAGCTAACCAAGATCACCACAGCATTCCTCGCCTACGTGGCCGTGATGGTAAGTTTTCTTCTGATTGCACCGCCACCTCCAGATCTCAACCAATCTTGTTAGACCCGCTACGCGCTCACCTCAGAGACGAGCTTCGACAAAGACGGTGAAACATTTAGCTATGTCGAATTCTACAACAGCATTAGGGAGTATCTTGAAGCTCCAAAATTTCAGAGGCGTGCAAAAGTACTTATCGACTGGTGGAATAAGTGAGTTCTACTGAGGTCGAATCGTAGAGCTGCCATGCTGAAGTTCTTACAGGATATTATTTCCTGACGCTATACAGGGAGATATGAGTACACATGACGGCGATAGTACTGGTGGAACACTGGCGCTTCTTGAAGCAGAAGCTGAGGGTGATGAGGACACGGACGATGCTTCCTCATCGACTTGATCAAGTTCTGCAACGCTTCCAAGCGTACAGTTTATTTACAGTTGATCTGAGATTCTCCGTGTTAGTTTAAATCAATGTTAATTGATATCGTTATCGCATATATACTGCTGTGAGATTTCCATTGGATTCCCGATACAGGCATGTCTAGGCTAGCTGCATTGAAAGCTTGAGAAAGCGCAATAATCCTGGCACAAGTCTGACATCCGGTCAGTTATTCATAAGCCAGGTTCTATGTACAATCCTTTCATGCGCTGCAAGCAAGGCACGAAGATTATATGGGCAGATAATCCACGTTACGCCAGGCAGCGTAGACATTTCTGGCGGGATTGGACAAGATGCCTGTAACATTTAGAAGTGTTGTACACCTGACGAACTCGGCCGGTCGATTGGAAGACCTTAAAATATGGGGTATCCACCTTGCATCATCAGCAGGTCTGGCCCCATAAGTCAGCCTGACATGTGATTCAGAATAGCCGACCGGCTGACCGATTGAGCCGGTGAATTGTACGACCTTATAATTTTCATGTACGCCTGGTTAATCTGCTTGGTCGGGTAGTCATTATAATACCTTATAATCTACACGAAGCCTGCTAACCCCCTCCGTGATGCCGGCACCACCAGCCGTGTACCAAGCCCGTCTCCCCATACTTGAGCATCTGAGAAAGGCCTGCCCGCGTTGCAGAACGATAGTGAGTTCCTCGCACTGGGACACCCGCTATTCGCTGAACCCCATAGCTAACAACGCACTGCGTGATCTCGAAGTTGCAGACCGCAACAGCAAAAATCGCCAGAAATCGATGAAGTCTTCGCGCATCACAAGCATGGCTAGTCGACTTGAGGTCGTTATGCCGGCTCAGTCGCCAGCTCCGCGTGATAAAGAGCTGAGCCCAGATTCTACAATCCGGAATAAAAAAGGTAAGGCATCTCGACTTGGCGAAATGGTGCTGACGCAAGGTTCAGACCCCCGAGCGGCTAAGTTAAGCGGCCAGCTCAAAGTTCGGAAGGCGGTTGCAAGCGCGTCTCAACCGTGAATGTTGGTTTTTTTTTGTCGGATTGTCGGGTCGAGTTGTTGAGTCGAGATGTCGAGTCGAGTCGTTTTTAGTCTTGTTTTTACGATATCTGATGCCCTTTACGAATGTTCCAAACCATGATGACACAAATACGACCGTGTTATTTTTCGACTGTGGTGGACAATAGAGTACGGAAGCCAAAGGAAAAATTGTCCTATGGCAAAAACAAAGCTGATACGGTATAATTCTGGTAGTATCCTAATATACGGGATATGTTCTAAATCCTGTAGAGCAACCCCACATATATATCTTGGAAGCATACAAGATAGAGTCAAAATCTACCGTGTGTGTCCCGTAGAGATGAAGGTTCTACGGTAGATCTACGGTAGAAAAGTAGACTCTATGTGAATGGTCATCAGTAAATGCCATACCAGTACATACGTATGGTCAGGTAGAGCCTGATGTTTTTGCTGAAGACCACTGGGCGTCTCCACAGCAGGAGGGGGAGGTGGAACTCTTATAGGGTCAAACCTGTATGGGGAGAGCTTTCCAACATAGAACACATCATGTCCTTTCATGGATGCAGGTAGTTCCAAGCGATATGCTGCTGGAGAGATCTGTTCAGCAATTTTGAATGGCCCAAGCCTCTGATGGTCAAGTTTTTTAGATGGCCTTTGAGTCTCAATATTTTTTGCATCTAGCCAGACTTTATTGCCAACCTTGTAATCAGGTAGAGTTGAATTATTTCCGGCCTTCATGCGTTCTTTAGCCATATGGAGCGAGCTGAGGACTTCATTCTGAACCTGTTTGAGTTGTTTGATATGTTCATCTGCAGCAGGCATACTAGTAGTCTCGCCAGTGGGAGTGATGGATGGGTGGCGGCCATATAGTGCGTAGAATGGAGAAGTCCCAGTTGTGCTATGAGAAGCATTGTTGTAGGAGAACTCTGCAGTGGAAAGCCATTTAACCCAGTCATCCTGCTTATGTGAAACAAAAGCCCTTAGATAGTGCTCAACTGTTTGGTTAACCCGTTCTGTCTGGCCATCTGTTTCAGGATGGAAGGCAGATGATAAGCTTGGCCGGATACCAAGCCTCTGATACAGAGCTTTCAGGAAATGGCTTCTGAATGTAGGCCCACGATCTGAAATTGTCTGGTCTGGGGTACCATGGAGCTTCCATACATGATCCAGGAATAACTGCGCTAGTTCTGAAGCATTCATAGACTCTCGGCAAGGAATGAAATGCCCAAACTTGGTAAAAGAGTCAATGACAACCAGGATACTGTCATAATTGGCTGACTTTGGAAGTTTGACAATCATGTCATAGGAGATGACTGAGAATGGGCGAGTTGGTACTTCTAGAGTTTGCAGTGGTAGTGGTGCTTGTTTCACAGGCTGGATACGTTGGCAAGTATCACATTGTTCAACATAGCAATTGATCCATGCTTTCATTCCTGGCCAATAATAACTCCATGATACCAGTTCAAGAGAGCATGCCTGTCCTGGGTGACCTGATATTGGGGAATCATGGAATAACAGCAAAAGCAGACGTTTAATTTTCTCATCATCAGGAACTACTATCCGAGTTTGGTACCGCAGGAGGCCATTTTGGAGCACATAATCCTTGAACTTGGAACGCACAGTTGCAGGAGCCTTTTCTGGTGAGTTTCCCAAGAAATGAAGGATTGACTCAAGAGAGACATCTTCAGGAGTACTGACTCAAATCATGGCCCTAATTTCCTCTTCTGTGGGTGCCTCAATGCTAGCTGCCACTACAAAGTGTGAATCAGGAATCATAATTTGGGCCTTCTCAGGTATGCGTGCATAATCAGCTCTCCATGACAGAGCATCAGGCTTTTCAGACTGTTTTCCTGGGCGGTATGCTATGACAAAATTATACATTGCAAGAATCAAATGCCATCTGGCATGACGTCGATTAAAGTTCCGAGCTGTTTTCCAATATTCTAGATTCCTATGGTCGGTAAAGACTGTTACTGGGTCCTTGGTACCCTCTAAGTAGATGCGCCAGTTTTCAAATGCCTGGATGATTGCCAGGAGCTCTTTGTCATGAGTGTCATAATTCCTCTCTGCTGGCGAGAAGCTTTCTGACATGAAGGCAATTGGATGCACACGTCCATCTTCTTGGCGTTGATTTAGTACAGCACCCATTGCTACCCCCGATGCATCAGTTTCCAGAAAGAATGGCTTCTCCGGGTCTGCATGCACTAAAACAGGGCGACTGGTGACTGCATGCTTGAGTTCATCAAAGGCTAATTGTTGCATAGTGCCCCAGTTCCAGGGTGTACCTTTTACTGTCAGGTAATGGAGTGACCGAGCTATTCGGCTGAAAGATTTTATGAATCTCCAGTAGAAATTTACAAAGCCCAAGAATGACTGGACCTCTTTGACAGTGGTTGGGACAGGCCATTCCTTAACTGCTTTGATTTTAGCCTCATCCATAGAGATGCCATCAACTGAAATAATAAGCCCAAGGTATGGTACTGTTGTAACATTAAAGAAGCATTTAGACGCTTTACAGAACAGTTGATTTTCCTTTAAGCGTCGGAGGACCTCCTTGACATTTTCAGTGTGTTCTGATGGGTTCTTTGAGAAAATGAGGATATCATCCAGATAGACAATCACAGATACATCCAGTAGGTCCCTAAGCAAGTCATTCATGAAATGTTGAAATGCAGCAGGGGCATTAGTCAACCCAAAAGGCATCACTAGGTATTCAAAGTGGCCAAACTTGGTGCGAAATGCAGTCTTCCACTCATCGCCTTCACGCACCCGGATGTTGTTATAACCCCAGCGCAAATCTAATTTTGTGAACATTTTGGCACCTTGGAGTTTTGCAACTAAGTCATCTTGTCTGGGTAATGGGTATTGGTTCTTGATTGTGATGTCATTGAGTTTGCGGTAGTCTACCACCAGCCGTAATGAACCGTCTGATTTTTTGACAAACATAACTGGAGCGCCTGCTGGGGATTTACTATGTCTAATCTTCCCAGTAGCTAGCCCCTCATCAATCATCTCCTTCAGCGCCTCAGATTCTGCTGGAGTCATACTATATATTGGGCCAAATGGTGGAGTTTTGCCTTCCTCAAGGTCAATTGGGATGTCATACTCCCGGTGAGGTGGAAGTTGTTTGAACTCCTCTTCTCCAAATACAGTTAGGAACTCATGATATTCAGCAGGAATTTGATTAGCTAGGGGCACAGATGGGCTCTCGTATGGCTCTTCCATGGCAGACTGAAGGAACTCAACATGACAAGAGGCTTGACAATAGGCACTTGGGAACCTAATTGTAAGTGTTTCCCAATCTATATCTGGGTTATGGCGTTGTAGCCAGTCAAGTCCTAATACAGTCTCAAAATTCCCAGTATTACGGACATAAAATCGCTGGAGATTTTCATGTGTATTAACCCGAACCGGCAGGTCTACAGCATGCCATATTTTGCCTAGGGGTTTCCCCTCTATATTCAGGACACGTTTAGGTTTCTCTAGCTCTATAAAAGGTAGCGCAAGACGTTGGGCAAGGTTGCCATTAATAAAACAGAGCGATGCGCCTGAGTCTATCATGAGCGCTTGGGTCGGTTTTTCCGCTTTATCGACAGTGAGAGAGATGGGGATAATAAAATTCTTTTTTAATGACAATGTACATATCTCTATCGTCTCAGACTTCGATTCGCTTCGGGTCTTCGCATCTGCGGCAATGCAAGACCCTATTCTTTTCCCGACTCCGACTCCGGCTCTGAGCTGTCTGATTTAGCCTCTGTAGCTACTTTTCCCGAGTCCTTTTCCTTTTTGGATCTACCTTCAGGCTTCAACTCCTTTGCACTGGACAAACGCCATCCTGTACGACACTCTTTGGCGCTATGCCCCTTGCGACCACACTTGATGCACTCGCCTGCGGCCTTGCGTCGATCCTTCTCTGCTTGATCGACGTAATTAGCAGATTCGGTCGACGCAGGGCTTCGTGTTACTTTAGTAGTCGGCGTTGACCGGGTACCAGTAGAGGACGCCTTGGTGCGGGTACGATTGAGTTCGTTCTCGCGACGTGCGTTGTCGATGCGAATGGCTACAGTGACGAGCTCATCAAGGTCGGTGGGATCTTGTGGCAGCATTGACAGCTGTTCCTTGACCTTCCAGTGAAGGCCACGCCTGAACTGCGCTCTATATGCGTTGTCGTTCCACGAGAGATCGGCCATAAGAGTCTGAAACTCGGTCCAGTGGTCAACCGTAGTGCCAGTCTGTTCTAGAGCAGTGATCTTGCGCTCTGCTGCACGCCCTGCGTCCGGATCTCCAAATGCGCTAAGGAACGACTGTTCAAGCGTCTCCCATGACTGCAGTGCGGGTGGCAAGCGTCGACGTCGCCTGCTAATAAGAATTTCTAAGAGCGGCTGCGCCCAGTCCGCTGCTGCGTCCTTAGTGTTCTGTAAGAGCCAGATCATCTCTGCGTTTTCGTCGGCGAACCTGTCCTGCATAAACGATAGGCAGACAGCCATGCGAGTCCACCATTGTCTGGCCGCTTTGCCTTTAGACTTCCCGTCGTATGGGTCGGGAATAGTTATCTTGGGGTTTTTGTAACCCTCGGCTGGAGCAGTAGAGCTTCGTCGCATAGGCGATTGTTCACGTTTAGGCTGTTCTGGTGTTTTGTCTTTCCGTTTAGCGGCAGCATTGCTGGGTCCAACGGTCTGGTCTCCTAGATCAGAGTCTTCGTCGCCATCATCGCCGCCTTTGCCAACAAACGATTGGAGTTGATTCTCCATGCGTTGAATCGTGGCTTGGTCTTCTTCACGCAGGTTTATGAGCTTTTCGACGAGCTTTTTGAGTTCTCGTACTTCGGAGAGGATTTCTTCGCTCGACATTTGCGACGTTTGCGACGGGTGTGGGTTGAGGATTGAGGTTTCGTCGACTGGTGAGTGGGTTCTTGAGTGGGATCGACTGCGGGTGACAGCGGGCATGTAAGACGCTCGTATAGCGTCAGGCGGACTTCGGGTTTACGACCAGTAAGGCGTTCTATTAGGGTACGACGCGGCGCCAGACTGACTATATACAAGAAAAGCGAAGGAGGTGGCCTCGCACACGATCTCGGCGGGGCGTGATGAACCCGGCGGAGGCGAGGGCTTGTCTTCGTAGATGAAGCGCTCGAGCGCTTGGTCGAGCGAGGTCGAGGATGGAGGAAGCAAAATACAACGCTGGCGACCCAAGTGGGTCTTCACGCAGCGAGGGGATGGAAAACCGACACGAGGTCTGGTACTGCGGGTTGAGCGAGCCTCTCGGGATAACGTACCAAAGGTACTCTCGGATAAGAAACACCGAGTCCTCAACGAGTTCAGCTGTACACTCGGGATAAATCCCACGCCTCGAAGCACCAGAGGAAAGGCTGTAAGGCCACAGACACAAGAGCAATTGTCCGCAAGCGCGGCTCAGTCGTAAATCGCACTGGAGTGCAATGTGGGAAAATGGCGATAAGGATTCGCCCTAAACCAAATACCTCGACGCTCGTGCGGAGGGTTTTGTTGTGTGCCGAAGGCTAAATGTAGCCTAGAAAGGTCGAAATACAGTGCTACGACCCGTAGGAGGGATCGTACTTAAACCGACAGATAGAGTGAGGGGGATGCGAAGGTATTTCGACCTGCAGAGCAGGTACGAATCCCTCGGCTATATGTATTCATCCATAGCATACAATCGAAGCACAATACATAAGCGTGACCATACATAAAAGGAAACAACAGGGAAATGATATAAGCAACATTAGTCCGGGGTAAGGCCGTATACTACAGCTCACGACACACCGGGTATGTAATGAATGGAAGCTAGGGACATGGGATAGTCTACTAGGCCACATCGTGAGCTGTATCGCAGTGAGACGCCAGGAAGGACTCACCAAAAATCTTCTGGCTAGCAAACTGATCAGCATACAATGACGTGTGACCGCCTTTATCGATCAGTCGTCGTGCCTTGTCATGTTTGGGGCTCTCATGATACGGAGACAAGAGGACTCTAGTGTCGTGGTTGGAGTCGAGGCACGTCGCTTATCGGTCAGGGTTGATCACGCCAACAAATTGCAAATTGAATCCCAGGCAGGCTCATCTTGCTCCTGTCCTGCACCCAGTCAACGGCCAGTCGATCAAGTCCACCCTCTTGTCTGTCTCGTCTCAATGTGCTCTCTGGCGGTTGCTTCAGGTATCGACCGGTGGCTGTGTATCTGGTCACCCACAATACTCGCCTACGACCCAAGCCGTGGCTGCGTGGCCCGACTAGCATCGTCCCTTGGTCTCGGCAGATCCGCTCATCACTTCATAGTGTGGATTCTACACGCAATCTAGATACATAGGAATCACTTCGGCGTTTGACTGTGGCTCAAACTGCGCTCTCATACAAAGGACAGATGGATCTTTGTGTGCCTAGTGACCTAGACTCGGCCCACTTGAACCACCGATACAAACCGTACCGCGAATACAGAACCCGCCATACGGATGGATCCTCACGTGACACTCTTCTCAAGCTCCGCTATCTGGTCTGCGAGGATTGTGTACTCCCGCTTGCGCCTCTCACCCATCGCTTTATAGGTCGCTAGAAGATTGCGCATCGACAAGAGTGTGCGTGGGTGCTTCGTCCCGAGGACACGATTTTGCCCGGCTACTGCTTTCTTTCCAAGCTCTTCCGCCAGCTCGTATCGACCTTGATAATGGTATGTGTTTGCGAGGTTCTGCATACTCGTCAACGTCTCTGGATGGTATTCGCCGTACGCTCGCTTCCTCGCCTCCAGCACCTTCACCTGCAGCTCCTCTGCCTCGCCATATTGACCCTTGGCGTAGTAGGTGAGTGCCAGTCCGTTCATTGTGGTCAGCGTATCAGGATGCTCGTCCCCATCAGTAAAAAAGAATCCGCAAAACCTGAGCTAACGTCACTAAACAGTCCGAGTTAGTGGCGGGCGCTACGAATCGGGTGCATATTAGCCCGCCCCTGGCCGACCAGGCCCCAAAAATCAACTAATGGAACTAACAACGGGTGTTTCACCCTTATTTGACATGTCTTAGCCCAGGATAGACAAGAAACGCCTCGAATTAGTTCATTTGCCTGTCGTGGACAGCAAATTAGACGAACCATAACTAAAACCATGAGAGGAGTAAAAGCGGCAGACTCTCGTGTGTCTGATTATTAGCGGGGGATCTAAAAATGTGCTGGATTAGTCGTGGATGAGTTGTGGGAGTACTCTATTAGTTGCGAGCCCGCTCGATTAGTTCGGTCCGAGCGGATTGGGTGCCGTGTTTAGGCTGCTTAACTTCGTTTGACGAAGCGACTCTCTGGCAAGGGCATCCAGATGACTGTGACCGTGTATTTGCCGAGATCGCGAGTGACACAGCGAGCCTATATGCAGGTGGATCGTTGGTATTAGCCCCCCTCCCACTAGACGTCAAATATTGGAGGGATGGTGAATAATACATAAGTCGGGTGTTCTCAAGTTTGGTTGAGCAGCATATATGCGGACTTTTGTCCCGCACCGTATTTCCCATAACCGCACTTGTACCCTAACTCGTGTATGCACAATGTAGGACTGCTTTGGATACGCGCGCCGGCCTTATATACACAGTTAGCTTGGACCTACTGTACGAGTTGAGTTATTGCTGACTTCCCCTCATTCAACACACCCTGTGATACCGTTTCTGACTATCACAAATGTCACGTGCTCAGGTCCTTTCACATCCGCCGCCCCTCGTTTCACCTGTCAACTCTACCACGACGGCTCATTGACTTCGAAATTGCACGCAGCAGAACACCCGCCCTGTAAACCTCCTTGTTCATCGCTGAACTCTGTCTCAAGCACCAAAGTCCAATCTTGGTTTGGCTTGTGCACACCGTATTCTACGCAGGTTGCATCAGTCACAGAGGCTTGTGTTTGCCATTCCAACAGTTTGTAAGTTGACTGTCATCCGGTAGGTTTGATATTTCGCTTATAGTATCAAGCTACCAGCATAAGTAACTACATACAAAGCCAACGAGCACCAGATTTCAACCGTCCCAATTGGTACCAGTACGTAGTGATCCTTTGACGGTTCGATTGGATCTAACTTTTTGAGTGTATAGATAGCTACACTTCCTAACACCACTTCTTAACACAACTGCTCGATCTACTCGTCCTGTGCGTACAGTTTTGTGGATTTGTGTTCTCTCTCCCAAATGTCGTCTCCTTGATGTTACGAGTAATAACCTACTTAATAAATCAACAATTATAAATCGAGCGAGTTGTTTGATGTGGCTTACAATACATGATACGACTGCAATGTAAGGGGCACAAAGAGTACCCATGAGACTAATGGCGAACTAAAGAGCTGCTAATGGTACAACCAACGCAACGAAAAGCGTGTCTCGGCCAGAATAATGGGAACTAATTCGACTAATTCCTCACCTTTTCGTTCCCAAGAACTAATCCCGTCATCATGAAACGCCCCGACTAATGGGGCCGGACCGAGAACTCACAGGATCGAGGGTCTGCTAAAATGATCGGGTGCTAGTAGGCCCCTTCACACACGCACTAATAGGGCTAATCTGCCCAGATTAGCTCAATCCCTTTTTGGTGACGCCCTTGCCTGCGTTTCGTCACTTCCAGCACATACACCTGCATCGACTCTGCCTCATTGTATCGACCCTGACGTCTGTATGTAGATGCGAGTTCGTGCATCGAAGCCAGGGTCTCAGGATGCTCGTCGCCTTTGACTCGCTTCATGGCATCTACGACCTGGACGAGCAGCGCCTGTGCTTCGTCGTATCGACCCTGGGCTTTGTACGTGACTGCAAGCTTGTGCATACCGAAGAGTGTGCCGGGATCCTCGTGGCCGTAGACTCGCTTGCTGGTGTCGAGGATGTGTAGCTGGAGGGACTGTGCGTCGGTGTATCGACCAAGGGAGTAGTATGTGCTTGCGAGGTTTGACATGGCTATGAGGGTAGAGCGGTGATCATGTCCTGAAACTCGCTTGCATATCTCGACCAGCTGCTCTTGTAGCGCTACCGCCTCTCGATATTTTCCCTGATTTCGATATGCTGCCGCCAAATTGTTCATGCTCGCCAATGTACTTGTATGTTCTTCTCCTAGCGCTTCTCGTTGTCCATCCAGTGCTGTCCGCTCCATTCTCTCTCTCTGTTTCCAGTTTCCGCTGCGATAGTATACCTCACCAAATAGATCTGCGTTGTTGGGACTTGGTCTTTCTTGCCTGCTCAATAGACTGTTGACATGCGTCTCTATCATCCGTTTGTATTCTAGGCTAGCCATGGTGTCGTGGTAATCAATCGACACCGCCAATAGAAGCGCCGTATGACTGATTGCCACATCGAGAGGATGCTTGATCACAGTACTTGCCCAGTCGTGCACTAGCACATGTAACGTGTACACTGCGTTTGTCCGGTCGTAGCTGATGAGCGAGTACGACAGCAGCTCTCTCATGGTGTCGACAAATGCACTCGAGTCCCAAGCACCGGTCGAGTCCAGGTATGGCTCCAAGCACGCTGTGACGTATTCACGGATTTCTTTCTCGGCCGCGTTCTCGGGGATCCCTGGCTTATAGTTCTGTATCCGAGTGGCGGCGCGACGAAAGATGTCCTCGACTATGCTGGACCGATACATGAATGCTGTAAGATGCAGCAGACGTTGTGCGTTTGTGCCGAGTTGCTCGTAGCTCATGTGCCATGTCGTATAGACGGTCTTCTGGTAGGCGTCAACCTTGACTGGAAGAGTAGTATACTTCTCCAGCATGAGACGGCGATGCTGACTGAACATGTGAAGATACTGAGCGATGGACTGCTTCGAACTGAAAATGTATGCGCCGGCTTGTACGATAGCGAGCGCAAGATGACCTATATCCTAAATGCGAGTGGAGCCAATATTATCGCGTGTAAACCAAGTAAAGATCGCAGCTCACCTCGAGTAGTTGACTCGCCGCCTGCCGCTCGGCCGCAGTGAGTTCCGAGTCTTTGATCTTTGCCGTTTTCAGAAGGAGACACATCGCCTCGTCTGGCCTCATGCTAGACACTGGAAGGTCAGCGGCTTGCCCTTGAGCGAGGAGTGCATGCTCTTCGATACGAGTCGTGACCAGGATACTGCCAACATTTCCAGCGGGAAAGTACTGGCGAATGTCGACCTTAGGGTCGTCGGCGTTGTCGATGATCATAAGCCACCGCTCGTGTTGGTTTGCAAGCCAGTTAAGTGCACTCTGATACGACTCGCCAATGCCCTTTTGCTTTGCGAACCCCACAAGTGTGCCGACAGCCGTTTCATGGGTCGTGGCATCTACGAATATAACCTCCGTCCAGTAGTTCTTCGTTTGTTGGACCGTCTTGAGCGCAAGCTGTGTCTTTCCCGATCCGCCAAGGCCGTACAGAACAAACACGCAGCGCTGTGTACCACCTGTGGAAAGGCATGCTGCTATCTGTTCGACTGCATCTTGGCGACCGGTGAACACAGGGGTTGGCGCCGGGCATGCTTTGTAGCCTGTCCCTTGGCTGGCAACAGCCAATTGTACCTCCCCATCTGACACATAACTGAATAAATATACTCCGTGCTATCGATCTTTATCTTTGCTTACCGATGCGCAGGTTTGATACCGCGTTTTTACGAGCTTCGATCGAAATAACTGCACTGTCGACACGCTTACTCAACCTTGGACTACGCATATATGCTTGTGCGTTTGCCGCTACCTGGCTGAGTTTTTCCCATTCGCCCACCTCGACGCGTTGCATCCCATGATCTACGCTGAACCTAAAGTACAAGTCTTTTGCCGACCGAAATCGCGTGTCCATTTCTTGCGCCACTCGCTCCGCGTCCATCGAGACTCCCTTCGTCAGTGTAAGCACGTTGGTCGGTACAAGTCTCGCAAATGCCGTATGTTGCGGCAGCTTGATAGTATCAGGGTGTCCAGCGCCGATGCACACCAGACTCGACATATCTCGACTAGGCAGTACCGCTTTCACCTCAGCAAGCACGTGTGCCGTTGGGTTGTTACATCCCAGCCCGCCATCCAAGAATGATAAACGAAGATGGTCCGGCCCAATCTCCGCGGGCTTGAACATCTCGGGATGTGCCATCGTCGCACTCAGAGCCTGCCAGATAGGGCAGTTTGGCATCTGATTCGAGACGCCCTGGTACGAGCGGAAGATGCAAGGCAGGGTGGCGTTCAGGTTGTCGGCCGACATCGCAAACACCATGCTAAGATCGGTAGAACATAAGTGCCACGTTCGATATACCAAGCACCAGCTTACGTTCGGCATTTGTCAGCATCTTCCTCCGAGTGCATCATGCGTGTGTCCTCGTCACCTGTCACGTCTCGCACAATCGACTTGAGCGTATCCTGGAGCTTCGTAGTCTTGAAACTGGTCGTTCCAAACAGCTTACGTTCCGCAAACACATCAGCCAGCTTGACGTATTGTTTGATGGCTTGCTGGATAGACATGCCGAGACGACCGACCATGCATGCAATCACACTTGTTGCGGTATATGCGATCAGAGAACTCGACCGGAAACACTAGCGCTGACTCACGCCCCCGTTCCAGTTCCAGCTACAACATCAAAGTGATCTCGGACCATAGGTTGACTATGTAGGTTCATTTTGTGCTGGAGTCTCATCATGAGCTCGTCGAGTATGATGAGAGACGATAGACCTCGTGCCCCTCCTCCCTCTGCCGATTGTTGGAAGGAATTAGTATCCATTTTTATACTAAGTAAAGTCCGAGAAATCCGTACGCCCAAGCGAGAGAGCACAAGGTGCGTCGGTTCTATCAGTCGGCAGCGTATATGCGTGCCTAGCTTATACCTTCGTACATGCGGTACGAGGTTCTTTCTTTAGTCAAGCGATCGCTAGACTTTTCTAGCGATTTGTTCTATTTTATTTCTCTTTCATGCGCCTCGGCGCTCTTTTGTTTGTACATGTATAGGGTTTTATTGTGTATGACTAATACATAATCGTTGCATTCGCCCTCCCCGGTTATGCATTGGCAAACCGGGTACTCTATTTAATGAATGAGTATTGCTAATACTCTTCTTCGTCATAGTCACGTATGAGCCAGCCATCATCCTCCATGTCTTCGTCTAGAACCGGCGGTTCGGGAACTGTTGCCGGAGCATCCTCTCTATCGCTCTCTCGGCTCCCTGAGCCACTTCGGCCTGTGCTCGACTCGAGTTCGTCGATCTCGATGGGACTGTGCCCGTCGGATTTCTTTGAGTAACTGTCCGCGTGCTCGTTCTGTAAGGCGGGGGCGCCGCTGTCTCGCTTCGACCAGCGGCCCTGGCTCTTCCCTCCCCTTGCCGGCGGTTTTCCTCGTTTGTACGGGGCAAATCTCTTGGCCTTGTTCCCGTAGACCAGGGTCCTCGCGTTGGTGTCGGGGTCGGTGATCCAACCGATGCGCTTCGGCTTCGGAGCTGCATGCGCTCCTGCAAGTAAAGGCCGTTAATGCGCTGGGTGATCTCGATAATATGATCTTCGTCACCAATTCGAGAAGATAGGGTGGTGCCTATCTGACCGGTAAATCCCTCGGGGATAGACGGATATTCGACCTCGATGGTCGGACGGCTGCTGCGGGGAGCCTTGGGCGGACCGGTGGCATTGGCAGTAACACCACGCAGGGCATTCTGGAGCTCGTTCTGGGTGACCCGAAGTGCCTCGATCGCCTGGCTGGCGATCTCGATGATATGTCCGTCTTCTGAGGCGGCAAACCGGGCTGGGCTCGGTGGGAAGGAAGGGGTGTCGCCGGAAGTGCGCTCCGGAAGAGAACCGGCCATCATCAAGGCCCGGTACAACTGGTAGTGACGGGGTTCGACGCCCGGGTGGGCTCTGAGACCAACGCGGTAGTCGCTGAGGGCGTCTCGGTAACGCATACATTCGTTCAACTGAGCACTGGTGAGCTGGGAGAGCTGGCGCTGAGCAAAATTGTACATAGAGTAGATAGAACGAGAGATTATCGACGAGTTAGCTAAGGCTGACGCTGAACAGGCTGCTAGACCGAGGGATAAGTCTTCCGAGAACTTTTCTCTAGCCTTATATACCCCAAGAGCATCGCCTGGGTAGCATATATGCGGGCCTAGCTCGTCGATTTTGGTGCTGTTCACCTCTACCGATCCCTCGTCTATTTTCCCATCGTACTCTTCGCCTTCGTCGCTCTCCGGTCCCTCCATAGGATCCGTCCATGTCAACTGCGATGCTTCATCGACCCCTTGGGCTTTGAGGTAAGCATTCATCGCCTCTAAGTGCCTTATCCGTTCATAGGATTCCCAGCTATAGTCACCGCTTTTCCACAGCAGCTTAAACTCGGCATCCCGACCTTTTCCTGCGTGAGTCACTATCCGATCCACTGCCCATTCCTTCGGTTCTTTCTCTAACGATACGATTTGTTCGCCAGACCGACCAGGAAACTTTTGGTCATTATTAGGTACATGGATTCGTAGCAACGACACATGGAATACTGGATGTATCCCCCGAGCTTTCAGCTCTGTAGGTAACTCAATTTTATATGTAGTTCCCTCTGTTACTTCCTGTATAATACGGTGCGGCCCAATATATTTTGGTGTTAACTTTCGAGAGAACTTGGCGGGCAATCTCATGTTTTTGCTCGATAGATACACCAAGTCTCCAACCTTGAATTCGGCAGCTTTCCGATGCTTATTTGCCTGCTCGGTCTGTCTCACTCGAGCGGCAATCATAGCATCATGCGCTCGCATGAGTGCTTCGCGTTGTCTGATCAGGTACGTCCGTACACCTGAATACTCGCTATCGGTCTCCCAAAACGTTGGAGGTGGGTTACGACCGTAGTTCAGATAGAACGGCGAGTACCCCGTAGTATCCGATACGCTTGCATTGATCGCGTACTCGATACCAGGTAGGTATCGCACCCAGCTACTCTGCCTGCCTTTGATACACTGTCGGATCATCGATCCGATGGTCTTGTTGGCTCTTTCGGTTGCACCGTTGGTCTCTGGGTGGTACGCGGAACTCATTCGCGTTTGGATACCCATGAGACGATTGGTCTCATTCCAGAAGATCAATGTAAATAACGAGTCTCGATCTGAAACTATAACCTTTGGTACACCATGTATTTTGTAGATATATTCATACATCAACTCAGCGACTTCTTTCGCTCTGTATGTTTGCTTCGATGGTATGATTCGAACCATACCAGTGGCGTAGTCTACGGCCACCAGTATCATGTCCCATTTACCAAGTAAGTTCTCCGACTCTGGTAGGGGTCCGACGAAATCTATACTGATTCGTTCCCAGGGAGTCTCGGGACGCTTAAGTGGCATCAAAAGTCCGAGCTTCGACTGGGTCGTAGACTTCGCGGTTGCGCATATAGTACACGATCGGCAGTACTCTTTTACGTCCGGAACCATTGTATCCCACCAGATCCGACCTCTCAAGGCATATAGAGTCTTGCGAGTTCCCGCATGCTTGAGAAGCTCGTGAGTCTCGCGGATCACGATTTCACGCGCCCTCCGTCCATTGATCACGACATCTGGTACACAGACCGCTCGTCCGGTCTTTTGTTTTATGTATATAATACCGTTCTCAATGTCAAAGTTTCTATAATGCGATGGGTTCGCTATCACCTTAGATAAAAGATTATCCTTGCTATATCGTTCCCTTAGCCTGTCTAACAGCGTAGGGCTCGCATCGTAGTAGATGCACGTGTTTGGATGGGGTGTATGCGCGATACCCGGAATATTCTGATTGCTCATTTCACTTGGTACTTCGACTGTATGCGCCGGCTCGTTTCCCACAGGTTCATTCTCCGCGCCGAGAGCCTGTTCTTGATTATTGGTCGGTTCCGGCTTTCTCCTCTGCCGAGGTTTCTTAGCCGGCTGTGCGTATTTGATAACCGGCCGACGTTCACGTGTGGATCTCCGAGGTTCCCGCTGACTAAGCTGAGGCTCCACACGGTCAGACCCTTGCTTGGTCGCGCCCTCTGAAGCTTCTATTCCTTCTTCGGGAACTGGGCTTATCGCCGCATTGCCGACGTATAGTGGTGAGGTGAGTGGGGCCCGTCCATCGAGGTCTAGGCTCGATACTTGCATTTGACCCTCTGTCTCGTCGTCCTCAGGTAGGTATTCACTTTCAGCTCGAACCATACCCTCCGGCTCATCGCTATACATGCGCGACAACGCATCGGCGACTTTATTTTCTTTGCCGGGTATATGCGTAATGGTAAAGTCAAATTCGTTTATAACTTCTAACCATCTCGCCTGCCTCGGAGATAGACTCTTTTGAGTCATTAAGTGTTCGAGTGATTTATTATCAGTATATATGCGAAACTTCACCCCATGTAATTGGTAGCGAAATTTCTCTAGTGATTCTTTAATCGCATACAGTTCTAACTCGTGCACTGGATAGTTCTGTTGAGTCGGCGTGAACTTGCCGGACCAGAACATGGCTATCTTAGCCGTCCGAGGATCCTCTCCTTGTGAGAGTATACCGCTAGCTCCCGTGAGACTAGCGTCTGTGACTAGATTGATCGGCGGCGCACCCTCCGAGTAGTCTATAGCGACTCTATGGTGATCACGCCATTTACTAACAATTTCTTTTACTTCATCGAACGCTCTCTGAGCGGTAGCATCCCAGTTCCAATGCTTATGTATCGACGCTCGAGACGTGAGTACCCCCATCGGTATTCTTATACCATGACAGTTCGGTGCCAGGTACCCAACCGCTCCAAGAAAACTCATGAGCTGTTCCTTCGTATTAGGCACCTTCCAGTTAAGAACCGAATTGACTTTATGTGGGTCCATTCGGATGCCTTTTTGATCGACTATATGCCCGAGTTGTCAGGACCCTGTGTCGCTGTCTCTTTGGTGATCCTTAAGTAGTGGCTACGTTCGTCTATAGTCTTTATTGTGTTTTATTGGGTTAGGTTTGATTGGTAGTTTACACGTTGAGTCCGGTGGTGGACGAGATAAAGCAAACTGGGGTCTCCAGGTTTGCTTTGGCCACTTATATACCCGTGGCTTTGGTATGAGTCATTGCTGCGGCGCAGTCCGCAGTTTGTTTTGGTCATGTGACTTCCGCAGCTGCTGGGTCAAGTGCTAGGAGGTCACATGATGTTGTTTACTGGATGACATAAGTTTATCCTATGTTTGTGCGGCTCCGAATCTTATAGAGCCGCGCTTAGTCCTAGGTCACGTGATTTAAGCGCTGAGATCACGTGATAACTCGCTCCTCGCTCCAAGTTACAAAGCAGAGATTTAGCTGGAGCGAGTTACGTAATATGATTAAGCGCCGAGGTCACGTGATAACTCGCTCCTCGCTCCAAGTTACAAAGCAGAGATTTAGCTGGAGCGAGTTATGTAAGCGCTGGTTAAGCGCCCAGGTCACGTGACAACTCGCTCCTCGCTCCAAGTTACAAAGCAGAGATTTAGCTGGAGCGAGTTACGTAATTCAGATAAGCGCCGAGGTCACGTGACCTTGTTTATAGCATGTTTCACGTCGGAGAAAATGCTATAAATTAGGGATAAATTCCCTTGTTCCGTTATGTCCGTTGTGCGGGTCATAACATTATCCCCCCCTTTGGACATGTCTTGGAGGATTCCGATACATGTATTAGTCAGGGGCAAAGGGATGCAAATCCCATGCATCGACAGGAATAAGGGCGCTGGACTCGAACTGACAACTTGCGGTCTGACTAATCAGCCGGTGATGTCGCTTAAGTCGGGCTAGACCCCTTATCCCTTACGCTACATGGGGTTGGTAGATGGTTTGGTGTGAAGGGGACATTCTTGCATTGGGTGATATGCGGTAAATCGAGGGAAAAATAATGATAAGCTAAGGTTACTCTACGGGAATACAAAGAAGGGTCTTCCACCCGAGTATACCCATTCTACGTTACGCGCTACCCATGCCTCTCCTTCTTCTCCTTCGATGTCCGACCAGCATTTTGTAATCGCGGCCCTGCTGTTCCCTAAGATCACTGTCGGTCGTACCTTCATTGTCTTCACACGTTGGTAACGCCCAGTGAAGTCCGCTTCATACTGGCTCAGGGCCTTGAGCGAGTACTTGCCGTTTGTGGACACCATGTCGTCCAGGATCCAAATGTCGGCGTCTTCTGATAGGGCGGCCACGTTCCACACGTTGCACATTCGGCTGTGCGAACCCTTTGACCGGGCGTAAGCGGTCTTCCCCGTTCCTGTTTCGCCCTCGATTACCAGGATGCGATGACGCATTCCTGGTCCCTTCGGTCGCACCTCTTGGGCGAACCACCTGTCCGCCTGGTCCACGTGCTCCCGGTACTCCGGCACCTCCAGATCCACTGGTATAGCTGGGAGTAGGCCGGCGTCCGCCTTGTACGTGTACTCCGCGTATGCCCGTATGGAGTTCCACGACTTGGTCATGTCGAGCGGTCGGAGGCGCTTGTAGGCCTGGTAGAACTCCTCCCGAGTCGTCGACCCCACGATTTCCTCTCCATCCTCCAGTTCCGCCTGCTGCCTTGACCTTTTACCCCCTCGGCCCTTCACCAGGATTTCTTCCAGACGCTCCAGCGTCAGGTCCCCCGCCATCAGATCCTCCACCTCCTCGCCTTCTTCTCCCACGTGTTTCCACAGGTAATTGAAGGCGTCGCGTGCGGGGTTCCCGCCTGGGCCGTCTCTGAGCTCCTTCTGTAGGATGTTGGGGTGGTTCCCCTCGAAGTCCCAGAAGCGGGCGTTCTGGGTATTCCACCCGCCCTTCCGTTCCTGACTGATGGTCAGGGCGTGGACATGGAGGGGCCGGGCCGGGTCGAAGCCTGGCTCCTCTGGGTCGTGGCGTTCTACAACTGCCAGGGTCGCCCAGTGATTGGGTCGGTCCCGACAGAACGCCTCGTATCTGATTTATTATGAGCGTGTTTTTTCTTTTATCAATGAATACAGGGTTCTTACCGAGCCACTAGGCCTGATGTCGGCTCGTCCCTTAATTTCGACCAGGTCAGGAAAGCAGCTCTGGACTGCACCCTGAATCTTCCATTCTGCCCGGTACCTCTCGGCTCTTCGGACCCTCGATCCGTTGGCGTATGCCGCGAAGAACTTGGCTCGGGGGCTGGGGTTGCCTCCAAGGGCGCGGGCGACGGCGAGGCCAATCTCCGCTGCTCTTCTCGCGCTGCCCGGACTCGGGCTGCTCCGCTGAATCCGGCTCCGAGGTAAGGCATTGTTGGTAGGGTGAGTATGTGTGGCGCGGGGGGATGGCATGAGTTTGATCTTGTTCCTTCTCCACGCCCCTTTGATATACTCGACATACTTGTTTTCTAGTCACGTGATGACGCATCTCCGAGGGGTGCCCTTCCTGCGTTCCATCGCGTCGGCCTGATCCTCGCTGCGCTCGGGGCCTCCGCTCCTTCACTCCGGTCGGTGCCCCCTCTCCGACCCCTCCGGTATAACGAGATAGCGGCTAGTCATGTGACTATAGTGAGTCACGTGACCTGATTGTGTTGTTTGTTTTGATCCTGTGGATCACGTGACGTGCCACGTGTACTTGTTCTTGGCCTGGTAGTAACGTGATTGTTGCAAGTCATGTGATTTGCCTGTTGTTTTGCTTGTTTGTGTTTTCTCCACTGCTCTGGGTTTATAATGGGCTCGGTGCAAGGCCTGTAGCCCCAACAACATGCGTGTTATTACTCTGAACTACGAGCCTCTTGACTGCATCTGCCCCCACCCCTCTTCCATCGAGTATTGCGATTACTGCAACCTCGTCCTGGACTGCGCCCTCACGGATTATGAGTCGGGCGTCGGTTACTGGGAGCATTACGGCGTCTTGGGTAAGTTGTCTATCTTTTCGTCCCGTTGCTTTGCTAATGCTTTCTTGTCTTTCCAGATGAGGACGAGCTTAGCCAAGAAGAGCAGTTGCTCGCTTTGGCTGAGTATTTTGAGGAGGGGCGCTCTCCCTCGCCTCTCCCTGACCCTCAAGACCGCCGAGGCCTCCTACGCCTTCGGAATTTCATGGCGGAGTACCCCGGGGGCGAGGCCCCCTGGCGCAGTCGGCGCCTGGTTGCCGCCAAGGCGGCTGCTCAGGAGTCACGCAAGTCCAAGAAGTCCCGAAAGGGCAAAAAGCCGTATAGTCGGCCTTTCAGTTGGGCCAAGGGGCGGGATGTGTTAGAGGGTCTTTAAGAATATAATTGTCCTTTTGGTTTTGTTTTGCGTGACCTAAGTTTTTCCGTAGTGACGCATCTCCGAGGGGTGCCCTTCCTACGTTCCATCGCGTCAGCCTGATCCTCGCTGACGCTCGGGGCTTCCGCTCCCTCACTCCGGTCGGTGCCCCCTCTCCGACCCCTCCGGTATTACGAGATAGCGCCTAGTCACATGGCTTTTGCTAGTCACATGACCTCTTTTGTTGTTTGTTGTGACAGAGCGACCACGTGATTTCTTGAGTCACGTGGTTCCTTTGTTGTTTATTTTCAGGGATCCGGACGTCTGGTCATTATATTAGATTGATCTGTCCTGTTCTGGTTGTCCCACAACATGCCTTTACCATTCCTCAATTACAGTCCTTTTGATTGCACTTGTCCATCGCCGTCCCGGGCCGAGTATTGTGCCTACTGTGACATTGTCTGCGACCTTGCTCTGGCCGACTATGAGGCGGATATTGGCGTTTGGGTCGCTTTTGGTCAGTCTGGTGAGTTTCCTCCCCCATCCTGCCGTGTCTTTGTTGACTTGTTTCAGAGCATGAGGTCAATCAGGCCATTGAGCGTCAGATTGCTCGTGACCTTTCCCTTGCTGGGGTTTATCCTCATGTGCCTCTTTGCCTTGGCCCTACTAATCCACTGCCTTCCGAGGAGTATTTGGTTGCCATGCCTGAAGAAGTTGTACCTCTGCCACCACATGTGGGCAGGTCTAGCATGGTTCATTATACCCGGGTGTACAGACGTCCTGGACCCTATATCCGGCCCACTTCGGCAAAGAGAAGGTGGTAATTTGTATTAGGTAGTTTTATAATATGATTGTACAAAGGAATATTGCGTGATTTAAACGGGTGAATAGGAAATTTCTTCTTCTGCGATTGTTTCGCCTATCCTATTCGATACATCCTGATTTTCCCATTCCTCGAAGTCAAACGTACTTCCCTCATCAATGTCTGCCTTCGTGGTCGTGTCATCATCTGCTTTCTTGTCTGCTAATAGTAGGTTTTCCATGCTGTTAGCTAGGCTCCTTCGGTCGGCATCCTCAGGGGGGCGTACTTCAAGCCATTTCTTGAAGTCTACCATGTTAGCTTCCTTCTCCCTAATGAGGACGTACATTTCTTCTGCCGTGGTGGCCTCAAGGAGACCTGGGTAGGGTGCAGACGGCAGTTTCTTCCATTCTTCTAGCAGGGCATGTGCCCTGGCCTCTACGTTCCAGTCCCCTACCTCTGCTTCTTTTGCCGCTTCAGGGCTCCTAGTCCTTCTTTTCTGCTTTGCCGCCTTGGCAACAGCATCAACTGTTGACCCTACGAGGTTGTCAATTACGTACATCTTCGTGCGCATCAGCGCGTTCTTTGTTCTAGGTGCTCCTTCGTGGCACCACGTGAGGAGGCCTCTCTTTGGGTCCAGGTATTCGTTTGGGCCTACCCAGTTCTGGTCGTTCCGCTCCTTCTTTGGGATATACTGCAGGTTAGCTCCAGGTAGGACCCTTTCCGCGTACCTTTGTGCTTCCTCTACTGTGTAGCACTGGACCTCTGCCCATTGCGGGCTACTCTTGTTGATGTAAGGTTGTCCTCCCCGCTTCTTCTGTGGTGGGCGTCGCACTACCCCAGCCCACGTGTTGTTCAGGGGCGCATACCTGTTGTCCAATGGTGTCAGGTATTGGTTATACAGATAGCTTGGGGTACCCTTGGGTACGCCTTCTGGTCGGTTGGTGAAGCCCATGCTGTAGGGTATTTGGATGAGAGTGGGGGTGGTTCGTTGGGATGTTGATGTTCTATTTCCTTGTCTTCCCTTCCTGTTTTATAGGTCTGTGCCTCCTTTGCTTGTTGGTCTTTGTCTTGACTTGCGAGTCATTCGGCATGGGTGCGCCAGGTAAGCGCTTGCGTAAGTCCTCCAGTATTTCAATCATCCCGGCGAACTTGTCGGCACGTTCCATTGTGTCCTCAATGGGGTCGTACCCTTTCCATCTGATTTGGTAGTAGGGTCTGCCATTCCGCCATTCCCAGTTCACCACGTGGTCAACTTCATATTCCTCCTCCCCTTCTTCTGTGATGATTGGCGGAGGTTTTATTTGTCTTCGGTGGAAGTCCTTATCTTCCGTCACTGGTGACAGTAAGTTTGCGTGGAACACGTTGTGAACCCTGATGGTTTTTGGCAGATCCAAACGATAAGCGTGTGACGATATCTTTTCTGTGATGGTGAAGGGTCCTCCCTTCCTATTATCTAACTTCTTGCTTGGTCGTTTGGTTGACAGATTTGTCAATAGTAGCCAGACCTTGTCTCCGACTTTAAATTCTCTTCCCTGCTTCTCCAGGGCTTTGTGGAATTCCATTGAGGCCTTCGCCTCATCCCATATCTTTCTCATTTTCTCTTTCATCGAGTGTGCCGAGGGTACCTGGTCCTCCCAGCTGTCTTCCTTCAGTAAATCCCATTTTGGCGTTCTTCCATACACTGTCTCGAAGGCCGTTTGTCCTGTTGCTGAATTCACGTGGTTGTTGTGACAGAACTCCGCAATTGGTAACCATTTCGTCCAGTCGTCTTGTTGGTAATTGCAGAATGTTCGCAGGAACCCTTCTACCCATTGATTTGTCCTCTCCGATATCCCATCCGTTTCTGGGTGGAAGGCCGTGGAAAACCTAGGTTCTATCTTTAGTCCCTTGTACAGGGCTCGTAGGAATTGGCTGTTGAAAGTTGGTCCTCTGTCGGATACTGTTGTCCTTGGGGTTCCGTGTAATTTCCATACTTCTTTGATGAAGATTTCAGCTAGTTGTTCAGCATTTGTTGATTCGTGGCAAGGGATGAAATGCGCTTGTCTGGAGAATCGGTCAATGACAGTTAGTATACTGTCATACCCCTTTGACTCTGGTAGCTTGACGATGAAGTCATATGCAATGTCTTCCCAGGGTCTTTCCGGGATGGGTAGTGCCTTGTGTGGTACCGCTTGCTTGTGCCCTTTGGACTGTTGGCATACCTCACACGTGTCCACATATCTATTAACTTGTGCCTTCAGTCCTGGCCAATAGTATTCCCTCGATATCAGTTCTAACGTCCTGGCGTGCCCTTGGTGTCCGGCCACTGGGGAGTCATGAAACCTTTGTAGGATTTCAATTCGTAAATCTCTATCCTCCGGTATGTAGATCTTCCCATCATATTCTAGAACGCCTTCCTTGATATCATATCTCCGGAACTCCTTTCGGATCGAGGGTGGTAGTTGCTCCTTGTTTGACACGCTATCCCATAGGGCTTTTATTGCTTCATCTTCTCTCTGTGCTTCTCTGACTTCGTCTAGGAAGCTCGTTTTCACATCTGCCATGAACCCAGCAAATTTTTCTGGTGGGATCATGACCTGTGGTTCCATGGGGCTGTCCCCGTGATCGCTTCTTCTTGATAGGGCGTCCGGTTTTTCCGACATCTTCCCTGGTCTATATACTATCTGGTAATTGAAGGAGGCCAGTAGTAGGTACCAGCGTGCATGTCTTCTGTTCCATACCTTGGCTTCTTGCCAATATTGAAGGTTTCTATGGTCGGTATACACCGTGACAGGTATCTTGGTGCCTTCTAACATCAACCTCCAATGCTCTAATGCTTGTACTATAGCCAATAGTTCCTTATCGTATGTGTCGTAGTTCTTTTGTGGTGGTGTGAAGCTTTGCGACAGGTATGCGATCGGGTGTAATCTCCCGTCTTCCCCCTTTTGACTAAGGACTGCCCCTAAGGCTACTCCTGAGGCATCGGTTTCCAGTATATAAGGTTTCTCAGGGTCAGGGTGAATAAGCACCGGTTCTTTAGTAATGGCTTCCTTTATACTTTGGAAGGCTTGTTCTTCTTTGTCTGTCCACTGGAACTTAATTCCCTTTTTGGTTAACTCGGTTAGTGGCTTCGCCTTACTGCTGAAGTTTTCTACCCATCGCCGGTAGAACCCTGCTAATCCGAGGAAAGCTTGCACCTGCTTGACTGTGGTCGGTGCTTTCCATTCTAGGATTGCTTTTACCTTTTCCTTTTCCATTGATATCCCTTCGGGTGATATTACGATACCAATAAATGACGTTTCTGTAGTGAAGAAGTGGCACTTATGCGGTTTGAGGAACAAATGGTTGGTTCGTAGTCGCCGAAGAACCTCCCTTACGTGTTCCACGTGTTCTTCTCTAGTCTTTGAGAAGACCAAAATATCGTCCATGTACACAACCATTGTGACTCCCAACAGGTCTTTGAAGATGTCATTCATCCAGGCCTGGAAATATGCTGGGCCGTTTATGACTCCGAATGGCATGACGTTCGTTTCATAAGTTCCAAGTTTGGACCTGAAGGCTGTTTTCCATTCATCCCCTTTGCGGATTCGAATGTTATTGAATCCCCATCTGACGTCCATTTTGGTGAAGATCTTTGCCCCTTTCAGTTGTTCCAGGAGTTCAGTTTGTACTGGCATCGGGAATCGGAACGGTTTAGTAATGGCGTTAAGTTTCCTATAGTCCACTACCAGTCTGAGTCCTCCATCTGCCTTGTTCACATAAAAGCATGGGGCAGCCATGCTTGACTGGCTTTTCTGGATCTTGCCGTCTTTTAGCTCTTGCTCTATGTACTTTTCTAAGGCTTCCGATTCGGCTGGTGTCATAGGGTATGTTTTTGCTGGTTTTGGGAGTTCGGCTCCTTCTATAAGGTCAATCGCACAATCAAATCCTTCTCTGTGTGGGGGTAGTTCCCGAAATCCTTCTTCCTGAAAAAGGTCTATAAAGTCTGCGAATTCCTGAGGAATCAGTGGTTCTTCTCTGGATGCTTTACCTATGATGGAATCCTTGTATGTTATTGTTAGGTTCTTCCATGTTATTACTGGTTCGGCTTCGTCTAGCCAACCTTTCCCTAGTATGATTTCCGTATCCCCCAAAGGCATAACGTAGAGTTTGCACCTTAGGGTTTTACCTTCTACCTCTATGTTTAGTTCTGTTTCCTTGGCGATTGCGTCCTTTATCTCTCTGCCATCGATGGCTATTACAGATCTTTTAGTACTGAGCTCTTTGGTTGGAATGTTTTTTTGTGTCACGTAGTCTTGGTCTATAAAGTTGCGTGATGATCCTGAGTCAATGAGCGTTTTTGCTGGCTCCATGATTCCCTCGACCGATGTATAGATTATGGACTGATTACTTGATTTCTTAAGGTAGTATACATCGGCCGGGTTCTCCTTTTCTGGGTCTTCTGACATGGGAACAGTCGACCCTTTTAGTTTTCCGATTCTGACTCAGGATCCTGTGTGTCGGTATTCCGCTCAGTGCCTGCCTTCCCTTGTATCTTGCCCTTGTCGTATGTCCATTGTCCTCGGCAATCTTTCATCATGTGTCCTTTCTTTCAGCACTTGATGCAAAGCTGTTCCTTTCGTCGGCGGTCCTTTTCCTCTTTGGGGATTCGTACGGTTGTTGTCTGTTTGTTCCTTTGTGAGTTATTTAATCCCTTATTCCCCGAAGATCCCCCTCGTTGTTGGTTCCAATTTGAGGACCCTAGTCCGGGTCCAGTTGAGGTAAACCTTTGGGTTGTGAAGATCATATCATCGAACTTGCAAGCGGCTTGGAATATTCCTTCCAGGGTCATTGTTTGATCGTCCCCCATCAGCATGGTAATTCGTGTCAGTTCCTTTTTCACTTCAGGTTTGAGGCCTTCTCTGAACCTGTCTATTAATGCTTGGTCATTCCAATCTACTTCCTGCATAAGGGTTCTAAATTGCGTAACATAGCTTTGTGCGCTTTTGGTCTGTGTTAGTTTATTTAGGTCCCTAATGGCCTTTTCTTTCTTGACTGGGTCGGAGAAGTCTGCTAGGAACGCCTTTTTGAAATTAGCCCATGATTGCAGTATGGGATGTTCCTCTTTCAACGATAATTTACGTAGGAAGGGTTGTGCCCAGTTACCAGCGTCTCCGTTCTGCATATTCATTAGTACATTTGTAATCTTCTTCTTGTCATCGAAGATCCCTTCTTCGTAATCGTCAAAGTAGATTTCCATTTTCATGATAAAGTTCTCAGCCTCCTTTCCCTTTTTTCCATTAAAAGGGTCGGGTTTCTTTGTTCGGGCTTCTTTTGGAACACTGGTCCCTACGGTGGTCGTCTGATTCAGGAAGGATGGACCTTCAGGTTCACCTATTGTCCTCCTGGTCAAGGGTGCTGCTGGTTGTGCTGTGGATTCCCTCTGGAAGGATCGTCCTACAAACGGTTGTGGTTCAATGGATGGTGATCTGGAACGGGAGGAAGATCCTGGCATTGTTACCCTAGGTTCCCGTCGGCGGGTCTCCCTGGACGTCCTTTCTTCTACCGCCGGTGGTTTGTCCAAGGAATTGGCTAAGTCCGTTACCCGTTGTTCCAGGGCTGTCAATGTCTCGTCTATGCCACTGAGGTGTCCGTTGGTTTCCTTTGCTGTCGAAGCCTGTGTCTGTAAGGTAGAATTTAGTTCCTTTATTGTTGCCTCTAGCCCTTCTAATTTCCCTATGATGTTACTCGTATGGGTTTCTACCCCTTTTGCCCTTTCTGCCGCCACATAACTGTTATTGACGGACTTCATTGTTTCCTCTGATATTTCCCTGAATTTCCCTTGTTGATCTTGGATCAACTTCTGGTTGGTTGTCGCTATTTGGTTTACCTTCTGAATTTCGCGGGCGGTGTTTTGTTTCAGGAGATTCAACCCGCCTCTCAGGGCTACGGCGATTGTTTGTATAGGGTTGGGCTCTCTTGGGGTGAGAATTCCCCCCCTATTGTTTGGTCTGTAATATTTCCCGCCGTATCCCCGAAGGTTATGGGTGGTTGGGGGTGTTCTTGTGAGGTTAAGTCGGCTGCTTGGTCATACATGACTCGAGTCATGTTCTCTACTTCATCTGGGGACTCCTCCCTGGGAGGAGGCGGTGGCGCAATTGAGGGACCTATTGTTGGTTGGGGAACTCGTATTGGCCTTCTAGGTTGGGGCTGGTTCATGGCTGGTTGGTTTGGTGGCATACTTCCTGGTAAGCCCGGAAGCGTGGTATCGGCTGTGTCTTCTGTGGTTGGGGCAGGATTTGTTTCTGTTGTTACATGTTGTGATTGTCGGCTCATCGACCTAGTTACTCTTCCTGAGTTCTGCTGCGCCATAGTTTCCAGTTGTTCTCTTATGTAACGCAGAGGTTAGTCGGTATCTCCTTGTACTCGACCCTGGTATCTGTGAAAGATACGGTATCGCCACTAGTTAAGTGTTAAGTTTGCTTTATAATGTCAGGACCCTGTGTCGCTGTCTCTTTGGTGATCCTTAAGTAGTGGCTACGTTCGTCTATAGTCTTTATTGTGTTTTATTGGGTTAGGTTTGATTGGTAGTTTACACGTTGAGTCCGGTGGTGGACGAGATAAAGCAAACTGGGGTCTCCAGGTTTGCTTTGGCCACTTATATACCCGTGGCTTTGGTATGAGTCATTGCTGCGGCGCAGTCCGCAGTTTGTTTTGGTCATGTGACTTCCGCAGCTGCTGGGTCAAGTGCTAGGAGGTCACATGATGTTGTTTACTGGATGACATAAGTTTATCCTATGTTTGTGCGGCTCCGAATCTTATAGAGCCGCGCTTAGTCCTAGGTCACGTGATTTAAGCGCTGAGATCACGTGATAACTCGCTCCTCGCTCCAAGTTACAAAGCAGAGATTTAGCTGGAGCGAGTTACGTAATATGATTAAGCGCCGAGGTCACGTGATAACTCGCTCCTCGCTCCAAGTTACAAAGCAGAGATTTAGCTGGAGCGAGTTATGTAAGCGCTGGTTAAGCGCCCAGGTCACGTGACAACTCGCTCCTCGCTCCAAGTTACAAAGCAGAGATTTAGCTGGAGCGAGTTACGTAATTCAGATAAGCGCCGAGGTCACGTGACCTTGTTTATAGCATGTTTCACGTCGGAGAAAATGCTATAAATTAGGGATAAATTCCCTTGTTCCGTTATGTCCGTTGTGCGGGTCATAACACGAGTATATGCAGTTCTTCGACAAGAAACTGCATCTTCTTCGGACTTAGGAAGAATCGCTCCTTCCTTAGTACGTCAAAGACTTCTCTAACTCGTCGTACATGCTCTTCTAACGTGTTCGTATATATAACGATATCGTCGAGAAATACATGCATATATGAACCGATCCCGTGCGCGAACAACTTATTCATAAGCGACTGGTATGTTGCGCTAGCGTTGCAATCCCCAATCTGCATAACCTCACTAACCATCGTACCACTAGGAGTGGTGAATATTGTTTTAGGTACGTCTTCGGGTTCAACACGAATCTGTTCATAGGCATCTTTTCCATCGATCAGAGTACGATACTGATACTGTGAAACTTTCCACAGAATTTCTTGGATATCGGGCAAGGGCGACGATGCCTTATAGGTATTCGCGTTCTGTTCTCTCTTGTCTAGTACAGTTCGCAATGTAGACTCGCCTTCTGTACCCTTTTTATGTATCAATAGCATTGGTATCGCATTCTTGCCTGTAGCGAACTTCCATCGCCCCGAGTCCAGGTAGGCTTTCATTTTCTTTTCCCACTGTCCTCGAAGAGGTTCGGGACATCTGGAACTACGCCAGGAATACACTTTGTTCTCATCGATCAAAGGTATACGGTGATTTATAACTCGAAGAGGCGGAAGCGGCGTTTCAGACGCTGTCTTGCATATATCCGCACTTTCTTCCCGTAGCATATCCCGTATCTTTTCGATTTCAGCGTTGTATATATCTGCGGCATTTGAGCTAATTGATTTAACCTGCGGACCGTTCAGTGGTAGCGCGACCTTTGACCGAACAAGTACACTATGAGGGTTGAAGGAAACCATCACGCTGTGACGCTGCATAAATGCTGTACCAAGTATCAAATCGTACTTGTCTAGATTAGCTACATCTAGCCGGTAGTCCTCATCAATCCCTTGGTATTGAAGGTTCACCGTAGCACTGTGTTTAATAAGACTTCGCGACCCGGTTACGGCCATTGACAGCCCGATCGGTTTGGCTAGCGTCTCGGTCTTTATCTTTAGCTGATCGACTACAGTCGATGCTATTAGATCACCCTGTGACCCAGAGTCTATCAACGCTCGGCAACTCTTTCCATTGATGTATACCTCGACTACAATAGTATCGCAGATCTGGCGCTCGAAATCTTTAGGCGTAGCTGAGTTCCACTCGATTTCAGGCTTGACTTTGGGCTTCTTAATCCTCGCCGCGTTGACAGGTAAGCAACAGACATTATTTCTCAGGTTGTCTATTAGTCGCTGACGTGCGGTCATTCCTTCATCACCACTGGACTCATCGCTATCTTCATCCACCCAGTCATCTTCGCTTTCCGTGTCTAAGTCGACGGCGCTTATCTCGATCTCTGGGCGCTTCGCACCGAGCTCTTCAATCAGTTCATAGTTCACTGCTGAACTCGACAGATTGGTAGGTCTAGCGTAGTTTCTCTTCGGGCAATCCTTGATGCTATGTCCGACTTCAGCACAACCGAAGCATTTACCGGCCGCCCGGTATTCCTCGACCTGTTCCTTGGTGAGTTTGGCATTCGGCTTGTTCGGATGGTTCCCCTTTCGGTAATTATTGTGTCTATTACCAGAGTTTCCGCCTGCTCTATTCGGCGTACTCCCTCTATTGGGTGTATTAGAACCACTTGGGTATGTGCTATTATTCGGGTGTCTTCTGGTCTGACCGCCCGAATAGTTGACATTATTGCTTTCAGTCACCGGCTCATTCGGACGTTGGGGTTTGAATGGCTTAGGAGCCCGTGAGTCTTTTTCTTTATTCTTTCTATCGTCGTCAGACCGACGGATTCGTTCGGCCATTTCGAACCGAATACCCGACTCGATTATGTCCGCTAGAGGGTTGCCATCGACGCTTATACCCGCATCGGTCCATTTGGCACGAAGGTAAGAGTGCGCTCCTTCCCAAATCCTCTGGGCGATTTGCTTGTCTGTGATATCTTTGAATCGGATTTGGAACTTTTGTAATTCTCGGACGAAGTCTTTAAATCCCCTGTCCGACTGTTTTAGAGTAGAAAATTTATGTCTTAAGCGCGCATTTATGTCGGCGGGGAAACAGTATTCGAACAGCTCATTCCCGAGCTTTTTAACATCATATTCTTCAGGTCTAGGTGCGACATTGTACATATAGAAATCACTCGCTCGACCTTTCATGAAGGATATAAGCCTTCTGACGGCTTCTTCATCATCAAACCCGGTATCATTGATCCAAGTCATGATTTCGAACATCCACTGCTTGTAGATTTTGAAGTTAGCTGACCCATCGTACACGAATGGTAGCTTTGTACGATATCCGCTCAACTTCAGCTTTTCAAGCTTTTCTTTCCGCTTCTTTTCTTCGGCTTTTTCAGCTGCTCGAGAGGCGGCTCTGTTCCTCATGGCCTTCTTGGCCTTCTTGTATGCGCGGCGATTGGTATCGTCCATGCGCTTATATTCATCATCGCTACTCGAACTACCCTCACTCCCGTCATCCCCGTCCGGGGCTCCTGCCGCGACCATCGGCTGAGCTACAGGTACCGCCGTAGGTACGTTATCTGGTTTCACCTCCTGGGTTTTAACTGCTTCTTCTCTAGGTGTGCTTGTAGCTAAAGCGGTAGCCAGGAACCCTCCACTCGGCATTTGTTGGCGGGTTTCAATCGCCTTGCCTTTTGGAGTCCAGACCGTGTTCGCCGAGAACACCGGTACCGTCGTACCCAACGACACTCGAGGCTTTTTAGGAGTCAAGGTAGGTAACTTTTCATCTTTTATTCCTTCCAGAGCAGCTAATCTGTCCGGATCTTCGTATATGGACTTCAAGATTTCAGCATCTCGCTGAGCTTGAGTACTGAGGATCGATCCTCGCTCTCGGCGGATTGCCTCCTTTTCTTTTCTTTCTTTCTCTCTCTGCTCTTTTTCTTCTTTCTCCTGCTCTTTTCTAACATTCTCTCGTATCTCGGCGGCTGACATCATCAACGCCTTATGTATTTCACTACGACTTTCCTCATGTTTTTCTACAATTAACTGACTCTTTTGAGCGTGGTTAACTCTCAGCGCATCGAGTCTCTTTTTAAACTCCTTCTCGAGTTTTGCCTGATGGGACTCTAGGTCCTCATCTAATTTCTTTTTTGTTTTCTCTAGTTTCGTAAGGATTTCACTGTCCGCATCCCAGAGTGCATCTCGATGCTGACGTTCCAATTCCTCATCGTCTAAGTCCTCGAATCGGACTGTTCTCCGGGGAGTTTCCTCCTCCTCATCTTCGCTGTCCTCTGAGGACTCAGCGCGACCACCGGGCTTGCCCGAGTCTTGTGATTTCGATCGGCTTTGGTGAGAAGCTCGATCTGTGGGACCGGCTTCTGAGCCCGCGTCTCCGACGGCAACTGAGACCGTAGATGTACCTGGAGTCGCTGTATGCGCTCCGGTTTCTTTTGATGCACTCTCAGCGCCGGGTAGGCTGCTCTGCGAGAGGCTAGGGCTTATGCCTGTGGAACTTTGGCTATTACCGCCGAATAAGGCGAAACTGCCAGGGGTTTGGATCGGGCCCGTGCTTGGGGACGATCCACCCAAGTTAGAAGGTCCGGGGTTACGCGACGCTCTATGCGCTCCCGAAGCTCCGCTCTTGGAGGGTTTATCAGCCATTCCGGCTATCTGTGTACACGCGTGTCAAATAAAATGCGAGAGTTCCTTTACTCACTACTGTCCCAGTTCAATCCTCCCTCCAGTGATCAGTCGTCGAGAGACTAGGTTAGAACGATGTTCTAAGGGTCAAAAAATGCAAGGTTCCTGTATATAACAAACGCAAAATGTAGTTAGTAAAACAGTAATCCTAGCGGCGCACCTAAGTAAACAATAACAAACAAGCAAGGCTTAAGTAAGAGTCGAATACTCGACGAGTTGACCAGCCTTAACAATCGTAAATTGATAGTAAACCTAAGTACATCGAATACGAGAGTGAAACAGAGTCTTTTATACTAAGTAAAGTCCGAGAAATCCGTACGCCCAAGCGAGAGAGCACAAGGTGCGTCGGTTCTATCAGTCGGCAGCGTATATGCGTGCCTCGCTTATACCTTCGTACATGCGGTACGAGGTTCTTTCTTTAGTCAAGCGATCGCTAGACTTTTCTAGCGATTTGTTCTATTTTATTTCTCTTTCATGCGCCTCGGCGCTCTTTTGTTTGTACATGTATAGGGTTTTATTGTGTATGACTAATACATAATCGTTGCACTTACCCAGCACGAGTATATTCACACCATGCGATGCCTCTCTTCTATCAGACATGCTCCACGAGTATTCAGTTGGTCAGTTTTCAAGGTTATATATGGTGGTAAGGGTTAGGGGGATGGGCGTCAATGCACGGGCACCACGCTCACGGAATACTCCGAGGTATCGGTCCGGTCGGTCCGGTTTCGCGACATGCTGGGAAGATTGAACCGCGAAATCTGCCGGACACCAACAGACAAGATGCCAGTTCAAATATCACACACAATTCACGGTCAAACTTGCTTAAACGGCACGACGTTCATCCAGACTACGCCAGTCTCCATGACTGATTATTATTAAGTCTCGAACCGCATTCGGTCGCATAGTCGTTCCATTCAGATCAGAATGTACAGAGCTAGAGCAACACCGCCAACCGAACCCTTCTTGACCACAGCGCCCAGCGTCCGACTCTCCTTGTCCTCCCTCCTTCGTGAGATTGTTGTTGATCCCCCTCGCCCCGCTCTTTTCTGGTTGTAATTCGGGTCGTCTAACCTAGGTGTTGGATCTTGAACAACATCCGAATATGAGAACGGAAGGCTCTGACTCGCTCACAAGGAAATCGTTTTGTCGCAGGCTTGAAACGCAAGAGCTTTCTCAATCAGTCGTCTCTCCCTCGGCGACACTCAGACCTCACTCATCGAGTGGTTGCTCCTGATAACCCCAGTCAGACTTGCGCTCCTGTCTCAGTCTGATTGGTACTAATCAGCTACTTTAATGCCCAATCAGAAGTATAGTAGAGTTCTACTTACCACTCTTCCCCGCCGGGTTTGCCCGGCATCATAGCGGCGACCTTGGGCCTCTCCGAGGGCACTGTGCCTGTAACACACTTATGGCAGCCTGTTTCCTGCTCGAACCTCGTCAGCCAGCGTATAACCAACGACTAAGCTGAACGCACCAAATGAGTCGCCTGAGCGGAGGGCACATCGGTTACCCATCCTGTGGAACGCTCGTCGGTCCCATTTGGCCAGTCTTCGACCGTTCTCCACCCAACTCGAAAGTGCCGATCAATCGCCAGGTGTAAAAGTCTCGGGACGGAAGGTGCGAATCGCGACCCCTGCCATCACTCGGGACACCTGACGCGTCCTTCACGGCTACACTTCGATATTCGTTCGCGTCTGGCACTTGGTGCATGGCGTGTCGAGGGGCGGCCGGGTGACCTCCCGAATCGGCCAACACCACGGCTTCGAGTGAGCGCGTAGTATCCAGATAATTCAGCAGCCAGGCGAGGTATAGGACAACACCATATTGAGTGCTATCGAGTCCAATGGGTACCGCAAGATGCCTCAAAATCGCCTTGGGTTGTTCAAACGGAGCGTGCCGAGGACATGCAGGTCAACGTGTCGGCAAGCGAAATGACGGCTAGTAGGCGCACTGGGATCATTATCCAGAGTACATCTAGGCAGCACGAGAAAAAGACTCACAGTAGGCTGGTCCCGTACCTCCAAAGCTCCAGCTGCCCACTTTGACTCATAGCGTACCATTGCACGCTTGGATCTGTGACGTGGAAGAACCTGGTTTGATACCCCATAATCAAGGCATCACCAAAGTCTCTCACTCGGCTGGCTAGCAGGTCAAGCGGCCGGTGGCGTCTGTGGTCCGCGGTCGGTGATTATGGCTGGGAGACGATGTCATGGCTGAGACTCGATGTTGTGACCGTGGCATGTTGATTGCCAGATGGATCGAATAGAACCGTCGCAAGTGGGATTCATCAGTTCAATATGGGGCTGTGTCGTCGTGGATAGTGATTGAGCAAGCCAGAGTGCAAGGCGAGGGACGAGGCAGCGAACAGACACGCGTTGCTGGTGGTGGGCGCCGAGACACGGGACCAGCCTGACCCTGGTGGACCCCGATAACTGCCGCCCGCCAGTTTCCTGATTGGCTTTTTGATCGACGCCGTCCGGTGCCTTATTCGTCATTGGGGCCGCCGATGAACCTAGACCATATCACTACCATATCGTTGTGTCTTGATCAAATCTATCACGTTGCATTTAGTGAAGCTGCCCCCCATCTGTCCTTATACCCAAACCAAGCTCGGCTGACTAAAACTGAAGCCCCTTGTTTATCGCAGTCCCCGTCAATTATGTTTGTCGCGAGAGGAGGGGTATGGATGTGTTCAAAAAATATTCTATATTCGAAATCAACTACAATCACAACATTCGCCCACGTTCCAGTTGTATACTATATGTTTCAAAGTCTCGTGCGCAATATCCGAGCAAGTGTAGTGACCATTGGTGTTTGACCCATGTCCAACATACGGTCGCGAGAATGAATATACCATGCTGAGGTTCTGAGTCCATCTCGGACTAGCACGAGTTACGCCTCATCCGAAACCCAGAACCAAGAGAGTCACCTGGGAATTAGGGGAGCGCCATCCAACCAATCTCCCAAGCACCACGCAACTAATACGGGCTCCGATATGGGAAAAAGGCATTCAACACTCAGCTGTTGTACTGTAACAAGATATAGAGCTTGGTCACCGCTACGCTCATGTTATGGGCACCATACGTGTGACACCCATGATCGCCGGATGCCGCAGCCGGCATCCTTCTCGCGCATCCAGGACTCTAGTTTGACACACTGCGCCCTAACGCGTAGCATGCACATCGAACATTCGGTCTTGTAGAACCGAACGCCGTTTGCTTTGAGTGCAGACTGTGCGAACCGATCTCAGTTCATCCCGAGACTGGAGCAGCAGCTGTTTAGCCTCTCACCTTGTTGTCGAAGCAACGGACATCCCGCTCGCATGAGGATGCAGATCCATCAAGCAAAGCCAAGGCCCATGAGCGTCCAGCCAATCGAATAAAGACAGCGCGCTGTTTCGGCATTCTTATACACCTATCATACATGACCTTGTCATCCACGGCTCCAAGCCAGGTATATCCACATCGAACACTTGGTAGCTCACCATCTACACTACAGACAGAGAATAATTGATGCCGCTATGCCGTCGCCAACCACCCTTCCGCTTCCGCTAGCCGCACATCCTACTCCATATCGACCCAGACCCTACCGGCTTCCAAACACGGATGGTTTGACCCACGACCAGTCGTTGTGCTCGATCTCATCTAGTCATCCAACAGCCATGATCGAACGGCATTTGCCAAGCCCGACTGGGAACCGAGCGTGCACTAGGGTCGTATCCCAGTTGCTCGACGAATCGATCGAGAGGATGAGATTGCGATAGTATTCAAATGACTGTTGTGATCGAAACATGTTCGGTACTATGACGGCACTCATACGATCGATACCCAGATCGTCTAGCCGTCTTGGCAGCTCTGAGCGCGAACGGTGGGAGTGCCCGGGTGGTGCCGAGTTGCTATCAAATGGAAACGGAGTAGAGGATGATTGAAAAAGTCGTCTGGTGGATGTCACGTTTCGGAGTCTAAGGAGTGGTAGGCGCGTTAGCTATGACGTGTTTCCGGCTGTTCGGACACAGTGAATCCGCTCACCGACTTGCTGGATTTGACTGCGAGCCCGTCCACAAATCCCACTCTTATGAACAACCGCAGGCACCGAAAGGAGCACGAGCCGAGACCAAGCGGACCTGCTCTCGCTACCCATGACCGCACGTGTGTCTGTGTGCCACAGGTTTCGCCTTTCGAGCCGCAATCGGGCGGACTTGTCGAGGTGTCGTCTCATGGCGTGCTGGAGTGCCGGTCTCGAGGGTGGGAACGTGACGACGCTTGGAGGCGACTAGCCATTTTGCTTAACATCAGTAGTAGTTAGGCACCTCAGATAGTTTCCTAAGCCCCGCCGTTAGCCAAATTGCAGTCAGACACCAGCAAGGACTCACCAAGCATTCTCTGGCGAGATGATGAATTCGCTTGCAACGACATTTTGATTGAGGTGCGCTCGCCTAGAGTAGACAAGCATCGTCCCTTGTCTTGCTTGGAGCACTCATGGGACGGAGAGAAGAAGCAGGCTCGAGTGTCGTGGTTGGAGTCGAGACGCGTCGCCGGATGGTCAGGGTCGATCATGTCACCCAATTGCAAATTGAATCCCAGGCAGGCTCACCTCGCTCCAGTCCGGCACCCAATCAACGGCCAGTCGACCAAGCCCTTCCTCCTGTCTGTCTCGTCTGGATGTACTCTCTGGCGGTTGCTTCGGGTATCGACTGGTGGCTGTGTATCTGGCCACCCACAACACTCGCCTAAGACACAAGCCGTGGCTGCGTGGCCCGACTCGCATCGCGATGCGCTTCACCCCAGATTTTCCGAAGGCTTGTCGGGGCGGACAAGGCTTGGAAAGCTATCGATTAGTGATCGATCGGTCATTGATCGGTCTTCGACTTGTCTCCCGGACAAGCTTCCGACAAGTATTCGACAAGCAATGACAAGGGTCGGTAGTCGATAGCTTGTCGGTGCTAGTCGAACGCTTGTCAATAGTAGTCGGTTGCTTGTCAACCTTAATCTGACCGCATTTGGCATTTGGGAAAATACAATAATATTTGTAATATATTACAAGTCTGCGTGTGGAAATGGTGATCGCGCCGAGACTTTCCGCTGCCAAATCAAGATGTTTTCCAGTCGCCTTGAGCAACCCGACGTAGATGCGTTGTTCAAGTCCTTTTAAGCGAAGGGTCTGCTTGGGAATTCGGGATCCAAGTGAGCCTTGAGGTAGTCTCTCCCTCCATCAAACGTCCGCCCACGCTGTTACATCTCTCCTCGCCATTCCTAGCCGTCTTCAAATGTCAGACCGATCACCAGTTAAGAAAAAGGCGCGATACAGACCTCCACAGGCGCCTCGCACTGTCGCCAAGCCGTCCACTACGGAGGCGAACCATTATCGCTCACAGGGTCAGCCAGAGGTGGTGCCAGGGGCGGAGAACGCCCAAAGCTGTTGCGAGTCACAGTATATGCGCAAATCTGTCACTCACACGAGCTAATAGATCTTCCCGGCTCTGTGCATCCTCCGCCCACCGCAACTCAAAGAGCCAGCGTGTCAACAGCCGCACATGCGCCCGGCATTCATCCTTTGCCTGCACCAAAGTTTGAAGAAGGTAAGCACGTTTCGTAGGAGTAGGCACGAACCTAGACTCATTTTTCTATTACAGTGCCACACGCCGATCATGACAGGATCGGCGACCCGGATTCGGACGATCCAGATCGTGATATGGGCGGAGAGGGTAAGATACCTGTTTGGTTCGGTGTAGTAACTTGCTCACTTACTTTCAGATTCGGACGACTATAATGGAACCGAAGAATGTGTCGACGAAGGTTTAGATGACAATGGAAATGGTGGCGCGGAGATCTACGAATAAACCAGTAAGTTTGGAATATATATTCAAGAGTCTCGATACTCATCTGGGATCCTAGGTGGACAATTCAATACAGAGGAGTTAGACACGCATATCTCCCGGCTAAAGGCAAATTGCGCCAAACGACAAAAATTGGTGGTCGCATCTAAGCCGGGATATTCACCTAAACACACCTGTCCACTCTGTCTCGTCCCCGCAGCTCGTCCGACACGTCACGATTGCACCAAATCTATCCCGCCCCCTGCTCGTCACGAGTCTCTTTTATTGCCCTGGAAGAGTGTCACAACACAGGTCGACAGGAAGGACAGTCTGAGCGTCAAGAGAGAGGAGGAAGATGAAGTAGTCGGGTCATTTAAATAAAAAGGGCCTCATGCGCGTGAGTGATCCATAATAAACATGTTTTATAAAGACTCACTTTTGTTCAGAAACACGCACTCATGTGCCTATTGAGTATGTGCGGTTTGAAGCATGCACAAGATGCTGTCATGCTCGTTCTCTGTATGACGACAACAAAAATCCAAAGTGGTTCAGCGAAAGCAATATCCATGTACCCCATTTCGACTTATCTTTCAACAATATCTTCAACGGCCACGGTGATGTGAAGGGTTGGGGCGAATAATTCAATAAGATAGTCACGAATCACAAAAGCATGAAGCCCGGGGAACACAATCACCTTGAAGATGCAAAGCGCAAAGAGTTTTGTGGTGCCCTCAAGACTGGCGGCATTGGAACCATGAGGGCGAACAAGGAAGGGAAGCGGGAAGAGAATAAAGTTCAAAAGCAGGCAAGTGCGCGTCACTCGGCACGTAAATCAGTTACGAGTTCTGGTATATAAAGATTGTATAGAAGTGTACTCACCATTACGCAGAAGGCGTGTTGAGTTCCAGCCGATCTAGACAAATTTTAAGCAGACGCGCAAGTATTGAAGCCGGGAACTGACAAGTTAACCGATGATGATCACTTGTGGTTATTATCGCGATTTGTGGGCGAGGTCTTAAAGTGAAAAGTCAGATTAACAGTATCGCATGTAAAGCTTATACGCACTTTATCCATCTTGCAGGCTATCCAATAGCGCCCGTATGATATTGCAAAATCTGATAATGCAAATACACCGCTTAACACTCGGGAGAGACGGTCTCTAATGGCCCGAACCTCTCAAACTTCCAGGCATAAATCCACATAATTGGCCCTATCAGGAGATTTGAATTGTTCCATAGTATGTACAAAGGTCGACTCACCAATAGATCCACACAAGCAGCGGCTCTTGTTCAGGTCCAACAAAGCGCTGCACCATTACAGCCACAAACTTGTGATTTTGAACTTGGACGCGGACACTTGACTCGTAAATCCCTTGAATGATGACTGAGATTCAATCTTCAAACTAGCCGTAACGGGCTTTGTAGCCTTGAGGGTGAGTGGCCGATCCATAACGAACCCCATATCGGCGAAGGTTTTGATACGAAAGAGTCGAGTTTGCAGGGGAGATATGGACTCCACCTTCTGGTTCACGCCCAAATCCATGAAAACTCCGTCTTCAAACGGATTTTGGTTGTTACAGAACTGGATCATGAGCAATCGACCACGTCGATTTGAGTGAAAATTAACTCGGGCTGGCTGGGTGGCCAACCGAATTGGTTCTGTTGCCGTATTAGAATGGTCATGAAACGCATAAATGCACTTACCTAAACCATAACCAGGAGCCTCGCCAGCAAGTATTGCGTGCAGCATGCCACGCTGCATATCGTTCTCTGGGCTGTTTTTGTGGCACAAAGTAAAACCTTGAGGGCTAGTGTATTGTCCTCGGTAGGGTTTTCGATTGATTGTAAAAGCTTCACCTATATAGGTACGATTTGATTGCAGGAGTTAGATAACATCAAAACTCACATAACAATGCGACTGGGCTCGTCGCATCCAGTCCTTCAATGACCATCGTTGCCTCCAATATTGCGGAAGAGAATTGTAGGGTAAGGGTTTTGTAGGCGTGCGCTTTTGTGCGCCATCCGCTAGAGTTGGTTCAGTGTACAAGATACTATCACATTGGTTTTCTCCAATTTTTCGAATGCATTGTGGCCCTGGCAGATCAGCAAGCCCTTCCAACATTTGCCTGTTTCCGCACTCCGGTGACGGGCAAAAGAATATATCGTAATCAAGTCCGAAAATTTCATTCCAATTCTACACTTGAGAGACCTGAGAGTCGTGGCAATATCTTGAATCTGAAAAAGGTAATCGGCCGGGAAATCCCCTTGGCGAGCTTCAGCGAGAAGAGTTGCCTTATGCGGTTCAGGCACTGACTGGATCACATCCTGAGTGGCCCCAGAGAAGGCGGAAAATGCCCAGGTGCGTAGATATACGTTGAGGATTGTAGGTGCTTCATCCAAGGCGGGTGAATCGTTGTTTCCATCTCCAGGTACGTCAGGACCGGCCGCAAAGTCGGCCGATGGCAAATGCATTTCGGGCGGATCAACCTCTGGCTCTTCTAACAGCAGGTTCAGTCCATTACCATGGTCTTCCCTGCCATCTCCACTAGCGTCGGACCGTTCGTCGTCGCTGTCTTGGCCGCCACAAAGCCAAAGCGGAGGGGGGTCCTCTGGCACTTGATCGCAAAGAAGGAACTGTCCAAACAGTTCCACATCTGCCGCTGAATCCCCTGGACAATAGATATGCTCGGCTCAAGGATCCAGGTCAACGGATAATTGGTCCAGATCCATACCATGGACTGATTCGAGATCTCCTAAAGAGGAACCTCAAGAATGGGACCAAGACTGGGGTCCAGACCGAGATTGAGACCGAGACTGAGACCCAAACCCTGAACTAGACTGAGACAAAGAACAGGGCCAAGGACGAGGTCAAGATAGTATCTGAGAGGCAATACCAGGGCCAGTGACTCGAGTTGGGAGAGACTGGCTGCCGGGAGCAGGTGTGTCGTCAGGGACGGGAGATCCGGGTACAGGAGGCAGGCCGATTGAAAGGCTCATCGATGAATAAGGTCGATTTTCCGGCTTATCTATGGGAGTTGGTTGCCTGGATCGAATGACCGGAGACTTTGGTACGGGAGCCCTAGAGCCCGTGTGAGATAACTTCAGCGAGTGCAGGTGGCGGCCATAATCTCGCCTATGTTTCTCAATTAATCGATCCGTAAAAGGTATCTCTTAGCGAAACAGATCATACAGTTGTATAATTGGTTCGCTCCAGGTTGGTAGCTTGAAAGTTTCTCCATGGACCTTGCACAAAATGAGCGCACCGATATGTAGAAATTGATTTATCATACCTTTTTAGACTTCTTCTGATCTTTAACAAGTGTTTGGGAATCAAGCATATCGATTATACGCCCCAATTCGATGTATTGGCGGGATGTGTCGTGGCGCCGTCGTGGGAGAGACGAGGCGACGCGACTTGAAGCGTGATCACTCGATCGAGATATATTTGAAATATTTGAAGATCACATTACCTTTCCGAGGTTAATCGAATGCTTGTCGGGGCTCGGCGCTAATTTGCACAATGTCAATAGGGCCTTTCAAAGTTGGAGGCTCCGAACGCTCCGAACATGCCGAACGCTCTGACGCTCCGAACTGCTGTTGTTTGTCAGCAGTTCGCAAGCATAGCATTATGTAATAGTACCGCTGCCTCGTCCAACAGGTCGCGGACAGAACGAATGAGCTTAGAGAAAGCTCACAAGGATGCTTCTAAGCACCTTCTATGGCGTGTTCGTAAGTCTTTTCGCATGTGCGAGCGCATATACGCGGTTAGAAACATAGAACACGCGTGCCCATGGAACTATAATGAAAGCAACCCGCACTATTTTCTTGGAAATTTTTCGATGAGCTAAGGACTCGTGAATGTTCAGGCACGGGACTCAAAAAGTGGATTCGTGAGTGCTAGCTCGCTGGGCCAGGTTGCAAACTTTCTCAATAAGATCAGGCGGCGCCTGATATAGATTTGTTACCGTCTAGTACCCTTCCTAGTTCTCTTTGTATAAAAAGCAAAGAAGGACTAGAAATGTGCTCGTATCCTCGTATATACCATCTAGAACTGGTATATTTAAGCATCAGGTATTCTAGGTCTTTAGTTGTCGTATATGTGCTTGTGATTACGTCGCACATGCGAAAAGACTTACGAACACGCCATAGAAGGTGCTTAGAAGCATCCTTGTGAGCTTTCTCTAAGCTCATTCGTTCTGTCCGCGACCTGTTGGACGAGGCAGCGGTACTATTACATAATGCTATGCTTGCGAACTGCTGACAAACAACAGCAGTTCGGAGCATCAGAGCGTTCGGAGCCTCCAACTTTGAAAGGCCCTAATGACTAACCGATCGCTTGCCGAAAGCTTTCCAGGCCTTGTCCGCCCCGACAAGCTTTCGGAAAATCTGGGGTGAAGCGCTGTGTCGTCCCTTGGTTTCGGCAGATCCGCTCATTACTTCATAGTCTGAATACTACACGCAATCTAGAGACATAAGAATTATTTAGGCGTCCGATTTTGGCTCAAACTACGTTTTAATACAAAAGACAAATGGAACTTTGTGCGCCTTGACCTAGACTCGACCCACTTTAACCACCGATGCGAATCGTACTAAGAATCCAGGACCAGCTATGCGGATGAATCTTTACGTCGCACTTTTCTCAAGCTCTGCTATCTGTCCTTCTAGTGCTGTGTACTCCCGCTTGCGCCTCTCACCCATCGCATTATACGTCGCTAGAAGATGGCGCATTGACAGGAGTGTGTGTGGGTGCTTCGTTCCGAGGACATGATTTCGCCCGTCTACTGCTTTCTTTCCGAGCTCTTCCGCCAGCTCGTACCGACCTTGAACACGGTATGTGTTTGCGAGGTTCTGCATGCTCGTCAACGTGTACGGATGGTCATCGCCGTGGGCTTGTTTCCTCGCCTCCAGCACCTTCACCTGCAGCTCCTCCGCCTCGCCATATCGACCCTGGGCACTGTAGGTGAGTGCCAGGTCGTTCATCGTGGCCAACGTATGAGGATGCTCGTCCCCTTGCCTGCGTTTCGTCACTTCCAGCACATGCACCTGTATCGACTCTGCCCCATCGTATCGACCCTGATGGTAGTATGTAGATGCGAGTTCGTCCATCGAAGCCAGGGTGCTGGGATGCTCGTCGCCTTTGACTCGCTTCTTGGCATCTACGACCTGGACGAGCAGCGCCTGTGCTTCGTCGTATCGACCCTGGGCTATGTACGTGACTGCAAGCGAGTGCATACTGATGAGTGTGTCGGGATCCTCGTGACCGTAGACTCGCTTGAATGTGTCGAGGATGTGTAGCTGGAGGGACTGTGCGTCGGTGTATCGACCAAGGGAGTAGTGTGTGCCTGCGAGGTTTGACATGGCTATGAGGGTAGAGCGGTGATCGTGTCCTGAGACTCGCTTGCGGATGTCGACCAGCTGCTCTTGTAGAGCGACCGCCTCTCGATATTTGCCCTGATTCTGATATGTCAACGCCAGATTGTTCATGCTCGACAAGGTGCTTGGATCTTCTTCTCCTAGCACTTCCTTTGTACCATCCACTGTTATTCGATTCATTCTCTCTTTCTTTTTCCAGTTGCCGCTGCGGTAGTACACCTCTCCAAACAGAGCCGCGTTGTTCGCGCTCGGTGTTTCTTGCCTGTTCAACAGGATGTTGACATGAGTCTCTATCATCAGTTTGTACTCTAGGCTAGTCATGGCGTCGTCGTAATCAATTGACACAGCCAACAGGAGCGCCGTATGACCGATTGCCACATCGAGAGGATCCTTGATCTCAGTACTTGCCCAATCTTGCACTAGCACATGCAACGTGTACGCTGTGTTTGTCCAGTCGTAGCTGATGAGCGAGTATGACAGTAGCTCTCTCATAGTGTCGACAAATGCACTCGAGTCCCAAGCACCGGTCGAGTCCAGGTATGGCTCCAAACACGCTGTGACGTATTCACGGATTTCTTTTTCGGCCGCGGTCTCGGGTATCCTTGGCTTATAGTTCTGTATTCGAGTGGCAGCGCGACGAAAGATGTCCTCGACTATACTGGACCGATACATGAACGCCATCAGATGAAGCAGACGTTGTGCGTTTGTGCCGAGTTGCTCGTAGCTCATGTGCCAGGTGGTGTAGACGCTCTTTTGGTAGCCGTCGACCTTGACTGGAAGGGCGGTATACTTCTCTAGAATGAGTCGGCGATGCTGGCTAAATATGCGAAGGTACTGGGCGATGGACTGCTTCGAACTGAAGATGTATGCGCCAGCTTGTACGATAGCGAGCGCTAGGTAGCCTAAATCCTAGATGTGAGTGGAGCCAATGTTATCGCGTGTAAACCAAGTGAAGATCGCGGCTCACCTCGAGTAGTTGACTCGCCGCCTGCCGCTCGGGTGTAGTGAGTTCGGGGTCCTTGATCTTTGCGGTTTTCAGAAGGAGACACATCGCCTCGTCTGGCCTCATGCTAGACACTTGGTGATCGGCGTCTTGCCCCTGAGCGAGCAGCGCATGCTGTTCGATACGAGTCGTGACCAGGATACTACCAATATCTCCAGCTGGAAAGTACTGGCGAATATCGACCTTGGGGTCGTCGGCGTTGTCGATAATCATTAGCCACCGCTGGCGTTGGTTGGAAAGCCAGTTGAGCGCACTCTGATGCGACTCCCCAATGTTCCTGTCCTTTGCGAACCCAGCAAGTGTAGCGACAGCCGTGTCGTGGGTTGTGGCATCTACGAATATAACCTCCGTCCAGTAGTGCTTCGTTTGTTGGGCCGTCTTGAGCGCAAGCTGTGTCTTTCCCGATCCGCCAAGACCGTACAAAACAAACACGCAGCGCTGCGTATCACCTTTGGAAAGGCATGCTGATATCTGTTCGACGGTATCTTGGCGACCAGTGAACACAGGGGTTGGCGCCGGACATGCTTTGTAGCCTGTCCCTTGGCTTGGAACAGCCAACTGTATCTCGCCATCTTGTACATAATTAGATAAGTCTACTCCGTGCTCTAGGTTTTTATCTTTGCTTACCGATGCGCCGGTTCGCTACCGCGTTTTTACGTGCTTCAATCGAAGCAACTGCACTGTCGACACGCTTGCTCAACCCCGGACTACGCATATATGCTTGTGCGTTTGCCGCTACCTGGCTGAGTTTTTCCCATTCGCCCACCTCGATGCGTTGCATGCCCTGATCTACGCTGAACCGAAAGTACAAGTCTTCCGCCGACCGAAATCGTGTCTCCATTTCTTGTGCCACTCGCTCCGCATCCAGCGAGATTCCCTTTGTCAAGGCAAGCACGTTGCTTGGAATAAGTCTTGCAAGAGCCGTATGATGTGAAAGCTGAATAGTATCAGGGTGTCCGGCGCCGATGCACACCAGACTCGACATGTCTCGACGAGGAAGTACCGCTTTGACCTCTGTAAGCACGTGTGCCGTTGGGTTGTTGCACCCCAGTCCGCCATCCAAGAATGACAAACGAAGATGGTTCGGCCCAATCTCAGTGGGCTTGAACATTTCGGGATGTGCCATCGTAGCACTCAGAACTTGCCAGATGGGGCAGTCTGGCATTTGGTTCGAGACGCCCTGGTACGAGCGGAAGATGCAAGGCAGGTTGGCGTTGAGGTTATGGGCCGACATCGCAAATACCATCCTGGAATCGGGAGAACATAAGTGCGCTGTTGAAAAAAGTGAGTACAAGCTTACGTTCTACACTGGGAGGCATCTTCCGTCGAGTCCATCATACGTGTGTTTTCGTCTCCGGTTACCTCTCGTACGATCGATTTAAGCGTGTCTTGAAGTTTCGTAGTCTTGAAACTAGTCGTTCCAAACAGCTTTCGTTCTGCAAACACATCAGCCAGTTTGACGTATTGCTTGATGGCTTGCTGAACAGATACGCCCAGGCGACCGACCATGCATGCAATCACGCTTGTTGGAACAAAGCTAGTCAGAAAACCTGACGGCAAACACAAGCGCCGACTCACGCTCCTGTGCCAGTTCCGGCTACGACGTCAAAGTGATCTCGGACTACAGGCTGGCTCTGTAGGCCCATCTTGTGTTGTAGTCTAGTCATGAGCTCGTCGAGTATGATGAGAGACGATAGACCTCGTGCCCCTCCTCCCTCTACCGATTGTGGAAGGAATTAGTATCCATTTGACCACACGACCCGGCACTTACCCAGCACAAGTATATTAACACCATGCGATACCTCTCTTCTATCAGACATGCTCCACGAGTATTCAGATGGTCAGTTTACAAGGTTATATATGGTGGTAAGGGTTAGGCAGATGGGCGTCTATGCACGGGCACCACGCTCACGGAATACTCCGAGGTATCGGGCCGGCCGGTCCGATTTCGCATCATGCTGGGAAGATTGAACCGTAAAATCTGCCGGATACCAACAGACAAGATGCCAGTTTAAACACCACACGCAGTTCACGGTGAAACTTGCTCAAACAGCACGACGTTCATCCAGACTACGCCACAGTCTCCATGACTGATTATTATTAAGCCTCAAAACCGCATTCGGTAGCATAGTCATTCCATTCAGACCAGAACGTACAGAGATAGAGTGGCACCGCCAACCAAACCCTTCCCGACCACAGCGCCTAGCGTCCAGCTCTCCTTGCCTTCCCTCCTTCGTGAGGTTGTTGTTGATCTCCCTCACCCCGCTCTTTTCTGGTTGTAATTCGGGTCGTCTGACCTAGGTGTTCGATCTTGAACAACATCCGGACATGACAACGGAAGGCTCTGACTCACTCACAAGATAATCGTTTTGTCGCAGGCTTGAAACACAAAAGCTTTCTTAACGAGTCGCCTCTTCCTCGACGACACTCGGACCTCACTCAGCAAGTGGTTGCTCGTGATAACTCCAGTTGGACTACCCTGCGCTCCTGTTCCGTTCTGATTGGTCCTAAGCGGGTACTTCAACGCCCGTTCAGAAGTGTAGTCGAGTTGTACTTACCACTATTCCCCGCCGCTTTCATCTGGTATAATAGCGGCGACCTTGGGTCTCTCCGAGTGCACTGTGCCTGTAACACACTCATGGCATGTTGCTTCCCGCTAGAACCTTGTCAGCCAGCGTACAACAAACGACTAAGCTAAACACACCAAATGAGTCGCCTGAGCGGGAGGTACATCGGTTATCCATCCTGTGGATCGCTCGCCGGCCCCACTTGCCCAGTTTTCGACTGTGCTACGCTCCACTCGAAATCGTGTGCCGACCAATCGCCAGGCGTACAAGTCTTGGGCGGTGCGGATTGCGAATCCTGCCATCACTCGCGACACCTGAATCGTTCTTCACGGTTGCGGTTCGATCTTCGTTCGCCTCCAGGCTCAGTGAATGGCATGTCGAAGGGCGACCGGATGACCTCTCGTACTAGCTCGCGCCGTAGTTTCGAGAAAGCGCGTAGTATCCAGATGATTGAGCAGCCAGGCGAGGTATTGAGCAACATCGTAGTGAGCGCTGTCGAGTCCGATGGGTACCGCAAGACCGCCTAAAAGTTGCCTTGGGTCGTTCAAACAAAGCGTGTCACAGGAGTCGAGGACACCCAAGTGACCATGTCGGCAAGCGAGGTGACGGGTAGTAAGCACACTAGGATCGTTAGCGAGAGCACATCTAGGTAGCACGAGAGAAAGACTCACAGTAGACCGGTCTCGTATCTCCAAAGACCCCCACTGCGTACTTCGGCTCAAAGTGTGCCATCGCGCGGCTGGATCTGTGAAGTGGGACACCTGGTTCGATACCCCGTAATCAAGCCATCACTGAAATCTCTCGCTCTGATGGAGAGCAGGCCGGGCGGTCAGTGTCGTCTGTGGTCTGTAGCCGGTGCTCATGGCCAGGAGACGATGTGGTAGCTGAGGCTCGAGGTCGAGACCGTGGCATGTTGATGGCCAGGTCGTTGGGAGCGACCCGTCGAAAGTGGTCCACCCGCTCGGTACGTGACGGTGTTGTCCTCGATAGTGATTGAGCAAGGCAGAGGGGGACGACGGACGAGGCAGCGAACAGACGCGCTTTGTTGATGGTGGGCGTCGAGACAAGAGACCAGCCAGACCCTGGCGGACCCCGAAAACTGCCGCCGGCCAGTTTTGAGATTGAGTTTTGATCGACTTGGTGCCTCGGTCATCATTGTGGCGGCCAATGAACCGAGGCTATACTGTTGTGCTCCTGATCGGGTGCATGCAGTCAAGATGCCCTTGCTCTGACCTCGTTCCCAAACCAAGAGCTGCTGTTAAAAAAGCTACTTTCCTATTCCCTCGCCATTTGTCTCGTTCGTTGCGGGGGAAAAGGGGCTTGGGTGTTATCAAAAACAAGATAAAATTATGTATATCAACTACAATCACAGCACTCCGTCCGCGTTTCGGTCCCGCATTACATTATGTTTCAAGGCCTCGGTGTAACGATACAGCTGAGAGTGATCAATGCCCGTCGGCATTTGGCCCATATCAAACATCCGGTCGTAAGAGTGAAGAGATCTAGCTGCATTTTTGCATAGATATGGGCCTAGCGTGAGTTATGCCTCATCCGAATCCCTAAACCAAAAGACTCACCTCCTCGGACTCGAGCGACCGAAATCCAACCAACCTCCCTTGAACAACGTTTGGCTGACGCGGGTATCGATGTCGGAGGAACCCATAGAAAACTCAGTTGTTGTATCCTAACAAGGGCCAAATCCATGTCGCTTCCACGCTCAAGCTAAAGCAGCTGGAATTTTGCCAACTGTCCGAGACTGAGATCACGTGTCTGACGTCAGTGGCTATTGAAAGTCGCAACCTGCGTTCTGCTCACACATATAGGACTCCACTTGGACGAACCAGGTCGTTACACTCCCAACGATGATCGCAAACTAGGTTTGGTAGAACTAAAAATATGTATGAGAAGTTCGTTTTGAGGTCAGACTGTGCGCACCGATCCCATTTCATCCCAGGCTCGGAGAACCATTTACTTGCCACTGGTTTCAAAGTCGGAGGACTACACATTGCGCTTGTATAAGGATGCACAACCATCTAACAAACCCAAGGCCCCGCGCATTTAGACAATCCGAAAAAGGTACTCGGCATTCTCACACACCTATCATACACGACCTCAATCCACGGATCCAAGTCAAGCAAATTCACCTCGAACATTCGGCAGCTCACCATCCACACTGCGACCAGCGAGCAATGACGCCGCTATACCATTGCCAAGCATCTCGCCGCTTGCCACAGCATCACATACTGTTCCACATCGATAAACACCCCTCCAGCTTCCGAATACGGCTGGTTTGAGCTGCGACTGGCCGTCACACCCGATCTCATCCATCTATCCAACATACGGGATCGGTCGCCGCTTGTCAAGTCCGGCCAGGAATCGAACGCGCACCAGAGTCACGTCCCGGGTCGCTCGACGGATTGGTCGAAACGATGTGATTGAGATAGGATACAAGTGTCGTGATTGGAAACATGTTCGGTACTCTGGAGCCATTCGTATGATCGATTCGCCGGTCGTCTGGTCGTCTTGGCAGCTCAGAACACGAGCGGAAGAGGGAGCGCCCGAGCGATGCCCGAAGTCTAGTCGAGTCGAAACGGGGCAGGGGGCGAGTAAAAGAGTCGTCTAATGTATGTCATATTTCGTTGTCCATAGCCTGATGGGCACGTAAGCCACGGCGTGTTCGGGCAGTCGAGGCACAGTAGATCCGCTCACCAACGTTTCAGCGAGCCATAATTTGCATGGGCTCTAGCACTAGAGAATCTCGTGCCCACACAGACGCCTTCCCAAACTCGATGTAGAGTGCGCGACGCTAGTGCCAGTCCATCCATGAGGACCACTTCCACGAGCGACCGCGCCGACCGAAAGAAACGAGAGCAGAGACCAAGCGGACATGAATCTGCTAGTCATAACCGAAGGTGTATCGATAGCGAGGACGCGCCATGAGTTTCGTCTTTCGAGTCGCGATGAAAACGGGTTTATCGAGTAATCGTTTGATTGCGTGCTAGCGTGCTAGTCTCGTAAACGAGAACATGACGAAGCCTGGAGACGGGGAGCCACCGAGGATATGATGTATGGCAGATAGGCAGATCTGATAGTTTCTGGGCCCCACCGTCAGCCATATCGCAGTCAGGCGCCAGCAGGCACTCACCAAGTATCTTCCGGCGAACTACTTGATTCGCGTGCAATGACATACCAGTGCACGCCCACTCGCCTATGGTATGCAGGTATCATCCACTGTCTTAATTAGGGCACTCGTGATACGGAGACACGGGGAGGGCTCGACATGTCTTGGTCGTGGTCGTGGTCGAGAGCTGTATGGTCATGGTCGACCACGCCACGCAATTGCAAATTGAATTTCAGGCAGACTCATCTTGCTTCGATCCGACAGCCAGTCACGGCCAGTCGATCAAGTCCTGCTTCTTGTCTGTCTCGCCTCGATGTGCTCTCTGGTTCTTGCTTGGAGTATCGACCGGTGGCTGTGTATCTGGCCCTCCACAATACTCGCCTACGACGCAAGCCGTGGCTGCGTGGTCAGACTCGCATCGCCCCTTGGTCTCGGCAGATCCGCTCATCACTTCATCATCTGGATTTTACACACAATCTAGATACATAGAAGTCATTCCGGTGCCCGACTTTGGCTCAAACCGCGTTCTCATACAAAAGACAAATGGAACTTTGCGCGCTAGTGACCTAGACTGGGCCTACTTTAACCACCGATGCAAATTGTGCTGCGAACGTAGAACCCGCTATGCGGATGGATCTTCATGCCGTAATCCTCTCAAGCTCCGCTATCTGTTCTTTTAGCGCTGTGTACTCCTGCTTGCGCCGGTCACCCGTCGCTTTATACGTCGCTAGAAGATTGCGCATGGACGATAACGTCTCTGGATGCTTTGCCCCAAACACACTTTTTCGCCCACAAACTACTTTCTTCTCTAGCTCCTCCGCTTGCTCGTATCGACCTTGAGTCCAGTATGTGACTGCGAGGTGGCCCATGGTCGTCAACGTGTCCGGATGGTCTTCGCCGTACGCTCGCTTCATCGCCTCCAGCACCTTCACCTGCAGCTGCTCTGCCTCGCCATATCGTCCCTTGGCATAGTAGGTGGCTGCCAGGCCGCTCATCGTGACCAGCGTATCAGGATGCTCGTCCCCTTGCCTGCGTTTCCTCACTTCCAGCACATGCACCTGCATCGACTCTGCCTCATCGTATCGACCCTGATCGTAGTATGTAGATGCGAGTTCGTGCATCGAAGCCAGGGTGCTGGGATGCTCGTCGCCTTTGACTCGCTTCCAGGCATCTACGACCTGGACGAGCAGCGCCTGTGCTTCGTCGTATCGACCCTGGGCTTTGTACGTGACTGCAAGCTTGTGCATACCGAAGAGTGTGTCGGGATCCTCGTGGCCGTAGACTCGCTTGCTGGTGTCGAGGATGTGTAGCTGGAGGGACTGTGCGTCGGTGTATCGACCAAGGTCATAGTATGTGCTTGCGAGGTTTGACATGGCTATGAGGGTCTCGCGGCGATCGTGTCCTGAGACTCGCTTGCGGATCTCGACCAGCTGCTCTTGTAGCGCGACCGCTTCTTGATATTTACCCTGATTCTGAAATGCCAAAGCAAGCTCATTCATACTTGTCAAGGTTCCGGTATGCGTTTCCCCAAGTGCCTCTCGCCTGCTGTCCAACGCAATCTGTTCCATTGTTGCCATCCGTCTCCAGTTCCCCGTGCGAAGGTACATCTGCCCGAATAGAGCCGCGTTGTTTGCGCTAGTTTGTTCTTGCCTCGACATAAGTCTGTTCGCGTGTATCTCCAGAGCCTGTTTGTATCCCAGACTCTCAATGCTATCCTCGTAATCAATCGAAACCGCCAGCAACAGTGCGGTGTGATCACAAGCCCTATCGAGGGGATGCTCGATGACAGTGCTTGCCCAGTCATGTACCAGCACATGCAGAGTATACTCGTTATTGACTCTATCGTAGCTGATAAGAGAGTATGACTGCAGCTCAGTCATGGTTTCTTGAAACCCGCTCGAGCTCCAATTTCCACCAGAAGAAAACGCCTGGAGAAAACCCGCAACATAGTCTCTTATTTCGCGTTCGCTCTGCGTAGCTGGGATTTCGGGCTCGTACGTCCGAAGTCTGATAGCACTACGCCTGAAAATGTCCTCGGTGATGTTCGTGTGGTGCATGAATGCGATCAGCTGCAGTAGCTTTTGCGCGGTAGTGCCCAGTTTCTCGTAGCTCATGTGCCATGTTGTGTACACGCTCCTTTGATAGTCGCTTATCTTGACTGGCAGTCGCGTAGATAGCTCTAGAGTGGTCTGATGATGTTGACTGAACATGTCATGGTACTTGGCAAAGGTACAACTAGAGCTGAAGATGTACGCTCCGGCTTGAACGACAGCCAGTGCAAGGCATCCGACATCCTATAGGGAAACAGTCGATAACTAGTCTAGAAACCTTTATCGTGGATGAGGACTTACTTCGAGTAGCCGTTTGGCCGATTCCCGCTCCGTGGGACACAGTTCTGCGTTCTTGATTCTTGCCGCCTTGAGCAGGAGTTGCATAGCCTCATCCTGCTTCATGCTTGCTACCTGGTGATCCGAGTCATCGTTTGACGCTAACCCGGCAAACTGCTTGATGCGTGTGGTAATCAGAATGCTTCCGTGGTCCCCTTTAGGAATATAGCCTCGAATGTCCACATGCGGATCGTCAGCGTTGTCGATGATCATTAGCCACCGCTCGTGCCGATTTCCGAACCACTTAAGCGCACTCTCGTGTGATTCCCCAATGCCCCTTTCCTTCGCAAACCCAGCCAGAGTCGCAACTGCCGTTTCATTGGTGGTCGCATCCACAAACACCATGTCCGTCCACATGTCCTTCGTTTGCTGGACTGTTTTCAGAGCGAGCTGTGTCTTTCCAGATCCCCCTAGCCCGTACAGCACAAATACACATCTCTGGGTATCGCCCCGAGAGATAGAAGCTACTATTTGTTTGATCGTGTCCTGGCGGCCTGTAAAAACCGGCGTCGGCGCAGGGCAGGCTTTGTATCCTGTTGCTTGGCTAGGAGGTGTTGGTTGTATCTCACCATCTTCCAAAACACAGATGGTGAACCACGAGCGTACCCGATGTAAACAGATATACGTACCTATTCGCCTGTTCTCTACAGCTTTTTTCCGCTCTGTGATTGCAGCGACCGACTGGCCGATGCTTTGGTTGATCTTTGCCCCGCGCATATATGCCCTCGCATCGGCTGCCACCTGCTCCAGCTTCTCCCATTCGTTCATCTTGACAGCCTGCATTCCCTGGTCCACGCTGAACCTGAAGTATACCCCTGGTACCGATCGAAAGCGCTTGTCCATCTCCTCGGCTACTCGCTCAGCGTCGAGCGCAATCTGCCGGGTCGACTTCAGCACGTTGGTTGGCACGACTCCAACAAAGGAAGCCGCAGTTTGTGGGGCAAGTCGAATCGTTTTCGAATGCCCGGCGCCTATGCACACCACGCTCGACACATGTTGACCGGGCAGTATCGCTTTGGCCTCGTCGAGTACATGCGTCGCCGGATTATTGCACCCAAACCCGCCATCGATGAATGACTGTCGCAGGTGATCAAGTTTAATCTCGACAGGTTTGAACATTCCCGGGTGGGACATGGTTGCGCTAAGCACTTCCCACATGGCGCAGTTCGGCATCTGGTTGACGGCGCTCTGGTAGGAGCGGAAGATGCATGGGATGCTTGCGTTCATGTTCACCGAAGACATCGCAAACACCATGCTAAAGCCGAATGCGCGTCAAACACATGGTAGGCTGTGTGCAGGCCAACTCACGTTTTACACACGGCTCCTTCATCTTGACCTTCTAGCATCGTTGTGTTCTCATCTCCTGTCGCAGTTTTCACGATTTCCTTCAATACTTGTTGTAGCGCTGTCAACTTGTATACCGTCGCGCTCATCCATTTCCGCTCGGAAAACACGGCGGCCAGTTTAGTGTACTGCTCTATCGCCTGATTGGTAGTCATTCCAAGCCGTCCTACCATACATGCAATCACCCTATGTATCGTTAGCTCAATTAGACTGTAGTAGTTCGATACAGATCATTGTACGTACGCCCCGGTACCCGTTCCCGCAACAACGTCAAAGTGGTCCCTAACGGCAGGTAGCTTGGACAAGCCCTTGGTATTTTGTACTCTTTTCATGATCTCGTCGAGGATGATGAGCGAGGAAAGCCCTCGTGCGCCGCCGCCCTCTAACAAGGATAAAATAAGCGCCTCAAGAACGGTAAATGATATTGTGTGTAAAGACCTATGATGAGTATGTTCGCGCCCTGCGCTACTTCTCTACGATCTGACATGGCAATCCCAAACGACTAGGGTAAAATGAGACTGCCGGTGATGGTTGTAAGGTATAGGGAAGGCTGCACGATGGGTGTGGTAGGGCTAAGCCGAGAACGTGCTGTGCACGAGGCTCTGTTTGACTTATCGCCGAATCGAAGCGCTGCATGGCGTTTAGTTTTTAGGTACCGCCTCACCGCTGGCAGACCGACCGGATTTCCAGTAGCCTATGCTGTTTGCGGGCCGATGCTAATTGAGCTCATAGGTCTTGTAGGCGGTGTACGCATGGATGCACCAAGTCTTGTGCATCCATTGAAGTATTCTGCACTCATTGGGTTGTAAGTACACTGCAGTTGTATCTTACATTCGCGCTCTGTGACGTGAATTCGGTGGCGTTGAGATAAATCAACTAAAGGCGAGCTCATCGACATCGAAAACAGAGGATGCGTGCAAGCTTACGATTAGCAACACACGTCAAACTTGCTTGTGTAACTACCGAATATCTCATCTTGAAATCAACATCAATTTGCTTCTGTGACGCTCTGAGAACCACCTGTTCCATCGCACGGAACGTAGTACACCAGAGAGCAAGTACGACGACCGCGCTCCCCAAGCGCGCGCATCTAATCTTAAATCCTGTTAAGTCTCCAGCTCACATCGTAGGATACACAATACATCCAACAATTTTATCAACTGGGACCACTCGTCGAGACTTGATACACTGGATGAATGATATGCGAACGGTCCTCAACTAGGTGACACATAGCACGAAATAGGGGTAGGGTTATTGCATCACGGGTAACACTAGGGGTACGCGCGAAGTAAAAGCTCCAGTCGAGCTCACTCTCGTCTCATGCAATCCTAGACTCCTGGAGTCGGTGGACGAGCATTGGTATATGCAGTCCAGGTGAGGATGGCACCGTAAGCGCCCGGCTGTTATGCGACTGAATGTTGGTTCGGCGGGACCAAATAGCAACCGCGATATTGAGAACCAGCCCTGATTCGTTCGTTTGTCTTCCCGTGTGTATACACCGGTTGGGGACAGTCCACGGCGTGCCGAGTGTCTCTCCTTCCGACTTCCACCGTGCTCAGGTCGACTTGGGCACTCGTAGGCAGATCGAGTTTGCCCCTTGTTGTGTTTCGGTACCGTGGTGAGTTGTTTGCTTGACGGCTGTCTGAGTGTTCCTTTGTTCCTCCTGAGGCTTAAGCACTCTGTCCATCTGATGTTCAACAAGCCTCGCGTCGTTTAACCTCTGCTTGATGCTGATGTCTTGACCTATTGCAGCAGGCTGCTCCGACTATACCTTCTCGTTCATCATACGCTCTTTGCTTCAACTACAACGACTCTAACGAACTGCCCCAATGCCTCTCGCCATCCCTTCGTTCCTTCCCCAACATGGTCCCCACGCAGACTCATTCTTCCCGTCGTCAGAAGAAGAACACACCGACCAGTGGATCTCCGTCTCGCGCGCTCCAGTGCTCCAGCCCCAGCCGAGACGCAGGAGCGCAGACTCATCGTCGGACGAGCTCTTTGTGTCGGTCGTCCGAACATCGTCGCCCGTCCGACACCGACTGGAGTTTGAGATCGAGCCCGAGGCTGAGAGCGGGTCGTGGGCGAAGAATGTCGAGTCTCGGCTGGCTGGTCTGTCCCCAACCACCCCTCGACGTCGTTCACGCTCAGTGGATGAACTGGGCCGGTACCCTCGCCGAACGTCGGTCAAGGAGCTAGTAGCTCAAGTACAAGCTGCCAAACCCGAGGAGGCTAAGAAGGAAAAGGAGGCGAGGAGCAACTCGATCACACGCCGAGCGTCAGCACCGCTACTCAACTCGTCTGGGTCGAAGAAACGGTCGCTGAAGCCGATCGGTGCGTCGGCTTACGTCCGAACTGGGGTCACACCTCCTGGGACGGCCAAGCCGTCGCTACCGGCTGGTCAGCTGTCGACTTTTGGCACTGTTTATATTCCACCATGGGACAGTACGTCTAGCTATTTCCTTGTTTACGACGTACCTCTAATGATCATTATCAACGATTGTAGAACCAAACGACCATCCCCCTCGGCCGTCAACGGCTCCTCTCCCTACCTTCGACTTTGGGATCAACGCCAGGCGCGAACAAGACGATCATTTAGGAGGAGTGCACTACTCGACCTACGGTAGCCGAGTATCGGAGATCTACGAAGACAGCCCGTTCTCCGGCGTTCTGCCCTCCAGCATGCCGTTTGCCGACTCGTCGGTGCCTATCCCTGCCTCGCTCATGGCACGGTTTGAGCAAGGTGGAAGAGGACACAAAAGAGGCGTAAGCCTTGCGAATGCGTTGCTGAAAAAGGTCGGATCTGGGGCTCCGTCGCCTGTTACCCCTTCCCCTTTGAACACAAGGTCTCGAGGGATGACACCGGGCTCGATTACACCGACTGCGGATGGATCTGGTCCCACTACCCCCGCTATACCAGACTTTCTAGCCGCATCCAGGACACACTATACCCCCGCCTCCCCGAAACCGAAACTCATGACCCGATCATCCCTGCTCTCGATTGCAGCTTTGTCATCTCGTCAAGTGCTAGCGAAGAGATATCGGCCTCGACGACCGTGTCGACCTGTCATGGGTCGGACACGCCGGTCCCGAGTCCGGAGCCAAGACCGAAACAAGCGTCAGCAAAGAAACCGGACCCAATTTCTGCGCTGACGTGGTTGGCTGCCAAGTTTACGTTCCAGAACCAGGCAGAGGAGCCGCCGCATGGGTGTGCACATACAGGCGAGCAATATTTTATGGTCGACGAGAGCGTTCTTGGTGCTGACAGGATATTCGACAGTGTGCTGGGCTGCTGAGAGAAGGCGGGCAGGAGCAAAGCAAGGAATACAAGTGAGCGGAGGCTTTGGCGTGCCGTCTATGCTAACACCTATGAGTGGCAGAATGTCTCGGATGAGCACAACTTTGGCCGTTGATCGGGACAACGGAGGGAGTTGGATTATGGCAGATGTATTTTCTAGCTGGTCGGGCATGGTGCGACTCAATCATGACATACACATCAGCTGATCCGAAACTTGCTCATCGACGGTGAGTGGGGACTCTGTCCGCTCGAGGCACAGCGCACCGGACTATGATGGGCTCAGGAGGCGTCAAGACTGTTGGTATCGTTTCGGCGTCAGAGGGGAGCGTTCGGTATTCGTGCCAGGCTACACGTACAACTCGGCTGGGGGAACAGGTACGTGCACCAATCTGGCTCAACGGGTTCGGCACGTACCCTACCTAGCCAGTCTTGCCATCTCAACGTGACGCTTGGCTTGAAGCTAAATGTACGAATATATAAACAAGTAAAATTTATTTATCGTGATATATCGTCAGAACTCGTGCCCTCTCACACTACTAGGCTCGCAAGCCAACCAAGCTTAGAATCAAATGGGGACCACAACACTCTCCGTGCCCCTCATTTAAGTCGTTTGAGTGTCGATTGCTCCGACCGGCATCCAAATTTTGCTCTGAAGTTCCGCACTTCATCAGTCTTAGTATGCGTGTGCTGCATCTGCGCGTAACCTGCAATCGACCGGCCGTTGTACCCAAACCTGTGTTTGGAGTCTACACGGGTTGGGTCAGGAAAATTCAGCACTACCGACCGGTGCCCTTGAAGCTTGGAGTATCTGCACTCTACATTCGACGGAGATACCCGTGTTGGCCGTTGGCAAGTACGTTAGGCGCGTCGTTGATGGAGGCGTAAACAAACCCTGGTGATCGGCAGGGTAGATCAAACTGAAAACCGGTCACGTCATTGATCCCGGTACCTGATTATATATTATGCCTGCACGCAATACTCTCCAGTTTTAGCGAAATTTAATTTGCTAAATAACAAAGCCACCTCTGGGTTGTTGACTCGACTACGCAAGGTACATGCTTTCTCTGACACCCGCGCTGAACCTCAAAGCTCGGTAGGGTCGGCTGGGTTGGGTCGCTCCGACACCTAGGGTTTTGGAACGGTTCACTTATGATTTCGACACCCGAGGAATCCCCTGGCGATCGCTTGATAGACAGGCCCGATCGGCGTACGCGGGATAGATGAGAGCGGTAATAAATAATCAGCATGCCAAGTACAAACTGCCGCGTTTGGCTCGTATTATCCAGCTACCGTACATACTCCTACATCCCAGACACTTTCAAGTCGAGAAGGTACTCCTCCGGCTGTAGGTGGGCTCACCATTAACTCGGCGACACGCAGATTATGTTGCTGCTATACCTTCGTCGGCCGCTGTTCTATCACCAGCTAGGCGTCCTTGTCCCACACCGCCCCACCGTTTTCCAGCAGCGTTTCATTAGACCGTCGCCGTCGCCTGAAACCCCAAGCCGCGCTCAGTTCCATTCGTTTATCCAGCACATTTGAAGTGAACAATACAGGCCAGTTCCAGACAGAAGCTGAGATATCGCCGTAGTCGGATTCCAAGCGTATGTCGACGAGGAGGTGGACAGGTCGGACCAGGGGATCCAGTGTTGAGAAGGACAAGAATGGGTAATAGACGATCGGTCGTCGTGTACGGTTTGAGATTTTGGTGGCGTAGTGTGCCATTCGTATGAACAGCTTCGACACTGCTTGGTTGTGTCGATGGTCCCAGATGCGGGTGAATTAGGAGGAAGGGGGAAGTGGCATCCGGGTCGAGACAAGACGTGATATGCTTTGCGAGGTCGATCTGACTGACATGCTGTGTGCCACTGTCAGCAGAACGATTATAACTTCAAGGCAAACATGGTGGGCAGAGGGACGTCACTTACCAAAGCTCAGCCGTGGATGATCTACGCGAACCCCCACGCCCAGGGAATGGGGCTCCCCGTCCGGAAGTGTTCATGAGACTCCCGTTCGAAGACAGACAAGCGAACACTCTATGTGTGTGTGAACACCGTGTCGAGACACGGTCCTGCAAGCGGCGTTGACGGACAAGGGACTATGGGTTGAAGTTAGTGTTCCGTAAATAAGTGAATCTGACTTTTTGGCCAAGTTGTTAACTTTGCATGCCTCAAAAGCCGTGTTTGTAACCGGTTTCAAACACTAAATTGCATACTCTTAAGTAGCAGTCAGAATGTGTGATTAACCGAAAAATATTATGAAGGTCGAAGAGCGAGCCGATATCTACAAGCTTTGGCTCAACTCCTACTTGATTGAGTTCTTCTAAATTGGTCATAAGTCATCGCGAGATCAACTTGAGAGCGAAGTGCTTCTCACAAAGTGAGTTAATGAGTTAAGCAAGAGGCCGTCTAGCGCATAAAAGATCTCTTACCGCTGGAAGTTGGCCTTAAGGGTTACTCGCCAAGCACACCCACCAGTCATAGGCTGACATAGTTCTGTCAAGCCTCTCGGAAAAGGGGTAACTCGAGGATGCATATAGTGGTAATTACTGATTCAGACGTAGAGCTTCCTTTGTCTCCACAGCACTGGAATACATTACCCAGCCAATGCCATCAGGATAATTATCCCACTCCGTCCGTGTCATATCGAACAGAAATCAGCCGATTCGACGCATCATCCTCACTGTTGGCGGTGCAATGCCAAATGCTGCCGGATGGACAGTTTTGACAGCCCATATACCTATTCATCGTCATTCCTGTTGTCCCAGTGGTCTTGGCTTTTGGAATGATCTACAATTCGGGCGGAGATCGCCTCAATTCGCAATCTACGGTGACTTCGACCTGGCAGTACGTCAATACTCTCGCTTCAAGCTCGGGACATGGTAATTTACGTTTCATTTCTTAATTAACCCCTCAAATCTTGAGCCGAAGAGGCCTCCTAGTAAATTACCGGTATTAACCGTTGTTAATCCATGTCAATAACTAGCGGTTATTTGCATTTCACTTCTTCACGGAACACTAGTTGAAGTAGGTCGGTCACCTTGTGGCGGAATCAGATGACAGACGCGTCCATGAGACTCTCTTGCAAAAAAAAACGTCGTGACGTGTTGCTGCTGACTCGGTGAGCAACCCACCAACACGTCACTTCTGAGAGACCAAGGGGAAGCCATAGTCCAAGAAGGGGCATAATGAGAGCGGCCAGGCTAGACTTTATGGATTGATGAGGTTAGCCAGGGAGCGTCTGCCAAGATGGGAACGCACAGAAATATGAGTAAAGTAGGCGACACCCAAATCATGCCCCCGTGACTGATAGGGCCCATCCCTAGCGTGACAAAACCGATGTTGGACTCGTTTCGGTCCCTTGGAGGCACATTTTCGCGAATTTTCTTTACACAAATTGTAGATATGAGCCCAAAATATACCGATATGTACTTTTTTCGGCTGAAGTGCAGACGGTTGTGGCTCTGGTACGCTATCGGTCGTTATCAGACACAGGAAACAGCAAGATCGCACTGCCACCCAGCCAAACCCAGCCAAGCGATGGCGTGTCGCAACGGGGGAGGGAGTTTGGGGTCTGCGTCATGAACCGGATTAGCCCCAAATGGGGGGTTTCATCTGAATGTTAAAGGCTCGATAATGGCCCCCACCAAGCACAAAAGAACTAACGAAGAAATCACTGCACAAGCAAGAGCTGCACTGGCCGCTAAGGTACGAGGTTTCTACTTGTTCATTGATATATGGATTTACGATTCAATTACAGCGGAGGACGCTCAATGAGATGAATAGGAACGAGAAACGGGGTGAGGCCGTGTTCAGTGATGTAGGCCCCGTAGAAACAGACAGTTTGACGTATCATCCGTTCTCGTTGCTGCAAGCGAGCTTGTTGATACCAAATGAGTGTTGATGTTCTCGACGCGGAAGCAGCGATCGCCGCTTCATTTCCGAGCCCATCGAATGCTGCTCCCGAGTACACTACAGTAGCTCCAGGTAGAATCTCAACAAGATAGGATATCCCGCGAATAATCCTGGAAGCTAGTTGTCTGTAATTTATTGCGAGGAATAGCCACGAACCACATTATGCATGGACCCCAGACTCCCTCTCCCGTTGCGACACGCCATCGCTTGGCTGGGTTTGGCTGGGTGGCAGTGCGATCTTGCTGTTTCCTGTGTCTGATAACGACCGATAGCGTACCAGAGCCACAACCGTCTGCACTTCAGCCGAAAAAAGTACATATCGGTATATTTTGGGCTCATATCTACAATTTGTGTAAAGAAAATTCGCGAAAATGTGCCTCCAAGGGACCGAAACGAGTCCAACATCGGTTTTGTCACGCTAGGGATGGGCCCTATCAGTCACGGGGGCATGATTTGGGTGTCGCCTACTTTAGCACCACCAACTGGACCCTGTTTCAACCAGTTCCCAGCGTCCGACTGTCCTGAACCTCCCACCATCGTGAGATTGTTGTTGCTATCACTCGGCTCTCTCTTTTCTGGTTCTGCTTAGAATCGTCCAATCTACACGTGTTGGATTTTGAATGACACCCAGGTATGACAATGGATGGCTCTGACTTGCCCATACCCTGATCGTTTGGTCGCGTTCCGTGCATAGGCTTGAAACGTAAAAGCTTTCTCAATAAGTCACCTCTTCACCAACGACACTTCGACCCCACTCACCAAATGGTCGATCGTCAGAACTCGAGTCAGACTGGCCTACGCTCCTGCCCCGGTCTGATCGGTCCTAAGTCGTAACTCCAATGCCCAACCAGAACCGTAGTCAAGTGGTACTTCCACTATTCCCCGCCGCTGTCGCTTGGCATCATGGCGGCGAGCTTGGGCCTCTGCCCAAGTACCGCTGTGCATGCAATACACCTCTGACACATTCCCTGCCCAAACCTCGTCAGCCATCGTACAACGGAACACCAAGTTAAACACACCAAATGAGTCACCCGAGCAAAAGATACATCGCTTATCCACTCTTGTTGGTTCCACTTCCCAGCCTTCGACTGCGCTCAACCTCAGTCAAAACTGCCGACCGATCACCAGGCGGACGAGTCTCGGTTGATACACATTGCGAGTCCTACCATCACTCGCGGCTCCGGAATCGTTCTTTGCAGCTGCGGTTCGATCTTTGTTTGCCATCAGGGCAGAGTAAATAGCGTATCTAAGGTCGGCCGGGTAACGTTCCGAACTAGCCCACGCCGTGGTTTCGAAAAAGCATGTTGTATCCAGATAATCTAGCAACGGGGAGAGGCATCAGCTAACGCCATAGTTAGTGCTGTCAAGTCTGATGGGTACCGCAGGACTGCCCAAAAAATCGCCTTGCGTATCTTCGGCTCGAGCGACGCGCTCCGCTTGAACGACTCAGGTCACCATGTTGGCAAGCGAGGTGACGGCTAACGAGCAAACTGGAATATTTAGCGGGAATACGACTAGGCAGCCCAAACATAGGACTCACAGTAGCCCAGTCTCGTATGCTCACAGGTTCCAACTCCGTACTTCGGCTCGCCATCGCGCGGTGTGACGTCAAAAAACCTGGTGGGAGATCCCGCAATCAAGGCATTACCAGAGTCTCTCTCGTGCACTCGAATGAGCTGTAGGCCAAGCATCGAGTGTAGTCGGTGGTCGATAGCCGGTGGTCGGTGGTTGGTGATCATGGCCAGCAGGCGATGTCGTACCCGAGGATCGAGGCCAAGACCAAGGTATGTTGGTTGCAAGTTGAGTTGAACAGAGCGCTCGATCCTCTCGGTACGTGGATGTGTTGTCCTCGATAGCAGTCGAGCAAGGCAGGGGCAGAGGACGGACGAAGCATCGAAAAGACGCCCTATGATGATGGTGGGCGTCGGGGCACATGACTAACCAGAGAGACCCTTGGAGACCCCGAAAACTACCGCCGGCCAAATGTGTGATTAGCGTTTTGATCGACGCCGCCCGGTGCCTTGCTCGTCAATTGGGCCCGTCGATGAACAGAGACCGATCCACGGCACATTTCTTCGGAACCACCAGGTTGCATTCAATCAAGACTACCTTGCTTCGTCCTTGCCCCTGAGCCGGGATCCAGCGACTACAAAGTTTCTTCTCTAACCCGGTCCCCATTTTTTATGTTTGTCGTGTAAGAGAGTGGGTATGGATTTCGTGAAAATCAAAATAATATAGTGTATATCGACTAGAAGTACAAGTCTTTCCACCGTATCCCGGTTCTACATCATATGGCGTTTCACGGTCTCATGGGCTATAGCCGGGCAAGTATAATGGCCATCAGTGCTTGACCCACATTCAACATACGGTCGCAAGAATGAATATATCTAGCTGAAATTGTGAATAGATATCGGCCCGGCACGAATTAGGCCTAACCTGAGACCCCAAACCAAGAAAATCACCCCCTCGGAACCAAGGAACCGCAATCCAACCAACCTGTCAAAAACATCATGACAGTAACCCGAGCTCCGCATGGAAGAAAGCCATGAGATCTACAGTTGGTGTACCGCAACAAAGGCTGAATCCACGTCAACTCCACGCCTAAGCTAAGAAAGTTGGAATGCTGACGGCCATCCGAGGTCGAGATTATATGTCTGGCATCGGGGTTTGCTGAACATCGTAACCCGCGTCCTTCTCGCACATCCATCGTTGCGGTTGGACAAAATGTGACATAACGCGTAGCCCAATCATCGTATATCTGGTATGATGACGCTGCTGCAACGCGTACGCTCTGCGCGCGGGCTGTGCGAACCTATCCCAGTTCAGTGGGGGCTGGTAGAGCGGCTACTTGATTGCAATTGCCTCTCGCCCCGCGGTTGAAGAAACCAAGACCGTACTCGCATTAGGATCCAGAACCATCAAGCAAACGCAGGGGCCGTGTGCGTATATCCTATCGAACCAAGGCAGTACGCCGGCTCGGCATTCTTGCACACCTATCATGCATGGTCTCACGTCATCCACGGCTCCAAGCCAAGTAAATCCATACCCAACGTTCGATAACTCAGCATCTGAACTGTAGCCCGCAATCAACGACGCCACTATACCGTTACCGGCCATCGTTGCGCTTCCAACAGCAGTACATTCTGTTCCATATCGAACGACACCCATCCAACTTCCGGATACGGGTGGTTTGAGCTGCGACCGGTCGTCGCACCCGATCTCATCCGTTTATCCAACACACAAGACCGAACTGCGCTTGCCGAGCCTGGCTAGGAGTCGAACGCGCACCGGAGTCACGTCATGGGTTGCTCGACCCGTCGGTCGAAAGGGTGCGTTTGCGATAGTATACAAGTGACTGTCGTGATCGAAACATGTTCCGTACTCTGGTGGCGTTCGTATGGTGGATTTGTAGGACGTCTGGTCGTCTGGGCAGCTCTGAACATGAACGGAAGAAGATGTGTCCGAAACATGCCACAGTCTAGTGGGTTTAAAACGGGGAAGATGCCGATGGGAAGAGTCGTCTAGTGGATGCAGTGTTTTGGAGTCCAAGGCTTAATGGGCGCGTTAGCCACGACGTGTTCGGGTAGTTGTTCTGCTCACCAACGTTCAGCGAGCCACGATCTGCACAAGCTCTGACACTACAGAAGCTCATGCCCATACAGACGCCTTTCCAAACTCGATGCAGAGTGCACGATGTGCAGCTTTCCACTTGTGCCAGCCCGACCATGAAGATCACTCCCACAAGCGACCGCGCCGACCGAAATAAACGCGAGCCGAGACCAAGCGGACAGGCATCTACTACTCATAACCGAAGGTGTGTCGATAGCGGGGACGCGCCATGGGTTTTGTCTTTCGAGTCGCGATGAAAACGGATGTATCGAGCTGTCGTTTGATTGTGTGCTGGTGTGCTGCTCTCGAAAACGGGCGCATGACGAAGCTTGGATGCGGGGAGCCACTGGGTATATAATGTATGGTAGATAGGTAGATCTGATAGATTCTACGCCCCACCGTCAGCCATATCGCAGTCAGACGCCAGTAGGCACTCACCAAACATCCTCCGACGAGCGAATTGGTTCGCGTGCAACAACATGCCAGGGCAGCTCCTCTCGCCTAGAGTATACAAGTACCACCCCTTGCCTTTGTTAGGGTACTCATGATGCCGAGACAAGGAGAAGGCTGGGCAGTCATGGTCGTGGCCGAGACTTGTTGGGTCAGTGTCGATCACGCCAATCAATTGCAAATTGAATTTCGAGCAAGACTCATCTCGCTCCGGCCCGACGCCCAGCCAACGGTCAGTCGGCTGGATCCGTTCTCTGGCCTGTCCCATTTGGATGTGCTCACCGGTTCTGGCTTCGGGTATCGTTCGGTGGGTGTGTATCTGACCATGCACATCACCCAATCGTGTCTTGCATGACCGGACTCATATCACTGCGCCAACTAAAGATGCTGAGAGTCCGTAAGAAACGGGCTCGCGAATTTAGCTGAAAACGCACCAGAAGTTGTTGTGTGTCATACCAAATTTCCCCCCTTTGCGAAGGGGCGGGTCAGCATCATACCAAAAGCAGTCTATCTAATCGTCCGGGTCGAAGAGTTTCCGGACGCTTACATAGACCGATTTGGGTACATTGTGTCAGAAAAGCCAGTTTGTGCGGGATGTTCGAACGTCTGCATCTTACAGAGTATCGAGCATCCCTTTCTAGGGATCTACTCACGACAAAATGTTCTGCATGTTACAATAATTAAGATACATACAATTCCTTTTAGTGCTATACCCCGAATCAAACATTGTGCTCATAAAAAACAAAAAGGAGACTTTGTGCGCCTATTGAACTACATTCGGTTCACTCCGACCACCAGTACAGATCGCAACGCGAATGCAAAACCCTCCATGCGGATAGATCCTCATATCACACTAGTCTCTAGCTCTGCTATCTGGTCTGCTAGTACTTTGTGCTCATTCTCGCGCCTCTCGCCCATCGCTTCGTATGTTGCCAGAAGCTTGCGCATAGACGATAGCGTCTCCGGATGCTTTGCCCCAAACACACTGTTTCGCTCACATACTACTTTCTTCTCTAGCTCTTCCGCTAGCTCGTATCGACCTTGATCATGGTATGTGCTTGCGAGGTGGACCATGGACGCCAAAGTGTTGGGATGTTCTTCGCCATAAACTCGGTTCGTTACCTCCAGCACCTTTACCTCCAGCTCCTCTGCCTCCCCACAATGTCCCTTGGCCTTGTAGGTGCGTGCCAAGTCACTCATCGTGCTCAGCGTAACAGAATGCTCGTCCCCTTGCCTGCGTTTCCTCACTTCCAGCACACGCACTAGCATTGACTCTGCCTCGTCGTATCGACCCTGATCGTGGTATATAGATGCGAGTACGTGCATCGAAGTCAGGGTGAAAGGATGCTCGTTGCCTTTGACTCGCTTCATGGCATCTACGACCTGGACGAGCAGCGCCTGTGCTTCGTCGTATTGACCCTGGGCATTGTACATGACCGCAAGGCCGTGCATACTGATGAGTGTGTCGGGATCCTCATGACCGTAGACTCGCTTGAACGTGTCAAGGGCGTGTAGCTGGAGGGACTGTGCATCGGTGTATCGACTAAGGAAGTAGTATGTGCTTGCGAGGTTTGACATGGCTCTGAGGGTCAAGCGGTGATCGTGTCCTGAAACTCGCTTCCGGATCTCGACCAGCTGCTCCTCTAGCGTCATTGCTTCTTCGTATTTGCCTTGGTTCCGATATGCGAACGCCAAATATGCCTGGCTTATCAGTGTGCTAGTATCCTCGTCTCCCAGTACTTTGTGTCTGCTATCCAAAGCTATGCGCGTCATCCTCTCCAGCTGTTTCCAGTTTCCGCTACAATAATAAACTTGTCCAAACAAATCCGCGCTGTTTCCGCTCGGGCTCTCTTGCTTGTGCAGGAGTCTATTGATGTGTGTCTCAACAACTCGTTTGTACTCCAAGCTCTCCATGTCATTATCGCAATCGATCGAAACCGCCAGCAGGAGTTCAGTGTGGCTGGCACCTATCTCTGAAGGATGATCCAGCGCGTTACCTGCCCAATCGTGTACCAGTACGTGCAGATTGTATTCGCGGTTAACCTTGTCATAATTCATGAGCGAGTACGACTGCAACTCGGTCATTGTTTCTCGAAATGCGCTCGAGCTCCAAGCACCATCAGAGAGGAAACGCCCCAGAAACCCCGCGATGTACGTATATATCTCCTGCTCGCTCTGCGTGGCCGGGATCACAGGCTCGTACGTTTGTATGTTGATTGCAGCACGCCTGAAGATGTCCTCCACAATGTTCGTGTGATGCATGAACGCCACAAGTTGTAGTATCGTTTGGGCATTCTTGCCGAGTTTCTCGTAGCTCATGTGCCATGTCGTATACACGCTGTGCTTATATTCATTCGTTTTGACTGGAAGTCGAGTTGGCTGCTCTAGAGTGGTTTTGTGGTGCTGGAGGAACATATCGTAGTAGTCGGCAATTGTGCATCCTGAGCTGAATATGTACGATCCGGCTTGAACAACAGCAAGGGCCAAGCAGCCGACGTCCTTCAAGTAAAGGTTAGCAAGCTATCTTGGAATCCTATACCAAGCAGTCCCAACCTACCTCGAGTAGCCGCCTGGCCGCGTCGCGCTCTGAGGCGGGTAGTCCAGTATCCTTCACCTTCGCCGCCTTTAGTAGCAGCCCCATCGCCTCGTCTTGCTTCAGGTTTCCCACCTGGCTATCAGAGTCGTCACCCCGAGAAAGCGCAGCATAATGCTTGATGCGAGTGGTGATTAGTATGCTACCAGTGTCGCCAGCCGGAAAGTAACTCTGAAGGTCCACATCTGGGTTGTCAGCGTTATCAATGATCATCAGCCACCTCTCCCGCCGGTTTCCGAGCCACTTGAGGGCACTCTCATGCGAATCACCGATGCTCTTCTCCTTCGCAAACCCAACTAGAGCTGCGACCGCGGTTTCATGGGTGGTCGCATCTACGAACACAACGTCCGTCCAGATATCCTTTGTCAGCTGAACGGTTTTCAATGCAAGCTGCGTCTTTCCAGATCCACCCAGGCCGTACAAGACAAAAACGCATCGCTGGGTATCGCCTTTGGAGATGCACGCAACGATTTGTTTGATGGTGTCTTCTCTCCCCGTAAACACCGGCGTCGGTAAAGGGCATGCTTTGTAGCCCGTTCCTTGGTTCGGAACGACGATCTGTATCTCCCCGTCTGGCATGTGACTATATGTTAGCACCGATCGAACTACTCACCATAATACATGCTTACCTATGCGTTCGTTCCGTATAGCGCTTTTCCGCACTGCAATCGTAGCAACTGCATCATCTACACGTTTGTTCATTACTGGACTGCGCATATATGCTTGCGTGTGTGCGGCTACTTGGCTGAGCTTCTCCCACTCGCCCACCTCGACACCCTGCATGCCTTGGTCGACGCTGAACCGGAAGTATGAGCTTGGCGCCGATCGGAATCGCACCTCCATCTCCTGGGCCACTCGCTCTGCGTCCAGAGAGATTGCTCTTGTGAGGTTGAGCACATTTGTCGGCATGAGTCTTGAAAATGCCGTATGTTGAGGCACCTGAATAGTATCAGGGTGTCCAGCGCCGATGCATACCAGGCTCGACATGTCTCGACTAGGCAGTATCGCTTTAACCTCCGCAAGCACGTGTGCTGTCGGATTGTTGCATCCCAGCCCGCCATCCACAAACGACAGTCGAAGATGACCCAATCCGATATCGGTTGGCTTGAACATCTCGGGATGTGCCATCGTCGCGCTCAGCACTTGCCACACAGGGCAGTCTGGCATCTGGTTCGAGACGCCTTGGTACGAGCGGAAGGTGCAAGGCAAGGTGGCGTTCAGGTTGTCGGCTGACATCGCAAACACCATGCTGAAATTGGGACAACGTAAGTACATTGTTCAACAAAGTGAGCACCAGCTTACGTTCGGCACTTGGCCGCGTTTTCCGTCGAGTCCATCATGCGCGTGTTCTCGTCTCCCGTCACGTCTCGCACAATCGACTTGAGCGCATCCTGAAGTTTCGTAGTCTTGAAGCTAGTCGTCCCGAAGAGTTTTCGTTCCGCGAACACATCGGCCAGCTTGATGTAGTACTCGATTGCTTGCTGTATAGATATTCCGAGACGACCAACCATGCATGCAATCACACTTGTTGGGGTATATGTGATCAGAACACTCGACGGGAAACACTAGCGCCGACTCACGCTCCCGTTCCAGTTCCAGCTACGACGTCAAAGTGATCTCGGACCATAGGCTGATTCTGCAGACTCATCTTGTGCTGCAGTCTAGTCATGATCTCGTCGAGGATGATGAGCGACGATAGACCTCGTGCCCCTCCGCCCTCTACCGGCCATCAGAAACATTTACTGTCTTTATCACACTAACCCCCGATTACTCACCCAGTACGAGTATATTCACACCCTGGGATACCTCTCTTCTATCAGACATGCTCCACCGTTCTTCAGTCGGTCAGTCGTCAACGTTATATATGGTGGTAAGGGTTAGGCAGATGGGCGTCTATGCACTGGCACCACACTCACAAAATACTCCGAGGTATCGGGCCGGCCGGTCCGAGTTTGTAACATGCCGGATAGAAGAGATGAACCGCGAAGCCTGAGATACCAGGAGACAGGATACAATCATGGGTTCACCTAAATGATTAGACAGCCTACTTAGAGGATTCGGTACGCCCCATTCACGACCCAGTTCGCATGATCAATCGTCAAGTATCCAGGCAGTATGCAGCAACGCGGACCTTGCATTGAAATTATACTGTACACAATTATAAGTAGCACCGTCGGCCTTCCCCTATTCACCACCCCTCTACAGCATTCGACTCTCCCGGTCTTCCGTCGTTCTTGATTTCAGTGTCGAACCAGCTCCTCCCTCTCGATGCGCCAGCTCTAGTTTGGTTATGTTCGTCTGTCCTATGAGTGTTCGATTTTAGGCACGATTCAAATATAACACCAGGTGGCTCCTACCTGCTTAGACCCCGATGACTCCGTCAGGCCCTGTGCTCAAGCTCGAAACAGATAAAGCTTCGTCAACGAGTCTCCTCTCTATCATTGACGTTTGAACCCCGCTCAACGGAGAGGCGCTCGCGACAACTCGAGTTGGACCGAACACTCCCGTTCTCGTCCGGTCGGTCCTGAGCAACTACTTCAGTACCAGGTCCGAACTGTAGTCGAGTCATGCTCACTCTTGCCTCCCGGTGTCGCTGCGCGATATCCTAGCGGCGAGATTGCGGTTCTTCCACAGCTCTGTGCCGCACTCCTGGCATGTCGCTATCCGCCATTGCTTCCTCAGTCATCGTACGACAAACTACCCGCGGCCACGCACCAAATGACTTGTCCGCATGGAGCACGCATCGCTCGCCCATCCTTTCCGTCGCTCCACGCGGCCCCTCTCCCGACCCCGACACCATTTCCGCACATCGTCGTCAGATTGTGCTCGCATAGTTCATGTGTTTCGTATGCCATCCGCCGTTGTTGACTGTGCCTCACCCCCAGTGGAAAAACGTCTACCAATCACCGGTCGTGTGGGTCTCGAGTGGGATATTCCGGCTCCTGGCTTCACTTGCGATTCACGTATCGATCTTCGCGCCTTCGGTCTGGTTTCTGTCGACTTCCGCGGACCGACGAATGGGATGTCCAATGTCATGTGGATGATGCTCCCAGCTGACTGGCAGTCGGGGTCCCCAGCAAGGTGCGGTACTAAGGTGAGCCTGACACAAAACAAGATATCAGGCAGCACCATGTCCGGCCCGATGGGCACCACTACTCCGCCTCTAAGTTGTGTCGAGTCGGTCACACAACGCGTGGCGCTCGGGTCGGGTGTGCACCAGCAAACATGTAGTGGGGAGTAGAACGGCATCTAATGAGCGTATTGAGCTTATTGGCGGGGATTAGCGTAGGCGGTACAAAAAGGGGCTCACGATATTTCAGCCTCACATCTCCACGAGCCCCAACCGCGCACTTGGACTCATACGATAGTATTGCGCGTTTGGATTCGTGTCCAGAAACATTGTCCGAGTCCGGGGTCGTGCTATCGCCAGCACTTCTCGAATGAGCTCTGATCGAGCGTGAGTCGAGGAGGGAATGTGATGTCTGGATGGCGGTTGTGAGCAGGAGAAGACGTCGTAGTCGAGGGTCAAGACCAAGGCCGTGGTATGTTGATCACCAGATAGGTCGAACAGGACCGCCGCGAGTCTATTCCATGCGCTTGATAGTTGGCCATTCCATGTTCGATACAGGTTGGAATGGCGGTAAAACGACGATGGATGAGGCAGCGAATGGACGCGCTGTGCTGGTGGTGGACGTTGAGACGAGAGACCAGCCACACCCTGTGGGACCCCGTAGACCGCGTACCTCCCCTTCCAGATCGGGTTTTGATCGACGCCGTCTGTGCCTTGCTCCGCCAACATGACGCCGCGATTCAACATGGGGTTGTTGTGCTACAGGTCGAAGTGACCGATGTTCATCCAATCAACATGCCCTCGACCTGTCCTTGTTGCCGAACCGGAAGCCATGCATCGAAAGGCGCCTATTCTCTGCCATCGCTGTCCCTCTTGCTCATTCGCACAAGGAGGGCGCATGGGCGTTATTAGACGAAAAAAAAATAGTTTACATCAACCAAGGTCACAAAAATCCCTCCACGCCCCGGATCTACGTTACTTCGTGCTCCAGAGTTGCGGTACTTTACAGCCGAGCAAGCGTGACTGTCCCACATCCAACATCCGGTCGCAAGCGTGAATGAGCCCAGCCTAAGTTATGAATGTATACCGGCCGAATGTGAGTTGCACCTTATCTAAAACCCCGGACTAAAAGAGTCACCCCGGAGATAAGAGACCGCGATCCAACCGACCTCCCACAAAGCGAAACGCGAGCTCCGATATGGGAGAAAGCCTTGGAATACTCACCTTGCCCAAGCTACCGAAGCTGGGGTGTTGTTGACTGCCCGAGATCGAGAACATACGTCTGACTGCCAAAAGTCCTCTCAAACATCGAGCACTCTAGTTTGATAAACCGCGTCGTACACATAGACCGGTGATCATGTATTCGGTCTGGTAGAGCCGAACACCGCTCTGAGGCGTTCGCTTTGAGTGCAACCTGTGCCACCCGATCTCAGTTCATGCCGAGACTAGAGTGGCGGCTATTTAATTGCACTTGCCTCTCGTCTCGATGTCGAAGGAACCGACATCGCACTCGCGTCAAAACCAAGAACCATCAATCAACCTCAGGGGCCGTGAGCAGTCGACCAATCGAATAAACGCGGTACGTCGTCTCAATATTCTTGTCGCCTATCATACATGACCTTAAATAATCCACGACTCCAAGCCAAGTGAACCCACTTCCAACGCCCGGTAACTCACCATGCGAACCGCCGTCAGCTAGCAACGACGCCGCTATACCGTTGCTAACCACCCTTCCGCTTCCAACAGCATCACATACTGCTCCATATCGACCAACACCCATCCAGCTTCCGAGCACGGCTGGCTTGAGTCAAGCCTAGTCGGCGCACCGAATCCCATCCATCTATCCAACAGACACATTCGAACGGTGTTTACCAAGCCTGGTCAGGAACCGAACGTGCATCACAGTCATATCCCGTTCGCTAGACGAATCGGTCGGAAGGATGTGACTGCGCTAGTATACAAGTGACTGTCGTGATCGAAACATGTTCGGGACTCTGGCGGCATTCGTATGGTCGATTCGTAGGTTGACTGGTCGTGTTAGCAGCTCGGAACACGGACGGAGGAGGGAAAGCCCGAGTGATGTCGAGGTGTAGCCTAGTCGGAACGGGGCAGAGGATGACCGAAAGAGTTGGCTATTGGATGTTACATGTCTGAGTCTAAGGCTTGGTGGGCACGTTAGCTATGGCATGTTCGGGCGGTCCGGGCACGGTGGATCCGCTCACCAAGGTTCCCGGGAGCCGCAATCTGCAGGGGCTCTGGCACTAAAGAAGCTCGTATCCACCCAGCTGCCTTCCTTAACTTCACGCAAAGCGTACAACTTGCGGGGTTTTACCAGCACCGGCGGGCCATCCGTGACGATCACTCCTGCGAGCGACCGCGGCCACCAAAAGGAACGCGAGTCAAGACCACGGGCCGGCCTTTGCTAGCTATAACCGCACGTTTGTTGATAGCAAGGACGCGCCATGACTTTCGTATTTCGAGTCACAGTGGACACGGATTTATCGAGTTGTCGTTTAATTCCGTGCGGTGTGCTGGTCTCGAAAAGGGGATCATGACGAAGCCGGGAGGGTGCGAGACACCGAGTAGGTAACGAATGGAAGATAGGGACATCGGGTAGTCTACTAGGCCACATCGTGAGCTATATCGCAGTGAGACGGCAGGAAGGACTCACCAAAAATCTTCCGGCCAGCAAACAGATCAGCGTGAGATGATGTGCGACCGCCTGGATCGATCAGTCGTCGTACCTTGTCTTGCTTGGGGCACTCATAATACAGAGACAGGAGGAGGACTCGAGTGTCGTGGTTGGGGTCAAGACCCGTCGCTGATTGGTCAGGGTTGATCACGCCAGCCAATTGCAAATTGGATTCCAGGCAGGCTCATCTCGCTCCTGTCCGGCACCCAGTCAACGGCCAGTCGATCAGGTCCTTCCCCTTGTCCGTCTCCTCTCGATGTGCTCTCTGGCGGTTACTTCGGGTATCGACTGGTGGCTGTGTATCTGGCCACCCACAATACTCGCCTACGACCGAGCCGTGGCTGCGTGGCCCGACTCGCATCGTCCTTGGTTTCGGCAGATCCGCTCATCACTTCATAGTCTGAATTCTACACGCAATCTAGATACATAAGAATTATTTAGGAGTCCGATATTGGCTCAAACTACGTTTTCATACAAAAGACGAATGGAACTTTGTGCGCCTAGTGACCTGGACTCGACCCACTTTAACCACCGATGCGAATCGTACTAAGAATCCAGGACCAGCCGTGCGGATGAATCTTCATGTCGCACTGTTCTCAAGCTCCGCTATCTGTCCTTCTAGTGCTGTGTACTCCCGCTTGCGCCTCTCACCCATCGTTTTATACGTCGCTAGAAGATTGCGCATCGACAGGAGTGTGTGTGGGTGCTTCGTTCCGAGGACATGATTTCGCCCGTCTACTGCTTTCTTTCCGAGCTCTTCCGCCAGCTCGTACCGACCTTGATTATGGTATGTGTTTGCGAGGTTCTGCATGCTCGTCAACGTGTACGGATGGTCATCGCCGTCCGCTCGCTTCCTCGCCTCCAGCACCTTCACCTGCAGCTCCTCTGCCTCGCCATATCGTCCCTTAGCGAAGTAGGTGGCTGCCAAGTCGTTCATCGTGGCCAGCGTATCAGGATGCTCGTCCCCTTGCCTGCGTTTCGTCACTTCCAGCACGTGCACCTGCATCGACTCTGCCTCATCGTATCGACCCTGAGAGTAGTATGTAGATGCGAGTGCGTGCATCGAAGCCAGGGTGCTGGGATGCTCGTCGCCTTTGACTCGCTTCCAGGCATCTACGACCTGGACGAGCAGCGCCTGTGCTTCGTCGTATCGACCCTGTGCTTTGTACGTGACTGCAAGCTCGTGCATACTGAAGAGCGTGTCGAGATCCTCGTGACCGTAGACTCGCTTGCGGGTGTCGAGGATGTGTAGCTGGAGGGACTGTGCGTCGGTGTATCGACCAAGGAAGTAGTATGTGCTTGCGAGGTTTAACATGACCTGGAGTGTCAAGCGGTGATCGTGTCCTGACACTCGCTTGCGGATCTCGACCAGCTGCTCTTGTAGCGCGGCAGCTTCTCGATATTTGCCCTGGAATCGATATGTCAACGCCAGATTGTTCATGCTCGACAAGGTGCTTGTATCTTCTTCTCCTAGCTTTTCTCGTTTGCCATCCAGTGTTATCCGATTCATTCTCTCCTTCTGTTTCCAGTTGCCGCTGCGACGGTATACCTCGCCGAACATGCGGGCGTTGTTTCCGCTTGGTGTTTCTTGTCTCCTCAAAAGGCTGTTGACGTGTGTTTCAACCTTGTGTTTGTACTCTAGGCTATCCATTGTGTCGTCGAAGTCAATAGAAACCGCTAACAGGAGTGCAGTATGGTCAATCGCCACACCCTGCGGATGCTCAATCACAGTGCTTGCCCAGTCGTGGACCAGAACGTGCAGGGTATATTCGCGGTTCACTTTATCATAGTTGATGAGCGAATACGACTGCAACTCGGTCATCGTTTCTCGAAATGCGCTCGAGTTCCAAGTACCACTAGCGAGGAAATGCCCCAAAAACTCAGAAACGTATGCACATATCTCCTGCTCGCTCTGCGTGGCTGGGATCTTAGGTTCATACGTCTCTAGGTTGGCGGCAGCCCGCCTGAAGATGTCCTCAGTGATGTTGGTATGATGCATGAATGCCGTGAAATGCAACAGCTGTTGTGCCCTTTTGCCAAGTTTTTTGTAGCTCATATGCCATGTCGTATACACGCTGTGCTTATAGTCACTCGTCTTGACTGGTAGTCGAGTGGACTGCTCTAGAGCGTTCTTGCGGTGCCGGAGGAACATGTCGTAGTAGTCCGCAATAGTACATTCAGCGCTGAAGATATACGCCCCGGCTTGGACTACAGCAAGGGCCAAGTAACCGACGTCCTACAAGCAAGGGTTAGCGTAGTATCGTGAAAAACCATACCAAGCTATCTCAGCTTACTTCGAGTAGCCGCGTGGCGGCCTGACGCTCTGCTGCAGGTAGACTGGTTTCCTTCAGCTTCGCCGCCTTGAGAAGTAGTCCCAGCGCCTCGTCTTGCTTCATACTTGCCACCTGGCGGTCCGAGTCGTCGCCTCGAGCTAGCGCAGCATGCTGCTTGATACGCGTGGTAACCAATATGCTGCCATGGTCGCCTGTCGGAAAGTAACGTCGAATGTCCACATCCGGGTCGTCTGCGTTGTCGATGATCATCAGCCACCTCTCGCGTTGGTTCCCGAGCCACTTCAGGGCACTGTCGTGCGAGTTGCCGATGTTCTTTTCGTTGGCAAACCCAGCCAGAGTGGCCATCGCGGTCTCATGAGTGGTCGCATCCACGAACACGATGTCAGCCCAGGTGTCTCTTGTCTGCTGAACCGTTTTAAGAGCAAGCTGTGTCTTTCCGGATCCACCCAGGCCGTACAAGACAAACACACATCGCTGGGTATCGCCCCTGGAGATACACGCTACTATTTGTTCGATCGTGTCCTCGCGGCCTGTGAACACGGGAGTCGGCGCCGGGCAGGCCTTGTATCCTGCCGCTTGGCTAGTCGCTGTTGGTTGTATCTCACCATCTTTCACGACGCATACATTCAGTGACGAGTGCACTTAACCAAAGTATATATCCGTACCTATTCGCTGGTTCTCTACAGCCTGTTTTCGCTCCACAATTGCAGCGACCGATTGGCTGATGCTCTGGTTGACCTTTGCTCCGCGCATATATGCTCTCGCGTTGGACACCACCTGCTCCAGTTTCTCCCATTCATTCATCTTGACGGCCTGCATCCCCTGGTCCACACTGAACCTAAAGTATACCCCTGATATCGATTGAAAGCGCTTGTCCATCTCCTCAGCAACTCGCTCGGCATCTAGTGCAATCTGTCGGGTCGACTTGAGCACGTTGGTTGGTACGACTCCAACCAACGAAGCTGTAGTTGGAGGTGCGAGTCGAATTGTTTTCGAATGCCCAGCGCCTATGCACACCACGCTCGACACATGTCGACCGGGCAGTATCGCTTTCGCCTCGTCGAGTACATGTGTCGCCGGATTACTGCACCCAAACCCGCCATCGATGAACGACTGTCGTAGGTGATCGAGTTCAATCTCGACAGGTTTGAACATTCCCGGATGAGACATCGTTGCGCTGAGCACCTCCCATATGGCGCAGTTCGGCATCTGGTTGACGCCGCCCTGGTAGGAGCGGAAGATGCATGGGATGCTAGCGTTCATGTTCTCCGACGACATCGCAAACACCATACTGAAGACAAACACGCGTTAAACACATGGTAGGCTGTGTATAGAACAACTCACGTCTTACACACGGCTCCTTCATGCTGGTCGTCCATCATCATTGCGTTCTCATCCCCCGTTGCCGCTTTCACGATTCCCTTCAGAACCTGTTGTAGTGTCGTCGTCTTGTATACTGTCGCGCTCATCCATTTCCGCTCAGAAAACACGGTGGCCAGCTTGTTGTACTGTTCTATTGCCTGGTTGGTGGTCATTCCAAGCCGCCCTACCATACATGCAATAACGCTGTGTATTGTAAGCTTGATTAGCACATGGTAGTTCGATACAAATACTTGAACGTACGCCCCGGTACCCGTTCCCGCAACAACATCAAAATGGTCCCTAACGGCAGGTAGCTTGGACATGCTCCTGGTGTTTTGGACTCTTTTCATTATCTCGTCGAGGATGATAAGCGAGGAAAGCCCTCGTGCGCCGCCGCCCTCTAACATGGATAACATAAGCGCCTCACGAATGGTAACTGATCTGTTGTCTACCTACCTATGATGAGTATGTTCACGCCCTGCGCTACTTCCCTACAATCTGACATGGTAATCCTAATTGATTAGGGAGGAATGGGACTACTGGTGATGGTGGTGAGGCAGAGGAAACACTCCACGATGAGTGGTAGGGCTAAGGCCGGGAACGTGCTATATCTGGGCTGTGCACGAGGTTCAGGATGACTTATCGCCGAATCGAGGCGCTGCATGGCGTTTGGGTCGTACCCTCGAGGTACCCCCTCACTGCTGGCGGACCGACCGGATCTCGAGTAGCCGATGTTATTGCGGGCTGATGTTACTTGAGCTCACAGGCGTTCTAGGTGGCGTACGCATGTATGCGCCAAGTCTTGTACTTCGATTAAAGTACAGCCCGGTTGTATCTTACATTCGCGCTCTTTGGCGTGAGGGGGGTGGCGTTGAGATAGAAGCAACTAAAGACGAGCCCATTGATTTCGATAACAGAGGGTGCGTTCAAGCCTACGATTCGCAACACACTGATCAAACTTACTTGTGTGACCATGGAATATCTCATTTTGAGTTTAACCTCGAAGTTGCTTCTTTGACGCTCTGAGGATAGATGCTGACGGTCTGAAAACCACCTGTTGCATTGCATGGAACGTAGTGCACGAGCGAGCAAGTACAATGGCTGTGTTTCCAAGCGCGAGCATATAACCTTAAATCCTGTTAAGTCTCCAGCTCACACAGCAGGATACACGAAACGTCCGGCAACTTTATCGACTTAGGGCACTCGAAGAGTCTAGAAAACTCGGGTCGCCGACGCGCGAGTAGTCCTCAACTAGATGGCACGCAGCACGAAATAGATAGGGGTAAGGAATGTTGTTGCATCACGGGTAACATTAAGGGGGCCCTACGGCGCAGGGAATGAGATGCGCGAAATAAAGGCTCTAGTCGACTTCACTCACGTTTCATGCAATCCTTGATTTCTCGAGTCGGTGGATGAGCATTGTTATATGCAGCCCCTGCTGCTTCGCCCGGGCGAATATGGCACTGTAAGCGCCCGGCTGTTATGCGACTGAATGTTGATTCGGCAGGACCAAATAGCAACCGCGATATTGAGAACCAGCCCTGATTCGTTCGTTTGTCTTCCCGTGTGTATACGCCGGTTGGGGACAGTCCACGGCGTGCCGAGCACCTCTCCTTGCAACTTCCACCGTGCTTAGGTCGACTTGGGCACTCGTAGGCAGACGGAGTTTGCCCCTTGTTGCGTTTCTGTACCGTGGTGAGTTGTTTGTTTGACAGCTGTCTGCTGTGCTCCTTTGTTGTGCCTAAGACTTAAACATCCTATCCATCTGATGTTCGACAAGCCTCGCATCGTTTAACCTCTGCTTGATGCTGACGTCTTGACCTATTGCAGCAGGCTGCTCCGACTATACTTTCTCGTTCACCATACGCTCTTTGTTTCCACTACAACAACGACTCTAACGACCTGCCCCAATGCCTCTCGCCATCCCCACTTTCCTTCCCCAACATGGTCCTCACGCCGACTCTTTCTTCCCGTCGTCAGAAGAAGAGCACACTGACCAGTGGATCTCCGTTTCGCGCGCTCCAGTTCTCCAGCCGCAGCCGAGACGCAGGAGCACAGACACATCGTCGGACGAGTTCTTTGCGTCTGTTGTCCGAACATCGTCGCCTGTCCGACACCGACTGGAGTTCGAGATCGAGCCCGAGGCCGAGAGCGGGTCGTGGGCGAAGAATGTCGAATCTCGGTTGGCTGGTCTGTCTCCAACCACCCCTCGACGTCGGTCGCGTTCTGTGGATGAACTGGGCAGATACCCTCGCCGGACGTCGGTCAAGGAGCGAGTAGCTCAAGTACAAGCTGCCAAACCCGAGGAGGTTCAGGAGGAAAAGGAGTCGAGGAGCAGCTCGATCACACGCCGAGCGTCGGCACCGCTGCTGAACTCGTCTGGGTCGAAGAAACGGTCGCTGAAGCCAATCGATACGGCAGCATACGTCCGAACTGGGATCACACCTCCTGGGACGGCCAAGCCATCGTTGCCGGCTGGTCAGCTGTCGACTTTTGGCACTGTTTATATTCCACCTTGGGACAGTACGTCTAGCCATTTCCTTGTATACGACATACCTCTAATGCTCATTATCCACGGTTGCAGAGCCAAACGACCATCCCCCTCGGCCGTCAACAGCCCCTCTCCCTACCTTCGACTTTGGGATCAATGTCAAGCCCGAGCAAGATGAACATCTGGGAGGAGTGCACTATTCGACCTACGGCAGCCGAGTGTCGGAGATCTGCGAAGATAGTCCGTTCTCTGACGTTCCGCCCTCTAGCATGCCGTTTGCGGACTCGTCAGTGCCTATCCCTGCCTCGCTCATGGCACAGTTTGAGCAAGGTGGAAGAGGACACAAAAGAGGCGCAAGCCTTGCGAATGCGTTGCTGAAAAAGGTCGGATCTGGGGCTCCGTCGCCTGTGACCCCTTCCCCTTTGGACACACGGTCTCGAGGGATGACACCGGGCTCGATCACACCGACCGCAGACGGATCCGGTCCCACTACCCCCGCTATACCAGACTTTCTAGCCGCGTCCAGGACGGACGATACACCCGCCTTGCCGAAACCGAAACTCAAGACCCGAGCATCGTTACTCTCGATTGCAGCCTTAGCATCTCGTCAAGCATCGAGCGAAGAGATATCGGCGTCAACGACAGTGTCGACTGGTCACGGGTCGCACACACCGGTTCCGAGCCCACAACCAAGACCGAAACAAGAGTCAGCGGAGGAGCCGCGGCCACGATCTGTGTTGATGCGGTTGGCTGCCAAGTTTACGTCCCAGAATCAGGAAGAGGAGCGGGAGGACACGGGTGCACAGGCAGACGAGAGCTATGCGGCCGTCGACGATAGTTTTACAAGTGTTGATGGGATGCTCGACGGGATGCTGAAGGATCTGGAAGCAGAGGGCCGGGACAGCGCTAGGAAGGGAACTGGACTAGACGGAGCGGAGTTTGGGGTACTATCTTCACCAACTTCTCCCCGGAGTCGGACATGGTCCAAATTGAGCGCGACGTTTGGCGGGCGGTCGAGAAGACAGAGCGAGACGAGGGACAAATCTGGTGAACGGAGCCGAAAGGAGTCTGTTACCAGCCGAACCCGGTTCGACTCGTTCGGAGCGCGCAGCCGGTTAGATTCACTGACTGGCCGCGCTCGACTCGATTCGATCACAAAACGAACCCGGGCCGATTCGACGCTCACTCGCCGACGGAGTGCCGATGTGTTATCCGCTGAAGGCGCAACGGAGGGAACCGTCATGTATGGCGTTGGGGAGGAAATGCTAAGGTTGATGTTCGGGGGTGGGGTTCCTTCCCCGTCAAACCATGCGGAGCCGTCAAACTCTGTTCAGACGGGATCAACGGGCGTTGTTCAGTCTCGGCCGGCCTTGGTTCCGCGATCATCGGGACTAGCTCATGCGGGAATGGGAGGACTCGCGCCAATTATTGACAATTCACCATCGAAATCGGCTGACGAAACTTCCTCTGGGGACAACTCTTCACCAACGCCTCAGCAGAGCACGTTTGCACCCAAAATGCTGGTCGACATGTCCAGCGAGTCATCATCAAACCAGATTCGTAACACCCCAACCCAAAACGACTTGACGAAACCGATCTCAGACGGGTCGTCAAAACCCGGCCTGGGATCAAAACGACAAGCGCCGGAACCACGCGAGCGAACCCGCAGCTTACCACGCCGAGTCTCCCCGCCTCGTGGCAGCCTCACCATGCTGTTCACACCCCCCGACCACGAGGCCAGCGAATCTGTTGATATTGGGCTACTTCCGGACTTTGGAGGTTCTCTCGACTTGCGGTTTTCGAATCCCGCTCCTGCTCTCGCTCCAGCCTCGAATCCTCCTGCCCCCCGTCGACCCAAGGGACACCGTCGCGGCGCCTCGTCTAAAGAAAACGCACGCACCCGGCCCAAGAACCGATCGAGATCCAAGAGTGTACCTCTCGGGCTTTCGTCAGACTTTCAAAAATCGCTCGCGGCCGAACCGATCAAACCCGGAATTTTGATCAAAGGCAACACAAACGCAAACGTGTCGACTCCCGGGCGAGTGGTGATTGTGAATTCGGCGACCACTCCGTCTCCTCTGCCTCGCAAAACGGGTCGAACGATGAGCGATTCAGCTGATACGAGTCTCTCGGTTCCTGATTCGTCAAGTAATCCGGGTGTGATCGTCACTGCTGCTACGCCGCCTGGACCGCGACGGAGCTTGTCGATGCCGTTGGACGCGATCTCACAAACTAGCGGAGCGCCGCTATCGGCTGTCACGGAAACCACAAGGGGCTCGTTATCAAGAGGCACCTCGGTCCAATTTGCCCCTGAGAGTTTGGAGGCGTCCAGGCGGTCCAGGAGGGCCGCTGCTAGTTCTTCAGCAGAAGGAGGAGCGGCCGCGAATGCCAATGGCAAGGGAAAACGAAAGGTTGAGCGGGAAGAGACAGATAGTGAGTCGGTTGATTTTGACTTGGACGAGAGGCGATTTTGACCTTGACTGTGGGAACTAGTTCCTGAAACTGGGCGTGTTAGCCCATCGAAGAAGCCCCGCTTGGGAGGCGAGGAGGTGGATATCACTTTCATGGGCGAGCCACTATTTGGAGGAGTACCGCAGGTGAAACGTGGGCGAGGAAGTGTCGATCGGGCGTCCTCGCATTACTCTGGGCGATCATATCACCACCCCAGTCCCGGATATCCGTACCCACCATACACAAAGTCTCCTAGCCCGAATCCGACGCCCTCTGAAACCCCTGATCCGGAACGTGCGTCGATCCCGATGCGAGCGATTGTCACTCCCAGGGTGCAATCGCTGTACGGTGCGCCACCTGCGTCAGACTATGTTCTTCGACGTCAGTCCCTCGGAGATATCCAACGACCCAAGTCTCGGGCATCGGCACGAGACATTCCGCGTCCGAAATCTCAGGCTTCTGCACGATCCTATGTGACTGGAGGTGCCAAATCGAATATGACTAGCGCCCAGTCGCATGTCACTAGAGCCCGGTCAAACATCACTGGTGCGAGGAGCAACGTGAGCCGAGCAACTACGCAACGGAACCTAAAGGACAGGCTACCACGACAGGGGTGGTGTTTCATATTCGGGTTCATTCTCCCATTTCTATGGTGGTACGCATCATTCGCGAGGGCCGAGAGAGGGTACTATGGTGGTGGGGTGTGGAGTCGGGATGTCGAGGCCCAGTGGGAGGGCGTAAAGACGAGGAAGAGCGATTATCGAGATGATGGGCGTATCGGTGAGTGTGAATTCATGAATTGCGGGCTTTGGATTCTAACAACGCTCAAAGATGCACATACGTGGCGGTTTCGCTGTCGACTAATGGCTGTAGCATCGCTGGTGATCTACGTACCAGTAATTGTACTCGCTGCAGTCTTTGCGCGGTGATACTCTTTCGCTCCCGGCCTGTAGCACTACTCTTGCACCTCATCCCTTGTATTGATTGTCCGCTTTGCTCTCGCATGTTTTCGCTTTCTTATTCTTTTACCTATTAGGTTGTTGTCTTCTTGGTTTACCTTCCCTTTTCTTTCTTGGGTTGAATCGAACTCTTTTTGGCTTTCTTGCGATACATACACTTCACACTGCTTTCTTTTTGTTCTTTTTTGCGAGCGAGCGTATCTAAACCTATGTAATTACCAGCATGCTGAGTATCGCTGTCCGTTCTTTTGCTTATCACACCTCTACGGGTATTTATATGCATATGTTTTCCGTCGTTGTTTATGCCTGATGATCTGGGTTTCGTTTTATCCAATCGCCCGCTAGGGTGACGTTGTCGCCTTCTGGTAGTGTATGTATCGCTAAAACCTGTGTGTTATTTTAATCCTAAACTGTCGATTCATTTGTGCAAAGGCGGCAACTTGGCTCGGCCTATATCCTTGACTTGAACTGTCTTGTAATCCCGGCAATATCTGGCAACCTTCCTTTCCCAGACCAGCCTGTATCAATATACTCTGGGGTTAAATTCCAGTCGCTTCGCTATATAGTAGAGCAAAGGTGTGCCTATTGTGCTCAAGGACAGACTACATGCGCGATCATACATACCGTATTTACAAATTTCATCGCGCCCGCCATCGGAGCTCTGGTCCTATCGTAGTATGCTGCTTAAACCAAAATGATTATCCATGTTATTAACGAAATATCGCAACGTGTATGAGGCAGGTTCGTATATGATTCAACAGCATATATCTTGATCTCACGAGCAAGAAGCTTGAAGTGTCTCGACTAGATAAAAAGACGCCCCGTAGAATCCAAGTGAGGAGCACCGAATGTGCCAGAACATTGCAGTAATCGCATTACTCGCGCAGTAAACAGCAAATATGTACTGATCGTCCTAGGATGCGCTAAAACGACTGGTTTTTGTGTATGCAAGGGGGACACTGCAACTCCATGGGTAATTATCCCCGTAGATAATATCATCTTGGTTCTATCGTCTTAAATGCAATGAATTACTCAGATTTGTTAGGTGGCGGGATTCACGCTCGCAGATCTGTTTCCATCTAAAGCGGCGCGCCTGTGTTGATTCCAAGGGCACCTCAAACAATTGGTTCAGGTCGATTTCAGAGAAGTCCAAAGTCAATTCGCTCTTTGCGCATGATATATTCTCTGTCACAGGGGATGATACAACATGTATATGTAAAGTATCCGTTAACTTTTCTTACCTTATCCTACAGTCCATTCAGAGGAGTATTTTTTTTTAGCTCGACAGCGAGCAAAAAGTTTCGAGACTAGGCGGTAATCCTAGTTTGCACTGGAACTGGTGACCCTGAAGTAAACTTGCTCACAAAACCTCCCTACGTCAGCTCTTCCAAAGCTTGGCCGAAGTGCCAGATGTTCCAGAAAGAATTCGAAACACAAAGCTCCAACCGTCGAACCGAATCTATGCAGCTGGGCAGAGATGTCTAGGGCTGCTTTTAAGCTATATGATATTATCAGTCCAAGCTACAACAATCATATTTATACTGCGTTTACTCGCAAGGAAAGACTTATGTGTGACAAATATTCGTTGGCGTTTAGACCAGCGGAGGCCGTTTTGGACCGCATCACATGATTCCAGGAAATTGAAGCCATATCACGATCGCTTAGCCCCTTTCAAGACCATTCATCTATAACACACTTTATAGAACCAATATCACTAAACACTCGACGCAAAAATAGGTCTGATTGTATGTCTAGACATCATGCTCCAACGCTGGTGTGTGCTTCTTGTCGAGCTGGGTCAAGGACCCAAGGAGGATATCTGGTACGCTGCGCGCAGTGTCGAAGGGGCTGGCACGGTAACTGTTCCACCTTAAAGCCTCTCGGCAAAATTGATCAGTTTTCTGTAGGACGTGACTGCCTCTACCAACCCATGTCTCGTGACGAAATGTACATGAGAAACTCTAATCATCAGCGAGGTTATCGAACAAATGCTTGGTTCGACTGGCGGTGTAGAGAATGTCGGGGCGAAGGGCCAGAGGGAGCAGAGCATAGACCTAACAGTAAGCTCTAGAGTATTCGTAATAATTAATATTGATACAACAGTATTATTCTTATCAGACATCATCAGTCATGCTGGTGGGCCAGTCAGGCCCGCTGGGCAGCCCCTCAGCGTGCCCCAGAGACCCATCGAAAGAGAACCTAGCAGGTCTATTCGAGCTATCGAAGTCGACCTCACAATGGAATCGGACTCTGATCCTGAGGTCATAATAGTCGAGGACCCAGCCCTTCCGCCGGCTCCTCCGTCGTCTGCACCCCAGCGCGACATCATATCCATCTCTTCTTCTCCTGACCAATCACCTATACCAATGGACATACCTAACGCCAAAAACCTAACAGACAACCCTCTTCAATATTTGCCTCCTCCCCAGCTCGAAAACACTCCAACACCCGAGCTACGCTATCCCTCTGAGCAAACGACTGATGACCCCCGTCCTGTTCTCGATATCGGTGGTATCAATATTGGCGGGCCGGATGAGCCAGACTGGCCTACTTTTCCACTTTCAGAGCCCACTCCTCTTGAGCACGGAGGGGCTCCAGCTAACATACGACCATACATGCGAACAAAACTACTTCCCCCTTGTTTACGAACGAATCAGAGGTCCATTCTAGGAGAGAATCTACGTAATGCTACTGTAGATAATCGAGTCGTGAAGCTAATTGGACTGAGAGAGCTCAAGGAAGCTGGTTGGACTGTTAAGAAGGAAGAAGAGGGAATCGGTAAGTAGGATGTTTATTTCGTTTTGCTATTATGCAAGCGACCCTCGACCTATTACAGAAGTAACAGAAATCCGTCCTCAAACTAAACCCACCAATAAAGGCAAACAACGCGCCTTTGGTGAGCGGACGCGGGATTGGACGCCACTCGTCCAGAGAGAAAGGTTAGCCCAAAGTTTGGGACAGGACCACAATATGGGTCCCGAAGTTTCGATGGGGAAGAAAACCGTTTCCCGACTAGTGGCTCCCAGTGCCGAGTTCTACAATATTCCAGGGATATCAAAGCCTTTCAAAGCCAGGCATGCGCGGAAGCAAGTGGCCAAACCCAGAGCCCCCACAGTGAAGCTGGAAGAATTGGAATGGAATCTTGATTAGCACCATAAAAATACCGGGAAATGACTACCTAACTAATGAAGGACCGAACACTCGAGCAAGAGATGTGAATGGCTTTAAATTGAATCTCGCATGCTTACTGAATCACAATCCACCCAGTAGGGACGGCATTTTTGCTTATAGGAATCCAGCCTATTGATTGAGTTAATGGACTGCGGGTTATAATTAATACTCCTACTACGGAAGTTATGTGCTAGATAGGACCAAGCCGTGAGATTCTCAATTATAAGCTAAAATTAAACTGATGGCCAGTCAAATTTTCGGAAGGCCCTGCTTGCTCAAGCCCAGTCATACGATGACTCAAGAGGACAGTGAGCAAATCACGGTTTCCCAGTCTTTGCACCTGATCAAATATTAGATGAGCCTCAAACTACCAAGTGAAAGAACGCTGGTGTTGCAATACGAAGCGGGAGAATTTGGAATTCTAAGCCATAGACACTATCATTTCATTCTTGTTTCGATACAATGTACCCCTACTCATCAATTCGCATCTCACAAATTATCATGCAAGCGACTCGTCACTAAATCCATATCTCGATCCCGACCCTTGTTCCTGGTCCGACTCGGCTCACGTGAATACTGGGGGGTGCGAGCAGCAGAATGAATATGCGAATGCGAGCCGCCGTTGAACTCGTGCAAACCCTCGCGGACATACTCTTCGAAAAGCGGCTTGTAGAGCGGGTGCCAGCTGAGCGTACGTCCTGTCAGTTTGAGCGACAGCATATGACCACGGGTTGCTTACCGACTCAGCGCAGGCCGCCTCTCGACGAGGTCGTCGGCCGCCCAGCGAATACGGAGTCGGTCCAAGTCTTCGCTTGTCTCGTTGTCCGGACAGATGATATAGAACTCGCCATCACGAACGCGGGACAACATATACTGGACCGTTTGTTTGGCTGTCCAGGCACCCGGCGGCTTCTCTTGGTTTGAGCCGGCGGTCATGCCGGTAAATGTCCAACCAGGACTAATCGACGAGAGATAAGCAAAGAACCACGCAATTGAATACGACCCAGACTCACACGAAGAGGTGAGCGGTGACTTTGGTGCCTTGAGTGCGAAGCTCGTGCGAAAGATTCTCGGTGATAACTTTGACGCCGGCTTTCGAAACATTATAGGCCGGGTTACCTCTGGAAATTCAAATGAAAACATCAGTTACATAATTACTCGGGCCATCGCGGACAGCATGCGTGGTCGAGATACGCACGGTGGGCTCGTGATGCCTTGCTTGGAGCCGGTGTTAATGATCAGCGATGGGTTCTCCTGTCAAAAATTGAATGAAGGACTCGTGTGAGTTTGAGTGTGATCGGCCGATAGAATTGGCCGTACCTGGTGGATCATCGAGTTCGTGAAGACTTGGAGCATGTTGATCACCTACGAGAATGACGATTAGCGCTTGTCCAGATCCCGCGGGAGAAAAACTTCTACTCACTCCCCAGAGGTTGACATCGAGAATCTTGGTCCACACGTCACGTCCCGACCAGGTCGAGCTGCCAGCCGAACCCACGCCCGCGTTGTTCATCAAAACGTTGACCTGTAGTCGCGCAATTACGCAACGGGAAGTGTGAGGCGTGCCTCGAACAGAGAGGGGCCGCAAAACATGGGGGGAGAATGTGGGAAGAGGGAATGATGGTGGAGAGATATCGCGCCCCGGAGCTCTGTATTTACCTCTCCGAACGTCTCGAGAGTGCGATCGGCAAGTGCCTGCACCTGATCGAGCTTGCTCACGTCGGTGGGGACTGCGAGGATGTTTGCTTCGCCAAACTGCGCGCTCAGCTCTTTGGCAGATGCCTCGAGCTTGGCCGCGTCGATATCGGCCATGACAATCTTTAGGCCCTCGCTTTAGGTAAATCAGGATCAGCTAGTGTCACGGAAAATGGCAGCTGGACTCACGCAGCAAGCTCCCGAGCCGCGGCGAGTCCGATACCACTGGCTGCACCTGTGATAAGGGCGACTCGCCCCGAGTGGATGGCAGCATGGCTCTCCTGGTCGTTGATCGGGGACCGCAGCTCGTCGACCGGGCGTAGGTTGACGCGCGTCGAGACAGGAGAGACTCGTTGAGACATGAGAGTAGACGGGAGAGATGTGAGAGGTCACGAAACAACCGAGGAGAACTTATATGTGGTGGTCAGGATCAATGTCTGGAATTCGGAACGTCATCGCACACGTGCTTATGAAATCATCCAAATCCAAGCCAAAACCACCCTGCGTCCTCGGCTGATGTTCGCTCTTCGCTGCGACGAGGGCCCTCAAGCCGGTTATATGCGCACTGCCTCCCGTTGCGGGGTACGGTAGGATAGATACGGGGAACGTCAGACACGCTCTACCTGGTATCCATGTAGCCCTCTTCATCGAGCGTTTTTTCCAGCTCAAAATGGCGTATATGATCGCGTGGGCCCATACGTTGCGCTCACCTTCGGCCGCGGTAAGGTCCAACATCTCTGGGAAAACAAATATTGAGACTGAGGGTGATGGTAGAGCTCGGCGCTAAATCCTGGCAGATTTCGATTTGGCTGGGTCTCGGCCCTGTAACTGATTTCTCTCGCTTGATCCACTCATATCCCGGATATCTCTCATACCCTAGCTTTGTTACGCGCTATGAGCTGTCACTGGTTTTTGGCTGAGGTATTATCGCTCCTTGGGGGCCGGTGGGCATCGCGCAATCATTGCGCTGAGTTCGTGCCGTTGTTTGGGTTGGGGCAGGTATAAGTCTGTTCTTTTTGAAACCTATGGATTTTCGAGCTCATATATCTTAGCGAACCCTCCGTGATAGTGATCCGCACTCGGTTTCACAAATTCGACGAGAGCGGCCTAGTCACCGTAATAATTTGAAGCGATCGACAACGTGATTGAAAGTCCGTAATTCGGCACAGGTTAATCTGGAAATGTTGAGTGGAATTTAGTAGTCGATTATAAATAATATATAAATAACTTTAACATAGAGTTCCACAGATCAGATCAAATGACAAACTCATCAATCATGTACGGACCCCGTCGCAACAAACGTGCGATACCTTGATGATGGACGCGAATCGATGCCATGCCTAAAAGGTAAATGTTCCATACATTACGGGCAACTTAGAGAGAGGATATATGCGCTTCAGAGGCAAGTCCTAGGCAGGCGCCATAATCATAGTCATGGCCCAGCATTTGAGGCACCACAAATAGTTTTGAGCACAGTCGCTATAATGTGCCCTCTAAACCAGGGTGCCGTACCTTTACGTTATTGGTCCTTCGCGTTGATTGAGGTATCTTGAAACGCTATATATCGCAGGAATAGGCTACTCTCAGCTAGGTTTTGTGTAATAACAACGCCAAAGAGCCTATTCGAAGAAGCTGTTTTGCCACCATCGGGGTGGCAATGGCTCTTCCCCCACTGATAACACACAGTATTGCCTTGGTCAACGATATTACTAGTAAGTCTTTTGTCAAGCACGTGTTTCTGCACAGGTTTGGCGCTTGGGCCTGCGTGTTCTTCGGTCCATTTATAAAGGCTGGCCCCTGATGGCCGTCCTCAATCCCACCTCCACTGTCCCGAATACTGAGGACATTGCCAATACGGTAGGTCATCTTCATATCAACTATTAGTCTACGATTGTTGAGATCTAATGGTCCGTTACACCTAAGACGATCATGCTGGCCAAACTGAAGCAGAAGTTCAAATCGCCCGCCACCGATAAAGATGTGGCCCGAGACATGGAAAGAGAAGAGGCGCTTAAGCAGCTTGGGTGACTATTATCACTCAATCAAATCGCTGTATGTCCTACCACAACTGAATGATACGTAGTCGTTACGATACCCAATTCCTCATCGATGACTCTCGTTCGATGGCTGGCTCTCGCTGGCAAGAAGCGCGGGACGCTCTTGCTGGACTAGCCAAAACAGCTTTGCAGTACGATAGTGATGGGATCGAGATATTCTTCCTGAACGCGGTCGATTCTGGCAGGACCGTCAAGGCAAGTTTTGTGAGTTAGCTAAACAACCAACAACATGCGCTGAGCGTACGATTCATTTCGACCTAGAGTGACGAAGACGTGCGACAGCTCTTTGCGTCTGTCAGGCAATCACCGGGCACGCCCACTGGAAGGCGCCTAAACGATCTTCTCACCTCATATATCAATAAACTCGAAACGGCTGGCGCCAAGAGCATCAAGCCCCTTAATTTAATTGTCATTACAGACGGCGAGCCCTCAGACGACCCAGCATCCGTAATCGTTGAGGCTGCGCGTCGGCTGGATGAGGGGAAGTATCCGCTAGCCCAAGTTGGGATTCAGTTTATACAAGTAGGAGATGATTCATGGGCATCCAAGGCGTTGAAGGATTTAGATAATCACCTTGGTACGATGAATAGCGTTAGGGTAAGCATATATATCGCGCGTTCGGGTGTAAGGCTGAGACCCTTTTATCACAGGACATCGTTGATACAAGGCCGTATACTGGACAGCAGCTCACCGCAGAGCGCCTAATAACCATGTTGCTCGGAGGAATCAACCGGCGCGTGGACAAGCTTGAAAATGTCTAGGTTATGGGTGCCTAAGATACTCATATTTGATTCCTTCTTTCATTCTGGTTTTGAGCAAGCCGGTACCCTCGTTGAATGCGTTGTTCCATCCTTCATCCTGCTAAAACGTTTTGTAAAATGAATTTACGGAAGATCGTACATCTCATTTGAGCCAATACAACCACTTTGACTATAAGATAGCTCAATTACAGGCACAGGGGGTAAACCAGTAAAATACGGCTAATCACAGAATTTGATCAGGAGGTTGACCTGCAACAATCCGTATGTTTACATGAGAGCATATCAGTATAATGATAGAAAATCACACACATTATTTGCCTGGCACGAGGGAAGGGGAAGATAGTCGTCAGGGTGACAGTACGCTTGCGTAGGGCAGCAGCGAGCGGATTTACCTATCACATAACTTCAGGAAAAGTTCTCTAATAGGTAAAATCAACCCACAATATCTACCCACACCATCGCATCCGCCGTAGAAATCGAAACCAGCGGAGACGGAGAACTTGTGAGGAGGTATCAAAGAAACGTCCGCTGTTGAAGCAGCGCAACCCGCGCAAGCTGGATTCTTGAGTGTAGTTTCAACCAGCGTGCAGTTTTCGCCATGAAAACCGCAGTCACCGCTCTGGAGATATGCGATGGCCGCTTGGATAGGACCGTTGCTGGTGTATGCACTACCGGTGGATAGCACAGTGTTGTCTTGGATTAGAGTAGGCTGAAAGATGGATATTAGCCTAATGAATGAAATATTTTCGCGAAAAGGATAGCACTGTTCCATATCCACACTTGTTGGTGAATGTAATAGTGTGTAGCTCGGTTGACGCAACATGTCCTGCGAAAGCAACAGTTGCGAGAAAAAGGGCATGTGGTTTGTAGAGCATAATCGTATAAAGTTCAACAGCTTCAAGGGTATTCTTGGGACGGGAAAGGCGGGAAGATAAAGATACAGGCTGAGCAAAGAGGTGTTTTATAGACGTCGGTCACAAAGACATATTGAACTCAAGCAGCCCGTGGAAAGCACTGATTGATCGGGCCTGTATCCTATTGCATGTAGCCGAAGCTAATATAAGACCGGCTCACAAGCGACAAAATTACTGCGCATTCGTACCCTGTATGAAGTCAGTGGAGTGGTGGGGAATCCGGGTGACTCGGAACCTATATCTATCGGTATCGCAAGGCGGTGAGTCAGGCAAGGCGGGTACATTGGCCTCAACTTAGACTAAGACCATAAATCGTATATAGCATCATGACGCTAACTCCGGCGCTTCTAGCGGTATTTCAGGCTGCATATAATGGCGTTGGACGAAGCATACGCGGAGTAGCAAGGCACTCAAACTAGCGCATATATCGAACCCATACGCTCCCAAACTCTTCGGGTATGGGGCTACTGAGGTCCAAACTAATCTCAGCGGTGGAGATCAGCACACAAATAAAGGGTTGTAGACGTATCCATCGACAGCGAGGTCCCTCTTTTAGAACGAGCACACAATCACGAGGCCAAAGATGGCTGTGCTATGCCCCCAGAAATCGTATCAAAAATTTACGGGGACGACCATCATACTGACAGCATCGACTGACTCGCAACTAAAACAATTAATTCTTTACTCATGGCCCATATGCTATCATCAAGGAACCCGAAAAAAGTGCAACACAACCTTTTGGATATATTTCCTGACGAGCTGGTTGTTCGCATTTTACTTTTTTGTGGCTATCGTGAGGTGCTGCGGTTTTCTCAGGTAAGCTAGCTCGTATTTTATACGTCTAATCCCTTATCAATTGCCACTAGACGTGCAAAAAGTTCCAATCTTTGCTGCAAAGTACAGCGCGTCTCTTATTGCATGTTGAACTGGAGGCGAACGGGCTCCAGATATCAAATACCTTTCATACCAACAAAGGGTCTTACAGCTTACTCGAGCGATGCAAGAAGTACAGAGACAGTAAGTGGGGCATATTTGCAGTGAGACCTGTCATCTCATATTCTTCCAGGCTGGTTGAACCTATCCTTGGATCCCACTAAGACTATTCCACACGCGGGAGAATTCAGATCGCCATCCTGTCTATCATACATTCGTGATGGAATATTGGTCAAAAGCGTCGGCCATAATCTACGTCTCAAGGAATACATGATACGACAGCTTGAAGTCAATTCGCTTGACCAGCCGTTACTTCGGTACACTCTGGAATTCGACATCCCATTTCAAGTTTTTGCTATTGATCCTAGTCAGGATCTATTGGTAGTGGCGGCTACAGATGCTATAAAGTCAGAGTGTTTTGTTCCGAGATTCCAAACATCACTATGACTGATCAACCTATAGCATAGAGACCATAAATGTGCGATTTTGCTCCCTCGAAACAGGCTTTGCACATCGCCACGCTGCTGTGCCTATCCTCTCAATCAAATTCGACTTTCCTATGATATATTCATATCTGTATATGGGCCCAGTTACGCCCCGCCCAAGTCGATACAGATTGTGGTTGCTGAAAATCTTATGATCATTGGGGCCGTTTCTCCTGCCCAGCAGAGCGGAACCTCGACTACTGGCGATCACTTTCAGGTTGTGATCTGGGATTGGCGCGATGGTACTCTTCTTAATTGCATCGGAGTTTGCCCTGGATGTTGTCTCATGACTTTACTGGACATGGATACACTGCTTTTGGTTATTGCAGAGGGAGAAGGCTACAGAAAGCTCAAATTCGCGATATTTGGTCACATTCAGGCCACCTATATCACCCCAACTGATAAACTAGACTCGCTTTGCATTCTTTCTGACTATGCTAGGCTGTCCCCTTCACTTGAACTTCTTCTACCCGAGCTCGGCGAATTCGCATCAAGTGATCCTAGCGAGTTTAGTCTAGACTCCCAACCGTTACCTGGAAATGGTAGTCTTCAGACATCCACATTTGTGCCTAATCCTTCTCGTCGCACTCTTAGACTCTACATGTGCCTCTATTCCGAATTTACTGATCACCACGACGTGTCCGTCTTTGTCAACGTAGAAGGTATTTTCAAGTTATTATCCCAAGTACAAAATTCGGAAGTCAAGTCCTTACCTTGGGAAGCATGGGGAGAGACGATGACACGATGGTTTTTGGTCGGCCCCGATTTTTTATATCTCACTGGTTCCCCGGTAGTCTATGGCTCTCGTGCAGCAGTAGTAATTTCTTTCGCCCAAGGTCCTTCAGGCCGTCTTGCGATGCTTGACTTTTGTCCCTCAACCATTCGGCGATTTCCAACCAACACCATGGAGCGTTTTGCTCAGCGTCGTTGGAACATATCGCGGGGGATTTTACCTTATATGTTCCTTCCTTATGAAGAACTATTCTCTAATAGCTCTGCTGTTGCGGAAGTGGTGGGCGGAGACGAACCTACGGTCATTTCAGCATATACGACTGTTCCTATTGTTTCCCGGCTAGCCTACAGGATTGTTTCTAGTCCGGAAGAGTTGATTCGAGGGGACCATTGGACAATGGATGGTAACCGTGTCATCAAGATGCAGGTTTGTGCGTTTAGTTAAGGTTATTGTGCATATTGAATAAGGTGCTTCCACTGTAGCCACGCTCTCTGTCATTGGAAAGTGAGATTATTTGTAGCTTATCTATCTACGACTGAGCTCTACAAGAAATATACGAGATGAACCACCTTGAAGTAGCGTTGTCGTTAGCCGGAGTGACTAATAGCCGCCCGTCAGCCAAGCCAAGCCAAATATGGGGTTGATGTGTGGCTGTGCTCGGGTCATTCCGTCTTCTCGCCTCGGCCTCGGATGTCATCATGGCGCCTTGTCCAAACCTTGGGCTAATTGTGGCCACAGCTAAGCGATTGCCGCTATCTGAGTGCGAGTTCCGACATCCTAGCCTCGCTTAGCTCGACCTTAAAAGCCCCACACACCACGTTCAACCTTTGGCATCTCCCCCACGATGAAGCCCGGAGCAAAAGAGCAAGCAGATGGGTCTGTCGTGCCGGTTCCCTCGTCGCCAAGCATGTCAGCGAGCGAGAGAGAAGGTCAGCATGGGATGGAAAGGCAGTTCTCGTTCTTCAGTATCATTGGGTTGGCATTTGCGATTCTGAATGTGAGTGATAACTACTTTTCATTACGGCGGATGTTCGTGTGAGATTCGTACTGACGTCATTGGACGTCTAGTCTTGGACTGCAATGGCAGCGTCGTTGAACATTGTGCTTCCCTCTGGCGGGCCAGTCGCTATGCTTTGGGGTTTGGTGGTCAGCGCTGTCGGTGCCCTGTGTTTGAGCGCAAGTCTAGCCGAAATTTGTAGGTGGTTTCTATCTTTAGCTGGCTTATTATCAAACACTCGGTTTCACAGGTCACATCTATCCTACTTCGGGAGGACCTTATCATTGGAGTGCGGTGTTGTCCCCACCAGAATGGGCTCCGCTAATTTCCTGGATTTGCGGCTGGTTTGCCGTGACAGGCTGGTGGGCGCTCGTTGCCACCGCCGGCAGTCTCGCGTACGTTCCGTGCTTCAACTTCGATTCTCCTGATTTATGAATCTTTGCCAATCTCTAGCGGTTCGTTGATAACCGGGATCATCGCGCTCCTACATCCCAACTACGAAGTCCAACGGTGGCACATTTTTCTCATATTCGAAGCATGGATGCTCGGCGCCTTTTTCATCAACACGTTCGGCGTCCGACTCCTGCCGGGCATCAATCGGGCTGCGCTCATGTGGTCGATCACCGGGATGGTCGTCATTTGCATAACGTGTTTGGCGTGTGCGAGTCCAAACTATGAGAGCGGCAGATTTGTGTTTGGAGGATATGTGAATGAGACCGGGTGGAACAACGGAATCGCTTGGATTTTGGGACTTTTGCAGAGTGCTTTTGGGTTGACTGGCTTCGATGCGTGAGTCATTTCGTTTTTGCGTCTTGTGAAGGAAACTGATCGGCGCATAGTGTGAGCCATATCGTAGAAGAGATGCCGGACCCACATATTCATGCACCTCGCGCCATGGTAATGGCGGTATTGATTGGTGCAACCAGTAGCTTTGCGTTTTTGGTTGTGCTGCTGTTTTGCTTGACGGACATCGATGCAGTGATTAGCTCACCTGCGGGTGCATTGCTTGAGATCTTGTACCAGGCAACGAGTAGCCGCGCAGGTGCAGTGTGCTTGCTCATGTTTCCCGTTTTGAGTATGGCATTTGCTGGGCAAGGTGAGCATGGTCCGAATTTCGCAAAAATCGTCTAGAAACTGGATGAATTGTGGTCAAATAGGCATCATGACCGGCGCGTCCCGAATGACTCATGCCTTTGCTCGCGACAATGGGCTACCGTTTTCTCGAACGTTTGCGCACATCAACTCTCGGTTCCGTGTGCCACTGGCATCGCTCGTGCTCACGACCACGCTTTGTGTGATTTTCGGGTGCATTTATCTCGGTTCCAGCTCTGCCTTGAACGCGATTTTGAGCTCGAGTGTTGTTGCGCTGAACGTTTCGTACAGCATTCCCGGTGAGTGGTATTCGTGCTTGGTTATTGGCCATTACTGAGGCATACTCCGCAGTGGCGTTGCTTCTGATACGTGGTCGCCACTTGCTTCACCCCCCTGATTTGCCGTCGCCACCGACCTTTACACTCGGGCGCGTCGGAGGGCCGATTGCCAACATAATTGGGCTCGCGTTTGCGGTGCTGACGACAGTGTTCTTCCTTTTCCCACCAGAGCTTCCGGTGACTCCGGCCAATATGAATTACACTATTGTAGTTTTTGGAATCATTGCGGTAAGCACCAAGTCATTTTGACAGTCTCCCCGAGAGTTGGAGCGCTGATGCCGTTGCCGCGTACGTTAGCTGGTGTCGATCACAACGTGGATCACGTCTGGTCGAAGAAACTTTAAAGGTCCGCTGGATATGGATGAGTTACTGCGCATCGCGTACGAAGCGCGTCGGCCAGTCGGTGTTGTCCAAGAAGAAAAGTCTTCATGAGTCGGTTGTTTCAGTCTCACGCTATTGTATGTAACATCACTGCTATCATCAACCTATGTTATTCTGCTTTTGCTTTTTTGGACTGCCTGCTTAGGCGCTGAGAATCTCACGTGGGTATGATGACGGCATAGTTCCAGTTTGGGATTAGTGGGCGCGGGAGCATATAAATAGGATGGACTGAGCAACGAGTAACCAGAATTTACCTCGAATCGAAAATGACTACTTCCGCTACTCCAGACTCGAACTCTACCTCCAAACTCGAGGCACAACCGTCGAGTTCTACCCCGGGATCGCCACAGAGGGTGAGTACTTGGTCGATCTCCCTAGACGTAATAATTTAACTCGTGTAGACCCCTCGTGGCGTTCCTGCGGTATTGACCGACGTCAACACGATTTCAGAGCCTCCGATTTTCCATAATCATGCTCACCCTCCAGGCCACTATCCTACCTCCTTGGATAGCTTCCCCAAGTCCGAAGATAGCATGGACGACGTCGGCGGGGTTGGCGGCATCACCTCGAGCAACCTTAGCAACTCGCGAGCTAGCACAATCCCTAAAGTAGACGACTCACCTACAAACACCATGTACGACGCGTCTCATTCGTACGGCATGGATTCGTTTGTGTCGACCGACTCGGCACCTCCTCGTCTTCGCCGACAATCCGAGATCTTGGCGAGTCGCCAAATGACCGCTCCGAAAGCGCTCGAGCACGGAAGCCAGCACCGTCACGGGCGGACTCCCAAGAGGATTATCGTCTGTTGCGATGGGACTTGGCAAGATGGGATTATTAGGAGCCAGACGTGGATGTATTCCAACGTGCTGAAGCTGGCGAGGTGTTTGAATCACGATGATGAGCGATAGTGAGTGGAATCTCTTGAACTGCCGAGGACCGTGTGACTTTACTTTGCTATGTTTCAAGTGATCCGCCCATCCCGCAAATTGTGTTTTACCAAGCGGGGATTGGGAGTGAGCAAAACATTTATTCACGGTATGTGGATGGGGCGACTGGGGCGTCTCTCGGTGAGGATAAAATCTTCATTTGACCTCTTTGACATTGATTTCGAGTGAAATACAGCCGAGAAAGTACAGGAGGCATATGCGTTCATTGCTCAGTAAGCATAACGTAACTATTCTATGAAGATTTGCTTTCGGTGACACTTCTTGCTATAGCAACTATGCGCCAGGGGACGAGGTATGGATGTTATATAACGGTAACTGTGAATTTGACGTCATTGAGCACCTAGGTATACTTGTTCGGCTTCTCTCGAGGGGCATATACTGCGCGAATGGTTGCGGGGTTTATCGTAAGTCGGCCGGAGTTTGGGCTACCCCAGACTAACCCGCACGTAGGGATATATTGGAATATTGGATCGCACTGCTATGGATTCTTTCGCTGATATATTCATTGCTATGCAAAAGAAGAACAAAGCCAAGAGCGAAGCTGGTGAGTTGGATTTTGCACGTTCCTCAAGCATGATACTAATTTTTCTTAGAGAACAAGCGATATGAAGACGCATTGGCGCCCTTTAAGGACATCTGTGACGACGGTCGAAGGCGAGCAGATCTTAATCACGACAGGTTTACAATAAAGTATGCATCTGTCACTTATCCGCGCAGATTGTCTAAGTTCCTGACACGTTTCTCCCTACAGATGCATAGGTGTCTGGGACACGGTCGGAAGTGAGTCTATGCGATGATACACGTGGGTACCCACTCGAGTTGATTGGCTGCTCTCCAAGGCATGGGTCTGCCGACTGTCATTACTCGAAACTCTACCAAGATGCATCAGCTCTTCGATTTTCCGGATAATGTTCTTGGGCCACATATTGAACGTGCGATGCATGCCATGTCATTGAATGAAGACCGGGAAGATTTCGTAAGTCTCGTTGAGGTTTTAATAAGCTTTACGATTGATGCTCTTCTTTAGCAAGTAACCAAATTCTACCAAACCAAACTTGGAAAAGAGCGTGGGCAGCAGTTAAGACAGGTACGTGGAGGATTGGATTGTATACTTAGTATATGTGCTTACATCTGTGGTTAGGTGTGGTTTGCTGGCCAACATACCGACGTAAGCTAAATCTCATCTTTCGAGTCATTTCACTCATTTTTTGCTATCAAAAGGTTGGCGGAGGCTGGCATGACCACGATCTATCGGACGTTGCGTTGATGTGGATGCTAGTAAGTCATCCTGCCTCATCATAAAACAAAGCTGGCTAATAACGTGCCGTTTGTTTCAAGGCCAATGTCGAAGATATTTTATCTATTGATTTCAAATATGCGAAATCACTTCCCCGCCCCATTGCGCCATGGGGTGCCCAGCCCCCACACACTTCACAAATGGGCATCTACAAGCTTGCTGGGCAAGCCCCGCGCCGGCCATCAACTGATCCAGCTACACACGAAACGATGCACGTTTCGGTCAAAGAACAAGCGCTCCTCACCCCACAGGCCACCGAATGGATTGAAAAGCATCCAGATCGATTCACTCCTCTCTTGCCGCTGGAAGAGGAGATTCGTCAAACGTGGGGCTATAAACCTGGGTCGGAACCCAAGCGGGATGACAGCCTGGTGGCAAAGCAGGAGAAGAAGAACGAGCAAGCTGCGGCAAAGGGGCTGCTTGCGATGGCTCAGAAAGTTCTAAGGAGTGCAACACAGACCGAGGTTATTAGGGACGAGGGTGGGAGGTCGATTTATGAAGATTCGTGGGTGGGAAGAATTTTTAATGAAATTATAATGAAGAAGGACACTTGATTGTAAAGTGGGGTTGGATATGATTCGACCAATGTTCACTCATTGAACTTACATACCTTGTAATATTATTCGGCTTCCATAGTTTCACTTTGTTATGACCAAGCAAAGATATGAAGGGGTTTAAGCGCTGGTTCTCTACCTTGGCCCTCACCACCATCATCATTTGTCGTGATAAGGCAACATTCGATAGTAAATTACCAAAGAAGATCTATTCGGAGAGAATCGATATATCCTCTGCGCTATTCCTTGCCTTGGGGCTGAATCGTCCATCGAGATTCTGTGCTCGTGAACCTACTACTTGAGATTCTAGGTCACTCGTACTTCGCTTTGTTCTAGATTTACCTTCGCTCTGTCCTTATTTCAAAATGAAATCACGTAGAACATCATGCTTCGAGGACTTACCTGAAGAGCTGAAGATACACATCCTGCAGTTTCTACAGTACGATGACATTGTTCGGTTCTCAGCCGTGAGTTACGGCCGACAGTCCGCCATTCCTTGCTCTAAGCTGAGTTACTTTTCTATTCTACAGACTGCTCGTAGATACCACCTGCTTGTACTTCGTTCAACTAGTCTGCAACTGAAAATTGAACTCGAGGCGAACCGACAATGCATATCGGATAACCATCTTCATAAGGATCAGCAAGAGTTGCTTGAATCAATCAAGCGCTATTCTGAGAGTTAGCGGGCTCCCCGTCCTATTCTGAAATACCGTACAACTGAACTATCCTACAGGCTGGCTAAATGTATCCTTAGATGGCCGAGAAGAGACGATTCCACGAGCACCGAATGGAGAGATGCACACGTTATGGGAGCTTCGCGACGGGTTATTCGCAAGTGCATACTCTATGTCTGAATACCATGCCCTAGAAGCCGATACTGTGCAAGTTATTCCACTCGATGAGCCAAGTTCTCGATGGGAGCTTATCATCGGTACAACCTTTCATGAGTTAACTACTCTCGATCCTAGTCAAGATCTGCTCCTTTTAGCAATTGTTGACCCATCGAGGCTAGTAATATGCTTGGTTTTGAAGATATTCACGCTAATTAAACCTAACATATCACCAGCCCAACGACCCTGTCGCTACGATTCTGTTCTCTCAAGACAGGACAGGCACATGCTATTGCTAAAATCCCTATGATCACCCTGCGGCTCCCTTTTAGTGTCGCTCCCTTCCCAGCGTATAGCACTATCGGCTTGTTGGTAGCCGATGAACTACTCGTACTGAATCTGATCTCGAATATCAGCAACGAGCCAGATATCAAAATGCTCTGCGATGTACTGGTAATTGACTGGCATGATGGAGCTTTGTTGAGCCATATTGGCTGTAGCCGTGGCTTCTGCAGCGCTACCTGCCTAGATAAAGATCGATTACTAGTTGCAATCAATCAAGGCCTAAACTTGTCGAACGATTTGGACCCTCCTCCAGTGCAGCTCATGCTCTACGAGAATATACGGTCTTTACCTGTGAAAGATACTGGACAGAGTCTGGGCACGTATAACATTGACGCATGTCCTATACTTGCGCCTATCATAGGGTTCGAATTTCCTGCGTTCGACGGATCGAACCCCATTGTCCCAGATTTTTTGATACGATCAGGACCTGTACCCAGTGAAGTTGCTGTTTCTAGTTCAAACTTCCACCCGGACTTCGCTTGCCGCACCCTGAGCTTGAGTATGCGCGTCCAAATTGGAATGTCTGATCCTATATCGTACATGATCTTCATCGACATTCCCAGACTACTCAGCCACATTCCTGAAATGCCGTTTCAAAGCCTTTTGTATATTCCGTGGGGGGAATGGGGCGAATTCTCAACGCGATGGATAAAATATTTCGATCCTCCCAGCCACTGGATATCATGGATGCACGGTACACGATTCGTTAGGATGACTGATCACCCCATACATGGCCCTCAGTTGATGGTTGCAGACTTCAACCCCATGGCGGCCAAGCGGTTCAAGGCCAGATGTCTGGCAACGCATCCCATATTTGACATCCCTTCGGTCAGGGAGATGTTGGGTGAGGGTTTGTGGCCAGATAATCTTGGGACTCGAATGAGGGCACAAGATGTGACTGCTTTGCGCGTGGATGAAAACTTGCCTACTTCTATCAAAGATCTGAGTACAGCGCCGATCGTTTCTAGACTTCCATATGTACTACTGCCGATCGCCGGGACGTATATAGATTACGTTGGATGCATGATAGACGGAAATCGCTTAATTGGGATCAAGGTGAATACTACTGTGGTTGTTCAACCTCGAACTCATTATAAATTATTGCTTCATTAGGATACTTCTGACGAAGAGGTCGGCAACCAATTTGTGATACACTATATAAGAGACTAAGTTTTGATCCACTTCACACAACAAACAATGCACGAAAAGTCCATCAGTTAGCTTCATATTTTACCTATGCAGCTTAAATCCGCATGCTATAATCGTTTGCAATGTATGTTCAGTTCGATCGGAAAACCGACGCCGGGGTCTGGGCAAGTGTGTCGATGCCGCGTCCAGTTCGTCCCAATGACGTAGGCATTCCTGCATGCATTTGTTTCAATGAAGTCACTTTTGGCTACAGGCCAATCTAGGGGGTGGTATCTCCGTGGGCACATGATAAATAGATAGAATAAGCACTGAATTGGCCAATAGTTCATACATAGATTAGCATACATTTGAGAACCCATGTGCAAAACATCTCAAGTGCAGGAGACCTGAAGAGCTAGATATGATTGGCGTGTACCTGAAATCTTTAGACCTAACTAACAAAGAATACCATATGATGCGCCCCGAGCCTCTTGCTGTTGAGATGTTTTGCGCATGGGTTCTCAACTGCACGCCACTTCATATATCATCTATCGGGTCATTTCGGTAGATGTTATATTTAACTATCCTGTGCTCATGGAGATACCATCTGCATTGGCCAACAGCAAAAAGTGACTCCATCAAAGCGCATGTATTCAAAGGTACTTGCGCCATTGAGACGAACTAGACGCTACATTGACACACTACCAGCGCTGACCTGCCGCAATCCCCTCATTCAATCAGCACTATCAAAATTTCGGCCTTGATAGTTTGATCGGCTTGAACTTATGAAAACTGCGTTCAAAGTGCAGTCTTGGATCTCCTATTGGTAAAAAGTTGATTGTTGTGTTCGCTAAGCAAAGTAGCACTTATTATGGCACGATAGCCCGCGTGTAGTGCAGTAGCCCCAATAAGTTCCGTGGAGCCAGGGGAGCGAACGTAGAAAATTTGCTTTTCAACCAGCCGTCTGGCAACGTTCTGTATTCTATCGCAATGGTCATCCTAAGCTTATGTCATCACACTTGTCCGAGCCCGAGGGCAATCAAAGTTCAGGGTGACTTGCTTTGGGCTCACTTCTCAAATTGCTTAATACCTTCTTGCTACACCGTACACAAATTTCAGCTTCTGCCATTCACCACGGAAGGTTCACACAGCTAGACAAGAAGCTATCTCATGGCCACTTTGCATATTGCCGATCAGGTTGCGGAAATGGCGCTTTCACCGGATGGCACACTTCTTGCCATCGGTGGTCGTGACTCGCATTCGATTCTAGTGTATAATATGGAAACTTCGGAACAGATATACGAGCCGCTACAAGCAGGAAAGTACATTCTGTCGGTCACTTTCTCGCCTGATGGCCAATTTATTGCTTGTACTTCGCGCGACTACGTATACGTCTGGGATACAGCGACCGGTAGAAGCATCTTTCCTACTGGAAACCACGGCGAATACGCTTATGATGTTACCTTCTCATCTGATAGTCAACTCGTCATATCTGCGTGTTTCGAGTATGCCATCCGAGTGTGGTATGCATCGACAGGTCAGCCAACAGCCGAGAGTCCAGTGCATACCGCAGGCAAAGTCGTCTGCGTCTCCACCTCATCTGACGGCATACATTTAGCCGCTGGATATACGAAGGGTGATGTCGAGGTGTACGATATGAAGACATGGCAAAGACAGTTCATCTTACCTGGGGACGCTACATCGAGGATTGATCCTAAAGTACTATTCACACCAGATAGTCAGCGCATCTTTGTAGCTCATGGCCATTTATTCCGAGTATGGGACGCCTCAACTAGATCCAGGCTCAACGTATTTTTCAATAGAGAACCCGAATCATTATTCAAGTCCTTCGCTTTCTCGCCGGACGGCAGACAGCTTGCTCTGGCTACACATGAAGCAATAGAGATATGGGATGCCGTAACCGGTGATCTATACAGTCGCACTCCACATGGCCAACAGGGACTGAAGTTTCATGTTGCGTGGCTTCCTAACGGACGGCAAGTTCTGTCTGGCTCTGAAGGTGAATGTAATGTCAGGCTGTGGAATATACGTGGTAGCGGTGAACAAGCCAAGTTGCTCGGCATAAATCCAGGTACCACGAGCATCATGGTGCGATGTTGTTTCACGCTGCTATGTTTAAAAACGTCAGTAATTTGATGGCAATGGCTTGTAGAATCTCGCAGACGTCGTTTCTAGCCTGCGGCTGAGGGGCTGTCCCGATATGACAAACCAACTCGACTCGACGACAGGCAGCGAGTATCCGATTTTGTCTGGTGGTTTTGGTGATATATACAGATGCAAGCTTAGGAACGGTACCGAGGTGGCAGTGAAAACAATCAGGTTACACGGCGGGTTGAGCCATCAGGATGACAAACACCTTAAGGTCAATCAACTAAATTGGTTGCGAACCAATGATCTAACTATTCTGTAGCATGTCACACAGGAGCTATATACGTGGTCGAAGTGCAACCATACAAATGTGCAACCACTTCTCGGACTGGCAATATTTAGGGGTCAAATAGGAATGGTAGCAGAGTGGGAATTGAACGGAAGTGTGCCAGAATACCTGGAGCGACATCCAGGTGTGGACCGATGCATCATGGTGCGAGTGATGTATTCGCCCTAGACAAATTTTCTCTGACAAATGTGTTGGCAAGATAGAGTATCCAGATCACAGAAGGATTGTCATACCTACATGCTTCGGGCATAGTTAGTGAAGCATCAATTTCCGCGCAATCATCTGCCAGGTACTGAAGTCGGTATCTAACAGGTGCACGGCGATCTGAAAGGTGTAAGTACCTGGGACCGTGTGTTATGCAAGAATTAACTAATAGTTTCGTGATTCCTATAAAGTCAAACGTACTTGTATCGATCGATGGGATACCCCGACTTGCCGACTTTGGAAATGCAAAGCTGCAAGAGTACACGCTCAAGTTTACAAAAACATCAACCAAAGAGATCATGTCTTCACGCTGGGCAGTGAGGAATTTTCGTTTTCATTTCTGCGGCACTCGCCAGTAACCTAACTCGAAAAGGCTCCCGAGCTATTCGAAGGAGGGCTATGCACTTTTGAAAGTGACATATATGCGCTTGGCATGGTGAGCTTGCACATTATATTGCTTTTGTTGATTGAGTATTGACTTATTATGTAGACTATACTAGTATGTTGTTCTGTTTATCTATGTCAGCCATCTCTGATGAGTGTGTTGCAGGAGCTGATCACAGGGACGGTGCCTTGGTCTGGAAAAACCGAACGATATATCATGTTCGCGATTACAATCAGAAAGGAACACCCTGAACGCCCTGAGCTATACATACCAACCTATTCTGAGCACGGTGATATGCTATGGTCGCTGTTGAGATGGTGCTGGGAATATGACCCGGAACAGCGACCAAATGCAGAACAGGTGAAGACAAAAGTAGGCCTCATACACGTTACGCTTAACGCTATCTAATCAACTATACAGATAAAAGATATCACGCAGAATGGGCTAAGAAGTGTGGAAGTAGAGATGAATGACGTTGAGATGAATTGACGTTATCTTTGTGGCTCATTAGTATTCACGCTTAGCGAGTATAGTTATCCTCCGTGGAGTTTGTATTGTTGGTTAATGCAAGTGCCAGTAATTCAAAATAATAGTTTCAGTGAATGTGGCAAAGAGAGAGATATCTATCTAGTGTCTCATCAACTCCTTGAGGCGATGAGGTTACATGTTGAGTTTATCGAAAGTGCATGCATCCCGTAAGTCCCCGTGTTACGCTGTGCCCTACTCTTCCTGTGTAAACCGTAATGGTAGGGTTCCTGAACGTGAATCTCTTCCATTCAGTAGGAGGGAGAGCCGGGAATGTCGTGTTCGCAATTTGCATCGCCGGCATCACCGAGACACAACTACGTCAGAAACCCAATCTATTTCTATCACCATCACTACCGTACATATCTCTCAGCGATTTCCGGACTGTAAATCCTCCTTGGGTTGGCAGTACACGCACCTTTACGGATAACTTTGTTCAATAAACAACGACGCTACGATGGTTCTGGGTAACACTTCCAACTCCATCGATCCAGGGACTAATGTGTCTAACCTTATATGAAGAAAACGGATTTGCATCATCCTCATATGCACATGTTTCTCATTCGATTTCCACGAGGAGTCACCAGAAGCTTGGACTACCTACGTACACACGATCAGTGACCCCCGCAGGTTCAACGGGCTCCTTGTATCGCTAAACGTCATCGATGATGACCACACATGGGCGCGTATTCTTGACTATTTAGCATGAGCTAGTTTGAACATACGACTCGCAAGTCCGGGTTCACATTATTCCTGCACATACTTCCTCGATACCATGCCTCCTCGCATCGCCATCATTGGTGCTGGTCCTGCCGGGCTCACTCTCGCTCGACTTTTAGCTATCCAGTCAATCGTCCCTCAGGTCTTTGAGCGGGAACCATCCCCCGATTCTCGTTCTCAGGGTGGAAGCCTTGACCTTCACGAAGGCACTGGGCAGCAAGCCGTTCATGATTCTGGGCTCTGGGAGGAATTTCGCAAACACGCTCGCTACGATGGTCAAGAAATCAAGTTTTTGACCAAGAATTGCGACGTCATGTTCGCAGAACACCCCAAAGACGAGCGAGATCCGGACACAAAGCCCGAGATTGACCGTAAGATCTTGCGCGAAATGTTCCTGAAATCCCTCGATAGCAACATTATTAAATGGGGCTACACGCTCGACTCCATTCAGCCCCAGAGCAACAACCCTCGCCTTTATGACCTACACTTCAAGGGCGGCGAAATCGAGAAGGGATTTGATCTGGTTGTCGGTGCCGACGGGGCGTGGTCTCATGTCCGCTCTTTGCTCAGCGCAGCGAAACCTTTCTACTCGGGCGTCTCCATGGTCGACATCGATATTACACGACCCGACAAAGAGGAGGTCGACAAGTTCGTGGGACCCGGGTCTATCTTTGCATTTAGCGACAAGAAGGGAATTATCGCCCAACGGCAATACGACAAGTCGATCAACGTCTACGTTGCGTTTGGCAATGTTGACGAAACCTGGATCGAACGTTTCAATCAAGAGCCTGCGGATTCTCTTCTTTCGTCGTTGCTTTCCCACTTTGATGACTGGGACCCCATCCTCCGAGATATTATTCGACTGGCTGAACCCAAAGTTAGCCGGACTTGGCCACTCTATATGCTCCCCGTTGACCACAAGTGGGACGCACGACCGGGTCTTACGCTGATTGGCGATGCGGCACATCTCATGACTCCGTTTGCCGGTGAAGGAGTGAACGTGGCGATGTGGGATGCACTCGAACTTTCCAAGGCGATCGTAGCTGGGGTGAAAGAGGGAGACCTAGATACGAAGGTTCGGGAGTCGGAGGAGGCTCTGTTCAAGCGCGCGGAAGAGGCTTGCACTCGTACGGAGAGTAACATGCAGCAATTCATGAAGACTTCTGGAGCTCCGGATCCCTCTGCAATCGCATGACTGACGGAGATGGTGCCGGCCATTTTTTAATAATCGTTTTGTTATACAGCTGTATGCCTAAATTGACTGCTTTTGTGGAATGAAATTGTTTGAAAGTCTGCCAAGATCGTTGCCGAAATTAGCATGTTGGCTAGCTGGTTGCATTTAGCTTGGGTGTCTCAAAGTTTTGTCCTAATCCAAGATCTTGGCATTTAGCGAAAGGTTTCTTTCTGATCATATTCGAAGTCGGAGGTATGGTCCTTCAGCATACATAGCCCATCCTCGATAAATGAGGAATTCAGCCAACGAATGTAAGGTTATGGACTCTCATCTAGAGTTGGCGGTGGTAATTATTCACCACGCCTTCGTATACCAGGCCGCGAATCAATAGTCGCATTGTGATGGCCTGATAACTTGAGGCTGCTGTTGTCAGACTCGCGCGTGGTCGTCTCAAGTTCAGTCAGATTACAGATAATCCTTACCCGATCCTCCCTTGGCCCAGGATCCATTATTCCGCGCATACATCTCTGACTCATTGAGATTGGGAGTAATCTGGAGCTATTTGTCTCGGATAAGGGTTAGCCCGCCACATCGTTTGCCACCTATCGAGATGACACAGACACTTTGTGCGATGAGTCCGGGGATTTTAGGCTGCCAAATTAAACTCATGTGCGGGTAGGGGTATGTCGCCTCACACAGTGATAAAAACTCTAGACAACAATCTTCCAAAGATGCCACCTCGGTTGGACTTGCACTTCCGCTCAAGCTGATTCAACTAAGATTATCAATACTTTTCGTATACATAAAGGAGCTAGTCTATGCATATACTAGCAGGAACCATTTACTTCTCCTCCCGCTTCCCGTTGTCCCGCTCAATCTCAGCCTTTTCATCATGCTTCTTCTGTTTTTCTAGTCGCTCCGCAGGTGTGACTGCTTCGTCTTCCTTTTCCGTGCTCTTCGGTTTTGAGGCAGTCGCATCGATAGCGTTGAGAACCGTAAAGTTTCCGTCGGGAGAGCCGTCCCATTTGATGTTGTAGTCGTCTATAGGGGCAGGTGAGAAAAGCAAACTCAAGATGCAGGTAGAGCAAAACGTGCCTGCGATTTTGTATATTTCCCGACGGAGCTGTTTCTCCTCAGACACAAGGTCGGCCCATCTATAAGGATGAAGTATGTTAGCTGAGCTAAAACTGGAGCTTGACTTGGCCACTTACTGATCTACGTCGAGTCCCTTGGATTCGTACAGCTTGGCCCGACGGGTTGAGACCGATTGTTTCAGGAGCGAAGAGTACGATACTTCACGGCCTAGAAGTATGGTAATTGTGAATGAAAGTATCGATGCGGTTGTCAAAAAGGTAACGCACCCTGGTACAAAAACCACATATACCCGGCAATAATCCATGTAAGGCCAGACAGGTACGTCACAGGTTCCATGATATCCCTAATATTCTCGCCCTCGTCATTAGATTTCCATGACACCACCGACGAGGCACCCACCAGCCAAGGTCCCAAAATGTCAACCTTGCAACCACACCAAAATAAACCAACAACATCGCAAATCCACCAAGCGCCAGCCGTCTCGCACTTCGATGAGCAATATGATCACATTCGCGTTTAATCTTTTCCAGCCGTTCGAGTTCATTCGAAACATTCTTGAGTCTGTGCCTAAGGAACCGAGTGCGTGTTCGGAAAGACGGGACGAGGATCCGGATTTGAGTTTCGTCTGGTTTGGAGGAAGAAGACGAGTCTGATTTGGGAGCCGGTTTAGACATGGTGATCGCGAATTCTCGGTCTTGAGCTGCTTCTTTTACAAAGTCTCCGATATCGGTCGAGTCGGACCATACGATTTCTTTTGAAGTGGGTTTGTGCGGGATGGATCGAAATGCGATGGATGTGCTGGTCGACGTTTCGAGAGGGAGTGATGCTTGGATGAGTCGAGAGACGTGTGAGAGCGGCTGAGATGGATGCAGGAGAAAGACGGCTAGAAGATCGTCAGTCTGGGCTAGTGACAGGTTTGAGTTTGATCGAGCGTACTGAGTGGTGGTTTCGATGTTTGGGGCGTTGGGATCGGGACTATAAGCTTGAAGAGATGCGAAGAGGTTGGGGATAGACGGCCTATAGAGGGTTTAGCAAACGGTGTGTGACATCATAGACACGTTTGGTACTTACCCATCCCCTCGGGCAGATCCTCGACCTCTTCCCCAGTTCCCTCTTCTCCGCCCTTTTTCGAGTTATTGACACCATCTGACCAGCTTTCGCTCCTTTTTGCTTCGGCGATGAATCTCGAATGTCCGCCGTACAAGTTCTCCTGGGACGCGGCCGATTGAGGGCTCGGAGTTTGTTGGAATCGGGGAGGAAAGGACTGAAATTACCTTGCCTTAGCAAGGTTTCTACCCGTGAAAATGATACCCCCAACAATGCAAGAATTTATACATATTTGGGCTTATTGTCGCCAACAGTGTTGTTATTGACTCCACCAACGCTTGAACGGGTTCGTTCAGTCGGCCCGGTTAGTTGGCTGACTAATCAGTTGGTCGAGACTGTTCGTTCGTTGATGGCCCCGTGACTACAATTAGATTACATGAATGAATGTGGTTTACTATCAACGAGTACGAAGCAACATATGCTGCCGGGGTTGGTATTTTCATTCATTCGACTAGCAAATCGGTTGGTCTAACGTTTCTATGGTATACTGACCAACACCTGCCGTAACCTGCTCGCCCACCTTGCGAAATATGTAGTAGCTGTTGTCGGTAATTTGGCCAGGGTCGAGCGGCTTTTCAGTCGTATGAGCCACATACATGCAAAGCGTCGAAACGGAATTCACTACGGCAAAGTACATGACCTTGCAGCAGTTGCAATAGACCTCAAAGCACAGCACTGTACTGCTGAGCTTTTTCGGAAGCTCGGCCAAAAGCCGATTTGCTAGTTAGAACCCTGGTGCTAGCTAAGCTGAACGAGCTCCCAGTAGCTCAAATGAGCACGCGCTACCGGCGCTCGCTCAGCTTAACTAGACAGAGCGCTCTAACTAGCTCTAACTAGCAAATCGGCTTTTGGCCGAGAGCGACCACGTCCACGCTCGGGCACAGAAACAGCACAATCAACGACCTTCATTTATGTAGTGTCGAATGGCATTGCCGCCGAAGGAGACAATATCCCTGATCCCTCTTCCGAAGTTCTCGATGACGAAACTGATGACGAAGACGCACCTATTGATTTCAGGTTTCTTGCTGCTCGGCTAGCTAAGGCTACGAAGGACGGCAGCGACACTCCCCAGAGCCCTGATCCAGATGGCAACTTACCAGAGCCAGCTGAACTAGCCGCGGAACTGACACGGCAACCTCGGGTGCGGCTTTTCTCCAGTTCCGGTCACCCAATCCCCTCTGCGAGAGCTGTTGAATTTCTCGGACACAGTAGAGGGGGTGCAGGATGGCTTGGGTTTATTTTAGAAAGGTGGACTACGCAATTTGAGCAAGGAACGCAAAATTTGCGAGGCACTCTTGTCTGGATATGTACCTAATTTAGCTGATGACTAGCATACATAATGAATTTGCAATCGGCTATGAACGAACAAACGATCCCATGAACGCGTTGGCTCCACAAACCAACTTTCAGCCAACTCCAGGGTTCGAACCGTTTATAACAACACTGGTCGCCAAACCTCTGACTCGAGTACCGGAGCAAGTCCGATTGGCTGGCGTAGCCAGCCTCGCCATTCACATGCGAGTCACTCCCAAATCGGACAGTCACATGACTCGCCCAGGTCCGGCCATGACGTAGCATTAGAATCAAATAAGCGCCCAGCTCGAAACCATCTTTTTCCCAATCCTGTCGCTTGTGCCAATACGAAATCATTCCTGGTGAGCTTCCTATATCAGTGCAAAGCATAATGTAACGGTGATATAAAACAATTTGTACACATTGGATTTAAATATCAATGGTGAATCTATTGTCCTACATATCCTCAGCATTCAGTTTGTTCCACCACTTCGAAGTTGATTCATTTAATCTCTCAATTCTTTTGTCTTCCTTCAATAGATTGACTCCAAACGGCCTTCTCAATATGTTGCGATCCAAATGAATAATCTGGATGCTATCAAGACCCAAACAGCAGGACAATGCTACGTAGACCTACCACTGGTCGGAGGCTCCACAATATCTATTATAGCACATTCCAATGTTCGTCCCTGTGCTTTGTAGTCCATAAATGCGCATGCCGGTCCAATCGGGAACTTCCATTTTTAGATATTCCAGCTGATCAACTTAACCTGTCCGTCGGCTTGAAGAACTAGTACCTTCATTCAGTGTTGTTATAAACGGTTCGAACCCTGGAGTTGGCCGAAAGTTGGTTTGTGGAGCCAACGCGTTCATGGGATCGTTTGTTCGTTCATAGCCGATTGCAAATTCATTATGTATGCTAGTCATCAGCTAAATTAGGTACATATCCAGACAAGAGTGCCTCGCAAATTTTGCGTTCCTTGCTCAAATTGCGTAGTCCACCTTTCTAAAATAAACCCAAGCCATCCTGCACCCCCTCTACTGTGTCCGAGAAATTCAACAGCTCTCGCAGAGGGGATTGGGTGACCGGAACTGGAGAAAAGCCGCACCCGAGGTTGCCGTGTCAGTTCCGCGGCTAGTTCAGCTGGCTCTGGTAAGTTGCCATCTGGATCAGGGCTCTGGGGAGTGTCGCTGCCGTCCTTCGTAGCCTTAGCTAGCCGAGCAGCAAGAAACCTGAAATCAATAGGTGCGTCTTCGTCATCAGTTTCGTCATCGAGAACTTCGGAAGAGGGATCAGGGATATTGTCTCCTTCGGCGGCAATGCCATTCGACACTACATAAATGAAGGTCGTTGATTGTGCTGTTTCTGTGCCCGAGCGTGGACGTGGTCGCTCTCGGCCAAAAGCCGATTTGCTAGTTAGAGCTAGTTAGAGCGCTCTGTCTAGTTAAGCTGAGCGAGCGCCGGTAGCGCGTGCTCATTTGAGCTACTGGGAGCTCGTTCAGCTTAGCTAGCACCAGGGTTCTAACTAGCAAATCGGCTTTTGGCCGAGCTTCCGAAAAAGCTCAGCAGTACAGTGCTGTGCTTTGAGGTCTATTGCAACTGCTGCAAGGTCATGTACTTTGCCGTAGTGAATTCCGTTTCGACGCTTTGCATGTATGTGGCTCATACGACTGAAAAGCCGCTCGACCCTGGCCAAATTACCGACAACAGCTACTACATATTTCGCAAGGTGGGCGAGCAGGTTACGGCAGGTGTTGGTCAGTATACCATAGAAACGTTAGACCAACCGATTTGCTAGTCGAATGAATGAAAATACCAACCCCGGCAGCATATGTTGCTTCGTACTCGTTGATAGTAAACCACATTCATTCATGTAATCTAATTGTAGTCACGGGGCCATCAACGAACGAACAGTCTCGACCAACTGATTAGTCAGCCAACTAACCGGGCCGACTGAACGAACCCGTTCAAGCGTTGGTGGAGTCAATAACAACACTGCCTTCATTGAATATGGTCTTGATACGGAGGCAATTGGAGCCACCCCAGGTTCTAGGCTCAGCCATCCGCCGACGCATGTCCTGGTTAATCAAACAAGTATGTATATCGGCGCACATTTCGAAGTGATCCAAGACTCGCTCGGGCTGAACGCGGATTCGTGAACATCAAGTTTCATCCCCACTATTTCCCCTCTTGCGCCATTGGTATTCTGTTCCTTATAAAAACTCTAATAGCTGTGCTGTGTTTTTTTTTCGATGTGTTTTGAACAATCCGTCGTATATATTGATTGTTTGTTCAATGTTACGTTCAAGCAAAGCTCCAGATCGATGCCTTGAGATCACTCCCGTTATTGGCTCAGCACACCCTAATGAGAAACAGTCACGGGCCCTGCCCATGGCAAGGTATGGGTCGCGGAGCGGCGCTTATGGATAACCGAGTTTGGGCGACTATAGGGCGATGATAGAGTCTAGCCGAGCGTGTAAAGAGCGAGCGGAGGTATAACCCTGCGCTCATAGTGGTCGGTCGTGTGCATGTCGCCAAGGATCACTTGCATGATGAATGCAAGAACGAGGCCTGACGTCAGTTTTATGCGCTCGGCGGCTCGTGCTTTAGGTCAGCCTCCTAACTTTAGTCCTGTCCAGTTGAGTTGTGACAAACGAGAAAACCGCAGATTTGGTTTCGTGTAAAAAGCCAAGGTTAATAGCACACCCCATCGCCCATTTGTGAATGAGGATTATGAAACCATAGTTGAATAGTTTGGCCTCGCAAGTATTTATATCCCAGATGATAATAGCTATTTTTACGGCCCGATGCATAATATACAATTCAAGAGGGAAAGAACCAACCTTGATATCTCCAATACCAATAAGTTTTTATCATTGACTGCACAAACTACCGGGGACACTGCCGAATATAAGGGAGGTCTAACATGATCACAGCAAAGCCGACTCGACATCAGCGCGAGTATTCGATGAAACATTGGAAATTTGTACCTCACAATAGACGTCATGTGCGCTTGGTCGCTGGCATGGCAAATGCGCCCAACACGCCTGCAGCATTGGCCATAAATTGCGTCCTATTGTTGACTCCTCATCGAGTTCAGCAGGCCGGTCTGGCCTAAGGCCATGTTCGGCTATGTGTGAGCCAAGTAGACGACTGTTTTCATGGTTATGGAACGGTCGCTTCCCAGTAATTATTTCCTGTTTCGGTTGAGAGTAATGCTGCGAAATCGCTAGTAATGGTACTCACCAACATAGTCTAATAGAGCAGTCAATTGACGGCTACTAAGTTACCTGAGGGAAACGCTTACCATTCCTAAAGAGTATACATCAGCCTCTTTAGATCTTGAGCCGGTTGCTGCTATGAGCTCTGGAGCCTGGTCCATGCATGTACTGAGAAATGACCAAGTGATATCAACCATAGGGCCATCTTACCTGCCACCGAAGGGTGCCAATTGTTTCATCTGTTCCACTGAATTCCAGGGCCGAATCTTGAAATACTGAGCAGCCGAAATCAGTCAGCCGGATTCTGCCGTGATCGGATATGAGTATGTTGGCCTGTAGGGGGGGAGGGGACCATCAGGACGTTTCAGATTGGAATTGGAATTGCATGGCTCAGGCCGTTGCTTACACCCTTCAGGTCACCGTGTACCTGCCCAAGAGTGCGAGTGCGTGAGTGTTTCGCGCAAGCATATACAATGCGCAGCTACTTACCACACCTTGGCCGTGTATATAATGCACAACGGCAGATAGTTGCGTACACTAATAAAAATAGACGTTCATATATTTAGTATCATCGTAGCCAACCACGGTCACTCACTAGTTCATATCGGTTTATACCTTGATTAGTGCTCAGGAATTCGATCACATTTCCGTTTGACATCCATGGTGACACCATTGCAAGTTTACCCATAAAAACAGCAAACCCGCGAAGTTGAAGAACATTCTCGTGGTCCAGGCGCCGCCAGGCTTCCAGTTCACGCGTTGATCGCTGTGTTTAAGTCCGGGTCATTATCATCGATTGGAACTCCTGTAGAAGCTAGCCATACCTTAAGTCGTTTATCTGGTTCATGCGGCAAATGTGCCACGCATTTCACGGCGACCTGGAGCCCGTCTGGAAGCGTTATCCTGTAAATCTCTGCCAGGTTGGTTCGGTGGGCGTATTCAAGCGATTCTGCTGGGTTTGCTTCCCCGAGTGGAATGGTGAGGTCGTCCAACCTACATGATTCTCGAAAATATTCGACTACGGTTTCAAGTCGCTTAGCAGAGTCGAAAGTAATATTTGAGAACAGTTTGATTGCTGCAGTAGAGGAATTATATCGTACCGTTTTCTGAGAAATTCTTAAAGAGCGCCCTAGCGTGTTGTTCTGCGAGCTAGGGGCTATCCGGGGAGAAAACAACAGATGATATGCAAGAAGGATATCAGCGATCATCTCTTCGCACGCGTTAGCTATAATCAAGAGAATATAGTAGAAACGAAAAAGGACACACCTATAATTTGTCGAAGGGTACCGACAACCCTGCGCCGTCCGCGCTCCCAAGGTGACTGGTCATGATCGGATGAGGGTGGGGGTGGGGGTGGATCAAACGAGGGAAGCGGCGGATTAGAGTAATTAGAGTGTCCTTCAGCAGTATCATCAAAGAGACTTTCCGTATCATCAAAGTGAACAGTACCATGTAGAGAGCCATGCAGAGATGCAAGCAAGGTAGGAGGATTCATGATAAAACAACAATGTAGTTTCGCTTGGCTATATCTGAATGGTAGCTGTTCCAAAAACGCTGGCCTCGTGTGGTCATGATTGGGTCCAGATGACAAATTAGGCTCACGGGTTTGTGTGAAATTCAACTGAACCTCCCTGTCGTCTTGAGCGGGAGTTTCGGGACCATGCAATCCGAGGCAATCTTGATTACCGATTCTCTAGAGCTCGAAGCATCGTTGGCTTACAGCAGTGACAATATCGTTGACTGGGTCAACCAGCTACTTGCTCCTGCTTTGCCAGAACCAGCAGTCGGCTCAGAGTCTTCTATCGGAGACCTTGGAAACCTGGACAAAAACATTATCAATCTCATTGCCCGCTTCGATGTGATTGCCCAAGAGACAGCAAGCAGGATTGATACCACAATCGCGGATGTCACAAGGACTATGCCAAGACTCCATTTCGACGTCCAGGTGAGCTCTTTGGCATATAATAAAATACTAGAAACGAACGCAATAAAGTAACCAGGTCATGCGTGAATCCGCCCTCTCCCTCCAATCAGCGCTCCACACACTCTCACATCAATCCACATCCCTTCTTCCCTCTCAAGATCCCAAAGACGAAACAAATTCTGCCCTCACACGTCTCCATATCCTCTCCCAAACACACTCCAACATGACAGCCGCCCATGCGCTCCTGAAAAAAGCCGAATCCTGGTCCGCTCTCGAACCAGACGTCACCCGACTGTTGGCCAATTCGGAGTTTGACGCCGCAGCGGACAGATTGGCCGCTTCGACTGACTCGCTCCAGGTATTCGAGGGCACACCCGAGTACGAGAGCGCCAAGGGTTTGATGGTCAGCTTGCAAAACCAACTCGAGGCAGGTCTGAGCACCGCGGTCGTCAACGCCGTCAACGGACTCGACTTTGATACGTGCAAACGATACTATGCCATCTTTTGTCGAATCCAACGCGAGATCGAGTTCAAGTATTATTACAACGGCATACGTCGGGCCAGTCTTGTCAAACTTTGGGCGACCTATGGAGATTCGGATCTTTCGTTTGCAGATTTTATTTCGAAATTCTTTGGGGAGTTTTTGGCCCTCGTTCATGCCGAACGACAAAATATGACCAAGGTCTATCCAGATCCACAAGACTGTCTTGCCGAATTTATCCTCACGACTGTCGAATCTCTTCAACCTTCCCTCGCCCAGCGGCTCGAGCCGGAAGGGTTGACGGGGCTGATCTCTGCGCTGGAAACTGTGCAAGAGTTTGTTTCATCAGTTGGAAAAACCCTGGAAGCGATGATCCTCTTTTCACCCGGTTTACCCACCACGCCAGGCCGAAATCCGTCAGGCTCCCTTTTACGCAAACCATCCCACAACAGACGTACATCCAAGCGATTCTCCATCTCCCAACGAAACGACGGTAAATCTCTGCTCCGCACAGACTCAGCTCCCGACCTCGAAACTATCCCGCCATGGGAACTATCCCTTCTCGAGCCGTTCCTCGAACACCAGACGGATTATGCCTCCCTCGAACTCAAACTTCTCAACCAAAGTCTCGAACAGAAATCCGCTGGGAGAGCGCAAACATTGGATGGAGCGAAGAAATTACACGACGCCGTGGCCGACGCGGTTGGGTTGGCCGAAGATGCGGTCTCGCGGTGTGTAGCATTTACGCACACGTTTGGGGCCAAGGAGCTTGCCGCGACCTTGGATAAATTTTGTGCGGGTGTGTTCGAGGGAGCCAAAGAACGGTGTCTTCCATCTCCTACCACCACTACCACTACTACTACCACGGCCGCAGCAGGGGCTGTCCCACCGGATGAAGATCTAGATTATACAGCCGAAGATTGGTCCGCTTTCCAACTCGCCCTTCGCCTCCTCGAGGGCTGTCGTGCAGCCGAAGATAGACTAGAATCCCTCGAGAACAGAGTGGTGACGAGGATCGCCCAAGCCCATCGGCTATCAGTCGGCGTTCCACGCTCAGAGATCCAGCTTCTCAGCCAGAGCCCGCTCAACACACCCGAAAACCAGGCTCTCCTGGCCCAATGGGAATCATCCAAAACTCCTTCCTCGACTCAATTCCTCACGCAGACGCGAGAGGCTCACAAGCAATTTACGATCGCGTGCCAGTCTTTGGTTCGAGACACGATTCTCTCCCCATTGAAGCTCCGTCTAACTGGCTATCCGTTCTTACCCGAATGGACCGAAGTCGACACCTCGACCGGACCAGGCCAGCTCAAACTTCCTAAATTCAGCGCTTCGGCAACATCAAGCGTGCAAAGCGTAGCCGAAGGATTGCTAAACCTACCACGCCTATTCGAAGTCTACGCAGATGATAACGCTCTAGCCTTTTCGCTTCAGACTCTTCCATTTATCGGCCAACTCGAGGAGGAGGGTACAGAGCTCGTAACTTCCACATGGCTCTCGTCTCTCACGCTTTCGTTTTGCGCACACGTTACGGACGTCATCTTGCCCGCCATTTCGTCTCTTACGCCACTAGGTGCCAGGCAGCTCGCCTCTGATTTAGAGTATCTGAGCAACGTTGTTCGGACTTTGGGTGTCGAACCCGAGGTTTTGGAGGAGTGGAGAGCGGCAACTGATATGTCGGACCAAGACGGGATCGCCCGAACGAGGGAGATCAAGGAGAGCGGCGGCAAGGTCACGGAGGGTGTGTTTGGAAAGGTTGCGCTGTTGAGAGGATGGGCTGTCATTGGGGACAAGTAAAATATGGATGAAATAAATTGATAAATTATGAAACAGCTTTGTTGGGGTTGATATAGCCGGTGCCAAAACACGATAGCATAAGCTCGTTCTCCGACTCTGGAGCTGGAGCAATTTTGAAGGATGTTCCGAAGAACTGCTTGATGTCACGGAGAAATTGAACACTATACCCGAGTCAATGAGGGGTATATTGGGGCTCGGGACGACTTACGATCTGACTGTGAGTTCGCCCATCCGGCATCGACCAATGTCTTCGCTACCCAAAACCATGAACAATAATGCGAGCCATTGGTGATGTCGGTCCACACATCCCCCTCTTTGGATTTCGGCGAGCAGCGCACGAGATGCTGCATACCCGATATCGTTCGGGACTGCTCCGCCTTCACCGATAACCTCTGCACAGTGGAGCGCACCAGTTGTGGATGTTGCCACCAAACTCATTCCAAAACCGGGCGATCTAAATGAATTCAGTACTATCATTGATTAGAAAAGCAATTGGTACCCACTTGCCACTATCTTCCTTCCTGTAAACGTCGGCAACGAGATAAATGTCGTTGATATATCGATTAAGAACTTCTCTCGAAGCGTCAATCATTCGCGGGCATTTATCCGAACTAACGCGTACGGCATGCCTAGAGAAGCTCTTGAGTATATCATTCCACAGGGGCACACGACCCACGTACGCTATTCCACGAATTCGAATAATTTTTCCCGGGTCAACAAAGTTCAATGTCTTGATCTGCTTGACCACTGGGCATATAAACTCGACCTCTCCGCCTCCCAGAGGTACAGCTCCTCGCATTTTTATCTACAATATAAGCGTGGTGAGTACTTATAGGGCAAGACAATCATAAATAGCACCTTGAGTTCTACCCCTCCTTCGATACCAAAAAGACTCAGATGAGGTAATGTGACTGTACGTATGAGATCCACCTAGAGAGTCGTATATATTGAGCGTCACTGAAACTATATCAACGATGACAACCATACTGAAAGATCTCGTTCGTCGGATGTTATGCCTTTGAGGGTAAGCCGCAACGGCTTCTTCCCGAATGGGGCGATCGCGACTATTGGCTCCAGGAAGTATCCTATAGATCTTGACAACGGACACTCATGTGTGACAAATCCGCCGTTGATGATTCCAGGTTTAATGAGGACAGATGTACCTATGAAGCAGGTTTTTGGTCATTAAAACAATAATATGTACATGTATAACAAGCTTACCCGTATACGAAATTTCAATAATAGTTCCATTTGTCACCCGTTCTATAAGTCGTAAGAAGCTGGCTTCAAAATCTGTACCGAAAATCATTCGGTGTTTCCCTTCGAGCAAGGCAATGCTCACCTCGTAACCCAGGATTTTGGTCTTCAGGTCGGATGGCATCGATACGCACGGATCTCCCACTCAAGGCGGATAGAACTACCCGCTGCCTAAAATGTTCGTGGCCTGTGAATCGTACAAGCCCACTTGTGGGGTTGGTAGTGGTCGAAGGCATTGGGACGGAAAATTCAACACAGCCACTGTCTGAGCTGATTAAGCAATTACCCACTTGACTTGCCGTTGAAGGCAAGTTGCGAGCAGATATATCTATGAGGGCCTGGGGCAAACAATACTACGATATTTACTACCACCTGGGGTGATACTTAACCTTGCGAGTGAGTCTCTTTCATATTGGGCGGGCCGCGGCTCCGCCGCCCAATACGGTCGTATCACGTGTGTCCCAGATATTTATTTAGTCTCACTTATATACATGCGGGTTCTGGGGAATTTTTCCCCCGACCGTCGCGTTCTTAGACAACGAAGTCGCGCGATCGCCCCACTACCGTCCCACAACATTTCAGTGAGCCCAGTAAGTTCATCTCAGCCAATCCCCGAGTGTCTAGCTAGCATATACTAGATCGAACTGTCTAACGATGCTTTTGAGCACTCACTAGACCTGAAGTAGCACGGGCTACCGGTGCTACCGGCATCTAGTCAGCGCTCAGAAGCATCGTTAGAGAGTGGGGCCATATCACGTGCTAGCTAGACATTAAGTAAGTAGGGGATTGGCTGAGAGGGCAAGTCACGTGTATTTGCATGAACTCACTAGCCAGCATGAGTTGGGAGCAATGAAAATGAGTGAGAAAGGCGCATATATTTGTAATCTGTGAGCTTCAGACCGAGTTGCCTGAGGTTCGTGACTATGTTATAGCTCGATAAATATAGGGATGTAAGAATGGGTATCATTTGACCTGATTATGCCGAGCCGAGATTTCCGTCACTACTGAGTATGGGTGTCATCATGGACAACGGATGAGATGTAGCGAGCAGCACTACCCCTTGCTGGTAGAATTATAAGACAACAGCACACCCAGACTACGATTATGGCGACCTCAGGACAGGTCGGACATCACCGGACCTACCTTGCATGGGCTGTTGACCATTTATGAACTGAGAATTGGGACCCATGCATCATTGGGAAGAAAGATAAAACATAAACAAACATTGAGGATAGTTCTGGTTGTGTCTTGATAGAAGCTAGCTGTATACACTTACGTGCAAAAGAAGCGAACCACCCCATGTTTTGTAATTACACCGCATACATGGAGCAATGTATGGGCAACCAATGTATGGAATATATGAGGTACCCGGATAGACTATCCACGTCAAGAATCAGACAAAGCAAACTAAATCGGGCGACGCTACGGGGGGGACGGCCGAGAGGGGTCCAACGAGCAAAGGTTCAGCACCACAGTGAGGCACCATGGAAAATATCAAAAATATATCCGGATTGGGACGGTTAATGGGAGACCATTGAAATCTAGATCATCCCAAATGGACGCGCCGTCGCCGAGATACAGCCCTCGCAAAATCGGGGTTTTGATAGTGATTTGTCTTTGTTGACCCAAAATCCTATCAAAACCCCGATTTTGCGAGGGCTGTATCTCGGCGACGGCGCGTCCATTTGGGATGATCTAGATTTCAATGGTCTCCCATTAACCGTCCCAATCCGGATATATTTTTGATATTTTCCATGGTGCCTCACTGTGGTGCTGAACCTTTGCTCGTTGGACCCCTCTCGGCCGTCCCCCCCGTAGCGTCGCCCGATTTAGTTTGTTTTGTCTGATTCTTGACGTGGATAGTCTAGCCGGGTACCTCATATATTCCATAAATTGGTTGCCCATACATTGGTTGCCCATACATTGCCCCATGTATGCGGTGTAATTACAAAACATGGGGTGACTCGTTGCTTTCGTATGTAAGTGTATGAGAAGTTATATCACGGCCCCATGGGGCTGTGTAAACTTGCTTGGAAACTCACCCCTCGTCCCGAATGGTATTCCATGCTCAAGCACGAAGTCGCCAAAACTCTATGACTTTGCAAAATGGCTCTTTTCCGGGATTTCGGACAGTCATGGTACCCAATCTGAAGGACTAACGGCAAGCCCAACCCCGGTCTCCTATCAAACCTGTCAGCACCAAGAGCATCGCGTGCTCCTGAATAGTTTGTGACTAGGACTGACTATAGATACCGCACGCTAACGCGTTAACGGCTCTTAGTCAAGTCCATGATTGTTTAATCCAGTTAATAGTATAAGCGATATGTAGAGGTGTACACAGGCCATGCTGTTATGATTCGATACCAAGGTGGCTTCTGCGCTAGGAGTGATGAAACTGACTTGTGTTTATCGGCAGAAAGAAAGAATGGTCCTTCGCTCTGGATCTACATGCTCTTATGAATATTCCCGTGAGCTTATCTGATTAAAAAATAGAGACTTAGCATCAGGAGAAAATGGCTCATGCCATGAGCCATTTGAGCAAATTTGAGCAAGGGGTAATCGGAGCACGCCATATCGGGACGACCGGTACTAGTGGGTCTTTACGGTGACTCATGGACCCACCTGCTGACTGCGTGCTTTATTGGGTTTAGCTCATGCTCAAATGTCTCAAATGGCTCATGACATGAGCACGGTGCCCAAATTCTCAAACGGTTCAAAATTTGAGCTTTTTGAGCCATTTTTTCTCCTGATGAGGGCTCTCCTATAGCTAAGCTTCACTTCAATATGGCTTTGAATAAAAGTCGCGAAACCGTAACTTGCTGTGGAAATCCTAAGCCAATCCTAGTGATTAGATCAAAAACATCCAAACGTCCAGTACATTCAGTCTCCTATAAAATTTTACTACTGTACTTTCTACTAGAATATTCATTAATCACCAACACGAACTACCCAAAGCCGGAGCGCGATGACGCGAACGCGACCGCGATGAAAGGAGCGATAACCGTTGGGGGAGGAAGCCCTCCCCTCTCAAACACATGCATACACGCGAGCAATGAATATACCTGGCAGCTTTGTCGCTCGACAAGAGCCAGTTGGTATCCTAGACGACCCCCCCCCGGACTCAGATTTGATGACGTTGAAGCGAAATAGCGTCATATCCGCAAGGATTATGCCTGTGATGTTTCATTGCATCACATCAGAGGCGCGACAGCCCACGTGTCCCAAACATTGTCTTCTACGCCTGTAGTGGTTTATTATATTCCTACAGCATACCCTAGAGCTCATAAGCGTCAGTCATAAATTTAAATTTCTTATAACGTGATGTGGAGCTCTTCGGGCCTTTTTATAGACATTTCACAGTGGGCTGTGTGTTCGGTAAATCAATGGTTGTTCGTGAGCCTAGTCTTCTGAAGCGGATTCTTGAAATGTTTCAATATCGCATGTATGGATCCCCCTATCAATTTTTTTACCAATACCCGAGCAAATGGTTTGGTCTGCCACGAGGTTACCGTAAGGAGCTTTCCAGTTCACAGCCTCATGTATGTATTTTAGTTTGCGCGCCCCCTGAAGGATCGCGCACCCTCTCTAGCTCATCTAGCTCCTATAGCTGGTACCGTAATGGGTTCAACACTCTGCTGTATACGAAATGGTGATAAGACTGATAAACTGGGCAATCAGGTTGGGGATTCTGGCCCTTTCCATACTCTAAACGCTCCGCTTACACTCACCTACAAATAGGATGAACGAACTACAGAAGTGCGCATAAAATTCAGTCACGAGCTTCTTTCTATGAACCAATAAAATCCATTACAGGCAACGCCATTGCTATCTGAAATACCTCAAGTGGAGTCGGAAAACCACCCAGGCCCTAGCGTGAGTTGGGATATATTGCGCGGGTATAAGATAACGACTCACCTATATGGTGGCTCGGCAACATAGGATGTTTTGGACAACGCAAGAGGTAATTTATTAGAAGTACCCTGCAACCGTGTAGCCGGTCCTTCCACAAGCCCGAATCTATCAACGCAAGGCGCTTCGAAGAGCTCTGAGGGACTAGAGGCCGCGGACGTTGCTGAACTAAATCGTCTTGTTGGTGAGCTAGAACAAGGTGCTCCCGCGACAAGCTTGCAAGAAACCCGGATCGATGAAGCAATCTCCCTTCTTGAGAAAATGGTAGCACGACTACCCGAAGATACGCATGGTTTCAAAGCCGAAAAGTTAGCCATTCTGGGTACCTCATATCGAGATCGGTTCAATAGGACGGGCCGAATTGAGTATTTAGACAAGGCAATCGACTACCGCCGCCATGCTATACTGTTAACTCCTGAAGAACCTATCAAATCGGGAACTCTAGCACGCCTTAGTGCTTTGTATCACGTGCGGTTCTTAAAGTTAAGGAATCCAGCTGACATCGACTCAGCTGTTGAGTATATGGGTCTTTCTGTGTCTTTGACTCCCACTGGAGATGAGGAAATTTCTCAAAGGTTAACCAGACTTGGTGGACTCCATATCGATCGATTCGTACGAGTAGGAGAGCTCATTGATGCACAGAAAGCAATCGAGTATCATTGCGAGGCATTGAGCATAATCCCTGAGGGACACCTTGAGAGACCACAGAAACTGGGTAGTATTTCAGACGCATACCACACACGTTTCTTATATCTTGGGGATCCGGGCGACCTCGACAAAGCCATCAAATACAGGGAGCAGGCAGTCCTTCTCACCCCTGACCAAGACCATGAGAAGGCTCGAAGATTAGGCGCTCTTGGCGTGTTATATTGGAATCGGTTCAACAGTTTCGGCGAACTGCCCGATATTGAGCTCGCGATATCCTACAAGAGCCAATCATTGTCTCTTACTCAGGATGAGCACCCAGACAAACCATCACGACTGAATAACCTCGGCAACTCCCATTTGGCCCGTTTCAGACGTCTCGGAGAACTGAAAGACCTTGACATGGCAATCACTTATCAGACGCAGGCCGTTTCGGCTACCCAGGCCAATCATCCGTTGACACCAAGTCGGCTAAGTAACCTTGGATCCTCATTGCTAACAAGATTCGAGCATCAAGGCGAGCTTGGGGATCTCAACAAAGCAATCGAATTCCAAACCCAAGCGACGCAAATGATACCCGAAGATCACAAAGACAAAGTGGCTATGTTGAACAATCTTGGCTACTCTTATGAGATTCGTTTTCAGCATTCAGGCGATCCAGCGGACGTCGATAAAGCAATTGAACTCAAGAGTCAGGCGGTGGCACATCTCCCTGAAGACCACACAGACCGACCGCCTTGGCTTAGCAACCTCGGAAATTCATATCTCAGTCGCTATAACCGTCTAGGGGAATTGGACGATCTTGATAAAGCGATAGAGTGTCACCGTCAGGCTGAGAATCTTACCGACATTGGGCACGCAGAAAAATCGATACGAATCAACTGTCTAGGGAACTCTTACCTTAGCCGATTTGAGGCCCTGGGAAACCTTCCGGATATAGACACGGCGATTGGGTGTTTGGACCAGGCAGTAGGTATGATACCTATCGATCACACGTCTCGCCCTGCCTGGTTGAGCCACCTAGGGGTGTCTTATTTGCGCCGCTTTGAAGAGCTGAGCAAACAGTCAGATATTGACCTAGCAGTCAACAAAATGACTGAAGCGGTATTGTCCGCTACAGACGAGCACATTGGGAAGCCGATGCTGTTTAATAACCTCGGAATCGCATATTTCAGCCGCTTCAAGTACTTCGGTCAAATTGGTGATATCGACAAGGCTATCGAATACCAAAGCCACGCGGTCGCTTTTTGTGCCCAAGGAAATACGTTTTTGGCGAGATGGCTCAATAACCTTGGATTCTCCTTCCGCCAACGTTTTGAACTTACTGGCGACGCCAGGGACCAGGATAGATGCATTGAGTCTTACGAGGCAGCCGCGCACGCACAAGCTGGCCATCCGTTAGCAACACTAGAGGCGTCACTCAACTGGGCTCGTTCACTTGTTCAGTATAACAGACCAGCTCCACTGGAGGCATACAACCACGCCATGTCGCTTATACCCAAGGTAGCCTGGCTAGGGGTTAGCGTGGGTCGCCGATACGAAACCATCAAAACAGCGATAGAAGGTGTAGCACTAGAAGCAGCAGCTTTTGCAATTGGACATGGTTCATTTGATCGGGCCCTTAGTTGGCTAGAACAAGGGCGATTCATCGTATGGAGTCAGCTGCTTCAGCTCCGTGCTCCCCTTGAAAGGTTATGTGAATGTTCCCCCCAATTAGCCAATGAGCTGCAATGGGTAGCGCACGAACTCGATTCTTCCCCCTCCGCAAGATCTTGGGACATAAAGTTAGCCCCAGATGAATCACCTGAGGAAAATTCCCGATATTACCGATCTCTTGTTCAGCGGTGGGAAAGCCTGGTTAGTCAGGTTCAACTGCTTCCTGGGTTCGAGAATTTCCTTCATCCCCAGAAAGAAATAATACCAAGCGACGTGACGCAAAACGGAGCTGTAGTAATTGTCAATATTCACCCATCCCGTTGCGATGCTCTTGCTCTGCTGCCAGGACACAATGCTATTAAGCATATCTCACTCGCGGACTATTCATATACCAAAGTAAATCATTCACGTGCTCAATTGATATCTTGTCTCAATGACTCGAGCCATATGCAACGAACCAAGACTACGCTGCACAATGATTATATCGCTGCTAGAGGAAAGCCAGGAATAACGGAACAGTGGGCTCTGGAGATGGAGAAGAGTCTCTCGCATACAGCTCGAGGTCCCTTGTTCTTTCCGAAGCAGGATACGGGATCATTCTCAGAGGTCTTGCATGAACTATGGGTGGATATTGTAAAACCGATTTTAGAAGCTATAGGCTATCTGGTAAGTATAGTGCAAATTTCAATACACAACTGCTAACCTAAAACAAGAAGAGAAACAACCCCCACGACTGTGATACGCTCGAGTTACCTCACGTAACATGGTGCACAACCGGCGCGCTTTCATTTCTCCCCCTGCATGCTGCAGGCTCTTACGGCGACAGCGGATCTCACGTCTTTGACCATGTAGTTTCATCATACACGCCCGCACTGAGTACTTTGGCCAAATATTCCCTCCGGGCTGATGGATTTTGCGGCATACTGACAGTAGGTCAAGCTTCGACCCTTCCCGAAACCGTTGCCGAACTCGATCAGATCCAAAAATTGGCCCACGATCTAAGATGTACTCGACTTGAGGGGCCGGACGCAACTCCGGGTGCTGTGCTATTGGAGATGGGGAAACATAGCTGGGTGCATTTTGCATGTCATGCTATCCAGAGCGCCCAAGATCCAACAAAAAGCGCATTCCATCTACATGGTGGTGAACTTGACTTGACATCAATAACAAGCAAACCCTTGAAGTATGCAGACCTGGCATTTTTATCAGCATGCGAGACTGCTGCCGGAGACGAAAGCTTACCTGAAGAGGTCGTTCACTTGGCTGCTGGAATGATCGTGGCTGGGTATTCAACAGTAATCGCGACCATGTGGTCAGTACAGGACAATGACGCGCCATTTATCGCAAAGGAGGTCTATAGTCGACTGTTTAAAGGAGGAACGCCAAATAGTCGTAAAGCGTTCTTAGCACTTCATTGTGCTGTGGCAAGCCTTCGTGAAAAGGTTGGCGAACAGAACTTTGCACGATGGGTACCCTTTATCCATATTGGCTGTTGATGCAAATTCTATGTATGAAATTATTCGTGACGCAATTTATTCATTCTGCTTTATAAGGTGTAGCTGCTTTACCACAGGATTCATCTTTTGGTCGTAAATATAGCGATGTTGGCACGTCAGAATCGGGGACCGAGGTGATAGCAAAGAAGAGACAACTGGATGGCGTAGAAGGCGCGAGAAGATCTTATTCTAAGGTGCGCGACATGCAGATCCATCCAAGCAAACAATCACGTAATCTTCCCACGACTTATTGGGACATGTTAACTGGCCGAGAGACGGCTGGAGTGTCTACGGGAGAACTAAGAGCTGGAAGATGTAGTAAAGCAATATTGATAAGGTGTGATGTTGCGTTTTTGTTGTCGTTTTGCGCCGTTTCGAGGCTATTCGAGTGTCAAGTACCGGAACAATAAAACAAATGACCGCATTTAGTCAGCGAGGGACACGGAATGGGCTTCATGTCATCACATGACCCAGCCAGCCCAAGGCTTCCCCACGGCGCTCTAGCACCAAGGCGGGAAATCGAAAGACATCAGACCTCGTTAATTCTACACGACTTCATACTCCGACTTCCCTTTTGATTATAACTGTTCTAGCCGTCGCTCGGCTAGTTCACATATCCCAATAAGTCGTGGGAAGATTACGTGATTGTTTGCTTGGATGGATCTGCATGTCGCGCACTTTAGTTTGCAACATTGTTCGCCACAAGCGCCGAAGAAACCTGTTTTTTCAGGTTGGCAGGATTCGGTAAATCGAGCGTTTCTCCATTGTTTTGAATTATTCTCTCGTTATATAAGTCTAGAAGTGATCGCACGACCGATGCGCATCTAATGGTACAGTTTGTTACCTTGCTCAGGCAAGGTTTTTTCTTTTTTCTTTCTAAGTACCACCTCAAAAATGTCACTATGACCTTCCGCCATCACGTGACAGCCCAAACATTAGCATAGCAGTCTGGTTTAGCTTTGCTTTTTCTTTCTTCTTTTGAGAACAAATAACTACGAATGAAAGCGCAACGAAATCATATGAATATAATACTCGTATTGCACTAGATTTACCTCGCTCAGGTAGGGTTCTACCGGCTCTAGAAACGTCGGTACAACCTCTCCTCGTCATGTGACTAGGCCCAAACATCAGCACAGCAGCCTGTTCTCTTCTCAAGCTTTCGTCGTTTTTCTAGAAAGAAAAAGGCTCCACCACTCACGACCACACCTTGACTACAGCGGGCCAATTTCCTCAGCATGTTGTAAATAGTCAGCTCGTGGCATGTACCTCGCATACATCGCTATGTCTGACTGCGAGCAGCTAAGACCCAGCGTGGGTGGACTGTAAGATCTTCTTGTATTCTGCGAAACATTCAGTTGTACATACGATTCAATCGTGTGAATAGAAAGGGCCCTTTTCCTTAATCATTGAACAGCACATATTGCTCGTACCAACAAAAAGATGTGACACACAAGAAACAGAGATGAGATATATGCCGCAGTTTGCACAAGCCTAGAACCTTGCCTTAGTCACAGAACCGTGGGCTGTCCTGGGGCGCAACTCCCCGCCTTTAGACACAACCAAGCGCCTTAGCGCCCCTCGCACTCAACCATAACGTCTTTTGCATCACGTCTATCCTCTACCGCTTGTTTTCTTTTTCCTACCCAGTACTTCCCACTGTACAGCAGTCGCTATATCGTTTAGGCCGCCCGACCGATAAGTTCGCTTGTGTCTCGGCGCTATGTCCTCCCCGCGCCTTGGCCCCGAGTTCTCTGCTTTCTTTGGCTTGAGCACTTGTGGACCTATTGATTCCTGCTCGTATATTTATATGTACATGTGTCCAATCATAACGGTAATCATACCCGCATGCATTAGCGTGCGCCTAGAAGCCGACACGACGTCACTCGAGGGATAAGAAGGCTCATGTACGTATATGCTCGGGTGCGTACATGCGAGGTTCAAGGAGCACATATGCGTGCGTCTGGGCGTGATTATAATTTCATTAATGCATGATGTAGGCAGAGCCGGAAAAAATGGCAAGGGTGAATGATAGCCAATACATAGAAGACAAGCGAGGATAGTCGAGCCCTATGGAAACTTGCAAAAAGGAAAGCGTGGGATTCAACAGCAAGTGTACTCAGTGTGACAACAAGTGTGCGAAAGGCACACGTGATTGCTTTGGAAATCAGCTACCCTACTCCCCACGATGACTGCTTCCGGCGGAACTGAGTATTCTGACTTTGACCGTGGTCGTATAGTTGCACTACGTAGCCAGGGTCTTTCATACCCAGAGATAGCTAAAGAACTTCACTTCTCCACGTCTGGAGTGTACGGGTTTTTGCAGCACTACAAAAAACACCACACATACAAGTCACGTCCTCGTCCAGGTCGCCCTGTGGCAATTCCTACTAGTCTTGAACGCGAAATCATTTCAACCCTTACAGAGCATCGATTCGACTCCTATCGGAACGTTGCTGAACGCATAGGCAGCCGTGTCACCTGGATGCAAGTTCGAAATGTTGCACATAAAAATGGCTACCACCGTCGCTCCGCTCGACGCAAGCCCTATCTACGCGAATCCATGGTCGATCAGCGCCTCGAATGGGCTGATAGAAACACTGGGCGGGACTGGAATGGCGTGGCATGGTCCGACGAGTGCTCGCTAGAGACTGGTGAATCGCCGGGTCGGAAGATGGTCACCAGGCGCCCAGGAGAAGAGTTCTTACGCTCTACAGTCGCCCCAACCTTCCGAAGCGGTCGTAAATCTCTTATGGTGTCAGGAGTGATTGCGAATGGTCGTAAAGGGCCGCTGGTTCGCATACAGCCTGCAACTACCGACTCAAATGGTCAAAAGAGAAAGGGCGCTGGTGGAATGACCGGAGAGGATTATGTTGAACAGGTCCTGAAAGGCCTATTGCTTGGCTTCTATCGATCTCTAGAGAAGGAACGGGGTGTTGAAATGCTACTGGTTGAAGACGGAGCTAGTACACATAGGCGGAAGTCGACGCAGCTCACCCGGGAGGAGCTTGGTATAAAGTCTTTACCTCACCCTCCATCTTCCCCGGATCTGAATTCCATCGAGCCATTGTGGTTGGAACTCAAAAAGGGTATAGCCAAGATCCCTGGGTCGCGAAATAGTCTTGAAAGTCTTTGGAAAGCAGCGAAACAGGTTTGGGATGAGTTTACCGACGAAGATGTAGCCAAGTTCACATCTCAAATGGATGCTCGGGTGCAGGCCGTGAAGGAGGCTAAGGGATTTCATACTCGCTTTTAATGTATAGCAAAGGATTTATTGTGTGTATATGTACAGTTTTGCATGACCCAATCAATAGGTATCGATAGTACGTGCCTCGAGGAGTAGAGGTACGAGCAAGGTCACGTGTGCCTTTCGCACACTTGTTGTCACACTGAGTAAATAGCTTTACATTGACGAATGTGTAATTCTGGTTAACAATTCTAATTTTATAAATACAGTGAGGCTCGTTGGATTGAATGGTAGTTTCCGAACCGAGTGAGACGCTGATCATTATCTGCCGCGAGTGAAAAACATACGCGGCCAATGTTGCCGCACTTCAGTCTTCCTATTTAGGACGAAACGGAAAGCCCTGTCTCCAGATGATAGTTGTTCGCAACATCGACGACCATAATGGTTCGCAAGTTGAGTTTTCTGTACATAGAATCTTTCTGTGGTGCCTACACCTGATCAACCCGAATCCAGCCCGATAGTCCAGAGTGTTGCGGGGCGGTAATGTCCGCGACCGCGCGCCCTCGCTGACTCAGAACACGACGGTCGGGGGAAGAATCCCCCCGAACCCCGGATGCATATATGTGAGACTAAATACACATCCGGGATACACGTGATAATCCCATAACGGGCGGCTCCGCCGCCCAACACCGAGCAAGGTTGCTGTCGCCACAGGCGACGCTCTAGAATCTTTATGCTCCGCCTGAAAAGCTCGCCCTTCAGAGCCTTTTCGTCTGTGTGACCCGTAAGAGACTGGTCGGCCGTTATCTATCTTGTACACTGGCTCCATCTCACTTATTTTACATGGGAGCTTTCAATACTTACGTTTTAGGGCGCCCGAGGCTTTGCACGGAGCCGCATACCCCATGTGCATGTTGAAACTCTACGAGTACGCCTGATTTCCACACGATAATGGATAATTGGAGAGCTGTATACTTAAATAATCTTTTCTGCTGGCCCATGGCTGCGCCAGAGTGGTTATTCTGGATCCACACGCGCGCAAAATTGGTGACAACACGAAATGACAACAACCGCGTCCTGTGTGTCCTACTTTGTACAAGTAGGTTTGCATCCTTCTGGCGATCATTTTGAGCTACGTAACATGATAATTGAGCCCGAAATTGGTGGAGAAACGCTCCATTTACCGAATCCTGCCAACCTGAAAAGACAGGTATTTTCGGCGCCTGTGGCGAACAATTTTGCAAACGGGTGTAATAGAGGCGCAGGGACGCTGGGTCAGCATCTGGACTCAACGACAGCGGCAACGAGGCAAAACTACAGTCGTATTCGTTCGGATTACACACGCGGCAACAGTCTGCGCATTCGGTTTTGTAGGCCGCATGTATGGCTTCGGTAATCGCAGGCGGCGCTGTTAAATCACGCCTGGGGCTCTACACGGTGATTTCTATTCATAAGCCGAACAAAACAAGCATTGCAATAGGCGAGTGTATAAACATTTCGGACTGTACTACTCTCAGTAACGGTCTAAGTTGGGGTATAATTTAAGGACTCTGAGACGCTCCAATTTTAGGTTGAGAGAACCGATGAATGATATTCGTTTATTTGGCTATTGTGGTGATCGGCAACTCCCAATCGTACGGCCCAAACCTCGGAGTAACCACAACCTTCCCCGCCTTAGTAATGGAAGCTACTTTCATGGGTTTAGAATACGTGCTCAAACTCGGACCAAGAGCTGGAAGCCACGAAGGGTTGACTTTCGTAACCACTGCAGGCATTCAATCAGTTAATCGTTAGGAATCACGGATGTGGGGAAGTTCAAACCTTTCAACCACACCCGGCTCGCCCGTACCACTTCCTGGAAAGCGACGAAATCGGGAGGGGGGCTATTGAAAAGCACAGATGATGGATGTATATATGCGTCCTCTTTAACGCCAATCGCTTGGTAGGCTACTCTGCGAGCCGACGATCGCTTGACACCCGTTCGTTTTTCGATGTAATCTTTGCGCACGGCGATTTGGTCGATAAAACCGGACGTCATGATCTGTTGCAGAAGCTTGGTCTGTGGTGAAGCGCGTATGGGTAAAATAGAATGGGCAGGACGTAAACTACGAACCTGCTTTTCGGATGGGGGCTTCATCATCCCACTGAGCTCTTTCCCGGTCTCTGGGAAAGTCGACACGACTATCTGAGTAATCTGTTGCCGGAGTTTGTGGATTTCTTCCATCGCCTGTCCATCATATCAATACGACAGTTTTCACGAATAAGATCATGAACTCGCCTTGGGGCGTACGAAGTTCTCACGACAGAACTTGTCGGCGGCGGATTCACTACTACCTCTGCGTACACTTCCGAGTCCTTGATTGTGCTCGAACTCGTATGCCCCTACTACGGACAACCATCTGAACACATCGCTCGCGCCTTTCCCAAAAGCAGAATGAATCTGATCCGATACAATGTTGTTATATGCATGTATAAATGGCACATGAGCTTACCTGGATGGCCCTGAAAAATTCTCTCCTCCTCGCCTTTCGTACCTCCTTCGCCCGAAGCTCTTGACTCTTGATCTCCTCGTACTCGGGAGCCATTTCATCTTCATCAACTTCCTCGTCTTCTGCCTCAAGCGCCTCTTCCCGCAAGAACGGGTCGCCGACGCTCAATACGGCGGCAATAGCAATCACATATGGTAAGCAACCCTGTTGGCGCCCAATTACCAACATTTTGGCGAATCGAGGTGTTACTGGGAAGAGTGCCATCGAACGACCCAGGGGGTGATCTGACCACCTACAACAATGGAACTACCAGTCCCTGCCGATCCGGTACGCCGTATACTAGCCGAGTCCGAGCCAGCCAATGCACCGAGATGGGTCAGGACAACTTCGGCTTTTCGAAGTGATTCGCGGTCCGGCGGGGTGGGGAAAGGGAAATTGACAACCGCGTCAATACCCATGCTCTTCATCTGCAACACCACACCTTCGACAGGCATGCGTTCAATCTCTGGCAAAGCGTGTGTTGGAAAATAAGTTTCATATAGAGCCGAAGAGTATAGGCGATAACAATGGCCGGGTCCTGTGCGGCCAGCTCGGCCAGCTCGCTGAGCGGCTGATGCTTTGGATATCCAAGATACGTCGAAAGATTGAAGCCCCGAGGTTGGGTCAAAGCAACGCTGTTGAGAAATTGAATGCCAATAATTGATATGAAGGCGTCTAGATATTTCGTACCTCTTTTGCTCGCCCGGTATCAACGACATATCGAATGCCGGGAATGGTAAGAGAGGTTTCAGCCACGTTTGTAGCCACCACCACCAGCCTAGCTCCATCAGGAGGAGGCTCAAATACCTTCATCTGTTTTTCACTTGGAAGCAGGGAATAAAGAGGCACGATATGCATCGGAACTGTACGAGTGAATTCAATAAAAACTGCGAGCATTCAAAGAGCAAGCTCACCATCAGACTGCTCCGTATCGATTTGTAACTCCCTGTTTTCTTCCGCTTCTTCATCATCGCTATCCAAAGCTTCCTCATCCGCGTTCTCGCCTGTCTCTCCATATTCGCCCCGGACTTCATCCCTTCTATCTCCGAGTTCGACCTCTTCAGACTCGACAACACCTGCGATGGTCATTTAATGCTTCAACCAGCCGCATCAATTGAAGATTCACCTTCAGCAGCACCCATTCCTTCGTCTTTCCCCCTATCTTCATCCACCTTATCCTTTCCTTTTCCAAACCTCCTCCCGAGTCTCTTACAAAGCTCGACAATTTCTCTTTGACCAGTCATAAACACCAAAACCCCACCAGGCGGAAGTCGTGCATGAATTTTTGCAACTTTGGTCTCGGCTGCTTGGATGTAATCTCCCTTCGTACGTCTGTCGAAATGTATCGTGACGGGATGCTGGCGCGCAGTGATACTGATGACAGGTGGTGGGATCGGGAACAACGTCGTATTCTCAGCAAAATCGCTTAGACGAAGTGTGGCAGACATGATGATCAAGCGAAGGGGCTATTAAAAAGCGTAATTAGCAGATGTTTCGTGTGGTAAGGGTAAGAGTGCGAACCTTGATACCATCTTTGCCTTCTCTCCACATCTTCTCCCTCAACCTAACGACCCGGCTTAACACACCAATCAACACATCTGTGTTAACACCTCGCTCATGCGCCTCGTCCACTATCACAACCGAGTATCGCCCAAGCATAAGATCACCAGCCAGCTCTCTCAGAAGCACACCGTCTGTCATAAATTTGATCCTCGTGTCAGGCGACGTCGTGCGTGCATACCGAACTTGATGAGCTACTATAGGAGCAGCGAGACCAAGCTCATGAGAAACTCGAGAGGCAGTGGCAATTGCTGCAACTCGACGTGGCTGGGTAATCCCAATCATCCCTGGGTTGTCTTCACATATTTCAGATGGAAGCCGTATAGAATACGGAGAAACTGACTCACCAGAGCCGGGCACTCCAAACCCTGCTTCATACAAAAACTGAGGGACCTGCGTTGTTTTGCCGCTTCCGGTCTCTCCACTTAGAATAACTACGCTATTTAATAGCACGGCCTCCACGATCTCTTGTTCCTCGGCCAAGATCGGCAATTCCATTCTCGCAGCCTGAATTTCTTCTGGCCGATCGATCGTCACATGAGGAGTGCGTTTCGTCTTAGGCTCGGACGATGTAGGAAGGAGGGAATTTGCAGGCAATGCGAGTGGTATACCCAGTGGACCTGGTCGTTGACCTGGTTCTGGGCGAGCGAGTTTGGGACGAAAGTTTGCAATGGCTTGAGGGATTTCTGGAGACGGTGATGGTGATTCGGGGGGTTCAGCGAGACCCTTGGCGACGTCGATTTGTTGCTGCGCCCAGGCCTTGAAACTTCGTTTAGGGGGTTCGGCTTCGTCATAGGATTTGGCTTCATCTTCATCTTCAGCTTCAGAGTTGGAGGTAGAGCCAGTCCCGGAGTTGGATTCAGATCCAGAGCCAGAAGCTTCGTTCTCTCCCGTGTCATCTCCGTCCTCGCTCTCGGAATCGGCCGACTGTTCGGTGTCATTTGCGGAATCGGAACTATCAAAACTGGACTCTGAAGGGGTTTTGGATTTTTCGGCGTTGTACAACAGGGGATTCCAAGCACTCTATGTTTTCAGCTATCAATCTCGGACGAACAGGCATAGTGGAAATGGGGCGTACCAGTTTACCTCGTTTCTGCTTCCGAGGAATAACCTTGGGAGGGCCCCCACTCGCTAACGCACTTCCTAGTACGGGCTTGGACGGCACAGAATCATTGAAAGCCGTCGTACTCGAGTGATTTTCTGATTGGGCCGAGAAGGAAGGTATTTCGATATCGAATTCGTCTGGCCCCTCGCTGTCTGATCCAGCACTATCCTCCGAACCCGAGCTTCCATGCACATCTGAATTCAGTCGTCGTCGTTTTCGTCGTCCAGAGCCAGTGGTATCCAAAGCCTTTCGCACAGCCAAGTCTTCTGATTTCTCTAGTCGCTCGGCGTGAGATATCACTCGACCCGTTCCGAGAGTTGCAGAGGAGCCCAGGTTTATGGAGGACGGGAGTTCCGCTTGAGAGGCACTGCGAAATTATGAGATGTGCGTCACGGATTAGCAAATTACAACTTACGCGAGTTTCGCCAGTATCTTTACTCGTTCCTCTTTCTTCAACTTCTTGTTCTAGAGGGGCATTAGCACGGCCTGTATCGTAAAATAGAAGGAACATACTATATAGCTGTCCAGTCTCTTTCTCTTCTTGCTTGTAACTTTCGAGCTCATCTGTGCTTCGAGCTAGCCAAATATCAGCCATGTTCTTGATAGCCCCAAGAAACCTCACCTCTTGCCTCATCCTCTCCCTCCGCTCCGCCTCCTTCTGCTCAACCGACTTGGGCACAACCTCGGTCGCATTGGAATCATCTCCAGTAGTTTTGACTCGCTTCTTCTTCTTGTGTGATGCACCGGCGACCGAGCCCCGAGCTTTCGCATTGAACCGCTGTCGTTGTGGAGGCGCCATTCTAAATTTAATTTCAATTTCCATCTGTCGATCAATGTCAAGGGTCTCATCACGTGCTGTAACGCCGTGGCTAAGTTAACCACCACTATCTCTGATGGACGCACCCCGATTCTATCAAATCTTGGGATACAAGGGCCATTTCAAGGCAGAATACTGGCATGCCCTCATTCAATATCCACAAATGAATGCTGACTCGATCATAGGGAGTGGGATCCAGGCGCGAGCCGGCCAGACCACTTTCACGAGTTTGCTCACGAGAAACCTGCGGCTGAGGCCATAGCTGGAGAAAACTCAACCCTATATGTAGAATCAGCTACAGACGCGGCTGGTACATCTAACGCCCGCTGTGTTGAGCTCAACCTCGGTAGGCTCCTGCCATTCACTTTTGAACTGGCATGAATGATCTTATAGGGGTGCGACCTTGGGGTGCCATGTCACTCTTACTTGACAAGGAGACTTTTAGAAGCCATGTCTGCCCTCAAGCTGGCATCCGTGGCCCTACCAGAAAGCTTCCGCCCGCACATCGAACATCTGATTACCTCTCCATTTCCCCTATCAAGTTCAAATCCGAAAACGAGTTGCTGGAATTCTTCAGATCCGTACGAACCAAGAATCCCACCAAGTATAATCAAGACGACTCTAAACTGAACAACAACTATTCGGAGCGAACGCCTAACCGAGGCCGGGCGGACTTTGAACAAGCTCGGTACGTCCCGCCATTCATGGATCACGTCAATACCGATAGTATGTAGGCTACTTTTCTATGGATGGTACGGTGGAAGACACACACTATTGCCATTCTACGGGCTTCCTCCCCTATCTCCAACCTTGCGTTTTGCGTATCTCGCATTCACACCGTGGATCGACCCCAACTCGTACAGCATGCGTTCAAATGAAGAGGAAGAAGTGCTGGATATTGGGTGGTACGAATCCGGATCAGGATTAACGCACAACATCGTGATCGAAGACTATGACGGAATGAGCAAAAACGCGTTGCCCAAAGCCGTAAGTCTCTCACTTTGCATATATCGTATACCCATGTCTCACAACTACCCTTTATAAACCTTATATCCCACCCATCTCCCCGCTCGTATCACTCGACAACATGATAAGAACTTCGCCCATGGCGAAAGCACGGTCCTCTCTGGATCTGCACTCTCCTCCGCAGTCTCCAACCTTTTCACATCCGAGACACACCCCGGGCCACTAGTCCTAATAACATACGACTGGCCACGTACCTCTCGGCTCCTAAAAGGCCACGGGATCGACACTTCGGCCAAAAACTGGCATATTGGGGTAGGCGAGCTACTTGGGTTCGAAAGATCAGGGAGAGAGCGAGAGAGAGAACGAAACAACAACTATCCAGATCGAAACGAATACAGACGTCGACACCTAGACGACCCCTCGAACGAAATCAAACCCAAACGCGAGTTCAAAGAAGAATCCAAACCTTACAACGGACGCTGGGACCCGTCTTCTCGTGAGTACCCTCTGCTCCGCCCATTCTCTATAAACCATAACTCAAGAACAACCCAAAGCCATACGCAAACGATCCCTCTCCCCACGCTCCCGCCCACGTCCCCTCGACGACCAAACAGAACGAAAATACACACGACCGCTATTTAACCCACCAGAAGACAAAGAAGAAGGCGAATTCTCCAGCCCGCCTCCCCCAACTCGACCGAACACGGCCGAACCCGAGATCTACGTCATCGACATCAGGCACCTCTTTTCGATTGTCCTTGGCACCCCCGAGCCAAGGGAATACATTCTCTACCCTGCATGCGCTCGAAGACTCGGATTTGAGTTTGATGGATGGTGTGCGGGGAATCAAGCCGTGTAAGTCTCCTTCTCTTTCCCATCCTCCGGCCTGATCGTGATACCCTCCAGTCAAATGCATACCCTCTTCGAATTCCTCGTGGGGGGTGAACCGATCCACAGGCGTCAGGCCCAACTCAAAATGCAACCTGGCCTGCCTAACCCCGCTCCTCCAGCCGAATCCAACACTCCAGTCATCTTGGAAGGCAAGGCAGGCGAATCCGAAACCAGACGGCCCATTAGACCCAACTATCAATCAGACGGTTCGGACGACGAAGACTGGTGATATCAATACCAGTAGCGGTTTTTTTTAGATCTTCTTGGCAATCGTATATCTCTCGCATCCTCGCTTTCGTGTATCCGCCCTAGATATCCACCTCCTGTATAAACTTTACCATCGCTATATAAACGCCGCTTTTCTCAATATACACACGCATAAACCGAGCCAACGGAAGCTATGCTTTATTAATATTTAGCGCCACAAAAATTGCTAGCCGAGGAGACATCGAATAAAACAACAGACACACAAGCGCAACAAAAAAGTGAATCTTACACTCCCCTCCCCCAGTCCATCATATTTACACACTTCTGGCTTGACCCTTTCACGTGTACACCATCCCGGATTATTTACTATACAACCAACCTAGTGAGCCGACTACGAGCTCCCAGTGGCGCTCGTTGAATTAGACGAGGGTTGCTCAGTCGAAGCCTGAGACGCGGCGGGAGTCTCGGTTGCCGGCGGTTTCGAGGCGGTCTGGCCATTAGGTTGAGCCTCAGCCTATATGATTTAATTAGCCTCGATCTTATGCAACGAACCTAACAATACCCACCTGCTTGCCGGAACTGACATCCTCGATATGCTTGACGCCATCTCCCTGGCCCTTGGCCTCCTCGACTTCATCTTCAAGTCCGTCAGTAAGCTCATCCAACTGAGCCTTGAGTGAATCCAACTCTTTCCGCTGGCCTCCCTGCTCGCCCTCGCCCATCTGCTCATCTTCATCCTCCTCGCCCAATCCCCGAGTTCGGTTCCCGAACAAACGTCCGGCCGAACCAGGCACATAATGATCCTCGTCTTCCTCCATCTCCTCATCACTCGAATCAGCCTCAAACGCAAGCCTGCTAGCAAGTCCACCGCCCATCCCAGGCCCGCCTGTCCCGTTCAAAATCCGCTGAAGCATGCTCAGACCAGCGCTCGGAAGACCCGCCGGACCCCCAGGACCGCCCGCCGCACGTCCGGCAGCACGGTTCTTCGCAGCCGTGATCCGTGCTTCGGAATAAAGCTGTGGAAGCTCCTCGGGCGTATCATACCCGTACTTGCGCTGCACACGATCCGCGACCCAGTCGTACCACTCTTCCTTTGTCCGGCCGTTTAGAAGCGCGACGACCATCATCGTCATATTATCACATCCGATACCAGCTCCAATATCGGAATCGGGTGCGACACACCGGTCCATGACAATCTCGCAGATCGTACCGAGGTCTTTCTTTTCGGCGATCAGCCGACGGACGACGTCGACGACTTGTTGAGAGCTCAGACAGTCCCAGATACCGTCGCATGCGAGCACAATAAATTCATCTTCGTCCGTGATGGTGTGTTCGGTGATCTCTGGGTCAGAGGTGACGATTTGTTGTTCGGGTTGGATCGCATAGTTTTGCTTGAACTCGAAATCGCCAATAGCACGAGAGAGCGCGAGGTTGCCTATAATCATTCGGTTAGCTCATGTCCCCAGGTTGGAGACGTAAAGGCGCCTACCGTTTACGCGGTTATACTCGACGTAGCCGCCCGCGGCTTGGATACGGGATGTTTCGGCTGAAGATTAAATGTAAATATAGGGCATATAGGGGCACGCGACCGACCGCACCAGGATTCTGAGGCTTGTGGTCAAAGCTGAGCTCCTTGACCACACCCTTGACGGACATGACGGATCGCGAATCGCCCGCATTAGCCTATGTGGAGCATCAATATACGTATATTGCACGTGAACAGGAATGACGAACGACTAGGATCTTGTCGGAAGTAAGGAGCGCCGCGACCGCAGTACATCCTGACGGATCGTGAAAGAATGCGGGGTCTAGTGGTGCATAGGATAAGCCGTGGGCGCAAGGGCAAAGGGACGGGCCATACCTGCCCTTAGGTCGTCGTCAGTCCCGAGGAACGCACGCTTGAGCGCAGCCTTGTAGTCTCGTTTCTCGTAATCGGCCTCCGACTTTAGGCGTTCGTGCACATGCTTTCCTGCGTACTTGGCAACCGTCGAACCTGGGCCAATATGAGTGGCAGGGCATGGGTTCAGGGTGGGCACATACCACCGTGCCCATCAAAGACCGCAAAGAATGCGTTGTTCGTGTTGTCGTCTAGTTTGAGGACTGTCGCGTGCGCATCCTCCATACCTGAGCGACAGATGAGCATCCGACGCGGACCAACGATAGACCACAAGACCACACACTTATGCGCCATCCCTGCATCTCAGATACTCCGTACCCATATCGCTCATCGTACGCAGAATCAGAGTTCTTCGTCGTTACTACTCATAATAAAAATAGACATTAGCCCTACGCAATGTTTGAGAACACTAAATGGGCAACCCACCTGGCTCGGAAAGCGTTTGACCCTACGACAAGTGAGCATTGGAGGTAATATAAAAGACGGATTTGCGCACCATATTGGAGCGAAGAGATTAGAGAGGGTATAGGAGCTGTGGTCGCTAGAACAAGGTGACTTGATCTCCTCAGTTTTCGAATCACGATTGGCAATTCGCCGACCGCCCTCGGCCCTGGACCGGGGAAGCGCCGAGCTCCAACTAATTAGTCCCTTTATGTCCAAACATGCACATCTACTATACCCAGAGTCGCTGCACTCAACTTGCTCAGTAAGCCCCCATCTACAAGTAGCAGCGTGATCTACGCCGCGGACATCTCTTGCGACCTCAGTCTCTGATCGATGGACGTGCTTGATTCAGATCTGATATACAAATTTCACCTGAAACCAGTGTCGGCCGAGTCGCCTTGCTTTCTTTGGTCGTCTTGGGGGTCACAGCATGTGCCGCCGGCTAATCTATACCCCTGAAATCTTTCGTACCTTACAATTCGTGCTTTCCTAGACGCCCCAAAACCTCCTGCCCCAGTTATCGCCGAGTGCAGGAGGGCTCGAGGAGATGGAAAGGAAGTTTTAGATATCGCGGGAGGTGCATTCTATCCAGTACCCTTAATCTCTAAGTAAATGCGTTAAGTTTGGATTTTATAGCCAGGTCACCCTATGTCCTGAACGGCTACATGCGCTAATGCCAATCGGCAATAAAGTAAGTTGAGAGCTTTCATCTAGGAGCTGAACCACTCAGGTTGAATAAAAGGATTACTTCATATCCTGGGAAGATTTAAAGGAGCCATTTCTCAGGATGAAGCCGTAAACAGCAATCAGAAACGCATACAAAAACTACTAAGTACATCTCCTCAAGGTCTGAGATATCCGAGCGTACCTGATCAAACTTGTCGTGTAGCGAGCAGATTCCTGGAACCGGTTGAGCTTCCGTTCGGCTCTTTGAATTTTCTCCTACTCCTTTTTGATTATAAAATGTTTAACTACTTAACATTCTCGACTGAGACTTTAGCTAGCAACGGCACTATGACCCTCAAAACTACCGTTCTCGGCAACGCCGGCGGGCCTCCTTTCACATACATCATGACCGTGGTGCATCAGGAGAAACGCGAGAAATCGTTGGATGATGAAATACCTTTGTTGCTTTCACCTGGCCACTCAATCTAAACTAGTTCGAACAACTTAGAGACTTCCGTAATCAGGACTCTGGACTCATTAGACCGATGGCTCGTCTGAGCGCATCAAGCTGAATTTCTGCCTTTTTGATAAGCATATAACGGCCCCTTTTAGCTGGTACCAGAATTAGTGCTCCAATGTGCTGTATGGGCAAGCGGTTCGTTGGCCTTGCGTTATCAGGCCATTTTGTAAGTGTCGACAATAGAGAGTTTCGGCATCCCAAAATAAGACTAGTCTTATTTTTTTTTTGTAAATCGCTCCAACCGATTTTGATCAAAAATCGGCTGTGCAAAAACTCTCTAATAGACAGAACGTCCAAGGTAGGATCGAGCCCAAATGATGCCAAACTCGTGGTGTTGGGTTCTGGCGCTGGACTAGGCGCGATAACGTAATGCTGCGCACCTTTGCTTCCTCCCTCGTCGATCCCGAACCTTGCGATAGGATTGCACGTGCGCCCAACTATGAAACCTCATATTAATCGCATACTTCGGGAACAGGACTCGACTCCAGATACCACTCAACGCTATCTGGATAGACTTCCGGACGAGATGGTTGTTCGGATCCTCTTGTTCTGTGATCACAAGGATGTAATCCTGTTCAGTTCGGTAGGCCTCGATCAGAGATCGCCTGATCTTGTGCCATCTGCCATCTCATCTGAATACAATAATCTAGACCTCCAGGCATTTTAGGAACGTAGTATTGACTTCAGTCAGGCTCCAGCTATATGTTGAACTCCAAGCGAATGGACTGCAGCTTACCAATCATGCGTTGGCGGGTTCTTGGGATCTTCCAACGCTCAGAGATACACTTGAAAGGCATCGGAACGGTAATTTACCGCATCCTGATCGTTGATCCAACATTTCCTCACCTATGTTTCAGCGTGGCTCGATCTAGATATAACATCTTCAATAGACAAGCACTGCGGAGATGAAATATTGTACCTCTGGGAACTTCGGGACGACATGTTTGCCAAAGCTTTCTCCCATAAAGACACTCACTCAGAGCCAAACTCCCTTTTACTTATCCCTCTCAAAGCGAATGGCGATCAAAACTTACTATATTTCAATGTTACTTTCAGTGAATTTACCATGGATCCCAGCCAAGAACTGATTCTGCTAGCGGGGGTGGATACTCAATTGTTTGTCATCATCTTGCATAATGTTCCAGTGATCTTAATTATCCTATAGGTCGACCTCCGGCTGGCTTCGCCTATGTTCGTCCGTAACAGGTCTTGCACATTCCCTTGCCCGACATCCCACGCTCACCGTTGATCTGGGATTCCAAATTGATACCCGAACCCCCTTCAATATAACTCTCGAGATCAAGGGCCAGATCATCGCAGCCAAGTTTGCAGACTCTGCCCGACACAAATACGAAATCTTGATATGCAACTGGCAAAAGGGCATTCTACTCGGTAGGATCAGCTCATACATCGGGATAGCCAACGTTGTGTTTTTGAATGGCCTGCAATTGGCTGTGTGGTCTGCTTGCGAGGCTGGAACTGGGCGCTCGTTGACCCAAGTTAGCTTGATGATTTACGACCTCGGTTCTACAGGACTTGGTTCTCCCATTCCCGATAACGGAGTATTCCATGTTTTGGAATTCCCTCAGCTCACCCCGTCGTATATTTTCCAGTTTCCCAAACTCCGAAGCAGTTCCATAGTGAGTTTGGGAGGCTTTTTGCTCAGGTCTGAATACGGTCCCCAAGAGCCAGGTCTCTCATATACTATCCCTTTCACCGATCAGGGAGCTCTTACTCTTGGCCTTACCATGACCTTAGCTGTAGTCGATAGCAGACTTGTGCACCCTCTGCGTATCTTTGTTGATACATATAGTTTAACTAGGTATATGTCTGAAATGAAGCGAGCTGGTACACAGAATCTGGATTGGAAAGACTGGGGCGAATTTACCACGCGCTGGTTCCAAACAGGATCTCCAGATTCATGGATCTGCTGGATGTTCGGCTCCAGATACGTGGTAGGGGACGACTTTCTGTCTGTCCTTGACTTCAATACATCCACAGTCAGACGATTTCAGCATCGTCAAACGAATAACTCTGTTTTCATTGAAAATGCTGGAGAGCTGCGGTTTGAAAGGACTGCGCGCATACAGGCAGGCACCTGGCCGGGTGGAAGCCAAAGAAATAAATTTATATCGGATCTATATTCTTCGAATGGGGACGCGGTAGTAGTAGATACTGTAATGGCTGATACTCCGGCCCGCATTCAATACTTCGACGAGGTAGTTACCTCCCGCCTACCATATCGAATCGTCACGAAGGCCCGACCCGTGGAGCCGCATGAAGGTTGGTTGATTAGTGGGAACTATTTGATTGGGATGGGGGTGAGCCTTGATTCGGTGACCGCTGGTAATCACCAGCTTACAATTGTGTTTAGTTCGATTTCGGTTTTGCGTCGAGCTCAAATGAAATGACTGTGTACACTATTGGATGAAACATGTCGTGCTGTTTATCCGGTAACCAAGAAGGATTTTTAGCTTAATTTGTGTTCTCCATGATGCTCGAGCTTGGCGAACCAAGATGTGGTTTTGCTGGGGATGGCATTAGAGAGCTTGCGATTGACTCACTATTCCTGCTCTCCATTCCAATGCCCGTCGCTTTGCTACTTATCCCTTGGGGTTTCATTGAATTCGGGGGTATCGATGATGACCAAGAAGCCTCGACCTGGATACCCCACTTGCAGTATGTTTATATATGCTCACGTTTTCGAGTGTCCTAAACGAGGGTAGGGGCTTAATCACAAGTGCCCTGTCCTGGGTGGACTGTAATTTTTTGAGTCGCATACACTGGGACCGGGCCTTATGATAAGAGTTCTGTTGCGTGCACTAGGCGGAACAGGTGAGGGAGAAATTGGACGAGAACTCTTGCTGTTGGACTCTATGTCGGGCCACCACGTTCCGGCGGACCGGTAGTTTCTCGTCTTGCGCATAGATCTTTAACTCAAACAAGATCTGCTTCATCGTACGAGCGACTACCACATGGGCGTGGGTTCCCTGGTTGGGTTAGAGTACCCAAACACTCTTTATAATTGTTATTAGAGGTAACTTGCAACAGTGCCAGCTACCGTTTTGATGAAATTATTGCGTACTGTGTTGGAGAGGCTTAGCATAATAAGCTAGTTGCATGCGTGTTGAATTAGGAATAGTGTATTTATAGGGTTTCCAGGGTATAACGACGAACATACTATGAGCATCCACTAGCTTAGACCATAGCCTACGAAGAAAGTACAATCACGTCGTCATCGTCCTCGTCATCATCGTCGTCAATAATCATTTTCCGTCGTTTCCGTGCCCCACTCCCCGGCCTAGATTGCGGTCGACTTGCCGGCTTTGAGCGAGGGACAGGTGAAGTTTTTCGTTTGCTACCCATTTGATCGCTCCAGCCGTCTGGTTCCCCTTCTGATTCTTCAGAATCTGTACCAGCAACATGTTCATTTAGCTCTGCGGCGAAGTCTTCTCCGTCGTCTTCTGGAGTGGCTGCTTTCGCCTTTCCCTTGCCTTTGCCACGGTTTGTTGGTTTCCGCCCCTTGTCAGCAGACGCTGTTTTTGTACGGCCACTAGTCTTCCGTTGTATGAATGCGCATTCAATCTTTGGGGCTCCGCCTGCTTCAATGACCCCTCTATCCAGTCGAGTCAGGCGAATTGCTTGCGGGCCGGGTTGAAGGTAGACGTTGATGGAATAGGCAGTGGAGTGAAAGATCTCTTTTAGGTGTCCGGAAAGAACCAGTTGGATAATCAGCGTTTCTGCATCCTGTTGAAAAGTCGTTGTAACTCTGCTAAAGGAGAAAGTGATAGTGATACTCACATCTTTGGACAACGAAATCTTCCCGCCTGCTACCTCATTCAAATCTAACCCAACCTTCTCGCCTGCTGACTTGCGCCTACGTCCGCCCCCTGAAGGAACCTGGAACGCCTGTCCTCCTACCCCACGCGCCAAGTCTGCAAGCATGGCGACCGTGACCCGACCACCCTCGTTATCCACAGCTTGAGCAACACGAAGTATGATCCATGAATCCAAGGTTACGTCCTTGTTGCACACAGTCTCGGGGGGACGAGTGCAATTATCGCAGTGGCCGCAAGCTGTGAGTCTGCCATTGGCTTCTGTGGTCCAAGAGGACAGCGAGAGTGCGGAAGAGGAGGAAAAATAGCTGAATCAAGCTTCAGATTCTATTGGTAAACGCGGGCATGTTGACTCACTTGGCAAACAGGAGTTTGCGACACCCAGTCAAGTCTTGAGCAAATCTTAGCATACCGTGTACTAAAATAATATCGTTAGATGGATCATCCTATTTGTTAGACATATAGCTCACGTTTTTCCTGGCCACCAATTTCTCCGCAAATCAGTGAGCTGAGCCTGGTCGCATCTTGACCACGGTAGTATAAGACACAATCGGAGTCCTGACCGTCGCGCCCGGCACGACCACTTTCCTGATAGAAGCCGTCCAACGATTTGGACATCTACAACTATTTTGAGCCATATAGATTTACAGATACCATTTGCTCGTACCGAATGATGAAGAACGAACCGAACATTCGCTTTGTCAATACCTAATCCGAATGCTAGGGCCGGTAGATTAGCCTCTGCGCCTCAATGGTCTACTAGTCCCAAAACGCACCAATAGTCGCACAAACGACCTGAACTGATCCATTCCTCCACCGAATGTGTAGAGATTCTTTCTCGCCATCGCTAACGTCCGCATGATACACACCAGTTCGGATTGCGCCTTTTGAGACTGTTGCTAAACCTTCCGCTACCGTTTCTGTATCCTGGAAAACGAATCAGGGCTAAAGTCTACGTTAAACGCCGCCTGCTGCCATACCTTTTTGCTCAAACAGTACACGATTCCGCTGTGGCCGGCATGATTTGAAGTGATATAGTCTGCCATAACCTGTATCGCGGCGGAGGCCGAAGCGGGTTTGGCGAGAACCGAGTAATGTAGATTTTTTCCTGGGCTAATATTAATTCAAGAACTCAAGGAAACGAGAAGACATTGGCTCACTGTACAAGGGAGCAGAAAAATAAACAGTGTCGGATGTGTTGGCTTCTAATGAGCACTTATAAGGGACCGTTTGTTGCATCTAGTACGAGGCGTGCTTACTGTTTCCGTCGGTCACTTGACGCATCCTTAAGGTCATGAGAAGATCCTTGAGGACCTTTGGAGGACATGTTGCCGACAGAGCGGTAATCGGGACATTCGGGAACAACTGTCGCAGAATCGATAGTTTCTTATAGTCTGGCCTTGAAAACGATTTTGATGAGGGTGTGCTGGATTAGAAAACGTGCACACACACCGAAAGTCATGCCCCAGTTGGGAGACGCAATGAGCTTCATCAATCACTATTCGAGCCAATCGGCCAGCGGTACACATCTTCTCCAAAGTTGACGTGAATGTTTTGCTCTTGGCAATTTTCTCGGGCTGGTGTGGACGCAATTTCAGTGGGGTACATGAATGGGATGGGGAATCTTACAGTGACATAACACAGCTTGATTTCTTCATCCTCGCCTGAGGACCGACCCGCCCGATCCGCAGCCACTATTCCTCGCGACCGCCCAGTTCCTTGGGCCAGACGTTGCATAATAGAACGCGTTTCGTCTTTGCCTGTCGCACCTGTTAACATCACAGCCTCGACTGTAGTCTATTGAGCTACCATCAGCAATCTCAGAGTCAGAGAACTCACTTTTGTTTTCACGCAAATGTAAAACTTGATCCATGATAAGGGCGACAAGAGGCGAAATCACTAGCGTGCATCCCGGCACGAGCAAAGCAGGAAGCTGGTATGTGAGGGACTTGCCTCCTCCAGTAGGCATTACACAAACGACATCACGCCCGTCCATGACGGCATTGACCACCCTAAGAAGGAATAAGTCGGTCAAAACGGTGTATGCGGCGAAAAACGCCGAGACATACCCCTCTTGACATAGGCGGAAGTCTTGGATTTTGAAGACTTTGCGTAAACGACTTTTGAGCTCAGGCGTCCATTCGAAGCCCTTTGGATCGGCGTAGTTGATGGACTGCGCGTTGGCGTCATAGTTCTTGGTTGATCGACGATCGAGTGGCGCCACGCTCGTTTGCTGTGGAAGTCGAGTGGTAGCCAGTTCTTTTTGCAATGCCTCTCGTTCAAGTAGAACGTTTCGTCTAGCTTCCTGTAGAGACTGTATTTCTGCCTCTATGGAATTGAGTTCAGCATCGAGTGCCGATAGTTTGCCCTGAATTTCGTTTTTGCGAAGGTAAGCAGGGGTGTGACCCTTCGTGTGGGAGGAGCCAGCTGTATCAAACGCGTCTTCCTGAAGACCTTGAGGTAGCATGTATATCAATCTCTGCTGGAAAGATCCGCGTACCTCATGACGCACATAATTTTGTACCTGCCTATCACCATTCTGATACTGTTGTCGCGAGAATTCTAGTACGGCATCGAGCTGGAACATTGTTTAAATTTGCAAGGCAGCTCGTAACAGTCGATTGACTCACGTCGTCGGAACCCAGCTCATCAACATCATACATCTCTGGAGTGGTGGTTCGTTTCAGATCGAGAGCCACAAACACCCTGCTGTGTCATCAACTTGAGCGCCGGGCGACTAAAGAGAAGCCTTCCGTCTGCGCATGAACTTGGCATGAACCATTCACACAACCGTCAGGCCATGGAGGTATTGAACCCCGCCGCCGGAACTGCAGTCAAATTCACGTCAGGATCGTCTGGCTGGTGGGATCACAGGCAATCGGCGCTTGCCGTCCTTGTAGCTATCAAATTGGGCACGCTCCCGCTTCCACACGCGCAGTGCAACGACATGCATCCACTTCAATCACCCGCTGATCAAGTCTAGCGCACGGATAAACAGATTCTCGAATCCTGCACCAGTCCTTTTATACTTGCCGTGTGGATACTTTGCGCCTCCAAATCACCCGCGGTTGCTTCAAACAGCCGCCCTCCCAACCAGCTGCACACCCGGAGTGCGTTGAGCTGCGGATAACACCCGCGCACTATGGTTATCCGCTTCTAAGTAGTCTATAATTTTTTTTTGACAACGTTGCAACCCTTGACTGCTCGCCTCATATGATAGCAGTGTCAGCGCAGTCACTTCGAACCCCTTCACTGCCTAAACTACTCCTGGTCACCATGATCGACGCCAAGAATGCCCAGCCACCACCTCTATTTATGCTGCGGTACTCTAGTCGGTCGTCTCGGTCGGTCACGAGCTGCCCGAGGCGACTGCGATCAAGACGTGGGGCGGTGCTGTCCTCCAGGGTCTAAGCGTGGATCAACTCGGCGTCATTAGCTCGATGAGCCCGAGCTGAAAAAACACTCAATAATCGCTTGGGGTACCGCAGACGGCAGACGTTCATATAAAAGAGGCTATGGATCGCACCCTCAATATCATTTTCCTTCCCTTCTTGGCTTCAACACTTCAACCTGATCTGCCAACAATGTCTTCCTTTACAAATATCTTAGGTAGGACTATTACATATTGGCCATCTCAGCTTGCTAACGCGTATATATGCGTAGCTGCTGCAGCCAACGCTACGGCCACACAACCTGAAGCTGGCCAAGATCTTCCCTTCAACTACATTCCAACTGGATGGGTCGGTTTAACCTTCCTCGCTCTGTTTGGGGCCACTACACGTACGTTTGTTTAAAACTCGGTTCATCGCTATCAGCTGACATTCCCGGGCAGTTGCGCACTTTATTGAAGCTATCTACTTCCGCACATGGTATATGATGCCGACCCTCGTGATGTGCGGTGTAGGTGAACTTATAGGTTGGGGTGGGCGCTATTGGGGGCACCTCTCACCCAGCAACCACGATGCGTTTTTGATGCAGTACGTCTACAGCTTATGGACCTTGACTTGGGCTGAGTTTTTTCTCAGGATCTCCACTACCATTATCGCGCCATCCTTCATGACTGCTGCTATGTTCTTGATCCTTCCTAAGATCATAAACGAACTAGGACCACAGTATAGCCGGATGTCCCCTCGGCTCTGTACGTTGAATTCTTCCATCTTCGCTTATCACGGGAGACTGATTAGACGAACAACAGATTCAATCATTTTTATCGCCGCGGATGTCAGCGCACTTGTCATTCAGGCTGTTGGAGGCGCGTTGGCATCCATTGCTGATACGCTTGAGGGTGCCAATCAAGGATCTCATATTATGCTAGCTGGTATCATCATTCAACTAGGTACGCACCATGCTTCATCGCATGCTCCTACTTTGACTCATACCAAATTCCCAACAGTTGCTATCGTGCTCTTCACCTTCCTTGCTGTGGAGTTCATTATTCGTTATTCTTATAACCGACCAGCCCGCAAGTCTGCGGTCCCAGAACCAGAAATCTTCCAAAAATTCCAGGGTTGGGAGGTTGTTTCTCGGGGTGTGGTCTTGATGCTCGTCGGACTTGGTATTGCGATCGTTTTCATGGTCATCCGGAGCGTGTATCGAACCATCGAGCTGACTGACGGCTGGTGAGTGGAAATCATGTTGTTGGTGTCTCGATCTTGTGCTAAAGCCCTTCTTCAGGAATGGAACAATCATCTCTACCGAGAAGTGGTTCAACTGGTTCGACGGTATGCCGATCGTCGTAGCCATGGCGGTATGTTTCCTTAAACGCACTGTAATATCAATCCGATGCTCACGCACGCACTTACTCAGACCTTCAACTTCTTCCATCCTGGATACCTCCTTCGCGAAACTGGCAGCAACCTGCCTCGTTCTATGCGACCTTCTGAAGAACCCCTTGAGCTCCGCGCAGTTTAGATGCGACTCTTGAATTTACATCGGGGCCTTTCTTTTTTATTCAATCCTTGCAAAACGGACTAGATTTCTATATAACCCACGCATGTATCTTGTATAAGCACTTCCAAAATGTTCATTCTCTGCCTGATCTACAGCACGATACTATTAGCCTGGAAGTAACATTACTTCACAAAGTCCATTCTCCCCGCTACTACATCTATCTAAGCCGAGTGGAGTTCATAGGGAGGGAGTTAAATGTACGTGTAATAGACGGGTTGAGCTGGGGTCTATCTGGCTCACATGAAAATGACTCTAGAGAATGTTGAAAATGGGTCTACACAGCACTATTAACCGGTTTCCCTATGACGCAAGTGGCCATATCAAGATCCGAAAATGGCACATGTTTGGATCAATTTGGCTCTTACTCAACGTATCTAATAGACCGGTCCAAGGCTGATGCAATGACTGGCTTCTGCGTTTCAATATTCTGTTTAGCATATAGTTTTCTGTTATTTGCTCAGCAATCGTGATTGTACAAGGCAAATATCCTCACAACAAATCAGCCAAATCTATGAGTTCAAATCTTGATCCTTATCGGGGTGAACCGCTCTTCATTTCCTGTCGGTGTTGCTAATTACTACAGTATATGCGCTCCCCTCAGTTTTCAGGGCAGGCACATTCAAGGTGCTAGTTACGTGGTGGCCTGTGGACCATTGATTTTCCACGGTAACTCCCCCTATCAACATGCGATATCCAAGCATACTGGAGTTGGAAGTACGTACCTTCGTACCATCATTCTAGGGCACTGTTTCTTGAAATTCACTCGCAAATTTTGACCAGTGGATTATCCCGAAGCCAAAGGATTCAGGATCGTCGTCCGTGGGCACCGATTTAATCCCGTGTAGGAAGCTTGGTTGGGAATAGAATGAACGTCGCCAACCCATGGGGAAGCTCCCGAGCACGTGTTTTGATACCTATTATCATTCAATATCCGGAGCACGCAATGTGGGCTTAGGAGCACTCATGATCACGCAGCTCGTGATCATCCGAAGCAGCTGCGTGATTAACGCTCATTATTGCTCCATAGTGCAGACCAGGAGCAGGTTTCAAGGGCGAATAACACACACATAGTATGATTGTCAATGACATTAACTTCGATCTCGATATATACATCTATCATCGAATGTTTTAAACGAGCAACGAGCGATATTATGTCAGTATCATAAGGATCACACTTACAACATCTCACCAGACTCTGGGACGAAGATACACAAACCGAAGCTGTAACCTGCTAAACTCTGCGCGAGTATCATTCGCTCTGTCCCTGTCTTGTGCGGTCGTCTGGATCTGGATTCGAACACCCAGTCCACAGGTTGAGTACGAAATGAAGGAGTCAGCAGCCGTCAATCAAGAGACCGGCCGATTCGGACTCACCATCCTTCTCGATAACACTCGAAAGCAGCAAACCGAACCTATTGAACAAGATATGTAAGTAAAGCATAAAAACCGCCAAACCCCCGAGAAAAAGCACATGATCGATGTTAATACATCGAGTACTGTGCACAGAGGGTTGGCGCGACTCATGGGTAGTACAGTAGTCGTGGCTGACACTTGCCTGCAGGTGAAACACTGGTAGTTTTTACAAGGCACGGAAGTCGACCGAGTCAGAGTCAAGGCAGTGGTCTGCTGTCAAACGTAATTACAACAAGCCAATCGAATCGACGTACCTGGATCATGGGACCGTCGGATCGCACACCGGATCGTCAGAAGGTGCGGTACCTAATGTTGTCTATTGTTCCTCAGAGCCTTAATGTCACCGGACTCAGCTTGTGCTCTGAAGTAACCCCCTCTAACTTGTCGTCTCTCTGGCGTTCGGTATGTGTGCCGTCCACTTCGCATCGACACACTGACACGAAATCAGAGCTCTTCAACGTGAGATGCTGCTTTGAGCAGGTATGTCGACAAAAGCATTTGTTTTTCGGTCAAATACTAATCATATCTCCGAGCCCATAGCTGTCGCTCTATATATATGATGGATGTTGAGCTGCGGTTTGATCGAAACACCCATGTATATACTTCAGCTGTTATTCCTCGGTCTTGCTGCTCCATTGTAACTTTACTATTTTGTAAATGTACATAAACTAATTATGGGCAATGAAAGAACGTTCCCTCATCTCCGAACTTTAATTTTTTAAAATGCCTCTGGTTGTGCTCATGAGCAATTGTGAGCAATCCGAAGCGTGCATTCACGAGCGCTCACGTGTTCTACTGATCGCTATTGATCACCGATTCACGATCCCGAGTGCTCGCTAAAGGGGGGGGTGCGCTCGTTTTGCTCGTCGTATTATGAGCGCTCGTAATCCCTCGTGTGCTCAAGTCGGTTTGCTTGTGAAATTGAACCGGCACGGGGAGATTCGAGCATATATGAGTTATTCCGACAATTGCTACCCATGGCAGTTCGCTGTCAATCGATATATCTAGACCGTCTACTTAGTTTTGATCGATTCATGGATCGGTGGGAGATCTTTACTGATTATCATTGTTTGGCACCGGTAGCTTCCCGAGTGGAGGGAATGTCTCAAGGACAAAGGAACCCGGGAATAGGAACTGGATGCTACCTTGAGATTGCAGACATAGCTACTGCTCGTCTGTTTCTATATAATACTCCTGACCATAGTAGACTAAAGTAGCATTAAGATCCCTCCCTTCCTACCTGCTGCTAGCTGTGAACCATGTTGACCGCAGGGCTGTCATCATACGAACTATGTCTAAGCTTCAGCCTGCTGACACTAGTAGTTGCCATCGTACATTATTTCTTCAGGTCGGGGGGCTATCGCCCTCCACTGCCGCCATCACCCAGGTCTGAACCTATCATCGGTCACCTACGAAATATCCCCACCGAGAACGAGCATATTGTTTATGCGAAACTTTGTGACGAACTAAAATGTGTGTTGTGTTTAATTTATTCCAGTCTTGTGGTGAGCTGACGGCCTCGTAGCCGACATCATCTCGCTGACCGTTCTAGGCCAAACAATTATTGTTCTCAACTCCGCCGAGGTGGCCCGTGAGCTGCTAGATCAACGCTCGGCAATCTACTCAGATAGGCCTGAGCTCCCCATGATATCAAACCCAAAACTGTGCAAAAATTTTGCCAGCCTTAAATAATGTGATAATTATCTTAATGGTTCTTTTTATAGCTTTGATTGCCACAAGCTTACTAGCTTAATTTGTTATGGCGATAAGTGGAGAAGCCAGCGAAGAATGACCCACTCCACGTTACATAGGACAGCAAATATGCAATTTTGGCCTATGATAGTGAAGCAAGCAAGGCTGGCTATGCTTAGGATTGTCGACAATCCGAACAATTTCTCAGAAGAGTTCAGGCGGTGAGTTTGAGTTCTATATCATTATCGATCTTGACTCAACGGTCTCCTCAGTATGTCAGGAACGACAATGCTTTCAGCTGTCTATGGGTATGAAGTTACTTCTGCTCATGACCCCCTTGTCAAAGCAGTCGAGCTCGCGGTGAACCACATATGTGAGGCAGCTGTGCCTGGTAGTGAGTAGCTGAGTCCGTCTTTCCAAAAAAATCAACTTACATGGGGACCAAATAGATTTCTATGTAAATACGATCCCTTGGCTTCAATATGCCCCCGATTGGTTCCCCGGTACGCATTGGAAGCAAAAGGTCAAGCAATGGCGGGCGGCACTGGTGGAAATGGTAGATACCCCTTTCAATTGGGCAGAGAACCAGATCGTGAGTGTGCGTCAGTTTGGACCTAATCAGACCATCTCATCCAAGGTATATGCAGTCTCAGGGAACCCCTGCACCTTCCGTAGTCAAAACGCTACTAGCCGAACTTGAGAATCAGACGATGACATCGGCCGATCACGAAGAAGAGATAGATATGATAAAATGGACCGCTGGCACCCTTTTTGCAGGTGCGCCATAACATCATATATGCGCGTCTTTGGTTAAATGTCTAAATGGCGTCATATCAAGCGGGTGCCGATACTGTATGTCGATTTATAGACCTGTTGCTGGAATACTAACTAGTGTTTAGACCGTAGCCGCGATTCTCATTTTCGTTCTTGCTATGACTCTATATCCTGATGTTCAAGCTAAGGCTCAAGCCGAAATCGATCGAGTCGTTGGAAAAGATCGACTGCCGGAAATAGAAGATAGAGACTCGATGCCGTACCTCGAATGTGTACTGAAAGAAGTACTTAGGTGGCAGTCAGTCACTCCACTTGGTGAGTGAATATACGAATGAGGCAATATAACTCGACGCTGGACGACCACCACCGGCACCGCTAGGACCCCAAAAAAAAAGACTCTGACTCGCGCTCTGCCTCCGCCTTCGGGCTTTTGCGAAGGATCCAAATCTTCAGCTAGCTCACAGACCGACAGAAATCGCCTTTGCACTCAGGTCCGCCCATCATCATGACCTCGAAGACCAAACCATCCGCCCAGAGTCGGCTCCTCTCAAGCAATGCCCCAGCTGCAAAAACCACACGCCCCAAGACCCCCGCGAACTCTCCCGCCAACCCTGCCGTCCCTGACGCCACGCCAACATGTTGCAACGAGGCTGTTGCCTTCCTTTCTGCACTAGGATTTATGCTAGAGAACGACACGATAGATAGAGGCCTAATAACTAGCGTGCTCACATCCGTAGCCAAGATGTCTGGTCTATCTGGTCAGGCCTCAAATGCCATCTACGCAATCATTCAGCTTCTCCCAAAAGCTCTCGATCTAGGGCTTCAACTTGAGGCCATGGCTAGCGCCATTTCAGAGATTTCAAAAAGGCCGAGGCGGCCGAACAGGCTGCAGAAGAGTCGAAATTAGCGGTTATGTCATTCGTCGAACAGCAAGGCATCTCTCGATGCTCCACAGATACTTGTACTTCAACAACAGGAACTAAATCAAGAACTAGCGGAACACAGCGACACCCCGATAGAACACAAGACACAAAGCTACCCCCCGAAGCAATTCAGCGATGCAAATTCAGGGCAGCAACCGTATACGTACAGCCAAGCGACCAACACCGCGTCCGTATTGAGATGCTGGATACCCAGACTCTTCTGGAACGTGCAGCAGCGACCTTTGAGCTAGCCTGGGAGAATGTCAAAGACACCGAATTTGTGCGCTCGCTGGAACTCAAGAGCAAGCCAAAACCACACTTTGAATCCGTCAAGCGTCTTCCAGATGGAACGCTACTTTATCAATTAGGCCATCGTAAACATGCAGCACTTCTTAGTCTGGCTCCCATAGCGCTGGCTTTCGAACAACACTTTGGATTTGCTATCAGCTTCCGCGGTCAACAAGCCGAGATAATCATGCAAGGACTCCCTTTAGAATATGATGCCACGGACCCGGAGCTTGGTCGTGCTATAGAAATATGCTTCCGGCTGCAGCAGGGAAGCGTCTTGAGCTGTTCTTGGGCGAAGCCAGTTTCAGCACGAACCCCGGGACAGAAACGCGCTGCTGTTCGAGTATTGTTACGATCACAGGACGATGCGGACGACCTCATAGCTTCACCCGGCGCCGAGCTGCGCGGCACTAGGCTAACTTTCCGTAGACTCGAAGAAGACCCCATACGATGTCTCAGATGCCAGAAATTCGGCCACAAATCAACCACATGTCGATCTCCTCAGGACGTATGCCGCCAGTGTGGGGGCAACCACCGCTCATCAGCTTGTGACAAACCAGGTACAACAAAATGCGCCAATTGCGGATCGGACAAACACGCCTCGTGGTTCAGGAAATGCCCAGAATACGAAAAAGCTAAAGTAGAATTCAACAAACGACGTCCCGAGAACCGCCGACTTTTCTTCAACCCAACGCGTACCCCTGAATGCACCGAACCCGCTAAAGAAACATCACCCGAACCGCCAAAACAGACCGATTCCACCGATCACAAACCGGCTGAACAGAATTCCACCCCTTCCTCTGCATAGAGCCGTGCTTCTTACGCTGTACCGTGCCCATCGCATCCTAGATTTTACACCTCACTCCGACACGACTGTTACGATTATTTCTCCTCTGCCTACAGCACCGATTCCGCACTATTCGCCTCCCTTCACTCCACGCATCGTCGATTTGCCCTCCTTGCAGGGCCTGCGCCGGAGCACCGGATCTGGTTATGCTTTCGTGGCCCCTCACCTCGAACCTGCCGCCCAACACGGCACTGTGTCTTAACCTTGAAGGGCTGAGTTCCCACCCTCATCGGCGATTTCCTTCTCTCTCTCTAACTCTCATGTTTGCATCGTGTCTCGTACCTTTCGCCCTGTTTAGGACCTCTCTTCTTTAACCCCTAGTTTAGGTACTTTTCAGTATAGTCGTCTTGCGATCTGTATCAGGAGTATCCGTTTTTTTTTTTTGCAGTTTTGAAACGCCTGTCCCCCTTTCCTTCTTCGTCATGTACGTTTTGGAGTCGCACCATAAGGCCTAGCCTCGTAACGACTATAAATAAACATGACTTTAAAAAAAAAAAAAAAAAAAACTCGACGCTACTGATGCCCACTTATTTAGGCGTAGCTCATGTTTGCATGGAGGAAGACGAATACGCGGGATATCGGATACCCAAAGGAGCGATCGTGTGAGTCTAGAACTGTTTTGGGTTTAACAATGTCCTAACGACATTCACGTGGCTGGTGTTGTAGGATCGGTAACGTTTGGTACGTCTATTAATTCAACATAAATCAACAGTACTGAACGACGACCTCCAGGGCCATAAGTAACAATAGCTCAACTTATCCAAACCCCGAAAAATTCGACCCCGACCGTTTTCTAAATTCTTCAACACCGAATGCGCCTGCTTTTGGGTTCGGTCGAAGGTAAGAATGAACAACGCTGATACCCAGGAGATATATCTGAGACGAGAACTAGGTCCTGCCCGGGTTGCATATGGCACAGACAACTTTGTTCATCACCATGTGCTCTCTATTAGCCGTGTTCAAGATCAGCCCTGTCCGGGACGATCAAGGCAATGAGTTGCTCCCCCCAATAGAAATGAAATCGAACGCGATCATAAGGTGAGTATTAAATAACTGTTGCTAGTGACTCTATTGACGACAAAATGGCGTCCTCCTAACGTACAGTTATCCTGGAGAATTTAAATGCTCGATCAAACCAAGGTCCCGAAAAGCAGTTGAGCTACTCAATGCGTCGGTTTAACCTACGAACTTCATGAAATGACTTTCTGTTATGCCATTATTACTTTCATCGAATATCCGAAGGACACCAGTGGGCCGTGCATTAACCAATCCAATCCTATTCGAAGTATTGTCTCTCGTGGCCGGGAGGTCTTGATATAAGAGCACACAGTAAACCAACAAACAGGCTTATTCTTGCAAAATGAAATAAAATGTAGCCTATAGTCTGTACAAAAAGGGGGGATACGAGTAAAAAATGGCAGGGTGAAAGGGCTGAAGCACGCAAAGGAGGTGGGGGGTGGAAAAACAGAAGTGACGATGCCAAGGTCCCAGAGCCCTACAGCATTAGCTGCATCGCAATAGGCATGCTAGTGGCTTCACTGGGTTAATTAATCAGTCTCATTTTTTCAACTACCACTTCCCAATGGCGCCAAGTCACCAAGGGTGGAGAATCGAGATGACTGAGAACTCGATGGCTCGGCGTCGCTATGCCTCGTACCCCTGCCCCGGTTTTGGAACAACTTCGTTTGAATCGTAAGGTTGTTCAAATTCTGCGTTAGGGTTGTTAAGTTCCACAACCCCCGGATCTCTAGGATTTTTTTCTACACTGGCGCACCATGCTGCTATCTCCTGGTTGAATTCCGCTATGTCGAACTGATCCTGCTGGTATGCTAGCAAAGGTTGCATTAGCAAACACGGATCTAGTAACCCAGCACTATTACATACTCTCGTTACGCTCATCCGCTTCGCCGATGTTGTTCAGCGGTCCTGGATCAGGCCCACTAGATTTAGGATTGAAGGGAGCCCAAGCCTTTGGTAGTGATTCCACGCTAATTGGACTAAATGCCCTCCTACGCCCGGCTCCTATGATCTCTTCACGGTAGTTTTTCCCCAGCTTTCTGATCTCTCGCATTAGGAGATAAAAGCGAAGCGCGCTACCGGGAAGCTGTAGATGAAAAATGCCTAAATGATAAATGTTTATCTACCAGCGTTATCAGCTATAAGTTTACTTAGTGGCTAAATTAATAACCTTCTCGCCTTGCCAAATGGCTCCCACTACCCGATAGTCGACACCGTAGTTATGGATGATCCCAAAGATAAAGTGTTTGTCGAACCCTAGGGCAAGTCGCTGATACATTGCAGAGACTATGGCTACTAGAGCTTGACGGTCGCCTTTTGCATCCAGTGGCTTGTACTTGGTGACGCAGTGAACAACAAGCAAGGTGGGAGGCGGTGAGCTGGAGTAGTGGCACGATAGTTGGAGACCGGTAATTGAATCATATCCTCGGAGGGTAGGAAACAGCATCACATCTGCAGCATCTGGTTTAACCGAGGCGATTCCGAAAGGAGGCGGCACTTCGGGGACCTTGAGGAGGCATTCATGACTAAGAGAAGGAAGATGATATAGTTAGGAACATAGACTCAAGTATCCACCGACCTATGAAGTATGTTGGTATCTTCGATGTTATGCAGAAACTGCATCAGTGCGTCTATAGGAGTACGTAGGTCTGCTTTGTTAGGGCGAGGGTTAATGGTTTCTAGGAGCCGTTTGGTGATTCTGGATGCGCTGAGAATATGATTGATGGCCACTTGAAGTTCCGTATCATCGTGGTCATGCGGCTGAAAGTCCCGCTGCTCCGGAGGCAACGCTGCGTCTTCCTCGATATCTGCGCAAAGTAATTCTATCTCGCTCCGGTAGTGCTCGGTAGAAGCTAGCTGAGAAGGCTCCTAAGTTCCGGATAAGAAGCTATCGTAGATGGTCTTTATAAAGCTCACCGCATGAAATAGCCACCTGGGTATGAGTTTGGCACTCTCCAAGACATCGCAGATTGGTTTCAGTAGAATATCATTTTGATCGATAGATTTTATTTCATGAATAAGATGGACAGCATCTGACCACTGCTGGAAGAGGAGATCGTTCCGAACCAGCGCGGACACACTCGAGCAATGTCCGACGGATGGGAAGGACGGACAGATTGGAGAGCTTGTTGTGTTTCCCTGGTGTACCGAAGTCATATTTGGAACTTGGATGCAAGGCTGTTCTAGTGGCTGGCGGTCTCCAGCACGTGAGCGGGGCGCCAAACAAAAACCGAGCACCAGCCACACCATGATCGGACTTAGGCCTTGCGTTCGACCGGTGGCAGTGCAGATCCCATCCACCAATTGCAAACTGTTCACCCGACGCGATCCAACCACCATCAATCCGACAGTATGAGTTTGGAACCTTTGAGCCGGAACATGCATATTGCTATGAGCAAACGGTGCCTCTCGGGGCTCGGAAGCTCCGCTGTTGACTTTGATGATTCCCGGTAAATAATTGCTTAACCTCGCGCCTCGTGTGCTCACCATAGACAACTCATTTAAGAGTGGCTGTTGCATTCTACGCTTTGGCATCTCTAGACTTGTTTGGAGTAATAACAACAAAGATACAAGAGAAGGATAGAGCGGATTGGGTAGAGTGGATTTGGGCACAGTGCGTTTGTACGCCCCAAATTTGCTATAATATCTGGCGGAACCTGAACCAGTTGTGCTAGCGTCGCCCCAAGGAGTTGGGTTCCGTGGCGGAGATTCGCTGGAGCTACCATTTACTAGCGTATGTGTGTCTCATATTCAATGTAGTAGCACTCCTAATCTATCACACAACCAAGCCAGACTCGCCGATTCCCGAATCAGGCAACCTCATCATGACTTATGCTTCGATCTTAACACTGGCTATTCTGAGGGACGATTTCTCTCAACTGAATAAATCAGGACTTCGAAAGTTTATATCCAACTGTCAGAATCCCGACGGTAGGTCAGTAGCTTGTTCGTTTGGTGTTAGTCTACAGTGAGCTCAAACTCCACTCAATAGTTTTTCTGCAACAATTCCCAGGCAGCCCGGAGATTTGCGCATTCTTTATACTGCATTCGTGCTATGTTACTTGCTGGACGATTGGAAGGCGATTGATGTTCAAGCCGCGCTAGAGTTTATCCGAAGATGCCGAGTGAGGCCCCGGCTCGATGATCCCTATGCGTAGATTAACGACTTTGAGTGATAGACATACGAAGGCGGGTATGGGCAATCAGCAGATCAAGAGGCACACGGTGAGCCATCGAACACTTGTTTCCTCGGATCATCCTAAGCTATGCTTCCAGGCGGCCCGACGTACTGCGCACTTGCCGCGCTGTCACTCTGCCCATCCGTCGACGGTGTCGGCCTGGATGCAAAATCACGCCGGCAGACGGTGCGTTGGCTAATTATGCACCAAACTACAGGCTTTTGCGGCCGGACCGGCAAAACACCCGATTCATGCTATAGCTTTTGGTGTGGTGCTGCGCTAAAGGTCGGCTTCTTCCACGGAATCTGTTATGATTCAGTTCGACTAACGAAAGCTTCCCAGATCCTTGGCGCTGAGGAATGCGTAGACGCTGACGCCAATGCCACGTTTATTGAGCAGTGTCAATTCAAGTTCGGAGGGCTCGCAAAGGTCCCCGGTAATCGCCCAGGTTAGCACACACAGATATTATATTCTCGCTTTAAATGACGCCCCACCTCTAGATCCTCTGCATTCGTACCTCAGCATGGCTGGTATATCACTTTACCCACCTAGTATTGGTGACGAGTCCTGGAAACTCCAGCAATTGGTACCGGCACTCAATGCCGAAGAATCGACAGCGCAGTGGGCAATCGAGCACCTTTCAATGTCTAAAGTTTGAACTGAAAGTCTGTATTTACACAAGTAGGACAAAAACCATAATTTCATATACATGCTATCTACCCGACTCGGTTGCGTCGACTGTCGGGGTCACAAGATTGATTATAACAAGCAGGTGAACTTCGAAGAACCAAGAACGTTGCCCCTCATGGTTCTGTCCTAGTCTCTTCTTAAGTTTCATATTTCTCTTGGCAAACCAGGTCACGCATCGCATGCGTACGGTACTTGTGCGGTCCGCCGGCCAGCAAACGGGGTGTTACGGTCCGCCTGAGAGTCTGACACTGCCAGAAGCGTATGCTCACATGGCAAGAGACGATTGTTGTAATTCCGCCGACGAAGCTCCAGTTTAGATTAAGCGTGTGGTATAAAACTCAGGCATCATTTGGCTGTGAGTTCATCATCTTTGCTGTCAGATAGCCTGAAAATATGCGTTTCTTCCATGGGACTATTGCTCTCGCTGCTCTGGCCTCTTCTGTCGCGGCGCACGGAATCATGACTGCCCCTCCTCCTCGAGTCGTAAGCCCTATTTTTCATGGTCTTTATTCTTGAATTATCTAAAACCAAAAAATCACTCTACAGCTTGGAAATGCGATGATTTCGGCGTGTGGGAAGGGCGCCGTCTCGGCGCAACAAGGCAGTATGGATGCTATAGCATTGAAAATATGCACGCACCAACATTATTTGTTTCAGACGTCAAAGGCCCGATCGAGAGTCAAATTGCCAAGATTGACTCTGATTATAAGCCTGTAAGTATTTAGGCACGATCGAAATACCTTGAAGCCCACCCTCAGACCTTATTACCAGGCTAAATGCAACCTTTTCCTGTGCCGTGGCCAGCAGGTGAACACTACCACGTCACGATGCAACTGAATCTGAACTAACCCACAGTTAGTACGCCGATAACACCAGTCGTGTGCAAAAATACAAACCCGGCCAGGTTGTTAACATTGTCTTGGATATTGAGAACCATCACCCAGTCGGTTATGCTGTGAGTGTATTTCATTCTTCATGGGAAGCATGGAGCTAACTCGTGCCATTAGAACGTCTCGGTGGTAAGTAGAAATTGATAACGTCATCCTGATTCATATTAAACAATGCACTTTGGAATTAGATCGCCACTGCTACGAACAAGCCCATTGGCTCGCCGTTGATCGCATGGAATCCCTACTTTACCGGCTATCCATATCCCAAGGATCAGGGTCAGTTCCCGTAAAAGCTCTTATGCATACGCACAATTTACGATTCGCGCACAGAAAACTTTAATGTCACGATCCCCCAGCTAAACGGAAAGTGCACCGTTGCAGGGGACTGTGTCCTGCAGTATCATTGGTACTCGGTAACGGACAAGCAGACGTATCAGAATTGCGTTGATTTTACTGTACCAGCATGATGCAGAATACAGGCATGTAACATATCAAGACACTTGATGTCTATCGCTCTAGATGGGGTCGACGTAGCATATATTTGAAAAAAAAATTCTACAAACTGTGGTGAAGTCTGACGATCTGCGTAATTGTGTCTTTATTCGGGTGCTACAACGTTGGGTGCACTACTAGTAAGATTCTGTAACTATTATCATTGCATCACGTACAGTAACGTTGTCTAGCATGTAGATGAACCCCCTATCGGTCCTCAAGCCCGGTACTAGTTGCTTTGCAAGGTAGCCATTTACGTCTTTCTCGTATTCGAGTAGACTAGAGGTAGCGAAGGTGATGTTACTGAGATCTTCGATATCCAAAATCCCTTGGATAACTGAGAGCTTGGGATCGGGATGTGGGCGATCTCCCTGGGAGCGTGTGGTGTACTCGAGAAGGCCGTCCAAAGTTCGTACGCCTTGGGGCTGGCTACCCGTTTAATCTTCCGATTAGAACTGAGAACGCGTCGTGAACTTACCCAATTGCCGTTGAGAACCTGTCGGGACAGCCTGATCAGTCAAACAGACTCATTTTCTTATAGAGTAAAACGAACCTCTCCTTCGTCATATACTAGATGGGGGTTTGTCAAATTATTAGCAGCCTCACCTCTCCAAATTAGCAAAACGCGCCTCCCACTGCTAATATAATTGTCAAATTGAACGTCATGTATGTCGGCGCGAGGGGAAAGCATGTTGCCAAAGAGTGACTGAAACACAGCAAGTACGTGATCATATTCGCCTTTCATGACTTCGTAGAAGTGCTGGCAGCTAATTATCGTGAGGATTAAGTTTCATAGACAGTGAGACTTAAACACGCTCACTGGAGAATTAGTACTTCGCCGGGGTGATTATCCATGAAGTCCTTGACAGGGGCTAGAATAGTGGCAATGTCGTGATGTGATTGCAGGGCATGAGTGAACTTGAACGATCCGTTGATTTTTGCGATGCGCAAGTCGAAATAGCGAACGCCAGCTCGTAATTGTTCTAAATAGGTACTATAGGTATACGTGTGTCAAACCCTCGAAACAGATCCACACACCACCGAGTGACAGTTGTTGTGTCACAGCCCAATTCCGAATAAACACCCTTGTTCTGAAATTGACCAGTGCTGGTATCAAATCAATCGGAAAACAGACTTGGTCGCTGAAACTTACAGTGCCCAAGAAGTAGGTAATTTTTTACGGAGTCACTAGCGTCGGGACCTAATGCGGTGGGAATATTATAGGGCCAACTAGGTTGGGTAAGACATTCTTGGGTCATAGGCGAATCATGTGAGCCAGGTATGAAAAGTTTAGTCAAAGGATGGCTGCGTATAACAGGGAAGAGGTCTGTCATCCAATTTTCGAGTTCAAAGCTCATGCCGTGAGATATACTTGACGATGGGAGAAATTGGTTTGTGTGTGATTTAGGTGACTGTTCATGGTGGGCTCTCTTATAGCCTGCTCGTCATTCAGATTGTACTACCTGAGTCATTTATGATGGGATTACCGGCGCGGGTATAGAATCACCGCGTGATCAAGAGGCTTCAGGGAGAACAGACAACGCATGGGAACCAGGCCGGGAGAGAGAACCCGTGATCGGTAATAGCAGCTCCGACACAAATGGATGGCGCGAAAGAGAAAACCGAATCGGCGTTTGAATTCCCCGGACATAATTCCAGGATATAGAGGGATTCGGAAAACTATCACCTATGGGTCGGATACCCCAAACACTCAGGCCGCTTAGCACTAGTCAACACTTGGTAAGAAGAAATCCTAGTCATCTCCCAAGAGCTTCTAGTGCTGCTCGAGCTCAATTGGAGCATGCTCCAATGCTCCCAAGAGACAATCATACCTCGAATTATGCTACAACATGTCAGTAGCATCATCATAAAGCTAGAATTTACTGGGCACTCCCAAGAGCCGCACTAAATCTCTGTGGACTCAGAAATCTATTGGAAATGGGCATAGCGATGAAAAAAGGGAACCTCAATGGTACCACGAAGAGTGGAGCCCGCATATATGCACTATATCAGCTCTATCCTAAAGCTCCTCAGCGGTCGATCCTAAATTATAAATGGCCTAACGTGATGATACATAGAGGATGATAAACCAAAATCCTCTGGAGAAGACCAAAGGTCGTGAATGTTGGGCACAATAATAAATTGCATGGCGGTCTCGTAGAGTTGACAAGCACATTCATTGTGTGATGTCGAAGCCATTTGGCGAGAAGCGCGTATATGGGAGCCTTTGAGTACGAGAATGGGGCTAGGTAATGTGAATGATTTTTTTAAGTCGCACAGGACGAATAGGATTAGGCATGAGAGCAAAGATACACGAAGAACGTTATCCGCACTAAATACGGTTGGTACCGTAGCCGGCCAGGAAACCGACCGCATTTCAGCCTCTCGACAGTATTTTGACCAGTAGTAAGTATAACCGCAATTCCTTCTACGAGCATAAGCTAGAGCCACTCCTCCTTCGAATTATATAGCTTCGTGTTATCCTGGTGAATGGCTGCCGAGAAGTGAGAGAACTAAGACTGTGCAGGATTTTGGCCGAATACCGGGAAGCCGGCCACATGATGTCGCTCAATGATTCACCTCGGGAACAAGGACAATGCATGCATAAAATATTGGGATTCGCCTCTTGTGAACACGTGAGAAGGTTGGGGAGTCGTAAATTAATCTTAGTCGTCCATTAGCGTAGTGTTTGAACCGCGAACCGGAGGACATTCAGAGAAGGCGGCTGTATGCTGTAATGCAAACGAATGGATAACTAAGGCTCAGGGAGAACTGGGCATTATTCTACTGCCGTTAGAAGTCCTCTGTAGAGTTTATTGCTCTACGGGTGTAAGGTACCCGTGGGTATCGAGCCCACCACAAGCTGGCCGCACATACATCATATAACGTCACCAACGAGCAAAGCCCGACGCATATAAGCAAATGTATAATGACCAGCCGAGAAGGAGCCTACTCTGAGCGCTTGTACATTCCTAAGGATGCTCCGAGTCGTCTGTTTCGGGGCGCCCAAATTTCCGACCCTGATTTTGCTCCCGGCCAGCTTTGAGCGCACATATCTCTGGGTATAGCCGCACGTTTGGTGCATATTCGCGGGTCTGTATACTTCAGATATAGGAGATCGTTCATACGCAGAGCCCCACTGATTAATTTAGATATACGATAGAAAATGCCGGTTTCCCAGTCTCGGCCGGCTTCTGGGTCGGCCCGCCAAATCGATCTAGTTCAGAATTTATACCAGGCACAGCCTTTCAAGGAGCGATGGTGTAGTTGGTTATCACGTCTGTCTAACATTTGATTGTTCACAGACGGTCCTCAGTTCGAACCTGGGTCGCTTCACTTTTTGACATCCGGCGATCAGGGGCAAGCATGCGCAAAGTGTGGCGGGCTATTTGTGGGCGTTTCTAATCGGCTGTCTCTGCGTTGCCTCTTCCGCTCTCCACGTCGCCCTTGTGAGTGCCGTCACGTTTTTCCACGCGAGTTGAGCTGATGTGTCGCAGCCGTTCTTGCTAGGCCGGCCGGTCCGCTGGTCTCTCTCTGAGTTTATTGTGTTTTAGTGTTTGCTGTAGCCGCAGCGTCGCAAGCGTCGCAGGCAAGACTCGACGTCCAGTAAACTTGTTTTTCTGGCCAAGTGCCCTTTATGTCTCTGCGCCCTCCGTCGACGAGTCCCTCCCCCTCCCCGGGGCCAGGCGGCCACCCGAACCGACAGGCGCGTGCGTCCCTCGGTCCAGGCGCGTCCCTCACCGTCGGCACAAACCTCGGCCCCAACCCCCGCGGCAACCCCCCACTCTCGCCCCGTCCAGCGGGCATGCGTCCCACCAGCGAGCTCATCACCAGCACCAGCGCGTACCAGAACCCAGAGGGTGAGCAGCCCGCTTTTTTTTTCTGTCGATCTGAACTGACGCCGGTGTAGCCGAGGCGATCGACCAGTGGTTTGAGAATCTCCAAAACTACGAGGCCACGCTCGAGGAGATGGCAGCTGCCTCGCTCGATGTCAACTTCAAGGAAGAACTGAGCGCGATCGAGCAGTGTATGTCCATCGCTATCTATCGCCATTATCATAATGATGACCGACTCTGATCTCAGGGTTCCGCGTCTTGTCCGAGGCAGAGCGCACGGCCGCGCTCTACTCGCTGCTCCAGCACTCGACCCAAGTCCAGATCCGGTTTTTCATCACCGTGCTTCAACAGATGGCTCGTGCAGATCCCATGACCGCGCTCCTTTCTCCAGCTGTCGGCGCCTCGATGCAGAGCCAAATGGAGGCCAAGCTCGCTTCCCTCGGCCTCAAGTCCCCAGGGCTGCCAGCCTCGCCCTCGGCCCGATCGTTTAACCGCCAGTCGATGGCAGACGCCAACTTTTTGTCGCCCGACTCGGCGGCTGTTCCGCCCTCGCCTGGAGGTGCGGGATCGAGCGATGCGGCCGCGACACTCGCTCAGCAGCGTGCCCGGCTCAAGGCGACCAATGCCGCTCATCGTATCTCGGCGCCCGGCACGCTTGCCGCTGATGCCGCGCGCGCCAATGTCTGGTCTGCTACCTCGCTCAGTCAGGTCGCCGAACGTGGACCTTCGCCTGGCCCGGACACGAGCAGCTTGCTCTCGCCTCCCCCTGCCGGCACGCGCCCCAAGAGTACCGACTTCACCGGTGTAGCCGCCCAGTTCCGTAAAGGCCAAAATGACACGAGCATCGATGAACAGCTTTCGCCCATGGTCAGTGGAAACTGGGCCAGCATGGTCAACACGCCTGTCGTGCCCATGTTTGCCGCCACGGGCGGAAACAACGGCAACGCCGGTACCGACTCGAATGGCCAAAACCTCGACGCAGCCGCACTCAAACTCGCCACATGGAACATGGCCAACGCAAGTGGCGGAGGACCGGTCGTCCAGCTCGACGACGCCCGCAAATTCCGCCGCACCTCGACATCCAAGTCGGGCGATGCCAGCCGCCGCGTATCCGACAACGAAGGCCCCCAGCAGTCTGCTCAGCAACAACCTCAGCGCGTCAACGCCCGTGCTGGACCTGGTCAAGTCCAACCTGGTGGGCCGGGCGGGTTCCTCAGTCCTCAGCAGAACCAGCAGCCCGGGTGGGGTCAACGCAGCCCTGCATTGTCCAACGTGTCGTCGGGTCGGTTCCCCGGCAGCGACGATGGCATGGGCGGGTTCAACGGCATGGGCGGCATGAGTCCCGGCATGGGCATGAACATGGGTATGATGAACGGATTCGGTATGATGGGCATGCCCGGATTTGGCGGAATGAACATGGAAAATCTTCAAGCTCAGCTTCTCGCGGCTCAACTCGCGCAAATGAATCCTGGGTTTGCGGGAATGAATCAGCTGGCGATGATGAACGCGGCGGCGGCTGGAGCCGGTGGAGGCGGCGCTCGGTCGACGCGCAGCGCAGCAGGCGCGAGCGGCCGTCGGAGCCCCAAGCCGCCTGCCAAGACGGGTGGTGCGGGCGGAGGAGGCGGGGAAGAGGATGTCGATCCGGCTGTATTGAACGATGTGCCGACGTGGTTGCGTACGCTCCGGTTGCACAAGTATACGCCGAATTTCGAGGGCATGAAGTGGCAGGACATGGTCGTGATGGACGAGGCGGCGCTCGAAGCCAAGGGCGTGGCTGCTCTTGGTGCGAGGCGGAAGATGTTGAAGACGTTCCAGGCTGTATGTGCCCATTTCTTTATTCTTCTCGCAGTTACTGATGCCATTGGTGCTCTAGGTCCGTGAAAAGATGGGCATCCCCGAACCCGAAGGCTCGAGGCCTGACACTCTCAACGACGAGTAAACTACACAAGCAACGAACGCTTTATTCCACAAAAAAACTAGTCTATCTTCTCTTTTTGATTGTTTCATGTTTGTGTAACAGTTCGCGACCGGATTCCTGCAGCGCGGGTGGGGGGAAAGGCTTTACTTGATATAATGGTGACCTTGCGCGCCTGTAGTTGGTAGTTCTGTACGGTATGGTTGTGATGATATGATACTAGTATCTGCTATTTGCTGGAGTAAGACGAAACCTTTGGAGTCTGGCTAATCTTTGTGATGGGGCGAAAGAAAAAGGAACACGAAAAAGTGAAGCGACCCAGGTTCGAACTGAGGACCGTCTGTGAACAATCAAATGTTAGACAGACGTGATAACCAACTACACCATCGCTCCTGGCCAGCTTTTTCACGTGACTAATTCTGAAAGTGGCTGCAGGATCTCTTTAATCCCTGCTCTTGCTCGTAGTACATGAACTGACTGGGTTGATACTCTCATTATGAATGTATGCATGTATTAACTCGGCGACACCAGCATCGATACATCCTCGCTCTCTTCCTCAACCTTTATCTCCTTCTTTAGCTCCAGCTTCGGTTTTATATCCTCTTCTTCAGAGCCATGAGCCTTAGGACGCCCCCTCTTTTGACCGATGGGGGCCGGGACCTGATCACTCTTTGTTTGGCTCCAGTCTCAATCCGGGTTCTCCTAAACGTACCAAGTGTTTAACTATGACCACTTCGTTGTCAGCCTCCTCTTCTTCTTCGCTAATTTCTCCTTTTTTAACCACTTCAGCTCTCGGGGTACGTTCGCGTCTTCTCTTCCGAGGAGCGATGCTGTGACTAGGAGTAATCATTCCCCGTGCCTCGAGCCATTCTACATACTATCAAGTCAGCATCTTAGTTATGAGAAGAATGATATACGCAAACCTCGAGCAGCATAACGAAATATAAACACAGTTTTTTCGTGTTCACGCGAAGTAAAGAAGTTTCTGGAGGATTGCCGGAACCAGTCTTTCTGGGGAGTTGTACGTTTGAAAGGGCGCCGCGTACCATCACCCCAGTCAAACGTGACGCGGATGGTATTCGAATTGGTCTTCGATCTTGGGTTGGAACGCGGGACGTTTTTCCGACCTATGTCTTTAATATTACTACCATACGCAAGTGGTGCAATTACTCGTTCGTACCTGTTAGCGTGTGTGCTCGGAAACAATGAGGTCCCCCACACGAGGGACCATCTGATATAAACCTATTGATCAGCCCAGAATAGGACAGCAAAACCCTAAAGCAGTTCATCCTTCCACCAAGATATTTGATACCATCCAACTCGGGAGTACAGCGAAGGTATAAAAGATGGTTGGAAGCTTTAACGGGCTTCCACCGAATGGAAAAATCTTCGAACTCGGTTGAAGGAATCCAACATCTACCGTAGCATTACTATGCTGGATCCAATAGGCTGAGAAATCGATTACTTACTCAACCGTATGCCTGTCGACAACATTCTTCTTGTATTCAGGAATGACCTCTCCTTTGGAATCTTGAATGCATACTGAAAACCCTCTGAAGATCATCTTCTAGTCGTTTCAAGTGGACGTCGTACAAGGGTCGGGATGCACGAGGAGAGCACGTGTATTCTGTCGGCTACTTATACTGAGGATAGCTGGTCAACACGTGTCACCAACGTTTACCCTGGGATTCTATCCTGTTCGCTACAAGGCCAAGTATTCTGTCAGACGTTCTATCGATCATCTGGACCAGCAATCAGCGGAAACTAGACATTGTCTACTCAATCGAGTAGACTCAGGTATACACATCGACTTGGCGGTGGCACTGTAAGTGTGATCTGGCGCATTTTGATTATACAGCAGAAGCCACTTTTGAATACTCATTCCATGTACTCCACTATACCTGCTGAACCTCTCCCTTCAAATGTAAGTACAAATACTCGTCATATCCCCGAGCCACACTACTGTCACAAGTACCCCATGCTTGATCTCAACTGTGTTCACTATGTGCAACTGCATCGGGGTAACCGTCGATCATGGGTGATAGAAATCGTGGCAATAATATGTGTCCAACTTTTTGGTGTTAGGTCCCGTAGAATATAGACAGATAGGTTAAATCCAATCGTTACTCTGGCGGCAAAGTCACCTAAATCGACAGTCCAAAATCCGAAGCAAATTCAATTTGACCAACGAGACGAACAGACGAGAGTGGGGGAGGGTGTTTTACAGATAAATCTTGCGTGCATGCGCGCATACATGAATCACATCAATAACGAGCGTAAGTGCACACGCGCATGTGCTCGCGGGTTGGACGATGCACCAGAAAAACAAGAGAAGTGAGTAGCAATGACAGAATAGGGGTGAGAAAAAAGTCAAATACGCACCGAATATGAAAAAATACCGAATTCGTAAGGCTTGGGGGTGGGCGAAGCCTTACGTTTGATGAAATTTTGGGAAATCTCCTTCGTTGTGCACTCGTCTAAATAAAACCTGTCAGTTTGGAAAGTTTACAAGCCTTCCGAGAACATCGGAGTCGGGCTTGCTCGTACACAAGGCTGTGGCAGCCTGAAGGCAAGTCTCTCACCCAAAGATCGGGTCATTGGTAGCAAATACCATTTAGCAAGAGTTCAAACAAAGTTATTTTATGCCACCCGCAAGCTTTCGTGTCACATATAATATACAATAGTTAAGCTCCATAATCATCAAAGCTAGGCTACATAGGCTAGACCGATCGGCCAGTTTATCATGCAAGAAACAGCACAGTCGTGTCCTAAACGCACCGACGTATCAGTATGAGCGATGCGGCTGATATTAAGTCACGAACCATTGGATGAGAGCTCGCAAGCTGAGGCTTTTGTTCATAGTCGTTACGCAGAACATGACGAATGCTGTTGAGTAACTCTTGGTAGCTTTGCTGAGGGCGTTGTTGAAGCACTTTTATGAATGCGCTACTCATTGCGCCGGTAACTTCCTCGCTTTCGGCCGATTCTGCAGAAAGCTGCGAATCCTTGCAGCCAGACCAGGATATAACGTCGGCAGGACTGGTTCGAGTTAGGCGAGCATATCGCTCAGTCTTCTTGTTAGCCACCGCGGTCTTCAATAAGCCACCCAAATCTTTGAGGATTCCATTGCTTTCTCCGCGAACGTAGGATAGCCCAACGCCTTCAGTAAACAGTGTTAGAGAGGAAAATGAAAAAGCCGTGATACACACCAAGTAGACCCATTCCGGCTTCGAGGAGTAGGTTCGGTTCCTTGATTTTACCCTCCGTGGAGTAAACATAAGGAAGGTCTAGCGCAAAGCTAAGTTTGACTATCAGCCCCTCAAAAGATCGACTAACCCAAAGCCGATCCGGAATGACAAGACTGTAAGATACATGGGATGATGAGTGTCCTTTCCGTCAAAAATAAATAGAGATTGATCTTACATCAAAGATTGCGGTGAGACGGCAACCAGGAGGTAGTGGTCGAACCATGATCGCATGCATATCCTAAACATATGAAGCTATTCAGGACTTAGCATTAGGTCACATTGAAACAGCATACATCATCCACGATATGACCCTTCTCCTCGAAGTCAACGGGATAGATGACTGAAAAATGTCATGAGAAATTCGTTTACTACAAGCCTGCAGATTGTCAGCATACCTTCGTCATAGCCGTCAACTTCATCTCCATCCATATCTTTTGTTTGGCCGCCATGCCCGGAGTAGTGGAAGAATAAAGAGTCGTCTGGTTTAGCATCTTTAACCAGCCAGTGCATCGCTGCGATCTGTAAAAAGGGTCAAATAAAGATCTAGCTCGCTTTAATAACCAGCATACGATATTTTCTCTCGTAGGCCGTTGACGGGGGTTAATCGCATCATCGGTTAGTTGAACTATATCTTCGTTCTTATAGCCGAGTTGACCTGTCCAAAATATCAGTAAAATGTCAAGTGACGAACCTTTTACCACATACCACACAAGAAAGCCTTGATGTTATTAGAGTCATTGATGCAGCCGCTTAGTTCTCCAAGTTGATCGATGTAGTTCACGCCGATCTAATTTCAAAGTCGCTAAATTCGATTTGTCGAACAATGGAATGACTTACTGTAAGGGCCTTCTTCCGCCCAGTACACATGGAGTCTGAAAGGTATTTCAGCACAACGATTTGAGCACAAGCCTAAGCCAACTTACATTGAAAAAATAACCGAGACCCCCCTGGTCCATATGCTTGTGGACCTCGAGGGGGCATATCTATCTACCATTTTAGACTAAAACTCATAAAAGGCGGCTCGGAGTGATGCTTACGCGCATTGCCTAGCACTGGTTTAGCTCCGAGGTGACCAGGCCCCCCCGTTCCATACCCAGTCTGTCCTTCCGACGAGCTAGTGATAGGTTTAGCCAAATTTTAAAAGCAAATGATGGTTAAGTCTCGCCTATTCTGCAACGGCGTAGGTGAAGGGTATCCACCCGCCTGACTATTGTTGCTATTATAGTTCTGGTGGTATGGACCAGGATGGACCGAACTGTGGTCCTTACGTTGGGGTGGAGGAGGAGGGCCAGGGGGAGGTGCGTAACTTGCTCCTGGACGATTTCCTGGAACAGGTGGAGGGCCGGGCGGCGGTGCATACGAAGGGACGTAGGGTTGGGAGTAGCCCGGAGCATTATATACAGCACCAGCGGTAGGAAATCTCAAAAATGAGATGGTCAGGTCTAGATTGGTGCTGGTTTTAATAAAGGCGCCCACCCAAACTGTCCCGGGGGAGGCCCACTCGGCGGTCCACACGAATAGTTATAGCCGCCAGGGGGAGAATTGGGAGGTGGAGTGTACTGGGTCCTGAAGATAAAGTGATGCAGAGATACGTCAAGGCATTTTGTCGAACCGAAAATTAATTAAGATATATTTACGGGTTAGGGAAGCTAGAATTTGGGCCGAGACGGACTTAGATATGTATTCTTCCACACTTGCAGATTGAATGCGTACCCAAACTGCCCAGGAGGGGGCCCAGATGGCGGCTGATATTGGTTATTCCAGGACATAGTTTTCTCAAGGCCGTGTATCTAGACTAGAGCAGACTGACAGAGAAAGAAGTCGAGTAGAACATGAGGGTGTTGCGCTTGTATTTTAATGCCTGCACAAGCCTAGGGCCATCGACTGATCGAGATCACAAATGGCTGCGTGACAGTCCTGAATAGCCCGGGCTCCCTGCTTACTCGGCTCTGAATATGTGGGCACGCGCATTTTGAATCACCGCTTCAGGGTAACCTTGCATTTCTACTAGTACAAAAATGAATATCCAAAGTTTTCAAGGCGTCACATGGAATTATCTAAAGCTGTGTGTCTAGCCTCAGTCCCCGTGTGTCACCCGGAGATCAGTGCCAAGAAGATCAACAATACAATTTCAAGGCACGAGTGTGCGGAGATGAACCGAACAGGTGTCGAAGATCTTCACAGATCGAGAGGAACTAATGTATGTCCCTGTCGCCAATAGATGGTTTGTGGCAATCACCAATACTTTCGAAAACGTTATAGTGAATGGGAAATTTGGGCGGTGCATTTGCATTCCCTGATCGTAGTATATATTCCAACTACTGTGTTCATAGTTCGCGAACAGAGTATGCGCGAGCTGTCTATTTCAGCAAACAGCGTGTGAGAACGATCCCCGTGACGCGGGGACGTTCAGCATCCGCTGTTGCCAATCAGCACGTCTTGACCTCGTGCGGAATGGTTTCCCTCTCGCTCTGAACGATCCATGTTGCTGGACTACGTTTGGTGCACTCATCGGTTTGATTTTGCCCGGCGGTCTGCTGCTCCCTTCATGCTTATCTGCTTTCGAGCAGACTCACCGGACAGACTTGATCATTGGAAAGATCATAACTTCATGGCTAAGATCACAAGTCGGATATACGGCAATGCTAGCCACATGGTACGAGGTTGCACCACGGAGGATGGTGGTTTAGGTCATATTCCAGATTTGGAGCCCAACAGTGATATTAATATTCCCTCATGGCACGATCCGGAAAGCTGGCAAGCCCCAACCTGGAATCAAGGATACCGGCTACCTTGTAGAGAGGGAGTTTGGATGCGCCAGCTAGTACGCAACTCCTTTGCCGTAGGCTTAAGTAGGATGATCAACCACTTGGTTACGAGACGTAAACTTTCTGGGCAGGTTCATTATTTACTTGTATTTGATCCACATATACGATCATACATTGCTTCGCACCGGCGTGGAAAGAACTTGCTGTATGCGTCGACCCTTATGAACGGGAGTCACGTGCCTGGCTGGCAGGCTCATCAGATAATGGGGCGCGAGCGGCGCTCATGTATCAAACATTTCGCGCTCGCCTGATATCCACTCCACAAATCGCGAGGGTGCAACCAACATATGCGTACTCACGACACGCAAACTACCAACAACACAGGGATCTCCCGCTACGCCTCCCGTACGCCTTAAAACCGCAGATGGAACCGAGAGTATTTGGCAAACTAGATAATTCAGTAAACGAAAGACTGAACACCTTTTCCGCGCTCATATACTGGTATCTTGAAAACGATATCTCCGACCTCATTGTTTTGGTACTACGGAGTAGAATGCTGGGTATTGTGGGCTGAGCTCTGCTTCGTCTAGGTAACCTCGCCCTACCGATGGAGTAACCGGTTTTTGCTCCAAAGCATGCCAGGTTCTTTGGACGCGTTGTTCTCGCTCCCAGATTAGTATATCGAAAATGCACCAAATAATGAAACCGAGAATATTATGTTTTCAGGCGACAAAGAAACTTGGTTGCGCCGGTCAAGGCTTTGGAGGCTGTTTTAATCTTGTGAAACGTAGCTCTAAAGAAGAATAGCTTTTGATCTATCGTCTAACACTCCCATGCTATGACCTTCATTCGTGACGCACTGTGCAAACTTTCCCCCATCAAGTTTCACGCAGAGTTTATTATCCACGCGCTCGAGCTCCTGCACGCACCTGGCCCCCATCTTCAGTTCCCACCGCCACCTTCACCGGAAAGCCCTGCTCAAAAGAATACAACTCGGAAGAAGAAGTGCAAGCGCTGCGAGAAACCTCTTATGCCCGCTTCCAGTATCGCTGAAATCACGGCAACCTCAAACAACGGAGCGATGATCCTTGCTTCGCTAAGCGCTCTTATTTCGCTCTTCTCAGTCCTCGGAAACACTCGCTGCATTCAGTCACATTTCACTGCACTTGATGCAGCACTGCGCTACCTCCCTCTAACGCAAGACAAGCCGTTGCTCGCGACGGCTTCGTACTATCTGTTTATGCACCTTTCGCATGACCCCCGCTTCCAAAGCTTTTTTTATGAGTTCTAGCATGCTCGAGGACGTCAAACTTCATGTGGCTATCCTCGGGCTTGGACAGCATGATGAGTATCGATAGCATCAATCGCCTCCTCAATCAGTGGCTGCTAGTGCTGCGCCTCTAATGAATAAGGTCTATGAACTACCACCCGAAGAACCACAAAAGCTCATCCCAATCCTAGAGCATACTCATTTTTCTCAATGGCAAGTGTTTTATCAAATCTCCGTGTGCCTTGCAACAACTATGCTTCGGGTAGAATACAAACTACCTTTTTTCCAGCCCCGAAAAGGAGCAAACTCAAGTTACACTCTGGAATCTCTACGGTGATACATTCATAGCTTACGCACATCAAGATTTCTCCCTTGGCGCATCCAACGACATTCAAAACGTATCAATGCGTCCCTAATTTCTCAGTCGATGGTTTTTCCTGGCCAGCCCTAGCGGTTTGTCATTTGTGGGATTGGGCGACGACAGTAGCCCGTCCAAGACCAATCCAAGTGTCAATGGGAGCGTTGAGCTTGTACAGATGAAGTTCTGAAGAGCCCCTAGGCAGGCACGTTCTTACCCATATCTCGTCTCTCCAACCACCTTGCAATACATCGATTCGTATCATCCCACGCCAGGTCTCAACACGGTGAATTATCGTGCAGCAATCGTCTATCCAGCATCTGAGTCTAAGCCTGATATCGATAAGTCCGGGTGCACCTCCAGTGCTGGGTTGTCCGTCGGGCTTCGCGTGGCTCTGGCAAAGACAAATACGAGTTTGACAGGATACAGTAATTCAGCAGTTCATAACGAGCGCATTGATGAATATCATTTAGTGTCATGCACAACACAAGGATTGACGGAATGAGATTATACACGTTATTTTCATCCGTCTTTCGATTTTCACACTATCGACGGTCGTTTCAGAGTGGGCGTGTATTCAAGGCACTACTGTATCTCATAGTACAAGTTTCTAGACCAGTCCGGCTCCGCACACCTTCGTCTCCGAGTCGAGATGTTGGCGTTTTCTGTCATGAACGTTAGCATGGAGAATCGTAGACATAGGCCACGTACGTTTCGCGGAGCACGGACCGCGTATAATACAAAGCAAGCTTCAAATCGCCTCCCCGCCTCTCAGCGCTCGCTCGTCATTTCAGGCAGCCTATTCGCGTGTGCAAACAGACGCATGACGACCTTGCCAAGCCTATAGCGTTGGACAAGGACTCTTCAATCGTCCGCAAAACTTACCAGAGTCTCCGCGGGCCACTTCAGTGCAGCTCATCTCTCGATGAACGCATGACCTAGCGTTCGACTCTGGCCGTCCGCTCGGCGCTGACGAGACATCCGGCCGCGTACACTAGGCACGAGTTCCTCGACCTGCCGGGCGCTCAGAGGGCCTCCCAACGTCGGTCGAGTTCGAGTCTGGTACGGTATTGACGGCCGGAGACTGGTGCAGCGTTTTGTCCAAGCCGAGTCGCCGGTCCGGGTCGCACCGATCGCGAAGGCAGCCGTGCCCTTTACGGACACGACGCAGGATGCGGGCGAGCCAGGGACCGGCGGTCGGGTTATAGGCGAGCGGCAAATGCGTGAAGTAAAGTGCTGAGACAGAGTCAGTTGTGGTTGCGAGAGGTGAATGGGATAAACATACCGATCATAGAGGCTATCACCGAGTTGAAAATACAATATCCGAGACACGGCGTGAAAGAAAAAGAAAACAAAAGATATCAGATCAGAGAGAGTACGAGAGATAGAAAAAAATTATATAGTTTGATTTTTGTTTGTTTTCAAGGCAGTTTGGTTTGAGAGATGGTAGAAACCTGGATGCGACGCGTCAGTAAACCGCATGATACGTATAAAATAATCTAATCAATAGCTTACTTGAAGATAGAGCCTATATGGGCTACCCACGAACAAGCAGAGGGCGACCAACCTGAGCCATGGCCGTAGACTTGGTGATGTACCTACTCGGTGACCGTGGTTAGCCCCATACTAGACCGAAATACGGTCCAAAGCCACTTACTATGCAACAGGTGCACCTCGGCCGGTCTGAAGGTGATAAGATGACGAGGTTAACTAGACCTAGACACAAGCTAGCATAGAACTGCCTTGTGTAAGACCGGCCTGAACTCGTGTTAGTTGAACAGGCTTTTAGCCGGTTGGTCACGAGATGCAACTTACAGATCGGTAACTTCGGTAAGAAGATATTATGCCGTTAAAAAGTGAAGATGTCATACGCCTATGGTATAGGGGATCTGGTCCATCGGAACAGCGACGATGAGCATAAGTCTACAGCTGAAACCGAATAGTATGGTCGTACCTGACAGTATTGTAGTTACAAGAGACTACCACACCCAAGAACTAGAGCAGAGCATGAGAGTGTCAGTCGAGCAGAACGCAGCGTCAAGAGAGTCGCTTACTGTGGGTAAGGGGTGGAGCCGGCAACCACTGTCGAGCTCGGTCCATAGCGGCGAGAGTACGAGAGCCAGATAGGCGACCGTGGACTCAAGTCGAGGGGTAAGAATGTAGAGTATGGGAGATGGGAGAGCTGAGTAGCTGTCGTCTGTCGTCTCAGAGGCATACTACTTATACCACCTGGGGCTGGCTCGTGCGCCGGATGCGGATCCTGCGAAAATCGCGGCGGCTCGGGGGAGCAGCGTGCCCAGTCAAGGTCCAACACAGACCGCGCCCCATATCTCCCAGCATCCGGCTTCCCACGACCGAAGCATCGCTCCAAGGCACTCGGAGATACTGAGGGTACGCAGCAAGGTTGACATTCGGTACGAGCGACGAGCGTACGGTCCCCAGCAGCAGGCGTCGGGAGGTGTGTACAAGTGTTTGCGCGTTTTTCCCCGACGCGAAACGCTCAGGAATCGCAGCGCCGATAACGCATATACGCTACTGATAGCTTATCTCCGTTGACGCCAAGTCGAAGAAGATCCTTGACTCAGCATGGCGTCATTGGTCAGGCGGACGACTGGCGGAGACGGTCCCAGTCGATACTCGGGCCTCTCGAGCCCCCGCATATCGAACGATCCGGCCGGCCAGTCTAAATCAAGACGCCAACTTGGCGCCAAGGCAACTATTCTTGTCAGGTAGGCTGTGTAATAAGGTTGGGAAGAATGGTCTTCATTTTCTGTATATGCTATCGCGAGCAAAATGTTTCGCCAGCCGAAGATTAAGTGAAGAAGGTTTGTTCGTAGACGGTTTATCGATTTTTGTACACGTCTAATTACACAGCCTACCTGACAAGAATAGTTGCCTTGGCGCCAAGTTGGCGTCTTGATTTAGACTGGCCGGCCGGATCGTTCGATATGCGGGGGCTCGAGAGGCCCGAGTATCGACTGGGACCGTCTCCGCCAGTCGTCCGCCTGACCAATGACGCCATGCTGAGTCAAGGATCTTCTTCGACTTGGCGTCAACGGAGATAAGCTATCAGTAGCGTATATGCGTTATCGGCGCTGCGATTCCTGAGCGTTTCGCGTCGGGGAAAAACGCGCAAACACTTGTACACACCTCCCGACGCCTGCTGCTGGGGACCGTACGCTCGTCGCTCGTACCGAATGTCAACCTTGCTGCGTACCCTCAGTATCTCCGAGTGCCTTGGAGCGATGCTTCGGTCGTGGGAAGCCGGATGCTGGGAGATATGGGGCGCGGTCTGTGTTGGACCTTGACTGGGCACGCTGCTCCCCCGAGCCGCCGCGATTTTCGCAGGATCCGCATCCGGCGCACGAGCCAGCCCCAGGTGGTATAAGTAGTATGCCTCTGAGACGACAGACGACAGCTACTCAGCTCTCCCATCTCCCATACTCTACATTCTTACCCCTCGACTTGAGTCCACGGTCGCCTATCTGGCTCTCGTACTCTCGCCGCTATGGACCGAGCTCGACAGTGGTTGCCGGCTCCACCCCTTACCCACAGTAAGCGACTCTCTTGACGCTGCGTTCTGCTCGACTGACACTCTCATGCTCTGCTCTAGTTCTTGGGTGTGGTAGTCTCTTGTAACTACAATACTGTCAGGTACGACCATACTATTCGGTTTCAGCTGTAGACTTATGCTCATCGTCGCTGTTCCGATGGACCAGATCCCCTATACCATAGGCGTATGACATCTTCACTTTTTAACGGCATAATATCTTCTTACCGAAGTTACCGATCTGTAAGTTGCATCTCGTGACCAACCGGCTAAAAGCCTGTTCAACTAACACGAGTTCAGGCCGGTCTTACACAAGGCAGTTCTATGCTAGCTTGTGTCTAGGTCTAGTTAACCTCGTCATCTTATCACCTTCAGACCGGCCGAGGTGCACCTGTTGCATAGTAAGTGGCTTTGGACCGTATTTCGGTCTAGTATGGGGCTAACCACGGTCACCGAGTAGGTACATCACCAAGTCTACGGCCATGGCTCAGGTTGGTCGCCCTCTGCTTGTTCGTGGGTAGCCCATATAGGCTCTATCTTCAAGTAAGCTATTGATTAGATTATTTTATACGTATCATGCGGTTTACTGACGCGTCGCATCCAGGTTTCTACCATCTCTCAAACCAAACTGCCTTGAAAACAAACAAAAATCAAACTATATAATTTTTTTCTATCTCTCGTACTCTCTCTGATCTGATATCTTTTGTTTTCTTTTTCTTTCACGCCGTGTCTCGGATATTGTATTTTCAACTCGGTGATAGCCTCTATGATCGGTATGTTTATCCCATTCACCTCTCGCAACCACAACTGACTCTGTCTCAGCACTTTACTTCACGCATTTGCCGCTCGCCTATAACCCGACCGCCGGTCCCTGGCTCGCCCGCATCCTGCGTCGTGTCCGTAAAGGGCACGGCTGCCTTCGCGATCGGTGCGACCCGGACCGGCGACTCGGCTTGGACAAAACGCTGCACCAGTCTCCGGCCGTCAATACCGTACCAGACTCGAACTCGACCGACGTTGGGAGGCCCTCTGAGCGCCCGGCAGGTCGAGGAACTCGTGCCTAGTGTACGCGGCCGGATGTCTCGTCAGCGCCGAGCGGACGGCCAGAGTCGAACGCTAGGTCATGCGTTCATCGAGAGATGAGCTGCACTGAAGTGGCCCGCGGAGACTCTGGTAAGTTTTGCGGACGATTGAAGAGTCCTTGTCCAACGCTATAGGCTTGGCAAGGTCGTCATGCGTCTGTTTGCACACGCGAATAGGCTGCCTGAAATGACGAGCGAGCGCTGAGAGGCGGGGAGGCGATTTGAAGCTTGCTTTGTATTATACGCGGTCCGTGCTCCGCGAAACGTACGTGGCCTATGTCTACGATTCTCCATGCTAACGTTCATGACAGAAAACGCCAACATCTCGACTCGGAGACGAAGGTGTGCGGAGCCGGACTGGTCTAGAAACTTGTACTATGAGATACAGTAGTGCCTTGAATACACGCCCAATCTGAAACGACCGTTGATAGCACCCGAGTTCACTGAGGTTAGTCCCGGCGTGTAGTCCCGGTCAGCCTCGTAAAAACCTGGCGAGACTAACCTTGCCCATGCTGGGACCGTGTCAGGACCGGGTACTGGGACCGAGTCGTGACTGGGTCGGTGTCCCGACCTAGTCCCATCTTAGCCTTCAGTAGTTTGACATCGTCACGGCTAGTCGTACGCTCAGTCCCATTCAATCGGGCTCAGTCTTTTTATATACTATCGACCGATCACTGTATTACTATTATAGCACCACAAGACAAACAAACCATGCCATCCAGGGACACTTCTCGAGAGGACACGTACGCGCTGGTGACATTTAGCCACAACCACAGCCACAACCACTGCTGCCATGCCCCGCGCTAGCCCGCCTCCGGAAGAGCGCTCGAAGCCATATGTGCCTCCCGACCCCAACTCGCCCGAAGCTCAAAGGATAAGGTGGCACAAGTTGTACTGTAGTAGTGGATCAACGATGAGTGGGTCTTCGCATCAATAGTAAGGCATGAGAGTCCGATGCAACGGAAAGCGGGTAAGCCTTTTGTTCTTACACGGTAAATTATTTTCGCTTACGTTCAATCCTACTCAAGATCCTCCCCCAACAAATCTCTTCAAGACTCTCGCTCCGGTTGGTAAAGAACACGACAGGGACGAGGATTCGGAGGGTGCGCACAAAAACCGTCCAAGTGAGTGCATATATATTCAGTCGTGTCAACTACTCACAGTTCAATCTTAGTACCGAAGAAGCAAAACACGACCGAAGAAACAGATTATGGGGAGCCGTGCAACGGCAGCTAGTCGTCTGATGATACTCCTCCACCTACGAAACCTTTTTGTGAATACTATTCGCCCGTCAAAATACTATTAATAGATCAGCATCACCTAGCTCCGCACCATCGCGACGGTTCAAAGAAGGATAGGCGAATTGATAGGCAGGGAAGGAGGGACTATTGGTAAGCTGCGAAAGATTATAGCGAGCAAGTGCTCACATTCATTTTAGTTGTGGAACAGCGCGCCCTCGCGTAAAGCAATAAAGGCGAGAATCACTAACAGTATTCGGAAGAAGAAAGGGGCCATAAGCAACGCGGTTACAAGATCGCGATTCTCTCCTAGTATAATTTATGAACTAGGCTCACTCTCAAATGCCAGACCGTGAAGCAGATGAATAGCTCTGGCATATAGAGACCGACATGAGTCATTTGAAGAAAGCGATCGCACTGTTGATCTTCGGGGTCATCCTCTTCGTCAGGACTGTTTTCCAAGTCAATCTCTCGTTGGAATGGCAGAGGTTCGGGTCCAGGTCCGGTTCCAGGCTCGCGCTCACGTTCAGGCTCGGGTTCAGGTTCGGGCCCATCTCCAAGTTCACCCTCACCCGCAATCCAAATTGTGGGCCACCGGGGTCGCCATCGTCGACCAACTCGTCGGGGTTATGACTCAAGGGCGGTGGAGGCTGTAGGTTGTCGTCAGCAAGGAGATTGGCCCAGTAAGTTTGACCTGCGCCTTCGTCAATTAATTCCGGTTAATCTTCCAGATTCGGACGATCAGGTGAATGTGTAGAGTACACTCCCGTGTCGTAGAACCAATCCATTGGAGCATGGCCTAAATAGGGCAGTGTTAGAAAGCCGATATTAGCAGCTAAAATCGTACTAGGTCGCTTCATCATTTGTATACGAAGATCGGCTGCTGAAAGGCAAAATTGAGGATCAAGTAAACCTTCGGGCCATAGTTTAAGTCCTAGATCCAAAGACGGAGAGCTAAATTCAGATCGAGACCCCAAGTCATACTCTGAGCCGATTCTCTCATTGCCCGATATAAATGCATCCACTCGGAGCCCTATGGAATAATTTCCATGCAAATTCGCCAATGTAGACCCAGCCGACTGCACAGAACCTGCAGATGAGAGCGCGGTATTTCCGGCAATCCGGTCGCTGATTCCTACCAGCGGGGTTTGAGAACCAGGAGATGTAGGGGATCCGAGAGCGCTCAAAGTACGAGTCGAGCAAGCTACAGGAGGGCCGGGGAGTGGGAGTGTGCCGCAAGCCGTGGCAGAATTTATGTGTGCGTTCTCGCACATTCCAAGATGTCGGCGGTGTGGCTTTCGATGGTTCTCGATATATTTCCATGACCAAAGCTTGAGATGTATTATTTAACACATTTTAAAGTCGAATTTAGTTGGTTTTCGAAGCGCTCTCTTCGCCTTGACCGTATACATAGGTGAGCGAGCTAATCCCCACCCCAAACCACTCACTTTTCGAGCACACTCGAACCCCTTGCGCAAAAATTTGCCCTTTGTGCAGATTTTGATAGCCATATTATTAATATGATAGGCTACAGTTGAGTAATGAGAAGATTTGCCAAAAGAGGTCTCGTGGCGGTGGTGGCTCAGTTTGGGTTTAACTCGGATGGCATCAGGCACAGTAAGCGCCGAATGACATAAGCAGTCAGTCTACAAGAACCCCTAAGTTGAACTTAGTCGCGTCTAAACAGCTCAGTCCCAGCTACCTGACTCAGTCGCAGACAGATTTGGTCAGTCGCAGTGTATTCTTTCCGCGACTATAGGCCGGGACGCGCCGTGACTAACCTCAGTGAACTCGGGTGTTAGTGCAACAGAGAAGAATCTTTCCGATTTCTTCACGCGAGTTGTGGTTGGCACACCTCAAATCAGCTGCTCATGTAGTTCTCGGTTCCATTGGGTTCTGCGGAAATTATGCACTAGTTTGCCTTATCCATAAAGACGACGATGGTGTTAATCCTTAATCCAGGATATCCTCGATTGACTTCGACTCGGCAGCAAAGAGAGCCACCATCCATTTTGAGAACTCGTCAGCCGCAAAGACTGCCCTGTTGCTAAACGGTGTATAGTCTCAGCCCACGGTTAATTTTGATCACCGAGATCATTATTAGGTACCCTGGACGGGTCCGCAATCGCCGTCATCTCGGAGATCGAACACGAGGACCCTCCCCATCCTGAACACCACAACTGGTGTTGGCGGCGACTCGCACGACGAGATTACACCGATTCAGTAATCGGACAAGCCACGTGCGGCCATCGCCGTACGCCACCGCCTCGCCACGCCCACAGATTCCCACTGATTGGATTTATACATTGCGGGCCGAGTAGCTTGCCAAAGGCTATACACCCTGTCCGATCAGGTCCTCCAGAAAGCGATCGACGTGAACAAGAAACAGGGCATCTCCCAGCGGTTCCTGAGTTACCTCCGGTCGCTCGATAGCACCATGCCGTTACTGAGGGGGGCAAAGAAGTCGTTGGTGAGATATCAGAGACCGGCGCCACAGCAAATCTCGCACGACACCCCACGGTGTCTGGTACTGTAAAGCTCAAGAAGTGGTCGCTGGCATCCGAGAGAGGGCTGCCGCCATGGACGAGCAAGGGGGGCATACCGCCAAGGCTCAGAACGTCGGCTATTTCCTTTTCGTTGGTCGAATACTTGTCTAACATGCGTCTGGTAGTCTACCAAAGCGATCCAATCGCTGTTTAGACAGAAGGTGTACGCATTCTACACTTCGACGTCGAAACAAGTTTTGGACATCCATGAAGAGGCGAGCGGATTGCTTCAGACACCAAATCAACCTCGGTTGCACCTAGGTCGCGCTAAACCTGCAGTGTAGTCGAGCTGAACTTGGCTAATCCCGCATCCTTCTATCTTTGCAATATATATCAAACTTAAAACATAACCAATACTCTGCCAGCGTGGGGCCATCCCTAAGGGCAATTTTGGTACCTGTTTAGAACGCGCCCGGTTCGCTGACACAATTTATTGTGGTCAGCAGGGGGGTACTGTTCATCTTAAGCCTAGTCTAGCAGCCGTAGATAGCTTTATATGATAGTTCCGACAGTTGCCTCTTGACACCGTGTAGGCTGAATTCGCGCATCGACGAATGAATGTGTGGCTGATCTGAATGCCACAATGCGGTCAGTCCGGTGTGGGCTTGGCTTGTATAAAGTATAGGGGACCTTGCAGCACTTGCGGGTCACCCTTTTCCATATAGCCAACCGTCTCGGACACCTTGGTGCTCGAAGACACTCAATCGTTGCAGTTCTCATCACCTAGGAAGACATGGGTATTATCGATTTGAGGTAAGCCTCTAGAATAACCCCGAGTTTCAGCATAGTTAATCGAACGTCCTACAGTTTGGGTCCGGTTCTGTTGGGGACTTTCCTAAACGTCTTGCTCTATGGCGTACTCCTCACCCAGGTTATACTATACTTTATCGTACATAAAAAGTGAGTCTGTGTTGATTCTGTCACCTTGTCTGAACTCATTCGGCTTGCCTTACAGGGACAAAACATGGATTAAATTGATGGTGACCATGAGCGATCTAGATCTGACAAATTACCGCGAGTGTGCTGACGCATATTGAATTGACCAGGTCCTCTGGCTTGTCTTACTCGACACTCTAAACTCTATTTTTGATGTTGCGTTTGTGTACCGATACACGATTGACTTATTCGGTATGTGCCGCTACGTAGGCCCTGGCGAGGAGTCATGAGGCTAAGGGGCTAATTGATGTCAGGTAATTTCGCAGCGATTCAGCATTCACATTGGCGTAAGTTGTGCAGTCCAATTTGAAACTCGACATTCAATCCCGCTGTCCCATGCGTAGTTTACCATATCGGTACGCTTATCGTCGCCAGACCAAAAGAAGAAAAAGCTTACGAATACTCGAACAACGGACTGGTCTCACAGAACCACTCATGACCGTATGTGTCTATCCATCGATGTTCTAAACCTTGTTCTTAATCTGCTCATAGGTTACCATTGCTTCAACGACCCAATGCTTCTTTGCGTGGCGTGTTGCAAGGCTCACCGAGCGCCCTTGGATCGGCTGGTGCATCGCTGGAGCGGTGTTTATTCAGTTTCGTGAGTCGCTGAGATAGTTTTACGTCTTTGGCTTCACTCGCTGATGAATCCCCAAGTTGCGGGTGCAGGGACGTCCGCAGGGGCGTGGGTGGTTGTGGATTTTGCACGATTCACCGAGCTGAAAATTGTATGTATGCACAAAGCCTCACTTTCTTTTTATTTAACGAGTCTATAACTAGCCTATCTGTCTCTGGCTGGCAATGTCTGCGGCCGTAGATGTGACCATCACGGGCGTTTTGACCTGGTATTTGGTGAAAGGCGCCTGTCTGCTCTGTGCGCTACGAGTTACTAACTGTATTTCAGCACTCCCATCGAACCGGGTTTCCGGGAACCGACGACGTGATTACGAGATTTATCAGGTGTATGTACTCGCCTACTAAGACCGTAGTTTCAGTTTTGCTAAATTAATCTGGGCTTGATATCTAGTGGCAATACAAACGGGCCTGTTGACGACAATCTGGGCCCTCATCAACCTGATATTGTACTTGGCTGTCGTGAGTTTTACGTCATTCGCGGAACTTATAAGTTGGCTGAATTTTGCTAACCGTAGCCGAATGCATTGTAAGTGTATCGCGAACCATCGAGATCGATGAGACTAAACACTGAGGATATAGAAGCTTACTGTTTAATCTTCCACTGTGTAAGCTGGTCGCTGCGCATACCTCTCCTTGTCTCACCAAATTCATTTTATATTAGGCAAGCTTTATACGAACTCCCTCATGTCCACTTTGAACTCGCGAGGTGGATGGGGCTCTGGCATGGGTGGAACCGGAGATTCTGGCACCCACAATGACGTGTCGGTTCACGTTTCAACAGTACGGAAGTATGATACCATTGGAGCAATCCGGTCGGAAAACCCGCATCCATCACCTGCCCGGCCTGACGTAGTCCCCGGACATATTGTTCAAAAGGTGGATGGCTCCTAACATGTTCCAAACTTTTGAAGCATTAACTGGAGCTATAGGGGAACGACACCTTTGAGCTGAATGATCTTAGGTCAAATACAGTGGATATAGAAGTGCTCGGTGACCACCAGGTCAAAAACATTACTGACATTTCCAATATGTCAAACGGGTCGTTGTGTGTATACCCCAAAGCGACCATTGAGCAGGGATGGGCTGTAGATGCTCCAGATGGCTGGTCTGTTGAGTCTCGCTCGATCAAGTCTGGTAACCATGGAATATGAGTATGATAAATATGATGAAATGATGTCCCCTAGTATATGCTGATGGGGAGCTGAAACCGGTGGCTCTTGCGTGTCAGGATGTTTTTGTATCGTCGCAATTACACTCTACCTTTCACTTTATTCATATGATTCTTACGTATATGCTAAATGTCTGAGCGATCGCTATTCGACTTCAAAAACGGTCTCTTCTTTATTTAGTTTCCTTTATCCAGGCATCGACTGTGTTTCAGTCAATATTTGTGGACAGTACAAGATGAGCGTATAAGCTCCCTACAGTCTGGTGGGCATGTGTTACCTTACTGTTCCTGACCCTGACCACATTCTTTATCCCTGAGACGGCACTCACAGAGAATCACGTGATGAATAGACACGGCCGTATTTACTGTAATCCATAACTTGCTCATGATCTGCAGCTGAATATTCCTGCAGCCAGGCCTTGCTTGAACCTAATCACAACGCATAAGTTAGCTTTGGGACTCATTGGGATGGTATCTCTGGTTCACAACTGGGACGTAGGAGATGAGATCTCGTCGGTCAAAGTCTCGCCCAACGATGCTCTCGCTGTGGTCGGTTGTGATAAATTCGTCCTAGTATGGGACATGAATATGGGAGGAAAAAGACTTGATCCTCTAGTAGGGCATGCAGATCGGGTTTGGTCAATTGCACTCTCGCCGGATGGACGTGTAATTGCTTCTGGATCTTGGGATTCTACCGTACGAATATGGGATACTGAAATAGGCAAACCAATGACTGAACCTTTTGCGGATCATACCAGCGAGGTCAACTCTGTTGCGTTTTTCGACAACGGTCAGCTCATTATATCTGCATCTGATGATAAAACTATCCGAGTGTGGGATACACGGACTCGGAGGCCAGTAGGCAATCTAATAAATGCAGGCAGCCCAGTATGGTCGGTAGCCGCATCCCCTAATGGCAAAATGCTTGTTGCCGCATGCCAAGACGCGAAGGTCAAGGGATATGATATGGTCAATCGCGCGATGTTATTCGAAGGCACTAGCCATTCAAGTGCCGTTCGGTCGACAACGTTTTCGTCGGACGGCCGCTATATCGCCTCTGGATCTTGCGATGGGACTATTCGCATCTGGGATGGAGCAAACGGCACTGAGACTGGTCGACCTTTGGGGAAACATGATGGCTGGGTCAACTCGGTATCGTTCTCGCCTGATGGCAGGTATATTGCTTCCGCTTCGCAGGATAGGACTGTGCGACTATGGAATCTAGAGAACCGTAGAATGGAGGGAGACCCACTAACGGATCATAATGGGATTGTATATGCGGTTACGTTCACAGGCGATGGGAAACAACTTGTATCTGGGTCAGGCGATAAGACTATGATGATCTGGGATACCCATAACCTTGGTATACAAACTAAGATGCTAGACAGAGACGTAGCGGAAGGATATACAACGTCAATCACAAGCACTACGGTACTATTTTATCTACATATTCGTAATTGTCTCAGAATCTCATCCGATTATGAACAGACCCCGGAAGAAATCGTCTCGCAGCTGAGTGCTCGAGGATGCGCAGACATGACAGACCAGCTGGATATGACGACTTGTAGCGAGCGCCCGATCTCGTCCGGCGGCTTTGGCGATATATACCGGTGCAGACTGAAGAATGGTGTCGAAGTTGCCATCAAGACGATACGACTGTATGAAGGCTCCAGCGAACGAGACCAAAAAGTCTTAAAAGTCAGTCGGGAAGCAGATTTCGTGTGAGGATTCAAAGACTCAACGGAGGTAGTATGCCGCGCGTGAGCTATACACGTGGTCGAAATGCAAACATATCAATGTTCAACCGTTGCTCGGACTGGTCATGTTCCGAGGACAGATTGGAATGATTGCCAGATGGGAGTCGAATGGAAGTTTGCCTCTGTATCTTGAGCGGCATGCGGAGGCGAATCGCTGTATCATGGTGAGCCAACTAGGTTTTGACTTGCTTACCCCTAAAATGCCAGCCTGACCGAAACTGTAGAGTACGCAAATAGCCGAAGGTCTGTTGTATCTGCACGAGTCGGGGGTGGTTAGTGAGGTTTTGTTTATTTGTTTTTCTGACGTTTTACTTATGATTAATTCTGCACCTTCTGACTATAACTCTAGATACATGGGGACCTTAAAGGCGTATGCTACATTACCTGAGCTTCTGGGTCATTGTTCTTGATATTATTGTCTAGGCGAACGTTCTCGTATCTCAATATGGTGTCGCTCAGCTTGCAGATTTCGGTAATGCGACGCTAAATGAGTACACACTCATGTTTTCCAAAACATCTACCAAGGAGAGCCTTTCGCCACGATGGGCGGTATGTAATATTACCGAAAAAACGCTGAACTAATTTCTTATATTCAATCCAATTAGGCTCCAGAGCTCTTCCGAGGTGCCAAATGTAGCGTACAAGCAGACATATATGCGCTTGGTATGGTGCGTATATATCCTGTTAAGGACGCTACTAGCTCATCGTCAATCTTATAATAGACGATACTAGTATATTGCTTCTTTGATAAACTCAGAATGGGATTACTAACATTTGTGCAAAGGAAACCATAACGGGAGATGTTCCGTACCCCGACAAAACCGAGTATGCCGTCATGTTCGCAGTGATGTTTGAAAAGGCCTACCCTGAACGCCCCGGCACGCATATCCCTAACTCCGAGCAAGGCGATTCTCTTTGGTCATTGCTCAAGTGGTGCTGGGAGTTTGAACCGGAGAAACGTCCTAGTGCGGCGGACGTAGCGAGGAAGGTACGGCATGTTGAGATATCTCAAGGCGTAAACTGAGAGAGTTTCTAGATGGCAGAGATTACAGACGAAGGACTGAGACGTAAATAGGATCGAAATATGTCCGAAGTGAACGAGATCAAGTAAGGCGGTCAGTTATGATGTCTATTGCAAGAGTTGCAGAAACCTCGCATATTTTATGAATGGGGCGTTAGCCTTTTTCGCATACAATTCCGTCGCTTGAAATTGGTTGCAATACCATACAGTACAACAGAGTTGAGCGCGGATAACACATGTGATTTGTGCACGTTTCATAAAGTGCGAAAATTATGCATTTATCGCGGCGAGTGGCGTCGTAGCGATCATTTGGAGCTATACAGGACCATGCGCCTCTCGAAGCCAAGCCTCGTGTAGAATCAACCTAAGAAAAGTATCGGAAAAGCAAGGTGGAAAAGAAGACTACGCGCTATCAAAAAGTCTAACGAGTCCGATGCCATTCTAACGCTGACAATGGAACACGGGGGCTCTCTGCCGAGCGATGACTGATATAGTCAAGCCCGCCACGACTCGCAACACGCTGCACAGATAGACTCTGAAATGCAAAATAGAGCGAGAACAAAGACGGAAAAGTCATGTGGATGAAAATGGGTGAGGCTGTAGGGGGCGGGGCTTATGTCAGCACACAACGACCTGAGAGCACGACGACGACGACCGAGATCACTGCAGCGACAACACCAGTATGAATCGACCAGGTAGGTATCTGTTAATTATTAGTTGTAATCTGTGCTAATGAGCAAGTAGGACAAGCCCCGCGAGTGCCACCGAACCTGAACCCGACAGCCCAGCAGCAGCAGCAGCAACTGGCGTCCCAGTTCCGGACAGGCGTCTACGCTCCTTACGGCATCCCACAGAACCAACAGCAGCAGCGAGCACCGTCCCAGGCTGCGTATGCCCAACCAGCGCGAACGGCTTATGCACTCCCCGCACGGAACTCGTTCCCGTTTAACCAGCAGCAGCAGCAACAGCAGCATGCGCTCATGCAACCCAACGGATCGAGTGCGAATGGAGCCAATACACCAGATACGAGTACGTCGCTGGATCCGAACGAGTTTCCTGCGTTGGGTGCAAGTGGGCCGCAAGCTCCGTTTGGCGCCGCTGGAGGGTACACGACACCAGGTGGAAACTATGCCCAGGCCGGTGGAAATTATGCGAGTGCGGGAACAGCAGGGTCGTATGCCGGAGCGGGGAACTATGCTCAAGCGGGTACAGGGAACTATGCGGCGGCCGGGACTGGGTTTGGTGGGGCGAATGGACAGGGGCAGGGTCAACAACAACAACAGCAGCAGCAGCAGCAACAACAGCAGGCTGCGCAGCGAGAACTCACCCAGGATGACTTTCCTGCACTTGGTCAGGCGGCCGATGGCGCGTTTCCCAACTCGGTGGTGAGATTTTTTTTTGTTGGAGTGTGTGAGTGATATTTTGGCTGATGTACGGTCCCAGGACCAACATCGACAAAATCTGCTCGGACAGATGGGCGTCGGGCATGCCATGCGAAATAATATCCCGGGGTATCCCGCTGAGTTGGATAAACGAGTGCGTGTTTTGTCAATTTTTATCTTGATCTATCCAGTTGATCTCCATATATGGCTTTAAAGCAACAGCAGCAGACGTACGGGAGTATGAAACTAAATCCACCAAACCACGCAACGGCAGCAGCATGGGCGTCCCAACCTCCACCTCCTTCTCAACAACAACCTCCCCAGCCTCCATCCCAACCTCAACCCCAGCCGCCAACAACCAACACCGCTCCAGCACCGGCACCGGCGCCGAGCACGACTCCGCTTGGATTAAACGGCCAAAACCCGCCCTCTCAACCATCTTCCACCCAACCGCAAGGCGCATCACCCGCGCCAACAACCGCGAGTATAGGGACAAATCCGTCCCAGCCGGGAGCCATTGGCGCTGGCGTACCAATGACACCCGCGCAACAGGTCTTGATCAGCGCCGCAGATCGCTGGGGGCTGCTCGGACTATTACAGATTATCAAGGGCGTAGACCCGGACGTGAGCCTGCTCAACGTCGGCGCGGATCTGAGCGGGATGGGGTTGGATATGGGTATGCAGGGGTGAGTTGACCCCCCTCCCTTCCCCCTATTTTCTTTTCTTTCTCTGTTGGTGTGCATGACTGGATTTTTCGTTATATTAATGTCAAATTTTATCATTTCAAAAAGGCACCTGTTTCCTTCGTTTATTACTCCTTGGGCGGACGCCTCGGCCGCCTTGACGATCGAACCGGATTTCCATTTGCCGGCGTGTTATAATGTACAGCCGCCTCCACCGGCACAGGCCAAAACGAGCGCGTTTAGTGACGAGACGTTGTTCTTTATGTTTTATTCTTCACCGAGGGATGTGTTGCAGGAGATGGCGAGTCAGGAGCTGTACGTTTCTTGTTCATCTGGTCCCTCCTCATCATCTCGTCTGACAATTTGACTCATCGACTCGTTGGATGGCAGGTACAACCGAAACTGGCGATTCCATAAAGAACGACGCGTCTGGCTCACAAAAGAGACCGGCACATCGCCTTCGCAAAAGACGAGCACGCACGAGTCGGGCGTTTATACTTTCTTTGATCCTGAGAATTGGGAAAAGGTCAAGATGCATGCGCGGATCCAGTATGACCAGTTGGAGGAGAAGCATCCGGTTCCGTTGGCTCAGCCCACTGGACCTCCGCAGGGACAGCAGGCAATCAGGGCTTGAGAGCAGACGATACGAAAATATGTAAGGCGATGAGGAGGGGGAGGACAGTTGTGTACATGTATGGTATCGACTCGGGGCACTTTTTTTTCTTTTCACCACTCGTTCACTTGTGTGTTTTTTTCTCTCTCTAGTCTTGTTCATGTGTGTTCTGTTTCGGTTTGGATGTCCATACCATACTGCATTATCGAGCTTTGGAAAAAGTGTACTCGTATTTGAAAGCCCTAACGTTATCTTACGAGATCAGTCGAGCGAGGGCCGAGGGGGTGGTGTGCTTGCGTTCTTTTCGCCGCGATAGCCCCCTTCTTTGCATAGAATAGGTGATTCCTGTTGCGTTTATACATATATATAGCGCTATGACTGCTACGACTCTTCCCTCCAACCCCACCATCGCACTTCCGGCTCCAAACGCGCCACTTTTGCCGGACGCGGACACGCTTCCTATCATCGATATCGCACCCTACTTGCCCAACGCACCCAAAGGCAATGTCGAAGCTCGCGCCAAGGTCGCTGAAGCTCTTCATGCCGCATGTCGAGATTTTGGGTTCTTCTATCTCGATATTTCGGCGTTTGTAGATAAGGGCCAGACGGACGAGTTGGCTGAGCTCGCGCACCGGTTTTTCAAGTTGGATAACAAGGTCAAGGAGGGACTGCATATCCAGAATCAGGATTTGGCTCGAGGTGGGTTGGTTTACCTTTAGTGCTGTCAGGGGTTTGACTGATGTGTGATTTTGTAGGGTATCAGCGGCTGGGAGGTGGGTTCCATGGTCTTGATCTGTGATCTGATAGAGGGAACTGATGTGGTTGTAGAGAATATCACTCAAGGCAAAGCGGATCAGCATGAAGGATTGGATTTCTATGCGCCTGTTGCGAAGCCGGATAAGACTAGGCCTTTGTGGGGTGAGAATCAGTGGCCGAGCGAGGAGGATTTGCCTAGATTCAAGCGTGCGTACGAGGCGTGGATTGAGAAGATGAAAGAGCTGGGGATGATTGTGATGGAGGCGTGAGTTTGTTGCTTTACTTTGTGAGAATGGTGCTGATTTGGAGGATAGGATGGCACATGGGTTGGGTATGACCACTGACGAGTGGGAAGACTTGAGGGGTAAGATTGATGATAGTTTTTGGGTTATGCGTGTTATCGGTGAGTTTGGACTATAAGACGGTGTGGGTGGTCGTTCATGATCATTGAAGGATATCCGCCTTTGTCAAACGAGGCTGATGGGATATCGTGTGGTGCGCACAAGTGAGTCGCCCATGTATTATGCCTTATCTTCAATCTTACCCACCCTTACTTGTAGGGACTATGGATGCTTGACGTGAGTTCACCACCTTTGTGCAAATGAACTAGCATATACCCAACCTCGAATAATCCTAGATTCCTGTTTGCGGATCCGACTCCGAAAGCACTTCAAGTTTTCAAACATGCATCCAAGGCGAATGTGGACGAAGCTGGCCCTGGAGAATGGATCAACGCAGATCCAATCCCTGGATGCGTCGTGTGTAATATTGGCGAAATGTGGGAGGTATGCCGGACAACTTGAGGCAGGAGAGGTATATTAATCAGTGTTGAATAGGTTTGGACAAACGGGCTATACAAGAGTACGATCCATCGGGTTATCCATCGTGGAACGAATTATCGGTGAGCTTTATTGCTTTGGATGGGTTTCAAGCGCCTGACTGTTTGAATCTTTCTAGCGTCTCGTGAGTTTTCTTCCAGTTAGTTGTGTTGAATCGACCTTGGTCTTGACCAGTCCTTTAGCGTACCGTTCTTCTTCGAACCCAATTTCGACGCAGTCGTCAAGCCTCTGCCGGCTGCTCTTAGATTGGCTGAAACCAGCAAGGAACAACTTGCGGAACCAGTCGTATATGGAGAGTTTTTATACAAGAAGGTTGCTTCGAATTTCGTGCTTGGTAAAGGAAGATACGACTAGGTTTGTGTATTTGTTTTGGGGATGTAAGGTAGCGTTGGTGCATTATGAATTCACTAAGAGTAATATGGGTACTGAGTGACACCAATCAAGAGGCCAAAAGGCGGCTTTGCCGTAGATTTATTCATGCGGCTTGAACAACAAAGCCAGCCTGGACTATGCCTCCTTTGGTTTGTCCTCCAACTTGCTGGCTGGTGCGAGCTTCCTTAAGGATACGTCGTACACAACTGGAAGCCATGTGTGTTTTTAGCACTTGAATTTGACCACGGAACGTCAACTCGTACCTTCTTCGATTTTCTTCATGTCATATTTGAGCCTTGAGAAAAAGCATAAATGATGGCCAATTTCCCGGCTGATAGAGAACTCACGAATCGAACCGGCGTCGAAGACTATCGTTCTTGAGGTTGAGCTGCATTAATGGTTAGAGCGCATACAACCATACCATAATTGGAGTCATACCAATGAGAACCCGCTGAACAAGTCTCTGACGAAGACGGATATTCTGACTGGGGCATCGAAGTCACCGAGCGTGACAGAATTGACGGCCAGTCTAGACTGATGGGACATCATTAGAAACGATCGATGGAACGCACACACGACGAACTAGCTCATTGACTAGCGCTATGATTGCATGTAAATAGTCTTCAGGCGCGATTTGAAGCTTGCCTTTCCATTCGGGCTGCACTAGATGGATAGGGGGTTAGCAAGCGATGACGAAAGGTCAAGCTATTCCGAACCTTGGAGTCTACGTTCGCATTCGGGAAGAGTTATCAAGCGCTCAGTTGACAGGTATTCGTTAAGTGCAGCAACAAATAGGATTGAGGTCAAGGATCGAGTCCACATATCTTTCCACCTAATGTGAATCATCACAAATGAGGCAAAAAACAGAATGCAACCGGACACACCTCCAGAACTGGTTGGGCGGAAGAACTGACGCAAGTTTTTCTAATTCCTCCCTACAGCTTTCCACAATTACAGATGATTCCTCGACCAAGGGCTTGACTGTGTATTAAAGTTCTTCAGTCCAACCTCGCAGCGAATATGTGCTTTGTCGCATACCGTCTTTTGTTGAGTGAATTTTGTTCATAATCCCAGAAGCACTGCGTGACTTCCGGTCCAGCTCAAGCACCTCCTTTCGGATCGTCTATGTGTGACATATTGATCAGGATACCCTGCCAAACGGATGGTAAACGAAGATCACTGACGTCACGAAGCTCGCTCTCTGCCTCAAAGTCGCGACTTAGTTTTTGTAAATCTTCCGAGTTCATCTCTATAAAATTTTTGAATGGAATTATTAAATATTTAAACAGGAATTAAGCTTGCTCACCAGTCGGCCTGGTGATGGTTTGGGGTTGCGAATCTGGCATCGCCAAACAATGCACAGCAAGAGCCCGCCGCCAACACGTGACTTGGAACACGCGCGCCACCCATTCTTCCTCCATCAGGCGCGACTCTTTGTTCTCATTTTGGGGATTTTCATGTTGATCTGATATACAGAAAACTCTAAAATATCCAACACAGTTTCTATAATTGATCCACTTCGGGTTTCGCTCTCCCTTGCTCTGTGGCTTGCCTGTCCAGTGTCCGAACCTCTGCCCGCACGATTTGAAACGAAACTGAACATTTCGACACTTAGATATTCATCTCCCATAGCCATACTGGCTCGGTATTCCCCACGGCTATGGCAAGACAAGTGGATCCCAGATCTGCCGAAACTCGGAAGAATGTGCTGTCCATCTTAGAGGAGGCCCAATCTCCTTACTATGACCCCAAACGTGATGCAACCTCTGAGTCCAAGATGGAATTGACCTACTCTTATGTTATGGCTCAAGATAGTCAACATTGGTACTGCAGCAAGGCGTCAGAAACCATGCGGGAGTGCGCCATTTTACTCCAGAAGCTTCACGGATACAAGTCGCAAGCTGTTCAAAGGTGGAAGGATGTTCAATTGGAAATGATACACAAGTGCTTGGAATGCGCGCAGGTATACGAATTCTCCAAGCAGAGGTTACGGGAGGTGTGAGTGGCGATTGGCAATTCGTAAATTTACAGCTGAACTAATAGCTATTTAGGTATCTTTCAACCTTTGATGACAGAACTCTCGACAACTTTGCCGATGCGGTGAACCAGTGGGAGCGAGAGGATGTTCTCAAAGTACTTAAAGGTGCTGGTGTTGCTCTCGACCGTTCAGTCAACCTCAACGACCTTCCCTCTGGAATTTTGTTCCACATCCTCAATAACTTGGCTCTCTGCGTCGAAAGCAACGATATTGGCCCCTTAATAAAACGAAGCGCCTCTGGTATTGTCCAATCGCTTGTAGATTCACCGATCCCGCGTGGTTTATTGCTCTTGGCCGTCGATTCAGACGAAAGGGTTCGAAAGTGGGCGCAAAATCAACTTGCCGCCTCGAAATACGAAATTTCTCCAACCGATTTCAAGTCGCACTATTCTTCACTCGCCGAAACCTTGATAGAATGCTGTGGAAACCCAGACAAGCGCTCGTCACTACCGTCAAGCTTTTCCCATATAGTAAATGGTTCAGCCCTTTTCGGGCACACTGCCAGCGCTCTACGAATATTCTCTTCGGCTTCGATAATTGAGGGAGTTACTGTCCAGAAGTCTATCGATGCCTTCAAGAGGGCCATGAAATGGATTCATGACGGCAAAGATTGTCAGTGAATTTGTCCTATGTGCCCAGGCGTAGACTAAAACCACAATTATTAGACGACTGTCACATACTTCAATTCGTAGATTTTTGCCTATTGGTTTACTCGAACGAAATCTGGGCCAACAACGCCTCCAACTATCCTGACGCTGTGTTTGTTACCCTCACCAAGGATGACCAACTGGAGAAGATCGTCTGTGCTGATATCGCTCTGGATAAGAACAGTAGCAAGTCGCTTTCTTGGATGCACTCCTTTCTGACCGGAGTCCGTAATCGACCTCGATTTGGGAATCGCCTTCAAGCAGTATTGGGTTATTTAATCGGGCTTGTAGCAAACCGCCGGCTTCCTGAACACGTTTGCATTTTTGCGATGAGAGTGTTTCGAGAAGTGAGAATATGCGTTGGATTTTTTGAAATATATACTTACCCAACTGTTTATAGGAAGCCACAGCCTTTCTGAGAAGCACTGGCCGAGCTGCCAGCACTCCGGACGAGCTCACGCTTGCGATCGCTGCCCGTGATGCCGTGCTCAAATACAAGACCGAAATCACAGATGTCGCATTTCGTACTGGGTCCACCAACGTCCGCCAAACCGTTCGAGCGTTCCTAGGAGATGTTTTTATTCATGATTTAGCGGCCATCCAAGCATTACGATGTACCCTGTCTGCGGCTGCAAGCAAGACAGTCAAGCCCCCCGACATGGCCGAACGACTCCAGGAACCAGCTATACATGTTCCGCTCTGGACCGACACCCTCCAGAAGGTTGATCCTGACGACACGCCCGGGCTTCAATTTGTGACGCATATAATGGCTCGTTCGGCGCATATCGATTTCATCGCCTTCTCCGCACTCACTACCAAAAACGAACACAAGGTGGCCATCAGAAGTCTCGGCCAGTTTCTAGAGTCCTCACTTAGAAAGATGCGTCACGGATTTGGTGAACTGATGGCTCGCGCTGGGTTATTGTGCGACGCGGAGAACCTTGATGCATCAATGATCGTTGATGTTATCACTATTCTGTTTTCGCCCGTTTCCGAACTACACAACGCTGCACTGGAAATCTTCGGTGATTGCGATGGCCGAAAAGCCTGTCTACGGTTCGCCCTCAAGCACCAACCCCAGGCGACTTTGCGGGGAGTTACCGCTTTTGTGGAAGCGTTCAACTCCACTGCAGATAAAGTGATCGAAGCGTGCTCCGCCGCCAAGTCCCTTGTTCGGTGCTTTGTGGATGTCATCGAAGCGTTGTGTGGGCCTGAGCGGACTGCCGAGGAGAACCCTGATGTTTTGAAGATTGAGGATGACGACTGGGATGGGGAAGCTGTTGGGCTCTTGGATGATCCGTCTTTCGACTTGGAAGCACGCGTGATGCTTCGTCCATTATGGAGCAGTATGTGCAGCGCTCTAGCCTTGATCTTCTCGAAATGTCCTATGTGGGCTGAATTCTTTGACCCCAAGCAAATGGTTGAATGGATGCGCGATGCTCTCATTTTTGGTCGACTTATGCGCGCTCATGCGTCTTCTTTTCAATCTGCGTCAGCTAGCCAGGCTCAAGGGCAGCAAGAAAACAGCCTAGAAACTATGCGTGGCGTTCAACGGGAGCTTGTCGCCTGGTTTAGGCTTACAGACGCAGAGCTTCTATACCAGGCGAATGAATTAATGGTCTCGCTTTTGGAGGGCGGGCTCATCCCGCTCCCGGAAGTGCTCACGAAACTAGATCGACGCGTCAAATCAGCAGAGCTGCCCGATGTGAAGAAAGAAAGGATCCAGGTTATTTTGGAACAACACCTGCCCCCGGAGCCCGAGCCTGTGAAGCAAGAACCTGTGAAACCCGGAAAACGACGACGCTCGACCGAACCTGAGGACGTCAAGTCTGGAGTTCCTGCCCCGAAGGCGGCTCGTCGAGATAGTGTGCTCGTTATTAGCGATGATGAACCCTCCCCCACTCGTTCTACTGTTGCCGGGAAGCAAACCTCAATCAGCAAGTTCTTGCAGGAGGGCGCACGTAACAAGCCTGCCAAAGTTTCGAGCTCGTCAAACAAACCAGCCGTATCGACTCTCAAACCAGGTGCTAGCAAACCGCAGGCTAAGCAAAAGGGTTCCTCCAGTTCAGGTGGCGCTATGGCTAAAATACGTGCTGAGGCTGCTGCTCGACAACAACAAACCGCGGCACAGAAAACCGACATTCAAAAGCGAAACCTAGGCAAAGCAAGCGTTTTAACCTCAGCACCCGCTCGGCCGCCTTCTCGCCCAGCTTCGTCTGCGAGTTCGACTCATGAAATGGAGGACGACTCGTCGTCGTCGTCTTCATCTTCTGACGAAGAAGACGTTAGGAAGACTACCTTGGCTGCCCTCGCACCTACCGTCATCGCCCCGAAGAAGCCGGACCAACCAAAACGCACCATGGTCATGCTTGACGGGCCGCCGGTGATATCTGCACAACAGAAACGTCTGCAAGAACTAAAGCGTCGTCACGACGATATGCAGAGGCGAACTGCTCGTTTGAAACCAAATCTAGAGGGACTTCACGAGCAAATCTTGCGTTGGTCGATTGAGCACGATGGGCCTACCCCACTCTGTATTGGCGGCGATACTCCAAAGCTCGGTCGGGTCCCTCCGAAGTTCTCGTCCAAGAAGGACTATTTCAACACTTTCCATCCGTTATTGATCAACGAATGCTGGAGTCAGATGTTGCAGTCGAAAGAGGAACCAAAGGACTCCGTGTTATGCACGATCATGACGCGAAGTTATATTGATAACTTTACTGAGGTCGCATTCAACATTATCGAGAAGATGCCCGAGCGATGGTTTCTCGCCGAGACTGACATCGTATTGCTGCGGTCTGCCGAAGGTGATCGATCTATTTTAGCCAAAATCACAGGCTTCAAGCGGGCGAGCGCTGCAAACCAGATTGCCAGTGGGACTATGCGACTCTCTACTCCAGTGGAACAGATGGTCAAAGTTCAGGTGCAAGAACAGTGGAGATTATCCAGAATATATAGGCAGGTTTTGCGCTCCGTCTCGAAACTTTGGTCACTCATGATTTTTGTAGTCTAAGCACGATCAATCGAGAATATGCGGCTCTTACCACAGCAGAATATTACGATCTCTTTGATGAGGTGATCAGTGCTCGGTCTGCGACTCGTACTGTCCTGTCCGACCAGCGAGTGAAAGACGCAATGCGGGCTCATCGTATCAATGAGCCTCAGGCTAAAGCTATATTGGGGGCCTTGGGATCCACAGGTTTCTCTCTGATCCAAGGGTAGGTCTATTTTTCTTGCCGCACACGTACTTTTCTAAAACGTTGGACAGTCCGCCAGGAACCGGAAAAACAAGTACTATATGCGGTTTGACGGGAGTTTACGTTTCAGCTGCCCGAGCGGCCTTCCTGGCTTCCAGTGATAAAGAGCAAAAGGATAAGCGTCGTCTGCTTATATGCGCTCCAAGTAACGCGGCCATTGACGAAGTTACGAAACGACTAGTCGATGGAGTTCGAGACGACAAAGGCCAACCGCTCAGCCTGAAAGTAGTACGCGTTGGAACGGAATCCTCAATGAATGTCAGCGTGACTGCCAACTCATTGGATGCGCTTGTAGACGAAAAGATAGCGGGCTTACCTAAAGCTTCTTCTGATCCTGCGACCGACATAAACGCCCTACGGCAACAACTTGCGGAAGTCAGGCAAAAAATCGACTCCAAAAGGGCCGAACTCGACCAGTCGGAGCCTGGTCAGAAGAAGATTGCTTTGGAAAACGAGTTCCGCGCGTTGAAGTCTCAGAGAACGACTATTACCGGAAAGCTGGATACCGCTCGAGATCAACAGAAGAACGCTAGCCGTGTTCTGGACGCTGCTCGTCGAAAATTCCGGTTTGAAGTACTCTCTGAGGCGGATGTTATCTGTAGCACACTATCTGGAGCTGGCCATGAAGTATTGGAGCCTTTCGAGTTTGAAACGGTTATAATCGACGAAGCAGCCCAAGCGATCGAAATTGCTACTCTGATTCCTCTGCGGTATGGATGCAAGACCTGTATTCTTGTTGGTGACCCGCAGCAATTGCCGCCAACAGTCATCTCTCAGCTTGCTAGTGGCCTAGATTACAACCAGAGCTTGTTCGTCCGACTGCAACGACAGAATCCGAACTCCGTGCATCTCCTCAGGTAAGCGTACAAACGCTGTTTTAACCAGTCTTACTAACTCCCCGGGTTAGCATCCAGTACCGTATGCATCCAACTATCAGCGCAGTTCCCAGTCGCCTATTCTATCAAGGCCGACTCCAAGATGGACCTGACATGGCGCAGAGAACACAGCAAGTTTGGCATTCGTCCTCCGTATTTGGGTCATATAAGTTCTTTGACGTTGCTCACGGTCACGAAGAGGCGCAATCGAACCACTCTCAAATTAACCGCGAAGAAGCCAATGCCGCATTAGCATTGTACGAACGGCTTCAGAGAGAGTTCAAGTCCGTCAAATTCGACTATCGGATTGGTATCGTTTCCATGTATCGAGGTCAAGTCGGACATATCAAGAGCCGCTTCCAGGCGGTATATGGTTCGGCAATCCTGAAATTAATCGACTTCAATACCGTCGACGGGTTTCAGGGCCAAGAGAAGGATATCATTATCTTGTCCTGTGTTCGTGCTGGAGTGAATGTGCAGAGCGTAGGTTTCTTGGCCGACGAACGACGTATGAACGTTGCGATTACTCGTGCGCGTTCTTCGCTGTTCGTCCTCGGTCATGCTACCACTCTAGAACGATGCAATGAGACGTGGAGGACGATTGTGCAAGATGCGAGAACTCGAGGCCACTTGGTCAAAGTAAGCTGCCCCGAAATATTGGATCACTTCCATACTGAATTGCATTGCCAGTGTTCAAAAGACTATTTCAAGTCTGCAGTCTCACAAAAAGTCAACATGGCTCTTCCGGCTAAACAGGCTACGCCAGAACCTGATGGATCGAAGAAACTCGTACCGCCCGAGTCTACACGTCCAAGTGTGCAAAATTCCAACAACGTCCCCTTAAAGAATGCACCAACGACCAAACCTGCGAAACAAGAATTCCCAGACTCACCCTCGAATTCTATCGATCTGCCCAGCAAGCCTGCCCCTGTTACACTACCTGCTCCACCCCCTGTCCCCCCTTCGCTCCCCAAAAAGCCTGACGCCACGCCATCAGGGTCGACTCTTCCTTCCCGACCTCCTCCCAAACGATCAGCCCCTCCACCACGTAAAAAGCAAGCAGCGTCTGCTTTTATCCCCAAAGATAAGCAGAAGGTATGTCGTCTAAATGATTCTCTTTGCGCCCAGGAGTTGACGGTCGTGTTATAGAAAACGCAGCTCGGAGGGCCGTAGAATCAAGGTCCCACCATTTTTTCTTTTTCTCATTCCCGGGTCTCTGTTTCGCGACACCACTTCTGTCATGGCTCGCATTCTCGTTACTAGCATATCATATCTTATTGAGCACCTCATACACTTCGATATTATTATATGATAGATTCGTCAGACAGCATGCTAGGCAAATACATAAACAGCACATGACAACGTAAAATCAAGTCGCCCAAAGCTAGAGATACAACTCAAACCCAACGCCTCAATTCTTAATCGCCCTTGGATGGTCGTTCCACAATGTCAGAAACGTTGACGCTGTGAACCTTGTCTCCATCTTCCTCAAACTTCAACTTGTACTGAGGCTCTTTTCGAACAGTCTACTTATCCCTCTTAGCGTTATTAGCAAACCAGCATTGGATTGATACGTACCCTTCCGCTAACCCATGTGTCTTTGGGTCCTGCCACAACCACGGCTCGATAGAACGAAGTTGTCGAAACATAGATAGCCATGACATCGGTACCTGGCGGGTATTCGGGATACGACGCAGGGTGAGCGGGCGATCCCATCGGTGCACTAGGATCTGGAAGGGGAATAATGGAATTCATGTCGGTAATATATGGGCTGTATGATTCATCAGCTGCAATTGATGAGCGGGCATAAGCAATACGGCATACGGGCGTGGCGTCTCTGTATCTGCATCTTGAATCTCGTACCTGCAAAAATTGGTGTAAGGGGCGAGACTGTGGATAAAACTACTATCAAAGCTCACATTTGTTTGCCGTTTTGGATAAACGATTTCGTGACCAGTCCGAGTATCCACCCAACTTCTTGATCGTCAACCTTTGGCGGGTGAAACGCCACTCGCCGGCCTTCACGTAGAGCACCTCCGGCCTTTTCACGCTCCACTGATCGAGTTGGAAGGCGCACGGTGATTTTGGGTATCGAACTTCCCGAGGCGGAAGACGCTGGAGCTGGAGAGGGTGAATGCCCATGCTGAGCAGGAGAGGATAGGCGAATACGTTTTGTGCGTTTGTTGTTATCGCCTAGCCAAAATTGATATGTTATAACGTTAGGCGAAATAGTTCGTTGATACTTACCAGCGGCCCCAGCAGTGTCCGATGAACGGCGCAACGCGAGTAGAATCGACAAATGCTCCAGGGCATCGTCTAATATTCTAGCTAATATGTTATGGCTGCTCTCTCATAGAAATAGTATGAAACGCGCGTACTTGACTTCCTTTTCTGCCGCTGCTTTCGTGCTCTCCAAATTACCACTCAACTTGGCCTTGAGGTCCTTAAACTGATTCAGTGTCTCCTGCGTCTTGATCACATCGTCGCTAGCCGGGAATTTATTGATATATCGATTGGTTTTGGAGACTTTCTCAACCGTTCCATCTTCATTGCGCGCAGTTACGAATTTCTGCAAATCAGCCTGGGTCCGCTGCCACACCTGATGCTCTTTTGGTCGGTTAGAGAAATAAATTGGAATGGAAGGACGGGAAAACTAACCGGCTGGAATGTCCGTAGTAGGTGCCCTATTTGCTCCAGTTCTTCGTCGCTCCATCATCACCTAATGCCAATCTAACCCGAGGCCAGTTAGTCGACGCCCGTGGTCGTGGTTCGCTAGTTGGATCGAGGAACAGACAAGAAGCGCCAAGCTCATGTCATCGTCATACTCAAATGCAAACCTTATTAACAACAATGGTCCTGCAACCACGCCTAGCATAGTGGCCGATGACTCATTCTGTGACTATGAAAAGTCATTCTTACCTCAACACATGTGATATCCTCTACTTCGACACTGTGAACCAATCAGTCCCAACCTCGCGGCCACCATCCGGCAGTGGCAGTGCATTCGGCATGTAAACCACGAGGCAACGTCTCCACCCCCACGATCATCTGGCCGCCTCTTCGCACTCACTGATCTGTGGCATATTTTGTTCTCCTCTTGAAGTGCCCGGTATATTCCTACTATGGTTCGCAAGCCCACCCTCAACTTCAAGCTCAGTCAAAAACCTCCACGTAATCCGAGTTTGCAAGATGAGAACCTGGCACCGAGCACCGGGTTTGAAGACGATAGTGCTAATATAGGCACTATGCTTGCTGAAAGCCCGAATGTTGGTTCGACTATAGCGCTATCTGGTGCCCAGAGCCAGGGCGGTCCCTCGAGTCCTAATCATAGCAGCCACTCTCCTCGAGAAAATATTGAAGACCGACCAATGACACCGACGTTTAGATATGAGCTGTTGCCCGTGCCAGACGCCATTTCCAACAAGAAGGCAGAGCTATTATTCAGAGCGCGGATAGCACTAATAGGCAGCCTGAAAGCAGTGATAGACTCCAGCACGCATTTCGTCCGAAAGGCGGTTGACGTCATTGACGCCATTGAGGTACGCGAACTGAAGGGTGTAACCATTCCCCTTTATGTAATTAGCTAATGGCGGATCAGCTGTACTCAGGCCACGTATCGGAAGTGGAGGAAGTGGCCAAGTTACTACATGACTTATTGAGGGATGGATTGGAATTGATTCACGTTCCTAAACCCCCTATAATTATGAAGAATATTGAACAACTCATGCAGCAAGTGGCACACATAGGTACATAATTATGATATTTACTTACACTAAGTCAAGAGATATCCAGAGGGACGGGGAGTCTATAATGGAGCTGCGACGGTCCCGTCCACGTTTTGGGCTTTCCCGACATCATAAGGAGCGACTCGTGATGTGTCGTCAAAATATACCGATATTTAGGGAACGTCTAAGAGTAAGAGAGCATATGGTTTTGGGAGACTACCACCAGTACTAAAGAATAGGTAGACCATTATCAACCGCGGTACTGAAATTCAACGGGATATTGTGGGTAGAACTGCAAACTACCATACCTAGAGAAAGCTGGCTGACCCGCTATTGTTATTTTTGATAGGATCTCCGCCTTGAAAAACTACCCTACTCGCCAGAAGCAAGGTACAATTCTGCGGAATCGGAGAGCTTACCTCGAGTATCATGCTGGAAAAACACGCGCTTGGATGTGCTACGCCAACTGTACGAATGGGCAACGGATGATCATAGCCAAAAACTCTATTGGTTGAGCGGCATGGCTGGTACCGGAAAAACCACAATTGCCTATAGTTTCTGCAAACAGCTTGAAGAGAATCACCTGCTAGCAGCCAGCTTTTTTTGTACTCGGCGGCTACCATCATGTTGTGTGGTGAACAAGATACTAGCTAGTATCTCATTCCAGATTGCTTCATATTCGATGCCTTTTAGGTATGCACTCTCGGATATCGTCGAACATGACCCAGAGGTTTATAATCGACCTCTTATTGATCAATTCGATACGCTCATATCCTCGCCGCTCCAGCGTACGATTCAAATGATTCCTAACGGCGCTACCGTTGTGATAGACGGGCTGGACGAATGCTCCGACCCCGCCGGGATCAATCAACTTCTCTCCACCTTGCTCGAGCGTTTATCGAATTTACCACTGAAGGTTCTTATCACAAGCCGCCCGGAAGCAACAATCCTATCTCGTATGGGTATCGATCGACAACGTCACATCTTACAAGACCTGCGACTTCATGAACTGGATAATCTTCTAGTGCAGCGAGATATAAAGGAGTACCTGTCTGACAAGCTGGAGCAACTACAATTGACCGCTCAAAATCTTGATGCACTGGTCGAACAATGCGAAGCTTATTTTACGTATGCTGAAGCATTAGTACGGTTTGCTGAGGGTCGAAATGTCGCGATCGAGATTCAGCAATTGGTTCAGGTGTTGAAGACGCCCTATAACGAAGTCGTCCAACGAATGTATCCTCTTTACCAAGACTTTCTCACAAGGATAATTGACAGCGATAGCATCATAGCTGAGAAAAAGGAGATCATAGCCGCAGTGCTTCGAACGATCGCATCCACAGGAAACCCCATGACAGCGGCTGAATTGGCTACTTTTCTTGGACTTGATTCTCCAGATGTCGTCCTTGAAGCGCTTCAGTCGCTTTTAGCCGTCGCCTACGTACACGATTCACAACCGATCACATTAATACACCCGTCATTTGCTCATTATGCTGCCACCCATGCTGGCTTAGAGGAGCTCGGGCGAAATATTAGGCGGAGGGCAGCGCATCTCGCACCTAGAACCATTAGTCGTTCCATGGTAAGCGATTTATGCCATTTAAAAATACCAAGCTTTTTGTTAATCCCTTCTCACTTAGGACGTAATGGAAATTATCTCGCACCTAATGGACCATGGTTGTCCTAATCTGACTGACCAATTTGATCCAAAATCATGCAACGAATATGCATTCAGCGCTGGTGGATTGGGAGATGTATACAAGGGCAGCCTGAAAACCGGCAGACAAGTGGCAGTGAAGACTTTGAGAGTATACCAGGACGCCCTTTCTTCTGGAAACCGAACCTATTTGAGAGTAAATAGACCATCCTCGGCCCCACAAGCAAAGAAACTAACTTCAGGAATAGCATGCCGCCCACGAGCTGTATACCTGGTTCAAATGTCAACATCGTAACATACATCAGCTCGCGGGTTTGGTCGAATTTCGGGGTCAAATTGGGATGATATCGGGATGGGAAGAAAACGGCAGTCTTCGCTATTACCTGCAGAAGTATCCTAGCGCCAATCGCTGCTTAATGGTAGTTTGGCGTTCTTTTAAAACATCGAATCTACTCATACAGGAGGCTACGTACAGAGTATGCAAATTTCTGATGGTCTCTCGTATTTGCACGAGTCCAACGTGGTTGGTCAATTCGATCAATCCATGAAAATCCCATTGACACTGTCTTCGCTACAGGTTCATGGGGATCTTAAAGGGGTTGGCACTTTATGGATACTATGCTATCAATATCTGATCACCATGGCAGGACAATATACTGATAGACGAAGCAGGCGTACCGCTTATTTCTGACTTTGGTAATGCGATCCTTCAAGAGCACACACTCAAGTTTACCGGGACGACAACCAACATTCGACTATCATATAGATGGGCGGTTTGTCAAGTGACACACCCCCCCGCCATGTTGATTGACACCTGATCTAGGCACCTGAGCTCCTCGAGGGAATCACTTCATACAGTGTCTCAGCCGACGTATATGCTCTTGCAATGGTTAGTGCTGCAAAATTCACTTGACACAATCAATTAACGGATTTATGCAAAACAGACTATCTTGGTTCGTCTATACGAGAATTATGTGATGAATGATAAGATTACGTTGTATCATACAGGAAACATTCACAGGGGAAATCCCATACCCGGAAAAGAATGACCGCGCCGTAGCGATTGCCGTGACGGTTAAAAATGAGATCCCGATACGTCCAAGCGGTCATATACCAACTGGGACTGAGCAAGGCGATCTACTATGGTCCTTGCTACAGGGATGCTGGGTACGTGATCCTAAGCTGAGACCCAGTGCTCTGCAGGTCAAACACATGGTGAGTCATCGGCCCTTTGATATCGAGTGCCATCGAGCCGCTAAAGTGGGTTTCAGATGGAGAAAATCACGCCAGAGGGGCTAGCGAGCTGATATTCAAGATTTGTCAGATATTATAAAGTTTGTGGAAGTAAAAATGATGAGGATGATCCTATATGTCCAGAGCCGGCAAAATCTCTATCCCAAGAATAGTTTCGCTGTCACAATATTGCAAACATATGCGTGTTCGCGATATTCAGGGTACATAGGATTAAGCAAGTTACAGGATAGAGTCCGTTATGTTTGTGTTATAAACAGAATGCAACAAAAGTCCGACCCTATAGTCCCTCTCGACGGCCACTCAGTTTCCAGAGTGCATCGCCTTCTTCTGGAACTTCTCGAACGTGTTGCCCTTGTTCGGCGGGTTCACCTGTATGTATGCGTCGCATGTGTCAGCTGATCGATGCATATACCGCTAGGAGAGATCGAACGTACGGCGAAGACCATCCCAGCCGGGCAGTGACCGGTCTGTCCGCAGTAGAACCAGTGCGGCTTCGTCTGGATCGGCGGCAGCGCAGAGGTGAGCGAGGTTGATTGGGAGGACCTACGAGAGATGGAAACTTACGTCGGTGACCTTGAAATTACGAGTCGGGAAGTGCGACGTCTGAGTTGCAGGAACAGGGACGCTGTCGTACGATTAGCGGTGAAGTGGGATGACGTTGGCATGGCAGACTCACAAGCCGGTGCGGAACCCGATCTGGTTGCCGTGCGAGTCGGTCAACTTGTGGCACGGGCTGTTGAACGAGCTCTCGGTCACCGTGTGGTTCTTCGGGTGGCTATTTCGGTGTAAACCGATTCAGCGAAGTGGCTCGGATTGTTGAAATGTGTACTCACAACTCGAACTTGATGTAGTCTCCGACCTTGGCGTGCACGTACTGGGGGTCGTACCGGAGCTTACCTCCTGCACCAACAGTGACCTTGTAGGTCTTGGAGGGCCCGCGAGCCTCGAGATCGAGGTCAGAGGCAGGAGCAGCGGAGGCTGCGAGGGGAAGAGCGAGGACGACGGCGGAGAGGATGGAGGCAAGGTTGAAATACATTGCGAGCGAATTAGGTCGTATGAGATACAGGAGAAGTAAGAGACGAGATAATGATTTCCAGCCTAACAATTCGACGGACCTCTTATACTCTCGGTCCATTGGGCATGGCGTAACGTAGATGGCTATGTGTAGGCATAAGCGCTGCGAGGCCGAGTATTTCTCATGGCTCGGTTAGACACATCCGCTCATATGCCTCACGAACTGATATGTGTACTTCTGCCTAGCCACACACGCATGATGCGGACATATTTAGCCTCGTTACACATGGTACGATATACATACTTCCGCGGGATCAACGACTCAATGGTAGAGCGCTATCATCACGGCCACGCGGACACACGACTCGGTTTAATGAGACGCAATGCGAACAAAGTGCACTGCTTGAAAGATTGAATGCCATATGAGCGGATGTGTCTAACCGAGCCATGAGAAATACTCGGCCTCGCAGCGCTTATGCCTACACATAGCCATCTACGTTACGCCATGCCCAATGGACCGAGAGTATAAGAGGTCCGTCGAATTGTTAGGCTGGAAATCATTATCTCGTCTCTTACTTCTCCTGTATCTCATACGACCTAATTCGCTCGCAATGTATTTCAACCTTGCCTCCATCCTCTCCGCCGTCGTCCTCGCTCTTCCCCTCGCAGCCTCCGCTGCTCCTGCCTCTGACCTCGATCTCGAGGCTCGCGGGCCCTCCAAGACCTACAAGGTCACTGTTGGTGCAGGAGGTAAGCTCCGGTACGACCCCCAGTACGTGCACGCCAAGGTCGGAGACTACATCAAGTTCGAGTTGTGAGTACACATTTCAACAATCCGAGCCACTTCGCTGAATCGGTTTACACCGAAATAGCCACCCGAAGAACCACACGGTGACCGAGAGCTCGTTCAACAGCCCGTGCCACAAGTTGACCGACTCGCACGGCAACCAGATCGGGTTCCGCACCGGCTTGTGAGTCTGCCATGCCAACGTCATCCCACTTCACCGCTAATCGTACGACAGCGTCCCTGTTCCTGCAACTCAGACGTCGCACTTCCCGACTCGTAATTTCAAGGTCACCGACGTAAGTTTCCATCTCTCGTAGGTCCTCCCAATCAACCTCGCTCACCTCTGCGCTGCCGCCGATCCAGACGAAGCCGCACTGGTTCTACTGCGGACAGACCGGTCACTGCCCGGCTGGGATGGTCTTCGCCGTACGTTCGATCTCTCCTAGCGGTATATGCATCGATCAGCTGACACATGCGACGCATACATACAGGTGAACCCGCCGAACAAGGGCAACACGTTCGAGAAGTTCCAGAAGAAGGCGATGCACTCTGGAAACTGAGTGGCCGTCGAGAGGGGCTACAGGGTCGGACTTTTATTGCGTTCTGTTTATGATATGGACTCCTAGTAGCTTGTATATCGAGAAACCCAATCTATCCTGTATGCTATTGCAAATAGACATGATGTCAATATGTCTGCTTGCATCTACTTCCTACAATGAGGGTATCTCGTGTGTGCCTAGAATTTCTTCGAAATGCTCTCGCAAAATGTGTCCAATGCCCCAAAAAAACGATATACGGGAAGTAGGACGATGCAAACAAGAGAGATGCAAATGGATTGCGCTCGTACTTCTGAGCATATGAAAATGCAAACAAGTTCAGTTCCGAAACCCTTGGTAGGATTTGGCTGTTCTTACTGAGCCGTACGAACCATATGACCTGTCGTCATCGCTTTGTCTTCGTCTTCTCAACAGCCACAATCGTGACATTTACACTCAGCAAAGTTGCTGTTTCAGTATTACAGCCATAAGAGCTTTTCTACTGGGAGGGGGGTTATCCATTTATCCGCTCTCAGTGCTTCACTGAAACAACGAACGACGTGTAATTCGGCTGTAGTCAAGGCAGTTTGTTTAAGATACATCAACAGCTGATGAAGGATGGGCATAGCTAATATAATCCTTGAATCGATTCCAAATATCTACCTGTACAGAGCAATCGCGTTGGTTTGTCTAGCCCTATTGAATGCATATTTACCACCAGCATCACCTAGCACATACCTGCGTGTTTAGAGCTCAGTCGGGTGAATCAGATCAAAAGGGCTATGAAAAATATGGGCATCTTATGATTCTATTGAATTCCCTCTGTCACTCCGACACACTGGGCTTGACAGGAAATCAACCGAAGCCGGCGGTCTTTGGGGCACGACTAGTTCGCACATACGTGAGCAGCAGAAAACAGCCACACTCCTCTAATGGGCAAGGTTCACAGCGCCATCTGACCTTCACGCACTATCACGTAGTTCCGCATGAGGTTTCCAGGACCGAAGGCAGCTGGATCTCGCGAATTCACATACTGACGGAAACCGTCACGATGTTTATACTCAACTCATTCAAACAATCGAAATACCTCCTGACGGAGCGCCTAGGATGCCTTACTCGAGGGTTCCAGCATGCACCTTCGGGCATACGTATGTCATGGCCATGCCCCATCGATATGCATCATCTCAATGCAAAATGCCTTTGGTCGCCTCATGACCGAGGGGGCGCTTGTCCGTGTGGCGGTGTGATACAAGTCTACGAACGGGCATTTCTGTATTGTGCTATGCTTAGCGCCAGTCGATCATACGATCCTCGTTTGTGGCTCGGTTGATCTGGTCATGAGCTGAATGCGCGGATGAGCGTGAAGAGTCGTTTGAGTAAAGATCGATTGGTCAGCATTCAGTTTAAGTCCGACCTGGAGTATATAACATGTTTGACCGAGTCCGTCGTATCCTCATCTTCTGTTTCCTCTTTACTTCCTCTTTTACTTCTATCCAAACCATCCTAATATCCCATAATGTACTTCAACATCGCTTCCATCGTCTCTGTGTTCGTGCTCGCACTTCCTCTCGCGGCTTCTGCTGCCCCCGCCGTGGAGCTCGACCTCGAGGCTCGCGGACCCAAGACTCACAAGGTCACCGTCGGTAAGAACGGCAAGCTGCGCTACAAGCCCGAGTACGTGCACGCCAAGGTCGGAGACTACATCAAGTTTGAGTTGTACGTACGCCGTATGGTTCGAGTGTCAAGTTATACTAATCGGCGATGGCTACTTTGTACAGTCACCCGAAGAACCACACTGTGACGGAGAGCTCGTTTGACGACCCGTGCTACAAACTCGAGGACAACGAAGGCAACCAGGTTGGGTTTGCCACCGGATTGTGAGTGAATGCCGTTACGATTTTCTTTCTCGGCGTGTAACCCTGTTCTAGTGTACCCGTTCCCGAAGACCAGACTTCACACTTTCCGACTCGAAAGTTCAAGGTCACGGATGTAAGTACAAGCAGCCATCGTTTTTGTCTATGGATTTTAATGTATGAATTATTGTGCAGGACCACCCTCATTGGTTCTACTGCGGTCAAGTTGGACACTGCCCCGCTGGAATGGTCTTTGCGGTATGTCACTGTTCTACTCGTAACGATGCGACGACTTGACGCATATATGCAGGTGAATCCGCCGAAAAAGGGGGACAAGACGTTCAAGAAGTTCAAGGAAGCGGCGATGAACTCGGTCCAGAACTAAGTGGCTATGGGATGTGATTTTGGATTGGACTTTTATGGACGTTTGAAATCTGCGTGGACTTTGTAAAGCAACTACATGTTACCATATGATTTCCGAATTTATTTGAGTTTAGACGTTTTCAATAATGGCGATGCCAATATCATGAGTTATTGCCGTATGGAGTTGATGAATATTTGTCATGGGTCATATGGGAACTTAGAATTCTTATGGATACCTCTTCGGTGACTCGAAGCTGCTCAAAAGGTACAAGCAGAAGCGTTAGACGCGCTTCTTAGCGCTACGGAGGGCTATCCCTCGGTCCTCAAGTTTTTGTCGAATCTCAGTTCACTGCCTACATCGTAGGCAGAAATTGGCGACTTTGGTGCCCGTTTTTGGGTCTTCACGCTCAACCTGATGCCGGACACCATAAACCAGTAAACATGCTGAGTTGAACTGTGAGTTACCCTTTTACTTGCAAATCTCTGACTTTTTCAAATCGTATCTTGTATCTGGTTATATTTTTACACTCAGTCATTGTGAACTATCGCTCATAAGGTTCCCACTGAGCCATTCGACAAGATGGTATAATCCGAACCTATCCTGTGACGAATGTTCTACATGCGTTTAGACTGTGGCTAGGAGATTAAGCGAATCAATAGGCTCCGGTTTGTCTAACTCTAATGAAAGGAAATTTCTTATCAAAACAGCCTAGCATATACGGCACGGTAAATTTTTAGTCAAGAAAATTATCGATCGTGGTTGGACTCTGTCAAGGCACGCCCCAATTTGATGATTCAACCAACGTCCGTATAGTGATTTCCTCCAGGCTTGACGGAGAACAAGATAGAAGGTTCCGTATGATATCAGCGGTCTTTGGGGCACGGCGACAGTAGTACACGCGCTCGGGGCAGAATATGCCCATGCCTTTCTGTGTGATAGGCTACTCTCGCAACATCGTACGATTTTCACACTCTATCATACAACTACAGAACACGCTTCTTGCCACCAATAAGAGTTTTACACACGCATGAGAATCCGCATAGCATTTATATTTTGATTTATCCAGCTAACCTAAATACCCCACTGCCAGAGCGTCTAGATCATTTGACTGGAGAAATGCAATAGTCACGGCCATCCTTGGCTTCTGGCCGTGTCTTGTTGATCACATACACCAGTGCAATTCAGACTGCCTCTATAGCCGAGGAGGCGCTTCCCGTGTGGCGGTGTGATACAAGTCAAACGGGCATCTCCGTATTGTGCTATGCTTAGCGCCAGTCGATCATACGATCCTCGTTTGTGGCTCGGTTGATCTGGGCATGAGGTGAATGCGCGGATGAGCGTGAAGAGTCGTTTGGGTAAAGGTCGATTGGCTAGTGTACAGTTTGAGTCCGAGCGGGGTATATAACATCTTTGACCGAGTCCGTCGTATCCTCATCTTCTGGTTCTTCTTCTACTTTACTTCCACTTCCACTTCTCTTCTACTCGAAGCAATCCTAATATCCCATAATGTACTTCAACATCGCTTCCATCGTCTCTGTGGTCGTGCTCGCACTTCCTCTCGCGGCTTCTGCTGCCCCCGCCGTTGAGCTCGACCTCGAGGCTCGTGGACACAAGACACACAAGGTCACCGTCGGCAAGAACGGCAAGCTGCGCTACAAACCCGAGTATGTGCGTGCCAAGGTCGGAGACTACATCAAGTTTGAGTTGTACGTACGCCGTATGGCTCAAGTGCCAAGTTATACTAATCGGCGATGGCTGCTTTGTACAGTCACCCGAAGAACCACACTGTGACGGAGAGCTCGTTTGACGACCCGTGCTACAAGCTGGAGGACAACGAGGGCAACCAGGTTGGGTTCGCCACTGGGTTGTGAGTAGACGTCCCATTGTATTTAGGTATCTGTGAATGACCGTCGTCTAGTGTCCCCGTTCCTGAGGACCAAACGTCGCACTTCCCGACTCGCAAGTACAAGGTTACGGATGTAAGTGTATATAGTCATCGGTTTGTCTATTGGTTACTTATGGAGTAATATACAGGACCACCCTCACTGGTTCTACTGTGGTCAGGTTGGACACTGCCCCGCCGGAATGGTCTTTGCGGTATGTCGTCCCGTATAATTATAGATGTATGATTATCTGACGCATATATAGGTCAATCCTCCGAAGAAGGGGGACAAGACCTTCAAGAAGTTCAAGGAGGCAGCGATGAACTCGGATGAGTACTAAGTGACCATGGGATATGATTTTGGATTGGACTTTTCTGGACGTTTCTACTACACGGACTCTAACTAGAGCGACTTGTATGTTACCAATATGGTTTCCGGATTCGTCCTAATTTGGACGTTTTCAATTAAGCTACTTATGCCACTACCGGTTGTGCTCGCGTTTCAACCACGTTTCAAGTCCATAAAGATGACCAAAGGTCACAAGGTCATTGTCGCCCCAACCCGTTCTATTTTTTTCTCCCGATCGTCCGATGACCCAAGACTCTATTCGCCTCTGTCAGATGACATTCCGGATAACGGCATGTCTAGACCACGCTTTTAGAAAATTGCGCGAAACGTGCTAAAGCGTCGCGGCTAACCAGTCGAGAAGGTACCCTTTGATACAATTTTGCGAATACTGCGGATAGCGCAAGCATAACGTCTTGGTCTTGGGCACCCAAGCGATCAGTCAGATGACTGCTCATCAGCCTGGCCGATGGACTGATTTGAAAATAAGATTGAAAGTTTTGACAGTTGATAAAGGTAGTCCACAAAACGGCCTCTATACGTGTTCGGCCAGTCGGAAAAGTGCATAGTGCTCCAAATTCAAAGACGGTACGTCACGCAGAATATACTTGTAATGCATGACGACACTGGCCGTGTGCAAGAAAAACTTTTCTCGCATACAGCCATGTGCTCGATCACTTTTGGACGGATGATGTGGCTGTGTAGACAGATGACTTCCTTATACGCAAGCGACATCTGCGCCTGACCACACGGCATTTGACACTAAATAGATACCATCCAGGCTTGCGAGGTCATGCGCTTGTATGCTCCCACGACCCACGGTCGAGTAAATCTATTCGAGAAGCAAGAGAAAACAAAGACGGGAGAAAGGACAAACGTGCATTGTCTAGGCACAGACTATGTCGAGGGCTGTGAAACACTCGTGCGCGTGACCGACTGGGACACTCGTGACACGGATCACTGCGACTTGGGGCGTTTGGTACCATCACCTGGTCGTTTCGTGTCGGATTCAAATCGGCTCCAGGTATATATATACTGCGTCGTTGGCTGACTCGGTTTCCTCTATCTGCTACCCCCCATCTCTTGCCATGACCTCACGTACCCCCAATCCTACCAACGCTCACCTCGGTGTGCCCAGCGGCACGTCCACCCCGACTCGTAATACGAGTGATGCTACACTAAACAAGATCAAGAACCTTCCGTATGTCGTCCTTGTTCTGTTTTCGACGCGTATTGATCGACTCTTAGGGGATACACCACGCCGGTATTCACGCGCAAGGATGAACAGCGCAAAGAAGTCGAGGCGAGCGTAGCCGGAAAAGGATTTATGCCTCCAGAACTCGTCAAACTCGAAGTCGGATGGTTCTACGAGTTAGTTCGCGTCGTCCTCTTCACACCACTCTATATTAACCATACGTACAGCTCTCTCGGCATCGATGACACGTACTTTGCCAATGAATCCGTCGCGATCATCACCGACCACATTCTCGCGCTCTTTGGTGCCAAGATCATGGCTTTTACTCAACACGACGCGAACAAACTCGTCATTGACCTCGAACAAATCGCGCCCGACGGTGAACGCGCGACGTTTATTCATACAAGCGCTCCGGGTGTGACTAGCCAAGATGGACCAGGCGCGACTTGCGAACGACGGTACGCGTGTTTTTTTCTCCCTTGTTTCTGCTCGGTTCCTGGGGGCGGGTTTTGGTAAATGATCGGACATGATACTGTCTCAATGGATAGGATTCCTTCGTCCACGCCTGATAGCACAAACGGTATCGAGCGCCCTTGTTCATTCGCGCCCTGCCCCCCGCACACACATACATTCCTATCTCTACGCGCCGTTCTTATCACCCCAACCAAAAATAACCTATACTGACACAACTCGCTTTACCCAGAATCGATGCTGAATATCTCGACGGATCCTCTCCCGAAGCCGCCTACAGGCTCGAAACCTACCGCTCTGGAGGCTCCATCAGCGCCACGGCCTCGCAGCAACTCCGTTGTTACTTTGTTTCGAAATGCCAGTTCCCACCCGCGGATGCGAAAACGCTTGTCAAGGACGAAGAGGGCGTTGAACGGACGGATATTCGGTCCGTGTCTGACAAGTCGTTTTTGGAAAAGGCGTCGGATAATACGCTGGAGATTTATCAGCGCGTCATGTGGAATGTCGAGGAGCGGTTTGGGCCGGTCATTGAGATGTTTGAGGTTTGTCTCTGTCTTTTTGTTCTTGGTTGAGGTGGGTCTCTGATTGGTTTGATCGTAGGTCGAGGGCACTCGTGAACGTCGGGTTGTGATTGGGTATCGTATGGGCGGTACCAAGCATTTCTTTAGTGCTCTCTCGGATCTGTATCACTTTTATGGGCTGTACTCAGCCAGGAAGTATGTTGGTGAGTTGTTTTTCTGGCCTTTTCTTTGTCGGCTTATTGATGAGGCTATCTCTGTAGAGCAATTCTCCAACGGAGTGACGATCATTTGTGAGTTTCGTCTGACTCCTCATGATAAACTTATTTATTCTTGTTTTAGCGCTCTACCTCAACCCACTCCCGAGCACAAACGCTCCCCCCATCGAGCACTCGATTCACCAAGTCATCAAGGAAGCTTCGCTCCTCCACTGTCTCCCAGACAACCCATTCTTCCGGTAGGTCTCATCTACCTTATTATCTCCTTCCTTGACGAATTGTGGTTACTTAGCGGCACAACCAGCGGCGGCAAAGCAGGTGTCGAAAACGTCCATGGCTCGCATGCAGTCCAAGAAGCGACTTATGCCTATGCCGGGTGGATCTTTGCTCAGCATTTCTGCAACCGACTCGGGCCGTCGTATAGCGCTCTCAAGGACGTGTTGGACGAGTCGAATGCGGTGCATGCCGAGGTTTTGAATAATATCAAGGTTTGTTTTTATTTTATTTTGTGTTGGATGATGGTTATTGACGATGGTGTTTGGAATAGGTTCGGTTTAGGGAGGAGACTTTCACGCGAGAGAGTATTGGGGAGATTATTAGTGCTTACCCCGACTTGGTACGTTGTTCGAGCTGTCGTTGGGAGCGAGACTCATGTGTTTGATTGCACAGATTCGCATGCTCTATGTCAACTTTGCGATGACTCACTATCCTGCTCAAGATGAAGCGAGCCAGCTCATGTATGTTTTGTCCTAACTTGATTTTGGATGCCATACTGATGGTGCAATAGGCCGACTTTGTCGTACCAGCGTCTCCAGACTGAACAACCCCTGACTGATGAAGAGTTGTACGACAAGATGCGCAAGACCGTGCCAAACAAGCAAGAACTCCAAGTCTTGGAAAGCTTCCTCGTATTCAACAAGTCAGTGTTTCCAAACTCCCCGTAGCGATTTTTATCTGACTTTTGAACTTCGCTAGGCACGTTCTCAAGACCAACTTTTACCAACCGACCAAGGTCGCGCTCTCGTTCCGTCTCAAGCCCAGCTTTTTGCCCGAGGTCGAGTATCCAAAGCAGCCGTTTGGCATGTTCTTTGTGATTGGGTCCGAGTTCCGTGGGTTCCATCTTCGGTATGTTGGGTTATTTTTAGGTTATCGGCGCTGCATCCTTATTTTTCTCGGCAGATTCCGAGATGTTGCTCGCGGTGGTATCCGAATCGTCAGGTCGAGGAACAAGGAGTGCGTATCCAACTGGCCTGTTTATGGTATTGTCCTAACTCGATGCAATTTAGAAACTACTCGATCAACCAGCGTATGCTCTTTGACGAAAACTATGCACTCGCTGCGACCCAGACGTTGAAGAACAAGGATATTCCCGAGAGTGGTGCCAAGGGCACAATCTTGCCCAGTTTGGGCGCGCCGACCGAGCTGTGCTTCCAGAAATACGTCGATGTGCGTTATTGGAGATCTAAACGATTGTGCTCGAATTAACTTTGTTTTTAGGCGATCATCGATTTGCTTATTCCTGGACACACTCCTGGAATCAAGGAGCCTATTGTCGATCTTTACGGCGAGCCCGAGTTGTTGTTCTTTGGACCGGACGAGGGTACTGCAGATATGATGGACTGGGCAGCCAGTAAGTATCGTCTGTTAGTAAAATTGATGATAAATCTGACTTTTTATTAGACCACGCTCGTGAGCGTGGCGCGCCGTGGTGGAAGTCGTTTACGACTGGCAAGAGCGCCAAGTTGCTCGGTGGTGTTCCTCACGATACGTATGGCATGACCTCGCTCTCGGTCCGCCAGTACGTGTTGGCGATTTACAAGCAGCTTGGATTGAAGGAGAAGGATGTCACCAAGGTTCAGACTGGTGGTCCTGGTGAGTTTGGGATGGTGGACGTTCTAGGAGTGTGTTGTGCTGACTTGAGATTCGATGTGCAGACGGTGATTTGGGTTCAAGTAAGTTTTATTATATACATTTAGATTACGAGACGAGATGTTGATTCGTGATTGTAGACGAGATTCTTTTGAGCTCGGACAAGACTGTTGCCGTCATCGACGGAAGTGGTGTCTTGGCCGATCCAGTCGGAATCAACCGTGAAGAGCTCGTCCGACTTGCCAAGGCTCGCAAGATGATTTCTCACTTCGACAAGTCCAAGTTGAGCAAGGATGGGTACATGGTGCTCTGCGAGCAGCACGATGTCAAGCTTCCTTGTGAGTTACCGTCTTTGGTTTGATCTAGGCGTGCATGCTGATACGTCGATGACCATTAGCTGGAGAAGTCATCGCCGACGGTACCGACTTCAGGAACAACGCTCACTTGAGGTTCAAGGCTGATATTCTGGTTCCGTGTGGCGGACGGTTAGTGTTTCAGATGCATTTCCGTCAGTAATATGAATCTAACATCTCTTAGACCTGAGGCTGTGAATATCTCGAATGTCGCTCGTCTTGTTGATCACGACGGAAAGCCCCACTTCAAGTACATTGTCGAGGGCGCAAACCTGTTCATCACCCAGCAAGCTCGTCTGTACCTCGAGAAGCGTCGCGTTGTTTTGTTCAAGGACTCGAGCGCGAACAAGGTACGTTCTACTCAGCTTTATGGTATTCCTTCTCGACTTACCGGCGGCTTAGGGTGGTGTCACATCATCTTCGCTCGAAGTTCTCGCTGGTCTTGGTCTCTCGGACTCCGAGTACATCGATCTCATGCTGTTCAAGGATGGCAAGCCTACTCCATTCTACGAGAGCTACGTTCGGGATATTCAACAGAAGATCACCGAGAACGCGTCTCTCGAGGCTAGCTGCATCCAACGCGAGCACTCTCGTCTCAACGGTTCCAAGCCTCGTACTCTCATTTCCGACGAGCTCTCGAGCAAGCTCAACGACCTCCAGGCCGAGCTGGAGAGTTCGGATCTATTTGATGATCTACCAAGTCGTCGTGGTGTACTTGGTCGTGCTATCCCAGCTACATTGGTCAAGCAAGTCGGCCTGGACGCCTTGCTCGAGCGCTTGCCCGAGGCATACCAGCGTGCGCTGTTCTCGAGCTGGGTTGCCGCACACTTTATCTACAAGTATGGCGTCAACGGCACAAGCGTCAACTTTTTCAACTTTGCGAAGATGCTTTCGGAGCCTGCGCAAAAGTAGACGAAAGAAGATAGATAGTAGACAAGACAAGATTGGATTTTGGTTACGGTTTAGTACTACGATTGTTTTACGGACTTGATAATACGCTTTGTGATGTCTTAACGTTTTTGTGTAAATCAGAAAAGTCAATTTCGTGTTTTATTTTCGACCCTATGTGCGAGCAAATACTCCCAAATATCACGCTACAAACACGATCAAACTCATTTAGGTGAGCCCCTATTCACGCTCACGTCATTGTTACTCTTCCCGCCATCTCTCTCCCTCATTGGGCTCTTGATCTTTGGATGCCCATATTATATGCCTTTGAGCTTCTACACTTAACGACTCGCTCTTCAAACGACACGGGCTTACGATAACGACTTTGACGACAGACCCTTCGCTGAGCTTCTTGTCCTTGTGACTTGGTTGCTAGTTCTGAAATGAGGACCATAGATTTTATTACAGGTAGGTATGAGACTCTAGCGTTCACCCGCCAGCTTACTTACACTCCCCTAGTTGCTACCATCCTGCGCTCGCCCTACCACTTGGTCTATGCTCTACCGCTCTTGTTTATATCCATAACTCTCTTGTTCGCTGGTACATTCCTCACCTTGGATCGTACACGTTCATTTCCCAGTTCTTCCGATGTCAAGTCAAAGTCTCCGTTTTATAGATTAGAATCTGGAATAGGTGGGCTGGCGATCGGGTGGGCACTTGGTGGTATGTTTGCATATTTGGATCGTCAAGAGGGGGCGCTAAGCTATTTTTAGTACATACTAGTACACTTGTTGCACTCCTGGTCCTGAACCAGACCGAGACTGCCCATCTTGATCCACCTGTGTTCCTGGTCGTATGGTTGAGTTCCGCGATTGGGTTTACGCTGGTGTGCGGGAGGTGGAAGTACGCTGCGCTGGCGTTTGGCGGAATATTGGGCGGGCAAGTTGACCAGGATTTATCGTAAAAACTTGTGCTAATTATCTCAACATTAGTGGATGCGTTGGCCTTCTCCTGGCGATCTCCCTTCATCCGTCTCTACTAGCTCGATATATCTTGACCGTTGTTTGCATCATTCTGGTCACTACTGGAGCCCTGGTTCCTTACCCACTTGTCCGACATACCTCTTTACGGGTCGGCACTTCTGCTGCTGGGGCCGTTGGGATCATCAACGCATGTGCCATCCTCGGCGGCCCTTCTAATACCAAGTTGGCTAGCTGGAGTAACGCGTGGCTCCATTTGGTGCTACCACACGACTCGGACACTGCAGAACTGCAGTGGGATGCGGGAAAAGCCAAGGGCTTAACCGCTGCTGCGTTTTTCTTGTGGATGATAGGAGCGGCATGCGATTGGTGGCTGAGACGACGGATCGGCGAAGATCCTGACGAGGTCAGTTGTATGCGCCGTCTTTGGAGCCTTCCGCCAGATGATTAACGTTATAATTTACGCAAGGCGTGGGATGGTGTTCTTGGTTCCTACAGTGCAAACTTTCCCCCTGAAGCATCAAGGACCGGCACGTTTACGCCCATAAAGTCTCCCTGGACCCGGCTCATGGACAAACTACATTTCTCCTCGGACAATACGAATGTTGAGAAACCTCTCCTATTTCCCCCAGACTCGCAACTTGCCAGGAGCACCCCGGCTGCTCCAGCAGGAATCAAACCGCCACCTGTGTTCCGCCCTCGCAAACCAGGCACCTTTACACCCGACCCTTACGAATCAGACTCGGACTCGGACCTTGGTGAAGGGGAAAAGGTCGCTCGAAGGGCTATGAAGGAGCGCAAATGGACTACTTCCACCAACTTTTCAGACACTACTCTCGTCAATCCTCGGCCTGAGCGACTACGAAAGCACCATGGGATTATGGGCGGAGCTTTCGAACGAGGTTACATGCCGCCAATCCTTACTTCGAGCCCCAGCGGTACACATATCGAGTACGGAGACAAGGATGCAGAACGTAGCCCGGAACTGAACATGGGTTCACACCGGATCGAGCCCTCTCGGGATGACGACAAGGACTGGAGGCCCGTATTTCTAAAGCGGAGCGAGTCTATACGATCCTCCAAGGCCGAGATGGTGGATTCGATCGAAAGCCAGGACGTCACAACCGCTCGCACTCCCGGGACACGAACACCGGCTTACAATTATTCGGGCCCAACGACACCCATCCCCGGGGCTACATCACCGTATGTGCATGGGACCATCCCTACGCCTGGGCTAGTCCCGGCCACGCCTTCGTTGATACGTGCCATGGATCGGGTATCACAGGCACAGAGATTAGCATATGCGCGCGGGACAGCCGCGAGTGCAGAACAGCATTATCAAGCTGGAAGCGACACGGCTATTTCGAAGACGGGCGGTGATATTGAGGGTTTACCAAGTACTGGGAGGCATGGGCACGAACGAGGATGGAAGGGGTTTTGGGCAGAAGTGCAACAGAAGGCTTCCCAGCCATGATTTTGGGTTCCTGTTGGCCTCACGACCTGTTACGATTTTTCTGTATCTTGAATTATGCGTGTCGAAAGATTCCGTTCTCAGATTCACCTCGAGGTCGATGTATATAAGGATATAATGCAGAAGTTCTAAAGTGCATAGTATCCGCGTAACACAAACTTACATATCGTCCGGCCACTTGTAGCAAACAGGACTCGTTCATGGCGTTTTCATTTCAACTTCCTAGCTCCTCAAACCAAGCACTTAAACCCTCCCATCATCTTATCGTAGAAAGGATCATGGCAGACTAGGGGCCAGGAATATATTCGACGACAGAAAGAGCAGATACCTAGCGCAAATAATTTTTACTCCTTGGTTAAGGAGGAGACCGTAAGGACCAGTCGTTTGAGTGTTAAGGGTTCAGTTCGTTAGGAGAGCTGAAACGCCTTGAAATCCAACATGAATTCATCGTCCTACCGAGCTATGACTTTCTTCTAATTAAAATACAGGGGTGAATGAAGGTGGACAGTAGATGTATTTCCTGGGAATGGGAATTATCCGAGGTCCGATATCGATAGTACTACACGGGATCAATATTTGGCGGCGAATAAAAACGCAAATCGCGCGTCCTGTATAGTTGGCCTCGACCGCCACCACAAAAAATCACGCCTTCACTCCTATCAGCCAACCCATTCGTGGTATTCCTCGATATCACTACTGCATCGGTGAGAGTTGATCTAGACCTTTGTTATATGATGCGGTTTCGCTAACTGGATGCTCTAATCGTTTTACACCAGCTGTATCCGTGCTTCCCGAGTATACATATACCGGTACAAGCATTATGTCAGAGACAACTCAAGCTCCTCCTACGCAGAATGTGGTGTAGCTTAGCTTATTCTTTTATAATAATATCACTGACTCACGGCGCAGGTTGCCGCTGCTAACGAGCAAGCGACCGGCGCGCAGCCTACAGCGTAAGGTCAACCGGCTAAGAAAAAGCGACAAACGAGGTGATCGAGCAAGGTCGGTTGGTATACGCGACAGAAGAGACTGGAGTCGGCGATGGATTGGAAGCCTGAGAGAGAAGGGGAATAGGATGGTGCTAACAAAGAAGACACTGTCGAGGGAACTGGAACGCGGTCGGCGAATCCCGATAGACTCAGCTACGTAGCTCTCCCTCGACCGAATGAATAAATGAATAAGTGAATAAAATTCAGTCGATCCTCAATCTGGTAACACAGGTTAGGATCGGAATAAACTGCCAGCAAAACTAGACAATATTGTGTCGTTTATGACTCTCACCGGGGTACGGAATGCCTCTCTAGTCGACACAATCGATCCATGCTCTCCTGCATAAACACCGCCGACTGATAGGAGTAGAATTAGGATGGAGCTATAGCCCCATAGCACGCCTTAGCGTTTCTGACAGAGGGGGCAGCGCATATATGTACACACGCGGCCTATAAAAGTTGAGTCAGGCCATTTTGGGCACATGCGTCGATCACCGCGAGTCCAGACTCTTTCAGGACCACTTGCCGTAAAATACGGTAGAAACGAGTCTCTGGGATCAATGATGAGACCCGGCGGCGTCCGCTCTGGTATTGCCGGTCTTGGTGGCATGAGACTGATTCCACATCACGTACCAATGTTCGAGTAACTGGGGCAACACGCTACAGGTGTCGATACTGATGCTATATCTATTGTTTCGTTTCATTTATTTTGTGCCCTTAATGTCGTCCGCAACCCTGCGCTAGAGAGAACGCCAACTTGAGGCTACGTATTGTGCCACGAGCCACGCTACAGTATGTAGGATCATTCGCACCAGCTCTAAAGATTTATGTAGGTCCGTGCAACGAACCTCGGCCAGCGAGTCTCCTGTTATACTTCATAGTATAATACAATGCCACAAAATTACTTCGTTTTTCAAAAAGAAAAAGAAAAAGACCTGAAGGAAAGGCAAGCAACGCAGCCGCCATCCATCGAGCTATTCTTGCCTCTAAGATGTCGCGGGGCATTCACCCTGGCAAGCGTTATTCAAATTTCAACTTGGTTCACGCTGGAAACATTAGCTGTTGTTTTAACTATGACGTATACAGTATGGATACCAGGCCAAAAGTTGGAGAACAATAGACACCTTAGGCACCGGTGAAATTTACCGGAAATCATGCGGTCGAGTAGTTAATGCAGTTCTACCACGATCATGCCTCCTCGCGCCCGTAAAAACCGTCCTGATGCAACTGAGAGCTCCGAGTCAAACATAGAGCGCCTCAATCCCCCTCCTCACGGTGTCATGGGAAAGGTGATTGGGCGATGAGGACCGGGCAAGCAAGATAGTCAGGGCAATTTTTGAGTTGACAGGGATACGATTTGAAGCTCGAAACGAATGCTCGATCAGTAGTAGTAAAGCTAGATACTCTATCTCGAGTTTTGTGAATCAACTTAATTGATTGCATACAAGATTCTTCGAGATGTATCGATTCATAACTTACCGACTGAGCTCCAAGCATCTGTCATAGTTGAAATTCTCCTATCTTAGCTGATTATAGCGTTGCTCGTTTGACAATTGGGCCCTTTTCTCGTTACGGTCTCGTTGGGTGGGTCTAAGCGACCTACATGCAGGTACTGGTGCCGCAGGGCTTAAGAGCGAACGACTCAATCGAATAGATGAGCTCTAGATTCATCAGACAACGCCAGTACCTTGTAGGCGTTTAGTAGAGGCCGGAGAGCTGCTCTCCTTGCTGTCATTATCGCTGTCGGGGTGTGGGACGGCGCATCCCGTCAAATCTGAAAATAAAGACTCAATTCTGTATGACGTACTACACGATATCTTACATATAGAATCATCTTACAATTTGGTAGGCTAATTGCTATGATCTTCAATTTTCCACCGACTGAGTTTTGTAGAGCGATTTAGATGTACGGCTCTTGTAGCACAAAGTTTACTGGACATACAGGCAAATTGGAATCCTGGTCCAATCAAGTTTACCGGCGCCTAAGGTGTCTAATGCATGTCAGTGGCGATGCTCCCGGCGGCTAAGTCCACGCGGTGGTGTGGAACAAACTCTCCACCTGATTGATCGAAGCACCTGCGCCACCCGCGGACCCTCACCTCACCGAAAAACCACGCGCAAGGCGGGATCTATTTCCACGCGATGGAACATGGAACTTTGAACCAGCGCCCAAACCACCCGAGCAAGCTGGTGCTCGACATCACGGTCCGACTCATTCCGTGCTTCTACAACCAAAGTCTACCCGCCAGGAATCAACCATTTTTGCCATGCCGTGTCCCCGCAGTTTGACCTGGCACTTTCTGTTGTCCTGGATTCGGATGCTCGCTTGCCTATTGCAAGCCGCCCTAGCAGCTCAGTATCCTGCTAAGATGGTACAATCGTCTTCCATCACAGATTGGTCTCTACTTTGCGGGTTTATCATCGCATTTGGTGTGTCTTGACCGTATACGTCTTTTCCATGATATTGAAGGCAAAATCAAAGTGCTGTGGCTTCTCGTAGCGCTCAATGATCTGCACAGGTTTGTATGCCAATATTTGGGTGTTGAGCTGGTTCGATTAAACCTTTCATCAGCTTGACCTTGGATTTTCGTCGAACTTATACTTATGTTGGATCAACACTTGGGCAACTATCTGCGACATTTATTGCGTTAGCTGCATCGGGTGAGTTGAGAAAATGATCTCTGCGTAACCGCGACCATCTAACAAACCTGGTGCTCAGTTCTCACGATCGTCTTGTGGAGTGGTGACCTTTCCCAAATCAGTTTCAGTAACTTTGCTTTGCTTTTTACAGGGTGCATACTCTCTATGATGTGCTCTTTGTGCCTCGTAGCAATAATTTTGAGAAGTGCATGGTCGGTTGGAGAACACAATACGACTGTGTTCGCTTTGAAAACCAACATGAAGGACGCCATGATTGGTTCTTTCAAGGATCCACCAGGAAGGCTTTCTTTCACGGGGTATCCTCGAGGCTCCAGTTTCACTCACAGGTACATGTGGGAAAGCGTTTGGATAGAGGTCAGAGATTTTTTCCTCCGGCTGCTTTTTCGCCGTGTCAGGTACGTAAAGATCGTGTTAGCGTTTTGAAGTAGACTTTTCTAACCTGTTTGCGTATTAGTCCCGCAGAAACAAAATCATATGCTCTTGCCCGCAACTCATTCGCCATCTTGGCAATGCTCGCTATTATATTTAGAGCTTCCACAGCTATCATATCTGCGAATACTGGATTTGAAACGCGTGTATATTCTGGCTCGTGTCCAGGGCCGCTAAGCAATATCAACGTCAACGATATCCAGGTCGCTATAGTACGTAGGAGCTATTGCATGGGGCGATCGCATCTGCTTCTAATAAAAATCTCTCGCTGCAGCAAGTTCCAGGCCCGGATATACAATCTTTCGGGCTTGGCATCAATGTAACAATGTCGTCGCTAGTAGAGCAGAGTGAAGGCAAGTGATTTGTGACCTTGATTGGCTTTATCACTTATAGAGCTTGTATTAATATGTAAACTACAGGTGCTTGCATTGCCGAAGTACTACCGGCTATGGCGTCTACAGTATACAGTGGTCATTCTTTCGCCGTTGAAGGCAGTGTTTGGTTCGCGGTCTACACATGCACATATACGGGTAACCTTTCAGGTATGTGCTCTGGCTGATCAAAATAAGTTTTGTATGCGATTATCAGGGCATAGTTTGGCAGGTGAAACCTTCACAGACCAGCTACGACATTAAAATCTGGTCATTGAACGGTACTGCCCTACGTTCAGACTCGATGCCCTATATCTGGCTTATCAACCGAGCCGATTCGTTCATTCAGCCATCTTCGTCAATCCCCATACTCAAAAGCGTAACTCCCTTGTTCACACCGCCATGGAAGCTTGTTCCCGGATCTCTACTGAATGCACAGGCGGGGCTTGTAAGGCGGAGATTCATCAGATCCTCGATTTGGCGAGACACGATTGCTAATCTGGAACCGGCAAGTTTCTCTACTTTCTAGTGACGAAGCGATGTTTTGATATTCACTCCGAGACACAGTTATATGACGAGGTTACCATATTTCCTATGAGTAAGCGTATTGCGGACGGAACACGTATTAATTTAGTTGACATTTTAACCAAGCCAATACCTACAACGTTTTGCCCACCACTAGTAACAACGCTACTATAGCCACCGGTAAAATCACGCCTACGCTCCGACCCGTTTATTCGTCTTTCAGAGGCTCGAGCTTTGACGAGTTAGACTGGTACAACGTTGGACTCGACATGTGTGATTATGTTCAAGACTACCGGACAAGCACCTTCTTTGGCATCATTGGGTCTGTCGGCGGCCTGTTCGCCATACTCCAGGCTTGGCACATGTTGCTGTTCGGTCGACCCATGCTTTGGGGGCTTCTAGGTACGCTTTCCGAGTGATGAGACCAATGTAACTTATCAACTCGATGACCAACAGGCGCGAAGTTGATCACACCGTTTGGTATGCTCGGTGCTTGCAGTTCCAGGAGTTTCAGACGACGCCTGCGCGAACAGTACTATCACACGCCGGATTGCACAAAATCGGAAGATAACATGCGCGTGGGTGCATTCCTGAGAGACTTTGTGATTGACTTTGGACCTGCTGGTGCTGATGACGATCGGGGAGAGTCTACAAGGGCTGTTGATCGTCAGGACCCGACGTTCAGCCCATTGACAAATCGCGAATTGGCTGAAACACCCTGAATGTACTACCTCAACGAGCTATGATAAGTTGTGTTTAAATGAAGATTATTTGGCACATATAAAACACTTTGAAGTCATGGTTGTGAATGCGAACAACTGTAGCGGCTCGCTGACCAGCAACGGGTCAAAGTCCGTAGTAAAGAAAACGCAGAATCCGAGTGAATTATCGATCCGGCGTTCGACCCGAGCACAGCCGATCACACCACTTGGCGTACTTAATATTTGTAGTTCCAAGAGGTTCAAACGATACTTGTGCGGGCAGTATATAGCACACGCCGGGTTCTACGGAATCGGACGAATAACATTTCTGGCACTTTGTGATCGACTTGGGACCTGCTGGCGCGGACGGAGGTCAGGAATTTTGGGGCTTGGCTCTAGATTCAGTTCGCCTGCAACCCGAGAGCTAGGTGAAACAGCTTAAACCCAGACACGGTTGTGTTTTTTCACAATGTGGGGTCGTGCGCCGTAGACCGCGGAGGTGCACGAGCAGTACCGAGATGTGAGAAGAGCCCGGCGCCTGGCGCGCCGATCACGTGCGCGATTACCGCGAGCCGACACTTCCTACTCTCCTCGACGAGCAGTCGAGTCTTTGCGTGTCGGTTCGCGTGTATTTTCGTCCCACCCACCATCCCAAGGCTAAGCCTTCTTCGTTCTCTTCGTACGCCGCCTGGAGGCAGCTCTACCCACCCAGCCCTGCGAGTCGTGCTCGCGGTCTGGGCTCCGGTCACACCCGCGCGCCGGGCGTCCCCCACTCTCACCGGAAGAGCTGCATACAGCGTCGTACGGCCACAGCGTACGCATCTGCATACCCATGTATTATATCACGTATATCATATATACATCGCGCTTATCCACCCTCCTATCACTCTGAATCGAAGCGCCATAGCCGGCCCACATCTCAGTCCATGCGGATTCTTCATCGAGTCAAAATTCTTATGCGCATATACTGTTCTGAAGTCTAGTTTGAGGATTAGAAAGATCCAATAACTCGTTGAATTTAGCAGCGGGCTAAGGTGTGCAACAGGCCTGTCCCAAACATCACGGCCGGTGAACTATTAGATAGCTCCAACAGGAACCCATAGACCTGTAAGGTCGCCTGAGTAACACGACTCGGAACATTGTTCACGAGATTATCTCAAACTCTGATCCATGAGGGTAGTTTCTATATGTAATGTCACAATGCAAATAAGCAAGGATAGCCAAGCTGGTTAGCTGAGATTTTACAAGCACCCTTTGATGAGCCAATCATATGAAAAGCTCATCAAGGCTTCGAGTGCTGAGACCTCGCCAAGCTCCCCTCGGGTTATCCTTTTGCCGACTTTGACCGCTTGTTTTGGCTCTCATAGTTTTTTTGTTGATTTCTTCTGCATCTTCGCAACGTGATCGGCCCCAACGTCCAAGTTGTTCATTGAAGATTTTACGACGATCAATTTGAACGGACCGAGCTACGAAGCCTAGTCCTCGTGGATGAAACGTAACTTCTGGAAATATAAAATAACCAGCCAAGCGCAGATTCAATAAACTAGACTCGAGATATCGATCTTCGGGTACGACGCAGCGCAGTCGTGCTTGTGGGAGAAGTGTGGATGTGGTTGAAATGCCACCATAGGCTGCATGCCAGCTACCGACAATATCATATATCCTGGTGTGTGAACTAGCGTATTGTGTATTACCCACAAGGAAAGATGTAACTGAGCAAAAGGCTGTTTGTGTCAATCCACCGCCTTTGCGTAACAAGGAAATTGTATCTTCCACAGGAGCGTCATCATGAGCAACAGCCGTAACCTGTTGGGTCGACCTCCGAAGTTCAAATTAGGCTCGAGATTGATGCACGGAAGCTTGTCTTTCCAACGCTAAAACTCGCTGGGTAGCTGCCCGTTTCCTACAACGATCAATCACGGTTGGGCCGGATTCTGACTCAGCACCCGAGTTTCTATTGGAGGATTTATTTGAACACTCCCGCCAAACATCGAGGCCTACATATCTCTCCTGTACTCCCATGTGGCTCCAGACGTAAGTACTCTACAACGTCACGATATGTTGGCAACATAGTGCTTCAGCTTTACCATCCTTCCCGCGAGCCCAGTGTAAATATCTCATAGACATGCAAGCTATCAATCCGAAGCTCCGGCTCGTGCTACATGTAATGGCAACTTCAATCGGGTAACATCCATTTCTCCCTGGGATACACAGTTGGCTATTGCCACCATAGTTATAAAATGATCACTCACTTGTCCCGTCTGATGCTTACGCTCCTTAAGATCTTTGTGGTGCGGTCGAGAATAATCATCCAACTCAAAGCTATCATTTGACTGTGTGGGGTCATAGGTGACGACTCTGATTGTGGCGAGTCATACTTGCTTACCTGGGGGAAAGGAGTCCTCACTCCACGGGCATTTATAGTTGAGTCCACGTCACGTTCTTGAGAGGTTGAAACATGGACCGAGAGTGCATTTGCGGTTGCGAGAACTATGTCTTCGCTCACTCCCAACCCCCATCCATTGCGGGAATTAAGCGTGGACATAAGAGAATTGGTGTAGAGCTTGCCTAACATAAGTCCAGTTAGAAAAGGATACGGGTGTATGCGCAACAAAGAGCGTACAGAGCGGGAGGTTGAACATAAGATGCCTTCATGCCTTCGTCAACTCGAATAATTAGCGGGCGAGAGTTCAACTCACAAGTTATTTGGCTACCAAACGATGATGAGGGACTTCAGAAAGATTGTGTGATAACTGGTGAACGCTTACTAGAGTCAAGTATAACCCCAGATCCGCAAGAGCCCAGAGCGAAGTTGTCAGACCAGTTTGTATCGTCACTATAGGCAGCAAAACCTATTAGTATATTTACAGGTTTTCGATGCTCTATACATCATTAATAAGTAATATACGAAACTATACATACACCTAATAATCTTTGTGATCACGTCGTCCGTACTCGGGAATCCTGTTCGATGAGAATGCTAAACAAACTGTTCGTCAACCTCATTATTTCTACATGCGTTATGCATACTTACTAGGTACCAGCTCAACACACAAGTAATAGCTACATCGATAATCGCAGACGTCGCCAACCAAACAATAATAGACTTTTAATCGAACTAATCAGCAATTGAAGACAGTTCACAAGAGAACCCAAGAGTGCATACCGGCTTGGCCTCATTAAATCGTGAAAAATCAACAATAATCCAAGCAGCGACAGAAGTCGCCGCTCCTGCAACTATGGCGTATCTGAACGTTTGTATCCGTGCAAGTTTGAGACATATGATCGATCGCGAACTCACGAAATTGAATAAATACTAATCCGGCAATAACCCAACCGATCCAGGCGAGATTTGTGAGCTTTGCAATACGCCAGGCAAAAAAGCATTGAGTTGTTGAAGCGATCGTGACCTGAGCTCACAGAAACACAGGCGAAAGCCATTTTTAGATGGACTTAATGAAAACATGTTCATATACTTACAGTCATGAGGGGAGCTGTGGTGATGTGTTTCATCTCAGAATCAAAACAGTTTTATGGAGGCCAAGTCCGATGTCAACCTACCTATATGGAAAACTATAATGCAGTTAGAGAAACATATTGGTTTGAAGCTCGGAACCTCAACTTACACCAGTGGGAGTGTCCTATTTTGTCGAAATCGCCTATATTAAATCCCAGCCGCCCTTCTCATCACAGTTCCATCTCTATATGAGTGAATGCTACTAACCAAATAGTGTGATTGTATATCGATAAATGAACCCCACATCAAATATCGAATTCAACGTTTCTAGTAAGAAAAGCCAGGCAACCTGTACAGTGATAAACGGCACGCGTCACTTCAACCGACTGGGCAATACTCACCATAAACTTCATCCATGTCTTATCGCTTCAGATATAGGAATGGTGAGCGTCATTTCAAGGACTAATCATAACGAGTACTAACCGCTTGTGAGTGATGCTGTACAATCCAACCTGTATGAAGAGAATTCCATATAACCACACATTCAGAACGACACCCAATAAGATCGGCCCGAGGCTAGATAACTAGTATTAATAGAATGAACACGACCATGTTCAAAGTAACCCCCACCCCAAGTCAAGTTTAGCCATCCAACAAGCAGAAACGAGGGACGTTTCGGGGGTAGCGTAAGTGGGGTCCCAATGATCGATCCATACTTCCAGAGCCTTCTTTTTATGTATACAGCCCGGTGGCACCAATGTAGGCATGATCCATCACACCCATTAAATTCTTAATATCCGTCCCTGCTGATTGACGGGTGCCCTAGTGGTGACCCCACATACGCTAAAATCGCTACCCGATCAGATCCCAGACACTTTCAACCTTTACGAGAAGTATGAATATGATCGACACAAGTGATCTGCAGTTCATGGACCAAGGGCGATCATGTGGGCGAATACTCGGCATTACTTGTCATCGGAGTTAGGCTAGTCTGATCAATGGCGCACCCAAGCTATGAGTGGATATCTAGCTACTCGCCACAGCCTAACCGTATGGGAAAATATCTTCAGGACATAAGAAACTGTGTTTTGTGTGGATGGTGCACACGTTGTTTCCTGGGTCATGTGTCTGAGAGTTTGCCCCTTTAGCGGCTGTGCACAGCTCAGTCTGAAACGCAGGGCGCTGTGCCACAGGAGCGAGCCACAGATCACATTTTGACAACGCACGTGCCTTATAGCTCTTTCCTTTTCAGCCACGACTCGTCGTCCACGTCCACCCGCTCCTCTGGCTTTTCGTACTAGCCCACCATTTCTTCTCGTGCCGACACTGCCGTTGCCCGTGGGCCACCCGACCCGCGGGCTAGCTCCTGTCTCAATGCCCCAGGTCTCTTGATCTCACTCGGTGCACGTTGGCAGTTCGTTTTTCATCCATATTCGAATCCCATTCTGTGTCGTACTTCATCATGTGCCAGTACGCAAATACGCGATACCGTCATAAGCTTTTAGTTCTAGTTTGTAATGGTCTCTTAGAACTCGTTATTTCCACTGAGTGGTTTGTTTTAATGAAGCATTATATAATCCGTTACGTCGGAGCTCGATTTGATAGCTAATATATGCGTGCCAGGCGATGTGACAACGCACGCCAAAGGCGTGCCGCTTGCAATCCATCACGCGTCGAATACTGCTCTCCGCCCCTCGGTTGAGCCGCAGTTGCTTCAACAGCGCCGCTCGCCAACCACGGTTCAAGCTGCACGATCGCCCGACGTGCTGACGTGCTCCCAATGACTCGAAACGGCCCGGCCGAGCGCCGGGCCGTAGGAGCGATGCACGCATACACTTCATAAAAATACAACCGATCCTTGTATGCACAATCTGCAAAAAAAAGAAAAGAAAAACTTACACAGGAAGCGGAAAGTCTTCTTTTTACGAAGTGAAGCGATCAAGAAAAGCGTCAAAAGAACGAAAGGAAACACTGGCCGCGCGCTCGCTACTCAAAAGAACAGAACGCGAGCTCGGCCGACGATCAACAATCCCGGTAATCTGTAAGTCCGGCCGTCAATGGGGCGGTATGCGGTACGGCAGAGGGGCTCATAAAGCTAACGGTAGATGGGTTCGCAAACGGGACGGCAGACCCAAGCATGGATGCTGAAACCAACCGAAGCATCGTAGATGCAGGGACGACTAGAAACTCCCCGGAAGGAGAGGCGGGCAACAGCGCAGAAAGAGGGACCGGAAACAGATGCAGAGGCGAGGCAACCGGCCCGGCCTCGGCGTCTGCGTCTGCGACGGCGGAGAGAGGTTGGGTGTTCGAGGTGAGCATCGCGCTCTCGTCGTCCATTCTTGCGCTCACCTCGCGAAGGCCGACGCTCTCCGCTCCTCCCTCTCTCCTCTTCTTGCAGTTGGCGGCCCTTACTGCGAAGGTCCTTGTGGTCGGCGCTCTTCTTCCACAGTCGCTGTTGTCCGCACCTTGTCTTCTTGTGAGGCCCGGCGTTCGGCCTCTGTCCCTCAGCAGGCGGTGCCGGTGGCTTCAGCGCCGGATCAGCCTACAGGGTTTGCAGTCAGTCTCGTAGGACCCAACAGTCCAATCATAAGATACATACCGCCTCGGCTCTGCCGCCCAACATTATTGTTCAATAACTGGGTCGGGAATAAAGAATGTGGTCGGGGTTAGTAGCAACGAGATAACACATGCTTGGCAGACTGTAGGGTGATTATACGCTTGGCCTGTGTCTGCAAATGACATTTACCAAATTCAACACGGTCGATGCTTAGATAAAGGAAATTAAATCAAGAGGAGGCGTTTTTGAAGTCGAATAGCAATCACTCAGACATTTAGCATATACATAAACATTAAACGAGTAGATGGAGTGAAATGTAGAGTATAGTTTCGACGATATTAAAACAACCAAACACGCAAGAGCCACTGGTTTCAACTCCCCACCAGCATATACAGGGGGACATTATTTCATCATATTCATCATACTGATATTCGGTTATTACTAGACTTGATCGAGCGTGACTCAACAGACCAGCCATCTGGAGCATCGACAGCCCATTCCTGTTCCATGGTCGCCTTGGGGCGTACACATAACAGCCCGTTTGACATACTGGAAATGTCAGTGATGGTTTTGACCTGGTCTCCGAGCGCTTCCATATCCACTGTATTCGACCTAATATTACTCAGCTCAAAGGTATCGTTCCCCTAAATTTACAGTTAATGTTTCAGAAAGTTGGAACATGTCAAGAGCTGCCTGCCTTTTGAATAATATGTCCGGGGAATGTGTCCGACCGGGCAGATGATGGATGCGATTTTTCCGGCCTGATCGCTCCAACAGTATCATATTTCCGTACTGTGGAAACGTGAATCGACACGTCATTGTGGGCGCCAGAATCTCCGGTTCCACCCATGCCAGAGCCCCATCCACCCCGTGAGTTCAAAGTGGACATGAGGGAGTTCGTATAAAGCTTGCCTAATATAGGATGAATGTGGTGAGATAATCAGGTCGACGAGGGCCCAGATTGTCGTCAACAGGCCTGTTTGTACTGTCACTAAGCATCAAGCCCAGAGTCGCTTAGCGAAACTGAAAGTATGAGCTCAGTAGTCGAGTACATACACCTGATAACCCTCGTAATCACGTCGTCGGTTCCCGGAAACCCGGTTCGATGAGAGTGCTGAAATACGGTTAGCAACTCACAGCGCACGGAGCGGATAAACGCCATTTACCAAATACCAGGTCAAAACACCCGTGATGGTCACGTCTATAGCCGCAGACATTGCCAGCCAGACACAGATAGGCTATTTGCAGACGCGTTAGATAGCGACAACGGCAGACTTTTTGCATACACACAATTTTCAACTCGCTGAATCGTGCAAAATCCACGACCACCCAGGCCCCTGCGGTCGTCGCCGCACCCGCGACTTGAGCATTCATCAGCAAGTCAAGTCAAGGACGTAAACCTGCCCCAACTCACGGAACTGAATAAATACCGCTCCGGCGATGCACCAGCCGACCCAAGGGCGCTCGGTAAGCCTCGTAACACGCCACGCAAAGAAGCATTGGGTAGTTGAAGCGATTATAACCTATGAGCAGAGTAAGAACAAGGTTTAGAACATCGATGGATAGATACGCACAGTCATGAGCGGTTCTGTGAGATCAGACCGTTGTTCGAGTATTCGTAAGCTTTCTGTTGTCCCAGTCCCGCAACGATAAGCATACCGATATGGAAAACTACGCATGGGAAAGTGGATTGAGCCTCGAATTTCGAAATTGGACTGCGCAACTTACACCAATGCGAATGCTGAATCGCCTCGAAGTTACCTGAAATGAATTAGCCCCTTAGGGTCATGACTCCTCGCCAGGGCTTGAATAGCGGCACGCACCGAATAAGTCAATCATGTAGCGGTACACAAACCCAACATCAAAGATAGAGTTTAGCGTCTCGAGCACGAGAAGCCAGAGGACCTGGTCAATTCAATGCGCATCAGCACACTCGCGATAATTCACCAGATCTAGATCACCATCAATTTAATCCATGTTTTGTCCCTGCAGGACGGATCGAATGAATTCGGACAAAGCGGCAGAATCAACGCAGACTCACTTTTTATGTACGACAAAGTAGAGTATAACCTGGGTTAGGAGAACGCCGTAGAGCAAGACGTTTAGGAAAGCTCCCAGCAGAATCGGACCCAAACTGTACGGCTTCCGGTTACCCATGCTGAAACCCAGAGGCGTGTTATAAACTAACCTCAAATCGAGAACACCCATTTTTCTCAAGGCGATTGGAATTGTAGCGATTGGTGTTTTCGAGCACCAAGGCAGACGGTTGGTTGGATGAGAAGGGTGACCCACAAGTACCGCAAGGTCCCCTACACTTTATACAAGGTAAGCCCATGCTGAAAAGAGTCATTCAGATCAGCCACATATTCATTCGCCGATGCGCTCATTCTGCCCACACGGTATCAAGTGGCGACTGTCGAAGCTACCAAAACTATCCCGGTTATAATCAGTAAAGCTAGGCCTAAGATGGACGACATCCCCCGCTGACCACGACAAATCGTGTCAGCGAACTGGGCACATGTTCTGAACAGGCACCAAAGTCTCCCTTAGGACTCCACACTGACAGAGTATTGATTATATTTTAAATTTGATATATGTTACAAAAGATAAGGGTGCGGAATTAGCAAAGTTGAGCTCGACTATACTGCAGGTTTGGCCGGCGACCCAGGTGTAGCAGAGGTTGATTTGGTGTCTGAAGCAATCCGCTTCGCCTCTTCATGGATGTCCAAAACTTGTTTCGACGTCGAAGTGTAGAATGCGTACACCTTCTGGCCAAACGGAGATTGGATCGCTTTGGTATAGTACTAGACGCATGTTAGACAAGTATTTGATCAACGAAAAGAAAAGGACCAACGTTTTGAGCCTTGGCGCTATACCCGCCTTGCTCGTCCATGGCAGCAGCCCTCTCTCGGATCCCAGCGACCGTCTCTTGAGCTTTACCAGACACCGTGGGGTGTCGTCCGAGATTTGCTGTGGCACCGGCGTCCGATGTCTCACCAACGGCTTCTTTGCCCTTCTCGGTGGCGGCATGGTCGGCATGCTCCTTCGAGCCAAACAGCTTCTGACCAAGGGTGCTATCGAGCGACCGGAGATAGTTCAGGAACCGCTGGGAGATGCCCTGTTTCTTGTCCATGTCGATCGCTTTCTGGAGAATCTGATCGGATAGGGTATAGCCTTTGGCAAGGTACTCGGCCTGCAACGTGTAAATCCAATCAGTGGGAATCTGTGGGCATGGCGAGGCGGTGACATACGGCAATGGCCGCACGTGGCTTGTCCGATTGCTGAATCGGTGTAGCCTCGTCGTGGTGCTCAGGATGAGGAGGGTCTTCATGTTCCACCTCTGAGGTGACGGCGATTGCGGACCCGTCCAGGGTGCCACCTAATAATAATGTCGGTGATCAAAATTAACCGGGGGCTGAGACCATATACCGTTTAGCATCAGGGCAGTCTTGGCAGCTGACGGGTTCTCAAAATGGATGGTGGCTGTCTTTGCTGCCGAGTTGAAGTCGATCGAAGATATCCTGGATCAAGGATTAGCACCATGATCGACTTTGTGGGTACGGCAAACTAGTGCATACTTTCCGCAGAACCTAATAGAACCGAAATCTACATGAGCAGTTGGGTTTAGATGTGATAACTACAACTCACGTAAAGAAATCAGAAAGGTTCTTCTCGGTCGTAGTCTCGGCCAAATTGCTGCATAAATTAGGGTAAGGACTGGTTTAGTGATACGATGACGGCCCACCCACGCGACGTGTACAGAGTGCGTAGCAGCCATGGTGTCAATAGTAAGGTGGTGTGGTGGATCAGGTGAAGATCATTACGATCGCTAGTGGTGCTTTAATAGGAGCGCGGCACGTCAGCCCCAAGAGGCAGTGATGTCATCCAGTCTTCCAGAGCCGCAGCCGAGTTTCAAAATGGAAGTGCACGTGATAAATTCCGACAGATCGATGCGTTCATTATACTGCTACAGTGATAATTCACATACCATACACACATTGTCCGAGTCTCAAGCCAAACGAAATAAATAAAAACTAGTCGCCAAACTCGTCGGGCTCCGCCGTCACACCATCCTCGGCCCACAGCGCCAACATCTGCTCCTCCTGCGCCCGCACGTCCTCCGCAGTCTTCCCCACACGAACGGCGAAAACTACTCTATCCCAGGCAATGGGTTTCTCGTTTCTCGCCACGGCAGGCTTGTCTCCAACTGCGGATTTCTTGCCAGGTACCCACCGGGAGGCTTTTCTATTAGTATGTTAGCATGAGGCGCAGTCAGGAGAATTGAACCAGTGCATACTCTTCGGTTATTCCATAGAGGTATTTCAGATGTGCTTTGAGCACCAAGGTGATCGAAATGGTAGTCGCGACTCGCGCACGGGCTAGTCCATCGGTGGTTGCGGGCGCAGTAGTTGCCCCACCATCCACATCCATCGCCTTCATCCGATCACCGGACATCAGCGGGGATCACGCACTCTGCACTAACTTTTCACTCACAGTTCCCGAATCTTCGCGTGCCCGTTGCTCTTGGCTCAAAATCTCAACGAGATGCATTCCCGCGACTGACAAGACGTGAGTCAGATGCCGGATCACAGTCAAAACCTCTTCCTGTGTCTTGTAGTCGAAAGCAGACACATTCTCCGCTATGTACCGCACCAAGTCTAGATGGTCCTATAGTCCCCGTTGATATATCATATCAAAGCCCCGCGTCAAGCGAATACGTACCTGAGAACAAGACAGCGCCGCGACGTCAATATCAAATACCCGCAGGAATGATTTGAGGAAATCCAATTTCGGCTGCCTCTTCTCTCTGACCAGCGAGTACCAGCGATGTAACAGCGCAGTGGGGTTAGGGGACAGTCGGTAACCTACACCACCTAGTCAGCACTGTACAATCACGTTCGCAATGGTCAAGTCACCTTTCCAGTTCCCAGGTTGTAGCTGCTTTTGGTACTCCAAAGACTTCCCGACAGACTCGAGATATCTTGAATTCAGCAGCGAAGCATGCTTATTGTGCAGCAGAGTATGCAAATTGGATGCCCGTGCACTCAATGAGTTATCATGGCTAGTTTCCAACGCAACAATGATCGGGAAACACTGTTTTGGTGTATGAGATGGATAGATCTCCGCAGAGAGCATGATGCCAGAACTAACCTGAAGAGGATGCGCCAAGCCCTGCCTAACAGTAAAACTCAATATGTCCACCGCCGGGGATTGAATGTACCGGTTGGGCGACAGTGCGGATGATAGGATTTGCGTCAAGTATCTTTGTATGATAGTTGAGCTCACTCTGGACCGGCAGTCAAATTAGTTTCAGCCATTGAGCAGAGCAGCCGAACGAACCCCGAGTCAGCAAAGCCCTCCGTGTTTCCAATTAATTCATCCATGTCAACTGCACCGTTCTTCTTCGGTTTGTTATTCGCTAAGCGGTATGTAATCAGAATGTCAGGACGTATATGAAAACGGAGTATTTGTACCGGCAGTATGCGTATGTTTTGAGGCCTCTGAAAGCAAAAAGTCTTGCATGATCTTCAGAAGGCGTGCCTGGGCTTCTTCTTGTGGTGAAGCGAAGATTGCATCCATCATTTCCGCAGAATCCTCGTGAGTCAACAGAGTGGGATGCGCGCGGAATAGGAAACCTGAATAGGATTTTAATGGGGGCACTAAGCATAGAAACGTTCGACATTACCGAAGCATTGTAGCAATCGGCCGCGTAAAAGATGATCGTCAAATCGGCGGTAAAGTTGGTGAATCAACCCATAGATATGTTCAGCAATAGAGGTCTATTGTAAGACGTTAGATTGATTTGAAGCCACTAGGGTGACAGACTCGCCTGATTAATCGAGTCGATCGATGGTTTAAGTGCTGAGGGCGGGTGAGTTAAGTGCAACGTGTTCTGCTATCAAACTTCTGACCTGGGTGGGTCTCTCGAATCTTGTCAAAGTCAGAATGTTCTCCGAGCAACGAAACAATTAGCGCTAAGATCGATAGCGTCGCGATTTCTTGTGCAGTTGGTTGGTTCGGCTTAGCAAGAGCTTGGGCAAGGCGAGCTATACAGAATTATTAGCAACAAGAAATTCGGTACTCCAGCTTGCTTACCGTTGCATGAGCGTAGCAAGGCGACAAGGCGCTGGTAATCATGGGTAATGTGATGGACAACAGCGCACAGGCATGCTACCGTCTCAGGCAGTGCCTGCATTTTTCGAGTCAGTTTCTTCACCGTATTTCAGTGCAATATCTTTAGCGTACCGCTACCCCTGTCGCGCCTGACGGTTTGATTACCATAGGCTCCAGCGTCTGTTGTAATTCTGTCCCGAATTTAGAGGTCCCAGCAGGCATTCGCGGAATGCATGATCTAAAAATCTTGAGTAAATAGTCCGCAATTGCCTGGTCATCGGCCTGAAAGAACGAAATTAGAACAGCGAGTGAAGTTTCGAACACAACCCTTACAGTTGATCCGCTCTTAAGGTAGGGAAGTAGCACTCCTGCCTTGCGTGTCGACATAACGGTCGGATGCGCAGCCGTGAAAACATGGACGGTTCGGATGCAGTTGACCACACTCTGTCAAAAAGCTTCAGTACTCTTGTTTAAACGAGGAAATGCTATAACACACAAAACCGGGGATCTCTTGTGCGTCGACAAGAGTGTCAATCAAGGCATCGCACACGTCAATATACCGTTGGACGATCGAGCCAGCGTCCTTGTCCCCCTTTTTGACGATAATCTTCAAGGAGGTTAGCTAGAACAAACTGCCACATAAAGAAGGCTTACTTCATGCAACAGATCTTCTAAAGGAGAATGTCGATCACGGAAATTGGCATTCACCCCCATGATGACAGATATCTTGCTTGTCATATATGATGAGTTGTTTGTTCCGCTCTCTCGCCCTGCGCCTCGGCGATTGGAGTTGCTATCGTTTGCATCTAAGAACCAAAGTTCCTCGATCGAGCTAATCGCTAAATCCTACAGAGAATTAGTCGAGGGCGATTGGTAGTCCTACCTCCAGCTTACTTTGATGCCGTCATCCTCATCTAGCATTCTCAAGACGAGTTTCGTGCAAATATCTACTCGGCGATTAATGTTGTCTGTCAGGCTGTACAAGCTCTTGAGAAGCTTGATTACTCGTTTGCGAACAGCTAGCCCGGTGTCCTGTAATTGGATGCATTTCGTCAGGTGTTGGAAATCAAGAGGGTGTTTGAACCTACAGCAATACGGTTGGCGATCTGAGGATAATAGTCATCCACCAACTCTGGCGACAGCACCAGATATTTGCCAATTAGCTCGACTGCCGCGTCTCGAACTGCGGGAGAACTGTCCATGAGATGGCTCTCAATCGCACGGCGCACATTGTTCTATGAACAGGTTAGGATTTGCACAGGTAGTTGTAAGCATGATAACAAACCTGCTTCAAGATGGACTGATCCTTTGTAACTATTAGCCCCAATGCGCGTAGCGCCTTGGTACGCATAAACACAGCAGGCGCGTCAAGCGATGAAATGATGGCTCCGAGAATAGGGTCAAACGCGTTCCGCAATCCCTGGGTCCCACCAAAGCGCTCAGCAAGATCGTCGACGCGTTTAATTTCAGCATCCGTGCTTCGGAAGAATCAAGTGTCAGGTGATGGCAGTGTGAGCGGAGTAATCGCATACCTAGCCCCAAACATGTCGTTCGCCCCTTCATTCCAGACTCCTCTCAAGGCCACCTTGATCCTTGACGCGAGCTCAGGTAGGTTATTGTCACCGGACCCTTCCATATCCTCATCTTCTCCGACCTTAGAAAGGATTGAATCGCATTGTCGCAGGCAAGTGGCAAGCTCTTGGGCCCAGGTGGCCGCCGTGAGTTCCCGCGCGCTCTACAGGTAATGGTGAGATGAGGTGGTACTACTCTAACAGTCCTCTCACATCATATGCTTGGTCGTCTGAAGACCTCTTTGACAAATGCGCGTAGACATCCGAATGAGCGATAATTAGATCGTCCAGTGCTTTCAAATCACAGGTGGAAACAATCTGTGGAATGGGTAAGGCAACGTACGCAATCTCTCATGAACGACTTGCCTCTTCAAGGGGTTTCACAGAGGTTTCAAAAGGTAACTGTAGTGTCAAGTGGGTCTCGCGAAGGCGTGTCGCAATTTCACCCAAATGATCAAGAGCCATATTCTTGGCAGCTGAATCTGACGAAGATTTGACATCTTCAAGCGAAGAAAGCTATTTAATGGTGTGTCGGAGAACAGGTTTAATGGCAGGCTTAAATATACTTTACCATGAACTTGCAAACAATTCCCATCAACAAATTAGCGGCTGGCCATTCCGGCCAGTTTAAAACAACCAAAATATCTTGAATAAGGTTATCGAAAATGCTTCGGTACTCGGCTTCATTCGTAGATTTGGTATTCTTGTTTTTGCCAGTTCTAAAACCGGGGTTAGCTGGTGAATCGCGATATAGACGGCTGGGTTTACCGTTGAGTCAAGAACAAAACAATTGTTTTCGCGGTCTTGGTTGCTGACTCGAGTCCATTGAGGTACAAATGCGCTTCCTTCGTTTAATACTTTTGTGAGCAGGCTCCTCAGTAGTTTTTTAAGTACAATACCTCTCGGTCATGCTCATCGAGCAATGGCTGCTTTCCGTTTTCCATGAAACTGGAAGCACTGGCATCTGCAATCGCTTCTCGTCGTTTTCGCGAGAGCCTTTGTGCGTGTATGCGTACATCATGCGCGGATGTTTGCACGAGTTGAAACAATAACGCGGAAACGACATGAATTGTAGCACCGTCGCGCAATCTGGAGGTAGAGTGTTAAAGCACTAGCACTTGATTAGAAACAAAGCAACTTACTTGAATTGCCCCGCCTTAAGCTTCATATCCGGCAACTTGATCAAGGAACTCAGAATTTCCTCAACTATCCAAGCCCGTTGTGATTCATAGTTGGCAAATAGTGCGCGAACTAGACCAAGTGCCGTCAATCGCAGACCTCGCATAGACGTCGAGCCTCCCAAAATGTCGAGGACTTGGATCCGGCCTGCGTTTTTCTTGTCTGTAGCGCTACCTTTGCTTCCTTTCTCATTAGTTACCTCAACGACGAAGAAGGGACCGATTCCAATGAATGCGGCTTGAATAACCATAGTTTCAGATATTCCATGGTTGGCAAGAGCAGTGATACGAGGCAGCACGGCGTTCAAAGCTCTGAAAATCTCCCCCAGAAGATTGCGATGATCCACAGCAGAAGGTGACGAGTTCTGGGCGACGTGAAGAAGGAGTGGGGGACTATGACCTGCAAAAAGGTTCAATAGATTTTAGAGGTCCACATGAAGTTTCTCACCGTGAATGTCACTTGCGGTTTCCACGTATGGGTAAATAATACTTGAAAGTTGATTCTTGACCGCGGAAAGGCAACTCGTGATCAAATCTTCAGAATATAGCTATTTGGGGTGGTTGAATTCGTCAGCTATAAATCCCAAGCCCACAGGTTAGACATTATCCCACCTGCTTCGGCAATTTATCCGCGCTGAGTATCGCGAATACACAATCCGCAGCTACCACTGCCTCTTTTGCGGTCTCGAGCGCATTCGTTAGCCTAGCGAAAGCATCGTCACCGAGTTCCACTTCTTCCTTCGGCTCTTCCTCCTCGACTTCTTCCTCTACGGAACCCTTAGCTTTCTTCTTCCCCTTGATTTTCGGCTTGGAAGCGCTACCACCGCCACCTCCTAACAAAGAGCCAAATGGATCCAGGTCCTCGCCTTTCGCAACACTTCGACCTAGCATTTTGAGAACGCGGACCAAGTTTCCAGTATCCACTTCGCTCAATCGTGCTCCTCGACGCGCGGCCAATTGAGTCAACCGAGATATCACGCCGGGCGCAAGTAATGGTGAGCTCCAATCAGAAGTGCGAGGTGAGAACCATTCAGTCGGTCCACCGTTCTCGGCGGCAGCTTCGGGGTCGAGGTTGTCTTCTGCCTCGATCATCTCGTCTATGAAAGCGCAAAGCTTCTCCAAGTGAACATCGCGTTTACCCGTGCTCATTCCCATCATAGCTCGTTGTTGTTCTGGAGAAACGTCAGATGAATTCCCAGTCAGCGCTTTGCGTGGCGGCATCTCGACAACAAGCTTCATCTTGCTGCTGGGCATCGTTGCGAATTTTCCCGGAGTACGCGTGCCACTTCCGGGTGTCCGCATCGTGGCATCGTGCATGCGGCTACTGGTCGGCGTCTTCGTATTGTCGAGAGTCATAGACATCATTCGCTTCACAGTTCTAGTCCCTGGCTCACTCTCTGGATCGCGTTTGCGCTTCATCGGGGAGAGCGTCAAGAGATCAGGACTCGACGTATCACGCACGGGCGGACTATCAGTAGCTATCTCTCTCCTGGGCTCGCGCCATTTCTTTTCTTTGCGAGGAGTCATGAAGTTGGTCCTCGGAAGTTCGACAACCGGGGACATCCTGGGATGAGTGGCAGACGATGAGCTCTCCGAAGAGGAAGCCTTGGGAGGAAGCAGTGGGCGGCGTGGAGCTTCGGTCGCCTTGACAGGTGCGGGCTGCACAGATGAGCTTGGTTTCGGCTTCTCAGGGACGATAGACGACAAGAAGGCTTCAAAATGGGCAGCAGAATCCTGAGCGACGTGATTAGGTGTAGGCTCTTGTTGCCCGATACGGATGGCCGACGTTTGCTGAACTTGCTGTGCAGGTGTAATCGCAGAATGCTGTGGGGCGGGTAGTGGAGGTCGTTGTGGTAAATCCTGTGGCTATGATGGCATGAGATGAAGGTAAGTGTAACGATTGGAGCTAGAGCATACCTGTGTCGTGTAGCCATTGGCTTCTTGGTTCTGTGTTGAACTATCCTGAGGCTTCTTAACACGCTCGCGCATCAAAGGCTCGTACGGGGGAGGTGGAGAATCAGGGTAGGTTGCGGCAGCATCCGAAATACCCGAATTATATGCACTCAATGGCTTAGCTGGGACGGCATATTCCATAGGAGTATCTCTAGCAGGCTGTTGGAAATTCGTTCCACCCTCCTGTCGGGCCGACTGTTGAGCCTGACTCTGCTGCACTTGCCGTACAGGAACGTTCTGTGTCCAACGCTGAGGCTGTTGCGGCAGCGGAGCTTGAGCCTGTGGTGGTTGAGGTGGCGTCAAAATCCGTGGAGGCCCCCCTTGCAGAACGCGTTGTTGTCCGGTGTGAAGTTGTCTTCCAGTACCTCTGCCGCGAATAGGACGTCCAGCAAGAGGTGCGTAGATGCTACGAGATTGCGTCTGAGACTGGGTATGTGTGAGCGTTGGGACCTGAACCTGAGATTCAACGGGTTGCGAGGAAGCAGGACTTTGACTTGGCGGCGGGTATCCTTGGATCGGTGACTGACCTTGCACGAGCCCGGCATACTGAGCTCGCGAAAGGTCGGAGGGAGGTTGGACCGGTTGAATTGGTTGTGTAACATGGCTCTCTGCGGGAGCCTGGGTCGCGTGTGGTTCGCTCGCAGCTTGAGTTTGCGTTTGCGCCTGAGATTCAGCGTAAGACTGGAACTGTTGGGACGAAGGCGCCTGTTGTTGTTCACTTCTACTCGAAAATTCCGTCATCTGAGCCTGCCATGGTTGAGCTTGAGTCGGGTATTTGTTCTCCGTCTGAGAATATTCGTTCTGGGCTTGCACACTGTATCCGTCTCGTGAAGATCGTTGCACGGCTCTCGCGCTATGAGCGTGCGAATTTGGATGGGTGCGCGAGTGCGTAGAGTGTGCAACTTGATTGGTTTGCACTTGGCGCGCCTGCTGTTGGAAGAAATTTGAAATCCCGAGGCCGTTGGCGGGTCGAGCTTGATGTCCGACCAGGTTCTGGTACCCTCCAGAGAGATCACCCCTTTGGTCACTCATAGAAGAGCCCTGATGTTTACTCTCCGATTCAGCTCGAGCCGTCGCGTAGTATTCACTCTGGGACAGGTTTTGTTGACGCCCATCCCAACCTTGGTTCGCGTACGTTGCTTGAGGCTGGCTATGGTGTTGGTCCGCTTTTCCAGCCCTGTTTTGATCCCGTACTTGCTCTCCATAAGTTTCAACTGGGCGATTAGAGGTGCCAGATGTTGGTGCGTATCCAAACCCAAGACCCTGTCCAGAGTCTGACTGTCTCTGATGCTGACCGAGAGACGCACTACGCTGCAGAGAACCGGAACCACTCACAGGTGGTACGGTACCATATGAGCTGCTGGAAGTCGCTGCATATGCATTTCGTAGATTTGAACTCGCGCTTGCTGGATAGCGGTCGGTGCCCGTCGAATAAGACTGTATTCCGTTTTCCGTGTATCTAACCGGCGCGTCGGAGCTGTGTTGTGTGAGGGTAGATACTGGCTGAGAGAAACGAGGAGCAAACTGATGCGAGGCTAGTGGCGCAAGGAAAGACGAGCTAATCGAATCGGATGGCGCGGAGTGAGTGTGGGAGTTCGATTGAGCAGGATACGAGGTGGCTGAGGACGGATGCCGTGAATATGAAGATCCCGTTGGTGTTTGAGAGGGGTAAGTGGAGGAGATGGTTGGTTGGGAGCTATAAGCTGCAGGCACGGGCGAAGGATAGGCATGCTGAGAAGACTGCTGTTGAGCCCCGCGGGGGTAGTGCTGTGAATTATGACCCCCAGTAGGACCAGACGAAGTTGAAGACTGATGATTTCCCGAGTCCTCGGTGCGATATTGCTGAGAATAAGAATATGATTGAGGTTTTAAATTATGCTGAGGGTGAACCGAAGATGAATCTTGATATTGAGAAGAGGAACGTTGGACCAAAGTCTGAGTCTCGTGTGGGTATGTACCGGAGGAAGGGTATTGCTGAGACGAGTACTGATACTGGGATGAATGGTTCTGCGCATAAAAACCCTGCCCCTGAGTGTTCTGTCCGTAATGGGCCTGCTGTTGTGGCGCCACATGGCCATGGGTCTGCTCTGATCCATAGGCATGCTTAGCATACGAATCGACCGGAGCAGCATAATCAGAAGATGCCCAGCGTGCAGGTGGCGCGTAGCCTTGATAGGCATTCTGTTGTCGAGCCTCGGACTCCAGGGCGCTACAGTATAATACTTGAATCAAAACGGAAGTTAGAATTTAACAATGTATGCGCACCGAGCAGCGTATTGCCGAGCTTGGGGGTCGTTCTGATAATGCTGTTGCCCGTGTGAAATAAAGGAAGGCATTGAAGACGCGTTACTTAAGGTACTAAGGTGGCGCGCGACTAAAATAACAATGAGATTGACGAAAAATTGGGTGCATCGGACATACCATGCGCCGAGGGCGTCGCTGACGCGAACGGGTATGCTGCCATCAATGCTTGGGGATCTGGGGTTGACGCGCTCGCCACCAGCGGCGTCATGTTCCTTGGGTCCATCGTGGTTTGCTGTAAAACCGAAACGTCACGTGTGGCTTGCCGCCAGAGTCACGTGTTATGGGACCCTGCTTACATGAGATCTCAACTTGGTCACAACCACGATGCCTATACGCCTGCGCTCACTCTCTGCATCTAGCGACGATATCCCTTCACTCGCCTTCAATTGGGACAATGTCGAACAGCCTCTCACACCAGAATCATGTTAGTCAAAATGTGTCTTTGTTAGAAATTCTATTAACAACCTATCCAGTGCCTGAGAGTGCACCATCGCCTCCTGCTGCGCTTCTTCCGCCTGAAGATATGTACATATATGGTGGTGCTCCCTTGATTCAACCACTATCAGGTGTGGTAAAATGCCCCGATTGTGGCAAACCTCTACTAGCTAGTGCTCTCGAAACCCACACTGGTCAGCCACTTGTGGTTGTCTTGGCGCTTGCCTGACTAACTCGTCAACCACAGTAAAATGTGCCGAAATCCGCGCAGAAGAGGACCGAAAGGCTAAAAGCGGTACACATGCTATCTTAAATACAAGTTTGTCCTACTTACACTTTTGTATCAGATGAAAGCGCAGCCAGCAAGAAGCGTAAAGCCGACGGCGACGCTGAAGATTCAGGCCAACCTCAGAAGAAAAAGTCAAAAAAGGAGGCTGCCAAGTCTGGCAAAGGTGCTCGCGTCAAAGGTTGGCTTCTTCTTCGACGTTTGATGCATCCACTTACCCAGGTGACTAGGCCCACTCAACCTCGACAAGCACTGCGGTGTGATCAACAAAAACGGAATGCCTTGTGCACGTAACATCACGTGCAAAGTTCATGGGATGAACGCCAAACGCGCAGTGCAAGGACGTACGAAGGATTACGACGTGCTTTTCGTTGAGCACAAGCGTGCTACCGATCCCAACTACGTTGAACCAGTCAAACGAGAAACCAAGGCCGAGAAGAAGGCAAAGAAGGACAAGGAGAGGGAATTGAAGAAGGCAGAAAAAGAGGCAGTTGCTGCGAAAAAGCGCAAGCATCCAGGCGCGCCGAACCAAACTGGCTTAGGCAATGGCACAAGTGGGGCTGGTATAACTGGCGGAAGCGGCGGTCTCGGGGCCCAAGCACGTGCGGGTTCGACGGACTACGAAAGCGGGCTGGATACGGACGTTGAGCTCGACGTCTTGGTGCGTAGCGTGCGTGCCAGTCGACCTACACCTTTGGCAGATCGAGACAATGTTGGCAATTGGTTCATCGCCCGGAACGAATGGCTTAGGAGTACGAGGGACTTATTGGGTGACGCGCTCGGTGGTGGCGCCACTGGGTTTTCGGCACGGCGGATCGGATAAGGTTGATCGTGCGTAACCTTGGGTTCTGTTCGCTCCATCCTCACTCGCCGATGTTCGTACATTCCACATTGCTACTCAGGTCCCGCATACCCATTGTATCATTTTCTTTATATCCCTTCCCCTCCTCACTAACTTCCGCTTGAGGACCACTGTATCACTATTCGCTATACTATTCCTCCGATGCTACTTTGTGACCAACGGGAGTCCAACGGGGTGTTTCCTATCGTTTGAACATCAATTCCGGCTATGTCCCAAAGGGGCATAACAAATGATCGGCTAACTCTATATCCCAACGAAGCTATCGGTTACAAGGTGCCACCAGGGGCATAAATCGTGCTCTCCACACGACAGTATTCTTATGCTTCTTTATCATATCCATCACAGAAACTTGCACAAATGTCCGACAAGGTGTACGCTTCGTGACTGGCGATACAGACCGTTCGACGAGGCGCATCGGCACGCGAAGTGACACCGGGCTACACCTGTATCTGCGTAGAGGAGACCCTACGTCTAAATCAAAGAATGACGAGTGACACCGGAGTCTACGTAGTCGGCGACATACCGAATCCTATTTGGTTACACTTGCCAACGCCGTTGTTCCCGAACCGTGGACAAATATATAATTTGCTCCCGTTATCGCCTTGCATCCACCACAGCTTGTTTAAAAGACTTTCGAACCAGGCATAATGGTTCTAGTTATTCGCGTTGCCGAGTGGGAAGACTGCGTATAGCTACCCCTGGCTAACTCTTCTAGTTTTCTTTTACGGCTTCACATGGGCGTGACATATGGTAGCATGACCTCAGTGTGCTACCCCAAAAATAGGATACTGTGCCAAGAAGCAGCCGCTCTATGGACTGACTCTGCCAGCCCTGTGTTCTAGCCGTGATTCGAGTTGAACTCCGACATATAGTTACTTGCTACTATAGAAGAATAGTCTCTGTCATGAGGAATCAGGAAGAGAACCTCGCCATCTGTTGAGCGATTCGCACACGTATTCCACTTCTATGTAGCCATCAATCAACCTGACAACATCACCTAGTCACCCATCAAATGACTGATAGGCAACTCGAGCTTGCTTGGATCACCTTCCAATGGGTCGTGCCTCAGGTTGTATCGTACTGATTGTTGATCGTTATCTGGTCAAATTGAGCCTATTATGTATTTTCTGGGCGAGACACTGAACTTAGCATGTTCTCGGCTATCAGATGTAGCGCCACATCGAGTTCCATCAATACATTGACCAACCGGCGGATCTGCGCTTTCAGCCCCATGGTTAGCAGTATATCTGACTCTTTCAGATCCGTCAATATTACGTTGTGGCAGGGGGCGCAGAACACAGACGGCTTCGCTAGCATGATGAGAATACTGCAGTCCGAGGTCACTTCCGGGTTCGGTACTGTAATTCCTATTTCATTCGCATTTCACCTCGTGGACCAGACTAAGTGATATGAAACCAGGAAGTGACGACGGCAAAACGTGGAGTACCAAATCACCGGTACGGCTCGAGAGTGTACATAAAGTAGCATGCACGGAGGGATCATGGAGAGCCCAACCCCACAACCCCCGAGTCTCTAGTCTGGTAGACTCAAATCTGTTCAAAACGCTTGGGATAACCTACAAATTTGGAAACACGCTTGGGTAGAATGGGTGGTTTAGACTTAGCGTGAGTACCCACCCACTGCTCTTGGCTATATGCTAATATCATATAACAGTCTCGGCCCTATTCTTTTGGGCACCGTGCTCAACGTGTGGCTATACGGGATTATGGTCACCCAAACTGCCGTTTACTATGTGTCGTTTCCCAGGTGAGTAGGCTGGCGTTCTCCGAAGCGATCAAGCTCATAAGAATCAATGCACAGAGATCACAAGTGGATCAAAATCCTTGTAAGAACAATCGTTCTACTACACCCCGCTCCGTGCCTATTTACCTTTATCTTATAGGTCGCATGGCTGTTTGTAATCGACACTTTAAACACGGCATTCGACATCGGGCTAGTCTGGCGATACACAATTACCTTATTTGGTGAGTAAAGCAACTACAGACCTGTAACAATGCTTACCCGATTTAATACTCTTAGGTGATATGGAAGCCATCGTTCATTCGCACTGGCGTAAGTTAATCTCCGAAGCCCCTGCCTGGAACTATTCACTTAACCCATGCTTTCTAGTGTTCAACGTTGGTAAGCTTGAACAAACAATTGGTTATAGAAGCCCCGAACTTAATCCTCCCCCATCCGACTCCTAACAGAGCCCGTAATGACCGTATGTCCGCCTTGAACATACTTCCCTACACCACAGTGCTAACATTCGCCAGACAATGATATCGTCAACTACGCAAAGCTTCTTTGCCTGGCGTATCTCTCGACTGACAGGGCAAAACTGGCTCGGGTTTCTGATTGGATTCTCTGCATTTATCCAGCTTGGTTAGTTTTTCAGCTGCGAATGCGGACACGCAACTCATCTGATGGAAAATAACTCACAGCTGCTGGCCTGGGTTCGACAATTGGCGCTTCTATTGTTCGTGACTTTAATCGTTTTCAAGAGCTGAAAGCTGTGAGTGGCGAAATCCTGTATCGACTTGCTTTTGATCCACGCCTTGCCATTTCCGTTAGGCGGTCATCACATGGCTAGGGCTATCTGCTCTAACGGACGTTGTAATCACATGTTCTTTGACCTGGTACCTGGTATGTTTCAGACTCCGCTTAATTGCAGAGCACTCTTCTAATATGAACGTAGCACACCAACCGTACAGGGTTTCCTAAAACAGACGATATCATTACCCGGCTAGTACGACGTATGTACCTACAGCATATGCCATATGATAAACTCACCGCTATTGTTAGTTACTGTGCAAACTGGCCTCATCACAACCGTATGGGCTAGTGTAGATCTGGCATTGTACCTGGGACTTGTAAGGATTTCATTTGTCGCTGCAATTCGTACCCCTGACTTGAACTTTATTGGTAGGAAAACAACCTGTAAGCGCAACTTCGGTGCCCTACTTTCATGCCTAACTTTGCATCACCTAGTCATCTGTTCTTCCAGCTGCCGCTTTGTAAGCTTTCTCTCGCCGTCGTTGTGTCTCGAGCACTCAATAATATCCAACAGGTAAACTGTATACAAACTCGCTCATGTCAACGCTCAACTCTCGCAATGGCTGGGGAGGCAGCTTTGCTTCAGGAGACAGCCGTAATCCCGAAGTGCGATCAGGCGGTGCTCAGAGTCAACATAAACGAAACGCCCCATCGGTGTGGCGGCCAGACCACGCCAAGTCGGTGAGTTGGTGTTTACCAATCACCCTATCCACGATTTTCTTACCAAATTTGACCATTCCGCAGAACCATACCGCTATCCAAGTGGTCACTACAGCTACAGTGAGTATATGCACTATCTTTTATACAATCACTATCTGACCTGATGGGTCCAGGTACATCGTGACGACGGTTTCGAGATGGAAATGTATGGTAACGACTCTAAGTGCGCTGTATCGACCGACGTCGAGGGCTACGATCGATCTGGATCTGCAGTGCGACTGCCTGGCACTCACTCGAAGACAGCTGTCTCAGACGAAACTTCTATGCACTCCAGATTATCCTATGAGCCCAAGTGACTTGCGTCCATCATCCTTGCTTTCTGACCAGCTTCTTTCGCATAGTATATCTCCTGCACTCATATATATATAATCATTTTTATCCGTGGAGTTTCATTCTTTTCCCGTCTAGCTTTCTGGCTGTGTTTGTCTGTGTTATCGTATGTAGGCTGTTTCAACTTTATGGTCGGGCACCAGAGTACGCGAGCATGATGCAATAGATAAATTCCATACGAGCCTACCCCCTGACAAGGATGTCATTTGTGAGATCATCATAAATCATAAAAATAGACTTACGGTCTAAATAGCTGCACTGACTGCAGCTAGAAGTCGCAGTAAACCTAAGTCTAATCAATTTTAGCGAAATCTCAAATATCACCTTGCCTCTCGGCGTTTTTCATATGTCAGCCTGGGATTGATTTTAACAAGGATGATGCATACAGTATATTTGATGTCTTACAAGGACTGCAACGGTTCTGGGAAATGAGTCTTCGTAAACGAGCGACTCGTCAGTGGCGAGTAGGTTGCGTATACTAGCATCTCAAACTCGAAAATCTCAGCACTAAAATGAATTCATAAAATTTGAATGCCACAAGCTCAAATAAGAAGTATAATTCGCCCAAAATAGAACACAATCGTAGTTTCAAACACTGTTCAATAAACTTGCGCATCCGCTGTCCCTCATGGGAGTCATATATTTTCACCCGCCTCTGCGTTTGCCATCTTCTTGGCTGGTTTCGGTTTCATTGCTTGGCTTCGTCGAACGGCTGTATTCGAAGGACGCATGAGTATTTTAGGGTCTGGATTTTATCATTTTGAACTGTTCAGTAGTGCACAGTTGATAATTTCAACTACTTGCCTATGTGAGTGGGGAGTGATAATTCGTCATAGGACAAATCAATATCCGATGTCAAAGAGGGAGGGTTAGCCAAAGATGAGGCCAAGTCATCCGGCGGGAACGGCAAATTTGAAGTTGGTTGGGTGCTACTGAGCAACTTTTGGTCATCCTCCTGTTGCTAGGGGAGCAACTATTAGTTTTGAAGCCTTCCTTCAATAGAAACCCAAAGACTCACAATCTGGAGAGAGACCGGACTAGTTATCATCTTACCCTGTTTGTTCTCCTCGTTAAGCTGAATCTGCCGCCTTCTTGCAACCAAACTGCATGCGGTCCATTCGCCATCTCTTAATCGCCGTCGAATGCGATCGGTACTATCCTTTGCGAGATGCCTAGCGAACCTATGCTCTTTCGACTTCTGGCGAAACTTTACCATGAACTCGGCGCCCCACTCGCTCCAATTTTTGTCAAAGCCGACGTCCCAAGCCGGCCTCAACAACTGCTCTCCATCCCAACCGGCCACCCAGAACACAGGCTGACTATCCGTGTCCCTCAGGGTTGGTCGAACATCTCGAGGACTTGTCCAACCCCCCATACTGTAAAACACTTCCCGCAAAACGCTCTAAATCACGTTTCAGCCTCTGAAACCCTCGACCCGTAAGACACGCTCACCGATATAGCATTGCCTTTGTCTTTTCTATCCTGCGCAATTTGTTTTTCAAGCTGGTTATTGTGTTTCTTTGAACGTTCTCCGCCTGGTTGGTTTGCTTCTTCTTGGATCCTAAGCTTAAGCCTTTTGGCTTTGATCCAGTTGTCGAAACCCATGCGATTATCGAGCAGCGGAGGACGAGGAGGGAGAGATGAGTCTAAGGGGTCGTGTTTCTGAGTGATTTGGTGTTCTATAGTCTCATTTCAGTTAAGATAAATGCACGATTAGAGGTGTGTACATAGGGGCTCACCTGAAGACGTCATGGCAGACCCGCTCAGCACATTCGTCTCGGTACCTAAGGTGCTCTTGTACTCGCTCGGCGGATCAAGACCAATGGTATTCTCTTCTTTGCGTATCATCTTGGTCTCTTTGGATCCAGCGTCTTGCACCTGGATCTTTCTTTTGGATCTACGAACAGTAAAATCAAGTGGCGGTTGATCATCGTTGACTGCGCAAGGTAGTACAAGAAAGTACAACCGAGCCATTAAGCATCAAAAATATGGCAGCGAAGCTTCTATCCTTACTGGCGGGTGAAGAGTCCGGTTCAGAGCCTTTGCGAGACTCTTGGAAAGGCATCGTGGAGTGGGGCGAGCGTTGACGGGTGACCATCGATTCATCAACCCAGTTTTATTTTTGATGAGAACAGTGGCTTCGTGGACACAGAAACACGAGGCGATTGGCGTAAGGACAGAACAGTATCATTGCGGCCTTTCTGGGACATGTATGCACATATTTGTCGTTGATTACTTGCTACTTTGGGATGTTGTCACTATACGCATTTAGTCCGTCTTTCATTCCTAACCTGCGCATGCACTGGTCGGGGTAATGCGACTACCGAGAAAACACGACGGATGACGTTCTCTCGGCTTGGCTTTTATAATGTATTGTCTCCCCATGCCATTTTTGATTTCGTGTCATTGGTGCACGCCTCCGTAATACAAACGAAATACTTTACGCAGAAAGTAGCCATACTTGCCCCTCAAACGGACCCAGTTTGACTCCACGCTGTAGAGAAAGGCTCTCCTTATTGTCTACTATATTACCACCGATGATTTTCGACCTCTTCACCGCAACACTCTCAGGCACCTCATAGTTCGTCTCGCTCCGACTAAAGTTCAGCACTACCAAAACTTTTACGTCATTATGCTGGCGAGTGTACGCAAAAATCCGTTCGTCCTCTTCAGAAAGGAGCGAGAAGTCTCCGTGAATCTAAACGTTCGAATCAATATTTGTCCGATCATAGACAAAAAGCAAGCAGTTTACCAAGACAGGATACTCCTTTCTCATTCGGATCATCCTCTTCCAGAATGACAGTATAGATGCCCCGTCATTTTCCTGATTCTTGACGTTAATCGTCTTGTAGTTGTCGTTCACTCGCATCCACGGTGTTCCTGTGGTGAATCCAGCGTGAGGAGAGTCGTCCCACTAAAGCATACATTTAAACCATTAAAAAAGGGCGATCCGGATCGGTTTAAGTATGTACCTGAACTGGTACACGAGCGTTGTCTCGAGCCTTTCGGTTAATTCCATCCATAATGTCTGTCATGTCTGGATTTGCTGCACCAGCTTTCTTGCGTCTTTCCAGCTCTCTACGACATAATGGTTAGTCCCACATGATATAGCAGACCGATGATGCAGGGCGTACTCTCGATAAAGGTTAACCGTCGCGACGTCTTTGTATTCTTCCAACGGCCACGACCTTGGCACGTTCGTCGACCCAATCTCCTCCCCTTGGTACACGAGGACTGTTCCGCCTTGAGTTGTATGGAGTATTGCAAGCAGTTTGGCCCCCACACTCCAAAACTTATCCAGATCTTCTTCATATCGCCCGAAATCAAAGCTCTTCTTAGCCTCATCGACTCCAAAACCAAGGAACCGCGAGACAGAGCGAGCTTGGTCGTGGTTTTCCATGTAAAGCGAGTTCCAGCCACCGTGGGCGAACATGAAAGTTTGCCATTTGTTGACCACGGCCTTTAATTTAGGGAGAGTCGGGATCCGAGGATAGATTGGATGGTTCTCGGGTCTGTCTGATGAAGTGACATGTCAATGGTTGCTTTAGCATGCGTAGTGCTGGTAGGATGGGTCTACCTAGGTCCACGAATTCAAAGAGGAACAACATCTGGAGCTCCTTGCGATCAGGGTGGACATATTTTAGTACGTCTTCCGGGTCATATATGCATGGCGTCTCGCCCACGGTAAAGTAGTTGGGATATTCTGAGAGGAATTCAGCCTCGGGGGTAAAACATGGTTAATCGAGTGCGACTCACTCGACAAAACCTCGCGATGCATTTCTTGAAGCCAACCGTGGACATTAGGTCTGTCAAGATTCAGTCAGAAGGCACAAGCAACATTGTAGCAAACGTGTACCCGTTATAAACCATCTGTGACGCTTCCTGATATTCTCTATCTGGTTGAGTTATTTCGGCATCTGGGAAACCTGGTGTTTTGGATAAGACGTTGATGACGTCCATCTAGGTGAAGGAAATAAATAGGTAAATTGATTCACCAGAAGAAACCAACGTCGACTCACCCGAAACCCATCACTACCTCGGTCCATCCACCAGCGCATCATCTTCCAAATAGCCTGTCTGACATCTGGGTTCTCCCAGTTCAGATCGGGCTGTTCAGGGGCGAAAACGTGAAAATAGTATTCTTGGGTTTCTTCGTCCCATTCCCACATCGATCCTGCAATGGTCGAGTTTAAGATAATTGTGCACTAAATTAAATCTGAAGAGTGAGTTTACCTCCAAATGCGCCTGCCCAATTGTTGGGTGGTTTTCGGTTGCCTTGCTCATCGTATTTTGCAGGTTTCCAGATATACCAGTCCCGCTTCGGGTTATTTTTTGAAGATCGTGATTCTTTAAACCATTTATGCTTTGAAACCATGAGCTAAATACCAGCATCGAATAAACTAAGAACAACTTACTTGGTCCGAAGTATGGTTCACAACCAAGTCCATACTGCACAGGCGAGTTGACAAACTACCGTTTTTTTAAATCAAACGTACTCACATTAGTTTCATGTCCATTTTATGCACCTCTTCCTTCAGGACATCCCAGTCCTGCAGTGTTCCGTATCTCTCGTCGATATCCTCATAGTCGCTAATGTCGTATCCCATGTCCTTTTGCGGACTCTTGTAGATCGGGCTCAGCCATATTACATCCGTTCCCAGACTCTTGATATACGCTAGCTTGGATTTGATGCCGGCTAAATCACCAATGCCATCGCCGTTGGAGTCGCAGAAGCTAGACGGGTAGATCTGGTACACGCAGTACGACTTGAAAGCGTCTGGCGTGAGAGGTTTGGAAGTTGGCGGGGATGACATAGTGGGAGTCGAAACTAGCAGTAGGAATTTGTTTGTCTATGAAGTGCTGTAGGTAAGAGCAAGAGTTGATGTCATCGAATCGATGAGGCGGTGGCAGTAAGCATCGAAGCAGGGCGTGCAGGGCCAGATAGGACCGCAAAAGTAGATTCCATATATAGGCTGCCGGATTTATGCTGGTATAGTGGGACAAAGAAGATGGAGACTAGGTTCAATGGAACTACGACTGTAGTTGAGACCGAAACTATTTACTTGATCGAGGCTCGTATTTCACGCGATATGGCACATCCATGCGACTATTGACATCTGCACGTGCAGAGTCAAATATCTCGGATAGAGCAGGTTGCTCCTGAAGATACTAGAATGCTTGGATATCAATGTCCAATTTTGCCAAAAAAAAAAGCGGTGGCGGTGGTATTACCCACGGAAGTTCCGAGTTAAACACCTGAAGCGATGGCACATACTAAAGCAAAAGCAAAGCCTCAGTAACCCAACGACGTATGAAATGCGAAACCACAAATGTTAGCAAAAGAAGTTTCCTTTAGCCTAACGTGGGGGTCGAACCCACAACCTTGAGATGACCGTTTTAAGAGTCTCACGCTCTACCGATTGAGCTAGCCAGGCGCTGTTGCTTAATTGGCTATCAAGAATGTGAGTGGCAGACCAATCTTTTGCTCGATTACATATTTGCTTATTGCTTAAAATCTAGTCTACTCCTTCCAGTGATCCTTCAATCAACGACTCGCCGTCCGGAGAAAACTTTACGTTTTTCTCATGGTTGACGGTTTTCCCTATAAACTTGGTATGATCTAACAGAGAACAACAGTCAATAAGAAGCTCTGATAAAAGCTGTAACTGTGAAGCTCACGTCCAAATGCAACCAATTGGCCAGCAGGATTCTTGAACTCGATCCTGGTATATGCGAGCGTTTTTCCTGGATCACTACCCGTAAATAAATTATTAGGATTAGGGTAGATATCGACTCACCCATGCCGTCTACTATACCTATACAATGAAGTGTATCCCCCTCCTTACCAGCAGGCTTGATGAAGGTGGTGGCGATGTCGGTTGATACTCCAGTCATCCACTGCCCCTTTGTACCAACTGCAAGCGACCCCACTGTGTCGGTGAGCGAGGATATGAAACCACCATGGACTGTCTGCAGCAAACCCATGTGACAATAGATGGTGGATACTTGGTGGTATACCGATACCTTGTTCCTGTTTACTGTCTAGATGTTCTGCCTTGATCGGTATTGAGAACAGGATAGGTACTCACAGTTCTGTGCCTCTATCTTCAACGATACTTCTACCCGACCAGGGATTGCTTTGTTGATTTGAAGCTATGATACGAAGATACTAGTGTCGTAAAATATAATACGGTCGGTGTTAGTACCTACCGAAGGGAAACAGTGGGGATCATGGCCTTTGGGGACGTTACGATGAGATGCTATCATGGGCCGATACAGGTGCTCACACACCTTGGTTCTTCACAAACGACTCCCAGACCTGGTGGCCAAGTAGGTTTGTACAAGTGGATATATGCGTTTGGTAGGTCGTACCTTTCGTGTAAAGCGCAAACACGCCGACATGATCGTGGTCAACCAAGAAGGGGCAACGACCACGTGAGTTAAGCGCCCAGAGTCATCTATCCAAGTTGGGTCTAATCGAGTTTCCAGAGAGCCGCGATCGTTCCAAGTTGGTTGCTGACTTGTTCGCCAGAGCCCAGCACGCTATATGTCATAGTTTTGACTGTTCTCACACTCGACTACCACTACACTTGCATCCCATCGATAGAAGCACCCCTATAACTTTCTACTGAGCACACACTGCATGGGCCAACATGACGAATCCGGTCACAATCCAAAACTATGTACGCAATGTCGCGAATCATACAACAACTCTTGATGACATTGCTCTCTAGCAACTGGGCGACTCGCTCGGCAAGGGTGCCTTTGGACAAGTATACCGTAAGTGTGAGGTGGCTTGAGTGGCGCGTCCGAGGCTAACAGCACCCTATACCAGGCGCACTCAACTGGACAACAGGCGAAACGGTCGCCGTGAAGCAGATCCAGCTGAGCGATGTACCCAAGTCCGAGCTTGGTGAGCTCATGGTGCGTCCAACACCCGCCCTTCCCAGCTCGGCTAACGCGCGCGCTCCCAGTCCGAGATCAACCTCTTGAAAATACTAGATGTAAGACTCTTCGCGTTCCGCTTCCCTCGATCATTTTCCCGTGCTTATATATCACCCAGCACCCCAATATCGTGAAATATAAGGGCTACGTCAAGACCAGGGAATGTCTATACATTATCCTCGAGTGCGTTCAACATTCATTTCCGCTTTGCCGTACCCGCTCACGCTCACTCCAGATACTGCGAAAACGGCTCACTACATAATATCTGTAAACGATTTGGCAAATTCCCAGAGAACCTGGTTGCCGTCTACATTTCACAAGTTCTCGAAGGGCTTGTCTACCTTCACGACCAGGGTGTCATCCACCGGGACATCAAAGGCGCCAATATCCTCACCAACAAGGACGGAACCGTAAAGCTCGCAGATTTTGGTGTAGCCACTACCCCAACAGGCGCGCTGAACGATGCTGCTGTGGTTGGATCACCGTACTGGAGTACGTGCATTTGGTCTAGGCTGTGTGCATGACCTCACCAGGCTAACTTGTTATGTGCAGTGGCGCCCGAGGTCATCGAGCAATCGGGCGCGACGACAGCTTCGGACGTTTGGTACGTCACCTGGCTGAACTTGACATTATACTTTATTCACTCGTCATACAGGAGTGTAGGATGTGTCGTTATTGAGCTACTCGAAGGTCACCCGCCGTACCATTTCCTCGACCCTATGCCCGCTCTGTTTCGCATTGTGCAAGACGATTGTCCGCCTATACCCGAAGGCTGTTCACCGGTTTGTTAATCTCCCTCTGAATTAATTTTGTGGGTATTAATCATACGATGCAGATTGTCAAAGACTTTTTGTACCACTGCTTTCAAAAAGACGCCAATCTTCGAATATCGGCGAAAAAGCTGCTCAGGCATCAATGGATGGCATCTGCGCGAAGACAAATGGGGTCCGAAAATGCTCCAGGCCAACGACCGCTTTCAAACTATGATGAAGCGGTCCAAAAAGTTCAGCAATGGAACGAGGCGCTGAAATGTGTGTCCTCTCCTATCATTCATGTCTCATGCATCTAGAGCTCATAGTTACATTTAGCCCCCTCTCGACCCTCAGCCCAACGCCAATCCTCCCGAGTCGGACGCGGCCGAACCGTCGCAGACCCAATCAATACTTCTCCTACACCCCGTCCGACAGACCCGTCCGCCAAAAACTGGCGCATGGGATTCATCCCACCTGCCCCACTCCCTGGCCCATCCGTATTCTCGCCGCAAAAATCAACACCTCGTCCTATCGACACCAAAGGAGGACGAAACATGCCGCCAATAGGTGTGACAAGTCCGTTGGGCGTAGGAGCCGGGTTTGCTGCCGTTTCGTTGGTCGGGCGGATGGAGAGCCAACAGAGGGAGACGGCGGCGCTTCAGAGAGCAGCTGAAGAGGATACGGATAATTGGGATGATGATTTTGAGGAGGGGATTTCGTTTACCAAACTGCAAGGTGCGTTTTCTTGTTGGTTTGGGTGTTAATTGCGTGATCTGAGGGGTGTGATAGGCGTAGCGATGGACAAGGGGTCTGATTCGAGTATGATGTCTGTCAGCAGTAGTGAACCACCCGAGACGAAATCGGATGTGGAGGAGAATGTGCAGACGATTCGGCCTGCAAAGAGTCCGGGAGGCAGAAGTGCTGTATTGACGACGCCTCCCCCTATGGAGACGATTGTTGAGGATTATTCGGATTTGGGTGTCGAGGATGAGGATATGCAGATTGAGCAAAAGGTTGCTAGCTTCAAGGTGTGTTCCTACTCTCGTGTTATGCTTGTGTTTGTGGACTCAGATTCGTAGATGCGAAATGGTTCTCGGCGCGGTCTTTTCCACCCAGACGATATTCCCCGCTTCTCTCGGCCTACGGCGGGCGAATTGGCGCTTGATCTAACGCCTACCAAAATCCGGCCTCAACCTGGGTCGTTGTTTCGTCCTGGCCCGTCTCCTATCACTCCCCCACCCGCGTCTGCTCCACCTTTGGGCCACCATCGGTCTGGGTCCCAGTCTCAGACGCAACTGCCTCCACCGTCTGGATCGTTGGGTCGTGCTGAGTTGAGGAAAGAGTTAGGTCGATACACGGAAGAGGAGGATGAAGATTATGAGGACGTCTTTGGGAAACCTGGGACTAATGGCGCGTGTTGTCCAAGTTGAGAAGATGCGAGTATGCTGATTCAAGTCGTTCTTAGCGCCGGATGTGGTTATGCATACCCTCCAGTTGAACACGCGTCTATCCAAGCGGTCGTGGTTGGGAGACGAAGACTCGGACGAAGAAGATCCGTTTGCTGAGGTGGGTTTATTTGGCGTATCGACTTACTTGGTTTTGACCTGTAACCCTTAGATCGACGAAGGTTTTGACGAAAACGATCTCGAAACTAATCTATCTCGAGATCGACACGCGCGTCTTACATCCTCTGTCAATGGCCTCATCGATAAACTTGAGCCTAATACGCCAGACCATGAACAACGTAACGCGTGCGATGAGCTATTGGCGATTATGGCAGAAGCTCCCGAGATGCAGGCCCAGCTTGTTTCAGCGCACGGGATGTTGGCCATATTGGAGGTGTTGGAGAGCAAGCCGAGTCGGGATGTGACGATTAGGTTATTGAAGATTGTTAATTTGGTGAGTTTTGATTCCGTTGGTAGGTCGATGCATAGTGCTGACGGCCGATGACCAGCTGGTCGGTGGAGATCTCGGATTTTTGGAGAGCTTCTGTTTGATTGGGTGAGCAGAAGCCTCAGATTGATCGAATTGATGTTGACGACAGATGTAGTGGCATTCCGGTGGTAATGGGTAAGTTGATTGGGTTTGGGCGTTTTTGCCAATTCTGACGAGATGTGCAGCGTTCACTACGAAGAAGTATTCAACCGAGTGCCGAGTGGAAGCGTCCAACTTTATCCGAGTTCTATGTCATACCTCCGTGTTGACACTCCAGATGTTCATTTCGTAAGTGGTAACCTCATTCGCAATTGGGTATGGTTACGATATGTCGTTTGCAGTTGTCGTGGGATCAAAGTCCTGGTTGACCTAATGGACGAAGACTATGCCGAACAAACTAATTTGGTTGCACATGCGCTGAACGGTATTGGTAGCGTTTTCGAACTACAGGTAGACTATATGCACGCAATCGATGAGCTGGATGTTGACAAGTCGTTAGGGCCCGACACATAAGAATGATTTCTGTCGCATGTTCATCCGAGAAGGGTTGCTGGACCCCCTGTCGTCGGCGCTTCTAAATATCATCTCGACGCACAGTGAAAACTCTGAAGAGATGAAGACCAAGATCTTACATATTGTTTTGGTCTTTTGCCAAGTCTCGCAATCAGACATTCATGTGAGAACCGCTCTTAAAGCTAGGAAGGTTATTCGACGTAAGTTTATTACACAAGCCCATTTATCCGAGCTATACTCATACGTATCTAGGTCTGTTACGAGCATGCGAACTACTCGAGCCAAATCACTTGGTTGTGATGCTCAAAGCTATTAAGCATCTGTCGATGAATCCGACATTGCTAGATGCTTTACAAAACGCCAACGCGATCGAGATTGTAGTCCGTATCCTGGACGAACAAAATGGAGGACCACACAGCGCAGTACGTCTTGATTTTGGTCGCCCCATTTACACTCTTGCTCATGTAACGTCTAGGAAATAGCCAACCACATCTTCCAGACCTGCTTCAACCTTTGCCGACTGAACAAAGGCCGACAAGAAGAGGCCGCACAAGCAGGCATCATTCCGATTTTGGTCAAGACTTCAGAAACGAGTTCTCCGCTCAAACAGTTTGCATTGCCTATCCTTTGCGACATTGTCGGTGCTGGAAAGAGCTGTCGAGCCCTTTTATGGCAGCACAATGGTCTCGAATTGTACTTGCGCCTACTCTCGGATCCGTACTTCCAAGTTAGCGCTTTGGAGGCGCTTCTTGCCTGGTGCGTAGTCTCTGCACCGGCCAGTGTCGTTATTTTGATACTAAAATCGGACTAGGTTGCAAGATGAAACTTCCCGCGTCGAGGACTTTTTGACTCAGGCCGACTCACTTGAAGCCATGCTCAAATGTTTTACCACTTCCAAAGCAAACTCGTTCGAGAAACTACTGGACCCCTTCCTAAAGATCTGTCGTCTATCTCAGAGCATAACTCTCGGCATTTCGAGCAAATCACAGTTCTTCCAACGAGTCACTGATCGCTTGGGGCACGGGAAAGCTGTTACCCGACTTAACCTGCTGCGTATCCTGCGTGCAGTATTCGACATACACCCTGATCGAAGTGGACTCGTGCGCCGATACGGACTCACGGATATTGTTGAACGTCTCAGCAAAAACGACGGCGCGGTCCTGGTTCGCGAACTGGCACGCGAAATTCTTCCGTTGCTGTCAGGTCCAGAACCCCAGGCACTCATCCAGCCACTGTCCCTGGCTCCGAACGGCCATTCCGCCCGACCATCAGATCTGAGCGGGAATATCAGTTCACATCATATCGCGCCGAGAAGTGGGGTCGCGCCCAAACGACGAGGCGTTATGCGACGCACAGCGAGCGAAACTTCAGTTACTTCGGGCACACCTGGCGTGACCCGACCTCGACTAAAACCTGTGGCTCGGAACAAACTACCAGATATGTCGTGGCAAGACCCACACAGTCCCTCTCAACCACATCATCCGCCCCGCTAGAGCATTTTTCACACTTTTTGGCATCTTTTGTAGTTTTGTTGTGTTTCATACCCTACATGTCGCGCATTTTATATTCCATGCATTGTGTACTATACACGTAGCATTCGCTTTGCTCTTTCAGCCAACTTTGCCTCGCTTGCCGCAATATCAACTATACGAGCCGCTTCCTCCTCGTTGCCCATTGCAGTGAGGATGCCCGGACTTCGTGAATGTTCTCGGCTGCGTAGGACGGTTGATGATCCAGCAAACGTGCTTCCTGTATTCAGCATCGTGTCAGAATTATAACAAACCTGAATTAGAAAATAATCTAACCTCGTTCGGTGCCCGTACGGTTACATATGATCACTGTATACTTGTCCGTTCCTGCGTGCCAAAGTGGACGAAGTCGAGCGATCCAATAGTTCACCGTATTGCTATCAAAGGATTGTCCGGCATCCGAATCATCATGATAGGAAGAACGGAGCCATGCGCAGAGGAGCACGAGGGTGTCGACGTTGTTCTCAATACAATAGTCCGCGATTTCGTATGGTCCTATTTAAAGGTTAGGGGTAAGTGGGACGAGGCAAGATGGCTATGCACCTTCTATTGAAGCCCATACGTTTGGTGGATGAGGATTGAGATCCATGCATATAGCGACTGAGACTTTTCCGAGCGATTCAACCGAGGTTGTAAACGTCGAGAATCCGCTGCCTGTTGGGAATGGATGAGTGGCCGAGGGCAAAGTTGGGAAGCTGATTCTAACCTGGCTGAGCCCACGGTAAATCCGCCTCGAACATGTTCGTTTTGGCGTATGTGTGTATTACATTTCCGGCTGGATCCACGACGAGTGCACTGTTTCGTGCTACACCTTGGCCAGAAGGTGCGGTTTCGTCTTCTGCGTTGTGAGATGTGGGCGTTGTACCGTCTTGGGCTTGTTTTTTGCTCTCGTCGATCGTAAGCGGTGGTGCCGGGTATCCTGCTATGACGTGACACTGGAGACGGCGGGCGAGTTCTGCGCAGGTGTCTTTTGTAGGGCTCGCGTTTGGATGTTCGACGAATGGGAGAATGGATTCGGCCGTTGGGAAGACGTATCCTAGATTTTTGACTTTTGAATGAGTAAGTTTTTTAATATCTATACGAGAATGCTTGCCTGTAAACGCCATTTCAGGTAGACAGAGAAGGTCCACCGATCCTGGTTCTATGCTGTAAGAGGTGAGACGTGGTCCAAGTTCTGCCGCCATCACACGTACTCTGCCGTAAGCTCTTTTACTTTTTGTATGTTGTATTGGACGTCTTCTATCTATTGTAGGTCCAATGATAAGGAAGTGCGCCCGTGAAGGAGGTTCGGCCTACCTTTGGATTGAACTGGACGAGGCCAACCCGTGGCAGGGAGGACGTGGTGGAGTCGCCCATGTTAAATATTGACCGAATAGAGTAGGAATTTCTGGTTTCAAGAGACAAAGAGGTTCGAGTGAGTCTCGAACCGAGTACGTATTGAAGCCACTCACCCCTGCCTGTTGGTTGTCTGGTATGGGTATCTCGCTCGATAGAACAATGATCTATTCTGTGCCAATGATCGAAGTATTTGCATATACCAGGCAATTCAGTCGAGGGTGAAACCCCGGGTATGGTGGCCGGGCGGAGATAGAGTACAACCAGGCGCTTGTGGCAAGATGCTGATCAAAACAAATACATGTGCATATACGGTATGAACGCCGCCTTCCGGAATTGGAACCGAGGAAATCGTTAGACCAAAATACTCTAGATATATGCGTAAAAGGGGGATCATCATGACGAACAATGAGAACACGATCACGCCACAGATGTATGACCTCATGTGCTGAAACATTTGGAGCACTCTGGGCGGGTCACTTCGCTTGTTTGGATGGCGGCGGAAATGAACTCCGACGGTCCCGGGAGTACGTCGAATGCATAGTGTACGGGGGTCGGTAGCTTGCGAGTCCGCCAGTCTGCAAGTCTGCACCAGAGTCGAGAGATAAGGGCTAGAAGGTGTAGCTTGACTCGATGTTGTTATGATTTCATTTGGCGGAGTGTATCCTATCTATGACACACAGTTTATGTCGAGTCATTTGGCGGATGGACTGGTCCAGACCTGCCCGATTAGGCAGGAGAGTATCCTGAATTCCGGGTCCTTCTAGGTACTTCTCCACTGTTATGGAAAGTCACGTGGCTAGTATCCAGGGACTATATAGAGAGATGCGCCACCATCCAACCTCATTTTCGGTCTAGCCACTCTCCCACCATGTCGTTCAGCCCGCCAAAGACACCGGCTGCACCAGTAGGTGCCGCCTATAACGCTTTCTTCCACCAGTTGAACCGTTCACGACAGGCTTCTGTCAAGCCTGAACCCCAGTCGCCATCGTATCGACTCGCCTCCACATCGTACACGGGCCTCCAGACCACACCGCCTGCACCGCTGCGCTATCCTACAGCGTTTCCGACACCCAAAGCGAGCACGTCGACGGGGCACGTCAAGCCGGAGCCCTCGGAGCCACCGTCACTCAGCGATCTCGCCAAATTAGCCCCCTACGCTCTGGTCAAGTCCGAGGTCAAGCACGAGGTCAAGCCCGATATCAAACCAGAAGTCCACCATGTACCCAAAGGCCCTCTGCTCCCCAACGCGACGCACAAGATCTACAACTCGGCGGACGAGATCGATTACACGCCCGAGAACGCGCTCGCCGAGGGTGTACAAATGGCCAAGACTATCGGGTCATATTTGAACGAGATCGACCTCGGAAGTCAACTTCGCAAGGACGTGTGGCTGCGTGAAGTCGAAAGGTACGGCTTGTCTCACTCTTGGACCGAATGAAGGCTAATTCCATTGTCCAGTTTGAAGAACCAGGGCGCGCCACATACAATGATCGCCGTCTGCGGTGCGACAGGCGCAGGCAAATCGTCTCTCCTCAACGCAGTCCTGGACGGTACGTGATCGTAGCCTACTGGTGTGCCTCTACTGACGTTGTCCTCACTTTAGACAACATTGTGCCCACGAGTGGGATGCGAGGTAAGTTTAGGCGCTGATCGTCATCTATGTAACCAGTGGCTGACATCACGTTTTTGAAATTTCAGCCTGCACTGCGGTCGTTACCGAAATTGCATATCACAACAAGCCTACTATCGCGGCCGATGTCGAATTCCTCGCGCTCTCTGAATGGAAGGCCGAACTCGAAATTTTACTTGACGATCTTGTCGAGGAAGACGGCACGCTCAAACGTCTCACTGATTTGCGAAACGATTCCGGTGTTGCATGGCACAAGGTACGCATCAAAACATGTCTATTGTGTGCTCGGTTCCTGACCCCATCTCCCTTAGATGCACGCCGTTTACCCTCTGCTCTCGCCTGAACGCATGGTCCGAATGACCCCGGACGAAATCATCAACTCCCACCCCGAAGTTCGTCAAATCCTAGGCACGACTCGCAAAATTGAGTCCCCGAACTCTGAAAAGTTCGCCAACGAGATCTCCAAATATATCGACTCGAAGGACCAAAAGCGCGGCAAGGACAAGGACAAGGAGAAAGAGAAGTCCAAGCCGGGTGACCCTGCGCTTTGGCCGCTCATTCGATCGGTTCGGGTCAAGTGCAAGGCGAACGCTCTCAGTTGTGGCGCTGTCTTGGTCGATCTTCCTGGTGTCGCCGATGCCAATTTGGCGCGTAGTAGTATCGCAAAGGACTATATGAAGAAGTGCGATTGCATTTGGATCGCAGCGCCTATTACTCGGTCAGTTGCGAGGCCAGACATACGTTTTCAAGCGGAGACTGACGAACGACTTGTAGAGCCGTCGATGACAAGACTGCCAAAGGTAAGCTTGACTGACCCAGAGTCATCCGTACATCAAACTCAAACTCGCTTCGCGTAGATCTTCTCGGCGAAGCGTTTAGAACACAGCTTATGAGTAAGTCGAACCTTTGTTCCCATATCCCCGGATTGATAAAGCTGACGCGATTTGTTTACAGTGGGTACGTATACCAACATTGATTTGCTAATCGGGTTGTACTGATTCGATCGATCCGCCCCTGGATGATTTAGACGGAAAGTGCGTATCAAATTGCTCTTCCTATTAGTTTGTACTCATTCCTTTCTTTTAGCTATGATGACAGCACCGTCACATTCATCGCCACCAAGACCGATGATCTATCGTGCCACGAAGTGATCGGCGCGCTTGGGCTTGGCGATGACCCCGAGCTACTCGCCATTGAGAATCAGCTCGAGGAAGCGCTCTCGGGGACTGACCAGTGGTCCGCCAAATTGGAACAAGCGACCAAAGACATGAAGGGTGAGTGTTACATTGATGATGTTATCCTCTCGTCACTAAACAGACTGGATTTGTATAGCCGTCGACGCCGAGATTAAGCAACTTCGTCCGATCATTCTCGAATACAAGGAACATCTCGTCGCTCTCAGGTCCGGTGAACCATTCGAGCCGATCCTCACCGCTCCGAAAAGCTCTGAAGGATCCAGTTCCAAGAAGCGTAAACGCGGCGGTGGAGGTCGTAGCGCCAAACGTCGCCGCGGTGACGATGGCGACGACATGGACGACTTTATCGTCGACGATGATGAAGATGAAGATGAAGACGCAATGGTCGAAGACGTGCTCGACGACGATGGGGTCATTGAGATTGACTCGGACAGCGACGAGATCGTTGTTCTCTCTGATTCCGACGACGCTGCTCCTGCTGGCGAAGTCACTGAAGAGAGCCTCAAGGAGACTATCAAGAAAAAAGAGGCCGAACTTGGGGTGTTGCGTCAACGTGTGGCCGAGCACAAGAGGATCCGTCTGGACGCTGTTGCCAAGTTGAACGAGTTCAAGAAGACGGCGAACAAGCTCCAGAAGGACAAGAACTCGTTTTGTTCGATCAAACGTAACGAGGTATGTTTGATTTTACGGCCTTCATAAATGATGGCAACTAACTGTGATGCAGTACTCGAGAGATGTACTTAAAGAAGATTTCCGCGCAGGCTTGAAGCAGCTTGATCGTGCGTATATGTTACATTCATCATTGACACTTTATTGATTCTTCCGTAGAACAAGATGCTGAGGCCAAGAATCCCGATACCTTTGACCCGTCTGAAGAGCTGCGTGGTAAGTATCAATTGATTTTGTGTACGTGTATATGTTTTCAACTCTCTTCACAGACTACGCCGCGATCGATCTTCCTGTCTTTACCTGCTCTTCGCGTGACTATATACGTATCAATAGTACGTATTGACCTATGTAGATTCGGTCCAATAACTGACGCCCAATCCAGAGCAAGTCAAAGGCGACGGTGGCCCAAGCTGCTTCGTCAATGTTGAAGACACTGGCATTCCTGCCCTTCAACGGTGGTGCCATCAACTCACTGTCTCGGCCCGCGAACGCTCTGCTCGTTCTCTCATCAACAACCTCGCGACGTTTCTCCGCTCCATCCGAGCATACATGGATGATATTGAAGGCGTGAGCGTTGCTGACCGCATCGCCCTTGCCGAGATGTGGGAATCCAATGTCCTCCCGAGCGATTATGGCGAGAACCTCGGTTTGACCGAAGCTCATCGGCCCGCGGCACCCCAGCCGGCTGCTCCGCCCATGCCCTACTATGGTCGTGCGCGTCGCCATGTTGAGCCACAGCCTGAAGAGAACAGCCTGAGCGGGATGTACAGACGTGCTCAGCAGCTTCAGGAAGTTCAGCGCATGATGGCCCAACATCGCGGTGCGGAGGACCAAAAGGGTATTTCGTTTCGCCTCCGAAACGTACGTGTATCCGAATTTTGAACTGTATTTTTAATTTTTTATACTTATATATGTCGTTTTTGTCTCCGTTATAGAGCATGGAAAAGGTTGTAAAGGACTGCGTCGCTGAACTCAAACGGGCATTCCGCGATGGTATCGAGGAGCGGTGTCGTTCCGGTGCGGAAAAGGCTCGCTTGGCTGCTCTCCAGACCTCTGACGAGTTTGCGGCGTCGATGCACTGGGCGAGTTATCGTGCTAGTACGTTGTCTTATCTTCGATCTCTTTATGTGAATACTGACGTTCTATTTCAGCCCTGCGTCGCAACGGCGAATACCGACGCGACTTGAACGCGGAACTTATCGCGCCCATGACTCGCGAAATTGCTTCCTCGTGGGCTCAAGTCTTTGACTCGGACCTGTTCGCACCGATGGAGCGTGCTGAAAAGGCAGAGATTGTCAAGTTGCTGAAGGAGATCGAAGAGACTGCCCCTGCCGGACTCAAGGATCGGTGTAGGCTCCAGGCTCAGACAACGCTCAAGGAGGCCGAAGTCGTGACCAGGACGATCTTGCAAAACATCAAAACGGCGATGACGAACGAGCAAAAGGAAATTTCAAGATGCTTGACGCCGCATGTGAAGAACGAACTCTTGACCGCTTATTATGATGCGATGTTGGAGCGTGGAACCGGTAGTGTGGCGCGACAAAAGGTGAATATATGCGATACGTTGTGTGCCAAGATAGATCTAACGACGAATGTTGTCTAGCTTTTGTTCCACAACTTTGTTGACGGTCATCGCGCGACCATCTTCCGCGGTGGTGCTGATCAGTTGTTTGACAAGCTCGATGCCGCAGCCGAGTCCGTTGGACTATTGCTACAGCTCGCACTCAATGAGCTCTCCGAAAAGGTAAGAGGCAGCCTTCATCAATTCAAATAGAAACTGATGTATTCCCTTAGATCGAAGTCAGCATGTCCGCGCTTTGGGAGATTCCCAACGACGCCGCAGAGCACCTTATGAAGCGTCGTGAACTTGTCAAGCGTGTCCATACCATGCTCGGTCAACTCAAGTTCTGGGCTACAGCAAGCAGACGTGTAGTCGCCGTTGAATCTGATGCGGACGTACCGATGGACTTTATCAACGACGCCAGTAGCGAGGTTGACGCCATGATGCAGCCCGCCAGTGACGCTGATGATCATGAACCATCCCAAGTTGAGCAACAGCTAGATTACCCGATTGAGGAAGACGAGGAGATCCCGCAGACTTTCTTCTAGCTCGCTTGGCTGGCGAAAAGCAAAATGGTTTTCGTTTTTCTCATTGTTTATTGCTTCATTTCGTTTCGGTTGGGTTTTCCTCTTTTTATTCAATAGTACTGTATAATATATATGTGATACTCTATACTGTATAGTGCGTTGTGTTGTTATTTTTCTCTTGTCAAATGGATTGGGGTTCCTCTAAGTTACTATCGACATTGCAAGTAAACTGAGTACAAGGATCGATGATGTTGGCGATATTAGCAAAGATGACTGGCAATCACCGACTACATGTGCGCATCATACACATGAGCTGCCAGACGTTGTTGGAGGTGAGGCGGTTGGCTCCGACTTGGTAAACGTAGTTGAAAGATCCGGATAGGAGTTGGCACGAAGTCGTAAGACCGCAGCCCGGGGTTGCGTTTGGTTCGTTGGCGGCTGAACATTCGAAAGGCATACGGACTTTGACTAGAGGGTCGATCAATGTTCTGTCCTGTATTTCAGGCCACACAGCCGGCTCACCCTCTCTTCTAAATCTTCTCGATGACTTGAGCTGGCTTGCATCTGGGCTGTTCGGGTTCGATTTCTTGACTCTGTTCGAGCATTCAGGGTTGACAGGAGAGTATTGGAATATAATTTGCCTTGGAACCTGTGAGTCTGTAAACAACACCCTGCATGATTAGCTACTCACAGAGAATGAGCTGAAAGAACATATGCCTAAGGGCAATATAAGCGAATGGATTCAAGGCATAGTTGAACCGCAGACCTACAGATTATTGTCCTACAAACTACCTGGATCAGTGGTCAGTAGAAATGAGGTTCGAGTGTCCGCACCATGCACAAAAACGTCACCAAGTCTGCTATGGCGCACAATGCGGTAACCAAGCCAGACGGGATAGTCACTGCCAATGATAAATTGGTCTATATGCGGAACAAATCTTAGCAAGCAACGCTCACGTCGGATCAACTTGTTAATAAGACTGTCAGTGTTTGGGAATCCTGTGCGATGAGTTTGCTACTCCCACATCTTGAGTATAACACCCTACCCCCGCAGGTGAACGACTTACTAAATACGAGACGAGTACTACAGTAATTGTAGTGTCGGTAACGGCTGATAACACAAGCCATACAATCACCGCCTGTTGATCGCCAGTTGTCTAGATCCATAGTTCTCAATAGTAAAACCGACGAACCACTTTGAATTTATGGAACATGCTGAAATCTGTGATGATGGAAATACCAACAGTGCCTCCAATCCCTGCACCTGTGAATGGTATAAGCTAATGAATACACTGAGCGTACAAACATTCATACCAAATTGTACTAGCGCAGATGCGACAATGAGATATCCTAACCATGTCCAGCCGGTGAGTCGAGTAATTCGCCAAGCGTAAAATGTTTGTCCGACCGTAGAAATCATGACCTACAAGATCAGTATGTAGAACAAATCAATCTCAGGTTGATATCAAGCTCGTACCGTCATCAACGGTTCTGGATTGGTGGGGTTGTCCGTAAAGATCAAATGGTTTGCGTGAAATACTTTTCTGCATACCTATAGTATATACTAAAATGTCACATCCGTCGCTATTGATACTGAGTTTTAGATGGCGGATTTCACAAAGACTCACACCACACGGATCGCCTAACCCCTTCGTAGTTTCCTATTACCATCTTTTATAGACTTCTGTTCAACGGGAGACCATACCATTGCTCACCGAACATCTTGACCATGTAGTGCCAAACCAAAGCGATATCAAACCCCGTATTTGCAAGGTTCATTATCAAGAGATAACACACCTGCAATAGTTATATTGGCGACTTTGTTAAACAGTAAAAATAACAAGAACATACGAGGCCCTTGAGCCACAGCCGATCACTAGCTTTATGTTAGTCTTCTAAAACTGAAGACCCACCGGACAAACCCACTGTGGAAAGTCTGAGAAATAGGTGTGACATTGCATTATTAGTGCTCCCGCTAGGAAGGTGTTAAACATCCCTCCTAATAAGATCGGTCCGACGCTAGCGAGGTGGTAGAGGGTATTAGAAAGCACATTCGAAATCGAGAACAACTCTCACAAGCGTACCTAAGCGACACACTCGACATTAAGCTCAGAAGGAATATTATTTTCAGGACCGTTCAAGTCCGTTCAGAGGCCACGTTTCGTTCTAGGTGGTCGGCGAGTTGAGAGAACCAGTAGGCACAACGGTGTGAGAACCAGACTTGGGTTGGACAGCAGCATTATTATAATGACGTTTGATAGGTAGTGATGCGGCCGTTTAAGGTTATGAAGTACCAGGAACTGCCGTGGAGTACTGAGATCATTCAGCCAGTTCGGTCTGAGAAAGGCAAAAATCGAGCAGCCGTGAATCAATTTCGCACAGGTGCTCAGGCACTGACAGTTCGTGTGAATCATGACGAATTCTAGACGTTTACAGAGGGCCAGAACGCTCAGGTTATATCACTGCTTCGTGTGTGGGGCTCCAGTCGGCCAATGTTTTTGGTTGGTAGTATGCAAGAAGGTTGGAGGCTATTATGCATAGGTGTCCGCGGCTCTATGTCTCATCACAATCATTTCGTGATGCGCGTCGTCCTAGATTCCTACCCTCCACCCCCCATATATGCGACCTTCCAAACGATTGAAAACGTCATCGTGCCTACGAGCCGTACTTATAGTCCAGGAATCTGATCACATTGTGCCACAAATGGCAACTCGAAAAGTTTCCACGGACAATCTTACTACGCGAGCTCGACTCTCGTTGCACTGGTCACAATAAGCTGGATTGGCACTAGAGTACGACCGACGTTTTTGCGTGGGGAGCAATTATGTATGTAATAGATTGAAGACTATGTACCGTCGCGCATGCGTTATGGGAATATGGCCATAGGCTGGATTTTAAATGTCCCAAGCGCGGGCGCTGGTTGGAATGAGCTTGGAGACAAAAGAAAGCATATGCTGGTGGCCTACTAGTAACACGGGGCGATGGGCGAGGCACAAAATTATTAGGCGGGACGCACGATAATCGTGGTTAAATGCAAGATGGCAACGTGCGCTCAACACTGGCCGTGCAGCTCCACAGGCCCCTCGCACCACAGCCTTCTTTCGAGGAAGTCGTAAGTTTAATTTAACCTAAGTGTTTCTTTCTGTCCTGGTCGACTAACTAAGACAATCAGACGCAAACGCGGTTCGATGACCCTTGGAGGCCAACGTGTGCTATGTACTCAGTTTGATGGGCATATGCTCGCAATTTAGACTGTGGTGGGAGGTATATATGTAACAGGCGGTGTAGCAGAAGTAAGCGCATTTGCGGTTGAAAATCTGCATCGCTCACGAAGGAAGGGGATGGAAGGGGCACACGATCGACTCGCACTACGGGATTTCTTTTTTTGTCAAGGTCACCGGATTGGTAGCGTGGGGCCAATTCCGACAGAGGTGACAATCTGGCTTTACTGCGATACTCGGACGTTATATACACTTTTAGAGAGCGATCCCATACCAGCACTTTGTGCCAAAGGCCATGCGATGGCCGTGCAATGCTTTACGCTGTCCGCGCCCCGACGTTCATCGAAACCTTCAAAGCCTATAATGGCAGTTGTTCAGACTGGGTGACCAGGCATCTAATAAATAGCAAAACACAACTGCATCGATTTGCAGCGCCGCCAGGTAATGCCTCCTCAGTGTAATTTGATTGGATTTAAGTGTACGTAGTTACAAATGCAAGTTGAGATATGAAAGAAAAAGCGAGGGATCAAAGCAATGACAGACATTAAAAGCGAATGGACATAGCACTGGTCAAAGGTGCGCACCGAAAACATACCCATAACACGCAATAAACAACAGAACGAAGAGAACGAAGGGGATGATCCAACTAGCTAGCCTCGGAGGATTTCCTAGAGTGCGTTGAAGCGGCATCTGAGAGCGCTTTTGATTTTGACGCGGGTAACCGTATAGGATTAACAGTTCTTAAACCAGCGTTGCTTTCGATATCGCCGGCAGGAGCGTACTTTGACTCTCCAGCGGCATAGTTTTCCAACTCGAACCCATCGTCATGGTGTACTTGTGAATGTACCTAAAGCCCCGATTAGTACTATGCGTAGGATCGGGGCATACACTCACAGTCGTTGTGATATGTACCGTGGTTTGGTTCTGAGAATTAATCATATCAGTATGGGACGCAACAATCAACACTCAAAAAGCGCACCGATTTGCTCGAACCTTCAGAACGCCACTGAAGTGGTGATCGCCGCTTTGGAACAGAGCCTCCAGCTGGGCAAGACATTGGGTCAAGAGTGTCCTCATTGGTCGTATCGGTTCCCCATCCTGCACGAGCATTTAGAGTCGACATGAGTGTGTTGGTGTATAGTTTGCCTACAGCATGTTAAGCAACGCCAAAACGCTGGAGGTCAAGGTGCGAACTTACACAACGGAAGCTGGAAAAACAAGTGCCTGATCAAACGCAGTTAGATTCAGAATGTTCACACCCAGGCCAGAAACGTACAAGTTGTTGTCCTAAATTAAAAATTCATAAGACGCTCGCCTTCTCAAAACCATATAGTACATACCACTGCCAAGAAAATTACAAGATCCACGCTGGCCCAGACACTCGTTATTAGACCCGTCTGAACCGTAACTTTTCAGCCCTTGATATCAGCCTATTGGAAAAAGAGCACGAAAAAAGAACACTTACTTCGAACCAATCGTGTAATAACATCGTCAGTCTTCGGGAAACCAGTACGGTGGGTGAGCTAAAAATATATAGTCAGTCGACGGTGCCTAGATAGCTAAAATCGACTCTACTGACCAAATGCCAGGTGAGAGCGCATGTGATGATGACATCAATCAGAGCCGACAAACCCAACCAGGTAATGACGACCTAATCCTACTCATCAGCATGCTGCCCAAGAATTCCGATAGGGAAGAAAGGTGTGCCTTACCGACTTTCCTTCCTGGAAACGGTCAAAGTCGACCAGAATCGATGCCCATATGGTCGAACCCAAGCCAGCACCTGTTGTCAAGCACAGAGGGATTAGCGGGTTAACCGGATAATTTCGACGACTGCATACCAAACTGAATGAACGCCAAGAAGGCAAGTAACCAACCAATCCAGGCATGTCCGGTCAGCTTGGCAATGCGCCAGGCATAGAAACATTGCACTGTTGAAGAGACTGCAGTCTGGAGGGTGGAGGCTTAACTTGACCGAGATGATAGGTATATGAATAGATTTACTTACAGTCATAACAGGTTCTAAGCGAAAAAGAAGAGGTGAGCTATAGTTAGGTTAGAACGGCTCCCCTACTGACCAACGTTGAACACTATCAGAACATACGTTAGCTAGGAAGACATAAACAGGCTGAAAGATCACGTACACCAGTGGGAATGAACGATTTCTTTGAGATCGCCTATAAGATAGCCGAGCTGACTCAACGTCTATAGAACCTAAAATGCCTCCGTGACTTACCAAATAAAGTAATCGTGTATCGCCAGAGCAGACCGATATCAAAAACTGAGTTGAGCGTGTCTAGCACAAAAAGCCATGCAACCTGTGCGTACGATGTGAGTATGTTCCGAGTGTGAGGATGGCTTTGAACATACCATGCACTTGACCCATGTTTGATCACTAACAAGACCCATGTGAGCGTAACGTTCATACCGGTCGCAAGACACCCACGCTTTAAAATTTGCATAGTACTGCACAGTCTGCATAACCATGATTCCGTATAGCCATACATTCAGCACTGTCCCTAGCAGTATGGGGCCAAGACTAAAACGTCGGTAGCGGTCAACACTAACGCCTCCAGGTACGAAATGGGCGCCACGGACCTCAAGTCAAAGAGAGCCATGCTAGTCGAACAGTTGAGCTAGTGGTGGAGCTAGTGGACCAAAAGCCAAATCTTGTTCCAGGTGTGTGAAGGGGAGGCAGCGAGGCGGGGAAAAACCTCCGCTAGGGCATCTCAAGCACGTTATTTTAGACGTTCGACAAGCGCTAGACAATACGCTTCGCGCCGCAATCTGGCCCCACAAAAGGAGTAGCGACGCATGTGATCGTCAAACCAAAGCCGCCTAAACATTCATAGCAAGTCGGCTGTCAAGTGGCGACTAGAACGAACCCGTAGAAGACGACCAATCACCTTCTCCCCGCAGGAAAAGAGACGGGTGCCACCGCGTGAAAGCTGGCCAGAAGATCGGGATCGCCTTCCCTACCGGGAACGTCCGCGGCAATCAGGTCAGCCAGATCTGCAAAGTCTCGGGCGACCTTGCATGGTTAGACCATCCGGTCTCGAAACAAACTCCGCCAATATATTTTTTTCGGTCTCTGGCCAGACTGTCTATTAGCGTGCACATGAGCTGAGTAGTGAGGTTATTATGCTCCTCCTCTTGGTCCGTTAGTCTGCTATGTCCGATGGGTTCTGCACAACCACACCGGCGGCCTGGACAGAATAATTTGAAATACCGCCAGCCTGAACCATACCGCCGGAATTCCTGACAAAATCCGAGGCCGACAGCTACATGTACGAGGGTCGAGAACCAGAAAAAGATATCGGCTTCTCGTGAAGAACTTCGCCAGATCGTTCGACGGGGCACCCTTGACATAATTCGACGTATTTTCAACGAAGCGAACGTCGAGACGAAACTACGAAAACCTCGGCTATAGTTCTTATTTGGCCACATCTCTACTCCACAACTTGATTATGGTTTTTTTCGTATTGCCAGTCTAAAATGCACACAATACACTTTGTAGCCGAATAATGTTATCTAGTCGCGTAGAAAAATCAAAGCAAGGTACAATGAAGTCACGGCTCTCTAATGGGTCATTTCAGTCCATCAAGTACTCAACTCAAGCGGAAGTCCGAGGCTCAGACATAGTCGAATCCATTTGCAATGTTGCCTTTGGGCGGTCAGAAGGGAGCCTGAGTCCCGCTCCAACGCCCAACAAAGCCACCAGTCCAAGAACCAGCCAGACAAGGTTTCCGCCTAGAATGTCGCTTTTTATCGAAAACGCGAACAAAGAGCTAAATCATCGTGTCGAGTGAGTCGAGTGTACGCGGTCCGAGAAAAGACTGCACTCACGTCGCCACCGCAGGTCCAATAGCGCGAGACGCGCTTGCCACCATCTGCGCAAGACCGTTTACTGTTCCCAAAGCACTCCGCGAGGGTGAAGCTCGGGTAATTAATAACATGTTGCATCTGTGTTCTTGCCGTCAGCCTGATCAACCCAACAAAGTCTAAAGCAAGCTTCCTGCTTACACAAAGACCATCCCTGCAATGCATCTCACGGCCAACATTACCGCGGCACCTATATATGCGCCCCATCTACCCCCGTTTTCGGCAATCAAGTGGCCCAACGGAAAGGTTGCTATGCTTACAACCTATAGCATATAATGATCAACGTTTATCCGCAAAACAAACAGAACAGCATCCTACCTGGAGCACCATCCCTAGCTGGAATAAAATAGTTGTCCCCACACGGCGTTCGAGAGGCGGGAACATGATTACGGCAATGCCTGTACCGAAGATTCCGGATAAAGCCAACGCCCCTCCGATCTCTGCGCTCTGGTTCGTCAAACAAGTGAGTATTGGAGATACGGCCTGGAACATTGGAACCTTACGTTGAATCCCATTCCTCCGAGGTGTATAGGGGTATATAGCCAAAGAACAAACACCGCGTTGACTGAAACAGTTACCAGTGCCATGAACCCATATGACACCAGCACACGTCGAATGGCGGGTATGCTCAATATCTCTTGTATTGAATAAGTCGTTTTGTCAATGTCGCCACACGCGGAAGCACTAGAGGATGGGCAAGGACTTGGGGAGTTGGATGACTTTGGAAGCAATGGTCGCTGCTCGGGATCCTTGGAGTTATCGTCGCGTTTTTCTGTCAAGCTCTAAACGAGGAATATACCAGAATTAGCTGGTATGTGACGTTGGGCATACAAAACGCGACTGACCTCTTCCAGGAACAAGAACCCAGCAACCAACCCAAACGCCGAAAGACCCGCGCCGGTCAGACAAGGAAGAAGGTAAGGGTAGCGCCGAAACAGCGTAGCCGAGTGGAATATCGAAGGATAACGTTCAACCGGATGCGACAGAAATCCACCAAGAGCGGGACTAATCCAATTAGCAGTCAACAACACTCTGAAATGTCTATATGTAAGCCTAGACTCACGCAACCAGCGCGCCGATCGACCAAGCGAGTGGAAGATACGCGAACGCAGTGCCCTGATTCGTCTCATCCGTAATTTCACCTACAACGCTAGGAACAAGCTTAATTAACCGTATTTGTCTTTCAGGAAACTAGAAATATACCTTTTGATAACGGCAACATTTCCGCTTAGAGCTCCACCCAGTATGCGCGAAGCCAGCATCATAGGAAATGATCGGCTCAGACCAAACAGTATGGTTGACCCGATGATCCCGCATAGGCCGAGAATAAGCACCGGACGCCGACCAACTTTGTCTGAAAGCGAGCCCCAGAACCAGACTGAGTCCGGGTTAGTCTCGGTGTTGAGGGATGAGCAAGAAGTGCGACACGAACCTGTACAAAACTGTGCAAGGGCGAATACACCTTCGACCAAGCCAGAATAGTAGCCAATGGCCTTTGGGTCATCTGTGACGCCGATTTCCTCTATCATCTGGGTAGCGTATTTGAATCTCATGGACACCAGTCATGGAGTGGTGCTCGTACCTGGTTTACAAACGGAAATATCTGGGAGGACGTTGCAAACATGAGTGGCGATAGATTTAGACAATTGATGACACGTACGACGGAGAAAGAAATAGGCTCTGCAAACCGAATCAAGCACAATACGAATAATTGCACTACAGGCAGCGGTGTACGCTTTGGTGCTATTGGCTGTTCGCCACCGTAGCTAGTGTGTTGTGCATTGCCACTGTCTGTGCTTTCGGGGGAATGGGTTGGTCGCACTGCACTTGGCAGTGTCATCACAGGCTGAGAGAAAGGGGAATGTGGTGGGGTGAGTGAAGGAGTAATTAGGATTCCCTTCGGAAACTGGTGCGTCATGTTTTGATCGATGACCTCGATGTGGGCGGCTGCGCCCTGGGGCTGGACCCGAATAAGCTTCTCGGTCTCGCTGTTGTTTCGCCACGTAGTTGCTCTGGTGGCAATATCGGGACCACTAGCTGGACTCGGGTACGCCCTAAGGTTGCATATAGTGTACCATAAATCGTCGATCAAAAACCTCGTTTAACAAGTTGCCTAAATAAGGCTTGATTTACCCAATCGAGTATGCTGACCAAAGAGTTCTGTATAGTACCAGAGGCCCTTCAAGCGTAAATGATGCCCCACTTGTTGTTGTAAGCTCGATGTGTACCATGGCCCTAGTATATCGGCTATCACCACACGTAGCTAATGCGTCTAGTTCCAGCACTTCTGAATAACAATGGGCGTTACAGGTGGATACTATTTACTTTGCGACCGGGAACGCCAATCAATGCTGGCCAGTCCAATGACACGAGGGTTCGTTAATGAACCAGTTTATGAGAACCAGTCTAGTTCAAGCTGGAGTTCGAGTCCCCGATGTGGGAGAACCCGCTGGTGACACGGACTTTCGACGATCGGATGGGAGCCGGAGCGCCACTACAGCCCCCAACAAGGCGACAAGGCCGAGGATCAACCACACGAAATTCCCTCCCAAGACATGATTTCTTATAGAATACGCGAACAATGAACTGTGATAATAGGTTTCGTCAGCCATGTGCGTACATTTCGGTATAAACAGGGCATATACGTACTTTGCCATACCAGGCCCAACAGCCCGAGACGCACTTGCGGCCATCTGTGCGAGACCGTTCACTGCCCCTAGCGCTCTTGGTGAAGGAGATGAGCGGTTGATCAAAATCATATTGCATCTATCCCGAGGTCAGTATCGCACAACCATATTCAAGAAACCAACCAAATCCCTGCTTACACAAATACTATTCCTGCCATACCGCGCACGATCAGGATAGCGGCCACGCTTATATATCCCCCTCGTTTACCCCAGCTTGTGGCAATGGCGTTGCCGAACGGGAAAGCCACAATAGCCACGACCTATCGAGTACACTCATTGGCATCTTCAAGTATAACGGAACCGATCATACAATACCTGAAGGATCATCCCTGTTTGGAATAATATGGTTGCTCCCACCCGACGTTCAAGAGGCGGGAAGGCGATTACGACAACCACTGTGCTCAAAATGCCAAATAGTGTCAAGACCCCTCCTATCTCCGCAGTCTGGTTGACCAAGTGAGTTAGTATCAATTAAACCTATCATGAGATTATGCAGAATCTTACGCTGAACCCGACTCCTCCAAGCGGTACAGGCGTGTACAACCACAGAATGAATACAGCTTCGAGGGCGACAGTTATCAATGCCATGAACGCATTTGATAGCAGTACGCCTTGGACGCCAGGTGTAGCTAAGATTTCTCGCCTTGAATAAATACGATCACCGAAGTTGGCAGACGTTGGATCAGAACGGGACGAGTCAGTCTGATATGATGGCTGTTGAATACTGGCAGGCTTTGACAATAACGGGCGTTGTTCAGGATGCACATCCTGGTTGGGGAGCTTGCTCGCCAGTGTCTGGGACAGGCGGCTGGACAGTCAGGAGCAGTAGCGGAAGAGATGAAAAATTGGCTTGCCTCTTCCAGGAAAAAAATCCCAGCAATCAACCCGAGACTTGAAAGAGCCGCACCAGCCAAGCAGGGAAGAAGGTAAGGGTATGTTTCCAGAAGGGTGAACGAGTGAAATATCGAGGGATAACGCTCAACCGGATGCGAGAGAAATCCACCAAGAGCAGGTCTAAATCAATACTCGGTCAGTACTGCCCTGTTGTGTCGAGCTCTCCGACATAGGCTACTACTCACGCGACCACCGAACCAATCAACCAAGCAAGGGGAAGATATGCAAACCCAGCACCTTGGTTCGTCTCATCTGTAATCTCGCCAACAGCGCTACGAATAAACATCCGTGAATGTATCGGCTGCAACAACTTCAAGGCGCACCTTTTGATCACGCCAGAGTTTCCACTCAGACCTCCACCAATCATACGGGAGATGAGCATCATTGGAAACGACTTGCTGAGTCCGAAAAGTGCGGTCGATAGGATTACACCGCATAAGCCAAGAATAAGAACCGGGCGTCGACCGACTCTGTCTGAAAGAGAGCCAAAGTACCAAGCTAAATACATGGTTGCATGAGTGCCACATAGCCAAAAGCAAACTCGATACGCACCTGTGCAGAATTGTGCAACAGCGAATGTCCCTTCGACCAGGCCAGAATAGTAGCCGACCGCTTTTGGATCGTCCGTAATGCCACTTTCCTCAATCATCTGTACAACATGGTTCATGCCTCTGCCGCTGTCCAAGGTGGAAACATATTCATACCTGATTCACAAAAGGGAATATCTAGACGCATGGAACGAATTTCAGCGTGACGAATATCAGTCGCGGCGTTGTGTTGCTCACAACGCAGAACGAAATAGGCTCCGAGAAGCGCATCAAGGCCAGTATGGACAATTGGCGAACAGGCAGAGGTGTACGCCTTGGAGCTACCATCTGCTCATCGCAGCCGGCGTTATCACTGTTGACATTCTCGCGAGATGCGCTTCTGGCTTTGCGTGCGGGTGACTCCGCACCTGGGGATGACATCTGGAGCAGAAGGAAAAAGAGATGGTGGTGGTGAGGAAAAGTGCGCACCGGGGCTTGGAGTCCGAGCGCCCTATGTTTGACAGATTTTACCACACAACTTCATTGTGACACCCTGGCGAGATCCGGATAACCTTACGGCTGCTTAGCTGAGGTATATTAAACTGTGAAATTCATCAATGGCAGGGATGACGTCTGTTGATAAATAAAGTACACACGTGGTTGTGCTTACTTGGATTCGGGCGGCATGTGGCTGTGCGCTCAGCGCCTTAGGCGGCTGAGAATGATACACTGACAGCTGAGGCCCCGCACCGGGTTCAACTTGGTTTATACGACAACTAACAGAAAGCGCATGACCTATATTTAGGTATGTTCGCATTTTCGTTGTGTTGCCTCTGTTTACCTCTGCATGGCCCTACGGTTCCATCGCTGAAGTCCAACTGGTAGATTCCGCACTTCCAACATCCAGAGGTTTCTGAGACCTTGAGAGAATACCTGGAGTGTGGCGATGTTACCGCGATATCCATCGAGGGTACTTTAGCTATTAGAACTGGACATGCGATACTCGGCGGGACCGACCCTCCCGAAGAAAAGTCAGCCAGATGGCCACCAGGTAAATATACCCTATTCAAACTAAACTACATTTGACGTGCATGTTTCTGGGTATTATCTGCGGTGAGCACGCGGTCTTCAAAGTCCGAAACGTTTGTCGCCGCATGTTGCGCCGCATGAACGTAATTCGTAGGCCCCAGAGAACTAATTAGAGAAAGAAGCAGGAAAAATAGATCTACTAACTCGTCTACGTGGTGCTAATTACCCTGCTTGAATCTAGCTAGAATAGCGAGTCAGGGTAGGTAGTGGTGGTTGGGCTAATGATTTGACGCATGAGAGCTATATTGTACTCGCCAACTCTGGACGCTCTAGCAAGTGGGAAAGGGGCTCTAGGAGAAGCATGCGTATGAGATCAACGGCATTTAAAATACGTGGGTTTGTGTCTCTTCAAGTACTTAGCTTTTCTGGTTATCCTGGTATCGTCCGAAATAGCATATAACCAGAGAGTCGGACCCACATCCATCCAGCATGCACGGCGACAGCTTTTCAAAACATCACAGCTAATTATGTGACCTCCAGGCATGAAAAACATTCACAGGCCCACCTTTGGCTCCGTTTCAGTCAAATTGAAGTGCTTCTTTTACATCATTTACTCTGTACCAACAGCGTATGTGTATATTTAAAAGAGACCTTAACTAAATCACGAAGCGAATAATATTTTAGATATTAAGAATATCGACGAGCTAATTTTACGGTTGTTTCGAGCTTACAGACGAAAGGGTGTCAAGTCAGGTTAAGGTAGTCTCTGCGCTGAGCATGAGCCACCAGCTGATTCTGGTCATGTGACTTTGCTTCCGTTCCGGACATCCGACCTACTGATCCACACACCACCCGACACTCATACTCCTTGAGGTAAGTAGGCTGAAAGAATGCATAAGGATGCTGGGGGAAGAGATATAATGGAAACATGATTGGAATGTGACATGTTTAATGAGGGAAGGATGGAGAGAACTGTTGGATGGAAAAACCTTGCTTGGATGGATTAGGTCGAGTGAATTTTGACGTTCTGTTTTAGTAGACTCGCCATGTCCGCCACGAAGGGAACCAAAAAGGCAGATAGCAAGGGCTCCAAAAAGGGTGAGTGTAGTCGGTATGACATTTGTTGACCTAAGGTTTATCATGCATTACGTAGCTGCCTCTACCCCGGCCGCCAAGGACGCGAAGGCGAAGGGTGCCAAGAAGGCGGCCTTGAAGGGTACCCACGGAAAAGCCCAGCGCAAAACCAGGACGTCTGTGTCGTTCCATCGCCCGAAGACGCTGCGCCTCCCTCGCACTGTAAGCGCCTTCCACCCAGGATGAAGAAAGCTTCGCGCTAATGGCGATGACGGAGTATAGCCTCGCTACCCCCGCAAATCCATTCCTCATGCCCCACGGATGGACCAATATCGCACGATTGTGCACCCATTGGCTACGGAATCTGCGATGAAGAAAATCGAAGATCACAATACTCTTGTCTTCATTGTTGACCTCAAGGTAGGGGTGCCCCAGTATATTTTCATTCAATTTCAGGCTAACAAAAACCGGTATACACAGTCCAACAAGCGCCAGATTAAGGAAGCTGTGAAGAAACTGTACGGTGTTGATATTGCGAAGATTAATACCCTCATTCGACCGGACGGACGAAAGAAGGCATACGTTCGGCTGACCCCGGACCACGATGCCTTGGACGTCGCAAACAAGGCATGTATGCACTTACTTGTACGCGAAATTGGACTAAACTTTGTCATCTTCAATATTAGATTGGGTTCATCTAGTTAGTCTACTTGGAAAAGCAGGACAGGGATGAGAGTGCGTTGGACAGGGCAGTGTACCTATACTTGTGGCGTGGTTTTATGCGCATCGTTATGCTTTCAAAACATTTACTCGTGAAATTATGCCTTTGGTTTTGATCCCGTACCAATTGAATAGAACACAGTCCAGTCAGGCTCGGATCGAAGCTACAGGTTGGTTTTCAAAATAGAGGAGCGCAATGGAGATGCTCCGTAATATTGGTTTATTCGTTGAAGGGGTTGAGTCATTCTTTTTGTTCCCAGAGTTCAGGAGCGATGGTGTAGTTGGTTATCACGTCTGTCTAACATTTGATTGTTCACAGACGGTCCTCAGTTCGAACCTGGGTCGCTTCATTTTTGAATTTTACAAGTGTCTGTTGACGGCATTTATGTATCTAATATTATACTCCGGCAGGAAGTTTGGTAGGTACTTCTCGCTAGAGCTGAGTCGGCACAGACATAGGCCATCAGCTGGTCATTTATGTCGCAGGCTAATCAGGCTGTGGAGCCTTATGGGCCCGTTTTCGGCAGACCTTAGAGTCATTTTTGTTGAGCCAAATGGACACTAGCCCAAGGCGTCTATTCGGTACAAACTAACATCTACGATATGATGCAATTCATTTTTTCATTCAAAGCGTGGTGGCAGTCATAGAAAGATTTTGGGAGCATTTACGATAACAACCGATTTGTGGTGAAAAGAAATTAGGCATGCAATAACTGGACTTGATGTACCGTCTGTGGCCTGCTACGTTCGCGGATATAGCTAGTGTTTGACACAGGGGATTACTTCATATTAAACCTTTGGATATATACGACATGTGTAAAGTCCTTCTGTTGTGATTTCTTTTCGCGCTGGTCGTTTGCGCTAGCACTCATATTCTACACAATTTACATTCGTTCAAAATCTCGAGGACAAACTCAGTCCAAAAGTATAGCCAAGAATAATCATACACTGAAAGACCCAAGAAAAACGGCACAAAGGGCCGACGAATGATGGTATCGTAGAGCAGGGAAAACTCAGTTTAGCGCTCGCTTTCCGACCGCGATCAGGAAGCGCTCTACAACAGACTGTCCCTTTTGTAAGTTATTGACAGAGATACGTTCGTTTTGTAGGTGTGCTTGGTCCTAAACCATATTATAGGGTAAGTTGACCCATTTAAACTGCGGTGATAGCGGACGTACGGAGCTCTGGCCCATGGGAAGGTGTAAAGCGTGGCAGCCTAGTGCTTTCTCAAGGAATGGAACGGAGGGAATAGACTATGCGCATGTATCCTATGTTTAGTAGATATATCAAACCCCCCCACAGCAGTCCTTACTCACCCCGCCTTCACGGATCCTCAATGGTTCAACTTGCCACTCATCCCTAACCGCTGTCTCGAGTGCTCTGAAGTAATCATCATCAAGTTGACCGAGCCACCAATCAGCGGCACGGTCTATTTGAACCTATAGCCGAGTTGTAAACCTCATCCCCGAGCCGTAAAACCTGGAACTTACATTAAGGATGTTTGGCGATTTGAGCTCGGCGAATGCAGTTTTAATATGTTGGACAAGCGAAGTCGCAATCTCGTCTGTGTCCTGATCTGGAACCACACGGATTGAAACTTTGGCTTTGACGCTCGAAGGAATCACAGTCGCGTCTGTAGGAAAAAGTTAGAATGCTAATATACAACGAGCCTGAACGGACGTGCTCACTTCCTGGACCGGACACATTTAGACTGTGGATACTCAACGAAGGCTCGCTCCATCTAGACGCAATTGAAGCAGGCGTAGTGTTTGTGACACCCGCAATCTTTTTATACAACATTCGCTCTTCTTCAGGTTGTGGCCTTACTTTGTCGTCTACAAAAAATGGCCATTAGTGACGCATATATCGAACATGGGAAGCGTCTTACAGAATGAGGGAATGAGAACATTAGACCCGCTCGCAAGTGTTGCTAGGACTTTGACCCTGAAAGCTTGGTCAAGGCGCCTGGTCCGTAACGGTGGTGCGTCATACTTACATGTCAATCATAGGCTCTACTATGGCGCCGCCTTCGACACCAGAGTGCAGATCAGGGTGGTCGCTCGCAATCTACAAATAACTCAGAAAGGATAGCGAGATTAACAACTCCACACACCTCAATGGACGAATGGACGACTCCACGCAAGCCATAGGTAATACATGGTGTTGTATCGTCAATCCAATAGGAATTACTATCCCGTCGTTCCGCATCAATACCCGGTTAGACAGGGAAGTTAACCAACTCACCTGACAAGCACACAGTCAATCTCTCCAACTCTGTCCCTCACACTCTCAAACAGTTTCCTAAACCCAACACTTCCGGCCTCCTCTTCACCTTCCACAAGCAGCACTACGTCCACATCCAGCATGCGACGCGCCAGCAAGTTATGCGCCGCAAACGCAACAGCCAACACGGGGCCCTTGTCGTCGGATACGCCACGCCCGTAGAGTGCACCATTGTGCCCAGAAAGTGTAAACGGTGGGGTGTTCCATCCCAAAGGTGGGGCAGAGATAACATCATAGTGGCCGTAGAAGAGGATACGAGGGCGGCGAGGCGCGGTGGCTGTAGCGCAAGTAGAGGAACGACCACGGAAAGTGGCAAGAACAAGGGGGTTGACACCTTCAGAGCTTGTTACCTGTAGTTGCGAAACACGGTTAATTATGAGAGGTGTGATCAGTTCAATCACCTTACCAAACCCGATTCGGCGCCCAGTTGACTGAAACATTTTTTCAACCATACAGCCGCCTGTCGACAATCTTCCTTTGCACCCGTGACCGAAGGTATAGCAACAAACTTGGACAGCGCATATATCAAAGCGTTGGATGGGTCTAAGTGGCCCTAATAGTCAGCATTTGTTTGGTGTAATACCGAGAAACTCACCGTCCGCGCCTTCAGCTTCTAGCCCATTTTCGTCGCTCTCATCGATTTCTTCTACGTTATCCAACCCGAGTGCCCCTCTAGTCTTTTTTCTTCCTCTGTGTTCCTCATCGCCGACTTCCCAGATCTTGACAGTGCTGTCTCCCGCACCTGTAACCAACACTCCGAATGAAGTAATGGCAATACTAGAGAGGATTGCCCCAGCATGGGCGTGATAGGCTGCTGTATGCTGGAAGGTTGAAGACCACCGCTGGGGACAAATTGTTAGGGCCGTGATGAACGAAAATATGAATGAGCATACATGAACATATCCATCTGCGGTGCAGGCATACAAGTCCTGTCCGAGTACTGACAGAGAAAGGACATCTACGCCCTGGGGTCACAACTGTGGTCAATCCTCACCAAACTGTTGACTAGGTCCTAACCATTCTTACCTCGGCAGCAACCAAAACTCGGACGAGCGCCAAGCTCTCTACATCCCACACCGCGACTCTTCCGGCCTGACCACCTGCAAACACCGTGCCGTCTCGGACTACAAGTGCCAAGACAGCGCCACCCGTCTCGATATCAGAACCTCGCGGTGATATCGGATCGTCATGCGAAAACGTGTGTTGGAGCGTAGGGTTTTCGTGAGGGGGGAGTGTCCACAACTGTATTAAGAAAACGTCAGATGCCGTCAACTACGACAATGAAGGGTGCACACCTTGGTCTCTTCGTCCCCACTTCCTGTCACCAGCCTGACATCATCTCCGTCCCGAACAAGCGCCATACAGTAGATATACCCATAATGAGCCGAATGCACAACATTCTCGGCTGGTACAGGTATAGACCTCGGCTGTCCATCTCGATCGCGCACAATCTTTGGGTTATCTTCGGCTATGAGCGAGGGAGTCACAGCTCTGGGTGTGGTTATGATCGCGGTGCTTGGTCTGAGCGGTAGAACGGGTCGACCGGCCGGTTGAGGGAAGCTGTCGAAAAACTTGTGACGTGGAGCTCCGGGCCCGGACGTCCCGTCAATAATAACGCTCGACCCGACGCTTGAGCTGAGTTCGTCGTCCCCGTGCGTGAGGGGTTCGCCGTTGGGTGAGAGATCGACCCATTGGAGTGAGGTGTTTTGGCAGCCAAAGACGAGGCGTTGTTGGGTTGGAGTGTGGACATAGGCGAGGGAGAAGATATCCCCGGGTTCGCCGTGTGGGAGAATTGTGTAAAGCGGAGAGAGGGTTTGGGTGCACCATACTCTGGAAATGATTTGGGTGAATAAGTGACAAGAAGACAGCTGAAGATGATGGTGCGCACCGTACTGTCGAGTCACCAGAGGACGAAAAGAGCCACTGCCGTTCGGGAGAATGAATAAGTGCTAGGACGAAACCAGTGTGACCTTGAAGCAAGGCTGTCTGTGCAAAGGTTTGCCTATCCCAGACCTGGTTCGGGCATCAGTACATCGACGCTCGGCAGAGAACAAGTATGACTCACGTGGATGTCCATTCCTTGGCTCCCGCTATAGATGAACCTCTCATCGGCAGTTAGACTCAACACGCTCGACTCTTCTTGTCGCAGAGTATGGACTAGTCGTGCAGCAGCGGCCTCGGGAGGCGGTGTGCGCGACAGACTTGCTAAACATGCGTTTGGTAAATGGGGGCACGCGTAGTGGATGGTGCGCGTAGGGGGCGTTGCGGGAGGCGTTAATGTGACGGCCATGGGTGGAAAGAGTGAGGTGGGGGGTTAGATGTCAGTAGGAGGAGCAAGGACATATGTATGCACGCACGGGAGGGTCTGTGCATGGTGGGAGGCGAACAAGTTGAGAAACGCCGAAACTTTGTTGGAATTTCTAAATTGAGATTGAGCACGATATCATCGCACCTGAAGATGTCATTGCTTCGCTCCGACCATTCTCTTCGCCCCGGTTCACGGCGTTATCTGCACGGTTACGCTTGTGCCGGTGAAACGTTGCTGATCGGCCAACCTGCCTTGGAGATTGCCGTGTGGGGGCAACACCTGTTCGGGAGGGTTCTTAATTAAATTACATTCAGCCCACGAAACTTTGGACACTGCAACGAATTCAACAGAGCTAGACACCAAGCGCTGCATCACCCTGTCCGTACTCGACCAAGCTCGATGTGTATTCAATATTGACTCCCGATGTTTGTGCAAAGTTTGTATCTTATCATGGGTGGCGGTCCAATTTTGAGTTCCGGCAACACACGTGACCACAATGTCATCTTCTCCCGCCGCCCAGCACAAAGAAAAGGTACACCACCACGTCTTGGTTATTTCGAGTCTTACCTATATGACTAGGGAAATGAATCATTCAAAGCTGGAAATTATCCTGAAGCGATAGGCCACTACACGGCTGCCATTATTGCAGACAGCACGGACCCAACCTTTCCTCTGAATCGTGCTGCTGCTTACCTCAAACTCAACAAGTAAGTGGTTGATTTGCGTTTGGGATCCTCTTGACAAACCCTTGCCCTTGGCGTAGGAATGAAGATGCAGAGCGAGACTGCTCAACGGTACTCAAGCTGCAGCCAACTAATGTAAAGGCGTTGTTCAGACGTGCGCAGGCGCGGGTTGTTCTAGGAAAGTTCGCCGATGCAAGAACTGGTGAGCTCTCGAAGTCGTATATACCAGCAAATTTTAACTTGGTGAGATAGATCTTTTGGCCGCTGCCAAAGCCGAACCGGGAAATGTCGCCGTTCGTGCAGAATTTACAAAAGTAGAAGAATTAATCGCCGAGTCCGCCAAAAAGGTCAGCTCACCCATGCATCGTACCCATCATGTCTTATTTGCTTGAACAGACAAGAGCTACTAAAGGGACACCCATATCCGTCCCCACTCGTGCACCAGGTCAAGCTCAAGTATCTGGGACACCCTACCGCCGGCGTGTGCCTATAGCGATCAAAGATGAGGTGCCTCAAGATGCCTCAAAAGACAAAGGCAAAGAGCCGATCGATCCAAAGCCCGTTCTTCCAAAGGGTATATCATCTCCCTCACCCAGTCCTTCGACATCGGGGACTTCTGCCGCCGGCTCGAAAGATCTCTTGACACCTGTATCGACGCGTCTAGTCTCTTCAGCATCGCCTCGAGGCGTGTCTTCGGTTCCAACTCAGGCACCGGCTGCTGAACCTTCAACGCCTGTTGCACCATCCCAACAAGAACCTGCCTCTACGCCTAACGCACAATCACCTGCTCCTGTACCCGTGGCCCATCTTGCCCCTATCGATAGCTCGGCAGTCCAGACTAGCCCGGCCTCGACTCTGACCCCTTTGGATCTCCCAGTCCAGCCAGGCGCAGCGCCTCCAACCCTCATCAGCTTTCTCCAAAAGTGGACAAATGCTAATTCGGACGGAGAGCGTGCGCAAATTCTATTTGTACGTGAGCTCTTTATTCGCTCCTCGTTATCGGCCGAACAGACAATTTGCTCTAGACCGTCCCACCCAACTCGATCCCGTCTCTTTTCGGCCCGACGCTCGAGTCTCCGCTTCTCGGTGCAATGCTAGCTGCTCTTGCTTGGGCAGCGGCGTCGGCTGACTCGCCCGAGTTTGTTCGGGATCGGGTGTTGGAGTACATGCGCGGGTTGGCTGGTGTCTCGAGGTTCCCCACTCTTGTGATGTTTTTGGATGGGGAGGAGCGAAAGACTGCAGGACGGGTTTGGGACGCAATTGGTGGAGGTCAAGACGAGCGTAAGCGTTGGAGATGCTGAGTGTCGGTAGTGACGAGTACGTTTTGAATTTGAAAGAAGTTACTATCTCATACCACCACCGATCTTGGATACTCAATTGAAGGCTACATTTGAGTGATAAATCATAAACCATGGCATACTTCAAAATAACAATGTTTTAGATAGCGGTGGAGCTCGTCCGACACGACCTAATCACGTACTCCATCGGGTGAGCTCGTATTTTTGTTTCCCGCGCCTCTTCAATTCGAAGAAAGGCCTGTCCGCCATTATCTATTTCCTTTCTCACTCCAACGCTTTCACGAAAATGTAATCTTATTTGTTATTCGGCCTCCTTTGGTCTTTCTGCGCTTGCTTTAGTTCTCTCTTCGCTTGCTTGTCGCCTTCCTGCCGCCCTTTCTCCTCTTCTCTTCCCTCTTCTCGCCTGTCTTCCTGTTCTCCCTCCGAGCGCTTTGACCTATTGTTCATGTAGCTCGTTAAATATGTAATTTTTTTTATAAAAAAAAAGGATCTACAGTCATTGACCACGGGCCGAGACACTATCACGTGCCGAGACGCTGCTCGTCTCGACTGGCCGCACAATCAGTTTTGTATTGCGATAGCACTGTTAAAGGTGGAACTGTGGGTTTATGAGAGTGTAGAGTGCGTTTACGAAGCTTTTGTGTGGCTCACAAATGATCAGAGTCGGAGATATCTGAAAAAACGTTGCGACGACATCACCAGGCTATACACTGGCTCATTTTGCTTTCTTGATCGTGCGAGTAGCGCTATTTTTTATTGTCGAAAGATGTGCCTTCGCTGCACCATATAGCTGCCTGGCATTCACCCTAAACCATACGGTTTCTGGCGACCAGCATATATTTGCAACGCTACGCCGTTACAAACGATTGGCTGTCGCCCAATGTGGCATTAGCGTGCTTACATGATTCTAAATAAAAACAAAGTGCTTTTTCTTAATGCATGTCGTCTTTGGGTTGAAATCCAAAGACGACGCGATCCGAGAGGCGAGTTGTGGAGATCGGCACGAATTGGTTTGTGACGTGTCCCAAGTGTCACTTAGACCGGTTTCTGAGGCTTATTTTACCAACCTATGGCTCCGAAAGCTGTTTCCCATTGTGGAGTTGGTATTTGGACGGAAACCCGACTGTCTCACTGGTGGATGCGAGCGGCGTCTCGGCACGTGATCGTGTCTCGGCACGTGGTCAATGACTGTAATCACGTGCCCCTCAGATGTATAAATATACTCACGTGTATGCGTCTGGCTCTGGGGGGATTTCTCCCCCGACTGTCGTGGCTCAGTCACTCTAGTCGCGCGGTCGCGCACACGACCTTCTTCAACAGGAGTTGGGACGGGAGGCTGCCGACCTCTCTTCAACCCAAACTTCCCCCACCTCCCACCTCCCACCTCCCACCTCCCACCTCCCACCTCCCACCTCCCACCACTCACCACCCGCCAGCACCGCAACCGACCCCCAATGGTGAGTGCGCCATGGTGTTTCTGGTGTGATACATGCTCAATGATGCTAGTATTGCTCTCGCACGCTGCTTGTCCCTACCGCGATTCGACGATACCTAGGCCGACCAAGCCTATGTCAACCAAAAGACTGGAGGTCATTGGCGTTCGGCCCACGCCCGGCGCCGAGCCCGTCTCATGGCCGCAAAGGCCACCAGACCCTGGGTGAGTTGTTCGTGCACTGGCTGGCGACTCTCGTTTGTTTACGCGCGTACGCGCATAGGACGTCATCCACCTAGGGGCCGACGCCACCTGTGGGTTCAAGCTTCCGAAGAGGATTTCGGCGCATGCTCCGCGCGAACCACCGCTGGCCCCGACCAACAGTCCATCGGTCGAACCGGGCCCAGCGGCGCCGGCACTCCCTAGGGAGGGCGACGCCGCCCCCGTCGCGGACGACCAACGGGCGCGCTGGGATGGAACGCGTAGCGACCGGGGCCAAGCGCTTCGTCGAAACCGATACGGCGATGGCGGCAGCCGTCCGAGCGTACATGCAACGCCTGGACCAGCCCGTATCAGAACGCGCCGTGAACCCGGCGACCGGGCGGCGCTACCGGCTGGACGAGCTCAAGTCTATCGAAGGCTAGTGTTTTTGATTAGTTTATTTGCATTCCGTTTTGTATTTTGTATCGCGTTTTGATTTGTACCATGTAGCGAGTTGCAGACGACGTCTGCGCGAAAAGTCTGAATGTCTGCAAAATGTTTCTGGATCTGCCCAGTAGTTTTATTTGATTTGTACTTGATTTCATTGTTCTCCTACGGTCATTCGATTGACAGGGGCTGTGGAAATCGTATTCGCACACCAATACATAATAGCAAAGTTTGTGCTAGAGCGGTTGTATGCCCAAAGACATTAGAAAGATGATGACAGAAGAAGCGCATGCGTTCTACATTGTTCTATGGTATTCGCGCATATGAGCTCAGTCGTGTATAAAAGGGGCGCCTTTGGTCTCGTGGCCGGTTACCCATTGAATATATAATCTTTTCACCCGCAATTCACTCACGCCCTTACATCGTATTAAGCACGCTGCGCGTCGGGTATATAGAATATTCGTGGCTATATACATATTTTCTATGCGATTAGGTGGCTCAAGCCGCAAGCCCGGAATGATACACGCATACACGTCATAAAAACGCACCCGATTCACGCATACATAAGTTGCAGAAATAGAGTCACACGAGAAGCACGTGTCTACGTTAGCTAACACCTGCACGGCATATACGTACTTTCAAGAACTCACGCCCGCTGGCAAACCGTTCAGCAATCGGTTGGGTAAGACAACAAGAAAGCTGTCGTTTGCGGGTGGAGCCTCAAGGGGCGGCTGACTAAGGAGAAGCCTTGGGCTCGTCATTATTTTGATGGGTGATCGATTGTGGGGGCGAGCGCTCTGGGAATGCAGTTCTCTTGGGTCTTTCCAGAACATTGTCATCTAGTCATCACTGCATATTTACAAGTGTCGGAGACGGCCGTTCTCTTGGAAGTTGCCCGCCGCATCGGTACGCGATCTCCCCAAGACATCGACCGGCTTGTTTGGAAGCTCGATGGCGATCCCAAATCGCCACCCCAGTCGATTTGGTCCGGGTGTGTGCCGCTCCAAGCTATGCGGATCAACCACCAGTTGTTTTTAGGGCGCCTCGCCTTGGGCTGGCCTCGTGTTCGACTTTCGGCCTGGAATATTTGACTTGGGGACAAGAGTGGGTCTTCTCTACGGGTTGCCAGAAGCCTCAATTTACCACACAGGTCTACTATAGATCATACAAAAATTCAGTTCTTGATCCATTTTATCCTTGGCAGTCCGGTCCGAGTTCCACTGAATCACGTCGCCATTCAAACTAGCCATGGAGCTTGGTTCACTTTCTTGCCGTGATTCCTTTTGAGACGACGTTCTGTTCTGTGGAGAATCTTTGAGGTGTCGTAAAACATTCCCCCTTGAAGACAATTTGACTAGTTCAATCTGGCAGGATTTAGAAGGGGCCGTATATATGTGTGTCAATGCACACATAGCTTTTCCTCAAGCCTCCATCCATCCCGCCTTCACTTGGAGCTCTCGACTTGGTGTTTTCGTTATGAAGTCTGCCTTGTTCACCACTCTATCCCTTGTGGGGACTGCTATTGGTTCTGCTACACCCTCTCCCGAACGTGACTTGAGCTCGCTCGCGGCTCGCCAAAACACGAACCCGGACAGCTGCAAGGGCTACATCGCAAAAAATGTCAAGACCAATAGTAACGGCTTGACTGCCGACTTGACTCTTGCGGCCACCTGCGGCATCTATGGCTCCGACATTCCAAAGCTCAATCTGAAGGTTACGTATGAAGACCGTGAGTGGTATTCGAACCTCGCTGTGTTAGCCAATGTCTTATTCTATACAGGGTCCCGGATTCATGTCAAGATTGGCGACTCCGCAGGCAAGCGGTATGAGGTACCTGAAGAGGTTTTCCCTCGTCCAACGTCCAAGGTCACGGCATCGTCGGCAGACATCGAGTTCAAGTATGTTGCGAACCCGTTCTCATTTAGTATCAGCCGCAAAAAGACTGGCGAGGTGTTATTCGACACCAAGGGGAACACGCTTGTGTTTGAAGAGCAATACCTTCGGTAAGCAGTGTTTTGTTCACGACGGCCGTCCCCGGCTATCTTGGTACCGAAACGCGTCTGACTGCGGCGGCTTTCTCCAGCCTCAAAACCGCTGTCCCAAATAATGCAAACATTTATGGCCTTGGCGAGCACGCCAACACTTTCCGTCTGGATCCTTTCAATACTACCCGCACACTCTGGAATCGCGATTTCGGTGTAATCCCTGGCAACAACTTGGTACGTGTTCTTCAACAACATGGTGCGATATCCGACTTGATTTTTCTCAGTATGGGGCCCATCCGGTCTACTTTGAACATCGCACAACTGGAACACACGCCGTTCTCTTATTGAACAGCAACGGGATGGACGTCAAGCTCCGACCCGGCAGCCTAGAGTACAACGTGATTGGAGGGATCCTCGATTTATATTTTATTGGCGGCAATGACGGTAAAACTGGTCCTGCTGATGTTGCTCGTGGCTACGCCAAGCTTGTAAGTTTTGGATGTCTTGTGTAGCGATGTCCAGCTTATAACCGACCACAGGCCGGACTTCCCGCGTCGGTTCCTTATTGGAGTCTTGGACTTCATCAGTGCCGTTATGGCTACCACGACTTTACTTATGTCGCGGACGTCATCACGAACTATTCTGCCGCGGGAATTCCGTTGGAAACAATGTGGACTGATATTGGTGGGTAGAGAGCGAGCAGTGGTATACCAAGCAGTTACCTTATGCTGCTTTCAACAGACTACATGTACGCTCGCCAAGTGTTTACCAACGACCCGCAATATTTCCCGACGTCAAAGATGCAAGAGATTGTGAAGTACCTGCATGACCATGACCAGCAGTATAGTAAGTCATGTGACGTTATATGCGTGCATATATTGACGAGGACTCCAGTCGTCATGGTCGATCCTGCTGTAGCGTACCAGCCTGAAAAGGGCTACAAGCCCTACGACCGTGGTGTCTCTGACGACATTTTCCTCAAGAATTTCAACGGGTCTGTTCACAAGGGAGTCGTATGGCCAGGAGTGGCCGTATTTCCCGACTGGTTCCATCCAAACGTTTCGTCCTACTGGAACAAAGAATTCAAAGAGTTCTTCGATCCAAAGACTGGAATCGGTAAGCCGGCACTTGGTTTCGAGAGACCGGTAACTGATTCCATTATTCGCTCCCCGTACCCCGTTCCTCTCGCTTCAAACTCTTTGTATGCGTCGAAAAAACGCTCGAAAAAGACATTGACGGGGTATGGCTGGACATGAATGAACCCTCTTCTGTAGGTTGAATCACATGTTTAAATACATTCTACTTACATTTGAACAGTTCTGCAAATACCCGTGCAACAACCCTGAAGAGCAGGCCGTTGGAAACCCACCCCCTCGCACTACTAGCCCGCCTGACATCAACACGCCTATCTTTGTTAACAATACCAAGCGGGCGCTCGGTACCCGCCAATCATCGACTGAAATCAACTATAACGAGCCACCCTATAAGATTGGGGATATTTTCCCATACATAGGCGACCGCACTGCACCTATGGATGCCAAACACTATAACGGCCTTTTAGAGTATGATACTCGTAAGTTGATTTGGACGTATATACTATGTATGTCTAACTTATCTACAGACAACTTGTATGGGACAATGATGAGTTCAAAGTCCAGGGATGCGATGTTGCTGCGTCGCCCCGGTCTCAAGCCCCTCCTCATTACTCGCTCGACATTTGCCGGAGCTGGTGCCAAAACTGGCAAGTGGCTCGGTGACAACTTTAGCGCCTGGGAAGACTACCGCTTCTCGATCGCCGGTATGCTCGCTATGGCTGGTATCTATCAGATGCCTATGGTAGGCAGCGATGCCTGCGGGTTTGGAGGTAACACGACTGAGACTCTGTGCGCGCGTTGGGCCATGTTGGGCGCATTCAGCCCTTTCTTCCGCAACGTGAGTCCGCGCGAAATAATTAAGAATTAAACTAATGCGTCTGTTTCAGCACTATAGCGATACATCTCTCAGCCAAGAGTTCTACCTATGGCCTACAGTTGCTCAGGCTGCTAAGAATGCAATCTCTATTCGGCAAGTGATACCATGTCAAGCTACGTCCCCGTACTAACCGAAAGACATATAGCTACCAACTCTTGGACTACATGTACACCGCCCTTCAGCAAGCCCATGAGGACGGCTCGCCGATCCTCAACAGCCTGTGGTTCAAGTACCCGCAAGACGCCAACACCTATCCGATTGACTTGCAGTTCTTCTACGGCGATTCCGTCCTGGTCTCCCCCGTCACCGCCGAAAACGCGACGTCGGTCGACATCTACCTGCCGAAGGATACGTTCTACGACTTTTCGACGCACCAGCCGATTGAAGGCAAAGGCGCGACGGTCTCGCTCACCAACGTCAACTTCACCTCGATCCCGGTGCACATCAAGGGAGGCTCGATACTGCCTCTTCGCAGCAGCAGCGCGATGACGACCAAGGCGGTCCGCGAGAAGGACTTCAACTTTGTCGTGGCGCCCGGACCCGACGGCAAGGCTTCCGGGCAGCTGTACATCGACGACGGGATCTCGATCAAGCCCAGGTCGTCGACCAGGCTGACGATGCTCTACTCAAACAAGCAGCTGCAAGTCAAGGGCAGTGCCAGGTACAAGACCAGCTCCAAGGTAGCGACGGTGACATTCTTGGGGGTGACGAGCGCGCCGAAGGCGGTATACGTCGACTCCAACAAGGCGTCGCTGTCGAGCTGGAAGTACGACTCGGACGCGAAGACGGTCGTGGTCAAGGTTGGGAAGTCGCTAGGCGCGTTCTTAGTTCGTTTAGCGTGAAGGGCCTGTAGGCAAATGGCGTTAGAAGTTATGTTCGAACCCTAGTTATCATGTTTCTGAGAATTTTAAACTAAACAATATATACGACTGTGATTCCAAATGGAATAAAATACCCCCGCATACAGCCACTAGTTTCTACATGGTACAGGCGTTTTATACCAGTATAAACATGCATGCTATTGAGTCACTTACTGCGGATTTTGGTAACAATTTGCTTGATTGATTACGACTAGATTTTTCTGCACATGATGTGTTTGAGGTTGTAAACGAACATATCAGTAACCTCTGCTTATCTCCGCAAAATCTTAGCGATGCATCTACCGCATCGATAGCACATGAGCAAAAACGAGACCAGATAAGACAGGAACATGACCAGATAACACAAAAACATTGAACTGCAATGCAAAAAGAGAGCCAAAGTCACCTCAAACGGGGCATGTAATACAAACGCGTAAAAAGGAGTGGTTGGACCAATGCATATGAGAAAAGCTAGCCGAAAAAAAGGCTCAGGGGAAACCATCCATTCGTTGCATGGTGGCAATCCTATTGGTACAAAGCGGTCAATTTTTCAATAACTCCAGTATTAATTACCACAAAGGGATAATTACCTAGATCGCCAAGAACAGCATTTCTAACCTTCTCTAGCCTTTCTGGGACGTCGCTAAGTCTTCTTCCTTGCGGAATCTTGAGCCATGTCAAAAGTAATAAGGAAGGAAAGACCACCGCGGCTGATATTATAGGAACTGCCCAGATCGATACATTGAGTCTGATCAGTTGTATGTATAGGGCAGTTAAGACTCCAACATGCGGGTAGCTGAGCAAAACACAAGCGACTATCCTTATATATCTATCCCGGACTGAATCTTCTTTCGATTCGTGGAAAAACATCTGGTGCAGATGTTCCGCTGGGCTTGCATCCGTAACAAGTAGAGTAGGCGGCTTGTTGGCTAGCAGCCACGACTTTGGCTTCCAATATAGTCTAGTCGGTGGTATTTCAACTACATTGCATGCATAACTATATTCAGCTCGCAGCGTCCAAGTTAGCCTCGGTAGCGGCGCACATAACCCAGAAAAGGCTAGCACCACCGTTCGACAGAGAAAGTAGCAGTTTTCAGCCGTTGCATCATAATCAGGTGCGTGCTTAAAAAACGACTGCAAAATCAAGTGCAAGTGTCTGATCTTGGGTGTGTCCCTGTTGTCTCTCTGCGGTGTGCCGGGTGGTGCGACCGATGTAAAATGCCAATCATTGAGGTTCGCAAGCTGACGGAATAGCATGTCATCCTGAGCTCCCATAGATACAAGAAGCTTTGCTGGCGTGTTATTTTCAAGCAACCCAGTGTTATGTTCAAGCAGTTCAGTGCCAGACGGATTGCCATCAGCCTGTTTTAAGACAGTAACTCGAAACTTGCTATCTCCGAGAGCTTGAAGAGCTGCGACAGGGAGTCCAGACAGACGTTCGGTTCGGCCACCTCTAGGATCCAGCTTTCCAAGGGTCTCTACTCTTACACCGTACAGCTGACCCTCGTACTGAACCTCAAACACTAGATACTGGTGATAGAGTGGCCAACTGTCCTTTTCAAACAAGTCAATCCGGGTGATCGCAGCCGATCCCAATTCAGGCCGATTCGATAACATCGTGCAGAATTCATGCCCGCTGGAGATACCAGTCGGAAATGGCGGCGATGTGTCTATACACGTCTTCACCTCAGCTATTACAAAACGCAGCTCATAAGCATATGGATCGCCAAGTTTTACTTATATTAGCACATAAGGTGAACTCACGAAGACGAATGCTGCCAGAGATAACGTGTATTCCGGAACCAGCACGAGATCCCTTGGCCCCAAGTGATATATGAATTTGAGCCTGGTCGACATTCTGGACAGCCAAGTGCTCCATTGCCTGGAGCTGAATGTTAGGGGGGTGGGAATGGACACTGATTAATGTTATCCGTACTGGCATATATACCAGTATGGCTGTGTATCTATAGAAGCCTCGTTTGCTATCAGTGTCACCGCATTAGCGTATAGTCCCTTTATTATAGAGTGCTTATGAGATAACATGAAGCTACGACGACTGGTTGCAGCTGGTTATAGCGCACGTTTAACGACCAATTACTATGCCTTGAGACCCTATTTAAGCCCTTTTGTTTCTAGCTGGTTCACTGCGATCATGGATCGCTATTGTTGGAGAGCTATTGAGTCGCTTGTTGGGCGCGAAGGTTGTGATTTATTCTACGCTTCCCAGGCCCCTTCCGATGAAGCAGCTTACTTGACAAGTAGCACTGGCTGCAACGGGAGCCGAGGTGACCGTGTAGCCGTGTATATACACGACAGGAATACCAGATTGACCAAATTCGTATGACATCACCAGGGGTAATTCGCTCGTAGCACACGGGTCGACACGGAAGCATATCATCGACTGCCTTCAGATCAGAACATGAGGTTAGATATATTCATCAAGAACGTTGACACGCATGCTTTGTATGCTCGACAAAGCTGAACTCACTCACACCTAGTGGGGAAAAAATGAAGTTAAGAAGACAATGCCCAATAAGTGACTCGATCACAAGCTTCCTATATGCAAGTCGCACTGACCCCCTGGATCCCCTGTGAGAATAGAGCCGGAATGAAGGGGTGTGCGGCCGTGCGTATGTTTGCTACCAATTGCTATCAATCACTGTGCTGAACAGCAAGTAAAACCGCGAAGAGACGACCAGGGCTTGGTGGCCACGAAAGCATCTCGAGACTATAAGATTTACAGGTCATGCATGTGCCCAGCGCTTTGTCCAATCCGCCACCTCCGCTAATGTTTCCTCTTTCGGAGCCCGGCGCTCGCTACCTTAGATAACCGGCGCCCGGTTATCGGTCGTTGCTCACCACAGATATATTCATAGCAAATCCTCTACGCGTTCACAAGAGGCCCTCTGATCGTACCAGAAATATAATAACTGCCTATACTACTCCACCCCTGCAACACTCCTGAGCCACAACATAAAGCTCTCCAACTTCTCGCCACCCTTTGAGCCCGTGAATCCACCTACAACGAGTATAAAGTGTGCCGTAGCCATGGCCATGACAACGGCCACAACGGATGAGAGGGGATACGTCTTCTCTTCTTGAGCAGAGGCGTCGAAAATGACCCTCGGCTTCAAGATGTCAGTGGGGGTATCAGAGGACTCGGCCGCAAAGGAGACATCTTGGAAAAGTCCTCGGTTAAGGTCGAAAGCAATATTGGCCTCCTCGATCAGCGCCGCTACAGACATGAATTCAATACGCCACGCTCAACACCCCAAACCCGAAACGCACCTTTCATATCCTGATCATCCCCAACACCCTCATTCATTCCAGCGCGGTACCACTCCTTGATCCTCAGCAGCTCCGCCTGACTCGCCCGCTTCTCGCCACCAGCCGAACTCCCGTCCAAGGACCCGAAATCGAAAAAGCTAGCACCCGCTCCGGTTTCGGGCAAGTCGTACGCCTTGACCATCTTGTTTCGGATACTCTGGCCGCCACTTAGGTCACCCATGTAGCGCACATAGGCATGTGACAGCAACCGGGCATGATCCGTGTCGTTTGATGATCCATTGAGTTTCTCGAGGCGTTTGACATACTCCCGGAGTCCGTTGGGTGGGTCCGAGACGATTGAGAGGTACAGTGGGGAGGAGCGCCAGCCGTCCTCGGATGTGTCCATGAGATAGGCGATGTCTGCCGAAAGCCGGCTAGCTCGCCCGAGAAGAGCAGGTCGATACGTCGGTGCCAGCACCGGGTGTGTCGAATAGCTCTCGAGCCCGTCTTCAATTAGACTGCATGACGACAGCGATGAGCAAAAAAAGACATCATCCAGGGACAACACAAAAACGGACGAACCTGTAGACCTTCCAGAGCATCATCATAAAGTAGATGTATTCATCCCTCGGGAGTTCGCCACGGAGCAACCTGGCAGCAGCGTTGGAGTGGTGAATCGCATCGTGGGCTCGTGCTGTGGAAGTGCGAAGCAGGATGGCGACGGGCTGGCTATAATCAACTTGTCCATCAACGTCGTTGGGAGCGAACGAAGGAGTCGTGGGGGTCGTAGGAGAGACTTGTTCCATGACTAGTGGAGGGTAGGTAGACTATGGAGAAGGGTATAAGTGTTGCGAGGTTGTCCTGTGCGGTGGTGGTTACTGCGAGCAGTTAAACGGCTACGGCTTGGAAACTATCGCCGTCGTGGGCCGGTCAAAGGCAAATGAATGTCAAGCAGAGGGCACAGGGGCACAAGTCGGTATCGCCCAGCGATATATGGTGGTCTTGGCTTAGTTGGGTTCGAAAGGGGAAGAGGCTCGATGCCTGCAAATCACGCGATCGCAGGCTATCAGATAAGATGGCGTGTTCTCTCCAAACGGACAATCTCGGAATCTGCTATTTCGATATCGTACAAAAAAAGGCAACACAGAACAACTTGATTTGGCACACTATCTGCACCACACGTTGGCTCATTCCATCCACCCCAGCCCTCACACTGCCTTTTCTTCACCAACGTGCTGGTCGAACCAGCGGAACACCTGCAAGCAGAGCTCCCATCAGAACTCGTCAGCCCACTCAATATACAATGACTTACCTCATAGTGCCACTTGAGCGAGTTACCAGGCTTGAGCACCCAATGGTTTTCATCCGGGAAGATGACAATGCGGCTCGGTACGCCACGCCTAAGGTACCCGAGAATTAAGCATTGCGCGATAAGGTAAAGCGATGGGCGGCGCTTACGATTGAAGCGCGTTGAAGGCGCCAAGACCCTCGGTTTCTGCAAGACGGTAGTCCTTGCTACCATGGATAATGAGCTGAGGAGTTGACCAGCGAGAGACAAAATTGGCCGGGTTGAACCTGTTGGGTATTGAGTCAGGCTGTACGCGCATCGCCCATCCAACTCACTTCTCGGCAGTCTTGCGGCTCTTAGCATCCCATGGCGGGCCACCGAAATCGTGATTGAACTGGATAGGCACTCGGTCAGCTGATCGCCAATCATGATCTAAAGTATACTTACGAAGTAGAGCTCGTCAGTTGCAAAGCCATTGTAGACGGTATCGAAGACCTAGTTTATCGGTTAGAATACGATAGAAGCCTCACACGAGGTTGACATACTCCATCGTGGCAAACAAGCGCTTTGAAGTTGAACCCGAATTCGGGATGACCTTGGATCCAGCTGCAAGGACATGTCAGAAGGCTTAGCCTTATCAGTTGGACAAAGCACCTACTTGATAGCATACCCGCCCCAGCTTGCACCTGCAGCAACAGCACGCTCGGAATCAACCTAAAAATGTGTTAGTTAAAACTATCAACTGACATCTTCGAACACGCACCTCCTTGTAGTTATCCAAGACATACTTCCAGCCCTTCCTCAAATCCTCAAACGGCTTTCCTCCCCAGTCTCCGGCAATGGCATCCGTAAACTCTGTAACCGAAGCATTGTCAGTCCGCAAAGCACTCATAGCCACGACGCTCTCACCTTGTCCGAAAGTCGTGCTTCCAGTCGGGTTGATAGCAACGACGACATAGCCTTGCTGGGCAAATACCTGCGGGTTCCACCTCGTGCTCCACGAATCTTCCCAAGCACCTTGGGGACCACCGTGGATCAACAAGACGACCGGCCACTTCTTGCCCTCCTTCACAGCTGCTTCGTCCGCGCCAGGAGGGCGAACGATCCAACCTTGGACCTTCTTTCCTTGGGCACCGGTGAACCAGAACGATTCGCCCTGCGTGAGCTTCAAATCCGACAGACCAGCCTCAGCAAAGTTGGATACACGGGTGATCTTGATCTCTGGAGGAACATTTCCGGTGGTTTCGAGTCCAGACAAGACGTAAACGTTGTTCGGGTGAGTGAGCGACGAAGAAGTGAACGAGACTCGGCCGCCTGGAAGTGCTTGGGGGGAAGAAGCGGTGTGCTCAGTGGTCAGAGCAACCGGGACGACACTCGGGATGTGCTTGTCACTAGTCTTGGGAGTTGGGGGGACCGGGATCGTGTACAACAGCACACGCGCATGGTGTCCAGACGTGAAGATGATAGACTTTCCGTCGGGAGTGAACTACACGAAACCTCAAAACGCTGATAAACACAAAGGCTATTGAGTACTCACAGACAAATCCCCCACAGATTGATCCCAGTCCTCGGTAACAGTGAAGCGAATTCCAGCTTCCACATCATAAATGACAAGCTTCGACCTATTTGAATGTTTAATTCATGCAACAAACGCACCACCGAGTACTCACCTGTCACTTTCGTACCCATCACGAGTCATCTCAGTCCAAGCAACTTTCTTGCCGTCTTTACTGAACACGGGGTTATGAGTGGCACCCTGAATGCCGCTCGTGAGCTCGCGTGTCAAGCCAGCATTAGGTCCAGGAGGCCCGGGACGGAGAGGCGCGAGGTATACGTTCTGACGGGTGTGCGTCGCCTCGGGGACCCTGCAAGATGGCGGACACATAGCGTTAGAAGCGGCCGGAGCATATCAGGGTGGTAACGAACTCAGGGTCTTTAGTGGTGTAAACGACGTGCGTCTCTGATACGTCAAAGTCTTCGGCGCCACCAAACGGCTCAACGGGGGTGCTCTACGGCCATAGAATGAGGATTTGACACGTCAGTAAAATAAAAAGGTGAAACTTACGTGTCCCTCGAGCTGAAGGGAAAACACTTCACTACCGAGCTTCCATTTCCCATCGACTTTGGCAAGGTCCACGCTGAACAACGCCTGGCGCTTCGGGCCGGTGTACTGACCATATGGTAAGTTCCAATCCCGGACCAAAAATGGCGCAATCCTCTTACCTCATCCCAATGGCGCACGTAGTTGGAATCATAGACCAAAGCCGTGTTGCCACGGTTCTCCCATTTTTCATCCTGCTCTCTCACGGAGCTCAGGTTGAAGTCCTCGTAGACATATGCCGAGAATACGAGAGCGCCCGACTTGGAATACTTGAAATTCGAGAGCGGAACGTTGGGAAGAGTGCCGATGTGCAAGGGTGACGTGGGAGTGACAGTGGTCGTCTCGGTCGTGTATTCGACCGACACGGCATAGAGCTCTTGTGCGCTCTTGGAGTCGGCTCCTGGGCGAACGTGGGCGACAGTACGGTCATCCAGCCAGAAAGCGTTGCCACTCTTGAAAAGAGGAAGCTCGATGGGTTTAACGGTCGATTGCAGAGGAAGGATGTAGGTGGTTTTGTTGGTTCTGAATTCGAGTAAGAGAGCCGTAAAACTACTTTTTATAATATCAAAACCTACTTATCACTTTCAAAGCTATACTGGCTAACGGACACTAGAGCCAGATCTCCTCCGTCATTCGCTAGGCCTGCGCCAGGGCGCGGGAGCTCCAGCATCTTTTTCGGCGACAAGACATGCTTCCCGTCGACAAGTTTGAAGTTTGAGCGGGCAGCAGAAGTTTGCGAGACTGGTTTGATGGGGTCCGCGTTGAATGAAAGCTGTGTTGCGGCCACAAGCCAAGCAAGGCCCGTGTCTAACCCCCACATCCTGGAGCTAGTTGTGGGTGTGTTTGTGGGGAAGTGCCTATTTGTCGCTGTATATGTATGACGCGAGTGTCACGTGAGACCAAGGGGCTATTTGAGGCAGTGTTGTCATGACCCCGTCAAGAATTCCTGACGGGTCAAAGGGTCAGCTGACTTGACCGCACAGGTCAGGTCAACTCTGACCAGCGTCTTGACCGTCAGGGCACGTGATTTTGTGCATGTGGCTAGTCGTGGCCGGTATACCCCGGCTTCACTTTTCTCTCCCTCTACGTTGTACACGTTCGTATTCACAATCCAGCACACTATTCATACAAAGAACTGGACATGGGAATACTTTGAGATGAATAGCACCAAGTATTGCACTAATCGTTTACATTGGAGCGCGTGGTGTAAAGGATATTTGAGATTCCGAATCGCCACCCCAAAGAAAGACGACGAGAACTTGGTGGGGTAAATTTAGAATAAAAGTATCCCTAATACTGCTCGCCGTCGCTGCGAACATCACACAAGAGGCAGACATACATCTCGACGACGTCCTAATTGCGATGTGCAACTTATACTGCGCTCATGGCTATGGAATCAATATCCCTGAAGAGATCTGTACTGTCGCACAGAGCAGCTTTTTGCACTCTGGAGCAAGGTTGATCGTGATCCGTTTATTGACACAATCTAGATTAATCCCCTCCATGTAAGGCATCACCTCTCTCCAACCCTTTAGTACTTGTTCATGTTTCGCAATTGAGTTGTACCGAAAATTTTTCCGACCCCTGTACTCTCATTTGCGCTTGTTTCATATGCGGCTTATCAAACCCACGAGCAGCCGCTCGTGTACCTACGTTCCTTAGCCATCTCATCCATGTATGCGTGCGTTTGTACAAGGAACTGTCTGTTAAAAAACACACCTCCCTCGTTTGTCGTTTCTAATTCCTATCAGTTTACTTGAATGTATCGGATTTTTGGATTGTCAAAGCAAGGCAATTTTGTTGCCCAAGCGATTCATTCGATTATATCTATTCATATATTCTATGGCATCTAACACTCTATCAATATCGTTTGTTCAATCCAAACGAGCCAGGCCTCCGACCAATGAGTCTGTACATTATCCTCAAACGACTGCTTCTCCGGTTCTTTTCAGATAGTCAATTCCGAGCAGACGAATTCATGCAGGTAAACTCATTGTATGCCGACGTGAGGAGGGCTTTGTCCGATGAAAACATGTTCGTGCAGGAGCTTTTAGAACAGCGCAGAGGTGGATTAAGTAGGCAAGTTTTATTGCAGTGTGACTATTTACAGTGTAACCAGGCAGGCGCCATCACTTTAGCCCAAATCCGGGCAGATTTGGCAGTCGGGCCCGTATCTGGTGTGCAGCAACTTTTGCAAAGATTATATACCAACTTCTTTCTATTGTTCAAACGTCCACCGGCCGTAAAGGGCTCTTTTCAAAGATGGGAATAGCGCATACAAAGCTTCGGAATCGGCTCACAACCCAGCCGCTTGCAAAATCGTTCAGTTCCAAATCAGCCTACGACTCACGCGTCGTCCCAACGGAATTAATGCTCGTCAATCGAACCGCCGGCTTGATTCCAAGACAACGGCTGAGCCTGACACGCAACCTGAGGATGGTGTAGAGGAGGTTGACACAAGAGCCGTAATCGGGGATTTGATCAAAGATGTCGATGCAGACTAAGATATGCCAGACGAGGACGAAGCAGCAACGAGCGCGGGGGGAGATACCACAAATAGCGAACCACGCACTCAGAGATTAGTCCGGATCGCCTTTCAGTAGGCACGATAAATTATCCTAGCAAACATCTATGATTATGATTGTTTGGGTGGCAAGAAATTGGTTTGGAAGCACGCAAAAGGTTTTTGGGTAGTAGGAGTGGCAAGCCTGAAGACCGAAATGGCCCGAATATTACCTTGCAGGGGTAAACAGCCAGCCAACTGGCTCGGGATAGCTTGATTTCTTGATACCTGTTCTTAATATGGAACATATCATATTTCTATATCACGTGCATCTGACGGGTCAAAGGTCAGGTCAAGGTCATGACCTTATGACCTAACTCCGCTCCTGACCGGGGGTCCGACCACCGAACTTGACAACATTGATTTGAGGCATTCCTCAATGCGCCCTCTTTCCTGACGACGACCAGCGGCCGAATTAGCGCGTTGCTTGGGATATCTCTCTTGAAAATTTTGGGTTCTCACTGCACGTATACATTATATGAACTATATGTCAAAGCAAGACGTCACATTTATCCAGAGTAACAGTACCCTGCATATAGCCAGCCAATATACTTTGCGAGTCGTTCGGACCCAGGCGTTTTCCATTGCTAGACTACACGGTGATCTTGGCATCTTTTACTCACTTAAATGGCTGTCCTAGGAACTTAGTACTGTCTCGTGCCTTACACCGCCCCAAACACACGAGTCTTGACATGCACTAAATTTATTAAAGCCTCTGCGGCAGGGCGCTATATTGTTTGGTTTTAAGTCACTAAATCATGGATTTTAGTTCCTTTTTTCACACAGGCACCGGTCCCGACAATCCAATTGTCGCATCCAGTACCTTCCGCTATTCGGATGGCCCGTACGTACTACTAAACCCACGAGGACGCCTGGTCCTCTTTAAAAACCTTTCCCTCCTTCAGTATCTGCACCTCCTTTCCTTTCAACAACTTTAGCTGCTTATGCGGGTCTTCATATCTCATCTTGCTGCGGCCCTAGTAGCGATCACAACGATCGGGGATGTGGTCTTTGCAGCACCCAGCTCAGCCAATGGAGGGTCCGGCTCCGCCCGTTACATCGTGAGTCAACCCCATTGGCGTTCTAGGTGTCATAAACCTCACTCTAGCGCCTTTCAGGTTTTGCTCAAAGACAGTGTGAGCATGAAAACTCACAAGAGCTGGGTAGACGGAGAACGCGCGAAATTAGCAAAGTCAAATGCTAAATCTCAACTCCAACTTAACAACGAATATGGCGGTTAGTGCAAAGCCTATTTTCGCGTTCGCAGACCTGACTGTTTCAATACAGCTCTCAACGGATATTCAGCAAACTTGACAGCAGATGCTCTGGCAGATCTTTCTAACAATCCAGATGTTGCCATGGTCGTTCCGGACGCGCCTTGTTCTGGCGGTTTAATACAGTATATTCAATTATTCTCTTATGCGCGCTGCTCGAGCTAACTTGTTATTAGAACCGACGCGCCCTGGGGTATCTCCCGTATCAGTCGTACCACCAGGCTCCCCCGTGGCTCCTCAGTACACAACACCAACTATGTCTTCAACCGCAAGCCCTCCGGTGCAGGGGTGGACGTATATGTGATCGATACTGGCGTCAACACTGCTCACGTAGACTTTGGTGGACGAGCGCGATGGGGTGCAACATTCGGCGGCTATCAAAACAGGGACGGGCACGGACATGGGACTCACGTCGCAGGCACAATCGGCGGCAAGCGTTATGGCGTTGCCAAGGCTGCTTCGATCATCGCCGTCAAGACACTCGGTGATGACAACAGAGGATACATGAGTGACGTTATTGCAGGTGTGGACTGGGCTACGAGACAAGCTATGATGATTGGCCGCCCTAGCGTGATTAATCTCAGCATAGTAAGCGATGCCCCGCACCAAGCAACCGACGACGCCGTCAACAGAGCCGTCAGGATGGGGATGCACGTTGTCGTTGCTGCCGGCAATAACAACGTCGACTGTAGGAACACTAGCCCCGCTCGCGCACAGGATGTGATCACTGTTGGTGCGACAAACATCTACGATGCACGCTGGATCTGGTCCTCGACGAGCGGCTCGAACTTTGGACCTGGCGTTGACATTTTCGCCCCAGGCGAAGATATCATTTCCACCTGGATTGGCTCTACAACCGCGACCAACCGTATCACAGGTACTTCGATGGCCGCACCGCATGTAGCAGGCGTTATCGCCTATCTCCTTGCCGTCGAAGGTCGCCGTACGCCCATAAACATGCGCAGCAGGCTCAAGATGCTTGCGCCAGACGGCGTTCTTACTGATATTCCGGCGGGCACTATGTAAGTCTCTGCATATTCAATGACTTAAAAGGGTCGAGCTAACCACTCTGTCATAGAAACGAGATTGCCTGGAATGGCGGGATGTAATCAAAAAATACTCGTGCTCCCTTTCTTTTCTTCATGGTATTCAGGCTGTGTGTTATGTATAATTCGACGAGGTCGGGCCGTATTTATGGCTGTATGCATCACTAAACGCTTCGTTGTTCGGCGTGATCAATACCACGAGCCACCTATTACTTAGCTTCGCATGAGACTCGGTGAAATATACAGTCGAATCTGATGACATGTATACTGTGTATACGTACATGATGGCACTTGACGAACTGTTCTGCGCAGAGCCTCCGTCTCCAGAATTCAGCGTTGGGTCAAACCACCCACCGATTGTTATTTTTGTCTGCAGTTTTAGCCACGAAGATAACTCAATGCTTACATGAGTTTTTTGAGATCTAGGACGTGTGTACGAGACAACGCCTGCATTCTTGGTACTTAATGTCCATTTCTTCGTCACGGGACCTACAAAGCACCAGTTAGTCGCCATAACTTGTATGAACACGTGAGGCAGGCGCCCATCAACACACCTTCCTGCTTTACTACGATGCATAAACACAATTGTTATATTACGCTTTATGTCTCTGATGGACGCTGTGAACTTGCTGTCAATACAGCAACTGTAAAAATGATGAATCAAGCGAAAATAACGTACTGCTACGCCTAGACTCTCGCTTTTATCCCAACCGTCTATATTACGACATACGAGACATAGCCTAACGCTGTATTTTGCGGCGTGTTCGGCCCCAGATGCCCCAGCCTCCAGGCCATCCGGGCGACCTCGGGACATCTGTAACCCATTTACATGGTTGAACCAGGCACCGCTTTCTTGTGCCTTACACTGCCCCCGTTGTACGAGTCTTGGCATCCGTTCTTGGGAACTCTGTGGCAGGACACTACATTGCTCGATTGAGCCTGGGCTGTAATACATACCTTTCTCGTACAGGCACGGACTATGGCAGCACAACCCGCCGCATTCAGTGCGTTGAGCGCTATTCGGGCATAGCCAGTACGTGCCGCGAAACCCACGAGGATGCCTGTGCCTCCGTATTAAAACCCCAAACCCCGCCGAACATCTGCATCAACTTCCCCCTCTAGTTCTTGTAGCACTCTATGCGAGGTTTTATCTCTCGGTTTGTTGCGGCTCTGGCCGCATTTACGGCGCTTGGGGATGTAGTGTTCGCCGCACCAGCCACGTCGAACAGCGGGCAATCAGGCTCAGCTCGTTACATCGTCCGTCTGTTTTCTTTTTCTATCCCGGAAGCTTACTCACGCGTACTATAGGTTATGCTCAAAGATGGAGCGAGCTTGAAAACGCACAAAACCTGGGTTGACGGACAACGGGCAAAACTATCAAAGTCAAATGCCAAATCACAACTACAGGTGACCAACGATTATGATGGTTAGTATGACATTAATGCCGCCCGTTTATCAACTTAAAATCTGGTTCTTTTAAATATAGTTCTCAACGGATATTCAGCAAACTTGACAGCAGATGCCTTGGCCGACTTATCCAGCAACCCGGATGTTGCCATGGTCGTTCCGGACGTGCCTTGTTCCGGCGACTTGACACAGTAAGTTTGAGCATGGTCCTATCATAGCTCGAGCTAAAATATCGACAGAACCGATGCACCCTGGGGTATTGCTCGTGTCAGCCGTAAAACCAGACTACCTATCGGTTCTTCGGTCAACAACGTCAACTATATCTTCAATCGCAAGCCCTCTGGGTCGGGGGTAGACGTCTACGTGATCGACACTGGGGTGAACACCGCTCACGTAGACTTTGGTGGCCGAGCGAGGTGGGGTGCGACGTTCGGCGGCTATCAGAACAGGGATGGGCATGGTCACGGAACGCACATTGCTGGTACGATCGCCGGCAAGCGGTACGGTGTGGCCAAGGCTGCTTCGATTATTGCGGTCAAGGTGCTTAACGACGACAACAGAGGATCGATGAGCGATGTCATTGCTGGCGTAAACTGGGCCACAAGACAAGCTCTGGCGAGCGGCCGTCCAAGCGTGCTCAGTATCAGTATAGGAAGTGACGAACCGCACCTGCCAACTGACCAGGCCGTCAATAATGCTGTCAAGCTGGGTATGCACGTTGTCGTTTCTGCAGGCAACAAGAATGTCGATTGCAAAAACCAAAGTCCTGCTCGCGCACAGGATGTCATCACCGTTGGTGCTACAAACATCAACGATGCACGATGGGTTTGGTCCGCGACCAGCGGCTCGAACTTTGGACCTGGTGTCGACATATTTGCTCCAGGTGAATACATTACCTCCACTTGGATCGGTTCGACAACCGCAACCAACCGTATCACGGGCACTTCGATGGCGACGCCACATGTATCGGGCCTCATTGCTTACCTCCTCGCCGTCGAAGGTCGTCGGACACCAGCAAATATGCGCGTTAGGCTCAAACAGCTGGCACCTGACGGCATTCTGACTGGCATTCCAGCAGGCACTGGGTAAGTCTCCACGCGTCCCCTAAACTCGAGTCATAGAGCTAACCGTTCATCGTAGAAACGAGATTATTTGGAATGGCGGAGCGTAGGAGGGGGATTCTTTTTCTTTTTCCTCTGGGCATTCGGACATGTGTGCTTTAACAGGCGATGTTGGCTTATTTATCACTATGGCTGTATGCATTATCGACTGCTTCATTGTTCAACGTGTTTGATATTTCAAAAATAGGCTAACCTTGTGTGATGCTCCATATACTGTACGAGCCAATATAGAACATCTCATTTATCAATATGGCTGTATGCACTATTGACCACTCCGATGCTCAAGGCATTTGATGTTGTAAACAATACGATAATATTTATGGGCTAATACAAAGCAGATAAAGGGCTGTCTGCGATCTGTATCGTACTTTGTTGATGACAACATATTCATCTACAAAAAAGTTTACGTACGTCGTCGGGAACATCTGTGTCTTCTTCTCCATCTTCGTCCAGAACCTACAAACCGTCAGCTACGGGCAAAGTTAAATTAAAATATGGCACTTACATTCCATGGGAGCTCGTAGCCCTCGTACCTAAGCAGTATGTTAGCCTCAATAAACCAATAGAAAACCATTCTTACTGATTTGTAAGTGGTTGTGCACCTCTATACCGTGGCCAAAGCCGGCGTTTCAAGGTTCTCAGAGTGAACAACGGCGTGTATGTCGATTTCTCATCAGCACGGTACCCATATGCGGTTCTCCAAGTACCCGTTTGGCTCTCGCATTTCCATGCGCCTCCTATCCCGGATCCAGCGGTTAGACCAGCCTCAGAAACCCAAGTCTCGAGAGTCAACGAAGCGGAACCGCCCCGTCCTTTATCTGTCAACAACAGTCCATACCCCGAGCAGGTAAGGGTTTCTACCACAATCGCCTTGTCCTTGAGCTTGGCGATGTCACCTAGTCGCGGAAATACGATGCCTGTTTCGAGATATTCCGTTACCACATCGGTAGCGGTAATTACAGCGCCTCGATTTTTGGGAGAGAACGACCAAGAAGCATTTACTTTGATTCCCATCTCACCGGTTGCTCCCCTAGTTTACCTCAGGCTCGAGTGGTCATTCTAGCGCCATGTACTCACAGGTCAGACGAAAGCTTTCCAGTCCCGTCGCTCAATGCATTGGCGTCAAATCGAACGAGATCTGTGGTGCAGTGTTTCGACCGACACTCTGCGGCATGTACATATCAAGAACACACCTTCAGGGTCGGAAACTATAACTGGGTTTTCAAGATGTTCCAGAGCCTTGCTGCACAGCGGATCCGTGAAAATATTCCCTTCTTTCACGAACTCAGCTGTCGCTTTGTCGACATAACCCCAGTCTCCCACCTACTCGAGACAGATCAAGAATGTCAGAATACAATACTAGGTCGCTGGCACTCACCCGGACATTCTTTGGTGGATTCCAATTTGCGTGTTTGCCTCCAGAGGCTCTGTGAATAAGATCTACATATTTTCGTGCGTTGTTGCCCATTTCCTTGGTGGCGGGTGCTCAATTGTTATATGCAGTCGTATGACGTCGAGGAGGTTAGGAGTGTGTAAAGCGGGAGTACGAGAACTCCAGGGTCTGGGCCTGGGAGTTTGAACGGGCGAGAAGAATGCTTACAGCACTTGAGATATAGAAGATGGTCGTAGATCAGCTCAAATATCTCGGTGACCGATGGCCGAATTTATAGGTAACGTGATGCGCGCAACCACATGATTTAGCTCGCTAACGCCTGGTCGCTGTGAAGACAGCAAGTCAACAGAAGGCTCTGGTTAGGGCGGGAAGCGCCACCTTTCATTCATGTATCGAAATTTCACAGTGCTACTCTACTAAAAGAAATCCCATTCACTCCGACTCCATCGTATCATCAGATCCAGCCTCTTATTTATGCGCCAACTGTGGTTATAGGGTGAGATGACAGCCCGTCCGCATATTGGAACTGTCCAGAATTCTCGTACTAAAGTTTAGTAATTCATTAGCATATTGCCTGCAAATCCCAAAAGATAGGCACGGACCTCATACATGTCTAGTGCCACAACACAACTTTCACGGACTACCCTAGGCGCATCTGGCTTGGACGCCCATTCCCGTAGAATGGGCAATACTTCTGCAGTTGCAATGCCCCCAAGAGCCTCTGCGGCCTCATGTCGTACCCTTTCCTTGGCTGTCAGTACTCATTCGGTGGACCAAGATCATCGACTCACATTTCGTCTTCTTGTGCATCCTCTAGCGTCTTGATCAGCGCTGGTACCGAGTGGGGCGACAGAAGCTGTCCAAATACAAACGCAATTTCATGCCTGTATGCGGGTCAGAGAGGTGGGAGCCAACCGTAAGTTTCATGTGCTTACTTGAATAAAGCAGAGGAGTCGCTCAAACCGGCGGCTAGAGCATCCACCGCGTCGGCGGTCCCGATATCCCTCAACGCAAACATGGCACGGTATCGCTCGAACAAAGGTTTCGAGGTATCCAGTAGCGTTTCACGTAGATCTGAGATCGGACCGTGACTACCGGGAGCGTTTGATGAAGACACAAGTTTTGAGTGAGAAGGGGGGGCTGCCGAGGGCGCTGGGTCAACAGAAGTGAATTGGCTATGAGTATGATGGTAAATATCCATGTCCTATGTATTGGGCGAATGTGGGCTTACGCAGTTCCTTGTTCTTTCATTTCCTTTGCTCGCTTGTTCGCGGCCTGACCCTCAGGTGTAGCATCCCACTTGATCTTGTCAAGAGCAATTTCACATGTCTCTCGCACGGCTCGTTCTGGGGAGGCCAAGTATTTTTCGAGAAGGGGTATGGCAGACTCCGCGGACAAAGCGCCCAACGCCTCGGCGGCCTACGATGACTGGAGATAAGTTAAAGGTGGGCGGGCGCTGGAAGTCTACTCACTTCATGTCGGACCATTGGATCTTCTTTCTCGTTTGAGAGAACAGTGCACAGCGTTGGGATCGCCCGTTCGTCCCCCATTTGGCCTAGAACATAAGCAAGCTCGTGCTTGAGTAGTGCCGAATCATCGTCGAAGCCTAATTGTACACTAGGGTTTTCAGACCAAGTTGTTTAAAATGAGTGACAAACTTACCTTTCGAAATGATGTCGATTGACTGCTGGCCCGGCAACGATTTTAGAGTAAAGAGAGATCGAAATCGTGCATGCAGTGGTACGTTGCCAGAAGTGTTTAGAAGCGATGCCCGAAGCTTTTCATAAGTTTCCAGTTTTGCCATAGATATCTCGGTTTAGGATGGTGCTTTGTGGCGAGCAGCAACGGGTGTGGTCGGGCAAAACAGCGGGTCGATTTTAAGATAAGATTGACAATCAGATAATGTGCCACAGCCACTTCCCCGCCTGATCGGCAAAATTTGAACAAATTGATATTCCATCATCAACCACCACCATGCCTCGCTCCAAAAGGTCCAAGGTCGGTGAGTACTGCAGATATCTGAGCGAGAGTCGAGGCTTATAACGAGCTCAATCATAGTATCTCTGACCAAAACCGAAAAGAAAACGAAAGCACACAAAGAGGAGCTCATCGGACAGGTGGGGTCTTGTAATTTCGAGTCTTCTACTTGCTGCTCATCATGAAACTCGCAAGAAAGATTAGAGATAATGCTCAAAAATGGAAGTATGCCTGGGTGTTTAATGTGGGAGATATGCGTAATGCAGCATTGAAGGACATACGGTCGCAATGGAAAGGGTGAGTGCATGTGGAACCAATGGGATGCTTTGGCGCCGAGACTTACTTTGTTTTTAGAACCGGTCGAATGTTTTGTGCACGAAATACTGTCATGGTCAAGGCTATTGGATCGACGCCAGAAGCGGAAGTACGACCTGGCTTGCACAAGATAACCAAGGTTCGTCTTGTTTACGACATGGCATTTGATTCTGCTCTACTAACTTTGATTTATCCAGTACTTACACTCTGGCGCTGGGATATTCTTTACCGATTGGGATCCAGCCGAGACTCTAGCATGGTTCGCCGATTACAAGAGGCCCGATTTTGCTCGAGCAGGAAACACAGCCTCTCGTGATGTCATGCTCCCAGAAGGTACGCCGTCTCAACTAATAGCCATTTGACTTGAGGCTCAAACCCAACCATTAGGTCCGGTGTGTGACCAAACGCCTTCTCCCGACCCACCTACGCCTCTTACACACGCACTCGAACCCCGATTGCGGGCGCTCGGCCTCGCGACCCGACTTGTTCGTGGTGTACCTACCCTCAGTGCCCCTCATGCCATATGTAAAACCGGTCAGCAGCTATCGGCAGAACAGGCTGCGCTTCTAAAACTGCTCGGCATTCAAATGACTGAATTCCGAATAAAGTGCCAATGCTGGTGGGGTGAGGAGGAGGGCTTGACGGAGCTCGAGTCTGAGCAGGAATCTAAAGACGACGAGGGTGATGAGAGCGAAGAAAATGACGAGGAAATGAGTTCGTGATCCGTTTTTCCTGTTTGGGTTGAGATGAGGGATGTAGCGCTGTGTGGTATGAATTATGCTTGCTTTTGTGAATTTATGCATTTCGTTTGTCAAGTTTGACTGTTTTCCTCGGCTGGCAGGACATCCCTGCCCGTAATTACAAAGCTTCGAGTCTATGCAGTATGTTATAATCAAATGCACCAGTGTATTTTCACATTGGGAATAGTGTTGTACACACAGGTTTGAACGGCGTTTTGATATACGAACCCTTGGTATTTTGATTCTTTATATCCTTCCTTACTATGTGCAGACCGCTTCCCGAGCGCGGGCAAAGTTCTCGTTATAGGCCCTTAAGTTACTCTTGGCATCAAATGTTATTGTCTTATTTGCCAAACGAACTTGTCAACCAAAAATACAGAGAAATAGAAAGAAAGTGTGATAGGTGCGTACATGCAAGGTCAGACTGCTGTAAAATGCTCTGGTTACTCCCTACTAGCCAAGTCGAGCTGCGGACAATTTGAGGCACGCGACATGATCAACTCTGGGTGACATAAACAGGGAAGGTTGGTGCTGCGGAAACTTGGGACTAACGTTATGTCAGTGTGGTTGTGCGGTTGGCCGCCGGGCGATCAACTCGGCAACAGTTAAAGCACACCACACGATAACAGGAGGATGCTGCGGCTTCACACGACGACACTTGCCTCACCGAATGTCCTGAGCTTTGATACTTTGCCCCTATGCCTCCACCCCTGCCCTATTCGTTGCTCCCTACGTCCTCCCCGGACCTAGAGGACATATCTGAAGACCAGGTTGACTTGGACGAGACTTGGCCCACTCAACGCCGCGCTAACCATGACTGGGTTTCTCAGCTCGGCTCTCCCTGTGCATTCGTGGCCCGCCCGTCTCGATTGTCTCGAGCAGTAACCCGCCCGAATGTAGTCGTGGTCGCAGCGTTATCAACATTGTGCACCCTTGCATTATTGATGTCCTTCACGGGCCGTTCAATTATACCTGGTTGGATGTCAGGCAACCGACCGACATTGCGCGAGTGTTTCGAACTTCCAGCAGAAGAGCTAGCGTGGCAAACAACCCAGCTTCCGGCGGAGAGGTCCTCATCATGTCCGTTTGATCCCGAGTCATTCGTCATACTGGATGAAAGGGTCCCTGATACGAAAGGCAAGCCCTCCGGGGATATCCATTGGCCAACAACATGCCTAGAAGCAATGCTGGTCGAGGGAGAAGCCCATCCAAGATCGTGTGACGGAATGCGATCATTCTTGGAGCAGCAGCACATCGACCTAGTATGGACCTGGGTTAACGGTAGTTCACCTCTGCTCGAGATAACCCGGAATGACCGGGCTGCAGAGATCTCTGGCACAGCAAGCAAGGACGAAAACACAGCTGGGCTTGCTGCAAGATTGTTCCGGTACGTTGCATCACTTTCCTTGCCGATCACAGATTGTGAACCCGTTTCATGGACGTAGCGACCACGACGAACTTCGCCATTCGATGAGGGCCGCTTTAAAGCATTTCAACCATCCTGCAAGCAACTTTTTCCTTTTGGGCTCGGACATGCCCGTCAGTGTGCATGGTGTAGATGCCGATCCAACGACCGGGGAGGCCCGAGTAGGTCAACTGCCTTCTTGGCTGGCCCTCGAAGAGATGACGGTGGATGGAAAATTCGCAAACTGGAATAAAGCAGGGAAGAAAACGCAGTTCCAGGTGAACCATCACCGGGATATATTCAGCCACTATGAGGGAACAGTTTTCAACAGGTAAGTACCTTTAAAATCCCAGTGCCCAAATCATAACTGAGATACACTTCAGCTTGGCGATCGAGTCCCAGTTTTCAAACCTTGAGAGGATTGGGGTATCTGATACTTTGTATGTATATTTCTCTGCTTTAGCTCATCAAAACTGACAAAGTAATCTATAGCATATATGTCGTTAGTACCAAAGGTCACCTTTCATAAAACTACAGCTCACATAAATAACCCATCATAGAATGATGACGTGTTTTTCGGACGAGACCTAAGTGGAAGAGACTTCCACATGGGAGGTAAGCTTGATTGATCCTAAGAGCCGTCATTTACTAACTCACCGTAGAGCACGGCATCGTCATGCGCATGCAAAACTATATCACTATCTCCCCCGACCCCGACATTCCCCAACATGATGGCCTCGAATGGGAGAGTCTTCAATACAGCAACTGGCTCCTCAGTGCGCTCTCTCTGTCTTCTCTCTGGTCCTTCTTTCTGACATCTCCGCTGTAGGCAATCGCTTTGGCTCCAGGCACCGACCTTATCCAACACACCTAGCCAAAACACTCTCGATTACCATGCTCAAGGAGATCGCGTCCGCATGGTCAGAAGACATGCAACTGGTCGCCTCGCGCGCGTTTCGCGGAATGAAACATACAACTGGAGGTCCGGCTGACGCCTATATGGTATTTTTGGAGCACCACTGGATCGTAGAGAGATGGCGGGAGACGTTACTATGGAGTTGGGTTGTTGCAAAGGGAATAGACCGAGTGTGGCGTGAAACGGATGTGGACAGCTGGACAAACAAAATCGCCCAAACGGCCTGGGAAGAACTCGGTGGGGCCATCGGACAGAGTATGTTGAAAGTGCGACGTGCGCCCCGAAGCACGTTGGCCAACGCCAACGAGTGGGCTGGGACAAAAGCAACCACTCCCACATTCTGTAAGCCAAAACTCTTCCCTGTCCTCCACGATTCCAAGCCAACGAGGATACTCTACTTCCAGCTAGCCTAGACGGATATCCATACTCGGAAGACATGGATCAACACGGCTGGGTATCCGAAGGCGCCGAATGTATAATCGACTTTGATCACTGCTTTGCCAAACACAATTCAGCGAGCCATACATTCCAGCGAATTGCGTTTGAAGAGCCTATCGCATGTGGGGACTGCAGTAAGTCTTTCCATAGGCTCGATAGTATGGCGTTTGACCTCATGTATGGAAACCTAGTCATCCGCGCACTCGTGAACAAAAGCGGCGCCCGAGGCCTAAGAGCCTTTCTCCCATCTGCCTCTTCTCGATCCTCGTTCGGGACCACGCCAGTGCTACCCATCACGTCCAAGTGGCAAGATGCAGACTTTAGACTATCGTCGGTTTTCAAATCCACAACTAACATTCGAGAGGGCGTCTTGAGCATGCTCCAGCGATACAGATTCATCCTAGGCATGTTTCCTTTATACCTCGTCCCGATTGGCGTCTAGGCTAATGATATCCACAGGAGAAACGCCATTCATGTTCGCGATCGTCACAAGCCCTCAAAGCGCAGAACAATACGTCCAATCGATTCAGGCAGACTCGTCGTTGGCGGTCATATGCGTAAACGACAACGTGGCCGAGGGCGACGACCGAGTGCGAGAGATCCTGGGAGACTGGATGAGTAGTCGATGGAACGAGAGAGCAGACTGGGAGCAACACTAAAATATGCCGAGTTATTTAGTTAGCTGTACTATAAATATAATAAGCACCGTTTTGCCGATTCGAGGGAACAGAAGTTCAGAAGAGGAGGCTGGGAATACGTCCCCTGCAGGCTTTTAAATCGACGACGAGACCATGGATCGTGGTCCACGTCAAAAGAACCACACCCCTCTTGGCCGACGGCATAAATGACTCAGACTCCAAATCAGGTTTTGATTCTGTCAAATTATGTTTGTTCACCATTCTGCTGATAGATACAATAGTTCTCACAAAATGCATGTGTATGGATATACTGATGTCACAGAACATCGAATCGTCTATGTAACAGAAAAACTAAAACAAGAAGGCTCTGTAAGAAGAAATAGTTCAATCAAAAAAACGGTCCGGCAAAAAAGTCAGATAGTATGTACTGGTGGTGAATGGGCAGTGCGATAAGATAAGGTTTGTTGGATGTTGCTTCTGTTGGTGTACACGAAAACTCTAAAATGCGAATCCTATAGCAAAGGGAGAGACAGCAAGCCTGCCGCGATCGCCACAAATAGAGTTGGGATAGGCATGTTTAATCTGGCGCCGCTCCTGAGTACCATAATTAGCATCACACGTAGCAACAGATTGAGCCGACGCACCCTTCTGGTCTGTTGACTATCCTGACTTCTAATACAGCAACAAGCCCATCTTGCGCAGGACGCCCCCTATCTTCCACAGTAATAGGATGGTTTATCCCGTCTGACGAGTTGGAGAGCAGACCAGATACGTATGTTGCTGTGGTCTCATACGTATAGCCTAGCAAAGCCAAGTTGAAGAAGCCATAATGCCAAGATGGCTGGGCGACTCACCTCCGTAGCTCGTCCGGCCGACATAGGTTGGGTTGGTTGCAGTCGGCACAGCACTTGATGTTGTGGTCGTAAAGCTGATGGACGCAGTGGGAATAGCAATTGGAACAGTCACTGTTCCAGATGTCGAGTCGAGCGCAAACGAGTCGGAAATCGCAACGACGACGGGTGTGGAAGCGGTGTCCGTTGGTACGGCTGTCGAGAGAGGGAAGGTGATGGTTGGAACAAACGTAGTAGGCGGGACCGTGTTGGTAGCCGCGACCGACGAGCTCGAGAACTCCTTGACCGAGTCGGGTATGGCCAACGAAGGCGGGACGTCTGGTTGAAAGTTAAACGACACAACATTGGTGCCTGTCAGGTTGCCAACAATCCAATCCCGACCGAGGTTGTACCCGTTTCGGACGATATCGTGACCTAGTTTGATGGGGAGTTCGACCGAAGCACTGCGCTCGGTTCATCAAACTTCTGGTTCGGGACAAGAAACAAGAGACGTACGCCATAAACACCGCGCCTGTAGACTTTTGTATCCAGTACCGGAAGTGGTTCCCGCCTTCGACGGTCTCGCGACATGTGCCAACATAGGCGTCGCCAAAGTTGTATCGTATCACGGCTGTCTCATTGACAGCCCCCTTGCCGTCGCCGAGGTTGGCTTGTTGATCAGAGCCAAGATGTTGTCCAAGACACTCGCCCGAAAAGTTCATAGACCTGGGCCGACGATAAGCACCACCCGATATTACCATACGAAAAACGCACAAGAAAAAGTTCCTCAGTCCACCCTTTTCCTCTCGGTCGGCGAGCACGGCCTCGTCGCTCTTTGCACTCAGAATAACGTTCAGTGGCTCTCCCAGGCCTTCGGGGTACGTCACAAATCCGGACTTGGGAATAAGAGTGGATGATCAGCTGCCAGTGGCATTCAGGGCCTGTCCCAAGTTGTACATACTGTGAGCAGCGAACCCCCCTTGGCACGAGGATCGTCGAAACCTGCTTCGGGCGCATCTCTGCGTGCAAGTTGGGGACTGTACCGGCGGTAGCGCGAGTTTAGAAAGTCGAGAGACGCCCCTTGGACGGACACCAACGCGGCGAGGATGCCGAGAATCGTGAACAGCAGGGGCCCGGTTGCCCTGTTGTGTAAAGTCATGAAAATAAGACGGGGAAACAAACGAGGGAATAAATGTGGTATTTAATGGTGGTCGGAAAGCAAGTCGCGGTTTTGCCAATTGGATGACACAGCGTCTGACGTTATCTCGTCCCCAGACCGCCGTGGCTATCTTTTGTTCGGCACCAAACACGCCTTTGTTCCCACCCTAGTCTGATTACATCTCGTCGCTCACCCCTATACTCCACCACAATGGAAAACACCAACCCGGGCCTCGACATCTTTCTCCAGCGCCGACTCTGCCGCTCGCTCGAGGCCTCCAATCCCGACCTCTGGACACTTCCGTCCGACGGTCTTCCGGAGCACGTCCTGCGCGCACACGTCGACGACAACTCGGTTCGCGCACTTCATGCGTTTCTTGGGTCCAAGATCTTTTCACCTGCTATAGAGTCTGCCATCGACCAGACGTTTGATTCGTATCCGGGACACGTTCGAATCGTAAGTGCCCACATACACTCATACCACCCCGGACAAACATCTCATATAGGTAATCGTATCCCAAATGACCAGCACGGCCGTACTGTCCCGTGTAGCTAGCCGTTTACCCTTGTATGCGCACAAGGTTCCCCTAGCGCTCAGTGGACCCCACGAGGTCGATCCGTACAGGACTCAGCTGTTATATGCGGCGATTTCAGCTCTCGTAGAGCACCATGGTGAAGACGATACAGCACAGTGGATCAAAACACTCGTCGGAAATGTGGTCCCAGTCATCATGGATGCCATCTCCGACTGGGATGACCTAGATGCTGACCATAGTGAGCACCTATAGCGACTTGGAACCGACTTGAACTCATGCACACATAGGCGAATCGGTCGAGATGGAATTAGACGAGCATCAGCCCGCATCAAGATCCTTGCTTGTAGACTCTGAACTTGACGACTCGGACTTGGCCGATCTTCTTGAAAAACATCTAGCTCATTTAGATCCCCTAGATGAACATATCTAACCTGGAATACAAATTTCTAGTACATGGGCTGCACCCGGTCTAATTTTACAGCACACTAATAAGAACGAGTTAGATTATAATTAGCCAGATAGGTTTAAAATATGACGCACGAGTACCCTCCGTCGACGATCAGCTGCGAACCAGTCGTATAAGACGACATCTCACTCGCTAGGTCAAACTGTTCAATACCAGCTCACACGAAGAAAATGCTCATGAACTCACCGATAAAAGCAATGCTCTTCCCGATCTCCTCTGGATCTGCCATTCGTCCCATTGGTGTTCTCTCCTGTAAACCCGCAACTACGTGTTAAACCTTCAACTGCCAGAGCAAAAGTAAGAAAACGCACCAGCCAAACTTTCTGCATATCTGGGTTACCCATAGCCGTCATCTCGGTCGCAACGTATCCAGGCGAGACGGCATTCACGCGAATGTTATGAGGTGCCCATTCAAACGCAAATGCTTTTGCGAGCGAAGACGCGGCTGATCGATCAAGCAAATGTTAGGATAAAGCGGACAAAGACTTGGAGCAGAGGACAAACCAGCTTTACTCGCGTTGTAGATCGCCTGTCGTTGGGGCGTGTTGATGATATTCGCACCTAACTAGGCATTGGAACAAGATCGGGAGTTAAAATGACGACAACACTCACTCATTGACGAGTTGATGACAATCGACCCAGGTTGCTTTGCGGCAATCCAATGTCTACCCAACCATCAGTCGAACACCAGTGTTGGCGAAAATAAGACCCACTTTGCGGCGGCTTGACACAAAAAGAACACCCCTTTTACGTTCACGCCAAGTGTCCAGTCCACAGTTTCTTCAGTCGTATCAACAGCCTCGACCTATCGACCGAATCAATTCCCGTCACTCCAAACAGACCCCAGAAAAGTGGCTCACATGTTTACATACTCCCGCATTACAAACCATGACATCCAACCGCCCAAATTCCTTGGCCGCGAGCTCGACCACCTCGGCCGATCGAGCAGGTATCGTCGTATCGCACTGGTACGTTCGGATCTGGACCTTGTATTCAGACGTGAGCTTCGAGGCATGTGCGGTCGCTTCAGCTTCGCCCGAGTTGTAGAGCAGAGCAATGTTGGCGCCGGCTGTAATGTTCAAATGGGGGTGAGAAGCGCGCGAGAGACGATAGAGAGGGCGGACCTTCGGCAAAAGTTTTGACGATCGCTGCTCCTATGCCTATCATACAGAGTAGTGTGAATGACACTGAGGAAAAGCTATGATAAGGGCACATACCTCGGTTTCCTCCAGAGACCATTACGGTCTTTCCTATAAAACGTATCGAGTTATTTTACGTATTATGGACAAGCAAGCTGGACGTGGCGCACCAGTAAAGTCAATAGCAAGAGGCATACTTGATCTTTTAGTGAAATATTGAATAGAAAGCGGCAATGGCGGTAAGAGTCTGTGATGAGATTACACTGAGCCATGGCTCGGTTTTATACCGGGCGGAGGACGCAGGATGTGGTCGAGAAACCGAAATTCTGTGATCAGAAGCTCTGTCATCGCGGTTCGGACGACCGGGCCGAGACCGCGACAGACCTTACCAAAGGGGCAAACGATCGGCGCATATAGGAAAAGAAATCCTATTCACGCGGTGGCAAGGCTAAATATCACGCCGAAGATATGTGAATAATTTAAACGAATGGATAGGATTACAAGGATGGTAGTACATTCGAGGCTCAACGACTGGGGCTCGATAACGGCGGTTCTAGCAATCTGTCGAGCCAGGTGTCAGTAGTCAACTCGTGGCTTTCGCTTAAATCACACGTACAAAAGGTACACATCTTGCCGGCCTTCAGATTATGCACTATCAGGGCGAGAGATAATCTTCCTCTACTTCTTCATCATCTCGCTCTACCTGGAGGTCGGGCATTAATTCCATGGCCAGCTCGTCGACGAGCTCGTCTGGCACTCTTTCGTGCGCACGCTTAGGGGCGTTCTAGCGAATAAACAAGAGATAACTCAACGAAATGCAGGTAAGAGGTCTTGACACGAGCGTACCAAGAAGCATGAATGATGCCTGAGTTGTTTGGGACGCACACACCGAGCGTTGTCGTGACCAACTATAGCCGTGCAAAATATGTCTAGCAGCTCGTCCGGCACGGTCCTCCAAGAAGTGCATTTAGATTCCTGTTCATATCCTCGCATTTATTAGAGATATCCGAGGCGGGTTACGAAATACGCGCCTTGATATAGGGATTAAATCGAAATGCATGACGAATGCGACGCCTAAGCTGTTTGTTGGTGAACTTCTCCTCGTGGCGCACGTATGGTTTGCAAACAGTCTTGTGTATCATGCAAGCCATGGTGCACTCTTGCTCCACAAGTCCAGAAATAGATCCAGTAGCCTCCAAAGGAGCGGGGTAGGGGTTAAGAAAGTCAGGCGTGCGTGGTTCTTGGGCCATAGTCGTCTCTTGGGGAACGAAGTGACAACCGTCGAACGCGGAACCTCGGATTATCTCAAAGATACTCATGCCAGTACCTAGGTATAATTGAGCACGGTAGCTGGAAATATAATTCGAGGCTAGCTGTTGTTGCAGTGAAGGTAGTTAGCTGATATAGGTGGCCGTACGTGTATTCAAGTGCGCACCAGCCGACGCCCAGTAGATCAGTATGACCAAAGGCTTTTGCACCTTAATACAGGGACGTGAACGACGGAACAATTAAGTAAACTTGATTTTTTAGGGACAATGAAACAATGAGCGTGGATCAACTGCCTCTCACTGGAGCAAGAGAATTGGCGGAAGAACGAGATATTGTACTTGCTAAGGTCACTCCCGCCCCCAGCAATGTAATACATAAGACATGACGGGTCCAAAGGGTCTATATTTGTCATCGTTCCTCGACACAGTTTCAAGCGCAGGTACAGCAGATGCAAACCGACACCAGCCACAGCCCTGCCACATATGTGTTCTCAGCAAGGGTAGCCATTGTCTCTCTCAAGCGTCCAATTTTCTCGAAATAGCTCAAATGGGTATTATGGAATCTATTTCTGAATATATACTGTACTATTACGTCCAATATATCGATTATCCCACCCAGGTAAACATTTTCTGATAGCTAGAGATACTTCGAACAAGTGCTAGGGAACGATGTTAAGCGGATAAGCCAAGATATTGAGGCTTCTGTATACTGGCTCCGACATTCTTCAACACGGCATGCATCCTTGTAGAACTTGGAGCCGATGCGTGCCGATAATCCTTCAACTCGGTCTGACCTCTCCAGGTTGAGCGCCTCAGCATGTCTAGGCATATGTGCGGAGCCCAGCGTATGCAGTATACCGAAAGATCCGCAACCGCCAGAAGCAGACCGCCCAGACTGCGACCGCGGGGGCCGTCCTCATGAACATATTCGGGCCAGCACCAGGTTTGACCATGTATGCGATGTACTTACAGTATGACTCAAACCCTCGGTTTCGGATTAAACTAAAGGGGGGCGATGAGACCAAAAGAAAGCGAGAGCCTTTTGCACTTGAGATGGACATGCTCGCAACTGGTTTCCTGACGCGTCTCCTACGTAACTTAGCGACGGACGGAGTTATCGTGCATGAGGTCTCTACTCTTATGCAAGATTCTAACCAAGAGGCTTTAACCTACTTGTATACATATCTTTTTGATAGGCAGATCTGCATAAGAATTTTAGAACGCAAGAGCAGAGTCCATATGAACTTTTGTCCAACCAAGAAAAGATACATCTCCCGGGCACGGGTATTTCAATTCATGAATTGGCGTTATTTGTTCTATATGTATACTCCAAGCACGGCGCCGTAGTGAAGTCGGAAAGCTCCGGGATAGCACCTGCAGTATTGTTCACGTGATAAGGGTTAAGCTTGACGCCACGGTATATTTGGGCCTTTACACGCTGGTCTCGCCCCTGTGTTCGAATCCCGCTGGAAGACTTCACAATCTGTTTTTAACATTTTGTAAGAGTTCACCTTCGACGTAGGTCCTGGTCACTAGCTCCAGGCCCCGCATGGTTTTACTCACACTACGAGGCTTGGTACTCAACACTTAATGTGCGAGAGTAGAGGAATCTGAAATCATATCACCACACAGGCAGTTATAAATTAATAACGGATCATATATTAGTCTAGTGGGCGGAATAATGCTTCAGCAGCGTTCCAAAACGGGCTCGCCTACTTCCGGCCTTTGCCAGAGCCACATTGCTCACAAAATCGTATGGCACACCTAGTAGGTTTCAGAACGCGCAACTATTTGTGTTTCAGAGGGTCTCTCTCGTAACATATGCACAGCCGACTTACGGTGAGATATCTCTAGAGCAGTGTACAATGGGATATCCTGCATCGTGTAAGTAACAATCGATTTCTGTCGAAATAGAATATATAATTGGTACTTGCAATCTTAACACTATGAAAAATTGAACAAGCCTGGTATCGAGAGTAGCGGAGAAGTGGTAGGGCCGAAAGGTACTAATCCTTCATTCAACTATCACAGCAAGTACAATCGAATCAAAAGTGGCCCAATGCCGTATATAAACCTTGCCATTTGTGATAAATGGACGCAGATCATAAAACATTAGCCAAATCGACATAGTGAAAGACCCGGGAGGATACGCTATGGAGCCAGGTAGTCGGATAGGGAGTGGGGGTCAACGTGCTGAGCAAGGGAATCGAGCGTCGTCACGACGAAGCTGAAAGAGAGAATGAGCGTGTGTATTAGATTAAATTCCTATGTAAAAACGACCATTAAAATGATAGAAAGGGTGATGGGAGAGTGAGGAAAAGCAACCGTTCTGATGGACATAACAAGGTATATATGCGAATACATGCGAGTTGCAATAGGCACGATTGATATAGCCCAAAGCGCTTTCAAAATACTGTTTGGTTTAATCGGCATCATCTTGTCGTATCCTAACTGTTTTATGAGCCGCCCTGCGCAACACAAATGCAGTCGAGTACCCAGCGTGACAACAAGCGTGCGAAAGGGACACGCGCCACGTCCACACCCTGATCCACCGTGCGATCTTTGATACCAGGTCAGCATATATGCGCTTTGGTTCTTTCCACTTTCCGGTGTGGGTGATACAAAAAACCGCATTATCAGCCAGGAGTGGGCACGACACATGTTCCTTTTGCACACTTGTTGTCACACTGAGTGCGTGCTATCCAAACTGCCACCAACGAACATTTATGAAAGATAAAATCTCCTTAAGATTTAGGGGGGTTGGGTTCAGAGTAATACAATTTAAATCTTTTTACACTTGATAAAATCTAGCAGCTATGTCGTTTAGCCCGAGACTAGTCAGACTTGATATCACGAACAGAGTTCATCCAAATCCGATTTCCCAACGCCCAGAGGGGGGCCTCTCTTAATCTTTCTCTGTCAACTGGATTTGTTCTAGGGTGTATCCTCACAGTGGCAAGCCTAAAAAAATAGGGATCTATGCCGCGGGGTACCATCATGGACCGGGAAGCGGACCAAGCCCCCGAAGCGGACCACCCCTTGTTTCTCGACGCTTTGCTTCTAATGATTAATTTAAATCATACTGGTATGGATTAAGAAGCCACTTTAACCTGTGTACTAAATATGTTGTCTCTCCCCTTTACTCTCGTTCAGCAATGGCTGATTTGGTTTTTTGGCTGATCAAATGTGCGATCAAAAATTACATGTATGCACTATATCTACTCAACGGAACAATATATGTATATCGAATAAACTGCAATCAAAGGAGGGTCAATGGACGCTCGTAGTTGCGCAAGAATGCGATCTTATTGACTTGATGAATGTAGAGTGAGACGAACATCACGTCGGACCAATGGTTCGCTGAACATCATGTATCGGGGCCATTCCTTATTGGCACAAAGTAACGAACTTGAAAAGTCATCATGCGTTTTAAATCCTATACCTACGGCTTCAGGAGAGCACCGGAAAGGTTGCTGCAATGGATGTTTGCGGTCAACCTGTCATACACACTCAGCTATGATCTCGGAAGGACCGGTGCCCATCCATCTGTTATTCCTTTCTCGCTTCCTGCTGCTAGGACACAACTGATGAGTTGAATTGGGGCTTATAAGCCTAGATTGACGCTTTTGAATATCAAAAAGTAGGAATTCGTCGTAGGCATTACGAATAGCGATATCTATGCCAGGCGGTCCGCTTCCCGGGACCTGATGGTCACCTACCCTATTTTGTACACACTATAACTTGAGACGTGCTGGATCTGTGATTCTGAGATTTTACATAGAATTATCTGTAGACCATTTCTACGTGATGGCCAAATATTAGGCTGATATGTAAATTATTGGTGCTGCAACGGCGGGTGGAACAAAAGCGGTCCGCTTCCCGGTCCGTGATGGTATACCGGAAGACCCAATGTGGACGCACCATAAAGCCGGTGGGATATGGTACAAGGATTTGCGCTTGATGCTTCAACCAAAGAATGAGCGAGATCAAGGGGGATGGAGAAAACATATTGTGCTGGCGAGAGTGGAATGTCGTTTGCATAAAAGCGACGGGCGCTTGCCACTATTTGGGCTTGCTTGGTAGCCCTGTCCAACTGCGCCGGTAGGCTCGTAACACAGCCGTCGCACTCCACTTGATCCTCGCTATGGGTTTTGTCGCTGTACGAGGGCGGCTAGGTTTATCGACGTATTAGGAACATCTGTTTTATCGCTATCATGTGATTGTCCATTTCTGGCTGTTTGCTTGGTCGATGTTTGGAGGAGTTTGTGGGCGAGGTCAAGCTTCGTGCGACGGCTGGTACAATCGGGCTAATCGTTTCGCGTCCGATTTTTGATTAGTCCTGATTACTTCCTGTTGTAATGATTTTGTAGACTCTGAGTTCGAAGACATGTCAAACTTTGCTATTGCCATCCGTGCAAATGGGGCCCGCTCTCTTGAATGGTGGTGGCCTCATAAAACACTGAAATTGACAAAATCACAAGACTCTCTTACTGATCGCCCCTCTTCCATTGGGCATAATGATGGCACCTCTTCCGCAAGTCCGTGTGGCAAAAACTAGACTGGTCGGATTAATGTGTCGTGCGGCAGGCGTCGGACACTACGGCGGGCATCGATAAAACCAGTCAGGTGACATCGAATGGCAACATAACAGGGATTTCAGCACTGTCTAACGTGGGCTTTCCACGCATATACGACGTAGAACGCATGCTGGGGTGGTTTGAGATGAGATTCTGAACGAAACCCGGCTTCAGCATTGAACAATAACTCACGGCTGCCAAGAACCTGACTCAACCACGCCCTATGTCAAAATTATTTTATTCAAAGCTCCTAGACGTTTGCATGAGTAGGCTAGTGCCGTATGTACACCTTTTAGACCAATTAGATGAGTTGTGGCGGGCAGAGAGGTGGTCTTGCCTCGGGCGCTGGCACGCAGAACCGCTAAGTCACTCCTAAAACGATCGCCGAACTTGCTCGGGCGAAGTCCATAGGTAAATTGTACCAGCCGTTCTCGCGTCGTGTCTTCTGTGTTTGTTTGGTGCGTTGTTGATCGTGTTTGGCGTCTTGCACACGTAAGCGAGAACGGCTGGTCACGAGCCTATGCGCCGGTTGGCTTGGGACAGGGGACAATGAACGTCGATGGCGGTGTTACCCTCTTGCAAGGGACTCAAACTACGCCCGAAGAGACCGGCAGTGACTTAGGCAGTTGATATTGCTCACGATATGTAACCAAAAAGTATGTTGACTTGCAGATTCTGCCGTGGCGAGTGCTGATTCAACGTCAAGCTGCCGGCGTCATGCTAGCTCTATTGGCGCATATACACCCAAAGCCATCTAGCAGTGCATTTTAAGAGGCGGAGATTCTGCTATGACCGGAGATATAGTGTGAGCGGTACTCAGGTGCTGAGTGGTTACCATTTTATATCGAATCTAGCTTTGCGAGATGTTGTAAAACTACCTTGCTTGCTAAGGTCTTTCCCACCCCTACAATTGACACATGAAATCAATTACAGGTCCAAGGGCCCTTCTTACTCGTCCGTCCCTGCGTCCCCATGTACTAGTCCAACAGTCAGCCAGCCATTGGAGACCAAGAACTCGTGGCTATGAGCCACATGCCAAGTTGGTTTTAGAGGAAGCTAAGACTGTGAAATCGTGGGGGGAAAGGCTCTGGTATTTGACTTCCGCCCATGTCGGTAAATTCAGTTGTATGTCCTGTGGGGTTCACAGAATAGACGTTCTTCGAACAATGAGGAGGTCGATCTTACTCTACGGTAAGAAGCAGGCCATCCTGAATGGACGTGTATCAAAAGCGAGGCAGGATCCTAATGAGGGTAAATGGCCAGGTCCCAACGAGCCCAGATGATATACATGCACGGCTTCCTGTTCTAATCGCGATTGAAAGGACTTTGTAGGTTACGATATTCAGCTTTGGATACTGGCCAAGAAGCGGCAAGCAAGCAAGGTCCACAGCCCGGTTACGGGTACATCAACTACATGTTTCCCCTAATTATATATTGCTATGTAAGGAAGGTGTTTACCGCCGCGTCTTAGTTCGGGGGACGTGGGACGTTGGAAATTCGTAACGTCGCATCGACCTGACTTCGGACCGTGGCCGACGCTCGACTCTTGCTAGTACAGTACCAGCCGGATTTGAGGCGAGGCGTGGCTCTTTGGCACGATCACGTGTCCTACCATTCCCTCACTCTCAACTATAGCTTCTCGCGTCGCGCTTTCCCTTCCTATGCGTTTCATTTTCCCCAGCCACCACACCACTGTACATAAATAGCTGTCCGGTCTGGCCACCCGACCCATGAGTTTTCTGGCGTCTCATCTCAAAGCCCCAGCCTCCCCATCATTCCACTCCCGATTCCTCACTCCCTCCGGTTTGGACGGCTATTATCATACCAAACCTCCCCATTTACTTGCATATGCGTTAAAATCATAATTTGATTGGTCAAGGCATTCATATAAGTGTCTAGAGACCGCTGTTGCGCGGAACGAAGGCTAAGGTTTCGAAGCTGCGCCTCCTGTCCATCGTCAGCAGTATCTGCATAGAATGCGGTGCTGATATATATCTTGGGAGTCTGAGCGTCTTGATTTATAACTGCGGCTTATTACTGTGCGGGCAAGATACACGATCCGGCTACGGGCCTTCTAGTGGTAGGAGGGTTGGCGTAACGCAACCAAGAGTGACCGACAATTACCGTAACGTTAACCATCAAACCACGGCGGCATAGTGGAGTTGGAAAGCTTCGGGATAGCTTACGTTGCTGGCCACAACGTATATGTGTTCACGTGAGGGGGCAAAACAGACGCCACGGTATATCTGGTCCTTTACTCGATGGCCTCGCCTTGTGTTCGAATCCCGCTGGAAGACTTCCGCCCCGTGTATATTTTTGCGCGGACCACTCACTCTGATTATTATACACATACATACCAACGACTTCTCTATTTCGATTCACTTGTACGTCAATGGGCACTGCACTCTTGACTCATTGGCACCTTTGTCGCATCGATTCTATTAACGAACGTCAGGCAGTTGGATTCTGTTCGTAGCTATGCATGTCGCTGACTTTTGGGCTTAGATTCTGCCTCTCAATGACTACAATGACGCTTAGTTCTCAGCCGGGATCGATCACTTCGACGCTCAAAGGCCAGAGATACCGTTTGCTAGCACCCAGAGCGCTAGGTAGATATGCCCGTTCTTTTTCGAGGCATCAAATGTGGTACAAACCTCCGTCACTTCGTCGGTTATTTCCCAAGCGAACGTCGATAATCATGTGGAAAAGGACTAAGGTGCAGAATATCGACATGTGCAGCAAATATAATACTTCTGTCTCCATCGTAACTATCGGTAATGACGGAAAGGATGTGCAGAGAACCGAGGAGCACTTACGAAACGATGCTAGCCTTGAGTGTCTTTATGGATAATCTGGGAGCAGTGAATACCTAAAGGAGGGTATGGGTATGCGTATTTGAAGGCTTCGGACTTGATGCTCATGGAATAATTATAAGAGTGTTGCTTTAGGATCAGATTCGAGGATTATCATAGTCTTGGACCTTTGTAGGGCGAGTGTGTCTGAATATCTACAATAGAAATAATAGAATCCGGATTCAATACTTGGTTTGGTTGACGTGAACACTCATGATGGCTGCCTTAACAAGCGACTCTGACAATCAATTATACCTATGAAATCAACAGGCGGCCTCTCAAGTTTGGGATGCTTCATATAGATGCATAGAAATTTACAACACTTCGTACACGATACAGGAAAAATGGGAAGGCGAACCATTGGCAGGATGATGGGACGACGGAACGGCGGGTGACAGATGATACGCTAAGCCGCTTAAGATAGGAGTGCTTTCACCTTGTCGAGGAAGTTACGACGGCCAGATGTAACGCTTTGGTGCACGGTCTGAACCACTTGAATCATGTCTTCAACCTTGGCCATGTCTTCCTCCTCCTGATCTTCCTGCGATCTCTTCACTTTTTCGGGACTCTCAATCTCCTCGATTTCTGGTGATCGCTCCGCGGGTGCGGAAGACGAGCCGTTCGCGCACTTCTTGGGTCTATTACGCAGGGCCTTCGGGCTCCACTGAACCGCCCGGCGTCCCAACGCGTACGAGGATGGGCTCTAAACCAGGTACCTTCAGCACGACAAATAGGGCCCGATCGCCAAATATAACTTGCCTCTTTCCCCGACGAAAGGTATGGGTGATAAACTACCTTTCGAGAAGCCGACTGAGATTTGGTTGCACGGCTTGCATGGCCTAAGCCACTATTGCGACCAGGAATAGGGGTGTGTAGGGCCGTCGCGTCTGGATATTTGGAACTGGGACTGAGACTGGGCTGGTGCGCTTCCAGTGTAGATAGTGAAGGGGTCGACTGCCGAGATGGTAGTTGGCCCTGAAAGGATAACGTAGGGACAGAGGACATTGGAAGAGCTGGCCAGGGTATGTTATCAACTTGGAATCAAGGGGGGGGGGGGCGAATCTTCGTACCAGCGGTTCGTCGAGAGTAGGACGTTAGGGTAGGACGTTAGAGTAGGATGCGAGGATATTTTCGAGTGAAGGACAGGCGGCTCAGAAGGATCTACGGGAACGGTGGGTAAATTACAGAGGTGGTGGACGGGAAGGAGTTCCAGAGGGCCACGGGATAAAGACCGTGACAGAGGGGGGAAGAAGTATCTTCAATCACGTTACGCTCGTGCACCTGAATAGGGGCACGGTCATCAAATTAACCCCCTTTTGCGTCCTTCAGTAAAAAGTTGACCCGACAAAAGAAAATACTCAGTTCGTGTCAAACAATCGATATATATACATGCGCCACGTCTACCTCGTTCGACGGCTTCATATGCAGGCATTCTGTTCGATACGTTTCATAGATATGTGACTACGCAAGAAGCAAATGTCTTACCTTGGCCGCTTAAGAGTCTGGGTGCGTGCGAATCGACGGGATAGTGTAGCTTGAAATATTGGCAAACTGCAGGTCCTGATTGTCAAGGCCGCCGATGATTTTGTATGCCGGTCGTATACCTTTGGTCAAATCTGGGTCGAGTGATATAAGAAGCACTCGATCAGAGAAGAAGCCGAAAGAAGGACCCGAGGCCGTCTAAGAAACGATGGCTGTGAGGTTGGCCGATGGGGGTTCTTATCCCCTGAACTGATACGAATATAGGAGACATGATTGACCAAGCATTCGTCAACCATGATGATCTTATCGTGCTTTAATGGGGCCTACGGTGCGCAGATTAATGTTAGCATATATTGTTTTCCCTTTAAGATCGAGGCTGGGGGCAAGTGAGGATAGTGACGCCTTGTTGAATTTCGAATGGCAATGAACTACATTGACTATGTCGAGCATCCCCAAAGCTAGCACCTGAGCTTGACGGGATCTATTTATTTGCCAAGTTTTCTGTCGAGATGTCGCTGTAAGAACCTAGGCCCAATACACCTGCGGGGTCCCGGCTAAGACGCTACACGTAGCTTTGCCTAAACGATCTAGTTGATGCAACTACTACAAGAGGCAGCTTCGATGTTTGGGTTCCAGTATATATGAATTTCCCTGCTTGAGTTGTCGTCTGCGTCCACGCTGGTTAACCTTGCGTTTCTACACGTGACGTCAAGCTGCTGCGCATCGACTATCATCATATAAGGTCCACAACGCAACGCGTCGTTAGTACTAGCCTCTGAATTGCTTGCTGGAGGCAATATACTCCGAGAAGCATATTTAATTTGGTGGAAAACATAGTTAGCTGCTACTCTAAATGTTAATCGGTGGGGGGAGGGGGCGCGATTGGCGATTCCAAGTTGTATGCGCATACATTCACCCCCGAACTCCTCAAAAAATGAAGGGAGCCTTTAGCCTAACGTGGGGGTCGAACCCACAACCTTGAGATGACCGTTTTAAGAGTCTCACGCTCTACCGATTGAGCTAGCCAGGCGATATCGGTGGGCGGGCAGGTGGTGTTGCGTTGCTTGAATCACATTAATTCGTGGTTCTGGGTACCCACACTCAGTCTCACCTCCCTTCTCATCCAACCACTGTGTACGGCATGAAATTCCATGCACACAAGCTTGAAATAGCCAAAGATTTCATTCCCAGTCGTTTACGCGAACCGAAAAATTTCACGTGACACTCATTTCTCATATGAATCATGATCACACGACCAGAGTAGCTTGAAAAATAACTAAATTGATGAGCGGGATCGTAACATTGTCGTGAGATAAGATAAAAGAAAAAACCAGACGCAGACTTGACGAGACCAGACAAACGAATACACCTTTCCGACAAATCTCTATGCACATCCCTTTCCTCCCCTCCCCCCCTCTCTACTCTACCCTCCACGCGTCCTTCGGACAGACATTACTCCGATCAAAGATACAAACAAAAATGACAATGAAGAAAGCATAAACTAGCGAATCGAGCCTTTGGACAAGCAAGGTCATCATCACAGAGGGGTATACACAATAGTTTTTTCGTATTTTTCCTCCGATGGGGGGTCCTAGTCCTTGACTCGTTGCGTCATCATCCATGCGCCGACTCCGATCGCGACGACCGCGACAGCCGCAGCGCTCAATACAGGTGCAGGCTTTATACCAGAACCCATCCCACACGACGCGCAACAGCAGCCCAAGACCACACACGTCAATAGAACGCCCACCCACACACCCAGCAAAATACGCACCACGTCCTTGATCCCCGACGTCCCGGCGACCAGCCCGTGCTTGCCCGGTTCTCGCGCGACGACGGCGTTGGAATCGGAAGCAGAGCCGGTCAGCGTGGACGAACCAGACGACGACGCGGGCGCAACGTCGTTCTTGGTCGGCGTTCGCTCTACGCGTCGCGTGTCTCCGTCCTCGTCCTCGCACTCGTCCTCCGAGGGGGAAGTCGCCCGGGTGGAGACGCTGCCTTCGTGCGTCATGCTCGATGCCAAGGACGAACTGTCCTCGCCACTCGACCCACGGCTCGAGCGCTTGCGGACGCGTTTTCGAACACCGGGCGAGGACGCGTCGAGCGTGCTCGAGCTATCGCCAGCCGACCGGAGACCAGATTCGCCAGGATGGCCGAGACCGAGGGAGGCGCCCGTACCGGAGATGGCGCGTACCGCATCAGCGCGCGTGCGGCCTTCGCGTCTCATCTCCGCAACCTGGGCTTGGGCGTCCCGGGCTTGCTCCTCTACGCCAACCATCCGGGCATCGACGTCACCGACCCGCGAGTCGACATCTCGGACAAGCGCGCTAATCTCCTCGACGGTAGCATGAACCTGGTCGACCCGAGTATTCGCCTGGTCGATTCCCGCCAACTGGTCCTCGACAGTCCCCATTCTCGCCTCGACCTTCTCAACTCGCTCGGATCCACGCTTGTGGCCGTCGACAACCGCACGAACCTCCTCGAGTGCGGCGGCGAGCGTGCGTTTCTCAGCCTCGCGCTCTTCCTCGGTTCGCGCACGCCAGGCGTCCCACCGACGCTCCATCTCGCGCATGAGCTCGCTCTTCATGATCTGCGTCAGTTCGCTCTCGGAACTCTCGCTCTTGCTGACGCTCACAGGTTCGGCCGCAGGTGGGAGCTGGCCGCCGAGCACACGCGACGCGCGTTGTTCTTCCTCGAGCGCATTGATCTTGGCCTCGAGGGCGGCGATCGTACTCGACGCGCGAGCGGCATGGGTCTGGAGTCCCTGGGAAACCGTGATGGCTTGTTCGAGTTGGGAGGTAAGTGCCTCGAGGCGTGCTGCGAGCATTGCATTTTGATCGTGAAGTGCAGCGGTGCTGCGGTCGATATGAGAGGTGGCTCTCTGATGATGTTCATCGTCCATGAGACCATGGCCGGTGGGTTCGGGAGTCTTTGGTCGGCCAACGTCGTGTCGTTCGTCGTTCTCCTCGACGTCGGGGGTCACAGTACAGACGCTCCGGGCGTCGGAATCGTCGTCATATTCTTCCTCGGCTTCGTGGCGACGAGCGAGCATGTTGCCGCCATGGCCGAGATCGCCCTCGCCCTCCTCAATCTGGAGTTGGAGAGGGAGCGGCGAGCGGTTGCGGGATAGCATCTCGCGCATGGTCCCGACCTCGCGCTTGATGGCCTCGTGCTCCTCGACCAGTCGCTCGAGTGCGTGGATCTTATCGACATGAGCCTGGAGAGAGGACTGGGTCTCGCGCAGCTGGGTCTGCATGGCGGACATGGCAGCCTGAGCGGCCGCGGTATTCCCCGCAGGAGACTGTTCGGGGTCAGGCTGAGTTGGGGGACGGACGGGAGGAATGAGTTGGTGTTGCGGTGGCGGGGGTGGCTGTTGATGACGACAGCGTTAGTCGAGGCACGGCGAATTAAGAAGTTTGACTTACGACAGCACCACCGCCCATGGTATCGTGAATCTCGGACATGGCACTTGTGAGCGAGCTGAGTTCGGCGCCGGTCTCGCGCGATTTTTGGAGCTCCATCTGGAGCTTGCTGAGGATGTGGTCAAACGAGAGTCCCTTGGAACCGGGGCGGGCCTGACTTTGGCCGAGGCCGCCCAAGCCGCCGAGCTGTGCGTTGTTGCCACTGAGGGGACCCTGCTGGCGACGCGCGATAGCCTGGGCTTGCTGCGCCTGCTGCTGCTGATGCTGCTGCTGCTGAGCGTACATCTGCTGTTGCTGGTGCTGCAGGTGCGCGTGGTGCTCCCGGGCTGCGGCGGCCGCATCTTCGGGGGTGAGGACGACAAAGACACGGGTCGCGACTTTGTGGTGGATGATTGTCTTGTTGTCCTCGCCGACAATGTCGATACCAAACTCGACAATGTCCTCGGACTTGAGTTCGCAGGGCTCGGACTCGACCGACTCGGCGGAAAGCCGGTCGCCGTTGATGAATGTGCCGTTTGAGGACTTTACGTCTTTGATATATATCTATATAGGGGCGTGTTGGGACGTCATCGTCAAGCGAGAAAAACGTGCGGGGACGCGGCGACAGACCTTGCCGTTCTCCTCCCAGACCTCTGCATGCTGCCTGGAGAGGACCTTGGAGTCGAAAAAGCCGTTGCGCTCGCCGGGGACGGTCTTGGCGTTTGTCTGGCGACCGATTTTGACGCGGACACCGCCGCCGAGTGCGATCTGCTTGGGGATAAAGGTGTCGTTGAGCGGGTAAAGGTAGAGGGCGGGGCATGCGGGCGGGGAGGATTGGTAGGGTGCCATGACTGCTGCTGGCGACAAATGGCGGGTGGTGGAGAGCGGAAGGGGACGTGTGATGTGGACAGTGAGCCGGCCCTGAGGATGGCCAAACAAAGGACCACTAGGCGCCGCCACACGGCGACAACGAGGCTGGCAGCAACGCGCACGGCAGCTGGGGGTGCGGGGTCCCCTGGCGCAATGTATGTTGCTACAAAATTAATGAGTAAAATTTGGGGGACAACTACAGACAAGAATGGGCATATGGTGCGTGTGGTTGGTGCGTGGCCATCACCGGGAGAACTCGACTCTATCGCGCACGATAAGACTGACCAGACTGGATCTGTGATTCACACGTGTGGGGCTCGTTTGGGCGGCGTGCTGGGCGACTGGGTGTATGCGCTTATGTAACGGCCCTTTGCCTTGATTAATCACTTGCGCCTCTTGTGCTTCCCCACGACCGTCATGGACGAGCACAAGGAGAGCGAGCCGCCCCGCAAGGTCGGCAGTCTGCGCGACCGCATTGCCCAGTTTGAGCAGAAGCCGGCAGCTGCACCCCCGCCCCCAGTCAAGCCAGCTCCCAAGCAGTGGGCGTGGAAGAACAAGCAGCAGGAGGCACCTCCCGCGCCCGCACCCACCACTAGCACTAGCACGGCACGTCCCGAACGCTCTCGTTCGCGCTCTCCACCGCCCCAGCACAATGCTTTCTCCGCCAACGACGCACGCGAGGCCATCTCTGGAGGTGGATTTGGCAGTCTCAAGGAACGCATGGCCGCGCTTCAAGGCAAGGCCATCGCAGGCCAACCCGCCGCTCCCCCGCCCAAACCAAAGAAACTCGTGCTCGAACGCGCTGTAAGCCCTCCGCCAGCCAAGGAAGGCGAGGAACCGTCCGAGTCGGGCCCTGGGCCCGAGCACAAATCGACAGAGCCCAAGGAAGAGGACGCACCGGCCGAGGATGAAGACGAAGAAGAACGTGCGCGTCGTGCTCGAATCGCTGAACGCATGGCCAAGGTAAACAATACAACATTCACATTAATCGGTGCTCATTATTACAGCTCGGAGGTGCTCGTTTCGGAATGGGCCCGCCTGTCTTTGCCCGCCGAGACATCCACAAGGACGACGAGCCCAAACCAGAGCCTGCAGAGGACAAGCCTGCCGATGAACCCAAACCGACTACGGACGAAACCCCTGCCCAGATTACGTCTTTGCCAGATGAACGGACTGTTTCGACCGACGAACCCAAACCGTCTGACGATCTCAAGCCCGCCGTCGATGAATCCAAACCAGTTGATGAACCCGAGCCATCTGTAGGAGAATCTAAACCACCCACCGATGAATCCCAGCCCGCCGATGCTCCCAAACCAGAATCCGAGGACGCCGCCCCACGTATCGTCGAACCAGAGGCCGAGCAGGTTACTTCGCCGCCTCCCATTACCTCTCCTCCACTTGGTGCATCCCCACGCTCTCCCCCAACCAGCATGCCTATTCCCGCTGCGCCTAAACGTGCTGCACCCCCTCGGAAGAAGAGCTCGCAGAAAAAGGCAGAGAGCAAGCCGGAAGGGGAAGTCGAGCCTGCGGAACCCCCAGCGGCCGTAGCAGAGGAAGGTGAACCCAAGGACGAGCCAGCCGCTGCAAAGGAGGAAACCGAAGCTCCACCCATCAAGCAGGAGCTTACAGAGAACGCCCCTCCCCCACAACCTGCCGAACCTACATCCGCTCCGGCCAGAGAAGACACACCCCCACCTCCTCCAGCAATGCCATCGCGCCAGAGCTCATTTACACCAGCGTCTCCATCAGCTCTTCCGGCATCGCCCATCCCTATTCACGGCACACCCGCCAAGTCTCCGATCCCCCGCCCGGCCTCTCCAATCCCCGCGCGCCCAATCACGCCCATCTCACGCGAGGGATCGCCGATCTTGGGCCACGCCACGTCGTCTGCGCCAGAACAAGTCTCCGAGCGCGCTGCATCCCCCGTCCCGGAGCGCGCAGAGTCGCCAATCCCGCCTCGCCCGGCATCCCCTGTTCCCGTACGCGCGGCCTCTCCAGTTCCAGTTCGTGCAGCATCCCCAGTTCCAGTTCGTGCGGCGTCACCCGTTCCAGTTCGCGCAGCCTCGCCCGTTCCAGCTCGCTCATCCTCCCCAGGCCGGTCCCCTTCGCCCGTCCCGGCGCGTCCGGTCTCGCCCGTCGCAGCTCGCGCCGTCTCCCCTCGCGCGGGTTCGCCCTCTCCGGCGCCCATCTCGCCCCCACCGAGACGTTCGTCGACGCGACGCATGTCGTTGTTGAGGTCCGAGGTCAAGATGGATCTCGAGGGCGAGTCGAAGTCTAGTATGGATGAACCTAGACCGGTGGTCGAAGAGCCCAAGGCTGTGAGCGAAGAACCCAAGTCTGTGGTGGACGAGCCCAAGTCGGTTGTGGATGAGCCTGCGTCTGTGAGTGAAGAACCCAAGGCGGAGGAACTTTCGCCCGAGGAGGAAGAACGTGTGCGTCGTGCGAATATCGCTGCTCGTATGGCTAAACTTGGGGGCGTTCCGATGGGTATGCCTGGCATGGGAATGGGATTCGGGTTACCGAGAAAGCCTAGTGCCGAAGTCGAGCGTAGGCCGAGTGCAGAGCTCGAGCGCAAGTCGAGCGTTGATGCAGGTCGTCGATCAAGTGTCGAGCTTGAACGCAAGTCGAGTGTCGATGTCGGACGCAAACCCAGCGCAGAACTCGAACGTAAATCGAGCGTCGGAGGTGAAGAGCCTGCGTCTGTGTCGAGAAAGGGAAGCGTGGGAAGTGTTCGTGGGGATGATGCGCCGGTGCGTCCTGCGTAAAGTGTATGCAGAAATCAAATCTTGAATCTGAAATTGGTTTGATGGTTTAGACTCGGCGGGAAAGTGTTGGGAGTGTGGAAGGTGATGTCAAGGTAAGATCGGGTGATGGAAGGAGAACGAAATTGACTTGAAAATATGTTCAGGAACCCCGGCAGCGTTCGCCTTCGGTTCGTCGGTCGCTCCCACCCCATCCGCCTCCTCCTGTACCTGAAGAACCTGCCCCGGCTGCTGAGGAAGAAGAGGAAGTGCAAGAAGAGGAAGCTGCTCCTCCGCCACCACCGCGCCCCAGCATGCCTCCTCCGCCCCCGCCTCCTGTAGCGGCCGAAGAGGAAGACGATGAAGAAGTAGAACTTGCATATGCCAAAGATGAGGACGAACCTGTTCAGCAAGAAGAGAAACCCTCCACCCCAAAGTTTGTCGCTCCCCCGCCTCCTCCAGCTCTGCCACCATCTACTCCTCCACCTACATCTCCACCCGTGCGCCCAACATTTTCTCCTCCACCCCCTCCTCCGACGTTTTCGCCTCCCCCGCCACCACCCCCGTTGTCGCCACCTGCGTCGACGTTTGTAGAGCCCCCACCCCCACCTCCGATGTTCTCTCCTCCACCTCCTCCGACCAACGTGCCACCCCCTGTGCCGACAGGCGCACCACCCCGGCCTCCTACGAGTGCGCCCCCTCCGCCACCTTCTAGTGCACCGCCGCCAGTGCCTTCAGGTGTGCCCCCGCCTCCTCCTTCGACCGCCCCGCCGCCACCCCCCACAAATGCTCCACCTGCACCGCCTCCTGCCTCGCGTCCCCCAGTGCCCAGGACTCCAACGTTGTCTCCGCCCACGTCTCCCCCTCGCAAGCCAACTGGATCAGCTCCTCCGGTCCCGAGTTCACCTCCACCCATCCCAGGGAGTGCTCGTCCAACACGGTCTATTCCTCCACCACCTGCATCCGAGGAAGCAAGGAGCAGGCGAGCAAGTCGTCAAGATAGTGTCCCTTTGCCTACACGGGATTCGGACTATGTTTCCCCGTCGCGTTCGGAGGAAGAGGGTTCGCGCGCGGCTCAGTTGGCCGGATTGTCCGAGCCTGAGCAAATCACTCCGTTGGTGCCGGTTGTTTCGGGTATTGTCACGAGTCCCGCCCCGGTTTCGAGTCCTACCCCTGTTGCTAGTCCTCCTGCCCAGGAGGAAGGCGAGGAAGAAGACGAGGAACAGGCTCGTCGTCGGACGATTGCTCAGCGTATGGCCAAGCTTGGCGGTCTCAAGTTTGGTATGCCTGGGATTGCTCCTCCCCCGCCTCGTCGTCAACCTACCAACCCACCTGAAGAGGGGGCCGAGAGCGAGAGCAAGAGCCCTGTCGCAGAGGCTGCCCCTGCTCCTGCTCCCAAGTTTGAAGATGATGGTTCCGAAGAGTCTGAAAGGGCACGCAAGGAACGTATTGCAGCCAAGATGGCCCAGATGGGTGGGATGAGGTTCGGAATGCTCCCACCCGGAGTAGGCGCCCCTGCTGGATTGAGTGCCCCGCCAAAGCCTCCCGCTGCGGCGCCTCCTCCGCCTCCACCCAAAGCCAAGTCGCCTGAACGAGGTGCTTCAGAAGCCGAGGATTTTACGACCATCTCAGAGGGTCAGAGTCTCGAGGAAGAAGCTGTTCAGGTTGAAGCTGAAGTGAGCGAACCCGAACAGCTGGGCGTTGAAGAGGACGAGCCCGCTCCGCCGCCGCCTCGTCCCATGAACCGTCCGCCTCCAGTCCCAGGGTCCCGGCCACCCGTCCCAACCGGTTCACGCAAGAGTTCGGTAGACGTGAGTACCCCGCAGTCACAAGGGTTCACGGTGGTCGAAGCCCCAGATGATGAATCCGATGAAGAGGCTGCGCCGCCCCCGCCACGGCCCGCTACACGACCGCCTCCTCCTCCGGGTGCCCCGCCCCCACCCCCGCCTGCCGCGCAATCCGAATCAGACTTTGAGCACGCTGGAATGGAGGATTCTTTGACTCGCTCGTTTGTTAGTGAAGACGAGACGCTTTATCCTACTGGCAGAGCCAAGGGATCCGAGTATTCTGCCCCCAGCTATGGAGGATCTTCATCATTTATGTCTCGCCCAGGCGGCCGGGAGCTCCCGGTGCCACCCAAGTCTGCGCCGATCCGGCCCACTGCCGAATCGCCCCCTGGTCCAGAACCCGATGGTGACATGCTCATGATGCTCTGGGGTAAGATTGGCACACAGGTTATGCAAGCCGCAATTGCGCTCGCCGAAAAGGGCAAAAAGTCAATTGTTGGCGATGGCACAAGTACGGGTTTCGTTGCTGCCGTCCTTGCTGGTACCCCAGGCGCATACAAGGCCTCGTACGGCTGGCCGGTGTTTGCCCAGACTGGATCGAGCGTACAACGCCGGTCGAGCGATATCATGCCTGGGGATATCATTGTATTGACTGACGCCAAGCTCAAGGGGCATAAAGGATTGCAGGGTTACTCGATGCAAATTAATGGAGAGCTGGTTGGTGTAGTTGGTGAGTTTGAAGCAAAGAAGTCCAAGGTCAAGGTGTGGCAACCGGCGCTGCAGCCCAATTCGTATCCTGTGAGTAAGAAGTTGCAATACCGTCTTCGACAAGCAGCTGGAATGCGTGTCTTCAAACAGACGGTCGAATCTGTCAGTTATCGATTGGAGGATCTCAAGAGCGGGTCTGTTGTGGTACGTGTGCTTGTCTTGATATTTTAAATAAAATACTCATGGAAAACCCACAACGTAGATCTACCGAGTTGCTGAGGACTCTTGAAGTCTTACACCGTCTGGTACCTGAGACTTGTTGTTTATGGAAAGTATTTCTATAAATGAATGTTGATGGATTTGGAGTTATGATTTTCTTCCTGTAGGTCTCTTTGCGCTTGCAGCCTCGAGTTTTAGTCTACAAGCGCACCTCGTATGGTCCATTTTAAATTCATGACGTTTTATGACAAATAAACATGAATGTATATATTACAATAGCCCTTTATCCGAACAAACATGAAGGAGAATAGTATACAGCCACGTTCTTCGCAAACGTACATGCAAAACCCGAGCTTCTTGATCAGCGCATGGCCACTCGTTACTATTTGCGAGAAACTGTATCACCGGGTAGGCATAAACCTCCACAACAACACCCTTGTTCTCAAGGTTCAATCTCAATTATGTTTATCAGGCCTACCATAACTAATCAGTTGCGTATGGACCTATACATCAAATCACACAATGATATCGCCTTATTACTTTTGCTTCTTCCCTTTTTATTGTAGCCACCTCGCTAGCGTGGGCTTCGTATAACTAATCTTAATGTCGACTTACTGATAAACTAGGGCGAGCACGTAAACCCATATTAGCAAAACAAACCCCTTCTCTGTTCGAGCATTCAGATATTTAATATACTTGATATTGACTCAGCTATGAAGGAATTTCGCGACGAGTTACCAAGAAAACTAACCCAAGGCGCAAGTAAGACAAACCTGGGTTACGGCACCTAATGCAATATGCCAATACCTGAGTACCGCCTGGCTAGCTCAATCGGTAGAGCGTGAGACTCTTAAAACGGTCATCTCAAGGTTGTGGGTTCGACCCCCACGTTAGGCTAATGGAAACGTTTTGCTTTATAAGATGGTGTCCATCTCCTCGCCCATTTTGTTAGCTTTTTATGCTTGCCAAAAGTTTGAGTTAATCGAAAAACTAATCGTGAAGAGGCCGAAAAAACGCAGCGCTTTGAGAACGCATGCGCTGCGATAGCTACCAAGGGTATAACGGTATATTTCGAATGTGAACACTGCCATGTATATATTGCCGACAATTTTCATCCTTGACTCCACAAGTCGCAGAGAAGGACAGAGCGCTGGGAACGCAGCATCTAAGACAGATGCCAGGAAACAGTCGGCTCTGGAGGGAGGATAACTGCTCAGGGATGCCTCTGCGAAGGGTGTCTTTAGAGCGTGAGATATGCCCCTCATCCCTTGAAGGCTTAATTTGGATAACCCACCGTCCCATGCCATGGTTTGTGTTAGAGATAAGTTATCAATCCTTATATACAGAGGTATTCCCAAGTTTTTATTCTCCGGTGATATTGTTAGGGATAGAGATACTGAGGCGGGATTGGTGCTTATGTATTGGTGTCATTATATATGCGCAGCTTATACTGGCTTCTGCCTTTCGGTGAAAGTGGGGGATGCCTGCGCGCCGCAGGCGCACACGAGTGGGACCGGATACCCAAACCATGGGAACGACTCGCTGGAGACAAAATACGACAAAGGATGTTAACTTGTAGGCGAACAGTGGATGGCGGGTGGGAATCAAGAACTTCAGGCCCGATTCACAATGGTGCCAGTCGTGGTCGAACACCTTGCGGCGCCTCACACGATGAGGTTTAGCGCTCACTCTCCTCCCCCCTGTGCTGACCGTGGGGCCACGGCGGCTCCGAATTACAACTTCCCGTATTACACTCATGCGATTGCGCATAATTTTGTTTGTCAATTTTATCCATGCGGGCTTGCCTGTTACCCCGCTTCTTCGCATCACCGCTTCAGAACTTAGCATTAATCGCTATCGGTTTACAAGGTCTCTCATTGGATCGAGAAGAGGTAGCTTCAAATACTTGCGCTGAGCGAAACAATCACTGCTTCAAAAATCTGTAAAGACTCGCACATACAGCCTTTTGTTTTTGCAGTGTCACCAGCCAGCAGCGACACACAGCACATGTCCCACGAAAGAGCCAAGAGAGTTGCGCATGATGTCTGGATCCTAGGATACTAACAGTTACGTTTACCTATATTTACTGGTAAATACCGAACAGGTAGGGCCGAATCCTCGCTTCTGGTCGCCAGTCACCTGACTCTGATCACTTACCCTGATTTTTACCACAACCCAACTTTGTTTTTATTCTTGTGAACCGGGATCACACACAGCTGTGGGACCTAGGAAATATTTATCCGTCACACGTTATGCAGTCCACAGAGCTCTCGCTATCTCCTGCTTGTCGAATTCTAGTTGTTTCGAAGGACATTACCCACACCAAAGAGCTTGTTAGTCGTAAGTGTGGCCCTGCAAGTTCATTTGGCTGACAATTATAAAATTACTCTAAACAGGTATCCAATCACTCGCGAACACGCCTCTGACGCCTCGCTCCGACGACGAATCCTACATTGAGTGGATAATCAAAAATAAATATTACACGGCACCGGTGCATCTACGTTTACACCAGGCTTCCAAGCCACCAGCGAAGCCCCTTTGGCCTCCAGAGACAGAAGATGAGCGTGTACCCGCACTCATATTTGTATTTAGGAAAGGAGAGGTGGGCTTGTAGGAATATGGCTCTAACTGGGACTCATCACTGAAGAGCTAGGCTTATCAAGACACATTTTTATCCATGCGAGAAGGGTATCTAGCGCATGACCCCGAAGTGGCTATCGCTGTCGGTCTTCCATCTTCCTCTGATGTCTCGGCTCCTGGCTCCATCGAAAACGCAGAAGAATTCTTCTTGGATCACAACTTTGAATATGTCGATGCAGATGTTGAAATGGGTGCCGTTAGCAGCAAAGAGGAAACCTACCCTGGTATGTAAAACGCTGCTTGGTAACGTGATATTGAGCTAAACTGCAGCGTTGTTCAGACGCTGTTGGATTACCGCGCATCTTGGAGGCTCTAAATATGATTATGTGGCCATCTATGGTCCGCACACCACACGGCGGCCTGCGACGCACCGCTCCAGTCCCTGATATCGATGATGAGGTAGACTACAGTACTTTCGATACGTCCTTTGCTACTGTCTCTGACACTGCGCCCCCACATAACCCATCACTGTTTGGTGCCGAATCCGGCTCCTCGGCACTAAGCTTAGCGGAGCTGAACGCTTGGCTCGACAGCGATGATTCATGGGTCCGGCCGTCTGGTAACAACCACCCTACACCCTCATATGATGGTATCCCGACAGGCGCTCACGCCAGCGTTTCGGGTTTCGAAGATGACTTTTCCGACTTTCTCTCAGCACCACCGATCGATGAGCAGGACACCGGCCTTCCGTCGACTGCCGACGTTCGTGCAACTGCTGGGCGCATATTTGATCCTCCAGGTTTTGAGCATGATGCGCCTGAAGGATTCGATTTGTCATCCGTGTTAGGAAGTTTGGAGGCAATGCGGGCCGAGATTAGCGAGATTACCGATATAGACGAACGACGCAAAGCAGCTGCACGAGTCGCTTTAGGGCTCGCAATGGGATTAGGGCTGGATAGTGGTAACGAGGATGAGTTGGACGAAGAGCTCTTGCGTGAATTGCATCACATGTAGAGAGAGTACCTAGCGCATTTTAATGTGAATTTATACATTGACAACTATCAACTATTCAGAATATCTTCAACACAGCAGGACCAATAAGTGGCTATCACTCGGGATCTGGGGCAGGAGACTCTGCCCGTCCCTTTCCTTTTCCTTCCTGCGTTGCATCTTGGATATCCGATGAGGCGAACGAAAGAATACCAGACGCATCCAATAACTTCACAATCTCTTCTGCATCTGGAACTTCCATCTTCTCGAGTTCAACGTTGACTGCTGCGAGGCTTTGGTTCTTGAGCGCCTGTTGCAACTCTGGGGAGAACGCCTGAAATATTTGCCATCGTTGCATGAGTGCCTCGCGAACTTGGACGGGATCGAGGTGTTCCGTCCCTTCACCTTCCAGAGTGATGTGTTGTGGTGGCGGTCCATCAGGAACATTAAACTGGACATCGGTGTCTGGGTTTTCGCAGACGAGCTGAATCGTTTCGCGCGCGCCAGCTTGGGCGTCTTCTTCCTTGGCTTTCTCTGCTCGTGTGCATATCATGTTGTAAGTGTCGTCAACATCCTTCTCGAAAACAGCGCGAGGCATTGCGTTTGGAGCGAGGCGTTTGCCGGTGGAAGACAGCGGATTTTCCGATAGCATCCTGTATGATTGTTAATAAGCTGACCCATGGCATCACCGCGCTTTCACTGACCTCTGGAAGAATAGTGAGACACCGTCGCGACCAAGTTTCTCACAATATTGAAGCATTAGACTCCGGTTAACACATTGTTTCGCATACTTCGATTCGCCTTTCATCTGGGCCCTGAATCCTGCCAGTAGCAACGCATCGGTGGCTCCAGGAGTGAAGATATCGTGATGAGCTTGTATAAACTTGAATGCGCTATCGAAGTCGCCCAATGGGAGTAAGGCAAATTCGGCAAGCGTTGGCGTAAGCTCGGGTAACGGCTCATCATCATCATCTTCGGCTTGTGAAGGTGCTGCGGGACTTTCGACTTCCTGAAAGCTGATAAGGCTACTAAAAGCATGCAGACACTCAAACTTACTTTGCCCTTACCCTTAGGGTTCAAGACTTCGATCGTCTCAACGGTCTTCTTCTTCGGAACCAGGGGCTGGGCCATGACAGTTGGGTCTGGAGATGGGTTGTGGGATATTTTCTTGGCAAGAAATCAGGTTTATTCAACACAGCATCTGATCACTCACAGATGAATCAAAACCATCATGCATGTTGTCGCTAGTTATATGTTTATTTTGCTCCCTCAACTCAATCTCAAGGTCCTTTTGGTTTTGAACGTCGTCCTGGTTCTGCTTCTCAAGCGCGTCCCTAAGCCCAGCAACAAGTTTGTCGGCCAGATTCGGGTCATCCGAGCTACCGCCAGCTTCCTTGACGTGGTTCCAAACTTGAAGCATCAGTTCGTGAACCATCATGTCGTACGTTGGTTGACCAGGCGCGTTACCGGGAGGCTTGTCGGGACTTGGATTGACTTTGAGTTGTTCGGTGATAGCGCTGTAGCGCTCCTTGCCCCCAGCCTGTACATCGGCTATAATCTTTTCGATGCGTGGGTTAAGAACTTTGGAAAGTGCAAGTTTGCTCTGAAGATCATGAATACGCATTTTGCGCTGTTCGCGTTTCTCATGGATGTCGCGTTGCTTCCATCTATCCGAGACATTCCAGTTGAGGGTTGGAACTGGGAGGGCAGGTAACTTACCGAATCAAACTACGCTTATCAACGTTTGGGTGTCCCTCGATATCTGAGTCATCAGAAAGCTAAGTGCATTCATATATCAGAATCCCAACAACACAACATCTCTTGTGCAGACAGCATACCTCGAGTTGGTCCCATTTCGAATAGTTTAGCGGCATTGATCCAAGTACACTAGCGTCAGCAGGCGTATATAAAGAATGGAGGAGAGCTCTGTATATTGATTCCTGCCACGGGGATTTATACAAGAAACAGTTGTTGTGCGAATCGATGCAGTGTTGTGAGTGGCCGAATCTAGGGCTTTCGCGAACCTTCGGTCGCTAAACCAAGCTAAGCGCCCAGTGCTAATTAATTAGTTCGGATAAGGCACTTGGCCGAGATTCGACGCCTCACGCATATACCCCCAATCCATTGCATCGTTCTGGGCTCGGGACTACCTATTTGCGAGCACAGCTTTGAGTATACGTTACGAGAAGTTCCCATCCTTGTCCCCTCACTGTGCGCCCCCAATGACCTGTGCACTGACTCAAAGTCGCTAGAACTGACTTTGGAATGTTGTTGTGCGCGGTGAATGTCATCGTATCAGCTCAGGTCTGTTCCATCTCGACGTGGTCCTGCCGGATTGAGAAATTAACATAAAGTGGGCGCTTGTCTTGGTTTGTAGGCCGTGTCAATACGCGCTGCGACTTAGCATGCCTCGATGAATTGACCATACATAAAAACTCTTGAATTAATGTTAAATGATACTAGGATAAAGTGTAGATTAACTAGAATAGTCTGTCATTAGGGCAACATGGTAAAGATAGAATAGGATCCATGGAAACCTGTCCTGCAGAAAAGCATTTACATAGAATAGATAAAGGGGGTTGCATATTTAAATAGGAAGATAGAGTTCGTTATTTAGCAAGTAAGTTGGTTTCAATCATTCTAATCTGTCTGAGTCTTGGTTTACTAGTGGTGACGCGAGCGTGAGGATCGTGTATGCGACGAAGAGCTACGTTCTTGCTCGTAAATATCAGGAATCTCTATATCTTCGCTGAGGTCCAGTGGGGATGGAGAATGAAACTGTGGGAGACCTGATGGCAGACCTGGGGGATAAACTGAGCAGGGAGACGTGGCAAAGGAATAAAGGTAGCTCACCCATCGGATGCTGCGCATATGGCGCGGGTCCACTACCAGGCGGCACTACACGGAAATAAGGATCTGTGTAAGAGGGGCGAGGAGTGAACCTGAAAGGTTTCTCGTAAGCATTCAATATGACGGTGTTACAGGAAAAATGTTCACAATGACTCGGAAGGATCCATTTCCATCTGGTTGTACAGCATATCCGCCATCTCTCCGTAGTCAAGATTATCGGTCAAGGCTGGATGGTATGGTTGTCCAGAGGGGGCTGGGGGGCGAAGATTGTGTGCCGAGGATATGGGATGAGGGGCACCAGGATAGGAGGCTGGGTGCATTGGTGAGGCCGCGGCGGCAGACGCATATGGGTAAGCTGAGAGCTGGGCTGATGATGGGTAGTGAGGGGAACGACGCGTATTGCCAGAGGAGCTGGAGTCTATAACCAAACGCGTCTCGGTCAGTCCTTAAAATCTCATCTCGGGCAGGGGTTGGCACGTACGACCTGAATTGGAAAGATGAACGTCATTGACCGAGTGTGCGGGGCTCACGCTCCCCGAGCTATTATATGGCCGAGGTGTGAGACCTAGTGGTAGATGAGCGTCTCTTCTAAACCATGAATGAGCCAACCAAAAAAACTTACCAAGGCCACTACGAAGCGTCGAAGTCCATGGGTCCTCGCCTGGGCCATAGTCGTAGGTGCAGTTAGGCTCGGCAAGCACTGATTGGCCAGCAGCAGTCAGAGAAGCAATGGCTTTTGCATGCGAGCGTTTACATGTCGAGCATGGCCTAAAATTTCGTTTGCTTTTAGTTGAATACTCACATTCTGAGCAGGATGCAGACTTACCGGCCAGCATCACACTTCTACAGAAATGGGCCAAAAATAAATCAGTAAGTCATTTTTGAAGAAAACGCGAGAAAAACTACCAGCTTTCGAGCCCGACATTGATGGCAGGCTTGGTTGCGTCGAAGAGGCCCGGTACTCGATGAGCTTGAAATATCGATAGGAGTGCGGTTCATTTTGCTAGTTTGCTGTCAAGTACGAATGCCGCGGTAGGATTTATGTACGCATGATCGCAATCAAAACGCCTCGTCAAACCCTGTTACAGCATTGCTTTGACATGCGTGTACATGCCCCTAACGAGTCAAAGAAGGGAGCTCTCCGTTAAGATAGCAATCAGCTTGCTCCGATCTTACACATGAGAAAGCGGCTGTGTTGATCCGAGACAATTAATCAACAGATCTGCAGTATTTGGCGGAGCAGAATATACCAACATAAATGCTACTCTTTTGAAAGGAGGCTTTGGGCTTTCGCACTAGCTAACTGGTCAGGCAATCGATGGTCCATGTATGCTCTTCCGGAGATAATATTTCCGGTAGATTAGTGTGACTCGAGTATTCAGACACATCAACATGAAAATGCACCTACAACGGAGATGTGTGAAATGACACTGGAAGTCGATATTCTCGCGCTCCGCTCTCGACCGCGTCATCCCTGGCCGACTATGCTGTATCCAGTTGGCCGAGAGTGCGTCTTACTTGGCCGAAAAAACCCTGAGGCTAATGGCGGGCCCGGAATGAGCGTCGCCTTGCGATTAGGGCGCCAAAAGGTCGAAAAACACAGCCAGCGATGATCGGCAGTGATCACGTGCCTTGTTCGATTCCAGAAGTAGCGTCATCAGACTTGATTAGGACTATTATGATCATCAAACTGATGAGGATTTTGGATTACATCCATCCCACAACCATACAACATATTTTATATCGAGGCCAACATATATTCCGAGTCTACAAACCGGAACTCTTGCTATTCGCGGCCCAATTTTGCCTTTTGTTCTCACGAGGATCGTTGCACAGCGCACCAACACAGCCATTAACGTAGTCGATCTATGCGCGATATGTGCGTGGAGACGTCATCCCCGGCACATATAGGTCCGTTTCAACTCCAAGACACTTAGCTTAATACCTGATACAGTGCCCACCGCCACTACTAGCGACTCGTTTGCCGCGCAGAATGGTCACTGTCGACAGATAAGGGGTACTTCTAAATTCAACCACTTGAGTGCTGATGCACGTACAACATAATAAACGCAGGTCATACCTATGCAATCAACATGAATTCTCAAAGGATCATTCGGCCAGGGCTGACGGTTAGTCGAATATTCTAGGGATCTTGGCGAGTGGTCACCGCGCGGCAAATGCAAGCTGTTGGAGTGCGGCAGCTTTACTTAGGTTAGACTGTACAGCTTCGCTCACGAAACTCGAAGCGAGTCATATCTAGAATACTCATACTCAGTGGGTTTAGATGGGTCAAGCGAACCATGGCAGACAAAAGAATGACCAAATCGCCCAACTCGTTAGCAACTTAGAAAATATTGGTGAGCTGGCTAGTTATAAGCCACATATGGCATGGTATATTTTTAGGCTATAAATCAATTTTAAATGGAACCCTCGTGGGCCTAACCCAGCGTCAAATGACTATGTGCCTTCCGCAGGCAGGTGCACGTGTGCTATTTATGGACATAAAGAGTCACGTGATACAGTCTTTTTTTGGAATACGTATTTAACGTCCTACACGGACACATGGTCGAACCGGACAGAGAGAAATAGGGCGACAGAACGGGCGGGACAGCGTAAAGAACAAGGAAAACGCGAGGCCTACAGAGGTAAACACGGCCTACAGCGGAAAAGGCGCAGGGCAAGTTACAAGAAGGGCCGTTAATCAAAGTGGATTAGAGAGAGACGCGGGAGAGAGAAAGAGATAACGAATCAACATTAGAGAATTTAGTAAAAGCGGGAACCACGTGATACAGTCCCCCTTGTTGGTCCAGCCCCTCAATTAGTCAGCATTTTGATGACGAAAAATAAGCAAGGTCTCATCACGTAAATATGTTGAATCGTCGACTACCCTACTCAGTGAGGCAGATTCGAGTGACAAAGGCCAACCTAGCGCCGCCTGTTCATACTGCATGGTAAGAAACATTTAGTCAGAAAATCAACCCCTCGGTTATGGTCATTTCTAGTAGATACATATTGTATCCTCTGGCGCAGTCACTATAGATACAATTGTCAGCGCTCGCAATCGATATCCATAAGAATTTTTTGATAATCTCGTCCCAAGTTCCGCCAGACCGGATGGCACACGGCGCGCGTCTATGATTTCAGCATATACATATTTACGATCCGGTTAAGTGCGAGAGGTGCCCGGTGGATTGGCAAGGTAGTACCTTTGGATCTCAACATAAAATTAGAGCCAGAGGGTATCATATTATCAGTACGCTAGCTTAGCTTTTTTTGAGCTATTGCTTAGGCTTTAGGTACATGACCGTTTCACTCGGCTGTAGCGCGGTTGGCTTCGTGGAATCAAGAACAGTAGTTGAGGGGAGAGGGGAGATGGCTGGATTATCCGCAAAGCACGAGATGGTCCCCACAGAGTCCCTAGTAGGCCTCCAGGAGAGCGAGGTAAACATCCTGACTTGATAGCGACCACCCAAGTACTAATACAATCCAGTGGCTGCTTCATGTCCATCGCCTTGCTTGTTGGATTTAACTAGACCGAAATCGCTGGGGGTCACGAGTACCTAAAGCCCTCGTGGGTGTTTGCTCTTATCGAGATTGATCACGAGGCTGCGAGATATTGGCTGGTTTTGATTAAAGTGGCCACGGCTACGCTTACAGTATGCATGCATCGCATCTTGTGGATGTTCGATCAGGTACTCAATTATAGCCCCTTGCGATCCATGTGAGACATCGGAGAACCAACTTGAGTGAGCGGTAGCCCAGTGGTAGCCCTTCGTTCGTTGGCGAGGCGTCTTCGGCATCTTGCAGCTTCCTTAGTTCGCCATGTCTGGTCCTTTGAGCATCATGTATGCATATACCCACCTCCGCTCATACATATGCCACCAAATATATGACTAGTGAGCCTTGGTATTGGATAGGGTTGTGGTGGGATCTATTGGCGGTTAACGTGCCGTACAAATTGACAACCTCAGGTGACCCAACAAAACCATCTAGTGCTCACGAGTACAAACTAAGAATCTGGGGTCCTTTAAACACAAAAGGACCAACGAGTACAGGCACCTCCGAGACTCTTGAGCCTTCCTGAAGCATCAGACGTGAACATAGAAGCCGTAGGCCAGACCATCAGATTACTTGCGCTCTCAAGCTGTAATACATCACGGGTGGATCGTGCACGGCCGAGGTGTTCGGAAAACACAGAATGTGTCGCAATTGGCAAGGAACTGACCACTAATCTTTTGGTCGCTTTCAGGGCTTGATCCCAGAATTCGCAGCCTATAACACATTTGTCTCTACTATAAAGGTACTATCTTTCAGTACATAGTAAGATAATAGATGGCATATTTGGTTAGGTCAAGGGTGATCGATCGTTCTCGCAGTTAAGTTCATCCTAGTTCCTTTGCTCGGGTAAAACGTTTATTTGCACACCTAGCAGAGAAACTAACGTCTAGAACGGTATTGTGATTGAACACATGCTCTGATCACCCCAAAGATGGAGGATCTGTCCAGGTGGTGGAACTGGCGCCCATGGGAGTGTCCCCCGCGCAGATATTCATCATGAAATCGCTACCTTACTGACAACGCGATTTACACCACGGAGAAACTAAACTTCCTGAACGAACGTTATTCTCATGACACCCGATGTTTGGCGCCAGCTGTCCAATCACCTTGCTTCCTATGCTTCGTTGTCTTGATGCACAGCCTTGATATGTTGGGATTGTGTAAGCCAGCCTCCCGCATAGGGTAAGACTTGGATACTCCTTCGTACTCCATCCGGATCAGAGCCGGGTCGAGATAGTGTTGGGATACGTCGCTGGTTGCAACGGAATGTCCCACGAGCACAAGGCTACCATTGTACCAGACTTTCCATACGCGCATACATCTGCCTGTTTCTCCCAAACTGCCAACAAACACGACAAATGATGATGGAGCAAAGTCTATTATATGGGTCATGAATACAGTCAATGATAAGTCCATGTAAAGCGAAGCTGATGATCAGGCAATTTGGATAGCCTCGTTTGCGACGGTTCAGGCGATGCTATGGGCGCATGCCCTGTGGATTCTTGAATATAGATGCAGTCTGCCGGGAGATATGGCTCCATCATGGTCTGTTGAAGTCGTTCGTACATTTGCCGAGGCATCTACATTATAAGGATCAGTGCTTTTACATCTCAAGGTGACGGATTGACGTACTGAAGTTTGATTAGGATGAAATAGCATATGATCTGAGACATAGTTCCCAGGAAAGGGGCTGAGCCAAATGATTGGTTTAATATCTTTGTCGGTCCGGAGAATTTTGAGTCCCACCTATAGCTGTTTACAGAAGCGGCGAGTCCAGGGAAACTCATGTACCCCATGTTAGCGTCTTCTTGAGCGCGGAAAGATGGACAGAGATTGTTGAGGTATTGGATCTGCGTGTTGTCGTAGCTAGATCCGGGCGTGACTGGGGTCGTAGGATACCCGAAAGTGGACAACGGTTCGGTGGAGGAAGCTGCCGGCCAGCATATCACACCCTGCTGCACCTCCTTTACTTCCGCACTAGCTGGAGGAGTGATCCTAGGAGTTTGTGGCGGTGGAGTAGGTGTCTGTTTTGTCAATTGCCCTACGTTTATTTTTAAGGTCAACAGTTATGAATTATATTCGAAGAAACAGAGTGACTACCTGTTCCACTGGCGCTGTTCGGCCAATGCTTCCATCCTTCGTCTTCCTGAGCACAGTCGTATTCACATCGCTTGTCGGTTCTGTTTCCTCTGGGCGTAAGTTGGGAACGCCGGCAGTTGTCGCAAGCTGGACTAAGGACAATCATAAGTCACAGGTAATACTGAACGCGGTCATATGCCGATGGTAGCCTACCGTTCAGCAGTACATTTCTATTCAGCAGGTCAGTGACCAAACTAACAATTCGGCAGCAAGAAACGTACCAATTTCCTTCGCCTGCATTCGTGACAAGCCCTACCCCGCTGAAGCTGAGATGTTGAAGACATGATCGAACTTATGTTAGATAGACTGTGGTGTACAAGAGGTTGCGTGAATGCTACAGAGAGGGAAAGCTACGGTTGAAGTGCTCTAGCTGGTCCTTTTATCCTCTGTTTTGCCTTAAACTTAAAGAGCCGCTGGGCCCTTAAGGCCCGATAGTAGGGCAATGCGATGCGGTCTTGTTTCTTGCCCACGCAAAATGATGGCTTCATCACGCCGCGTGCTTCTCAAAGACGATCATGAACACCATAGGGGCCGCGCAGCGCCGATTTACCCATCGACAGGACCGATGTTTCTCAAAGGATACCTAAGATGGTACATATACGAGCAGGATCTCGGCATCGAATAGCCGAGGCTCGCATACTTCGAAAACCGACGTTTTGGCTCAACCGCGCGGGTAATATGAAGACCATCCGTATACACTTCCATAGGGTGCCATGATACTACCTCATAGTAGAGCCTAGTCAAATCGTATTCAGCTTGGAAATTTAGAAAGTAGATAGATTATGCATATATGCTCCATAACAACGGGTTACGCATACTGTGCCGCTCCACATGCAATCCGCCACACTCACCCGCACATGTGCATGTCATGCGCGACACCATTGGCTTGCCGTTATGACTCAAGCCAAGATGATACTAGGTTCAATCACCTCATGGTAGGATGGGAAATTAGTTCAATGTTTGACGCTCAGAGCTGAATATAGCCATGTCAAGAGCAGGCGGCGCAGTTATCTCTCCAGATAAATGGCGCAGCCACCGATAGGAACACTCGGAATTGTGTGATGGAGTGGCCCTATGCAATCTGTAACCGGAGTTTCGAGGCTGGAGGTTGGCGTGGCATCACGAAGAAGACAACGTACCTTGTGGTAGCATGAATCCTTGATGCACCGGCTTGAAATGCCGGAGGAGTGGGTAACCCAGAAAAAGCTTCCGGCTCCAGTCCTCCGCGCGAATGTGACGAATATGCATATATGGCTAGTTATCAACTGAGGCGATCCCCGTCAACTTTAAATCCGCCATGGTTCAATTCAGCACGCGCATTACCCAGATGGTCCAGTTTCAGCTCACAAATCCTTATGTATGCATTTACTTATTCAAGCGGGACAAACCATGGATCAAGATATCAGACAAGTCCTCAGCGTACACGCCATATAATCGTTATTGTACATATGAAAATGAGGTTGGTAACTGTCGATCAGAGTATTACTTAGGCGTGATCTCGAGTTTCGTCTTTTGGTGCAATTGTACCAAGATTTAGTATGGTCAGGAAAGAAAACGACTTTAGTTGAGAGGCGGCATTCCGAGTTTGTGCGTGGGCTTGATCTTCTGAAACCTCTTCAGCGCGGTATTGGTAGGTGACAAGAACCGTAAGCTATTTAGGAGTAAGCAACGAAACTACCAGCCACAGAGCTATGTGACAGACCTTTGCTTCACCGCTGCCATCTCGCGAAACGGCCACTTCCCCGCCAATGCGGATCATATTGGCTCGCTTTTCAAGAATACCAACGGTGCCTGATTTTCCCCGGGCCGGAGTGCTTCTAGCATCGCCCATTTTAACAGCGTCGGCGAGCCCGGCCCCACCCTCAAGTGCGTCTAGGACCATTTGATCTTGATCAGCATCATCTTCGTCATCGTCGTCGTATTCCCAGGCTTCTGCAAAAGCGGCAACTGAAAGAAAACCTTGGGGGAGAGTGACATGAAAGCTGGGCCGACTAACGTTCGGGTAAGTGGATGGGTTGTAAGGTTGGAAGCGAACTTGGATGGGGTCATAGAGTGGGTTGGTGATGGTGATAGAAAAGGGTGAGCTTCGTCCCTGAACAAGCCGCGAGGGAGTGCCCGTAGTAGAGGAAAGTGATGGCTCAAGCGCTGGTAGATAATTAGAGGCCATAAGCTTGATCTTGTAACGGACGCTTTGAGACTTTTGTTCGGGCTTGATGAGGATGTGCCGGCAAGTCGCGCAGCGTACTGACATTTTGGAATGAAGTGGAATGCGCAGCGGCGCCAAAGAACTGCGAGACACTTAGTTTCTTGATGGCGGACTGCGCATCTTCCACTCACTTTGAGCGCAGGCTAGTAGACCAGCTGGAATCCCACCGGGCTTCAACGGGAGCAACGTCTTCGATCTGCTCTATATTTCGCATCCATTCGACATCCTCGACACCTCCCACAGAACCAACGCGGGTTTCTCCGCCTGAGGAGGGGGTATGGGCGATATAGCTGTCCCACGGATCACCTCGCGTTTTTGATTTTCCGGGGCGGCCTGTGCCCTTGCCGGCTTGGTTCCGTGTGACACCGGGAACTTCTCGAGATAGCGCATGAGAGGCGGCAGCAGTTATGGGGTTGTGTCTACTATTTACTGCATGTGCAGGGCCAGAGCCGGCGGCTCTAATCAGAGGTTCGAAGTGGTCTTTGAGCCGATCAAATTCTAAAGTTTCTGGGGCCGAGTCTTCAAAGCGCTGGAGTTGTACTTCGGATAAAGCGGTGCATCAAGATATGTTGTGTCCATTTCAGATCCGGGTAATGCTTACACGCGAGCCCGGTAGGTTTTTCAAAGGAGATTCCAACTTCTTCAGAATCCCAGCGACAGAACGAACAATACAGAATGAATGGAGGTTCTCCCACGGGGTTAATGATGATAGGCAGCCGGGACCCAGGATCTCGTTCAGGTGGGTCGGAAGGCACAACGGAGAGTGTGTTATGGCAGTGTGGACACTGGAAACAATTCCTTGCGCATCTTTGTATGTCATGTATGTTAGATATGGAGTGGGCCGAGGGATGACTCTAACCTATTTTTTTCGCCTCGGACACTGGCACTGGGAACTTCGAAGAGGCAGTTCGGACAGTAATAGCCACTGACTTCAAGTGCAACGCATCTTGGACATCGAACTGTATCGCATTCTTCGCAGAAGTAGAGAGCATTCAAAGGATGAAATCCAAAATTGGAAGATTCAAGGTTTGCTTGTGGCGGTTGTCTAGCCGAGCTCACAGACAGGACGGAAGCACACGGGCAATGATAGTATAGCGTTGGTGGCATAGCGAAGCCAAGAGTAGCAGCAGCAATAACAAAGGAACCAGAGATTCACCAGCAGGCGGGAAGCTAACTTAGTAAGTAAAGGACGGGGTATCGAGGTAGATTGAGAGTAGCTGACGCAGTAGCGCTTGCGGTATCGCACTTTAGGGTGGGTCAGCACGTGTTGTGTCCAAACACCGCGTATCTCATGAACTGATCCACAAACATGGCTTTCCTCGAAGTAGACGCGTCCTCGCCTGAAGTTACGCTTGCGTTCTACCGTCGCTTGTATCCGTTCAAACCGATATTCAACTGGTTAAATCAAGAGCATGCACCCTCTCGTCTCATTACGAACCGGGAGTTTGCCCTTACGCTACAAGGCGACGTCTATCTCCGATACAACTCTTTTGGGGCTGCAGAAGACATGAAGAAAGAGATATGCAGGTACAATCCTACCCGATTTGAGATAGGAGCCATATATAGTGCGCGGGTATGTCGCCTGGATACGCTTGGAACCACACGATGTAAAATGGTTCCGTTGTAGCCACGCGACAAGAAGTCATTGCGGCCTGGCGCGTTTACCCCTACAGCTCGTGAACTTGTTTTCGATCTGGATATGACCGATTATGACTCTATTCGAACTTGCTGCACCGGGAAGGGGATTTGCCGTAAATGCTGGAAGTTCATCGCCGCAGCGGTAGAGGTTCTTGACGCAACTTTACGAGGTATGTTGGTAGTTATGTTTATTTTCGTTAAGTGACCTGAACCCTGTGCTAGAGGATTTCGGTTATAAACACCTGTTATGGGTATATTCTGGTCGTCGAGGCATCCATCTCTGGATTTCGGACAAAGAAGCGATGGACTTGACGGACGACCAGAGGAGAGCCATAGTTCAGTATATTGAAGTAGTGAAAGTAAGTTGGCACGTTGATACATGATAGGGTTTCTAAAATCGGAATAGGGGGGAAAAGAGCAAATCAAAAAAGTCAACGTCAGGCTCCCTGGGACCGGCTCTTTTGGTCCTGGACCACTTCACCCTGCACTTGAGAGGGCGCTCAAGATCCTAAGCGCCCGATTTGCGAGTCTGATTCTTGACGAACAAGACGTTTTTTTGAAGGGCGAGGGCTGGAGAGAGCTCCTCGAATTGATACCAAACAAAGGTAAGGTTGCATTATCGAAGGTTATAGGATTTTAACAAGGATTCTTGAAGACGTGGCAGGGGAACTTTACTCGCGATGGGAAGGCGAAGACCAGGAAATGCAAACTTCGTCTGATGCTAAATGGGATGCCCTTCGCAAGGCGATTTTGACGTTCGAGAAGGGGACAACGGAGCGGGTAGGCTTTGTTTTGTCCCTGAAGAATGCTGCTCACAACGGCACAGGCGACACTAAAAGCGGCCATTGAGGATGTAATCCTCCAGTACACGTACCCTCGAATCGACACGGAGGTTTCCAAGCACCGCAACCACTTGCTTAAAGCACCGTTTTGTGTTCATCCAGGAACAGGCAAGTGTTTTTGCCACAATGTCCGTCAAAATTGTGTTACTTAAGCTTTGTGATTAGGAAGAGTATGTGTACCTGTAGATCCAACGCGGGTAGATGATTTCGACCCCGAAACCGTCCCATCAGTTGGACAACTGCTGCAAGAGCTCAACAACGTCCCGGACTCGGGGACCGGCACCGAACATCACTCGGGTGCGTTTCTCTGACCCGATACGTGCTAGACTAACAAATTGACCCAGATTGGGAGCACACCTCACTGAAGCCATACGTTGAAATGTTGGAAAAGCACGCTGCTGCTATCATAAACGATACGAGGGAACGAAAGCGAGGTTAGTAGGCCACATCCTAGAGTTCAAGAGCTAAACCGGATTTCTTTAGGCATAGCTAAGACATCTTTAGACTTTTAGACCATCTAGGCTTGCTATTCTATTTGTAGGCTTTCACTCCGCTGTTGTTTAAATCATGCATGTGCATATTATATTAGTTGAGCATATTGTAACCATAGCAAGCATAGAGCATATAAGTAGTCGATGCTGTAATGTGTGCAGTCAGGCTTCAGCGGTATCATCGTACCCAGTGTACTTCTCGAGAAGAACCTAAGAGCAACATAGTGGGAAGCAATTCGGGGAATAGGCATGGCGTTGAACAAACCTTCAACCCATTGGGGTCTGCACCTTTAAGTTGCGCTTTCTTTTTCCCAGATTTGAAGACTACGATAGTAGGTGTCTAGTAGCCAAATGTCAAATACAAATCCAGAGAGCATCAAAACACTCACGGTACGAATCTTAGCATCATCAGCTATTTTCTGGAGGGCAATAGGTAAGTACGATCCGCAGTAAACTAAGAGAAGTGCGGGGATGCACCGGATGATCATCAACGTTGACCTTGTAAAACTCCGCATGGGGAAAGGTTCTTGAATGCTTCTCGAAAACTGGCGCAATCTGTCGGCATGGGCCGCAACTACGACGATGTTTAGGGTACGTCAAGATTGGATTGACACCAAGACCCACTTGTGAGCCCAAAAGTCAATTACTATCCATTTGCCACTTGTGATCTGGCAGGGGAGTGGATCGTATTGAGCTGATCCTTTGAAGCGCTAGAGTGAAATACACTCACGATTCGCAAAAAATCCCCGTGGTCCTTGATGGCTGCCACAGTGCGTTCTACCGTCGACTGTAGTGGACTCATGTCTATCTTACTATGGTTAGCACCCATGGAGAGAACAAGGAGTGTGTTTGTTAAATAGCAGCCAATGAGCTAACTATGGGTCGAAAGGAGCGTAAATTAAAACCCGTAATGAAAATAGAGTAAAGTTGAGTAAAACTTCAGGAGGTGGATAGAAGTTCGAAGGTGGCATAGCTCGAAGACAGCTAACGTTATAAGTTAGTGATTAGCCCGATCAGAGCGCTCAACGAAGCAGCCGCGGATGAGATCTGGGCTACAACACTGGCGAACTACATGCGCGTGAGAGTGGCGCTGAGTTGAGTTGCCCGGAGCTAGGGCTAAGAGCGCGGGCTAAACATACGCGATCGCAAGATCCTGCTTCGTACCAGAGGTTTCGCAGGTTCAATACATTGGGCGGGACGTTCCTGGGTCTACTGAGCTTCTTTGGCAAATGCGGCAGGACCTGGAGCATCATTGACTGAATTTGTTGCTCTTTGCTGTACAAAAATTGACTTGCGAGTTGATTTATAAGGGGATAGTTTCTGTTTACCCACGTGGTATGATGCCAGTAACTCAGGATTGATATATTCACTCTATTGGGGGTTATTGTTGAGGATACAAAAAAGGGACCAGAACTCGCTGATTCAAAACCATGAATCTGGCGGGCACAGAACAACCAAGCGAGCCGTAGATGAGATGTATTATCGATATAGGAAGAGTAGCTCATACCGTAATGAAATAGGTGGTCAAGTAAACGCAAGGAAACCGAGTCTGAGGCTAGCCGTAATTCCTTGCGATTAAAGCCAATGTGAGATCTGAGCGCGGCGAACACAAGAATTTCATGGGAAAGTAGTGCATTCGCGGAGATGAAGATATTTATCACCGAGACAATTTCAACAGATGCATAGGCTAGCAAATGGAAGGTGACAGAGCAGTTATTCTACTTTTTGATTGATATGGTTCGAATTTATCGCGCTAGAGAGATTGAGCAAAAGGGCGGCCGTTGCGTGCCGCTCCAGCGAGTGGTTGCAAGAAGAGAGTCCGAGGCTGGCAGAGACGCTGGGCCAAACAACCCAGGGCTGGCGCTTAGGACGGCCACAGGTGCTGATTCAGCACTGCACCACTTGTTCTTGACCTCCACCATCCCCCGTTACTGCCCTCAGAACTAGCCATAATGCCTCGCGCTGAAGTTGGAACTCCGTGAGTGATCCACAGAATAGCCTTGCATATCATATCACTCATCGCCAACAAACAGGAAGTACCTGGCAAATGCCATGAAGTCCAAGGGTATGTCCCGGCGCATGTGAGATAGATCTAGCTTGCTAACTTTACGCGTAGGGCTCCAAAAACTTCGATGGTACTGCCAGGTCTGCCAAAAGCAATGTCGTGACGAGAACGGATTCAAGTGTCACACTGCGTCGGAGGCCCATCTCCGGCAGATGCTTGTGGTGGGAGAAAACGCTGGTCGTCACATCTCCGATTTCTCTTCCCAGTTTCAATCAGAATTCGTTACTTTGCTCTCTCGCAGGTATGTGGCTTTTTGGGGCTTTGTAACTGTTGAGGCTGATGCTGTGGTAGATTTGGCACCAAGCGAGTTCGGGCCAACCAGGTTTATCAGGAGTTCATTCAGGACAAACACCATCTACACATGAACGCTACTCGATGGGTGACACTAACGGAATTTGTGAAACACTTGGGTCGCTCTGGTATTGCCCATGTGGACGAAACGGAAAAAGGATGGTTTATCGCTTGGATTGATAGTAGCCCGAAAGCTTTGGCGAAGGCTGTGAGTATCTAAATAGCAGCTTGTGATCCTGGCTGATATCTTGCTCAGGATGCTGCACGGAAGAAAGAACGCGCGACTACATCTGACGAGCAACGGGAACGCAACTTGATCGCTGAGCAGATTGAGAGGGCACGAGAGGCAGGAGGAGAGGACCAGGATCCCTCAGAGTCCGCTGCTCAAGGGATCCAGCGTGACGAGGGCGAGAAACTCGTTCTTTCGTTTGGTTCAAAGAAGAGCGAGTCGCCTCCCGCCGAGACAACAGAACCTACCCCGTCTAATTCAGCGACAAAGCCTGAGGAGTCAGAGGCGTCATCCTCTAAACCTCCAACTACCTCTGCAGCTGTTGTCACGACCTCGATCAAGCCTGTCAATGTTTTCAAGCCCGGAAATGCATTCAAGGCTGGCGCGAATCCTCTGAAAGCAGGTAATGCACTCAAATCAGGCAATGCCCTCAAGTCTGGACCTAAGCCTACGGCCTCGTCATCTGATGCTGCCAAAAAACGACCAATGTCGGCGGCAGAGGCACTTATTTTCGAGGAGCAAGAGCGAAAGCGACGACGCATGGAACGGTCTAATGCTTGAACGAGGCCCGCAGTTTTGAATCGTTTGTAGTTTATCACACCGAGCAAGTACTTTATGTCAGATGCAGTTGCACGCTTATCATCGCTGTTTCGCTAGTTTTCTATCTTTTCTGTATATCAGTCACTCCCCGTTGAATCCATATCTATGATTTCCAGCGGTAGCATTCTTGGAAACTTCTCTCGGCTGACTAAATCATTTTTGCCTGATCTGCTGCAACCCCTCAGCTCAACCGGCGTTATCGACATCCATCTTACCTTGAACCTACAACCAAACTACATACGGACGAAATGACACAAAAACTCAAAGTCTCAGTTGTGCAAACCTGCACTGCAGCTTACTCTCTACCAGAAACCCTCGACAAACTCGACCGCCTTGTTCGCCTTGCCAGAGAGCGCGACGGCTCTCAGTTCTGCGTTTTTCCCGAAGCATTGTGAGCTAATATACATCCTATATTCTATTGACACTATCAACCGGTTCCCAACTTGGTGGCATGGTCAACTCACCTCCTCTCACAGCGTCGGCGGCTATCCGCGCTTCTCGTCCTTCGGCACTGTCATTGGCTCGCGTACGCCGGCCGGCCGAGACGAGTTCCTGCGTTATCACTCTGCGGCCATCACGCTATCCCCCGATTCACCTGCCCGAATCCGTATCGAGTCAGTCGCCCGCAGCTATGGCGTGTTCCTTGTAGTCGGTGTAATCGAGAAGGACGACTACGCAGCCAGCACAGGCACCCTGTATTGCTCGGCTATCTTTGTCGATCCCGAGCGAGGATTGGTGGGAAAACATCGCAAGCTTATGCCTACTGCGTCGGAACGGATTGTTTGGGGTATGGGCGATGGGAGTACGCTTCCTGTCCTGGACTTTGCGTTCGCCACCGGCAAAGCATCAGATGAGAAGACTGGCGAGGCGAATTCGCACGTTAATGCCAAGGTTTCGGCAACTATATGTTGGTGGGTCCGTTGAATTTGTTGCAATATTCATTTCTCATATTACTGATGTAGGGAGAACTATATGCCTCTACGTAAGCCGTGGACTTTTGAGCCATGACAAACAAACGCGCTTTACTTATGAACGGTCAGTTAGGACCCATTATTACACTAAAGGGGTTCAGTTATATTGCGCGCCGACTGTCGACTCGCGCCCCGTCTGGCAACACACGATGGCACATATTGCGCTGGAAGGTCGATGCTTTGTCCTGTCCGCTTGCCAATATGCACAACAGAAAGATTTTCCAGCCGGCCATGCGATTCCGGAGGGCACTGAGCCAGATCCAGAGGCGGCAAGTCACTCCCATAATGTGCTCAGTTCAGCCTTGCTGAGCGATTTCCTGCCGATCTAGGTTATGATTGGCGGAGGAAGTGTCATCGTCGGCCCACTCGGTGATGTCCTGGCCGGACCTTTGGAGAGTGGGGAGGGAGTTTTGACCGCTGAAGTCGATTTAAACGATTGTATCAGAGGGAAACTTGACCTAGATGTGGTTGGTCATTATGCAAGGCCAGATAGTAAGCCAAACTATGTTCAGCCTGATGGGAGCGATATTAATGCAACTGACTTCAGTATTCAAGCTCATAGTCCAAGAATGATGTATCCATATTGATTCATGACGCAATCTACCACATGAAACACCCTCAATCGGGTCAAGCTCTTCCAGCGTTGCGCCGGCTTTTGCCTGGTCTCTTGGACCCTCCTCGTGAGCCCCCATGTCCACCACGCCCACCTTGCCCACCTCGTCCGCCTCGTCCACCACGCCCACCTTTACTCGCTTCCCGACCCATCCCTTTCCTAAACTCAAAGTTCTCTGAGCTTTCTTTGGTATTTTGTTTCCCCCGCCGGCCTTTGGTTCCAGCGCCGCCGAACCCAAATTTTGCGTCCCGCTTTGCCCTACTCATATTTGGTTTACCACGCTTAGCAGGTCGGTCCGAGATAGCCTCCTCAACTGCGACGTCGAACGCCCCACTGTCTTGGTTATCAAGAGCTCCTCCGCGTTCTGAGGCTAGAGTTAGAAACTCGGACGGGTCAAGCAGCATGAGACTCACTTCGTTTCAGCCCCTTGACTCTTTCGTTCATCTCCTTTTTACTCTTCTCTCTCTCCTTCAATTTTTCCACCTGCACCTGCTTTCCAACCTTCTTGAGCTCGCGTTGCTTCTTTGCAACTTCGCTCTTTTGAATGCCTGCTCGTTCGTCGAGTAGACGTTGGCGTATGCGCTCCATATGCGAATCGCTCTTGACCATTTCCGCAAAGTAGTCTGGTGGGCGAGAGAATGGGAGTTTCGCCGCCAAAAATTTGGTTCGAGCAGTATTAGCGGTGGATAATGCTTGTTTGTAGCTAGAGCGGGTAGCATTAGTATCTTGTGGTGAATAAATCAACAGATTGCCTACATTGCAAGCTCTCGGTTCAAGTCGTCGTCCGCATTGGGAATATCGAGAGGCTCAGATGTAGTAAAGGCCAAAGTTTCAGTCCAGGGCATGTCTTTGCCCAACTCGATTGTTTCTCGTATCCTCTTCAAGGCGAGCTATTTGTAGAAACTCGGTCAGCGCATCGAGTGAATGTCAATGGTAAAATTCTTACCTCATTATTGATCACAACCTTTTGTTTTGGTACTACATCCTCATCCACATCAGAGATCTCGTCCATGGGAACAGCGTCGTCGTCAGACTCTTCGTTGACCGCGGCCTCCACACCGCTTTCCCCAGGGACATCCATCTCCTCATCCTCGTCAACCCAGCCGCTATCAGAGTTGCCTTCCCCATCTCCGACTATGGCTTCTTCTTCGTCAGAAGAACCATCCTCGTCCTCTTCGTCCTCTTCATCGCTCGTCGCCTCGTCCAACCCCAGTTCACTTAGCTGTTGCTCAACGACCTCGTCTAGTCCATCTTCCCCTAGCATGTTCATTAGCTTCGCCATGCCCTCTTCATCGATGCCCTCATTGTCGTCCGAATCTTCCTCGTCAGACGAGGACAAGTCTGCCTCGGCACCAGTGGATTGTACGACTTCAGTAACAGGTGTGGGCGGGCTAGGCTCTTTTTGGATTACTGGCTTTGCAGCGGCTTTTGCTTTCTTGAATGCGGTGCGGGCCATGGCAGAATACGATGAGGACCGGTAAAGTCCAGTTCCAAAATTCGAGTTTGGACCCTGATACGATGGAGTATGTCATCACGGCGCTAATCTAATCTTATCAGAGCACCTGCGTGAATAGACGGCCTCGCTAAACTTGACCAAAACTGTCACCTGCGTGGATTCATCTCTATATTGACCCCGCGTGAATCTTCGTGACAATCTATACTCATCAGAAGCCAATATTCCCCTGGAAATTGCCCAAAACTGTGATTAAATGCGGCGTGTGTGCAGCAAGAGCAAGGTTTCGGCACTTTTCGCCGGTTCCTCCTTTACGCATACGCCGCATCGGGTGCCACCTCTTCAAATCCATTCAACGGAACTACCCAAAGCCTCGATGATCGTACAAATGCTCTGCTCCAATCAAATTTATCCGGACATCTGTTGGCCCGAGGCACACGAAGCAGACTCAAATTGTTCGCGTAGCATTCAATACTTGGCCAGCCTCATGTCATGCATTCGATTGAGAACGGCTTCGCTGAGCAGATGATTTTCCCGTGGGCTACCAGAAGCATCGAGTGGATGTACCCATGTGGCTTCGACGTCAGAGGCGCCAAGATCTCGCTGGATTTTGTTATGTGGACCTTGACCGTTTGGTTCGGGATCTCTGCTGAGCTCGACTCTATGCGGGTAGTAGTTGACTTTTATGCGTGCTAGATCTGAATACACTGGAGCTGCTGCACGTATGATAGCGGGAAATACGACTGGGATGGGGCAGTTGTATTGGCTCACCTAATCTGGCCACGGGACGTGCCATACGGGTCCGATCGTTCTTCTGAGAAATGATGTCGTTCTGCGGAGACTCCGCGAAGCCCCACGCGACCCTTTGCTGAAAACAACCAACGCCGAGCTTGCCTTGCCATTAGAAGGACTATATATAAGTCCCAATGCACATACGGTCCCTCATCGAGCCCCCGCCTATCCCGCCTTCTCCTGGCACACTTGACTTGGTGGTTTTCGTCATGAAATCGGCTTTCATCACCGCTCTCTCCCTTGTGGGGACTACCCTCGGCTCTGCTTCTTCCTTTGCGGACAATGACGTCGGCTCGCTTGTGGCTCGCCAAAACACCAACCCGGACAGCTGCAAGGGCTATATCGCGAAAAACATCAAGACCAACAGCAACGGCTTGACTGCTGACTTGACTCTTGCGGCCACTTGCGGTATCTATGGCTCCGACATTCAACAGCTGAAGTTGCAGGTTACGTACGAAGACAGTAAGTGGCACTCGAACCTCGTGCTGTTAGCCGACGTCTTACTCTCTACAGAGTCCCGGATTCATGTCAAGATTGGCGACTCGGCGGGCAAGCGATATGAAGTACCCGAAGAGGTTTTCCCTCGTCCAATCTCCAAGGTCACGGCATCGTCGGCAGACATCGAGTTCAAGTATGTTGCGAACCCGTTCTCGTTTAGTGTCAGCCGCAAAAAGACTGGCGAAGTGCTATTCGACACCAAGGGCAGCACGCTTGTGTTTGAAGAGCAATATCTCCGGTAAGGGTTGCCCCGTTTTACCGTATACCGAGAATCTTCTAATAATTTCTTTGTTTCAGCCTCAAAACCGCTGTCCCCAACAACGCGAACATCTATGGGCTTGGCGAGCATACCAACACTTTCCGCCTTGACCCCTCGAATACTACCAGGACCATTTGGAATCGTGATGCCTATGGTATCGCTCCTGGCACTAACTTGGTGTGTGAACATGCAGCATATGTTTGGCACCTTTACTTATCCCTTCTCAGTACGGAGCTCATCCGGTCTACTTTGAACATCGGTCCACCGGCACGCATGCCGTTCTCTTGCTGAACAGTAATGGAATGGACATCAAACTTCGTCCCGGCAGCTTGGAGTACAATACCATTGGCGGTATCCTCGATTTCTACTTTATCGGTGGAAGCGACGGCAAGACTGGACCCGCTGACGTGGCTCGCGGCTACGCCAAGCTCGTGAGTGGACGATTGTTTTTGATAAACACTAGATTTACACAGCGTAGGCTGGTCTTCCTGCATCTGTTCCGTACTGGAGTCTTGGTTTCCACCAGTGCCGCTATGGGTACCGTGATTTCGTTGACGTTGCAAACGTCATAACGAACTATTCGGCTGCCGGAATCCCTCTAGAAACGATGTGGACTGACATTGGTGAGTAGCGCCGACCGATTATGTAATCCATCGCTAACCCCCGCCTCCTCTCCAGACTACATGTATGCGCGTCAGGTCTTTACCAATGACCCGCAATACTTCCCCACGTCAAAGATGCAGGATATTGTTAAATATTTGCACGGCCACGACCAACAGTACAGTGAGTAGATCATGGTTGTATGCGCGCTCCTGCTGATCAACCCTCTAGTCGTCATGGTTGACCCTGCGGTTGCGTATCAACCCAACAAGGGCTACAAGGCGTTCGATCGCGGTGTTGTGGATAATGTTTTCCTCAAGGAAAGCAACGGATCTCTTCACAAGGGAGTGGTTTGGCCTGGAGTGACGGTCTATCCGGATTGGTTCCATCCCAACGTTTCCTCGTACTGGAACGGAGAAATCAAAGAGTTTTTCGATCCTAAGACTGGAATCGGTAAGCTAGCACGTGATTCGTCGTATCAGTGACTAATATTTGTGCTCCTCGTCTCCCCGTACCTCCTCCCGTCCCCCCTACTCGTTTTTTCCACTCTCAACCCTCAAAATACGTCAAAAACACCACCCCAAAGACGTAGACGGTTTGTGGATAGATATGAATGAGCCCGCTTCCGTACGTTGAACGCAATATTTTGGTGCATTTTACTGACATTTAAGCAGTTCTGCAATTACCCATGCGACAACCCCGACGAACAAGCGGTCGGAAACCCACCTCCTCGCACCACAAGCCCGCCCAATATCAACACTCCGATATTCGTGAACACCACTAAGCGTTCGATTGACGTCCGCCAGTCGAGTGTCAGTGGGATAAACTACAACGAGCCCCCTTACAAGATCGGGAACGTCTTGCCGTACCTCGGTGACCGTACCGCTCACATGGACCTCAAGCACGCCAACGGTCTCATGGAATACGATACCCGTAAGCTCGATTATAGCTACTTTATGCGTGCCTGACCCCCGTGTAGACAACTTGTATGGAACGATGATGAGCGCACGCACACGTGACGCAATGCTGGAACGCCGCCCTGGACTCAAGCCTTTGATTATCACCCGCTCGACGTTCGCTGGAGCCGGAGCCAAGGTCGGCAAGTGGCTCGGCGACAATCTGAGCGACTGGGAGCATTATCGATTTTCCATCGCTGGCATGCTCGCTATGGCTGGCATCTACCAAGTCCCTATGGTCGGGAGCGACGTATGTGGGTTCGGAGCGAACACCACCGAGACCCTGTGCGCTCGTTGGGCCATGCTGGGCGCATTCAACCCGTTCTATCGCAACGTGAGTCGCATACAGCCAGCTGAAGTTTCTCTAACATCTCGATTTCAGCACAACGGTGACACCTCCATCAGTCAAGAGTTCTACCTCTGGCCAAGCGTCGCTCAGGCTGCTAGGAACGCCATCTCTATTCGGCAAGTACCATCCACCCAGGACACGTTCCCGGACTAACCAAAAGACATACAGCTACCAGCTCTTGGACTACATGTACACCGCCCTCCAGCAAGCCCATGAGGACGGCTCGCCGATCCTCAACAGCCTGTGGTTCAAGTACCCGCAAGACGCCAACACCTACCCGATCGACTTGCAGTTCTTCTACGGCGATTCCGTCCTGGTCTCCCCCGTCACCGCCGAAAACGCGACGTCGGTCGACATCTACCTGCCGAAGGATACGTTCTACGACTTTTTGACGTACCAGCCGGTTGAAGGCAAGGGTGCGACGGTCTCGCTCACCAACGTCAACTTCACCTCGATCCCGGTCCACATCAAGGGGGGCTCCGTGCTGCCCCTTCGCAGCAGCAGCGCGATGACGACCAAGGCACTGCGTGAGAAAGACTTCAACTTCGTCGTGGCGCCAGGTTCGGACGGCAAGGCTTCCGGGCAGCTGTACATCGACGACGGGATCTCGATCAAGCCAAAGTCGTCGACTAGGCTGACGATGAGCTACTCGAACAAGCAGCTGCAAGTCAAGGGCAGCGCCGGGTACAAGGCCAGCTCCAAGGTAGCGACGGTGACGTTCTTGGGCGTGACGAGCGCGCCGAAGTCGGTATACGTCGACTCGAACAAGGCGTCGCCGTCGAGCTGGAAGTACGACTCAAACGCCAAGACGGTCGTGGTTAAGGTCGGGAAGTCGCTGGGTGCATTCACGGCTCGTTTGGCATAGAATAGACCATGAGAAAAAGCGGCAATTTGTACATTAAAATCAGCATTTAAATATCATTCTCTGACAAAAAAAAACAATTATGGGCTCGATCGAATCTTTCGAGTCCGTGCGGGCATTGAGTTTCACGGTAGGCCCGGGCCCGGGCCGCGACCTTGCTTGCCAGAAGTTTCAAACTTCGAGATACACACCCTAACATTCAGTACAAATTATGTGACTTGCTCTTATCTTTGGGCGGTACTTCTTATCCTTCGGGTGCCAAGTTTTACGTTCTTCACCATAATGTTACCCTCCCCTCACACGATTCGCCTCAGGAGCCTTGTTCGGATTCCCTTCTTGCTGTGGTCGCTCTCCTTTCCCTTGTATGCCTGATGCAGAGTGTTGCCCGGTTTTCTCCTTCGTGATTTGGCCAGGACCACGCCTTGGCTCTTTGTGAGACTGCTAGGGGTATACAAATAACAGATTTAACCATCATCATTATCACACCTCTTGTCCTACTTTTGGTGTGTCTAGAATCGGCCCTCACCGATTAATCGTCTTGAGTTTTGAGAACTACTAATTTCTTTAGTCATGGGTGCTGTCTGCGGCTGGACTGAAAGCGACTCAACATTCTATGTGGCTAGCTTTTAGGCGCATACAGCCTAGATGCGAACGCCAAAGCAAGGTCATGAATCGTTGAATTCCATTGCTTGTCCTTCTCGGACCTCGTAGTTATTGTAGTATCAACACAAGAGCTTCATAGCATTCCATTTGAATAGTTCGACGTTCCCTAGCATACGCATCGCAGACCGCGCCCGACGATGCATCTGTCTATGAATGGTATACATTTACCAATCCATACACATCTCGGGCTATACAATAGTCTCCGTTATGGGTGTTCCCTGCTATATATCTAAGCATGGAAAAGAAAGTGTGATCGCTGCTCGACGCATCGTCGGGCGCGGTCTGCGATGCGTATGCTAGGGAACGTCGAACTATTCAAATGGAATGCTATGAAGCTCTTGTGTTGATACTACAATAACTACGAGGTCCGAGAAGGACAAGCAATGGAATTCAACGATTCATGACCTTGCTTTGGCGTTCGCATCTAGGCTGTATGCGCCTAAAAGCTAGCCACATAGAATGTTGAGTCGCTTTCAGTCCAGCCGCAGACAGCACCCATGACTAAAGAAATTAGTAGTTCTCAAAACTCAAGACGATTAATCGGTGAGGGCCGATTCTAGACACACCAAAAGTAGGACAAGAGGTGTGATAATGATGATGGTTAAATCTGTTATTTGTATACCCCTAGCAGTCTCACAAAGAGCCAAGGCGTGGTCCTGGCCAAATCACGAAGGAGAAAACCGGGCAACACTCTGCATCAGGCATACAAGGGAAAGGAGAGCGACCACAGCAAGAAGGGAATCCGAACAAGGCTCCTGAGGCGAATCGTGTGAGGGGAGGGTAACATTATGGTGAAGAACGTAAAACTTGGCACCCGAAGGATAAGAAGTACCGCCCAAAGATAAGAGCAAGTCACATAATTTGTACTGAATGTTAGGGTGTGTATCTCGAAGTTTGAAACTTCTGGCAAGCAAGGTCGCGGCCCGGGCCCGGGCCTACCGTGAAACTCAATGCCCGCACGGACTCGAAAGATTCGATCGAGCCCATAATTGTTTTTTTTTTGTCAGAGAATGATATTTAAATGCTGATTTTAATGTACAAATTGCCGCTTTTTCTCATGGTCTATTCTATGCCAAACGAGCCGTGAATGCACCCAGCGACTTCCCGACCTTAACCACGACCGTCTTGGCGTTTGAGTCGTACTTCCAGCTCGACGGCGACGCCTTGTTCGAGTCGACGTATACCGACTTCGGCGCGCTCGTCACGCCCAAGAACGTCACCGTCGCTACCTTGGAGCTGGCCTTGTACCCGGCGCTGCCCTTGACTTGCAGCTGCTTGTTCGAGTAGCTCATCGTCAGCCTAGTCGACGACTTTGGCTTGATCGAGATCCCGTCGTCGATGTACAGCCGAAGCCTTGTGCTCAAATTTATATAGCTCAGACATGAGCCCGCTCGACAGTTTCGCAGGCTAAAAAGGTGTAAAACACAGTCTTTCAAGACCGCTTGGGAAACGCACGCAATATGAGCCTGGTAAATTATCACGTGGTGTCACAAAACGGGACGAGCGAGTCACATTAAAGCCAACCACCATCCGGTCAATCGAGGTCGAGAATAGTGCTATAGGCCCGCTACCTAAAATGTCTGGCAAGTAACCCGAAAAAATTCCCTAGATGCTCATTTGACCAATCGTGCAGGAGTTCCAACGGTGGTTGCACCCCTGCCTAATATCGCCGAGAACGAGGCCATTCCTGCGTCTCGCTTCGATATTTACGAAAGCTATGCGCGAATACTCAATAATGAAGACGTAAGCGGACCATATAATGAATGAACTCCAACATATAGTATCACAGATGCCCATGCCACTAGCCGCAATACTCGCTCTTACAGAACTGGTTTCGCACTCAAATGGTGAATAGGGCATTCGCTTCTCAATTCAAACTAACCGAGATTGAGCCAGCTTCCACAATGCAACAGCTACTAGAGTCACTCCAGAAAAGTGCAGCTGTTCTCAAAAGCAGATCTTCTACCCCCTTGAGTCTTACTGCGGGTTGCGATCTGTTTATTCGATACGTAACGTCTCTTCCTCAGGATACTATCGTAGGCAGCATATTCTCTGTTAAAATATGCCACTGATGTGATAGATTGGGTTTAGCCAAGGAGGTCCTTCGAGGAGCACAAAGCCGAACTTGTCCGACAGGGGAGGAAATATGCGCAGACAACAGCCGCTACATGCCGAGACACAATCGCACGACATGCTCTAGGGGTGATCAAAGATGATTCAGTTGTGAGATACCGGTTTCTGCTTTAACTGATCTCATCAACTAAATCTTCCACAGATCCTGACACATTCTTACTCTCGTGTTGTCATGCATGCACTATTACATGCCCACAGGCAGCGTCGTATATCAGTTTACGTGACAGAAGCTCGTCCCAGGGGACTAGGGTACGCTTTCTCTTGATCTAGTTGAATGATCTCTGATGAACATCACAGTATGAAAACCTATGAAGCACTCACGGCGGCCGGAATTCCTTGTACTGTTGTACTTGATTCAGCAGTCGCCTACGTGATGGACAAAGTAGACTTTGTTCTCGTCGGCTCGGAAGCCGTTGTAGAATCAGGAGGGCTTATCAACGCGGTGGGGTCTTTCCAAGCAGCGCTGATCGCCAAAGCAGCCAACGTGCCATTCTACGCACTGGCCGAAAGCTACAAGTTCCTTCGTCTGTTCCCACTATCCCAGCACGATCTCCCGTACGTCGGCGGTATTGAGCGGGACCCGCTCTCCCTTGATCCCACAAAATCGAGGCTCCGCCCTGGTCCGACCGAATTGCAAAAGGAGAAAGAGAAGAAACTTGCGTACCAGGCGTTCACCGACCCTTTCTTGAACAGCTACGACCCTCCTGTTCAAGGCAGATCTATTCTTCCTTTGCCCGCGCATCGTCGCACGCCCTCTCGAGAACAATACAACATCAATATGCTCGCTCTTCCAACTCCGTCCATGAGTCGAGCGCCGTCATCAATAAAAGGAGGCTTCTTCGATCCTTCGACGCCCACATCTGCACGGGGTCCGCAGGCGGTTACAATGATGACCAAAGAACAGTTGGCGAAAAACCCCGAAGTCGACTACACCACACCTGATCTAATATCGCTGGTGTTCACTGATGTTGGGATTCTGACCCCTGAGGGCGTCAGTCAATTCTTGGTCGGGATATATGCTGATTGACCATGGTTATAAAGATAGAATAATTACTGTAGAGCTAAATTTGAAGAGCATACGTTCAGAAATACTTCATAAGATGGGTTTCTTCTCAAAACGGTTACGTCATCGCCTGGCTAGCTCAATCGGTAGAGCGTGAGACTCTTAAAACAGGCATCTCAAGGTTGTGGGTTCGACCCCCACGTTAGGCTAATGGTCCATGTATTTTGCTTCTCGATTCCACGACGACAGGTGACATAGTAGTACAGTAGCTCCTCGTTGCATATGATGAAGCAAACGCATGAAATATCGAGTAGTTAGGGGTGTGGGCACATCACATTCCCCGTACGAGACAATCATAATTTTGTGACCGTACTTATAGGGAAGGGTGGCTGGGAGCCAAGCCGATCAGCGTGATTAGCAGCTACGTAAATTATCGGCTCGTAGGTATTCGGTTCTGCCCCCTTTTTACTATGTGGGTAGCTAGCATTATCTCGTTGGCGAATTTGCATATCCTTTTTACTCTTGAGGAATCAGATGGATTGCCTGAAGTGTCTGGTTTGAATACAGCATGTACACTGAAAATTTTGTACAATCCGCAGCTACAAAGATATACCCTCACCGCCCTATCGTCGTAGAATAACGAGCACGTTTACTTGAATGTAAATGTCCGATTTCCACTGCGTTGCTCACTCTGAGCTTTTGGCGGAGCGGGAAAGTTTCCGTATATGCTTGCCACTATCACCCTCGTCAGCACCTGGTCAACACTTCTCGACACTATCAAGCGTACCTTTTTTCTTCTCCTTCTCCTTCCCCGTCTCCTCCTCGCCTGGTTGGTCTAGTATGCTCGGCGCACTTGCGTAATCAAATTCTGGTACCGGACTTGCTCTCGCCTTTTTAGCCCCTGGTCCAGAGCCGCCCTCGGGTTTTCGTTTTTTGGATTTCGGGCGAGTTTGAGCAACAACCACAACATCATCTGCCTCTACTTCTGAAGTTGGCCCGAGTTGGGGTTTGAGGAACGTGGGCTTGGAAGGGGCTGGTTTGGGTGGAACATCGGACGCGGCTTGGGGCTCGGGTTCTGCTTCTTGATCCGATTCAACTTGCATTGGTTCTGGATCTGGAAGTGGTTGTGGGACGGCCATGCGTGGCGCTTCACTGATCGACCCATGTATGCGCTTTCGCAATACTTCAAACGGGCTTTCTGCAGGTTCTGGTTCTGGTGCCGAGAAAAGACTAGAGCGTCCAAAGAGTGTGCTGTGTGCGGCTTTTTGTTTTAGCTGTGGCTGCTGTGGTTGTGATGCGAGTGTAGACCCAAAGAGTGAAGAACTACGGGCGAGCTTGGTGGGGGCTAGTACATAACATGGTTTAGTCTATGTTATGGGTATCACTACGAAAGGAGACGTACCATTTTGCACTGGTCCTAGTCGACTCCATAAATCAGCACTAGGAGTAGCGCTGAAACTAGTACCAATATCCACCACCATTGCGGTTGCAGCCTCCTGCCTCTCTTTTACTTCTTGCTCTCTCCTTTCCTCCTCTTCTTCAAGGTACTTCTCCCATTCCAGTGCATCCTTCTTCGCCTTTTCGACAGCTCCTACGACGGCCTCAACTAGCCCCTCGGCGTGTGCTCGCGCAGGACCACTCAACCTTGGAACAGCTTTGAAGAGTGCAGGGAGCGTTGTTGGTGCTTGGCTCGCGATTTGGAATAGAGCAGTGTTGGCCAAGACGTATCTACATACCAGAAAGTCAGACATATACTCGAAGAAAGAAAGAAAAAACGCACACTGGACTTTCGTCTTCTGCTCTAGCCACCTTGTCTCTCCACCAGAACACGGCTTCGAATACAGCCGCTTTTTGTTCAATCGGTTTCTTTTTGGCTACTTCTCCTGCAGGGCTGTTGCTCCTTGACCTAGAACTCGACCCTTCGCTGATCTCCAAGTCCCATTTTTTAGCCAGTCCAGCAGGGTTAGGGATTTCAGGTGCGTATAGTCGTCCGGCTGTCGTAGCCGATCTAGCTAGTACGCGGGTGATAGCCCATGGGTATGGCGAGGTAGAAGCAGCGGGAGGGGCAGGTGTAGCGTCGGGAGGGGGTGTCCCGTTGACAGGTGTGGGCGGAAGCGGTGGGTGTGTATGCGAGTGTTCAAGGAGTGCGTTTCGGAGTTGGTCATAGATGTGCAAGAGGAAATGTGTGTCTGCGCGGGCATAATGAACCATTTCTTCTGGTAGTGGTCTATGATCATGTTCAGTATCTTGGTCAACGGGTGTGCAAGTCTGGCCTACCGGATACGCCAGTCCGCCAACTGATATTGCTTGTCGGGTATAAAGTCTGTGTATCGTGCGAGTAGGGCGGCGAGCCCATGTTTTGGGAATTCTAGCGCGGTGATGTTCAGACACAGGATTATGCCTGTTATAGATAATACTCACGAAGAATTTTTGATGCATGGTATGTGTCAAACAAGCCAACGACATATAGTCCAAAGTCTCTCTGCAACCATATAATGTCGCTCTCGGCTCCATGGAGCACCTTGACTATCCTCGGGTCACTCAATACTCCATTCAACGCTGGTCCTATCTCGTCCCTCAGCGCCAGCGCATCGACCACCCAATCTTGTGTTCGTGTGCTGATCTGGATCAAGCATACTATGCCCTTGTATGTTCGTAGCGAGTGATGTTCGAGATCGACTGCGAGTTCGGTAATGTTTTCGTCGGTAAAGGACTGGACCATCAAGGCAAGTTGGGCAGGTGTATCGACAAATGTAAATGGTGTCGAGTCAAATGAAGCTATGGGTGCCGGGGGCGAGGCGTTTAAGAGGTACGGAGGGGGAGAAGAGACATATGGTTGAGGGTCTGGGTGTGGTGGCGGGACGTAGGGAGATGCGAGAGGCGTATTGTCTGGTGGAAGCCGGAATTTGAGTTGAGGTTTCGGGAGGTGGGCTGCATGGAGGAGCGAAGGGTCTAATCGTCGGGGCTACCAAATAGATAAGTTTCGTGTTGTAAATCGCAGATAGAGGGTCCTACCCGAGAAGGTTTGGATGCCGGCTCGTTTACAACAATCGCCGGCGCCTTGTTCTTGCCTGAAAACTCATCTAGACATGTATCCTACGATCAACACAATAAGCACAACTCCAAGTTCTGTCAAACCAACTCACAGCGTTCTCGAGCAACTGGTCAAGTACGTCGCCGACGAGCGACTTGTACCCCCCTCCGTCGATCAAGTCGTCTGCGCTTAGAGCTTTGCCTTTACCCTTGCCTCCTGCATACTGAGCTATTCGGTTGACGAGGCCAAGGATGCGGTTGGACACGGCGTCGAGCTCTTTGGCGGCCGTTCGGTCGAGTGTGCGGTCATAGGCTAGGGAGCTACCGGTCGGAAGCGTGCTTACGAGCCGGGTGGGGGCGACGATGGCTGACTGGAGACGGGCAGTGTAAGCAGCAAGATCGGTTGGAGAAGGCACTGGAACAGCCTCGGAGTCTGATGAGTGGGTGCTCATCGCGTGCTATGTATTTGTCGGGGTTGTTGTGGCCGGGATGACTGAGCAGAGAATGTGCCAGACCGAGTGCGAAAAGCAAGCGGGATATAGTTTATGTGGATGCTCGGCGTCGAGAGGACCACGCTCGCTGCTGAGAGGACCGTGCTCGTTGCAGAGGCGCAGAGGCGGCGGTTGATGTGCAATTTCAAGTAGCATTGCGACTAACTTTTTGGCCACGTGAGAAGCGCCGGGATTTGTCATATGCTCCCACGTCCTCGGAGCCACGGAGCGAGGTGGGTATATATCGCGCAGGATTAAACTCGACACGACCACCCTGGCATCTCGAGTGCGCCTGTTCGCTGCTGCCCGACGATATCCCCTCGCCGCGCTCTCTGCTTCGCTCTACGACCACCGTCTCTCCTCCCCGGCACGGTCCTTTACCCGCTCCACAATGGCCCCCACCCAACGCCCAGACACCACCGGCCCCGATGGCAGGAGCAGCACCATGCACTCCAAAGTCGTAAGTGCGCTGTGCCACATCTCCTAGCCTGTCTCTCATTATCACCTATTAGGTGATCATTGGATCGGGGCCTGCAGGGCACACCGCTGCCATCTATCTCGCCCGTGCCAACCTCGAGCCTGTCATGTTCGAGGCAAGTTCTCCCACTCTGATCTCACGCGCTGCCAGCTCACTCTGGTCTAGGGCTTCATGGCCAACGGGTTCGCAGCCGGCGGTCAGCTCACCACTACGACCGATGTCGAAAACTTTCCCGGTTTCCCGGAAGGCATCCAGGGCACCAAGATGATGGACAACTTTCGTGCCCAGTCGGTTCGGTTCGGGACCAACATCATCACCGAAACCATCTCCCAGATCGATCTTTCCCGTCGGCCGTTTAGGTACTGGCGCGAGGGAACTGAGGACCAGGAGCCCGAGACGGCAGATACAGTGATTCTGGCGACGGGTGCCAGTGCCAAGCGGATGAATCTTCCCGGCGAAAAGACGTATTGGCAAAGCGGAATCTCGGCGTGTGCGGTCTGCGACGGTGCTGTTCCTATTTTCAGGTCAGCTGAAGATCAATCAAATGCTACGTTCTTTGGACTGACCGTTTTGGTAGGAACAAGCCCTTGGCGGTTATTGGTGGAGGGGACAGTGCGGCTGAAGAGGCGACTTGTATGTGCATTCAGCTCGCTCAACTTGATCGTGTCTAATGATCTTGGGCAGATTTGACCAAGTATGCCTCGCACGTCTTTGTCCTCGTCCGAAGGGGCGAGCTTCGTGCTAGCAAGATCATGGCCAAACGTCTCATGGCTCATCCAAAAGTCGTACGTGCCTGTGTATGCTCTCATCCACAAAAGCAGCTCACGAAACCAAAATACAGACCATCCTCTGGAACACTGTTGCAATAGAGTGCAAAGGGGATGGCGATCTGCTCAACTGCCTGCGCATCAAGGACACCAAAACCGGCGCCGAGAAAGACCTCCAGGTCAATGGTCTGTTTTACGCCATCGGCCACGAACCCGCGACGAGTCTTGTTCGTGGACAAGTCGATTGTGACGCCGACGGGTACATCATCACCGTACCAGGCACAACCCAGACCAGCGTCAAGGGTGTGTTCGCGGCAGGAGACGTCCAGGACAAGCGATACAGGCAGGCGATCACCAGTGCGGGGAGTGGATGCATGGCTGCGCTCGAGGCAGAGAGGTTGTTGGCCGAGGAGGAGGAGCTATAGACGCATTTTCACTGGCATATTAATTAGTCAACTATTACAATGGAATCAGTTTAGATTTGGGTTTATTGGTGTATGCGTTGGGGTTCACGATCCCGAGCTGCCTAAATTCGCACGTTGTTTGCGGTGGCATGACATAATCTACACCCTGAGTGGCATATTTGCACATGATGCCGCGTGCGCCGATTCAAACCCAACGACTTCCGTCATCCCACCACCACTGTCCCACAAGCGACTTTTTCAATAAACCAAAATGGCCACTGATTTCTGCCCCGTCTACGCGCCATTCTTTGGTGCTTTGGTGAGTTGCCGTTCCGACAGATAGAATTAACAACAGAGCTGACGTTTTCGGTTGTTGTTCGATTTGGTAGGGATGCACGAGCGCGATCGTGTTCACATGTTAGTTCCCTCCCGCTCGGTCTCCTCTTTACAGTACAATAGAATGAGCTATAATGCTGATATACTCTTGTGGCTCTTCCTTTTCGTGCCTCGTTTGGGTTCGCACAGGTATCGGTGCTAGGTACGTTCCCAGCCAACCAACTCGCCCGAGACCGAGCCACTCACCTCGGTAATTTTTTCCAGTTACGGAACCGCCAAGTCGGGTGTCGGTATCTCGGCCATGTCCGTCATCCGCCCAGACCTGATGATGAAGTGCGTTGTCCCAGTTATCATGGCTGGTATCATCGCCGTACGTTCACATCTGCCACGTCTAAACCCGAATTGCCCACTAATCAATCACAAACCAACCAGATTTACGGACTCGTCGTGTCCGTGCTCATTTCCGGAGACAGTACGTCACTTGATATTTTTCTCACTTGTTTCTCACAATTTGAATTTTCACAGTCGCACCACGTATGGCGCTGTTTACGGGCTTTATCCAACTCGGTGCTGGTCTGAGTGTCGGTCTTGCGGGTCTTGCGGCCGGATTTGCGATTGGTATTGTTGGTGATGCGGGTGTCCGAGGAACTGCTCAACAGCCTCGTCTGTTTGTCGGAATGGTACGACTGTGGTGGAGCATACCTTGAGTTGACGGTACTAATTGCATAATCTTGCAGATTCTCATTCTCATTTTCGCCGAAGTTTTGGGTCTCTACGGTACGTCCCTGGAAATTTATTTTTATATTATATCCATACTTATGACTCTTTGCAGGCCTGATCGTTGCGCTCATCATGAACACCAACGGCAAGGTCGATGACCTCAATGCGCTTTGCCCGCCCCCCAAGATTTAAGTGACTCCAAGTCTGTTCACATACCAGCTGTAGTCGGGTGAAATGAGCTGGATGTGTTTTGGACTTGCTCGTGCGTTGCTCGGACTGTGAATGAGTCTGCCTGTACGTATGTGGATGTAATACGATTTTGAGAGTCGAGACTCGATTGGCGTGAATGAGACAGGCTTTTGATTGCAAGTGCTCGCATTTAGACCAACGGCGGCAAAACCGGGATATACAATAGGTAGTGTTCGCGAAAACGGGAATAGATCCAATAACATACACCAAAAGAAAAGGTGCCCAGAAGGCGATTAAAACAGTTTTTAAAAAAAGATTTATCCGCGAACACTTCCATGAGACCACTGCATCTCGCTAACCGAACTCGCTGGCCGGCTCAACAGCTCGTCGGGAGTTTTCGAGTCAGTTCCGTTTGGCGTTGTTAGCGCAGTGTCTAGTTCTCCGTCGTTGGGCGTGCTGAGATCGAGATTGGTAGGTGTGTCCACTTCGAGGTCGCTCCCGCCTTGTTGTCGCTTCTTTTGCTTCGCAACGAGCTTTGTCGCTGAAAGCTTGACAAACTTTTTGACTTTTTCGATCTTCTCGTCCGAGAGTTTGTCAAACTTGGAACTTGACGAGTTCTTCCCACGCATCTCGGTTTCCGTAATCTTGTCTGTGAGCTGAAGGGATAACATGTCAGTTCGAGTGGGAACAAGGGACAAAGTTCACGGCGTACTTCTTTTGCAGTCTTTTTAAACTGCTCGTGCGAAATCTCGCGTTTCCATTTGGACAACGTCTTGACGACTACCTCGCCTACCAGCTTCTTCATCCTCTTCTCCCTTTCCTCAAGCGGCACCTTGTTCCAGTCTCTTGACTTGTGCCTGAATCCATTTCTTGGAGTTCCCTCGGACGTAGGTGTGCCCAGCGCAAGTGACAGGGAACCGGTCGAGGGTGACGGAATAGGAACATTCAACTCGCTAGCGCGGGCGATGATCGCGTCCAGCTCGCTCTTGGTCGGCCGACGTGGTGCGTTGGGTTCGGGCGTAGGTGTGCCATTTGCCGAACCGTTGACGGCCTCGAGTCCGCCTGGTGGGAGCGGTCCGATACGTCTGTGTGCGCCGCCTCCTAGGAGTGGGGTCGCCTTGAAGGTGAGGACTGGTTGTGGAGTTTCTTCTTCATCGTGTGCGGGAGATTCAGAGGCTGATGCGGTATGTCGTTTGGAGCGTGCTTCCTCAGCGTCGAGTAGCTATAGGGAAGGAGTGAGTGTGTGAAGATGAACAAAAGGTAGAGTACATACAATATCCTCATTCTTCCGTTTTGGTATTCGGTAGCCAGATTCCTCGAGGGTAGACCATTTGCTCAAGAGCTATCCGGCCAGGATAAGTCGCGATTACGGTACCACTAGCCACACTTACCTCGTCTGCAAGCTCCCGTAAAGTCTCATCCCCACCGCTAGAAATAGACTTTAGCTTCTCTTCCACATTAGATTGTTCGATCTTGCCGCGGTTTAGCAACGGCCACGTCGCCAATGACCGTAGAATCTATCACTGGGATTAATATGACGCTGAGTGTTTGTTTGGTTGCATACCAGCTCAACGATCTCTTGGTCGACGCTGCTATCGGTGTAGTTTTCCTCTAGGATTCCAACCATCATCCCGAACGTTCGTAACCGCATAAACTCTCGCAGAACGTCCGCATCCGTCAGCTGATCAAAAGTTAGGTACCGTCGTGGTATCAAGCTAGACCATTACACACATTGATCCTTTTGAGCAGGGCCAATAGCATAGTTCGCTCGCTCGCCATCTGTCTCAGGGCGGTGATAATATTGTTGACTTCATGCATCTCAATAGGTTGAGGGTCTTCCTGTTGCACACTGTCAGCAAGTAGTTGGCCCAGAATGTCAAATACGTACGATTGCGATAGCAAGTGCATCGCGACCTCTACTTTTGCCGTTGACACCCAATGCTGTGGTACCACTATCAGCATCGAGTCAAAGATGACAGCGATAGCGCATGGCTCACCCTCCAACATTTCATTGGCCTGGACATCGGTCTGGGTCTTCCCTCCAAGATAGCCTACACAGTTTGCCTCGCCGCAGTAGCATTTTTGTGGATCGTGTCTAATCGAACAGACGCCCTATGTCAACGTCAGGCGGACTTTGATGAACAACGCCGGAAAACGTACCCATATCGATCCACATTATAGTTGAACGTGAGTTCTTCATCGGCCTCGATGTTACGCTTGGCAAAGATACCCATGCGTATGCGTTTTCCAACGACCCATTTCGCTACGTAGCAGTTGGGGTTACACGAGTGATTTGCGAATCTACCTTTGCCACCACGTTTTGTTGCGTCGATGTACTACAAAGGAGTTATGGCGAATGTCAGTATGGTGTAGGGTCCAGAAAATCGGGAGGGCAGTGACCTGTTCCCGCTGGAGCATCATAAAGTAAAAATGCTGGATCCCCTCCTCTGCATATTCTCGCATTCGTTTTCTGAGCACAGCTTCGTTGACAACATCTCCGACGTACTCGTAGACGAAGTCATCCCTGCGGGTGAACGTGTGTTAGTGTTGATGCGAAAAAACTGTACGCTTCTCGATGTTTGATGGTAAAGATAGAGTCTCAGGCCGTACTTTTTGAGGGGGGCAGCGGCTCTCATGCCTAAACCCTTGTGCTCAGTCTTAACGATGTGTATGGAAGCATACTGTCGTTTCTGAAATCTGTTATTTTAAGTGATGCCGCCACGAATCGTTAGTAAAGCCATGTTCGGGGCGATTTTTGCGGCTGTTGCCAACCTTTGGTTCTGGCAGTGGCCTTTCGACGGGCATTCTCCCTCTATACATTCTACTTGGGTAAGCCTGTTGATACAGTCTGATCCGTCCCCACATGCACGGTACAACGGTGTGCTACCTGGGATCAAGGGAAGGTTGTAAGTTGGACCTTTTCCCGCCACGACACGAACAAAGTAGCAATATACCTCGAACATAATGGCAATCACACGCATAACCTTCCTCTGCGTTCCTAGACCTTCCTAGTGTTTGAAACTGGTACCAGTTCTCCTTGATCTCTTGGAACTGTTGTGACGCCTCCTCCTCTGCGCGAGGCAGGTGCCCGATGAGCTGCATACCCAGTGAAATAATGCGTAGGCAGATATGATATGTTGCCTAGATTCAAGCCCGAGGTTATGTTGTCTTGGATCCGAGAACAGAAGTTGGATGGACAAACGACAGTGACACAGTTGGGGAGAAGGCTAAACCCACTAGTGACATTTCCTGGAACACTCGAACAAGCGCCGATCAATCTCGTTTGCCAATTCCGCCACCTCCCACCATAACCCGCCATCTTGTCCATTCGACATGAAGTTTTCCAACTTTCTCGTAAATATCTCAAAGGCTCTAAAGTCCCGAGACAGCCCTGCTCTCGTACGAATGCTGGACTTTCGGGGGCCAGATGCGGCAGATTTACTGAAGGACTCGGGTCGTGTTTCAGTAAGCACACTGCCTATTGGTTGTCGTTTTACTGATAGAATACCGTGTAGAAATCCTTCATGGACGCAAAATATAAAAACACGGTCGAAGAGCCTTGGAGCGAAATCGCTATTGCGTATTCGCAGGTGCTAGTGCATGCGAGCGACAATAATTGGTCAGAAGCCTACAAGGAGGAGTCGGCAACCTTTCAGTGAGTACCAGCGTTCATCGCATGCGCATGCGGTGACTGAGATGTACGGAGAGCATTTCTGCGATACTTCATTACCCAGACACGATGGGTTCTACCGGTCTTACAGAAGCTACTACACGACCTGAAGGCCATTGCCGAGCTTGCAGACGAACAGGCGTTCAAAGCAGGTGTAAAAGCGCCTTCCTGTATGGAGGATACAGCCCGACTTGCTAACAAGGCGTTTAGTAACTGTGTTACCGACCGGTGAGCGAGCTCTTATAGTTTGCGCGATTCATATCCATAACTTTTATGCAAGCACATCCTCATCATCCGAGTCTCGCAAATGGGGAATCTATCACGTAGTCGGCGTGGTGATGAAATGCTATTTCAAGGTAGCTGCTTTGCCCTTTCTACGCGATCTCTATATGAATATATTGTAGGTCAACCGAATAGCGCTTTCACGAAACATTATTCGGGCGATCAACGCGAACTCAGACATCCCACCTCTAAGCCAATATCCTCGAGCCGATCAGGTTCGATCCAACACTTGAGTAATCTTGCCGTGTTCTAACATTGGATTTTAGGTTACCTACAAGTACTACCTTGGTCTAATCAACTTTCTTAACGAGAATCACAAATCGGTTAGTGCTATTGTCTTTTACCAAAACAAGATCTCAAATAGTTACACCAGGCTGAAGAGGACTTGACATTTGCATTCTACCACTGCCATCGCGACGCAGAACGCAACCGGGAGTAAGTGTCGACGGATTGATCCTGAAATTTGACTTACCAAACGCTCCAGGCTCATTCTCACCTATCTCATCCCTCTTCGACTCTGCCGTGGTGTATTACCTTCAGAGGCGCTCTTCACGAGATTCCCTCGTTTAGGCGAGCTATACTCTGTGTTCGTTGCTGCTATCAAATCAGGCGATTTACGCGCATATGACGATGCGTTAACGTGGGCCGAACGGCGTCTCACGGATATGGGCACCTACCTGACAGTTGAAAAGGCGAGAGAAGTCTGCATGAGGGAACTGTTGAGAAAAGCGTAAGCTGAAATTCCCTGTCGGGCTCAGCGGGGTTGACAACCAGGTGTCCCAACAGATGGATAGTTTATGAGAAATCCCTCCGCGCACCAATCTCGCTCTTCCACGCTGCTTTTGTGGTCGCGGGTCAAGATATGGAGGTTGCCGAGGCGGAATGCATGGTTGCGAATATGATTCACAAGGGGTATATCCGGGGATATATATCACACGAGAAACAGACAGTGGTATTAGCCAAGGTCGCCGCTTTCCCATCGTTGTCAGATCGAAAAGCACCATAACAACATCATCTATCCTCCAAAATACCGGGAGTTATCTTGTATTTGTCGACTTATACTCAAGGAGAAATGTTCATGCTTGGAGAAGTGGGAAAGCAAGATGAATTCGTAAAGTCGAGAAGCTATAGCACAAAAATTACCAAACTGCCATACATAAGCGTCAGGCATTAAGTCCGTAAGAAGAATATAGAAACATCAATTCAATTGCCCTGCTTTTGGAGGCCCCATTTAGAATCCTCCCTAGAAGATCAAGTCGAGAATGCCCCCAATCAGGTTGGATGCGAGGCAGCAGCTATGGCACAGGTTGTTTATTAGCGTTCAGCCTTGAACCAAGCAGATGAAGACTCACTATGAAGTCAAACTCCACTTCTTGCCCCATCCGCATGTGGGTTGAGTTGTGGGAGGCTGATGCGGTACGCAACATCTCTGAGTCTCGCTCCAACTGTATGACGAAGGACAAGTCTTGCCGGAAGGCGGGCTAGAAGGATTCTTCGGACCGCCAGTAGGAACACAGCATTTGCGATCAGACCACCAAAACTCTCCCGCAGAGCACGAGGAGGGGCCAGACGGAATTGGCTTGCACCACATAGATTCGACGGCCCAGTAGCATGTGACAGGGCACGACGGCTGGCTATCGCTCGGCTGCGTTTTAGGGACACAGTATCCGCGAGCCGTGCTCCAGTACCAGTTAGAAGGACAGTAGATTCCCTCACTAAGAATTTCGATTGAGTAGAGATAACACACAAGCTATCAAGTGACTTACGGAGGTGATGGGGGACTATGGACACCGCCGATGGGAAGGCAGCACGACTTCTTTGACCAGTAAAACTCTCCATAAGCGCAAGATCCCGGTCCTGGCTTTGGTGGCTCGGGAGTAGGAGTGGCGATGGTCGAGGTGGTAGTAGCCTGGGGTACACACCAGTAGGAAACGGGATTCCAAGAGTAGGTGGGTGGGCACGTAGGCGCAGCGGGGAGATAGGGCGAGCTTGGTACACAGCACCTAATAGAGGCTAATCAATATACGGACTTGAACGACCGAAGCCCAATACATACCCTTTCTCTGTGTGCCAATAGTATTTATCGGGGCATTGGTAGTTATTGGGAGGAGTAGGTGGTGAAGGAATGCCGCCGTTCGGTAGGCAACAGCCCTTCTTATCCCAATAAAACTGTGAAGGCGGACAAGAACCGGAGCTCGTGCTGGGAGTTGGAGGACTTTGGTACACCGGAGTCGTAGTTGTCCCAGAAGAGGCGGTTTGTGAGGTAGAGCTTGTTTCATAGACCGGAGGAGTATAGGGGGGAGGTACTGCTGACGTGGTCGTACCCGCAGAGGTCGTCTCATATACAGAGGTCGTCACAGGAGTTGTTTCGTGAGTAGTGGTCGTATAAGCCGGAGGTGACTGCGTGGTGGATGTGCTGACAAGTGTCGAAGACATAGTCGGCTGGGGGATGCACCGATAGCTATTAGGCTTCCATATATACTTGGGAGGACAGGCAGGAACATCAGGGACGTCTGGCATAGTCGGAACGCAGCATCTTCAGTGCAAGTCATCAGATACGGGATTCTGTATGCAGGAAGCTACGACTGACCCCTTGCCTGTGTGCCAATACCACTTGTTGTTCGGGCATTGATAGCCGTTGGGTGGTGCTGGCGGAGCCGGAATACCTGAAACACTATCAGTTATATGCGTCGTATTACTAAAATACTACAGACCTCCATACGGCAAGCAACAGTTTTTCTTGTCCCAATAGAAGTTGCCTTGGTTGCAGCTCTCAGGATTCGGCGTGCATGAGTACACTTTGGAGTTCCAGATCATACCAGTTCCACAGGATGGAACAGGAGTTGCGGGATGCTCGGGAACGCAGCACCTATGATACGAATAGGTCAGTTAGATAGCCTAGTGTAACTTACGAGATACCTACTTTTGATCTGAACTCCAGTACCAACCACGCGAGCAATATTGCCCAACTGGAGGTGGAGGAGGATTTTTCAATCCGCCGTGACTGTGTGTGGTCGAATGAGTCTAACGCACAAAGACAATGTCGCCGAGTACTACTCACGGGAGACAGCATCCTTTCTGCTTCCACCAGAACAAACCATGGCCGCAACTCCCGGCGCCCCAGTTGAAGGTAGGGGTGGCGCTGGCAATTGTAGCTGAGCTCATTAGAGCGGCGAATGCAGTGATGGCGAGCATGGCGAGCAAACAATAAGGTGAGGTGCACCTGGGAATCCAAGCTCGAGAGGCAAGCAGGATGAGGAAAGAGGTCGACTGAAAGCCACCATTTATACGCTACTCGAATTTGCGGAAAATGTGTCGTGAGTATGGTTGAAAGACAACGAGAGTCCGGGTTGCTGCCGGATAGCGTCCACCGTTTCAGACGATGAAAACAAAAATCGTTTTGTAGCTCCCATACTCAGTCATCGAGTAATCCACGGCCTCCCATATCGATGTTGCTTACGAACCCCGTCAGAAACAAGTCCTACAATACCCTCCGGACAACGCCGCTGGGCCGCATGCGCAACTGATGGCCGGGAGTTGCAAACGGAGAGGGCGACGAGTTCGTGGATCGCGCAGTCCGTTTATTGAATCATTCGGGATGTGGATGATTTACCTATCGCAACAAAGTTCTAGGCACGTCGGGCTAGTGACTGCGTCGTAGCCGGAATCAGATGCGACAAAGCGCAACACGACAACATGGTTGTCGCCTTTGAGAATGACCCTGCTATTTCCAATATCTCAAGGCAGCTTACGTATTCCAAGTCCTGGACGGGTTGCCGATCGAGCTCCCAACCACTACCCCACTTCAACCGAGGTTGCTTGAAAACCGGCTTGCTTCAATGGCACGTACTTTAGGCTATGCTTTTATTCATCAGAAATTTTGAACGCTTAAATGTAGCCAAGTAGCCTATAGACCAAGAGCTGAAGATATGTGCTAGCACACCACTATCATTCGATTTAATATCGTACGGGGTCACTCTTATTCATCACAACTTCAAATACACTTGGTATGATTCGCACATAACTAATATTCCTCGGCCAAAGCCTGCTCAGCCTGCTGGCGGGCTATTTCAACCATGTCAGTATGCTTGAAGCACAGTGCCCGAGGTAGAACATACCATGATGCTTAGCCTTCTCCCTGTCGATGTAGTCAAGCCCACGAGTCTCAACCTCACGATCAACGAAGGCTCCAATGAAACCCGCACTACGTTTATTGGAACATCAAGATAAACATATGGCGGTCATCCAACAGCTACACTTACAGGATCTCCTTGGCCTTAGCATGAGAAGCGGGTTGGCCGTTCTCGGCAACATGTTTTTCGTATGCTTTAGCAGCTTCGTAGGATGCGGCACCAGCTAGATGCAGTTTCAATAAGCCGCCCAACTATGGTAATACATAAATCGCCCACCAATCAGCTCGTGAGACCACTCTGCTTCATGAGGTCGGTTAGTAACCTGGTCGTAGGCCTGAGCCTACAGTCGGGATCGTTTAGCTCCGGCAAAAACGGGATAAAGTGACTAGCGGACGAACCTGGTCGCTATCATTGTCAAACCAGCCCATGATTGGTAGTAAAACTAGTCTAAAATGCGGTTGAAAGGATGGAAGGTGAGGTGAAGAAAATGCGGCCTAGGTTGTACAGAATATATACTCGGAGCCATTGGGGCTATGCCACCGCGATGGTATCGTGACATGTCTAATAATAGCTGCAGGCTGTCGCTCAATCACGGCATCCACACTTGTATGCGCGTGCTTATCACACCAGGATCACGAACTCTTGATCAAAAGAGTTAAAATTAGAATCCGGGCCGAGACCCGCGTAGATCAAGTTATGCATCCCCGCTCTTCTGGGTTGAAGCGACACTTCTGTAAGATCCTTATGAATGGACCACACACATGACATAGCCACTTGGCTCCGGCCACCTCTTATCCCCCCACCTATGACAAATCCTGTTGCATATAGTTACTCCTTACACGCTTATAAACTAGAGTCTCGCCTTGGGCACGGTTCTCGACCTACCTAGAACGCGAGCATTTACTATATCCCAAATCATGACATGGCCAACTCCATTGCTCGGTGGTTCCGGCTTGCACTGGACTTCACAACCTCATGCGACGTTTCCGCACCCAATTGGATCGTATGGACAACAACCGGTCAGACCAATTTAGATATGGGTGCACGCTAACGTTGTTTCAATACAAATCATTTAATCAAATATAATTCAAAGTATTCAGAATACACTAGTTGTTGTTGTATGTGTCATCGTACTGCTGCCAAACCTGGTCTCGCGCTTGCCGCTTGGCCTTCTCCGCATCGATAAAGTCCAACCCGCGAGTTTCGACTTCGCGGTCAATGAAAGCGCCAGAAACTGCGGCACTAATAGAGGGTAAATGCATGTCCATTCACTGGTTCCGAGAATGATGATACTTACAGCATATCCTTTGCTTGCTCGTGCGATTGAGGATCACCGTTTTGGTCGAGATGATTCTGGTATGCTTTAGCGGCTTCATATGATGCAGCGCCAGCTAGATACCTGGTGTAAGTTGCAGTATATCAAACGAATATCATTCAACTAACCAATAAGCTCATGTGTCAAGGACGCCTCGTGGGGTTCTGAAGCCTGATAGTCGTTGTATTGCTATTAAGGACGATCCGTGATCGTAAATTATCAGGTAGACAGTATCCGTGAGAGGTAAATACCTGATCGTCGAGCCAGCCCATTATGATAGTGAAAGTTGTGATGAAGTTGAGGAAGATTGGGGGAAGAATGATGGTTCAAACTGCCTCCCTCCCCCGTCTTTATAGTCCTCTAGCATTGCTACATGCTATTAAAAATACCCCATCTACCTCGCTATCGTCCCATCCTGGCTCCAGCGCACGTCAGGCTTTGCATCATCTGGCGGACGACGAATATAGGCGGGACTTGATCTGAGATGCTAGACCAATCGCGTTTCTTCCTCGCACATCAGTTACAAGTTTGGCACCGGCAAAATGCAAGTTGCGACCGCAGCATCTGCCAGAGGGCTATTTTTAGTAATGACAATACCTCTTCTCGAAATAAGTGTATAGCATTTTGGCTGAAGATACGAGGAAGCTTTGGATTTGCTTCGCGAGCAGAAGTGAGTGGCGCGTATTTCATACCAAACGAACAGTGCATCGCCTGTAAGGTACGCTTGTATTCCAGCGACCTCACAACGACCTGAAGCAAGGCGTACTATTTTTGAGCGCTCCGGCTCTCCGAAAGTCACGTGCTTATTACGTCACTAGGATTACCACATCGCTTATGGCAGCTTCCCACCATCCTTGTCACTGACGCACTCTTGGCGCACGTCAATGTGCTAACCTTGACTTGGTTGTGTGTCCTGTTGATGACAGACATCTATTGCGCCTTAGCACGCCAACGCTTATCAGGCCTCTATTCGCGCTAATTTGCGACATCCGATATGGCTACAGTAGAAGAACCCTCGGTATCTCAGGAGCCTGTGCCCCAAGAACATGAAGCCACAGTTCCTGTAGTTTCCACCGCTCCTCCAGAGCAAAAGATGTCCAGACACTCGCCCGAGGCAAGCACATCGAGATACTTGCAAGACGACGAGGATGAAGTTCCCCAAGGAAGCAAGTTCCAGACGTGGAGAGACAAATTGAACCCAAGGATGGTGCTGGAGAACAGCGGAAGTGTCGGTGAGTGAGCTGTTTTGATATCTCAGTTGTTGGCTCATGCTGGCCTAGCACGCGACCACTTGGCAAACGAGAGAACATGGCTTGCTTATGTGCGGACATCGTTGGCGATTGCTTCGACTGGTGTCGGTATGTCGGTCCCATTGACAGGCGTGATAACGCGCTTAGACATGTCATTCTGATAGCACTTGTACAACTTTTTACGATATCGGCGCAGCAAGTAAACGACCCGATACTGCTGAGCGGAAAGCTCCAGCGTTTTGCGAGGCCACTTGGAGCTGTTATTGTAGTTATCGGGCTGGTTGTTTTGGCGCTTGGTGAGTGTGTTGTATCAGTGCATTTAACCCGGCTTATCTCCGTTTTGCAGGAGTGAACCGCTACTTTAGGATCCAATATGCTCTGACAATCAACCAATTCCCCCCTGCTCGAAAAACTGTCGCGTTTATCAGCACCGTGTTGGCAGCTATCGTCGCAATTGTATTCGGCGTGCTAGTAGGGATACCTCGCCGACAGTAGTACGTCCTTTGTGAATCCTAGCGGTCGTTCTCATACGCAAAAATCACGAATCTCGGATATGTATTATGATGACAAGTACACAAAGCCCAATAATAATACAAATTGCCCAAGTATGTGCTACACGGCTGAGTAATTATAACGTGGAATAAGCTATAATCAAGACAATGGATGTCTGCTGCGCCAAGGACAGATTGAGCATTGGGGAATTCGGTATGGCAAGAAAACCACTCACAGAAGAATTATATTCACAAGGCTATGAGCTATATTGAGAACCCGGGCGAGAGCCGAGTGTTACGTTTGTATTTACCTAATATCGTGTTAGTATAGTTCAGCGACTGGTAGCTAGAAAACTTACGGGCGACGCCGAAGGTGAGGGGAATTCATGACACCATACGCCGCCTCGTTCCAGATCGACTTCGGAACCCGTGAGAGAAGGCCGTGGAGAGTTGCTCGAGTCACGGAAAGTAGTCATGGGAGTATCAGGAGAAGTCTCGTCCTGTCCGGCCTCCACAAGCGAGGTCCGGGCCAATAACCGAATGGTGTTCATAAACGAGTTCATGGTGGATGTAAGGGTTAGGACGAGTATACGCGAGGTGTCCTGGGAGTGGAGTAATTGCGACTCTGGAACGCACCGAGTCGAACTATATGAGGGACAATGCTAAGCTCCGGCGGCGAGGTGAGAGACTGGCGCGTCTGAGCAGTGGTGCGTGTTTTGAAGAGGCGAATGAGGTGGAAGTCTGGACTGCAGCCGAGGTCCGGTGTCATCACATCGTGTTATTTATCCAAAGTGTTTTGAATTAGACTCCACCTGGCCGCACTGGGGTGGGGTGATTTTTGTCTCGGTGTTCGGCATGAGGTCATACTCACGTGGTCAGCGCTTGGCCGCCCGGGCTCAAACTGGCCGAGGAAAGGCGCATACAACCAGAGGGAGGTTCATAACAAAATGGCTAGTCAACATTACTTGTTACTTAGAAGAAATTATCGCATATACATTCCAGGTAGATATAAATACAAATATAAGCGTGTATACTGATACTTCAACCAAACGTCCGATCCGAAGCAACTGAAACTCGCGAGGCCTGTGTCCAAGAGCCGCGAGCACTTTCGCTATGCTGCTCTTGGCTCAATCTATTCACTCCAGGTTCAAAGCTTCCGCTCGACGGTGTTTTTAAGTGCTCCTGCATCTCGATCCCCTCGTATTCCCCTCGGCTGCCGCTACCACTACTGGCGTGTGTAACAGTAGATGCCAAACCGGTAGACGCTTCAGCAGGACGAAAGGGCAAGTCCCAATTCCAGGAAGTGACCACCGGGGTCGGGGACGTGACGGAAACGCCCGATCCGGCGGGCGCCGGCCGTCCCCGTTCACCCGTCCTCAAATCTAGAACGCTAGCTCCCCCAGCCGAGTTCGGTCGTGCATTTGACTGACGAGGAGATCTCGGAGGTGGGGGTAGACCAACACTTTTACGTCGCTCTGCTCGGGGTCCTCCATTCGATGGTGGGTGACGAGTGGCTGTCGCTACACCGAGGTGTCGATCGCGTTCCTGAGGCGAGATAATTGGAAGGCCCATCATACGAGCATGCTCTGAAGGTACTTGAGCGCCAAACATGGCCCCGAATCCGTCAGTGACAACGATGAACGGCTGGTTTGACCTGGGTGGATCATGGCGAGGATCTAGCAAGGCTCTTCCTCCGGAATGGGAGATCGCACTTTCTAATCCTTGAGAGGACATGTCGCCTGCTGTAGAATAAAAATCATGTTGACGAGTGGTGGTGGTTGGGGTCGGAGGGGCGGATATCTCTGCCGTATAGGGGAGAACCGGCAGCGACGATGCAGGCGTGTGTCGGGAATGTTTCCCGTAATGGCGAGGAGTCATCCTAACCGGCGGCTGCTCCAAATCTGCACCGCTCGTAACCTCGTCGTGATGAAAGTCTGTCGCGTGTTTGGTCCCCAGGAAATCAGGCGGATCCGAAATTGACGCCGAATCCCGTCCGCCAGCCGAAGACGAGGCTCTGTGCACCTTTCGATTAGAGGTGTGGACATCATGAGCCCCCGCAGTGGCCGTTTCTATGACAAAGCGAGTGTTTGTTGTAGTGGCAGGTCCGGATGAGTTGGAGAGTGTTGCCGCTTCGTTAGATGACCGAGGCGTGAAAGTATTCTGTTTCCCAACCAGTCGATAACCCCAGTATTTCCAAATTTGCATTAGATCTATCTGCGTTCCGAATATAACAAACAAGACTAGAGGCGCCAAAGCTTGAATGGTTTTCAGCACCCCATCCACAAGTATAACTGTTTCACTCACCAGCCCAGTATAAATGAAACCGGAACACGCCAGCTAACTGGTCATCTTGGAGAGCAATCTCGCATAAGAGCAGAATCGCCAAAACAAATATCTGGATGACTATGACCGCAAAGCGAAAGGCAAGAGATACGTTGATAGATTGAGTGGCCGTTACGCGATCCCGAATATATATCCGAATAATCATAGCCAATGTGGCCAGCACTAACCCCGCAGATACCAGTAGAGGTACACCGAGGATAATGCCCGACGCTGCGAGACGTCTCAGCCCGTACACGTTCAACAGTAAATCAACCAAGCTTACCATACTGGTAACTATAATCATCTATGTTACAAAATGTCTAAAATACAGCAGTGGTCAACATTAGCACACGACAAGACATGCATAAAACTTACATTTGAGTAATATATAGACGGGTAGCCATCGCGGTGCGACCGTACAAGGGCTTCGATGGCCGTAATGACGATTGGAAGTGCCCAAACGAACGGACCGACACAAAGCACTGTAGTGCTCGGGTCCCAGAGCCACTGAAATGACCACCAAGCCCTCCGGGAAGAGTTCAGGTTAGGATTTCCAGACTTCACTACCACCGCAAACAGGGACTAAGATCAAGAATACATCAGCGTTAGCAGGAATGCTGAAAACCCGACCGTTCTTACAAGCGTAAAAGAAACCGTCAACGCAGAGCCTATCGCACTAAATACGTATAACCTACGCCAACGTTAGCAAATCAATGGGGAACTTGGATAGTACTCACAATATGGCGTCTACTGCACAGAAATGAGCCAAGTGTGTATGTTGCTGATCCAATGGGCGTTCGGCGGGAACTATAGGTAAATGTTCACGAAGAGTTTTATGAAGTGGATAATGTAGCAGCGAGCAGATTGCCATTGGCACCGACTGCCACAGTATCACACCCACTACAGGGTGCCATCGTATGTTATAAAGGCTGAAATGAATTTTAATCAGCGGGATGAGCTACACGCTTAGCATGTGTATGCTTACCAGGTCGTGAGCAACAGTAGGGAAACGAGACCTAAGCGAAGAGCAAGGACATTGAGCCTCGCCACGTCAGAGACGTTCCCTGCGTTCAGGGGCAGATGCGACCTACCAATCGATATTCCGTACAAGACAACTATAGATATTTGATAGAGCAGCATAGAACTAGGAATTCCGCGCTACCAGCGAAGCAGCCTCCTTCCGCGCATGCGGACGACAACGCCTCTGCTACTCGTATGTGAGGGGCAGTTCAGGCGTCGAGCCAGCAGGATAAGGACGAGGTTGGAAGAGGGAAGCAACATATGGGTAGTCATATGATTGTTCTATACACGCCGGCAGAACCGAAATTTCCTTGCGTTTCCTTCCCCACATTAACTAATATCTTCCGCTAATTCTCCTCCCGGATCGAAGCGTGGATGGACCTACCGTTTTGAAACGCGATTGTATCATATCGGGCAGTTGAGGACCAGGACAGAATCATCGTAGCGCAGGGTTATCTTGGAAATGAATCACGCAGCGTGTTGGTTGTCAAACACCTCAGCCACAAACAGACCGCGTTTGCGATCGTCAGGTCGTCCCGTTGCCACAAGGAACACCGTAGATCAGTCAAATCCGGGCCGCTCGCATCCAAGTACCGTGCAGCACGAACCGACCACTGCACTTTCGAGTGCATACAGCTAGGTATCTTATGTTGAACTTCTATTAGTAGATTATGAGTCTCGCTAAGTAATCAAGGGATAGATTTATGGGACAACCATCATGCGGAAGCTGGTGACCCAAAGCGTCTAGACCCGCTGTCCCTGGATAAAAGTCAAATCAAGCTTGCCACACATTCGACGTCAGCCTGACCGCGCGCTCCCGTGAACGACAAGGGAGTGTACTTTCTAATTAGTGCCACATCGCGATTCAAGGGTAATACCAGCTGAACGCGCCGGTTGACAGGGGGTAGGCAGAGGCTATGCTTCAATTTGAGGGACAAGGTGTCGAAATAGCTTCGCTAAGATGTACAATCTTCGTACAAATGAATGGGGATTCCAAACGAAAGGATTGGGGCTACAGTTAGGGCAATCCACACGAACAAGAACGAAAAAAAGTCCAATCCAGGGCTATGTTTTATGACCAGCCGGGTCGATAGAAGGGGGGCGAATAAAAAAAAACGAAAAAAACGAAAGCAGGGGATGGCTGCTCATGGGCTAGGGAATAGCCATGATTACTCCGACAACCACGGATGTGCCCAGAAAGAGCCCTGTGTTCATTGGGTTAGAATGATTTCACTATTTTTGGTGGCCTTGGACTTACATATAGCCACTCGCAATCCAACCAACGCCTGAAGTTTACTGTTTCAACCAACATCATCATCAGTGGCGAGTTCTATAAAAAGTAGAGGATCACGACAGCGTACCGAATCCGAGTGTCTTCGACGGGGATTGTATTAACAGCTGTGCCTGTAAGCCTCACGATGTTTTTGACGATTTCTATTGAGGCCACTCGCTTATGCCGAGAAGACCTTGTCTCGACGGGGCCGCGAGAAACAGAATACTCTCCCGACTGGTTCTTCCGCAGTTTGCGGGACAAACGTTTGTCATCTGTGGCGCCGCCCAGCGACAACTCCGCCGGCAACCTTCCCTTTTCTGCCATAGAGTCTGGCTGATCTATCTCGCCAAGAGGCTTATCCTTCGATGCGAACTGACTAATCCGAGAGAATAGCGTACGAGGGCGTTGCGGTGGTTCGGGATGTACATGCGCCAAATCAACCTTGGACTCAATGGAGTCATCTGTGAGGGCTGGAGACGATATTGGCTCGTACGACCGGTGCTCGCGAGTCCCGCGCATAGCAAGCCAGAAGCAGAGCCCAGTGCGAGAACCAATCGCGTATCCGATAGCCAGAATCCAAAGCGGCATGGCGAGCAACCTGGCTACCCGACTGGTCTTGTACATGATCAAGAAGAACTCGAGCACAATCGCGGCCGCGGCAGCGACGCAGGCTACGATCAACCGCCCACGAGACGTGGTAGCTGACAGGTTTGAAACCGCATGATCCAAGAATTGAGGAAGAATTTCAGTGGACATATACGAATGAATGTTCGAAGCGACCGGATCGAGGGCGGACGGATGAGTTGTAAGTTTGGCCTCGGACAACGCCTTGTGGAGCACATTTGGAGATACCAAGGAAGTAATGGGACTAAGGGAGTGCGGCTGGAGGTATAGGTCGATTATATTCTGTAGCTCGCGCCGCATCGGTTGGGTTTCCGGATCGAGATGAGGATACGAATGAATGACATTTGCTTTGGCAGCTTGTGGACGAGCAAGTTGTGGAGTAGATGGAAGTTGCGCAAAAGTTGATTGGATTTCAGCCGCCTTGTTTGCCAGCGACAGGGATTGCTGCATAGTTGACGGGCGAGGAGCCTGCTTTTCGGGTGGGAGGGCGAAAAACGCGGCGCGGAAGCTACAGATGGAGAGAAATTAACTAAACCATTCATCCTCGGAAATTAACTGTCATTGACTGACCTGTTGTATGCCAATAGAAACTCGAGCGATCTCATTGCTGGGATGTTTGGGCTCTCTTCATTCCGCAAAAACGCTCTCAGATCTCCAACCCGAATCGGGCTCTTGGTACGACCAGCAAGGATCGTGTCGAGGGTGATCAGGGGCTCGTCATCGGGCCCCGCGAGTGGCGTCGCGCGAGTCGGCAACGCCCAGTTGGGAATTCGGAGCCAATCTGCCTTGGACTTAGATCTTGCGATCTCCGGCTGGCTGTGAGCGCTGAGGGCATTCGAGTCGATCGAGCTTGTGGGTGCCAAAGGGTACAGCACAGACCAAGCAGCAGGACCTCGGCAGCACGAGCAATCGGAGGCGTGTTTTGCAAAAGCCATCCCAGGGCAAACACAAGCGGGCAGTCCGGGCCGGGGAGTGGACAACAACAAACTGTCGCCAGAGCCTGCTGACGACAAGACACAGTGGCAAGCCTGGCCAAAGAGTCAAATGTTACGAATAGCTGCTACCCGTAGACAACCTGGCCAACGAGGGTGAGAAACATGATAACAAAGAGACCCAGGTAGTTTTATAAGTTCCGCAGCCATCTCAAGTCATTGATCGCTGTCTTGGTTACCGGTAAAACCAACTTGGCAAGCGATGTTCCAAATGAAACAAAATGAAGGCCGCCCTGCACAGCCACATAATCCTTTCATTTGATCAAAGTCAAAACGTGTGTGGGCGCAAGCACTCGCTAGTCTCTTGCACCATACGACCCACCTGATTTCTGTAAGATCAAAATCAAGTCAAAGCTGCAGAAAAATTAAATACCTGCTCAAACCACGATACTCGCTTCTTCCAAAAATGGACATTCGAGGATTATATACAAGGCACCCCGGCTTGGAGCATAGATACAGAAGCCTGGACGACAGCAGGAGTTGATTGATCCGAACTATGAATTACCCTTGCATCCTGTGAGCATAATAACTCGATTGCAGTAGAAAAGCGTACGACAGTCTTCAAAAAGGCATGTCGTTCCTCGCTCATTGACGACCACCCTCACTTCTGTATACCCACGACCTCAACCAAGTCTCCATCTTCCAGCTCTGCATCTGCAAGTGTCGCTTCCATGTCCAGGTCTTCCCCATCGTTCTGTAGTCGAACACCTTGGGCCCCCGGTCGCCCGATCTTATTCAGAAAAGCCGCAACCACATCCCCAACTGTCGAGTTACTCAAGACGCGGACAGTCGTAGGATTATTGTCTTTCGGTCCTGCCCGTAGTTTGAGTGATATCTTCTCCTCTGTTGCTGCGGGAGAACCTTCTCGCGAGTTGATCGCGATCTCTTCATCAACGTCGTCGCCAGGTGGGGCGGAGGAAGGATCTAGGTGTCGTTCTTCAAAATACTGATGCGTAGCGAGCGTCATCGCCTCTAAGACAAAGGACTTGTGAGGATATGGATATCGGTAGCATGGTGTACTCACGGATTTCCAGTTTCGTCCCTACAAAAAGTGAGCCGGGAGTGCCGCCATCGAATAGCCTCTTGGGCCCTTTTCGAAGAACGGGTAAACTGGTTAATTGGATTCCAGTGAGCATCCGCCTAACTTCACTAAACGGTTTGTTCTAAAGTACCAATTATAAATAAGTGTGTATAAGTAAAACGTGTCATGACACACCTGCGGGACTTGGAACGTCCAGGAGTGCTCGCCTTGCTCAAAGTGTTGAGGTTTCTCCGGATGAGGTATCCACTTTACATGGAGTTCCACTTGGCGGTTGTCGGATAACTCTGGAGCTGCAGACGTAGCGCGCGCATTCCTTTGGATAGCAGCAAGCTCGGGGAGAAGCTCAATAACATCTTGAGATTCGCCTTCGGGCGTGACTTCACGCTCATCATCATGGTAGATATTACTGTTCGGTTCATCGTAAGCTAAACACGCGGGAAGCATTGACTGTAAAATTACCTAAGTATTGCTTGCGCTTGGCTACTTGCTTGATATCTTATTTCATCCGGCGGAGGGGTAATAGAGCGCTCTCGAAGTTTGGGCTTCGCGAGAGGTTGGGATGGTGCTTGGTCAATATCGTCCAGAATCTCTGGCCCGGAACTGTCGCTGTCCGTTTCTATTGGTAGGGAAGGGACCTCTCTGGAATATTTGTACAATCAGTTAAAAAGTAGAGCAAGCTTTGCGTTTTCAATCTGACCTCGTTTGATAAGTCCAAGCCGGCAGGGGCTTTGATCGACCGCCTTGTTCCTTGCGGCGCCTCTTTGATTCAGGAGAGTCCTCAGAGTTGTCGTGATTATTAAAGTATGTCACGTCTTGGGTTGCTGGGACGGGAGAATGTGCTCGTGCTTTCTCTAGTTTACGGGGCGGATGACTGTCGAGTTAGCGATGAGCCCTTGGGCTCCTGGCTCTTCCTGCTTCATACTACTCACTTTGCTGAGAATACGTGGCAGCAATACGGTTTGGATCATGCCTTATGAATAAATCGTCGTCGTCATCGGTAGCACCCGAGGATTTGACCGGGGTGCTTGAGCCTGCAGAGGTCGCTGACGTTGAGGAAACTGGCGCGTTGGGCAAAGTCTTTGGCTTTGGTCGAGGTTTGGGGCGTGGCCGGGAAGATGACATCTCTCGTTATAGCTTGGTTTAACTATACTATTATGTTATTTTAATAGCAGATCTTAATGTGAAAAGAAATGTAGAGGGTATGGTGGTCAAGTTTAATGAGAGCCAGAAAGCGCTCGCCGCCTGAGCGTAGTTGATGACTAATCAGCGTTGCTCAAAGTCTATTCTTGACCACCATATCCACTGAGGCTTTTGTTGACTTGAGGCTTCTGAACCTCTAGTCACCGATCAAGTTCTTATGGCCGAAATAGAAAGCTCTGTTATGCTACCAGGAGACAAGCTTCCAAGCTCAGCTCTGACAGGAGGCAGCATAAAACTCGGACCTGGTCTTCAGCAATCTCAGTATGGCAGCTCGAAAGACGCTGTAACAGTTGCATCAGTCAGTCCTGGTACACTTCAACATACAACAAAGGGGAACAAATGGTGGATTGATAGGCGAGCATCCAGGGTAGGTCTCTCGTATATCAGTACGCTTTCTGATCCAAGCAATGGTACTAGTATTCTCCTGCTGCTCAAGAATCGGTGATAGGCTTCATCACGCACCGTACCCAGGATATGTACCGTGTTGATATTGGTTCCGCCCATTCAGCCACCCTCGACGCCCTTGCGTTCGAAGGAGCTACCAAGCGGAATAAGCCCAATCTCAAAGTATGTTAAATTTCACCTCGTTGGGCGGCACTCTAAATTAGACTCAGGTAGGAACCGTTGTATATGCAAGAGTTTCACTCGCGCACAGAGATATGGAGCCTGAATTAGAGTGCTTCGATGCTTCCACCCGCAAAGCCGACGGGTTTGGCGAATTGAAAGGGGGCTTCGTCGTCACCTGCAATCTCTCTACTTGTCGCGCGTGAGTCTTTGGTGAATTTAATGTTGGGGCTACTATTGATCGGTATTCCCAGCCTTCTCGACAGGAATCATTATCTGTTACCCTTGATCGGCGCCCGTGTACCCCTCGAGATTGCGATTGGAGTCAATGGGCGCGTTTGGATATCATCTGATACAACTCATAACACTGTTCTGATATCACGTTGCATACAATCCTTGGATGAGCGTGACCCGGGCGAAGCGGTCATGCGTAGTTTCATCAATGATATCTTGTCTTCGCGTTGATACACGAACGCTGACAACAGCCAATGAATATCATGAGAACGTGAGGTACATTAATGCTTCCAAGCCCACATAAGAAGCAGAGGATAGAAGTTACATGGTGTAGATACAGGAAAACTTGGTAGGATGATACACCGCAATATCATTATTGAAAATACAAAGATATTTTATAAAAACCGAAACAATGTTTGACTGAGAAAGGGGGTAAAGCATATTTGAATACATGCACTACACAAAAGAACGACAACTATGTACATACACTAAACCAAATCACCACCTTTTAACAAGAAACGTGATCAATAGCCTTTGCCTGGTTGGGAGGCTACTGGACGTGGGGGAGTAGGATAACCGCCGGTTACGGGTGAAATAACAGCCAGCCCTGGCGGCTTGACATCCAACGAATCGGTCGAGAGCGTACGGCTCGGGTCCGGGAACGCTATATGCCGAGTTTCAGGCGGAAATCCGCCATCGGAACCTCGACGACCAATTTGAGGCAACTTGGGTACACTGAGCGACCATTTACCAATCGAAGGTTGGGACTTGTGGGATGTTTGCTTCTCGATGTCGGAAACGGTTGCGACTACGGGGTTCGAGGATTTGCTTGCCGCCTTTCGGCGGCGAATGTAGGAGTAGATGCCGTAGCCGAGTACTCCAACGAGAGGAATGGCGACTGGATGTCGAGTAAGCATCTAGCGACGGCGAGCTTGCGCTTGAACTTACAGAGTATGATGGCATACACCCAAGACGGTATAGGCTTGATCGAGCTATCAGCCTGAGTATAAGGCATATTCTTGCTGAGTTCGGCGTCCATTGTAGAAGTTTACTAGAACACCCAAATCGTCAACTAATGTTCGTGGTGTTGCGTTTCAACTGGTGCTCACGACTTGACGGGGGGATGAGGGAAAGTTTTTTTTCGCAAACTATAGACCAGCAGTACAGGAGCAAGACCGACTATAGCCCAGCTACTCGATCCGAGCACGAGAGGTAAAAATAGGAAGAATGAGGGACAGAAGGTGAGGGGGGATAAAGAGCGTGCTTCTGGGCAACATATATGTAGCTGTGGAGATGCGGATGATAGTTGGACATCCGCGCGGACCAACATAGCCCATCGAAACCGAACTCGGGCTGGCACAGAGCGTCTCCAAGTTTGGCCCACGTCACAATGGCTGTTGGCAAGTGGCGGACATCTGAGCGCTACCGACCTTTGTTCGCCAAGACCAAGGATGTCCCTGCACGTGACCCGTTATATATATGCGTCCGGTGCTGTGTACAGCCAAAAGCAGCCCCTCCGGATTCTCGCGGACTTCCGGTGCTGGGGCAACAACGGAAGCCAAAAGCTAAATCTATAGAGAGTTGCCAAGTTTCAGTGCACACAGGTGTGCCAACGACAAGGGGCCGGGATTCCCCGAGTTAGGGGCTACAGCCGGCTCGGGTCAGCCCCTAAACATGGGCCGGAATCTTGATCGCGACGCTCTCCGTCCAGCTTGTACCAACGCTCATTTCGTCACCTGTCAAGAAATGTCTAGCCCACCACCTGGCTGCGTCTCTGTGGAACAGTCGCTGAGTGTCACATCTGCTCTTGACGTCCCCCAAACTGGAGTACGCCGTCGTGTATCTGGTTCACATCCAGCTCTAGAGATCAAGGAGAGGTACTACAACCCGCTCGGTGAAGCTCAAAAGTCCGTCCAGCAGCAAAAGCTGCCAGCATTGGGTCGGGAGCTGTATTCAGAGGACGAGGATACTGGTAGGGTACGCACGCCACCCCCTGCAGCGCTCAACCAAGCTCGGTCTCTTCGGCCCAATACCACCAACCCTGCTGCGTATGAAGAACCAATTTCTCGCTTTCCTACGCCCAATTTTGCCGAAGCTTCCAAGGACTCTGGGCGTATGAACGATAGCAACATGTTTGGATTGCTGTCGAAACTTACTGGACCATTTCGGGTGGTAAAGGCACAGTCAATTCTAGGAAGTGGCGTGGGTGGTAAGGTCGTTGACGAGGAGTGCGGAATATCCCTGGAAGAGAATGCTACTAGTTCCGCTGGAGCCCTCGAGTTTCGCTCGATACACCCTATCCCAGCACGACCTCCCTCAATACCCCTTCGAGATGGAAGTCTAAATAATCACAAGGATGCCTCCACCCAGTCTCTTCCCACAGATGCAGCAAGCATCAGGCTGGTCGTGGATTCCAAGGACACCTCGAACAACAACTGTACCAAATCCGAGGAGCCTTTCTTGGACCGCGAGCCTCCTCGTTCTCCAGCACTCCTGGCCTCGATCCATCGGGCGACTGATAGGTTCACGCGCCGGTTCCCGGTGAGCATGTCTTATCGCAAGGCAAATGGTAAGGGTGAAGGGGATGACCGGCATCTATTGGGGCTGCTCGGATATGGAGATACAGGGGCTATAGTCGAGTGGCCGAATGCGTGGACACCTGAAAAATGGTCGCTGTTGCTTTCAGTCTGTTCGGTCAGTAAACCAAGGAAGATATATGACAGTCCATTCGAATTCACAGGTCAATTCTAGGTATTTCTTTACGGGCTGACTGGGCTTGTGCTCGTCTTGTTGACGTGGTTTGGAGGTGAGAGTTTTGTCAATGATATGATTGCTCTAGTGTTGAAAGAATCCAGCATGGCAAAACTCTATGATAACGCGCATAGTCGACTACGAGATCCTCGTCAGTAAGTCCTGTCCCACTTTGATAATTTGGATTAGACATAAACTCACCCCCTTGACTCTAGCGATAACCAGTGCCTCACTCATCGTCCTTGGAACGTCCATCTTTGGAATATGTGGAACACTTCTCAACAACCGGCCTCTCCTCGCTGTCTACTGTGTGCTTCTTTGGCCTAGCTTTGTCGGGATACTCGTCATTGGATACTCTGCGTACCGCCGCGCAGCTTTTGCCCTGCCAAACAAACTAGACCAAGCGTGGAGCCAGAAATGGGGAAGCGAGGACCGGTTGGTCCTGCAATACTCTGTTAGTACACATTTGTCGGTGTGCTACCACACAACTCATGTTGATCCCGGTTACAGCTCCATTGTTGTGGATACTGGTCGCCCGAACACGAGGCGACGCTCTCGCCATTGTGTTATCCTCGGGCGTTGCTCCCGGGTTGTAGAGCGCGCTTGCTGCGTTTTGAACGTGCAAACTTGAGACGGTATTATACTTGGGTGTTTTCGCTCGTCCCGTTACACGTTTTGAACATTGTGACTGCCATATTGTGCTCGAACCACGTCAACCGGTAAGCACCGCCTTGTACCTGCTCGTAAAAAGATCGGTCTAAATTATTGGTACAAGGCTATTCGGGAAAGGACTCACGCCATGGAAATACCGCCTAAGCATCGCAGACGTCCGGGCTAATGCTCTGCATGTGCTCGAGACGTATAGAGACACGATTGTCCCGCCCCAGCCGAACCGTGTGTATGCGTTGCGTTCGCGTCATCTGAAGGACGGAACCAGTCGCAGCCCGAGGATCCCACAAGGAAGTGAAGAGTGGACCGGAAGAATGCCGTACGAAGAAAGCGTGGGCAGCATGTTTGGGTTTCGTGGAGGAGCGAAGATGTATAAACAAAGAATGGATTAGTCGCTGTTGATTAGTTGGCATCTGGCATGTTTCATCACGTCAATCATCAACTGTTTTCAGCTCAGTCTTCACTTGAGTTCCCCGCCATCCAATGGCTCTGGAACAATATCATTAAGTCCAGGTTCCAGCGGCAGCCTTGACTTCGAAATCGCTGAGAACTAGGTTCGTCACCTCCTCCCTCGTCCTACTCGTAGCAATGAAACGCCAAAAATGAATGTGATGTGAATGTGAATAGCCAGCTTAGAGACGGACAGAACGGAATGGGGCGAAAATGTCATTAGGCATTAAGTAGAACGTGCACACCAGGTGTATAAAGATCCGAAGAACAATAGCGTTAGGTCGTGCTACAGCGTCACACAATAAATCAAATCAGGTGAACCACCCTCCAGTCTCAATCGAGTGCAGGCTGTTCAATAGCAATCCCATACGCGGCCTGGGCAGGTTGAGTCGTTCCGTCTGGCGCGAAAAAGTCACGCATTGTGAGTGGCCGCAGCTTGAATCCCTGAACAATCACAACGTTTAGGGGTGAAGTTCCAAGAAAAGAAAGTGGGCGGACGCACCTCGGCTTGTGCTTTCCTCATGTCTTCGTGTGAACCGCCGTTGGTGCGCATGTACTCTCGGACTGGGACCATGGCTGCGTTTCTGCAGGCTTCTTTGAGGTCGCTGCCTGACAGGCCGTCTGTGCGTTTTGCAAGTTCGCGGATCGAGAAGTTCCGCTCGAGGTTGGCGCCTTTGAGCATCTAAATAGCTACATCAGGAAAGAGGACGAGGGTAAGGGTTGGAGAAGACTTGCCAGGTTGAGAATTTTCGTTCGTTGTTCGAGGTCTGGGAGGCGAACCGCGAATCGTTTGGGCATACGCCTTAGAATGGCCTGATCAATGTCGTTTGGTCGGTTCGTGGCGCCAAGAACAAGTATCCTCGTATCTTCTCCAGACGCCAACCCATCCCATAATCTATTCATTGTTATTTTATCTCCATTTGTAAGAATAGAAAGGATAACTCACGTCATAAATTCTGCCTTCATCATTCCCGTCACTTCATGATCCCCTCGACCACGTTCACCCAGGAACGAGTCGATCTCGTCGATAAAGATGATGCTCGGCTGCATCTTTCGTGCGAGGCTGAAGAGACCGGCGACGAGTTTGTTTGATTCACCGTACCATTTGTTGCTCAGGACCGAGACTGCGATATTGATAAAAGTTGCCCCCGATTCTTTTGCTAAGGCTAAGTGGATAGGGTTAGTAGATGTGAAGGAAGCAGCAGGATTGAGACAGAAGGAAGGGTAAAGCAAGGCTATATGAATATATTAGGTGGAAAGACTTGCCTTTTGCGAGCATAGTCTTTCCGCACCCTGGAGGACCGTATAGCAGTACACCCTTGGGTGCTCCCAGCAGTCCAGCGTTCGAGGCGAATAATTCGGGATAGCAGAGAGGATAGATCACAGATTCCCGAAGAGATGATACAATATGATCCAGTCCACCAATGTCTGGTGAGTCTGATTGTGAGTGAATGCAGGGTCCACAAAGGGAGATACGAACCTTCAAATTTGGTGGTGATGTCGCTGGGGTGAATAACTTCTGCAGCGATTACCTCTGTAAAGCATCTAGTATGAGCATACGAATAATACGAGGAAGTATAAACTCGCCCTCATGTTCATTTAGTTCCAGTTCCTTGACACCCAGCCTATCCAGGATACGTGCGCTTTTCGCCTTGGCTGCTTTCCGCTTTTCGGTGTGAGGGTCGAGTGAAGACATTACATACTAGCCAAGGTGTCAGATTGAAGTAGAGCTAATGAAGTTGAGAGCTACCTTGAACGCATAATACAATGCAATCTGGCAATACGTTTAGTGGTTGCCCAAGTGTGACACGAGCTTGCTCACATTGGACACAGCAAACATGGCGACTGTAATACATGTTAGATGAGTATATGGTCTTTTGAATCGTACTTGCCATCAACCGCAATCTTTCTGACATCGCGCGGGGCACCCATGCTGGCAAAAAAGTACAGTGGCTGGGGAGGGAAGGAAGAGACGTGTGATTACAAGGGTGGGAGGCTCACACGTGATTTGCTCGTTGCAAATTTGAAATTGATCGCCTGTGGGCGTTGCATCATTTCTGTCTCTCCGCTCGACCACCACCTTGCCCCTATCCGACTCCTGGGCCCTCGATTCAGATCCCGAAGAAGGACAGAAAATAAAATAAAAATAAAAAACGACTATGGCTTCCCGGCGACCCCAGGACGCCCAGTCCACCGTCTCGTCGTTTTACGGCCGGCCGTCGTCTGTTGCGAATATGGACAGCATGGCTCGTCAGCCCCAGACGTCCAGCGCTCCCAGAGACAACCGTCGCGACTCGGCTTCTTCTTTTTTCCGCCCAGATGAATATGGAGCGGCCAACGGGCTCGAGTACGATGGCACAGCCAACCGGCGCGGCGGTGGATACGACCGAACTTCCTACTTTGGGCTCGACGGACCCAAGGGAGACATTGGTGCGACAGGAGGCAAGGATGAGGAAAATGCTGATTGGGACGTTTATGCCGACTTTAACAATGCCGGACCACGTTATGCCGGACCGTTTGTTCAAGACGACGGGTGAGTCTTTTGCGTTGCTCGGCGCCTCCACCCAGTTAAATATAGCCAATCGATCAACGTAGATACCGTGCCATTCGGGATCCTGCAGCAGGTTCCGAGGCTGGTACAAACGCGGGTCCTAATCAGGTTGAGCTCGTGACGGTCCCCGCTCTTGGTGCCGAATGGAAAGCATCCGAGCTACGCGACATGTCCAAGGCTGGTCGTGCCGAGGCAAAAGCAGAGGAACGGCGACGGAAATGGCGAGAGTTTAACCGAGACCAGCGAGGCTTGTTCGGAAAGAGGTGGGCAACCAGAAAAACCCTGGTCATTGGTGTGTTTATCGCGTGCGCTATGTGAGTGAACCAGCCAACAAACAAATTGAGTGCGCTAAAACGATTTTGGTGGTTAATAGCATTGGGATTCTGCTGGCGATCTTGCTCCCTCGCGTGCCCGGATTTGGCTTCCTAGGTGAAGCACCGCTCTCAGCTGCGCCTGATGGAGGAAACCCCGTATTCTTGCGTTCACCAGCCAACTTTTCGTTTGACGCTTTCGTCGACTTGCAAGGTCTGCTTCAGTCTGCTCCTCCTTCTCATGAACCCTGATCGATCTTCTACAGTCAACACAAATAGCCAAATCGTACTGCCACTTCACTTTAACGACATCAAGGCCACGATCTACGACGTCACAACGTCGCGCCTTGTTGCAACTGGCCACCTTGGAGGATACAGCGTGCCCGCCAAGGCTTTCTCCGAGATTAAGCTTCCCGTGACGTTTTCGTACGAGGCGTCGAATTCATCGGATACCACTTGTACGTTGCTACCCCTGCAGATAGGGCCGGAACCTAACGAATGCTCTAGGGAACAACTTTTACAACGCGTGCAAGAACAAGTCTCAAGTGACTGGCGGGCAACGACCTGGTACGTTTCCCTGTCCTACATCTTGGTTGGTTCGGGTCACTGATAAAAGCATCTTAATAGGTCTCCAACTGCGCCTTATCCTCGAGCTCTCGATAGCAGGACTGATTAACAAACCAACAGCTGGCACCCAGATCTCCGATGCCAACTGCCCAGTCGAGCTTCCTTCCAACGCTGGCTAAATCCCGAGGTACTTTTTGTTTCCATTGGCCTTTTCTTGTTCGCATAGACATTCCATCATCCCGCATACTTGTTGGACACACACTACACTACTTGCTGTGTACGCATCATGGACTTTGATTCTCTGGCTGCTTGCTTGCCTTGACACTCGTTCCCTCCTCGTAATCTACTAGCTTGAACTTTCGTTTGTTTCGTTTTCTTGCCGAAATGTCAATGCGAGTTTCGTTTTACACTCCATCAAATAGTTTATGAACGAACGGATGTGGATAAATGTACAACAAAAATCCAGGTGTTCCACGAAAGGCTGTGTAAGGTATGTGCTCGAAATCCAGATATCCAAATGTCCCATCCAAGGAGCCTTTGCTCCCATCGCTCAAGGCCTAGTCACCGCGTTCTCTGGCCTTGTTACGCTCACTTGCCTGTCTCCTACCTCGGTCATTCCTTGTCCTTCAAGCCGGGACAGCGCAGCTTCGAGGTCCAGACTTCGACGCGCGTCCCATCTGAGCTCGTCCTCGCCATAGCTCACGGGCCTGCTCCATTCGCCCATGGGTCGACCGAGTGCGTCTCGAACCGTACGCTGTGACGTGGGTCTGGAGCCCGAAGCAGGGTTACGTTGGGAGGATGAGGTAGAGGAAGCACGGTTAAGGTGGGCTGCCGAGAGGAGCAGAGTGCTACCTCGTGTGTTGCCGTATTCCGGGGGAGGAGGCGCAGCGATGATCGCATCCTAGAAGTAACACACATCAGTACGTAAATTCCGTGCTCGGGAAGTAATCGTCGACTTGCCTCTACGTCGCCCGTCCCTCTGACTCCGAGTGCGGCCGCATACGTTGGCAAAGGCGGTCTATTCCATGGTGCTAGACTCATTATACCTCCGCTTGCTCCGACCGAAGCGGCCATTACCTCTTCGGGATGTAAAAACGCGTACCGCTCGGCCCGGAGCCTGTATACCGCTCGTTCGAGCATCAGGAGTTGGAACACAACGGCTGCGCCAAATGCAACGTGCACGAAAACGAGTGACGAGTCTGTCATTTGGCTCATCTGCTGTTGAGATGGTGCCATGGCCGGTACGGTCGAGTTTCCCGTGCCTGGAGGGGAAGACTCTACTGGCATGGGGATGGGGGGTGCGGCGTTGGCACTTGCGTTCCATGCGTTCATACGTGTGACGGTGATCACCCATCCGATAATCGAGCCAATGAGTGTACCCGTGAGGAGCACGACGCGAAGGATGGTGCTTGAGCGTATGCCGTTGATTTTGGGTAGAGGGTGGGGTCTGCGTAGGAATTGTTTAAAGATCGAAGGCTGGGACTGAGAGCCGAGGCTTGTAGACGAGGCATTAGGATCGGGCGCAGTCTCGGGAGAAGAAGAGGGAGTTCGGTCAGCTGGGTGACGAGCTGGAGGAGCAGGAGCCTCGGATTGGTCTGGAATCGGAGCCGCCTCGTTTGTGGGTGGTGTCCATCCGAGTTCGCCTTGCTTTTGGGCAGCGGTCCGGCCTGGTTCGTGGGTTGGCCGACGAGTGTCTCGTCAGATGGTCGACCGTCTGCAGAGCCTCGGCTGCTCCCCGCGACTGATTCGTTGTTGGCCATCGTAGAACGAGAGGGTTGGTTGAAACGAGAGACGGTCTTGCACCAGGCAAGTAATTCGAGAAAAAATCAGACCTGTCTGAGGCCGCCAACGTGCATCAAGCTATGGTCGTCGACAAGCCTCGGGTGCCTCGGGCCTGTTGCTCAATGAGATTTGAGAACCGGCGGGCGTCGTTAGGTGGATAAGTGAGATATATTGTTGTCACGTGGATAGGGTAGCCTTCTGATCACGCACCGCCACTGCGCCACCTCTCCCCTCTTTCGACGTCATCCTCACGAGCTTGGCGTGGAGCGAGATTCCGCCTTTGCCGACGTCAAACGTCTATCTTGCCGCATGGCGTCTGCATAAATATTCGAGGGAAAAACAGCGTGTTGTATTGTGTCTGAATTTCTCCCCCTCCTTCCTTTCCTCCCTGCTCCCTTGTTCGACTACTATGTTGCCGTCCTTATCTCTCGCATTCAGTCTAGCCGCAATCTGTCAGGCCGGCGTCATACAACGGCGACAAAATCCAAACAACACCACCGCTCCCGCTTTGAACAAGACTGGGTTGGCATGGGGTGGTGGCGATGCGGATATTACCCAGTTCGAGTCGCCCAAGGTTTCGTGGTATGTTGCACCCATCTCGACATATTCAGACGAATAACAAGTTTCCGTGGAATAGGTACTACACTTGGGGACCCAACAATAACTGGGTTCAAGGCAAGAGCGATCTGGAATATGTTCCCATGTTCTGGGGACCAAAGAACCAGGACTCGTTCACGGGCCTCGTTAATCAGGAAACCATTGCCTCTCAAGGGATCAAGCATGTCCTAGGCATGAACGAGTAAGTTTAGCTCGCTTCCTTAGAGGGTCATGCCTTATGGAGCTCTTTAGACCAGAGCAAGTCGGCCAGTCCAACCTCACTGCGGCGGAAGCCGTCCAATGGTGGCAGACCTACCTGGAGCCTCTCCGTCAGTACGGCGTCAGCCTTGGATCTCCCGCAATGTCAGCGGCTACTCGGAGCAAACAATGGTTGCTTGATTTCGCCACCGCCTGCGCACCAGTCGGCGGTTGCAATTATGACTTTTTGGCATTGCGTAAGTCCGTGTGTTGCTGCGAAATTTGGCGCATAGATTAATAGGATGTGTTTTCAGACTGGTACGGAATCAATACTACAAAGTTTATCACCTACTTGGTGTGTAGTGTTACTCGGTCTACGTTGGTAGCACTAACAAGTTTGTTCACAGGAAGACATGCACGAAACTTTTCCCGACAAGCCCATTTGGTTGACAGAATTTGCGTGCCACAACTTCGTACGTATCTTCCCAGTCTTCAACAGCCTCGTACTGATAAATATCCTGTACAATAGCAAGATGGAGGTGAACAATGCACATACGCCGACGCTGTCGCATTCTTGAATACCACGCAGGCCTGGCTCGACGAGCAAGATTATATCCACCGTTATGCTTGGTTTGGTGCTATGAAGGACCCGGTTATAACCCCGTATGCTTGTCCCGCTCTCCTCCGCATTATTGTTTACTCATATTCACCAAGGTCAACGCCCTCATGGACCAAAGTGGCATCATCAATGATCTCGGCAAGCAATACATTGGAGCCATGGCCGCCCCTGCAAATCCCACCCAGAAATCTTCTTCAGGTGGTAGCGTCAAGATCAACGGCGACCTACTGATCGGTAGCCCGACGATGACCACGATGGTTGCTGCTGGGATCCTTGCTGGTGCAATACTCGTCCTTGCGTAAACCGCACCCCACTTGTCGTCCTTCTTATACCCCTCGCACCATAAATTGAGACTCAATTCCCATGCATCGATGGCCCACATTCCAATACCACAGTCTATCGTTGATAAAGTTGTAGATACTATCCAAAGCTTAATACCCATGAAATTTAAATTGATGATTTCAACGATACAACAGCCTCGACTAATGCGTTTGGTTCCGGTTTTTTGCTGACAGCGTCAACGTGGATGTGATGTTTCTCGGAGAGGGCACGAGCCGTGGTTGGGCCGATAGCTACCACTATTATTGAGGGGTTGCTGTTTGGTTGATTGAATGCTGGTTGGATTTCAAAGTGCTTTCGGATAGTAGGGAGCGCGAGCTCTGCACTTGAAGGCGCAAAGAACACTACGGAGGCCACTCGACCTTGTTCAACTAACGAGTGTATATCCTTCATCAAATCCCATTTTTCTGAGAGATGATATGCAGCTCACCCTGCTTTACCGCAGCCTCAAAGTCATCCTCAAACGACGTGCTCGGAGAAGTCGCATAAACCTGCACCATTTCCAGCCCAATCCCAGTTTCTTTGAGTGCCCCCTCAACACCCCCTGCGTTCTTATCTCCAACGAGATACAGAAGAGGGAGATTCGAACCATTTCGAGTCGGATAATCGCTGGATATAAACCGACCAAGAGCTTCCCCAGTCCCGGCCTCTTGTGCACCCAGTATAAATCCAGGTGAAGGAAGAAGGTCAGACAGCTCAGCCGGGGTTTTTATTCGAAGATCTAGGAGCTGAGATTTTGTACGGGGGCCAACAACATAGAATGGTATATTCCCCCATCCGTTTGTGTCTACATATAAATGCCGGGTCATCGTCGGTCGTAGAAGCGAGCATATATGCTACGTCATTCGTACCTATTTGAACTTCCTTGAGTGCATTACCCCATGCGTCAACGGCCCTCCCAGAAGTAATAATAACACCCCCGTAGACCTTGCCGCCTCCTTGGCTAATGATTTCCGCAAGTCTATCTGGTTCGGTATATGAGTGTGAGAGTGTTGGGATGATAGACGAGGCTATGCCCTCCGACGAGAGTGCCAGAGCGTAAGGATCATCAGAAGGGGATACATCTGCGTCTGTATTTTTGAGAAGGAAGACGTGGTGGTTCATCAGCCCAGCAGGAAATGCCACGCGGGAACGAATGACCTATTAAAGTCAGGAGTTCGTGGGCGATTGGATACTTTGTAGATAGGTCTTTGCCGTCGCCTGGCTAGCTCAATCGGTAGAGCGTGAGACTCTTAAGACAGTTATCTCAAGGTTGTGGGTTCGACCCCCACGTTAGGCTAAAGGAAAACATTTTTGCGTCACATTAATTGACAAATGCTCCCCTTTTGGCCATTCGTGGCTACCAACATGTTTCAACAATATCCATGTGCTGCACATTTTGGTTGCTGGTGGGATTTGTCCGGCTTAGTTAGTTAGACTCGCGATGGACACTTCTGCTAAGTTTGGTGTTTCCGTGATCAAAAACTCTGCCGAATCCATCTCGCATGTATCGCGTTTAGTTATGTGCGAGTGAATGTATATTTCCTTGAGCATCAAGATGATCCATGTGAGATTAAACGGCCCGGTATATGTAGTATACCAGTCTCGCACGCGTTAACCCGACCAAGGCGAAAAGCACTTGGCCTAATGCTAAGCCTGATTACGGCGACCCATGACATGAGCGCTAAAAGTACGGCACGTTGGCTCTTGAGGGATACTGCTCAGCGGGATTCGAACACGGGCCTCGATTTAAGTAAAGGACCTGACATATACCCACTCAAGCTAGCCACAAGATGTGAACCCAAACTATCCCGAAGCTTCGCAGCTCCACCAGGGTGCCGTGTTGTACTTATTCACGAAACCACATAAGTTAGTAATGATAAAAAGATCCAACCCGATTTCCTTAACAGCACGCTATTGCGAGCGATTCACTTCCGTGCGGGAATAGCATGAAAATGCACAAATATTTAATTCCCAGTCGGGGTGGGACTTTGAGGTACAGTACATCCCCCACCTTTCGGCAGATCTTCAATGTATAGTTGGAGCGATCCTCTGACCAGGTACCTTGGCTACCTCATTAAGCAGTGTTTGGTATCGAATGACTTTATGGTACTACTTTCTTGGTTCGGCTCTTGTGCGATGATTGATTAAAATCCTAGTAGTTATGGTAGATGGCCTGACGCAACGCTTGCCGATGAGTTGTGCATAGTGATTCAGCGCATGTAGAGAAGTTATATTTATATTAACAGTATCCCCAAGAGAGCGCTGAGCGTCTCGTGTACGAGCGGTTCTTAATGGTTGACAAGGACAATGGGTATGGCGAAAGCCGAGGGTAGCTACTTAAGGGTTTAATCTCTCTATGAGAAATAGCGAGACATCAGATATCAAAGTTTTTGCTATCATGAGGAGCAAATGTTTGGGTACCCATTTGAGTCGGGTAGCAATGACATGGATATGCTCATGAGGTTTGGCGTGGACTGGGGCGTTGGTCATTTGAGTCACTGTACCATATATGACGGGCCAAATGGGTCATACAGGCGTAAATGATGATATTAGATGGGCTGAGACGTAGTTTAGGGTGTGACACAATAGCTAGGGTGGCATGAAAGTACGAAACCTGGGCGTAAAGATTGGTTACCTCTTTCTCACCGCGTGAACAAGACAGGCATACCCGTGCTCACGTGACTGACCACAGATGTTCTCTCCCTCTCGTCATGCTACATTCGTCGTTCAACGTTTGGGACGCAAGGACCACGGATTGACAAAAATAGCACGAGGATTTGCTACGAATAATTCCAGCGTCAACGCTGGGGGCACTAGTGATGCGAATACCTATTGTCGAGAGTTGGTTCGGAAACACGACTACGAGGCATACTTATGCTCGTATTTTTACCCTCGAGCCGCGCAACCAGGATATTTCGCACTTAGGGCTTTCAACGTGAGCTTAAACCAGATCCCGTTCTGCTTATTTAACCAGTTTTTTTACAGGTTGAGCTGGCTATGATTCGAGAAACTGTATCAAGACCGATAATCGGAAAAATGAGGATGCAATTTTGGAAGGACGCAATAGATTCCATAGCAAAGGTAGGTAATCTTACTCATATCCGTGGTAGCTGTGCGTCATTGATCACTGAAACAGAATCGGCCCGTGAAGCATCCTATCGCCATTGCACTTCATGAGGCTTCACAAGCGGCTAATCTACCTGCATACCATCTGAAGAGGATGGTAGATGCACGAGCAAGTGGTTTTATAATCCATTGGTGGTCATTCTAATTAGTTTACAGGAGACGGATCTTGAGCGAGATTCGTATCAAACGCTAGCCGACGTAACGCAATACGCAGAATCAACGTCATCGACCCTCATGTACCTCCTGCTCAACCTACTGCATCAGGGGACCTCGGATACGAGCACCCATGCTGCATCCCATGTTGGAATTGCGCATTCATTCTCGGTTCTTCTTCGAGGGCTCCCCTTCCACGCGTCGAGACGACGAATGGTTATACCGGCTGAGATAACAGCCAAATATCAAGTTCAACAGGAAGAGGTGTTCCGTGTAGGAGGGCATGCAGCTCGGATTGACGATGCTGTTTTTGAATTCGCTACTGTCGCAAACGACAATCTTCTGACGGCCCGAGAAAGTTTCAAAGACTCCAAGGTTCCAGCTGAAGCAATGCCGGCCTTTTTGTTAGCGGTAAGTCCAGATTGCTCCGCATCATGGCCTTCGCTTAGGCGGTGAAATCTAGGTGCCGGTAGCTTCGTACTTAACAAGGCTAGAATCCGTAAATTTCGACGCATTCGCTCCACAGTTGCAGACAAAAGAGTGGAAGCTGCCGTTCAATATCTGGCGGGCGTTTCGTACCAAGATGTTCTGAGCTTTTGGGCTGCTGGGATGTCCGGATCGGGATCTGCCGATTTGTCCTGTTGGGTCATAGTCTCTCTCATGTACCCGTATGGGGTATAGTCCAACGCTGTCCGCTTAGTCATGAAAACTGATTAATCCTGAAACGGAAACAAGACCCTATTTGTGGGGTCCTTCGCTTGACATGAGCAGAACGACCACCAGCAAAGACGACCATTTTTGAGCATCTTCCGCTCTCCGCAACGACTAATCAAGCTCCAAGGGCTCACTAGACGACATATTTAGAACTTGCACCCTCTTTCTTTCAATCTGGTGTGTGGGAGCTAAACAGGCCTTCTCCTCGTTGCGAAGGTACCCCTAGCCCAGTGGGGAGAATGGATCTTTTCAGAGTCTTATCGGGTGAGTGGAGCCGGGTTTGAGTCATTGAGTGCTCATCCTTAGATTTAATTTCCAAACAGATGACGTTCTCCTTCTCATCTTTGTCCAGCTCGACGATCCTGCTGCCTTGAGCGCGACATCAAGGCGCTTCTACAACATCTCCAGAGAACCATACACTCGTGCTCTCTACTTTATTACTCGATATGGGTACCAATATGCTATATACTGGGCCCTAGGTCGAGGAAAGCTTGTGGATCCGCAAATGCTTGATGTGAGTGCTGGCCGATTGGGTCGATGATATCTAGTGTACATCGCTAATCCCATCGCTTCTGGCACCAAGATTCTAGTTAATAGCGGCGCACATATAAGTCGATATCTTGTTCAGTGCATGATCCAGTATAGAGGCCACTCTGCACCCCACGGCTTTATCAAGCGACAGTGGTCCCACAGCCTGTCGTTCGAGAGCTTTATCCATTTCCTAAATATCGCACACCGCAAACTGGGATACAGAGACTTAGAATGGGCAAAGAATGCGGACGATGGTGCAGTGTTCCGACAATGGCTGTCGGATAAGAAGTCGCATGCTAGCAGAACCCGGGTCAACTGGGAAGTAATCCAGGAAATGTTCCAAATTTACGGCTTCATTCCGTTTTGCCCAAAGGTGAGTATACAGCTAATCTATCATGAAAACACTCATATCCTTATGGAATAAAGGACCCTCTCGTCCTCGAATTTCCCCTTGCACTTTCTTACGAGCCCCGACTGCTGCCGCTGGCTGTCGCCAATGGATTTCGCATCGATGTAAAGGTGCGCAAAACGAAGTGCGCTTTCTTCTGTGGATGAAGGTCTAACCGTTCTCAAACTCTAGTATCGTGATTTTATATTTCGCAGGGTGTTTGAGAAGCCGACTGCTGTACGGGAAGGTCGAGAAGATGCTATCATCAAGATGGTTGGGGACCTTCAGCGATTGGACCCGATGTAAGTCCCCGTAGAATCCTTGCAACAGACACTTACGAACTGGCGAAAAGAATGTTCGTTAGTCGGACCGTGGCTGCGGAAGTATGCATGGAGGCCAAAAGTAACGAGCAGGGTTACACAGCTCTCAAAAAGCTAGACGGAACACGAAAGCTGCCTTATAGATTGTCGTGAGTCGAGTTTTATTATCGCGTGGTAGAGTACAAAATGCTTACGCCATTTCCAAGATCGCTTGTTAGCGCGCTTATCAAGGCAGGCCGCATGTATGCTGTGTTCCTGGTGGCAAAACAGCTGACTTTCTTCGGCACACAGTTATTCAGCAATACGAGATCTATAACCTTCCCAAAGACGATATCGCTCATTCAAAGCTTGCATCTGGACTTCCCTAGTCACGGCGACCCAAAGATTCGGCATGTTTTGCTTTTGACGGTCTTTTGTTCGCCGATGAACATGCAATGGTCCGACGAGACTCATGGAATACTCATGCCCAAACTGCTTGAAAAACTTGCTGAGCTGCACCTAATTCGCCAAATACCCTCTACTGGTGGTTCTGCCGCTTCGAGCAAAGTTAGGGGGAATGGCCACGCGTTACCCCCTAAAGCTTTGTCACGGGACGAATTGATTGACGTATTACTTAGCCCCTTTACCGAAAACGAGCGTAGCTGTATTGCTTATGCCCGTGATCCATTGGGTATGGCCTTGAACGACTGGGAGATCGTGCAACTGAAAGGGGACGTTGCGGTCCGGTGTTTGCCGATCAGCAGCAAAGTTAGTCTCCACCTCCATGCCTAAACGGTTTTTCGTATGCTTAAAGGCTAATTTTTCAATGTGTTCAACCTAGGGCAAGATGCTGAAACGTTTGTGCGAAGACAAGAGGATAGAGGCGTGTGTTGCTGAGGCTATGAAAAGCTACACGATTCGTTTAGAAGATCTCCCGGACTCGTTTTCACCAGATTGCACGACATACCGCGCTGCGCTTGGGGCGAGCTTACCTGTGATCGGGCTGGACCTTTATGGACTCGTGCCGCTTTGGGCGACCCATACGGAGGAAGATGAGTCGGAAACTGAGGTCAAGTCGGAGGGCGAGAAGAGCACAGCGTCTCTATCCGATGGCAATGCGCAAAGGAGCATTTTCACTTCTGTGAATCGCGACCTGGTTCGCCACTCGTTATAACTATTCAGAGCAAGTGCGCTCACACCGTCCTTCTGTAGGGAACCATTAGCCAGGACACTCTGACAGCAAGGCTAGATCGGGATGAATCTGGCACGAGATGGAATCGCCGGTACGCTTGTATTCAATACGATATATGGGCGCCCTACTCAACTGGATACGCAGCCGATGGTGGCCGCACAATCAAGGGATTCATTCCATGCCATCCGAACTAGAGGCTAAGCTGCCGTATCCAGCAAGTAAGCCCACCTAGATGCTAAGCTTAGCTCAGCCTAACCATTCATCCTAGGTCCTCGCCATGTCACGGAGCATATCCTGGAGCATTTCAAGAGTGATTCACGAGCAGCCGCCATCATGATGACTCACTGTGTTATCAATGGAAACGGGCTTGTGAGTTCTACGGAAGTAACCCATGTTCGGCTAGTAACATAGGTGAACAGGCGGTACAACAGTACATTGAGGAGAATGTGCCAATTACCTTGTTCCACTTCAAAGTGTTAGCTCGCCTGGGACGGCAGCCAGTGAGTATCTGTACCTTTCGAGGCTTTACCTAACTAACACTCTTCGTGAAGTGTCGGTCATTCTGGCAAAAAGTCGACTCTCAGGCGTTTTACTTTTCGGAAGATGACTATCTCCCCCCAGAAACTATCAAGCCGCCGTCATCTGATAAAATGTCGATAAACACCCTGTGCAATCCTGATCCAACAAAGCCGGAGCGGTTTCAGACACCAGACACAACGATTGGTTCTGAGGAAGGATTCTCATCGTCTGGACGGCCGCGTAGACAAGCCGCCTCGGCAACGCGTTCATATAAGATACCTACCGAATCTGATGAGGAAGCCATAGAGGAAACAGAGCATTTGTTCCCTGCTGCTGTCAAGAGTAGAGGAAAGGGGAAGGGGAAGTCCAATATTACAGAACGGTCACCTGCCTTTCAATCAGAGTCTACGAGCCTGCATTTGTGGACCAAGCATTTGGGGCTGCTTCTAAAGGAAGAGGAGAAGAAGGTATGTTGCTGGCCGGTCTCACTCGAATTTTCGGGCTAAAATGGAGTCCAGTGGAAAGAGCGTAAGCGCCTCGCTGAAAGAGACCACGGGCGGTCCAAAGAGCGCGTGTTTAAGGTACGGGGCTTTCAATCTGGAGATAAAACTTGCTGAAAAGCTTCTTGTTATTTAGACTGACTTTATGCGTTCGCTGGCGAGCCGAATTGTCGCTCTCCGCCAACGCGATCGTGCATCCACCCCTATCCCGGTCATCGAAGACGATAGCGATGACGAATATGTTCAACGACCCGCGGCTCGTACCAAGCGAAAGCTGCATAATTCCCGTTGGTCTGACCAGGATCGTACGCCCAAGCGTTTCAAGGCAGGCTCTGAGTAATAGTTTTATGAACCGGTTTCAAGACTTGTTGTACTTTCTTTACATGGGACCGTCAGAAGTGCTTTTTTTTATCATACCCTTGTGCTGCACTGCTGTTGAGCCTGTATTTTATGTTATTCTTTGTGTTTGGCCCGCGTACTTTCGTTCCCTCTGTTTCTTGGGGTAATTGTTAAAGTCTACCTGGCATAACTTTTGGTCTCGGGTCTAGGTACGCATCCCAGTAAGCACAGGCATCGAGCGAACAACCCCTGCGCAACGAGCAAACATGTATATCGGTGGAATGCACCCATCATCAGTTCCAGACCCAACAAGACAGGGGATTGTGACGCCTAGAGATAACAAGTGCAGACTGGACGCAGTTGGAAGGGTATGATTGGATAGCCCAGACCATAGTAGACGGCCCACTGTATACTCGTGGATCCTCATGCGTCTCCGCTGGCGACAACCTAATGTCAACAGATTCTGGGTGTGATGGAGCAACTTTGCTGGTCGCTGCCTGCCATTTGGGGGCAAGCCGACGACATAAACCTTCCAGGTATAGATCCATTGGTCGCCATAAGCGGCAGGCTAGCGGGTCGGACGATGAGGTAACCATTCATACTCCACGCGTAATGCTCAAGCCATCGTAAACAATGCATCTGTTCAACTTTTCCAATGATGAAAAATTACTAGGCGCGGCGAGGAACGCTAAAATAACGATCGCATGTGGGGAATGACCTTTTATGCTCAAGAAGCAGATTGGGACTGAACATTCGAGGGCCGCCGCGCGGTCATCCCGACGGTCCCAGCTGAGTTGAGCTGGATCACACGCTCGATAAGGGTAGCATAGGCGCTTAAGAGCGGTAGTGCAGGAACCAAGCAACGAACATATGGACTATGAGTGCAACAGACACAATCCCGCTAGAGACAACCGAAGATCTACGGGAGGACGGCATGCCACCAGATGCGGTGCCGGCTCGATATCAGCTAGCGGCGCCATCCTTCTTCACTGCACCCCTGGTGTATGTTCGACTGAACGTCACGAGCGAGCGAACTGAGGAGTAATCTAGGGGCTGCATGTTTAGATCGCGCGCTCGACAGAGAGGGGATTGGATCGGCAACAGTGGTTATGCTCAATGCCGAGGCTCAACTAGAAGCAATAGAGTAGAAACTCCAGAAGACATCAATGCGTAATTAGAGCATGCGAGCAGGTATTTGTCAATGATTATGTCTTTCAGCGTCGCATATCGACAGTAGGTTGTGGAGTGCCAGCAAGCAATCACGAAGCTCGATAGCCAATTTGACGAAGCTCGGAACCATGTGGGACAAGGTACAACACACAGAGTGTAAAGCAGGCTAGTGCCAGGATAAGAGCTTGGCCAGACTGTACGCCAAAGCCGGCGGGTTCGTAAATGCGGGGGATGTCAACGCCATCCCGGCACTATGTCAGTTGAGCTGGTTGACAAACGAGCATGATATTCCGGGCGCACACGGGTCCTCGTCCACGCCAATATAATTCAAAAAGGAAAACTTACGAGCGCACCCCGACATGAATTCAACCTCCGCGAGATGCTGGAATCATGACCAAGCACCATTTTGCTCGAGGTGAAATCACACATCCAAATAACTAAGCAAGTTCTAAGCGTGCCTAAATCATCCCATGTCCGAGGTTTTCGATTTTTCGATTTTGGTGTTACTACCAGATGAGCTGTCAACGGGGCTAGGTCTGGCGGGTCAGAAACCAGTCGAGCTTGCATCAAAGCATTGTAAAGGGTAGCAAAAAGTCACGTGTATTTCCTTTCTTGTAGCCACCCTGTAGGCGCATTTGCCACATGCAGCTTTATGATCATTAGGCACCAACTCGTGTACCTCGATCTCCAAACTGTGTACAGATCATAGCCTGAACTTCGTTGGCTGATGTAGTTATTCTGGGACTGGACTGAATCGACAGTGACTGACCATCGTAGACTGGTTACTCAAGGCTGCGGCTCGGTAACTGCATGCCGTCAACTGCTGATCTACAACAAACCGTGCATCTTGTAGCATCAAGGAATCAAACCGTATACTCCTATCGTCAGCCGTAGCCAATCTCCATGTAGTAGCTCTGCATCGAGAACACCGAGACGAGAACTCGCGAATCAGACGGCGATCCTGGACTCTACAAGGCAGCCAAAATCTAATCCGCCCCTGATCAGGCTGTACCTACTCACCTCGGCACTTGAAACTGTTCTCAGAGCCATGAGTACGATCTTTTCGTCATAAACCTGGCTCGAATATGACGTCAATCCGCCTGGAGACTACCCCGAGCAACTTGCGCGTTGAGCTCGGTTGGGCACGCCATCGATCATCGCGACCTCTCTAGTGACGCTACAAAGACGTACATGACGCATATATGACTAAATAACTCCGATTTGCATGGACTATTCTACAAGGTCCGCTGATAAATTGTGCCGCTTAAGCGACAAGAAAATGCGGACCGAGGATATGTGATTTCAGACGCACTCGCTAGCGGTTTCACTACTTCCCCCGTTCGACGCGCCTAGGGGCCCCTCAGTACCCGAAGCATGGTCCAGAACGAACCGGTGCGTATATTGAATGGTACAGGGGTAGACTCGTCTACAAAAATTGTCATCTTCGCAAGCGGCGGGCGCGCAGTCGAGGCCGGAAAAAGGCGAAAAAAGAAAAAACTGAGGCACGACCGGGAATCGAGCAAAAGAAGGCACTCGCGATCCATTAATCCGCAGCGACACGGCTCGGTGTGTCGTCCTTGCCGTGGCAATTTTGGGCTGAACTGTTCGTATGGGCTTACGCGTCATGCGTTTTGCGGGGCCTCTTGTCGCTCACACGACCCCCACGGCGCATCTTGTCGATCCATGGTGACCATGTGGGGGTTCATATGCTCCGCGTCATCGCGAGTCATGAGCCGAGAAGAATGTGAGGTTCGTGTTCACATCCTACGTAGCCTGAGCTCACGGCAATGACGCTAAGCACAACGGGCTAAGCCGTCTGCACAGCCAGCTCAGCTCGTGTGACGGACGAGCCAAACCCCCTGATGTCTTGTACATAAGTTATAGGAGGTATGTGCGACGGATGCGCAGCTACTAATACTTGACAGCCAAACGCCGAGTGAGTACCTCTACACACTTGGCATTCGTCATAATTACCTAATATAGAAATGTTTGATCTACATTTGTCCACGTGGGCATGTTAAATAAACGTGATACTCGCGAACACCGTACCGAAGAAAAAATCGAGAGCATTACGTTTAGCCAGGTTCTAGCTCGTACATTTGTGTGAGATCTCCCACAGGAACAACCTGGGGAAGCCTAGATCCATCACTAACATACACCACCCGACCGACAACGGCAATTTACTTTTTGGGAGCCCGATGCACCCCAAAAAATTAGTGCTGTTTCCCAACAAGAGTAGGAGGAGGAGGATGTGTGAACGGTACAAGGTTTAAGATTTACGCTTTCAGTTCGAGCACCCAAAACCCAAAGCGATCCCACGGGTCCATCAACGAATCTAAACCGAGCCTACGTCACACGCACCCTACTGTATGCGGTGGCACCGCGCGCTCTATGTTTTTCATCGTGTGATTTAGGCAATCAAGCGGGCGTTCGGTCTAGGGATAAAATCCCGACACATTTGACTGCTGTTGCGTGATATGTTGGTCGGAGGGCAGGGCGCACGCTTCGGTTATCTTATAATAACGGGTTTAAAGACCGTTTTCGTCCGGGAGGCACGTTCTATGTCTGTATATGGAAGTCGTACTATAGAATATCAGCACGGACGGAATCCCATTCCGTTATTTGAAACACATGTGGACCGATAAGAACGAGATACTCACGAAAAAGCTAAATTTTGGGGTGGAGCAGCCAAAAGTGGAGCGGCCCCACAAGGGTGGGGCCGCTCCACCCGGCACATCTGGGATTCTAAAAAACGCCGGCCGATTCCGGTCCGGAGTAGCCACACCTTCCTTTTTTCGAATGTCTAATGAAGCATCGATCAGCAAGGGTGAATTTGTCGTGTGGCTGGCCTCGGGGAATGTGTGTGTATGGTTCCACCGCCTCGCGGGTTCACACGGCGGGATGTATCGTGTCCGAGAGGAATGATCGCCGATAGATTAGTCTAGCAACCCTCAAACACAAAGGATCCTGCCTATTGCCGCCGGCCCAGATCGAGAGCCTAGACTTGGACTAGAGATGGACATAGCCTAGCGGAGGTAAGGCGACATTCCCATCCGCCGAGTCAGGAGCTCTTATCTCCTTGAAAGGCACGTCCACCCGGTGCGCAGACAAGACTCGGTCTAGGACGAGGTCGACAAGCGCCTGGGAGTGCTGTCCTAGTCAAGACACCGGGTTTATACCATTTTGCGAACAGAGTTGATGGGCGTGATCGACAGTCTAGGCCTGTGCAATAAATAAAGAAAATATGACGCGTGTGCCTTGCGGGTGAGAGCACACCCGCCGGCGAAACTCGAACCTTGTTGGGTCGAGAACGGGTGATAGGAGATGATAAGATCCAGTCTAGACTCTGCAATAGGAGCGCATTATACAGTAGACTGCCGGTTACTGCTCGCTCGCAACCTGCTCGCTTCGATTGATGGAGCTTTTCGGACCGGTCGTCTACCGGGAGGCTGTGCGCGGGCGCAGTAAGCGCCGGATACTGCGCTTGCTGCGTCAAGATTTTTTGTACTCTCCCTGTACTTATAAAGCGCGATTAAGTTAATCCAAAAATCTCATAACACACTCATTCTTCACTCTTTCTTTTTTCTAAATTTTCTCGTACCAATACCGTTGTAAATTCGTAAGATTGCTGCGCATACACCTACCTTCAAAGCATATATGCTAACCAATGTCCAAGCACATCATGCCAGAGACCCGTCATCAGCTCACATATGGCCAGAAACTTGAGGTTATTGACCTCTACAAGAAACATCGTGGAATGCGAATGGACGACTTTCTGCAACTCCTTCGCTGTAAGGGCTTTACGACGATTTGCGAACAAACCATCCGTCGATATGCCCGTAACGAAGATTCCATTCGCCGACACGTCAATAGTAATCTGTCCAACGCAGACAACTGTCGAAAGTCCTCAGCTGCTCATCCAGAGGTAGAGGAGCGGCTGTGTGACTGGATCATCGAGGCCGAAGGACGACAGCTACGCCTCAACGGCATGCTCATCCGGCTAAAGGCAAAGCAAATCGCCAAGGAGATTGGCATTCCTCAAGGCGAGATGATTGCATTTTCGGATGGTTGGCTCACTCGATTCAAGCAGCGGTGGGGTCTAAAACACTATGTATTCCATGGGGAGGCTGGTTCCGCCCCTGTCGACACAATCGATGGACACCAGCAAACTCTCCGTCAAATTCTTACTCGCTATAGCCCCGCAAATCGCATCAACGTCGACGAGACGGCACTTCCATACCGAAACAGCCCTACGGGTGGCCTTGCTTCGAAAGCTTTGCCCGGGCTTAAAGTCGATAAAACTCGGCTTACATACGTTGTCGGGACGAGTCAAACGGGCGAGAAGTTCAAGCCGCTGGTTATAGGTCGTGCTAAGCGTCCGCGATGCTTCAAAAACGGTACCCCAGAGGACTATGGGTTCTACTACCGATACAACGAGAAAGCATGGATGACTTCAGTAATTTGGCACGAGTAAGCTCATTTATATTCATTGAAACAAAGGTTGACTTCGGACTTTTGTATATAGGTATCTTTCTATTCTCAACACGCAGATGCAGCAGCAAGACCGGCATGTCTTGTTACTCTGTGACAATGCCAGCTCGCATAGCCTCAACGGCGCGTCGTACTCACATATAGAGGTGGCCTACTTGCCCCCGAATCTCACTTCTTGGCTTCAACCGATGGATGCGGGCATCATCCGAACGTTCAAGGCGAACTACCGGCGCCTGTTAGGCTTACATGCGCTCGAACATGACGCAAACGGCGTTCAAAATCCCTACCACGTCGACCAGCTCGACGGAATGCGCCTAGCACAACAGGCCTGGGATGAGGTAGATGCGAAAACAATCCAGAACTGCTGGCGCCATACTGGCATTTGCCCCGAAGTCTAGGTTTATGCCTTAAAACATTCGATTTCCTTTCTTTTTCTGTTTCCCAATCCTATTTATGTCCCCCTGATACGAGCTGTGCTCTTGGTTGTGTCTCTGTAACATCTGGAATGTATCATTCTATCTTCTTACGACCAAGTACATTTGGGGAAGCAAAAGCACAAGCGCTGACAAAGCGCTGACTAACACAGAAACACTTAGGGTCCGTTGCGAAGCCGAGGCTCGCTTAAGGCCCATCAACGAGCATGTAGCGGCAGTCTACTGTACCACGTCTGTCGATTCATTTGGGGAGGGTAGAGCACGTGACGATCGAGCCACCGCTCCGGGTGATCGTTATGGCGGGGAATGTTTGGGTGGGACCCGATCCGAGGGGTCAGCCAAGGAACACGATCGGTCTGTATCATGTTGACAAGAAAAAAATATTGAGTGAATCGTTTCGCCTAATTTGTCAGCGGCGATTCAGATGCTCGACCTATTTGATACGGTCGACGGGGTATTGCAAGCGCCGCTTGCAACCGGTGTTGTCCTGCCAGTCCCTTGTCTGCCCCCGCATAGACAACCCCACGGAGCGTGTGATTTCCCGAGACGAGCGCCACCAATGACAATGGCAGTCGCGGATCTAGCTCGGTCCGTCTGTCGACTGTCTGTCGTCGATCAGGTTTCGCGTCGCAGGAGAAAGAAAGGATGCGGGGGGCAGACGCGAGAATGTATGCGCTGTGCAAGAAAAAAAACCGGTACTTCATATGGCGAGCTCGGCCCTGGAGCTGAAACGTGTTGCGCATGGGTGAGAGTGGCGAGCATTTGTCGACAGGCTGGACTGAGCAGTATCACCGAGGCTCGCAGGCAGAGGCGGACGGGTATGTGTGTGCAACACGGGACTAAATAAATTCCGTTTGGATTCACGCGGAAGATGATGGGTCGATGCGTGTGCTATGGAAAATAGGAGATGCGGATGTGCGGCGTGCCAGGAGAGGATGGGGCTAAGGGAGCGCGGTCGGAGCCGTAGCGTATTAGCAGAGGTTGGCATTGCGGCGTGCAAGCAGAGGTCTATCGAACATCACACTGCACAAACGGGGATTGACCATAACAATGTCATTCAGTGCATTACAGCTGCAAGTCTGTACACTCAAAACGGTGGGGCGCGTGGTCCGACTAGGCTCGATTGGGTGGCGCTAGAATCAGACCCGTGTTGGAGTAAGCGCACGCTGTTTTTCCTAAATTATTTTTTGGTCTGATGACGCGTGTGGGGGGATTGGGTGGTGGGCGCGAAGATTATAGGGGATTTGGGCGATGGGGACAGGGGCAGAACGCGGGAGAATAGCGAGCGAATCGGGCCTGAGCAACAGGGAACACTACGTGTGCGGGGAAAGAGGCAGTCTGGGGTGCTCGCGAGGAGGGGGCACATCGGAGCTGAAGAGGGGTTTCCATCGCACGAGGGTCGCCTGCTGTTCTTTGATGAACAGTCTAGGCCTCGGGTTGACGTCAGGACATGCCAGAAGCGGGTTGGACATGTGGGCTGGCATTGGCCTGGTGGAGAGTTTGGTGGAAGGTTTGGTCCGAGGCAGGGGCGGGAGGGAGTGAGATGAAGCGCTGCCCCAGATGGGAGTGGGACGGGACGATGGGCAGCCGGGTCGATGGCGGTGAGCAGCGGCGCTGTCGCACGGTAGGGGTAGGAGCCGACACGTGTGGACGATAAGCTGGGTCGTATGGATCTGGACTAGGATGACGTCCGCGCCCACACCTCGGTTGGCGGCGACGGGAGTGGCGGCGACGACGAGCAGAGGGGGTGCGACGTGGTGAGCGGCGGCGACGGTGGGCGGCGCTGGTGGCGGGAGCGTAGGCTGCGAGGGACGACTAGCCATTATGGGAAGTGAGACCCAGGCGGAGATGGGAGAGATCCAAAGACTCGGGTCGAGCATTCGCCGTCGGAGGGATAAATACAGGCGGGCGCGAGAGCACTCGGTACTCTCTGTTCGCTACACTTTGTCGGGATGATGGACCACCAGCTACTTCCGCAAGCCCACCACCACCCGTCGCTGCCCCCGCCCCACGCCCGCCCCCCCAAGCGCAAAGCCGACTCGCAGTTTGACGACGCGACCTTCTTCGACGACGACGACACCCCCGCCCCCACCCCCGCGCCGTCGCCTCGCCCAGCCCCGACACCCCTCCCCGAGGACGACCGGCCGCAGAAGCGACGACGCGCCAACTCGCTGCCGAACCTTGCGCGCACCGACACCGAGATGGTCGAGCAGGTGAGTCTCGCGGTCTCGCGCATTGGCGGCCCGCCCGAGCTGACGCGCGAAACAGCAAGCTCCGAGCGCACGCACCTCGCCGGCTCCCCCCGCGGACCAGGACCGCATCCCGTCTCAGCTCAGGCCCGACGCGACCGCGTCTGGGTCGGATATAGTGCGCCCCCCGCCCGCCGGTCCATCTACAGCCATGGCCACCCACGACGCCCCCCGGCCCATCTGCGTCCTCCAGCGCGGGCCAGCACCCGTCCCAGCGCCCTCTGCCCCCGCTCGCTCGCCCGACAGCCGTCTGCGCTCGCCCTCGACGCCCCTCGCTCGCCCCATCCCACCCCGTCGCGCCCATGTTCCCAGTCTCACCCCACTCATCACCCGCGAGACGCTCAAGGAGCTCGATCTCGAGGCCATCCTCCGCAACCCCCAGCTCCGTAGGTCACTTGTTCTCGTTTGCCAATCGCCCACTCACACCACGCAGGTCACGACCTCCTCTTTGATCCCGGTCTCCAGTTCCGCCCCACATCCGGCCGCAAAAAGCGCGACCTTACCGAAAAGTACTGGCAGGCCGTCCAGATCGAGGTCGAGACCGGCTGCGTATGCACCAGCTTTGACGAGCGCGGCCGGCGTCTGCCGTGTGTCTGTCGCTCCTCGGCATCTTCCAGCTCCCGCCCACCCCTCCCCTCGCGCATCCCTCCGCTCGTCAATGAGCTTTGCCAGGTTCTACACTCGGTCGTTCATTCTGCATCTGCCGACGCCGCTCTCATCGCCCAGGAACTCAGGCACGGCGTTTTTGACTCGCGCGGCGTGTTCAGGACACTCGGCACAGTGCTCAAGCAGCACTGCGCCCCCATGCGCGATCGTGCCGTCGAGATGATGGTCACCGTCGCAGCCAAACCGGGCGGTGGCGTCCGTGCGGTCCGCATGTGCCTCGAGATTCTCGAGCTCATGAAGCTCGTAAGTGATCCCGCCCTTCCCACCCCTCTCGGCTGACCATATCCCTCGCAGGATATTGCAAACCACCAGCTCCAGGCGCTTCGACCCTATCTCTTTGAGACAGCTGTCGAATTTGAGCTCAAAACGTTCCAAGAACGACATGAGCGCGGCTTGCTCACCCTCACGACCACCCAGGCCTGGCTCCGAAAAGCCGCGCTCAGTGCTCCCTCCACCTCGACGCTCCCCTTGCTTTCTCACGCGCTCACAGGACTCATCTTTTCTCCCCCGACAAGTGTATCTACCCCACCTCCGCCGACAACCACGCCCCTGTCCCAACGCCTGCCCCATATCGCGCCTCCTCCCGGCTATCCAGAGACCCTGTACCTGGACCACGCTCGCTTGGCCGGTCTGACGGCCGATGCAGCCGATCTGGGCGTGCTCTACATGCTCCTCATGCTCTTCCGCCAACTCGTGTTTTCCAGTCCGGGCGCATCGGCATCGGCCCGCAGAAAACCCATCGGGCTCGAGGATTCGGTCGTGGACCGTGTCAAGCGCGAGATTTGGGAAGTCGGCCCGGCCCGACTCGGCTTGTGCTTCTCGCCTGGAAAGGAAAAGGAGGGCGGAGCCGAGTGGGAAAAGTGGAGGGCTGGGATGCGCGATGTTGTGCTCCAGGTCGCGGTTCGTGCCGAGGAAGTGCGGCGGGGCGTGCAGTCCACACCCGAGAATCCGGTCTTGCCCGATGCGCAGACGCTCGCCCTTTTGGAGAGCTGGATGGACTCGAACCTCCGCGTGGGCGCTCCGCTCGAGCGACTGCTCAAGGGCCGACTCGAAAAAGCCGTTGGAGATGTTGTCGGGCGTTGTGTCGCTCGCAACTCGGCCGGGAGCATGGCACGGAGAGACGAAGAAGAGAGACGAGACGAGTCTGACGGCGAGAGTTCGTCTGACGAGGAAGAGCACTACCAGCAGCCCAAGCCCGCGACTGCGGCCCCTGCCGTCGCTGCCGGACTTGAGCCCCTCATGCCTGAGATCAGGCACCTCGGCGAGCGCATCGCCAAACTCGTGAGCTTCCACGGACGGGTGTACCGAGGGTTGTACGAGGCCGACGGGTTCCTCGCGTAGATCCGCCCCCCACTACCGCATCTGTATTTCTTGTCAATTTTTCTTTTACTTGCATCGCGCTTTCGATTTTTTTTCTTTACATCCCCTCACATTATTTTTGACTCGTTGCACATGTGTCTCGCCGTCTTATTATATGCAGTAACATTACCCCCCCTACACTCGTTTCGCTTTTTTTGATTTGCACAACACAACTCATGGATTCTGATTGCATTATCGATTCACACGTATATATCATAGTTAAAGTATGACATGAACCATCTGATCTGAATTGCGAGTGATCAAGACTCGGCCTGTTGTTTGATGGTTTATTGATTGGGCGCTTTCGTGGCCCATGTTCGATAGCGATTTGTATTATCTCGGGGATATAGGTGTATTACATTTCCATTCGCAGAACAGCCAATATCCAAAAGAGCAAGACAGCAAACAACACAACCAAGTCCACTGAGCCTCTTTGACCGCACTCATGGTCGCTCGACCTGAGCATCGATCTCAAGGCGCCGAATTCCGGACCATGATCCGCACGTTGTTGACAAATACGCGAACGAGGTCGTCAAACGGGTTCACGCCTGGCCCAAGCTGGCCTCGCAGCGGACGATACCGTAACAGCTCTGCGGCGTTGACAAACTCGACCTCGAGCTCGTGCAACAGCTGTGTGTTTCGTAAGGGTGATGTGTATGGGCGCAAGGGACACAGATAAAATGAGTACAGGGATGTAGGGATTGGAGCGGGCCACGAATTTTCCGACGGCCGACGATTTGAATGATAGGAAGTCCCGGGGTGGGGCAGCCAGGTGGAGCGGAGATGGGAACACGAAGATGACGAGCAGCATGTGACGTGGGGGGGACCAGGGACCGTTGGAGCGGCAACAGGGAATCCCCCAAGCCGAGCGCGACGGCGGAAAGACAAGGGAGCAGGGCGCCAGTGGGGAGACAGCGAGCATCGAGATCAATTGCGGCCCGGACGCAGGTGCGGTCAGAGGGAGGGCGGCAAGAGGGGCGTTGTAGCACAGTCGAAATGTACGTGTAGAGTCATTCGGGTGGTGCACCATGATTTACGCGGGTGGATACCCATCGTGCGTAATAGGAAGGAGAACACAGCGGGTGATGGGTAATCGTGACACGATCGAGGGTGGATGCGAGTCGGGGGTAGTTGAGGTGATACGGCAAGTGCGGTTAGGTACGGTTTCGCGTCCATTAATGGATGCGTTTTTCGTTGTTGGTCAGCGGACGGTCCCCGGAAGATTTTTCACATCGCATTCCATGGGCGGGGGTCGTCGGTAGATCCAAGGCCGAACGGGGATGTATTGGTGGGAAATGCCATTTGCAGGGAAAGGGGCGCACGTTTAGGGTTGGAGGCGAATAAACACGGTGTATGCGCCCGGATAAACGCCATCGGAGGAGGACGAGGTGACAAGGGGAGCATGCAAGGTACCAAGGGAGAAGCCAAGGGGTGAGAGGTTGAGTGGTCAGTACGATCATTCCAATTCTCGGACGAACCCAGACCAACAGAAACAGGAATAGAATGAAGGTGACAACGCGTAGGTGACACGGCACGACGGAGCACGGAAGGAACATGGAAATGGGTGATGGAAAGCGCCGAAGCCCCTATGTGGCGGTATAGGACAAAAAAGCGTGCCACGAACCTGGTTGGGGCCACCATGCGACGAAGTCACCTGGGTGAGGTCGATCTTGAACGCTTGGTGCGTATAAGATATGCGATCCTTCCGGCGTGTGTGTGCCGGTTGTCCATTGGGTGAAGGTGCTACGCGTAATATCGGCAGCGAACGCAAATACCGAAGTCTTTTTTAGTAAATCTGCTCACTCTATCTGGATCTCGTCTTGGTACTTACCGGGCTCTTCGAGATTGATGCTTATCCGCCAATCCACATTCTGCTTGGGGCTGTGTACGTCTAGGTTCGCGATGCGTTTCTTTCGTACGGACGCGGTGACCTGGCCCGTCTTTTCGTCGCGTGTCACTCGGGTCTTTTCGCCTGTATTCCGACAGAGTGTGAGTAAAAGCGCAAATAAAGCCGGTCCGACATCCTGCAGGGCGGTCAAGTTCTGCTCACCGTGGCCTTCTCCGTAAAATTCGTCAACCAGTTTAGTATGCGAATATTTTACCCGCGGCTGGCCGGGCACAGCCTGAGCGACCAGTCTGTTTAATAGACCGTTGTAGTGCCTGTGGGCTTGCTGAGGCATATTGGATTCGAAGCGCGTATCGATTGGGGAATTTGGGGGCATAACTGCGGCAGCGACGGTGTTGAGTGGAGGAGCGCGGAGAGGCTGATATAGAACATACTGCATTCTGTCAGCGACAGCCCACCTAGCCTCGAGTTTGAGCCCTTATCAATGATTATGCCCAGCTTGGCCTCAATCTAATCGTTCCAAGTTAGTCCATAGCAATTGCCAAGACAAAGCCATTTAGAAGCTTGCCTCGACGTGATCAGGATTAAGCCCCTGAGTAAAGTGCTCTATCCAGTCTGCAATTGCTTGTGAAAACTCGTCTAGTGGCTCGCTGTTTATTATGCTAGGTGCTAGTGGCTCATTTCGGCGACTCGACGAGTTGAAATATGTGGGCATATAAGGCCCGGACGTCGGGGGAGGGGGCGGGGGCGGGGGATGTTGACTGGGGGGTCCGTTCCCTGTTGGATGGTTGGCGTTGGATCGTGTCGTTGCCGGAGGTTGATTAGGTGGTGGTGTTTCGGTACGTCGTCGTTTTGTGGGCGGGGGATTGGCTGCAGCAGCTGCTGTCGCAGACCTGGGTCCATCCCTCTCATTGGCCGGCGCGTATCTACTGAGTCATGTTAGAGTAGACTACAGCAGTGGCGAAAAACACATACTTGTTCACACGGCTGGGTAAAAAGTCATCTTCTTCGTCCTCGTCCTCGCCCTCTTCGTCGTCCACATTGACGACCTCTGGAGCTGGTTTCGAGTCGTTAACTCCATTAGGAATAGACACTTCCTCGAAATCCTCAGATTCTGAATTGGTATCCGCGTCGTCGTCTCCAAACAGGTCCGAAGTGTCCTGCGCAGGACTCTGTTTTGGTTCTTTCTTCCTGCGTTTTTAGATTTGTCCTATTCGGTGGCTAGAAAACACACCTTGATAGGCGGGCATATGGATCTTAGCAGCCATTGTACATTCGATTCCCGGAGTCCAGTTGCAAAGTTGGGAGCTTGGCACGTGACTATGTGAACCCACCAGCACGCCTTGTCTCCCACGACCACTCCCAAAATTCCCACACTGTACATCTACTGCTCTACTCCCACGCTGAGCCTACTTGCTGGCATTCCCGGACTCTAGTTTGTTCTATCAGCTATGCTTCGTATCTATGTAGCACAGTAGTGTGGCTACCCACTAGTAATTAAGCCTCACAAACTTGCACACGCCATGAATCTATCAGCCCGCTCCACAAGCACCAGTCGTCTCTCATGCCTCTACAGGGCCTTCTATGTCACTGAATGTAACTATTCATGCATCACGAGCGCCAACGAGCTATTTACGCCCAGTTTATCTTACATTCGCCCCACCCTATATTTGATCCGGACGAGCTTAATACCCCGCCCGTATATTCGGTCTTTAACATTCCATTACTAAGTACCCGCCTTGGTCGTTTTATCCACCAATGTTTGCCACGAACAACAGGATACTCCAGATCACGGTCTGGACTCGATCAGTATGTAAGTACTGAGGCATTTTCTCACATAAATAATTACCCCTATCCGAACGTCATCAAAGCTCCTGGGCGTCATCCAACTGCTGTTTCGTCTCGCCTTGGCACTACATGGACCAGAGAACTTCGTCGGCCAAGCTCACGGCTGGTATGCCTGCGTTAGCCGAACTTCGTCCGGGGACGTGCGGATCACCGCGCCCATTGGAGTCCTAGGTGTTCGTCTCTTTCAAGGTAATCTTTTAAACCACCGAAGCCTACCGAATCCCGGTGATGGGAGCATGATGGCTTGTCACTAACCTGATCCCCTGCGCGACGCTTCAGGGTCTAACAAACTTGTTCGCACCTTGCTCTGGGCTGAGGCTAAACAAAAAGTCTTGGACACAAGTAGGGTATGGTTGGGGCCATCAGTACATGCGCATTTACCTTACCTGGCTATGGGCGTAGCAAGCTCAAGGTTCGTACATCAAGGTTTTGCCGAGAAATAACGCAGGTTAGGGACCAACCCGCATTCAACGTATTGGGATCAAGCGTGACAACAACTGAGTGCGCCCTGAGCAGGTTAGAAACATTGGTCGCCCGATAGCAGATGACGATAGATGTATCAAAGGCTGCATGGTTCTCCGGCACGCCCCACTCACCAGGGTTCTTCGCTTGGCTGTATACGGGCTACATGTTCATCGCGTGCGTTCCATCTTTCATTGCCGGATGATGTCATTGAAGGGACACCCACCATGGCTCCAAAGCTCCTGGCATGTTAGATCAAGCGATGCTTGTTTAGGTGTGATCCAAACCGTCTTCCGGTAGCCTTTATCCCTGAAGCAGATCAGCGTGTGATCATATATGTAGCTACGTCACTCCTAAACAATGTGTACCTTAGATACGAAGTTATACAGCAGCATACAAGACTTCCTACGTCAAGTTTTGAGTTAATGCCTTAAAACAGGGTCGAAGCATTTTGAAATATTATTTTCAAGCTGCAGAACGTTTAAGGTGGCCAACTCATCGGCCTAGTTACTTCCACAACCTCACCCACCCCATCGAATAATCATACAAGTTCGAATTGCGTTTTCCTAGTACTTTTATCATATATATGGCTATTTCAATCACTCCATAGTTCAGAAAGCCGCTCCTTTAAGTGGTCCGTCCTCGAAGATGTCAAAGGGGCCCTTGGAGCTTCTTGCACTTCCCATGAGTGTGAGCTCTGGGTTCGTGGAAGACATAGTTCAAAGATTTGGCCTGAATCCTATATTACCTGTTTAAGTTGAGCGATCAAGTTCGTTGCCTTGATATTGGTATGATTACTCCCCGATTCTGGTCATCTGCCCGCCTATATGTACCAGACCTACGAAGGGATAGAGTGGAACCCAGTCGTTTGATTTAAGATTTGGATCCAAATCCCTTATTATTAATGACTGCTCCGATTTTACAAAATAAATATGTTGCCACTACAAGTGGTTGGCCGCTGAAACGTCTATTTGCTGTGTGGTGATAGATGTTCTGGAGCATAACTTTCCCCTAGGCCTTATTTGCTTCCTGTTCATACAGACCGAGGCAATGTGACTTTTTTGACACCCGTTCGCTAAAACCTTGTACAGGTTACAATACTTACGCCCCTTATCTGATGACAGTATGTGGTCTGATAATGCTCTCCGCCATACTCGGTACACACCAAATTAAAATATTCGTTAACCGGCTAATATATACCTAGGTATCCAACATTTCCGCACTTTTTCAAGCCTCTAGGGCATTCTATCCAGTCGTATTAAGACCAAGTAGTAGCTTCTCCAACTCATCCCTCGAGCTAAATGAGTTTAAGCTATGAGATGTTTCGTAGATGGTCGTGATTTCGATCTAGCTCTTCAATCGGATTGTGCGAGATGGTTGTGTATGTGTTTTTTTTGGTGAAGCGCGGTTTGAAACTCCATCCAGAATGGGCTCGGTGCGTCCCAACTGCCGTGAATAGTATAATCCTAGTCTCGCTCCCGTCCCAGTTTCAGCTGTCCCAGTTTTTTGGCTCTTCTCTAGAATCGAAATGGGCCAGTACCTGGGGGAACAACTTTGCGTTCCCAAAACAAGAGGCTCCTATGACTCACTTGATCTCGGTTATCTTTGCCATTCTCATCACTCTTATTCAGTTCCTACCTCCTATTCCAGTGTGAAGGACAGGGTTTGACCGCAATGGTCAATCCTCTGAACTTCATGATAACTATTGCTTAGTGGGGCATGAGGGAAATAAACATTTGGCGGAGATACACAACTCTGTCGTGCGTTTATATCCTGGGGGTCCTGGTTTTATTTTATACAGTGGAAAAATGGCTTCCTATTCAAAAATCATGGCTATATAAGCGATTCGGGCTGCTTTTATGGCGATCGGGAGCACTGCCCTGTTCGTACGGTGAGTTTTTACATAAAATCTAACTATGAGCTGTATGCGTGCAGCTATCATTAACGTACGTTAGAAAACAGAAACTATCTAATAAACTCGCTTGTTTCGAGTGCAAATTTAGCGATCTCGACGTGGACTTCGGTCTCAGCGGCGCACGTGCATGCCCCCTTTAGAGCGTGGATGCATGTGAGTTGCGCTGGTACTGTAGGTAAGCGGGTCGTATTTGCCTGCCCTTATAATTGACATACATAGCATCTGCGTAGGTGTATGTACCATACTGAAGAATAGATCTCAGCAAACTTACATGTTATGTCGAAAAAACGACGGAAAGCTCGCTAAGTGGCTCAGACGAAGTGACGTGCATACCGGAGGACCACGAGGTAATGGATTGTTGAGTCCCATCACTTTAATCTTCCGCTAGCCTCGCTACGCTAGTTATTGTTATTTAGCACCGTTAATGGTGAGAAATATTGTTCAAAGTGTGCCGAGAGTGTCCAAGTTTTCCATTGCTCTACCATCTCCAATAATTTTACACCATTATCTGTTGAGTAGGCTACGCCTTTCTTGGGTGTTATATCCCTCTCATTTTTCTTATGTGTGGCATTGTGCGCTCAATGAATAACGATGAAAGTGCAAGCTGGTGCGGGCACGTGAGTCAGGTGGGTCACGCACTGCACGACACCCTGGTGGCGTCTGTCGGTGCACGTCTTAAATTTTGTCGCACTCAGCGTCCTTCTGCCTGCGCCAGCTAGTCTGCTCAGCTAGACCCTCTCGCCGGGCGAGTTACTCTTGCGGTTGGGAGCTGGCCACGCACGCGTCACCACCTTCGGCGGCGCCTGCATCTTGCGGTCCTTGCCGGTAGGTGAGTCGGCCGTCAGGCCGTACACGCACACGGGACCGAGCGCTCGCACTGGCTACTTGCATCACTAAAGCACTAACGTGTATCAAAACCTTGGCGTTAACTCGCCCGAGAGATTAACGGATAGGACTTGATCTCCAGTATAATACCCTTAAATAGAAGAGCGCGGATCAGAGCTTGGTATGATGACGACAGCGCCGGCCACCAGTATGACTAGCCAATGTCCTCAATAAGGACACAACAACATGTAGTCCCCGACCTCTATTCGGCTTGTAACGCGTAACGCTTTCCGTCATGCCCTGCCCGAGTTCGGTCTGGGGTTCGTGTGCATATAACAGCCACTTTCCACACCGCTAGTCACTACATTCCCGAGCATAGTGAAGTCCTCACAATGTCCCATTCAATCGCTCAACCGACCGTTCCCTCGACTCACTCGATCAGCCAAGTCGGAACTCGCATGAGCAAATACCGCAGAATATTACAGCTACGAACGGGGGGTTCAGCTGGACTATGTGTGTTACAACAGACTTCCTGTCGTAAATCTCAAACTGATAACTCCGTTTCGTCGATTAGGGACTCTGTTTGCGTGAGCTTATATGCGTGAGCTTCCAAATCGCACCCACTAATAAGCGGGGACTTGGTTCTAGTATCGCAATGATTGCAGTATTCGTGGCTCGTGTACCGTGGCTTTTCCCCAATGGTATCGAGATCGGCCAGTTTCCTGGGGAATACTATCACTTCCGCATCCCGCTCAACAAAGCTTTTCTCTGGACTCATCTTGCTTGTATTCTCCCTGCGGGGCTCCTGGCCGTCTTTCAATTCGTTCCCCGGGTTCGAATGCGTGCCACAAGGTTTCATCGCCACGCTGGGAGGATCATTAATATCCTTAGCCTAATATCGACCATCTGCGCGTGGGGGATGGCTCGCATTTCGTTTGGTGGAGATCTTGCGACTCAAGCATCCGTCTATCTGCTCGGTGTAATGACCATATGGTCCACCGTTAAATCGTGGACCGCCATACGGCGTCTACAAATAGATGAACATCGGATTTGGATCATCCGAGCGTGGTCATACCAGGCGCTCGTGATTACGGAACGAGTCATATTGGTGCCACTAGTTTTATATATATCAACCGCTGGGGGGTATTACACCGTATGTCAGCTAGGTTACAAGAAAGCCGAACTAATACTCATCTATTTGACTATGTTTCGACAGACCATGTCGTGCAGCGAAGTTGCTCACATCCTTAACAACCAGGAGATGTATTTGAAAAATTACCCCCAGTGTCAGCCGAACTGGACTGGGTCTGGAGCAGGAGTGGTTCCAGTTAAAGCTGATCCTAGCGAGGCTACCGGTCTAGGCTTTACCGCTACCATCCGCTTGGCATTTGGTGCGAGCATGTGGATCGCTATATGGATACATGCTATTGCGTGAGTATATGCGCTTATACCAAACATAGCACCAAGCTGACGACGATACACCCGACAGAACTGAGTATTACTTGTTCACTACCCAGGGTGAAACGAACCGGTTACGGGAGCTATCTACGAAACGACAAAACGTTCGCCGAATGCTGCAGGATAAGGGATCTGTTCCACGGTGAATGGTCTAGTTTCCTTGTATCCATTATTTATTCCTTACAATGTATTGGATTTATGATCTTTACTTGTTGCTACATACTTTGTCCATGTTATACTTTCCCGTGATTGCATGTGTTATACTCATTGACAGGTGACACAAGGGTGTTCCACATCAGAAAAAAGATTCGTTCATTGGTACACACTGTCTATCATACATAATCCAAGCCATCAAATCGCAAATGCGCCAGAATACATGTGCACAAGTAGCTGATGCATCAAGCGATCAGGGATCAGGCAGCACTCGGCTTGGCTGCCCTAAGCGTGACTGCATGCTCGATGCTATAGTTACGAGGGTTAGGTTCGGCGAAAACCTCGTCAATTTGCTCAAGCGTGAGGCCCTGAATGTATCACTTAATATTACATGGGTTTGACGAAGATCTTATTCACGAACCTTGGTTTCGACCATAAAGAGGTAAATCATAACCACCTCGAACGAATCCCATGCCAAGAAAATGACGTAGGTCTTCCATCCGAGCTTTTCAAGAGCTACGGGCAAACTAAGAGGTTGCACATTGATTAGGTACACATTTGTCCAGTAGAGCGGGTCAACTTACCCAAAGGTGTTGATGCACGATGAGCCTTGAGTTACTACGTTAAGGAACGCCAGCCCCTTTGCACGCGACTGATAGCTAAGCACTTCAGCAGGGTAGAGTGCTTGCATAGGTGTCCAGCCGAAGGAGAAGATAACCATGAACAGATAAACTGGAACGTGGATGAGTGAGGTGGTTCGGAGAGGAGACAGGCGAACATACTGAAGGAGATCCCTGCGTTTGCCTGGGTCGTGTCTCCATGTGAACTAAGTAGCCCGATGATGATGGCGAGCATGAAAACCAATGTAATTGTGCTGCCAAGTAGGAGGTGACGCCGACCAAAACGATCAACGAGCGCGGAACCAGTGAGAGCACCAGCCATAGAAGTAACCCTGTGCAAACGCTTTCGTAAGCGGTTTGACAGCCGAAATTATGAAGTTTACTTACGAGTTAACAAAGTTGAGGGTAAGCTTCCTGTTTTGGGACGTGATTCCGGCTTGACCAAGGAGCACCGGTAAGAAGTAGGTGATGAGGCCATTACCAGAGCTAAAAAAATCGTATATATGTCAGAAACTCACTGAGCGGCCGGGGATTGAGGTAGTGCACTTACAGCTGACCAAATGCGCCAATCATGATAACCATGCTCGTCCTGTACCTGTCGCTGGCCGTCTTGAACAGGCCCCTGAAATCCCAGAACCGCTTGTCGGTGCCGTCCAGGCTGATCTTTTCCTCGATTTCTTCCATCTCAATCTCGACGACGGGAGAGTATGGATCATTAGTACCAGAGTGAAGCTTGGCCAGGATCGTGCGTGCTTCTTCCTTGCGTCCTCGTGAGTACAACCAACGAGGGGACTCGGGGCAGAGGAAGACAGTAAGAACGTTGATGCCGGCAGGAACCGCCTGGATAAGATCCATGAGTTTGATGGCATCCGAAAGAACATCGGGGTGCTTACCTGGATCCAAAGGGGGAGGCGCCAAGAGAGCTCGTTGGACCAGCGTCCAGTAGAAACCATCATACCCGTTGCAGTCATTTGGCCGACATAGTAGCTAGCGATCAGATCTGTAAACCTCGGCACAATGCCCAGCCAACGCATGTACTTACAAAGAGTTCAGCACACCAAGCCAGAACCCTCGGGACTGGGGCGGCACGATTTCGACCAGGTATGACTTAGCCGAAGCACCCGCACAGCCTAGCGAGATCTCAGGTCAGATGGGCATAACGCTACGCTAACGACTTCTGACATACCAGTGCCAAGCCCAGTTAGGAAGCGACCACCAATGAAGACCGAGCGGCGAGTAGCAGTAGCAGTAACTGCTGCACCGATACTAAGGAGGACGGATCAATACATGAATTGCTAAGCGGTAGCGAGTGTAATCCATGGGGTATTCTTGCCGAGGGGTGACAAGAATACCCATGCCAAGTCAGACTTACACGAGGATTGAGTTGCCGAAGAACATAGAAGCACGACGGCCGAACCGATCAGGCAAGTACGCTGTAAGTTCGGGGATGTCGTCATTGGTACGGAGTAACTTATGCTATGGGAAAGACTAACCAGCCGGGATAGCACCGACGAGTGCACCCACGGTAAAGATACCAAAAACAATGCCAGTCTTTGCACCAGCAGAGCTCATACCTGGCATCATGTTAGCCCCCGTTGACAGTCCTCAAAATCCTAACTGACCGAAGTATGATTGGTATTGTCTGGGAACAAGGGTTAGCTCTAATGACGGTGGTTAAGGCTTGCTTGTATCTCACGTCATTGCGTTAATTCCACCCATAACTGTACCGTCGAACCCCGAGTCTCCGGAGCAGCAACAGACACACAGAGTGATGAGAACGACTTGAATAGCACGCCAGCTCCAGGCTTTATGACCGGGGTCGATGGCAAGAGCTGCAGCCATCCTTTCTTGACGTTCTGCTGGAGAAACCGGTCCCCGACGCACATTCTCATGATGTTCTGTCGGAGAGACCTTGTCGTCGAACGAGTTGTCACTATCGGAACGCTTGGCCATGTCGAAGTTGGGCTGAAGACGTAAACTAGTCGAGCTGCAACGACAACGGATTGACCGAGATGAAGGGGACAAGTAGAGAACCCGTTGAGAAACCCAAGCTCTCCACAGGTATTTAAAACCGAGAGCCAAGAGAATGCAGCGATTCTTTAGTTGGAAGCTTTATCCGATTGGCTCTCCAGGTGAGCCGGCCTTGGTCCACGAGGGCACGGGTCGCTAGACGGGGAAAGGTTGATCAAATCACCACCAAGCGCGCAGCACCAGCGTATGATCATTACCCAAATACGGCTAGATGTTATATCCATGTTGTGCGGGAACAAATCCTACTGGTCAGATGCCTAGATCGTTGAGGAAAAAGTTGGAGGAGCAATTTGACTTCCAGGTGAGGACCAGTTGTACAATAAGGCACTAGCTCAGGTGGGGCTGAATGCAGTCTGCCTGAGAATTTACAATCGAGGTTTTGATACGCAGAGTGGTGAATTGTTTCGAGCTTGGTGGCGCCCAAGAACCAGCACGGTATCCAAGGGAGGGACAATGCTACCCATTCAAAAGATCTTCGTGTCACCTCGCGTGGTTTCAGCCTCGAGCATCGTAGTTACTCTGAAGCCTGTTTTATAGGATCGAGATGAAATATGAGATCGAGGCTATTCAGTAGATAGAGTGGCACAATTTGAAAACCTTACAGTAGAGCCAGCGGTGATGGGGGTGAAAGGATTAAGTATCATTATCACGTGACATTCGTAAGTCTAATTTAAGGAGCGAAAACATGTCCAAAACTTCTAGGTTAGATCAGATAGAACAACATAAATACAAGAAGCACCCAGCCAGAGCCCCAGAACAACCGACTTATCCTAATCCAGAACCAGGCCACCTTGGTTTCGCATACTGTTCTCCCTGCCAGACATCATCCGCGATACACGTTCAATCTCAATGTTGAGTGCCCAGACCCATGCATCTCTCTCCAACCGGCTGCGAGCTTTGCAGATAAGGAGATTGTGCTTTCCGCCTAGAGGTGCGACGGCTGGTTCGTACCTGGAAGCAGTCTCGGGAGGTAGAAGGGGATCGGTTGGTTTGTGAATACTGTGTGGCCTGTACCATATAATAAATGTGGTATCTTCTTCGCTGAAGGGCTTTGTGAGATGTATATCAAGAAGAGTGAGCTAACCTCTTGCCTATCATCTGATTCCAGACCGTCCTGGTATCTACGAGGGATCCGCTGACGAGAATCGACGCCTGCTGCTCGAGGCAAGGACCTCATAGCGATTTGACCTGATAATACCTAAACTTCAATGTCTTACTCTGATTGTGATAGCAATTTGCATACCAGAGTAAACATATGCATCAGCCAGATTGATCGTGCGAGAGTGGTGGTGGTACGAAGTGACATTTGGCGTTATATGGAATAGAATAAGATGCCCGCTTATAAGTACGTGGAAAAGGTGCCTGTCTCTAGCGTAAGTAAATTGTGGATTCGACTGAAATAGGCGCATACTTGAAGTCTTTCCTAATCCCTTTCTTTGTGTATAAACGCCCGCTTTTAACGATCGCTCGGCAACCATCAATCACACACCAGTTCCAAAACTGTTTGTTACGGTTAGGTAGGCTCATAAGTTAAATGGGGAACTCGTACCTTGGCCAAGTATGGGGATGCACCGTCGGGGACGTACCCTGGATAAGAGAAGTATGAGGAATTGCCATATCTATTATATTAGTTACGACTTGTGAGCCGGGCTTACCTTCAGGCGCTTCCTCTTTTCCGAGTTTAGGTATGGTAAAGCGAGCTCGACCTTGAGTAGCAAATACTAGCTCCATCTCATCGCGAGCGTCTACTCGGTGGCGGCGTGTCCAGTATTTAACCAATTCGCGTAAACGAGTGATCCATTCAAGGGAAGTCCTCCTAGAATATGCCTGCATAAACCTTAGTTATAGTTTAGCAGCACAAGGACTATCCAACTCACTTCGAATCTAATGACTCTACCAGAGCGCATGACAAGTTCAAACGACCGTTTCATCTTCAGCCTCATCTTATCGTCACTCCTTGATAGAAATTCTTCTCCGCCCTCATCTTCGTCGTCCGATGCATCTGCTTGGTCAACCCATTCACAACTTTCTTCCTCCTCCTCTGTGGCGTTATGCGGTAGAGGGTTAGCCCGTGCAGTATTGATGTCAATAGGGCCAACAGTAGGGTTGATTTCAACCGCCCTACGGATGGCCAGAATACTGCGCAAGTCGATGTATCCATCTGCGTCCAGAATCATTGATCTTCCCCTCCTCAGCTCCCGCTCCCGCGCAAGTTTGTGTCTAGCAGCATCAAGTGGTTCCTGAATCAGGCTTGGAGGCGTAGGCGGTTCGGCATCAGCATAGCGCAAAGTGAATAGGTATCCATCATGCGAGGTGATATAGACATTAGTTTTGACTAATGTCTTGGGCTTGATACGATGAAGGTATCCCTCAACCGCGGGAGGTTCGTCTGTATAGTACGTTAATTTAAGGTCTAAATATACTAGGAGGCACTTGCCAAGCACGGTCCCATCAGTCAATGCGACGTGAGTCGGGGCGTGCAGCCCTAAACGAATCTCCAGCTGGGATGGCAAGCGTGGCTACAAAGCCTTAAATCCACTGGAACATAATGTGAGCTGGACTACCTACCTGTCTCAACGCCAACCCGAACAAGACTTGCCAATCAAGCTCTTTACCTTGTTCGTCGTGCTCCAACCACACCCAGTCGAGCTTGCTTTCTTTCCTCCACGCGAGCTGTAACTTTGATCCTCTTAACACGGGCGATTCCATCATTGCATCCCAGTCAGGAAGGCCTCGTAGAGAGCTCCCGCATGCTTCGATGAGATAGGATCGAGTAAAACGTTTCCATGAGTCGCTAGATGTTCCGCGATCCAAGTTTGGGATATCTACCCGAACACGTGTTCCCAAGGCCGGACAATGGATGTCAATCGTTTCAGGCAACTCTCCGCCTAAGTATCTCCTATGTGGTGTAAGCGTCGAATCTATACACAGCCAGATGGAGCTACTCACCACAAGTTCCAAGTCCAGTCTAACGCCCTCGTCCGGCTTTTTACTTTGAACACGAAGATGTTTGTCCCAATAGGTGCACGATGGAAGCGGGCTCTTTTGGATGTCGAGCCCGTTCGTACAGGTGTCGGAGGGCATGTCAGGCAGAAAGTCAAGTCGACGTGAGAGTATGGCGATATGTTTGTGACCGATTCATCGAGAGGAATGATAAATGCTAGGTCCTTGTGACCGAGGATTCGCTCTTTGCCTGGGGTTGTCTGATGAATGAGACCTACGTTAGTAGTGGCTACACGGGAAGAATATGCGGCTCACGTAGTCTTGGTATAATTCTATTCGGTCTTCCTTCCCTGGTACTTTACGCCATACGACTAGCATCTCTTTCCACTCCACCTCTTGTGTATCAGGGTGCTTGCTCGCTTCTGCTTCATCGTAGGGCTTGGGGAGGCCAGGTGAACGGTTGAACGCAGCACGTACAAGCATCCTGTCTTCAAGTGTTTCAGGACCTCAAAGAATGAATAACGATTTAAACCCTTACCTCGTCGAATGACTCCATCCTCGGGGACCGTTCGCTCTTCCGACTGGAAAGCTAGAGCAGCCCCAGCACTCGTGGTATCCTCCGGTTCGGTCTCGCGGTTCAGAACATCCGAAGGCGCAGCAGGATTTTCGGTCAACATGGGTGCATGCTCCATCGGGGTCGGTGGACCGGTCACAGGTGCTGGGGCGGAGACCGAACGAGGAAATCCAGGATATGACTGGAGTTTTGTACTAGCAAGAGGCTTTGGTGACTCGGCAAATATGACAGAACGCTGCTGCAACGATGAACTACGTCGTAGGGACCCAAGGTTTCGTTTCAATGCAGAGCGTAGCCTGCCTTCTTTAGGCTGTGGCTCGTTGGAAAGATTGACTAGATGCGGGGCGGATACTGCTTGTGGTTTGGTATCACCATTATGATCTGTAAACATATTAGAAACCCCAAGACTGGAGTATGGTCGACGAGTGCTCGCTGGGGAATCGGGAGGTTTGGCCGGAAGCAGTGGCGAAGATGAAACAGGCGTATCCGGGCGACGAGATGTGCTTGTGGCCTGGCTGGAGGGCTCTTCATCAATATGGGCCGACAAAGTCTGTTTTCTCGGATTTGAAGGTGTTGGCGTCGATTTTGATGACCTCCGATTCGGGGATGCCTGGACATCAAGTGGTTTCATATCTCCCATGCCACCATCACCCTCGTCGCCAGATTCCTCCGCACCAGATTCCCTTCGATCCGACGAGCGGGCCGTAAGAAAAGTCTCCATTGTCGTAGTTCGTGACGGACCAGGATGAGCAGTATGTGACCGCACAGGAGTGTTCTCGGTCGGACGAGTCGCATGTGAGCTGTTCGCAGCCTCAACCTCCCTTCCGTCCGTCAGTGGGTGATGCGCGGAATCCACCCCAGTCACGACATCAGCCCCAACCTCAAAGCTCGACCCAACCCAACGCCGGGCAGAGGCATCAGCCGGCAACGGAACCCGGCCCCACCCACCCGCGTGCCACCTCTTACGTATCTCCTGTTCAGAAAACTCTTCCCGGCGTCCGCCTCGGTGTAAAAACGCACGTAAGAGGCGTCTTCGTGAAACTTCCCGCCGTTCCGTCGTGGGCGAGGCCGGATTGGATGAGCTGCAGTCCGAGCCTGAAGTCGTGCTGCTGGCATCGTCCGCGGCGATATCGTCTCTCGTAAAGTCCTCTTGGGAAAACTCGTTTCTCGGGAGAGCGACATGGTCGGAACCTGAATCTGAGGTAGCGCGGAGTCGTGCAGCGACATTCTCCGGCATGGGTCCTATAAACATTCTGCGTCGGCCCCGGAGGTGGTCATCGTCAAGGTCGTCTTTGGTTGCTGGAGAAGGGAAGATGCCAATGGGTGTGTCTCGCTGAGCGCTGGCTTCCCGCGGGGCGGTCGTCACACCCACAGGAGCGATGTTTACGTGGGGCATGATGGGTATTGGTTTGAGATGGTCTGTTCAAGAGGCCAGTGCAAGATTTTTCGAAAGAATTGATTGAACACGAAAGTTCCAGTCCAAGAAAAAGGCTTCAGTCTAATAATAAACCCACAAATCGGGTCTAAGCCTTTGATCCAGAGCGCAGTTTCAATATGATTGTGATAATTCCTGGTTACTTGCTTTGGACCAGGCACTCCAGAAAAGATAACAATATAGTCCACAAGGCGGGAGATCCAACCCGAAAAGCAGCGTGGGGGAAACGCAAACAAGAAGTGACGTCACGTGAATATGTCTCATTTAATCAAGCATTCGGTGCCGCCGTGGCCAACCAAGCCACAACAACATAGGATTAATTAAATCAAATGGACAACAGTAAAGTAATGCGAGACGGAGCTGGGGTGATATGTAGGCCATGCAAGTCAATGTGTATAGAGAAAACTCGGAATATCGATGAACGAAATCAACTCTCAGTTTGGGTTGTGTTTTGCTCGTTCCAGGAGCTGTCGTGACTCGTCCACAAACGCCGCGGACTCCTCACGGGTGAAACTATAGTTTTTCAAGTCAGATTGTCATCAACACCTCGATACAATACTAGGCTTACCCAGGCTGGGATCCTTTTACGAACATATCCGGTTCCCGAATCGCAAACGGATTGAGGTCCTCGGTCTGCTTCAAGTTTGCAAGACTGTGGTTGACGAATCGATGAGTGGACTCGTCTGCCCGTACAGCTTTGATGACATCCAAAAGTGTAGCATCTTGAGGCAGACGCCAATAGTCGATGGCGATGGCTGGAGCAGGCCTGTTCTGCCATTCTGGAATGCGGCCGGCTTCGATTTCAGCGATGCAACGGGTACTGTGGATGGTTCAGCCCAAGTCGATCATACCACACGGGTTGAAGACGTACTATGTCGAGACTGCCTCCTCTTCTAGAAAACCGACAAAACGATGAGCTGATTTGGGCGAGATGATGTAACCCAAGAAAAAGGCGTTGTAGAAAACGCCTTGAGCACCAAGAATCATGGCTCGGAACCAGATTGAAGGTTTCTATCCGATTTATTAGTACAAGATTCAACAGAGTGCGGAATGTGCTACGTACTTTGAGGGTCATGAAAGTCATGAGATGCATACGTTCGTTTTCAGCCTCCTCGAGCAGAGTGTGAATCCATCCGGCGTCTCGTTTCTATCAATCAAAAGCTGGAGTGAGATATTGACTTTCCGCTCGACGAATGGGACTTACCATGAGACGAAGACTTCGTAGGTGGCGCAGTGTAGCAGCGACCATGCCTGGTACGCCTGCAATAGTTTCAAGGAACAGTATGCGCTATAGCTCTTGTTAGATCACAACCGAGTAAAAACGTAGACGCATATACTCACCATCAACCACTCAGATTCGGTCATCAAGTAGCCACCTTTTCGGAGTTCCGCTACCGACATGTTGGATCCAGGTGGGATAGGCTTGTGCTTGTAGCCAGAGAATAGGTCAAAGCCCCATCTAAAAAGAAAGAGACGTTATTCCAGGACAGAGTGAATGGCAGAGTAGCCACTTACCGACAAAGCTTCACAAGCCTGAGAGCAATCTTGTCTCCAGCTGTTTCTGGTGTTCGATGAAGAACGGAAACAGATTTGAGTTCTTCCTCTGTGTAACTATAATGCAAAATCCAGCGACAGTATCTAAAAAATAAATGAGGCAGCGTACACGGGATGGAAGAGCACCCAGTCTCCAGTCGGAGTTTTCGTGATTTGATTGGCTGAATGGTAGTCGGTGCGAGGCGCTTTTGCTCCAAGCACATCATCTACAAACGAAGTCAAAAACGAGATACACCTATCAAGAAAGAAAACAACATACCTTTGTAGTGAAGGCCTTCAGTCGGGATACCTTTGGGCTCTCCAACGGACCGCTCCTCCTTGGTAACAAACTTCTCGGTCTCTGGCTTTCGCCTTAGTGACGAGGTCGAGAACGAACGCCCACACGCAAGAGTAGAGGCTTGTAGCAAGCGAGGGGCCGCAAGGCGAGAGCCCAGGCCAGAGTGAACAACGGCAGTGCGAAACATGAGTAGATTGTGTTAGTGGGTGTAAAAGGGGCTTGCGAGAATGGTGAGGAGAGAGCGCCCACGGCAGTCGCACTTAAATATAACGTTGAGTCCCGAAAAGACCCGCAAGGGCGAAAGAGGACCGGAGGTCAGTTGAGTCATAAATGTACCGCTTATGGACCGCACAGCGGAGCCTTCTGACATCAATTACCGCGCATCAACACACCGCAAATTGATCGGTGTCAGGTATTTGATGCGTTCTCCAAACCAAGATGGCTTCAGACAAGGCGCATAGAGGCCTGTTGCACATCTATGACTCGATTGTGGTCCCAAACAAAGCTAAAAGCAAGTCGAACGGGATGCAACGACTGTCTGGCCCTTTTGCTAGAGGTCTAAAGTCCGAGGACAAGGAGGGGCCCTCCCCGAAAGCGACTCGGTCCGACTTGTTCCATGGCGCTAATCGCTGGGGTTGCAGCCAATCACATTCGACTTGTAACGATACGCCATTACGTCAGTTGGATCCCAGCCACGGTATTGCGCGCAGAGGGCTGCGATTGGCCATTCCACTCGGTTGGGTGTCGCGGTCAACGGCTTGTGTTCGCCGCTGTTTCCTTGCCACACTCGCGTCTGAGCGCATCTTGTCATACGATCGCCCTTGTTTGGATATTCGAGGATTCACGTCGTGTCAGATTGCTTGGCGTTTCTCTGACCGGGACCCACTTCCGCATAGGCAACCCTCGCTATGGACGAGACAGCCGCAGATGATATACAGCCCTCGGGCTTCGAGCATGAAAAAGAATTCATGCAGGTTCTCAGGTCCTTTCTGGATGACGACTCACAGGATGTCCATAACACCGCGGTGGCCAACGAGAGTTCGCCAAAGCTGGCTCGTTTAAATTATATAGTTGAGTTCCGTCTAGTATCCTTTTGTAACTATTTTGATAATAATCGGCTTTGTATAGCTTGATTTGTATCAAGAGCAACCATTCCTACTTGACCAATATCTCGGCAACATGGTCGAACCCGTAGTGGAATCACTTAAAAAAGAAATCCGCTCAATAGTAAAGCAAGACGACGTCCCGGAGGGTAAACTTACCCGGCTGCAGCAGTTAGCTACCTTGATGTATTTATACTCAAAGACTCGAGGGACCAAATCAATAGGTGCGCATCTCAGCTCCATAACAGAATCAACTCATCTAAAAAGAACAGTCCCGTTCTTTCCTCACACCGTCCAGGACCTCCCCCTCGCACTAGAGTTCACCGAACGAAAAGCCAAGATGCTATCCGAGTCGGCCGCATGGGCACTACGATTCGTCATGACGTTATGGCTCTCGCTCATCTGCATGATACCCTTTGACTTGGCCCGATTCGACGAACCTGGAGCGTCCCCTGATCGCCTCGTGTCAGCGCGATTGGATGCTATTGGAAAGCAGTACCTTCGATATCCCGGAATTGAACGCGAGTCGGCGGCCATGCTTCTGGCTAGGTTATACATGAGGTATGTCTCCGGAAAGCAAGCACAATCTAAAGCTAAAGGTCGCGCCAGAACCGACATGTTAACTCAAGTTCCCCATCTTGTAAAATGGTCGATTGGACGGATTCAGAGCGGAGATGCGAATACCTTTGAAGTACGTATTTTTACACTCAACTTTGCACCTAGGATCTAAAGATGTGACCTCTAGGCCATCGGTCTTATGCAAGTCATGGCTATTATGATGAAAGCAGGTGGGGCTGGACTAGCAGGTCCGTATGTCGAGCAGTTCCGAGAACTCATAAACGCAGTTGAATCCACAAGCGTCGGTCGTTTCGTCTAATTTTACTCAATCAACTAACCGAACAGCGAGTAGGCATCAAAGAATCTCCTGTCAGAAAACCTCATGAAAGATACTCTTGTGCGCAAATTCCGAATCAAGTTGATTGTTCGCCTATCATTGTGCGAACTGCCAGGCAAACCACGTAAAGTCCAGTTACAGAGTATGTCACGGTATTTTCGTTCCCATCCCCGCTAACCATGACAAAAGACCGTAGGCTAATCATCCGAAATACCAACGAAGACGCAACGGACGATACATCCGAAGAGTATGATGCACCTATTTCAGATTCCATCGAAGGCGTAATAGAGGATCTTATCAATGGCATTCAAGACCAGGTAGCTACCAACATGATCTCACTTGAGCATCCCAATAAAACCTAAACAGGACACGGCTGTTCGATACTCGGCTGCAAAAGGGATTGCACGAGTCGCGTCGCGTCTCCCAGAGGCATTTTCAGACGAGATACTCGATGCTGTCACTGCGTTGTTCTCGGTAAAAACACCGTTTAGATAGCTGCATATATGCTCATAGTAACAACTAGATCCACGGCGTTCAATTGGATGATGGAACATTGGACTTGCCACCGACCTCCGAAGGGACTTGGCATGGTGCCTGCCTCGCCTACGCAGAATTAGCTCGACGTGGGCTTATCTCCGAAAGCAAACTTGAAGAGGCGATCAAGTGGATCTGCAAGGTACTATCCTTTTTCCCTCCCATCTTGTTGTGGGCTGACAGAACATAGGCACTGGCGTTTGATGTACGCAAAGGAGCGCATTCGGTAGGGTCTGGTGTCCGCGACTCGGCTTCGTATGTACTCTGGGCACTCGTAAGAGCACAAAGCGTAGAAGTTTTGAAGCCGTATCTGTTGGAGATTGCCCTTCGGCTCACCATTACTGCGTTATTCGACCGAGAGGTGCATGTTCGTCGCGCAGCCAGTGCAGCATATCAGGAAGCAGTTGGCCGTACCGTACGTTCACTGAACCGTTTCAAAAGCCAGTCTTGTTGACTGACTTTGGTGTAGGGGTCGATTCCTCATGGTATTGATGTCCTGCGAGCTACTGATTTTTATGCCGTCAGCATACGCCGAAACGCATTCCTAACTGCATCCCCTCAAGTTGCTGTGTAAGCCCAAATGAATCTTTGATATCAAGTCGAATTCGTTGACTATTGAACAGATTCCCCGAATATCGGCAACCTTTGATTGATCATGTCGTGCAAGTTGTTCTGCGGCACTGGGATCCCAAGATACGCGAACTGGGTGCCCAGGCCCTCCGGGTGATGTGTGCTGTTGAGATGAGAGAACTCGGAGCAAAGACCGCATCTCAGCTTGTATGCGCATATATTGAGACTTTATCAGCGCAACAGCTAAATCAATTATAGAGCTCACGCTTGCGCTCGATGGATACGAACGACGTTCATGGGGCACTCTTGGGTCTTGCAGAGATGGCAAAAGGGTTCAAGGAGCATGGATTAGAGGCAGAGCGACTGCAGGTATGTCAGCTGGGTTTCATGTGGAATTTATATGAATTATGATTTTCACAGTGCTTCAAACACTTGTGCATACTTCCAAGCTCTTCGTACCAAAAATTCCGAGGCGATCTCATAGTCGAAGGCGCGTGTCTTCTTGTAGCTGAAGGCGTTTCGGTAGAGGCATTAGCTCAGCAATCAACTGGAGGGGTTCCCGATTGGCACCGGATCGTGGTAGACAGTGGAATGAAACACCAGAACGAGACGGTCCAGATCGCTGCAACACAGGCATTAGCCGCTATCAGCGAATTAACGGATTGCACTTCTGAGGTTCGAGGGTTTGCAAAAGAATTTCAAGCGAAGCACGCGAGCCCTACAACCCAGTGTAGCATCTCGCGGACATTCGGTGCCCTGGCGTACGACAAGTTCCAAAATGGTCTTGACGAAGCGGTTGATTGTCTCCTAGGGAGCATAGCGGTAAATGTAAGTGGTTAGTTATCCTACGAGCCGGTCCACTTATTCCGGGCGCCCAGTCCGAGACTTACAGCAAGACGGTCGAGGCACGACGTAATTGCGTCACCTCACTCGCTGAAATCGCTACGCGTGTGTTAAGTACATCACCCGAATGTAAGTCCCTGCGTGCGCAGTCTGTGCTCTTCTGGGATGTTTGAGCACTAACGTTCCATGAAGTATTGTCTACGAGTATGAGCAAGATTTATTCTGCCATTCTTTCAGGACTAGATGATTACGCGGTTGACCGACGCGGGGACGTCGGCTCCTGGGTCAGGATGGCTAGTCTACGGGCTATTGGCACTGTCTCCGAAGCTCTATTTTCTAGAAGAAGCGATCTCACTCAGTTTGAGGACTACCTGCCACCCAATAGCTGGTATAACGCAGTCGGGGGCATACTCAAACAAGGCACTGAGCGACTTGACAATGTCCGCACTGTTGCCGGTGAACAGTTAATGACGTTAATCTGGAGTTCTACTATACGAAAAGCGGCAACCGGACCTTGGGAGATCCCAGGACTAAATAAATTAGAGCACGCGTTTCCTCAGTAAGTCAATCGGCCATATACCCAAAGGTTCGACTGATTTAGAGCCCAAGGGATACGCCTGTTGCCTGGAGCGATGGGGGGTGGCTCTTTCCAAAAATGGCCCCCCTGCTTGATGTCGAGAACTATCGCACTATGTTACTATCCGGCATCGTTACGAGTCTTGGCAGCCGAAATGAGAGTTCGGTAGGAGGATTCATTGGCAGATGGGTTATTCGTGCTCATCAGGCGTATCACCTGGTAGCAACTCCCATTGGCCAAAGGACTCTGCACGTATGCCAACTCCTTACCACGAATTCCTGCACCGGACACTCGCTTACAGAGCTGGGATCTAATTGGGATGGTTGATGCGGTGTTAGATATTGGTCGAGCCAATTCATCCTCCAACACCACCATGATTCCCGTGCTCAAAACTCTGGACATATTTTTCGAGGGGGACGTACTAACCCGACTTTGTACAGACGAACTAGGTATAAAGAGGTGAATAGTTAAACGATTTGAAAACTAGGTCTTTAATACTCCTTTAGACTCCGGACAGCTTTAGACCAGGCTGGAAAGGGAGGGGATAGGCTGAAAAACGTCCAGAGGATTCTGGGAGCAATGAAAGTGTACGCGCAAATCATACCAACAAAGACTGTTTATATTCATTGGACAACAGCTGTGTTGACTTCATTGCGCTAAAACCTGTAGCTAGAGTAGCTTGTACATACACTGAAGCGTTTCTGGGACATCGTTTCCCTAAGGTAAGCTTTGTCTGATTCATTTTGCAACGTTATCTGACGATTGCGCAGGTCAGCGCAGATACAGCCGAGGCTCTATATCTTTTAATACAGACACAAGATATTGGAGAATCAGAGGAACTTGAAGAACTACTGCTTGAAACGCCCTGGTATGCACATTCTTTAGTCCCACAAGAGGTAAAACCATGTCTGTTGCAGGATTACTTTGGATGACCCAGCTCGCAAGATCAAGTCGGAACAAACGATAGCGCTTCTACGAGCAATGGTAGAATCTGAATAAACAATGCCTCAAGAATGATACAAACATCGATGCTGGGTCGGTAACAGTTTTGAGAGTAGCAGGTCTGGACTACATATCCATTCACCCTAGGACGCAGTCTTTTCTTGCGGTAATAGGTGATTTGCTGTGGGCTGTAAACAAATAGATATATGCAAATAAATGAACTTGCACTTACCAGGGAACAGCCCTCGCTGACCTCTTGAATTTGTTCCCCGCCACCAGTCTATGGTATGGTCACACCCTTTTCCTGTTAGATAGTAGGAGCAAGAGCACATACCTCTGTCTACCTTGTCTATGTTTACGACAAGCTCTCCCGCGGCTAGTGAAATTTCATTATCCTCGGCGGCCTAGTGGACATGCACTTAAGCCTCAACGCCGGCCATATGTAAACAGACCTCACAAACCTGATATTCCCAACCAGCGATCGCTTGATCGTTCGAATATCCGACCCATTTTCCAGGCTCCGGGATGTAAGCGGGAGGAAGGGATGAACCGGCCGGTCCAGCGTAATTGTATAGTATAGGTTGAGAGGGCCCTGGCAAAGAGGTGGCCATATGCGCGGTGCCTTCCACAGGAGTGTGGTTTGCAACAGGACCAGGAACCCAGTCCAAAGGAGTTGAAGTAAATGGAGCTGGCGATTGTTCGGGCTTATCTAGTGCTGATGGGCTGCTGCCACTCTGTCTATTTGCTCGTCGAAGTAAGTTTACCGATGACGAAGAGTCTACACGGGACATTCTAGGCGATGCTTCCAGTTCCGAGCTAGGCTGGGGCGCCCGTGCATTTATGTTGACATCTTTGGATAATACTTGTGTCATGTCTGGAACTAGCGATAGTCGATCTCCGTCGGGATTTTGGCTTTGAGCGAGGGCATGTGCAATGCGCCAGACGGCTGCACCAAGCGCCTTCGTTTCGGTAGCTGGGTCCATAGAGCGTAGGCCAACCTGGAGATTTTTGTCTACGAGAGTTTTGTGAAAAATAGCCAGCAAATTCTCTGGCTTTTTGATCGGGCTCGAGATGCGAACAATAAGTTTCTACCACAAGACATCGTTTAGACTATAATATTGCTGAGTTGGAGCTGGGCTAACCTGAGCGCAATGTTTATTTTCGGCACACCAGTAGAGTGCACTAGCAAATCTAACTCCTTCTCGTTCGTCGATTGTTGTGTCTCGTTTGCCCCTACGCGGCCCCCTGATGAGCATACCTCTATTGGAGATTTTACTGATGGAATACTCACACGGACGGAAGAGCTTGCACGTCTTTAAAAACGCTAAGTAACAGATTTTATAGCAACAAAGATAAGCTTACATGAACGAAGTCTTAGTCCATACGACATATGGCCAGAGTCGAGCCTGATTGCTTTGTAGGATGCGCACAACATATCGCCCGAAATCATATCCCAATCTACTAGCAAGAACACATCACCATCCTACAAAAGTTTGAGAAGATGCAAACCGATCTCAAAAATAGCACGCTTACATGGAAATTGGTGTCTATGTTTCTCCAGAGTTCATCTTCGAATAATCGAACATCGGGTTTTCGCACATAGAACGTGCGAGTTTGACCAATGACTTTTGGCATGATTTTATTAACAATACGGTCTAGCTCTCCAGTTATAGTCATTTCAGCCGATTTAGGAAGGCCACTAGGTAAAGTGATCACCACGTCGGAAGCTTGAGGCCAAGAAGGTTGTGTCGGTTTGATCACTACGCCATAGATACCAAGCGCATGCTTGAGGAGATGCTCCACCAAATCATTAAATTTGTATCGTTCTTGAGACTCGACCGCTGGAACTTCTGTCCGTACTTGGAATGCGGGTGGGGCTGTTGAATGGGTTTGCGGAAGCTGAAATCAAACACTTTTTCTTTGCTCAATAAACAAGAGAACGTACAGCTTAGATGGTGAGTTGTGTAAAGATATTTAGCTATCTTTTCGGAGGACCTTGTAGTGTGTCATCACAATTGCTACCCGTAAAAACGCCAATGCTCACCATGATGGGTGTGATACGAACCCGACCGACGTATATATTTCCCTTGTTTTAAAGGCTTTAATCGCCTTGGGGTCTGGAAATGGTGATCCAGCAGATTCTCGAATTGGGAACTCCTTTGGCCAGTATGTGATATTATGCACCTCAACAGGGTATCCTGGATGTATAGGAGGTACGATAAACCAGTCAATTCAAAGACAACGATCTACCCGAAGTGTGTTCACCTCCTCTGAGGTATGCAAATGACATGGTTGTAGTCCCCACACCTACGTCTATCGCCCAGATGACAGAATTGGCACCATTCCATGGGAGGGGAGGCGCAATGCTAACAAGTCTTGTAGGTGCTGTCTCTTCACGGTAATGTTTCGCTGGGGTGGGAAAGTCGCCATCGTTGGAGTCAGACTTCTTCTTTCCGAACCAAGACATTGCTCAGTGGCAGGCAGAAGAGTAAAAAGCAAGTTGAGTCGAACCGCAGCCTTCCATGCCTGGGGGCGATACAACAATATGCGGCCCACGATGCATGGGCTAATCGAAGTCTCCGTTGTTACTCGGTTTGGAAACGGCACAGCCTTATGTCAGCGGGCGTCTGAGTGTATGGCTTGAATGGCTGTTGGCTTGTACCCTCGAACCAAGCAATCCCGGATCGAAGCCAACGGCAGCTATCATCTTCGGTTGAGCAATGATACTCGAAAATCTCGATGTATGCATCAAAGTTGACTCTAACAGGCTGACTGAATATGCGCGGGTGCGTTCTGATAGGGGCACCGTCGAGTAAGTTCTGGTGCTTGCAACCATGCTCTCATACTCGATCCATGACGCTCTGTAGATGCTGGATACCTTCAGAGCAAGGAAAGAATTTCTCTGTCCACTGGGATCTCATAAAACGGCCCAAGCGCGCTCGCCTGGGGCTACGCTGTAGTATGTGGCTTGACGGGACCAAGCTCTCGTCGGTAATACACATGTGCCCCTCTGAGATAACAAGCGGGGTCAGGGGAAGGTGGTCCAGCGTCAGCTCGGAGGGTGGCCGAAGAAAGTTTTTATTTGGTAAACTCGAGCTTACTGGTAAGTGTTGTTGCTGAGACTCCCTGCGAGCTAACTATAGCTCCGCCGTTGAGTCAGACCAGGAAGAAAACCCTTCGCAGGTTCAGGTACAAACGATAAAAGTCAAGCTTCAGTGGACTCGTGGAATCAGAAAAATGTATCTTGAGCGTGCGCCGCCCGCGATCTCAATCCCAGAAACAACTCCGAGCTCCATTCCACCTCCGGTTTCCGAGTCAAGCTTGGCAACTGAAAAGATGCCACGCGCTAGTGAAGCCTTGCCAATTGAACCAGCTAGGCGTCTGATAAATGAGAAGCTGGCTAAGAAAGGCCACAATGGATCGGCGGAGTTGGGGCCGCTCATACTGCCTGGTTCTATCCCTGCTCTCGAACCCGGCACCCAAATCATCAACCCTAAGCCTTCGACCAGCAAAGTTACACCATCCAAGAAGCAAAAGAAAACAAATAAATACTATTGGCATTACGAGAATACCGACAAACCTGCATTAAACTTTGTCTTTCATTATGCCCCGTTAGGCAAGTCGCACAATGAGGCCACAAGAACTCTACTGAACTTCAGGTGCTTACAGCCTTATTACAAGAAAAAGAGATCGCTCGGAAACCTGGCCCGATTCCGTTGATTGATATTACTGGAGATGACGAAGACATACTCGAATATGTTCCCCCCACTTTACCAACAGATTCACTACAGCAATCCATATGCGGGGCCGCGGCAGTTTCTCCAAGTACTGGCAACCCTGTTCTACCTAGGCACTCCTCTCAGGTCAGAACACGAGATTGACCAGTGTGCTCTACGTACTAAACAGAATTTTTATCATGACATTCAGGTGCTACAAACGGAGGCAGAGGTATCAAAATCAACAGAGGACGCTGCTTATCCTGGCATCGATTCGAGTGCCCTTAACTTCAATATAGCGCAGGGTAAAAAGGTTGACCCTGCTGAATTGTCTCTATCTGGCCTGGTCAATTCCTCTCAGCCAAATCAATCCACAGTGCGACCATCAAAACGTCCAAGGGAGCCAACCCCTTCGGGCCTCATTCATGCAAATGAATTCTCTGACGATGAGATTGTTTTACTAGATGTCAAACCAGCTAAATTGGTTCGTGTTGACTGAGTGTCAAGGATACTGTCTGCTCATCATTTCTCGTCACTCAGGCAGCTAAACGGCCCCGAGTCAAATACGAGGACGAGCGAGAAGATGTGAAACCAACATTTGAAGAGCTAGATGTCAAAATAGCCATAAAAAGTGATCAAGAAATTGACCTCTGGAGATTGGGGTGCTAAACATGGATGGACGGGGTAATTGTTGTGTTCCCGAACTGACGTGGACAAATCGTGAACATACCTTAATCTTACAAGAATTCCTCGAGATCTCAAATGTATTCTTAATGTGCCCATCTGAGTACTTTTATTTATAATGCACAGCATCATGAGCAACGCGATTCCACAAATATGGGCCCGAATGAAAGTGCCCGATTCAAATGTACGATGCTACTAACCCTACGCCAGTACATCCATCGGAGATAACCACATGTATGCGTTGGTTCAGAATTTACGCACCAAGGTGGCCGAGTTGCAGAGTGTTGTAATTATTAGCTTAGCCGGCTACTGAAGACATTTAGAGTATACAGACTACAACGAAACCAACTGGTTATGATCGGATCCGTAAAGTCCTAATAGCTGGAGATGGCTTGGTTTACTTGCTCTTAGTGGTTATTAGGCATCCGTGGCTTCCCGTATTGTCTCTCTAGGAGACCAACTTGAGAAGATGCGGAGCTCGTATAGACTGGGGTGTAGAACTGCGTCTTATTTGTTTGCGCAACCCTAATAAAAGAAAATTTTGCTCCTTAGCTCGAGTCTGCTAGTCTCGCAAGTAAATTAAATGAGTGAATGAACTCGCTATGGAATCGCTGTCGATACATAGTAAAGAGCGTAGCTCTCTATACAACTATTAGACGCTTGTCGCTACATCGATTGTAATACATGAGCGATAGTGCAATGTGTGTATGCAAAGCATAGTAGAATGGCATGTTAGACCGTGCATTTCATCGCCTATCGTCATATCGCAGCATGGAGAGATGCAAGTGTTTTAATATCATGCACTGGTTCAGTTGGCCCGCGATGCAGACGGGTCGGTTTAGCAAATTGCCTGGAACACCAGTTTGCGAGAACTGGTCAGCCAATATTTCAGGGGTTTGTGCGTGATTGTACGGTTTCCCTTACGGTATACTGTAGTTAACAACGCGATCACGTGTGAGCGCGCACGCCCTCATACTCAGCTCATTAGGTTCCGTTACATCATTGTCAACTGATTTGCATCCACGAATTTCAATGATCTTCGAGAACCTAGACGCGTGGGTGAGCGTCAACACCAAGCGGCTTGTGGAATACGGTCGAGTCCGGTCCAAGAAGGATACAGTCGAGTATGTTATGAGTTCCCGCCTCGCACTCAACAGGGCCGCCACTAATCTCTGTTAAGATGCTGGATTGAGTCAGACGAAGGAAGTAAATTCGAACTAAATTGGGACCTCATCAAACGACCGAAACGTGCGCGGTTGGGCTTGGTAGCACATTTATATCTGGATGGTATTAAGATCCCACACCGGCTCATGATGACACCTCCCGACATTTCCGACGGAGATCTCGGATTGTGGGATGGTGTAATTACTGGAGAAGGTGATAGGAACTTCGTTTTTGGTAAACTTCAAACTACTGGTGAGGTTGCATCTATTCTAGTGCAGTCCGATACGAATGTTAAGGATGCTGTTGATCGGTCAGACTGCGAAGATGTAGCGCCACTAGCCGATGGTGAGCAGCAAGAGCTTCATACAATCAAGCTCAAGCTATCCTGGATCCATGGGTGCAAGAGAGTTTATTTCGAACGCTCCAATGATTCGACTGGATCGGAGGCCGGAAAAAGCTCGAGCCAATCTGCCAAACGTCTGGTAAATGAGAAATCAACCAAAAAGGGCCATACTGGTTCTGCTGAGCTTGGTCCAGCAGTTCCTAGGACTCCCCAGCCTGCCTCTCCAAAGCGTAAGGGAAAGAAAGCAAGAGATTGGTATTGGGACTACGAAGTTGCCGATTCACCAGTGCCATCGTATTTCATTTTCCATTATGCTCCTAAAGGCAAGTTCTTCAACTCGGTAGGCAGATTGCCACTAAGAAAGGGTTCAGAATGGCTTCAGGATAGGGGGATCATACGTCCAACAACGATCGTCCCAACTATTGACATAACTAAAGGCCAGGAACCATTTCAAAACGATGCAGAGGATGAGCCCACCCCACATGAAACCCGGCCCATACCTGAGGATTATGAACAGTCAGCCTTGAATACCCCCCCTGCCAGGCATAATTCTTCTCCTTTTGGAGGGTCCTTTCGCATTAAGGTAGGATCATTGATGAGCTTACGCAATTATGGTGCTCACCGTTCCTTCGTATTAGCGTGAACGTTTAGATCTGGACATGGGGACAGAATCATCGCAATTATCCAAAAGTGAAGACTGCTCTAATATCGGTTCAAACAATGCCACCGCGGAGCCGGGTTTCGACCGGGACCCTAATGCTACCGGAAGAGCCACCCCCACTACTGGTAGTCTTTCCAATCCCGCCTTATCGACAACGCCAGCAGTGATTCCAGCCAAACGAGAACGGCCACAAAGTCCTGTGCTTGCAATAGATGTTGATGCCATCTCCAGTGATGACGAGGTTGTCCTCCTAGATATCAAACCACCCAAAGATCATGTCCGCATAGTGTTCCTTGATTCAAAATCGTGGCTGACCAATAGGTTTGCAGATACCCAAGCGACTCTGCGTCAAAGTCGAAAATGAAGAGTCAAAGCCGATTCTAGAGGCGACCGATGTCAAACCTAATGGAGACGTGCAACAAGAGATCGATCCTTGGAGGCTTGGCTGCTGAAACACAAAACTCTCGTCGTACAAATTGGTGATTCAATCACTGTAATAGTCGGTATATGTAGAAAATACTCGATAATGCCGATGTCTATATGGTTCATTAGCCCACCATATTCTTCTCCAATCGTGGACAACGCAATGTCCGAAGTCTGTATTTGCAACTCGCTCACTGATCTAGTTGGGTATATGCACTCAACGTACCGAAATGATCGAGGTATTGCTGTCGAGAAACAATTTCACAGCTATTTCATACAAATTATAGCTATTCCAATTCCGGCTCGCGCGATATAATTCCTGCATGGACAACTCGCAGCCTCTCCAGATAGCCAAAGCCTAGCTCCGGCTATATCGAAGCTACTAGACATTTGGGTTTCCACCCGCATGAGCAATTTGCTTGAGTAGAGGCAACTGAAGTACACTTGTACCAGGTAACCACAGCGAGGATACTGAATGGTCGGTTTCCCAGATGATAGCCCATTCTATCTGGCGTTGCGCAAAGCACCGCACAGCCACCGATGGTCTGCCTCCTCAGGCGTGGCTCGGGTGTGCGTCACCCTGTAACACTACTCTGCAGCGAAATTACCAGCTCTATCCGTCCCTTTGGAATAGAAGAAATGTTGCTCGAAGATATTGACGTTTGGATCAAGACCGATTCGGGTCAGAGATTAGCTGAATACAAGCGAGTACGGTCAAAAGGAGATACAGTCGAGTGAGTGTTTACCGCCGATATGGTGCTGGCTCAGTAGCCTCGAATTTGATAGATGCTGGATACCATCGGAAGAAGGGAAGAACTTTACAATATATTGGGATTGGATCACGCGCCCAAAGCACTCCCGGCTAGGTTTACGGTGCTCTTTATGGCTAGACGGCGGCAATGTATCCCGAGCGAAGTTGCTTCCTCCATCTGATATATCTGCCGGAGTGAAGGGTAAATGGAGCAGTATAAATACTGGGGAAGGTCGCAGGAGGTTCCTGTTCAGTAAGCTGCAACTCACCGGTAAGAGAGTGTTTTTCTGCGTAATCATATGCTAAACGTCACTTCTTAGATGAGGAACATTTCATGTCCGATGGATTTGGACAATATCGTCCTCAAACAATCAAAGTGAAGATTACTTGGATAAAAGGGTTCAAGAAAGTTTACCTTCGGGACGACGCAGAAGTGCGGCGCGTGGTGGCACACAAGGATTCTATTAGGGGCCCGTCTACTAGCGAGTCAGCTACACACCGAACGCATGAGCAACTTGTCAGAAAAGGGCACGATGGTTCAGCACAGTTAGGTCCACTCCTACGGACCAATGCTGCAATCCCGGCCATCGTTCAAGACAAAAAGCCATTCCGGTGGGATTACACGGAGTCTGGTCGGCAAGCTTTATTTTTCATTTTTCATTATGCGCCTTTAGGTAGCCGCAGACTATATACACTCGGAGTATGGTGACTGAAAAATGATCGTAGAGTGGCTGCAGGCTAAAGATATTATATCACGACCCACCATTATTTTGCCAACAAGTTCGTGCGACGCGAACGGACAAGCGTCACAAAAAGGAGCCCACGACCCAGATTCGCCGGAAAATTTCCAGCAAGGATTAGGAAAACTAGAAGAGACGGAAAATATGTCTAAGCAGGAGCGTCTTAAGGTAACATGGTTGATGGACCTTGCCGCATACATTCACGAGTTGCCAGGGTCAATCTCGAAGTTCAAGCACTCCATCCAAGCCACGAAGACCATTAGAGCGTGAAACTTCTTCTACCGGCGATCTCACTGAGGTCTCTCGGGACACAAATATCTGCAGAATTACGGCGCCGCCTAAGAGGCGATCAAGAGAGTGGAGTCCTCCGGACGTTATTGAAGAAGCTCTGGTTTCAAGTGACGAGGAAATTGTTTTGCTTGAATTCAAGCCTTCTGGGTCCCAGGTATATGTTTTTGCAAAAGAATCATTGAAATGCGGATAATAATGCATATTATAGGCTCGTAAACGACTTCGATGCGAGATGAACCGCAGGGAGTTGAAGTCAGAGCCAGGTGTATCAGCAGCGGAGCCTGCAGCTTTAATTCAACAGGAAGTTGATCTTTGGAGACTGGGATGTTAGATAAAAGGTGCTCACAGCATTGGTACGCGGTGAATACAGAAACCATGAAGGTTTCGCGAGTTTAGTGTCGGATAGCGTAATCGAATAGCCTTAAATTTTTCTACCTGCACCATTTTAAAGGGTTGATATTCTGCAATGAAACACCCGCGCTCGTTTTGTTATGGTCCACATAGGCTGCCTGAAACAAGTATACTGTATGCGCCTAGAACCACAAGTAGGGTATTGGCGCTTAATCCTCGCTCGTCATTGGCGCGTCAGTCAAATCGTCGCGACGGGTGCAAGAGTTATGCTACTCTACCATACCGCCGCTTCAAGACTAAGGAATACCAAAATCTCAACTTCACTGAGAATGTCGCGCAACATGAATCGTTTCATTTCTATACCTCACGATGTTCAAGAATTCCTCGACGACTATCCCGATGTGAGCAACACCAGGAATACGCCAAGTCCCAGCGAGCAACAGAATCTACGCTTCTACTCAAACGATATCAAATGTCGCCCAGACAATCTGCTTATAGAGGAGTTGCTGACAAAGTTCGTGGCTCAGCCAATCTCACGTTCCATGAAACCTTTCGGGGGTGGACGGGGTTTACAAAAGCCAACGCTGTCCGCTCATTCCCGTTTTAGATGGCAGGGTGCATATCAAGACTTAGAAAGTAGACACGGTTTTATCCAATGGCTGTAAGTAGTACCCTTTTACAAATACAAAGAGTATAAAGCCTCATAATGTTGGCCAAGCTTCCCCATCCCAGAGCAAGGTATAAATCTATTTCAATCATGCAACGTGCTTTTAACATCTCCCCACATAAGGTGTCAATTTCCATGCCCACCCTCTAACTCGGTTCGAAATATCTAAGATGAATGCATCTGCTGAAATCCTAGATCGGGTCCGGAGGTCGTACGAACTCATGCTTGACTTTTACGGCATGCGTTTGTTGGACGCAGAGACCGGTCTAGTTGGAAGGAAAGAACATGGCTGGAAACCACGCTATCAGAACTTGACACGTAGGCGATCGCTATCAATCTTACTGCTCTCAACTCACGTTTGATTGTTTTAGGTTCACCTCATAATAACCTACGTATCACCCGGATAATCAAGTTTTTGTCAATCATGTCGTATCCTCAATATGCGGCACCTTTTGTCTTGCACGTCCTATCCGAGCAGTCTGAACATGGTCTCTTGAACACATCAATGCTTCAGGGCAGTTTGGATAGATGGTGGGCGAATTGTAACAGAGATGCAGGTGAACGGGAGGTGGTGCAGGATATTGTTAAACGTGTGAGGACGGCGAGTAGCGCTTCAAGTGAAGAGGATAGATGGGTTTTCACACGGGATATCTACGAAACGATGATTACTGCTAGAGCTGAGGGGAAAGGCCTTGCCCTTGCTCCTGAAGCTTGAGTCGTATCGCATCTTATTCTCGGAAACACGTCATAAACTACGAAGTCTATTGAATGATATAGCGCATACAATGAGTCAAAATTGAACTATGGTACAAAAATCGCGGTGCCAATGGAACATAAACTTCGCACAAACACAAAAAAGTCAGCTCTTCAGTTTGAATCGACAGTCTCGGATTCCACCCCAGAATCCCACACATAACGTTCCACTGTACCCTCGTGACGACAGACCGGGCATCTAAGCGTCACTCGAGAGCGAGGGTCAGCATCATCCGGGGGTGCCCACCCGTTGACACGAGCACAGGTGACGAGGCACTCGGCGTGAAGCGTGTGATCACAGACCGGGTTCTCTCCACTGACACGGACGTCCTCTCCGTCGGCGTATACGCGAATGCCGTCCTGGCTCTTGTGGTGGCGGATAGGACCTCCAGGAGCGATGGGACGCATAATGGAATAGCGGGGTTTGATCTGTGGCTCAGCAGCCGGCTCTTCGTCGTCAGCAGGACCAAGTAGACACGCAGGATCGTCGCATCTCCATCCAGCCTCACGCTCTTTCTCTTCAACAACCTGTCGGAAGGTCTTTACGGGCTCTGGGGGAGTCCATTTCTTTGGAGGGGGTGGGGTCCTAGCACGTGCGGGTGGCGGGGTGGATTCTCGTTGAGCCGCTTGGGCGTCACCACCTTGGGTGTTTGCACCAGGGCGTCCAGCAGGATTGAACAAGAGGGGGACGATGATCGTTTCGTCTCGCCCGTCAGCGTGACCTAGATCGATACGCAGAGTGATGATATTGTCCATCATGTCTTGGCCAGCAGCACGGGCATCAGGCCGAGCCTGTTCATTGTTACGAGCATCTGGTCCAGTCTCGCGGGCAGAAGCATCAGCATTCTCGTCGACGTTTGCCTGCGCTGGGGTAGGTGTTTGGACTCGAGGCCGACGACCCTCGATCGGCTCTAATCCGGGCATATCATCGTCCAAGTCGGATTGTATTCCGTCCTCCGAAAAGTTGATGTCCTCGTCAGATTCGCTTTCTAGGCTTGGCATAGTGGTCGAGCTAGTCGACGTTCTGCTACGGTTTCCGGTTCGACGACTGGAGGTCAAGTTACGCAGTATCAAAGCTGGCCTCTGTAACATAGCACGTAACCCAGGACCAGATGAGGAAGGACTCTGATTGGGTTGAGACGCGCCGCGAGTCGCTGATGCGGAAGTGCTCGAGGACGTGCTTCTGCTACTACGAATAGAAGCACGACTACTAGTGCTAATACGGCGGGGAAGAAGGTTTGATACGATAGTGCCAAGGGGTCCGAATCCGGTACGAGAGCTATCATCAGACGGTGGGCGGCCAGATGAAGGTGTTGGTGGGGCAGAAACGTTAGCACCAGAGGGCGATGGCTCGGGTGCCGAGGAACTTGAAGATGGGCCTGCTGTTGTTACAACCGGAGGAGGCGTAGGCCGAGATGGACGCATCCAAGATGGGGTAATAGGCTGCGGAGGACGCCTGGGAGTAACTCGTCCAAACATGGCCACCGGGTGACTGCGGTCTTCTCCGGAGCGACTGGCCTCGGGAGGGCGGGGAGCTGCGGGTCTTCGGAACGGAGGGACAGGAGGAGGGTCGGCAGGCATCTGGGGAGCTGATGGTGAAGCCGCTGAGGAAGCAGGAGGATCGCTAATAAGCGGGGGTGGCTCGTCGTCATCCGACTCCAGTGCTGGCATGGAAGTCGGTGCTGAGGATTGCTCCGAGTTTGATGACGAAGGCGAGTTTGGCCGGGGTATCGATGTGGGAACTGGTCTCGCACCCTCAGTTTGTCCCGCACGGGGATCGGAAGGCGGACGAGCAGGGATGCCAACAGAGTGAAGTAGGGGCCCAAAAAGAGCCTCAAACATCTCAGTCATAGAGGGAGGATCGTTGTTAGCCCGACCACCAGGAGCGTTGGGACCACCGGCCTCCGAGCGGGGCGCGTTATCCGGTTCAGTCTGGCCACGACTAGCACGGGTACGAGGCACGGCTCCACCCGGTGCTTGTGCGCGGGGGACTCGAAGGACTGGCCCAACAGTGAAAAAATCTCTGAAGTTGAATCCGCCTGGACCCATAGGGAATGGCATCCCATCGTCGGGGGGAACCGTCAAAGTATCGCTCTTGGGGTCAATGTCGAAACGACATGTTGGACATGTCGTGTGACGAGCTACACGATAGATGATTAGTTGTGTAGACACTTAGCGACCGTTTCAGGTCAACTATACAGATTGACTTACAGAGCCAGGGGAGCAGACAAGTCCGATGGAAAACATGTCCGCAAGGGAATGCCAGCACGGCAGTCTCGAGCTTGCGTTCCCTTTCCTCCTTTTCGAGTCGTTCCATTTCTTCACGGCGTTTTAGTGCATCCCGGAGAGCTTTTTCATGGTCGTCGTCCGTAATTGGTTCCTTCACCTCGGACTCGCCTTCGGTCTTGTCCTTGCTCTCCTGTTCGTCTTTCTCCTTGTCGATTCCAGGCTCTTCCAAAAGTTCGCTATAGCACACGGCGCAAACCGCGCCCTGCTCTCCACAAACAGCCCTCCATCGTTTCAGTAACCCGTCTTCAACAACCTTTAGACCATCAGCCAAGCGTTCAGCGCGTTTCGGATCGGGCGGCCGCTCGGTATTTCCTCCAAACAAGAACTGAGGGAGGAAAGGGAAAGGCGGCACTGGTGGCGGGGCGGCGTTGTTTCTTTCGTTGGATGGTGGTGCTTGTCCTTCGGCGGGAGCTGGGGCGTTCTCGGTGTTGCCTCCACCACCCCCGACGGGTGGGCCACCGCCAGGAAACGCCGCGGCCATTGCTTGTGCGGCAATGTATGGCGCAAGCAACGCCAAATCCGCTTGCATTTGGTCAGGCGTTGCGTTGGGAGCAGAAGTAAGTCGTCTGGCAGCCTCCATAACCGGATCGGGGGGTGCATTCGTGCTTGGCGGAGGAGGGACATCCGGTAACGGAATGGTACCAAGATGGGGTGATTGGTCGCCTTGATTGGGCGAAATAGGCTCTGCGGGCGCAGAAGCAGTAGCGGCAGCAGCAGGCGAGTCATGTACAACGTCGAGCATCGGACCAGGTTGTTCGACAGAGGGGGTAGCAATGGAAAGCTCGCTCATCCTAGGAGGCGCAGACTCAAGTACCGCTGTTTCGTCGTCTACGTTGGCTCCGTCCGCGCTTAGACTTGGTCGGATCTCTGGATCGGGTTCGTCCTCGACGGTAACATGGAAGCGCCTCCGCTGCCTGGGTCGCTCGGTGTCCTCGTCAAATGCAGGCGGCTCGCGAGAGGCCGAGGCGAGTGTGGGGGTAAGGATGGGGGTGGGGGTAGAGATAGGGGTCACGGACGTCGAACCGAGATCGAGAGTCGGGTTTGCAGGGGATTGAGTCATAGCTTCATCCGCCTCGTCGGCTACGATGTCAACGGCCACAGATAGTCCGCTGTCGACTTCCATGGCGTCGTGATGGTCCTCGTCTCGTTCTGGACTGGAATTAGGTTCATTACTAATCGGTTCCGCTGCAGTGACAAAGCGAGCCCGTCAGCTCCACGGTCGTTGCGTCAACGCAAAACGCAGTACTCACGGTTCATAACAGGGGGTATGTAGTCTTCAGACATGATGGCGACGGTTATAAAGCAGATATGATGAACGTCCTAGCGTCCAAGCAGTGCAGGGCGTGAACGTCACGGCCTGATTGATTTACGATCGTGGAGAATACGATGGAGTATGAATAAGATTATGGTTCAGTATGGGCGCGCTTGGTGGCTTGTCGTGCTGCAGATGGTGGTGGTTGAGAGGAAGAGAGGGGTCTCATGAAGCAAGTGCCACTCATTTGTAACGTCACGATGTTCCAGGAGGTTCTACTAAATACTCCCAAATATGAGTCGGCCTCGGCCCTTGCGCATGTAGATCATTCTAGTCATTGTCTTGCAGTAGCCGCAAGAGTCGGACTATATGCAGCCAACACCGGTGCTGGCTCGCCCAGCCGAAGTCCAAGGCGTGGTGATTCACGATAACAGAGGCGTCAATGGACTCTTGTTGTCTACTTTCAGACAAACATCCAGGCTCCACGAGAACCCCAGAAACCGGGGCACACAATTGTTCGAAATTACAAGTACAATGTACAAACAGACAGAGACACTTGGTCAGTCATCCTCATCTCGGGATGCATATGCCGCCTGAAGTACCAGCATCGGACCCGAGACGGCGCTTACCAAAAGCGCACAGGCCACATCTCCGGCCGTCTTCCGCACCTCGTTTGCCACACCACGCTCGGCACCCGACTCTTCAACCATCTTCACAATCTCTTCCCGGTGTGATTCGACGGCCAAGCGCTTGCCTCTTCCGGCGATCGACACCAGGCGCCGTGACGTCCCGAGTGCCTGGGCTTGCGCGACAATCGAGTGGAGCGGGGCTGCCGAGGCATTGGTCTTGAACGCGATTCGCGACAGAGCAGACGCGACACCAGGCGAGAGGGCCGCAGTATCTGGCTCGGTACACCGCAGCCACATCATGTCGTCGAGTGTGTCAGAGGCAAGGCGAGTCTGGGTGTTTGCTTGCGCATATACTGTGTCCGGGAAACCAGACATCTATCAACAGGTTCAGTTGCTATGATATATCGGTCGGTTGGCTTTGCTCACTGAATGAATTGTCAGGTTGTTTGCCTTGAGTGCAGCAGCAACAGCCTCTGCTTGCTCACTCCCTTCGCCGCCCTCCCGATCCTTCCAATGGACGCCTGTCGCGCCCTCTGCCCTGACGCTAACACCCTTGGCGTCGACATGCGCCATTTCGGGTACCGCAACCGGCTCGACATCGTCTACAGCCTCGGTCTTGCGCATGCGCACAACCGTGGCGCTCACCGACGCGTGCGCACACAATTGGACCACAAACGACAGCGCCAGTCGGTCATCCGGACCACCAAAGAATGGAAGGAACAAATGATGCGTTCCACCGCTTCCGCCTAGGCTCTGTCCGCCCACACGACCGCGATCAACAAAAAGCGCGACATCAACCGGTGATTGTGCAAACAGCTGCCGAAGAAAGTGCGAATGAATACCAGAGGACGTGTTGTCCATCCCGCCCATTCCGGCCTTGAATAGCGCGTCAAACGGATTGGTGATCTGTTGGGCAGGAGTCACTGCTGCAGAAACATGCCCGGCCTGGCTGTGCGTCAACAAAGCTGGAGTCCAGCCAACCACAACCATCTCGTCGCCATTCTTGTTCGAGTGTTCTGTGACAACCGCTGAAAAGTGCTCGTGACCAACGATGCTCAACGAGCTCGCGACGGGCACGTCTTCCAACTCGGCAAACGTGCGGAACACGGTCAAAAGCGGGTCGCGCATGAGCATCTGATCAATTTCGCTGCTACGCATGACGGCCGAGGTACGCTCCGTGAGCTCCAGCAAGCGGAGCGCATCAACGGCCACTCCACGGGGCTTGGGAGACGGGGTTGGATCCCTAGCAGGCAGGTAAGACAAGGATGCCGAGTTTCGTGCCTCAGATTTCGGAGGGACGTCATCATCTGGCGATGCAGGGGGGGCTTCGGCTTGCATGGGCTGCACAACTTGAAGCAAGCGCGATAACATCATAGCTCCGGGGAGGCTCTCGAATTTGTCAAGCACAAACAAGAACTTGTGTTTGCTCTTCAGGCCGACAGCATCATCGCCAAGACTCTCTCTCGGCCGAGGTGCTTGATCGTTGGCGCTGTCGAAATTGCCGCCGACAGCCGTCGCTCGAACACGATACTGCTGGGGATAGAGCCAGAGTGCAACGGGAGTAGTAGCAAACGTCAAGACCAGTGCTTCCAGGACGAACATCGAGAAGACCCGAACTGAAAGGATCCCAGCAGATAGTCCAACATTCAGAACGATGAGTTCCACCAGACTGAAAACAGGTTAGACGTTATCGAGGATCTTCACAAACAACCGTACCCTTTGCAACTCATAAGAGTGCCGATCGTGGCCGATTCTCTGAGGTTGAACCCAACGAGCTTGGCAGCCACAGCTCCACCAAAGAATTTGCCGATATATGCCGTAACGCAAATCAGGATGGTATAACCCCAAGTAATGCCTAAAGATCATCAGTTTTTATAATCTGTGCGTGAATAGTTGGACAGACCATTGTCCAACAGACCGAGGTTGGTTGACAGACCCGAGAGGGTAAAGTAAAGGGGCAAAAAGATGATCGAGACCATATCTTCTAGCTTTTCGGTCAAGGCAATCGCAAGGCCACCCTCATGAGGGATTGCAAGGCCAGCCAGGAAACCACCAAAAATGGCATGAACACCTAGAACAGATTAGCAAACAATAAAAATGAAACAAGGCAACCAACCAATGATGTCAGTGAAGAATGCACTACCAAACACTAGCAGAATAGTGATGGTCATAAACAGCGGAGACGGTCCATTCTCGGTACTTCCTGTCCTTCGAGCCATCCACAGCATGCTTCGTTTGATCGGGAACAAGATTACCAACGTCCACGCAACTGCGCACAGCAAAACATAAAGTGCAGTCAATCCACTTGAAGCGTTGACTAGTGCAACAGTCAAGGCAAGCAGTGTCCAGCCGACAACATCATTGCCAACTCCTGCGCTAAGAACAACGATTCCAACAGTGGTATCGAGCAACTTTAATGCCACGAGGATGCGGCAGAGCACGGGAAATGCTGTAATCGAATAGGCGACCCCCACAAATACTTTCCAAAGAAGCTGTCAGTATGACGAATGTAAAAGCCAATCTGTAGCCTCACACAAGAAGTGCCCGAAAGAAGCAGTGGTGGGGTCGATGAAGATGTTGTAAATCGGAACTGCTACGCCGGCTCCAAGTGCAAAGGGCAATATCATGCCGCCCGCCGAGATGATCATTGATGTTTTGGCATTCCGTTTAATGACCGCAACGTCGATTTCGAGTCCAACTAGGAACAAAAACAGTACCTGCCCGTGGTGTTTTAGTAAACCGACCGAGCTAAACCCAGCGCGCATGATGCTTACCAGTCCGATGTTCGCCACCAGGTTCAAGAACGGAAGGCTCTGGCTAGGAAATAGATGGTGTGTAAAACCACTAAAGGGGGAGAGCCGCGTGTAGGGGAGAGGGGAGTGCAAGCGGAAGCGGAGGCAGCAGAGAGAGGTAGAACGGGAGGGGAGAACAGGGGTTAAGCCGACAGAAGGGGGGTGAAAGCGAGACACGCAATGCAAGGGAAAGTAGGGGAACCAAGGGGGTGGACAATTAAGTAAAAACCAACTACGGGGCAGCAAACAACATACGGAATACGCCCAAATGCAGTGGGGCCGAGCAATATGCCGCCCAGCACTTCAGCAATAACTTTTGGTTGACGTATCCTTCCCAAGAACATTGACAACAGTTGGGTCATTAGCATAATCACACCTGCAACAGAATTAGCATAACAGCGGGCAGCAATTCAATTACAAAAGTAGCATGATAGCATTGAATCTCATTGAGATCGATTCGCGCGGCTAGAAAGTAAACTACTCACCGAGCTGTATAATAAACAGCCGTATCGGATCCTTGTAGTTTACCTCGGTCGGGTCATTGCCGCTGAGCAGACCTCCCTAGACGATCATGAGCACAATACGGTGCCTGGCCACCGTAAACCACTCACCTGTTGCTCGGCAGCGCGGCCAAGCAGTCTAGAGAAGGAAGCGCGAGCCCAGTCGGGAGTCGTCATTTTCGTTATCGTGGCCCTTGAAGTTTGGGCGTTCAATGAGAGCAGCTAAACGTGGCTGGTGGTAGTTGATAACGGACTAGATAGCAGTCGGGCAGAGGGACTTAAATGCTCCACATCAGGCGGGTCCCGTGGTTGGAGAGAGGAGGTAACCCTATTCGGCGCTTAGGGATCATCCTAAGCCCACCCGAAGCGAGGGCCATGCTTCTTTGATATCCCCTATTCGCTTCGGCGCTACCAAACGTAAAACTTGCATCGTCACGATTTCCGCTCGCTGAAATATCATAATTTGCTTGAGTGGGGCAACCTCTAAAATCTTTTCTTACCATCATGCTATTCTGCCCGACGTGCGCCAACATCCTTATCATTTCGGCAGAGGCATCGGGATACAACAAGTGGGCCTGCCAAACGTGCCCATATGAATTTCCTATCCACAAGCAGGCATGTTCTCGAAATGAATGTCTACTGCCCTGATTAACTTGGAATAGATGACGTCCCGCACGCGGCTCCAACGCAAGGAAGTCGATGATGTACTTGGCGGGGACGCAATGTGGAAAGATGTTGATCAGACAGACGGTGAGCTGCATGCCATTAAGTGACCCAAGACTGACCAAGTTTGGGACAGTGGCTTGTCCAAAATGCGACAACGGAAGGGCATACTTTATGCAACTGCAAATCCGCTCAGCCGACGAACCCATGACTACTTGTGAGAACTTTCTACTAGCACGAGTCACATGTTCTAACCTTGGTTTGCATAGTTTACAAGTGGGTTGAGTTACACGTCTAGTACTTGCCCTGACCCATTGCATCTAGATGTGCCAACTCCCAGTGTGGACACCAATGGCGAGTAGACTAGAGTATTTCACTCGACCCGCAAAATGTCCCCCATGGTCCAACGAATCAAATGTAGATAAAAGCATATAGAATACAAAACAATTCAAAATCACACGACCAGAGCTACAATCTACTCGGCGAGCTTGCTTTTGCTCTTTTTCTTCTTCAACTTTGCCTCTGGGTCTTTTGACTTTTTGGTCTTCACCGGCTCCTGCAAAAGTGTCAATTATGGACAGTCTTGGTTATTACCAAAACACACCTCGACCTCGGGTTCTGCCTCTGCTTCCTGGGCCTCTTCTGCGGCCTGCTTGGCCTTCTTCTCCTTCTTCTCCTTTTTACGCTCCTCCTTGGACTTTTTCACCTTTGCAGGGGGCTCCTCGTCCTCATCCAGCTAAAGCCAATTCGGGTTACTATCAAACACGGAAGCGTATGCCACACGTACCTCGACAGCCTCCGCCTTCCTCTTTTTCTTTTCCTTCTTGGGCGGCGAAACTGCAACTTCGGGAACAGCTGGCTCCTCCGCATCGGCCATATCGTCATCCTCGTCTTCATCGTCAAGACCGATCGACTCGAGAACTTTTCGCATAGCTTCAGAATTCTTGGTTGGAGGGGCACCAGTCTATAGGGCAAGTTAGAAGCACAGAACAAGACAAGACCCAGGGTACCCACCTCGAAAAAGTTCAACCTCTCTTCCACCTGTGCTCGCAATGCCTCGCCAAACTTGGCCACGGGCGCATCTAAAACACTAGTCAGAGACCCATTGACGTGTAATAACTCAGGCCTACCCGAGAAACAATCGATTCTCGACGCAATAGAGCACTTGTTCGCAAGATAACGGGAGATGCGACCTTTGTGCTTGGCGTTTGCACGGCCAATGAATGAAGAGTGGTAAATTAGACCATACTATAACCGAGTTAGTACGTGGTGCCGTCTCGGATACAAAACCTCACCTTGGGAGTATTGCCCTTGGTCTTCAGCGCTCGGAACAACGCCTTCTCAGCACCCAAGATCTGGACCGTGCTCGCCGGGTACTTGCTCAAGTTCGTCAAGCTCCCAGCATGGCTAATCAGCCTCGCCCCAATTCTCTCTCCAATCAAACTTGTCAAGCTCGGAGCGACCAAGTTCATTTTCTCGGTCAAGTAACCTGTTAATCGTTTTCGGTACTCGGCCAGCTCGATAACCCGGTCGGTAAAGTTCGAAATATTGATCAAGTCAATCTCAGCAATGTCTTGACCCATCGAGGCACGAGCTGCATCCAGAACATTCTTTGCCCTTGTCTCGTCATCGTCCAGGATCGCAACCAGCTCTGGGATATTGTTCTCCGTCAGTGTGTCCTTGGCCCCGATCAGCCTGGCGCATCGAGCATATTGCAAGCTGTCCGGTACAAGCTTTGCAAGCTCGGGAAAGTGCCACCCGTACCACTCTCTCGCTCGCATGGCATTTGTATTCACATCCTTGTCCAATTGGTCCAACAGCGCAATTGCCTGGATAATCATGTTGTCGCTCCTGTTGACGTTGAACTTGACCTTGGCACGCGAGTACGAATGTCCGAGGCCGAGCTGGGCTTTGCTGACATCCCCCGTCTCGAGGCCCTTGAGCAGCTTTTCGGCGTGAAGACGGACGCCTCGGATGAGTTCGAGCGCACGCTCGGATGTGTCGCACTCGATTGAAACAGCTGCAACAATCGAGCCTGCCAGGTTCTTTTCTGATACCCCCAGGACGACAGGAGCTTTCTTCGAGCTTTTTGGGAGGTTAAGCTCGAGCATGTTTTTGAGATAATCATTGCATATGCCTGAAATGAATCGTAATGTAGATCATTAGAAGGTGACAGATGAAAAGGCTTAATAAATACCCTCTGAAACATCGTTGATATTCTCCAACGCATGTGCAGCGCTCTTGAACGGCATGAAACTCTTGAGCTCGACCATTTTGCCAAACTTGTGCAAGTCTTGAATCGAGTCTTGCACTTCTTTTGTCTTGGCACCGATCTGCTCTTGCTGCTTCACCGAGAAGAGTGCGTAGCCGCTCGCGGACTCGAACAGTACGTGGGATACCATGATTGATATCAACGGCCAAACGAGGGTGTGGTCTTGTACAGGAAAGTAGAGCTACTTTAGATGGAAGGATACGAATCAGCACCACAATTTTTTATACAAAACCCATTTCTTACTTTGGCAAATAGGACTACTCAGAGGCCCGCTCTCTTTCTGAGCTATGCAGCCCGATTAATGTAACAGTGTGGATGTGGTTAGGCAAGAGTAATTTTCGATCACAATTGCAAATCGGCTACTTTAGGGCCGACCGATACAACATCAATTGCATCGAAATTCTACCACCCAGCAAACCAAGGAACCATAAAGTTAGCCAATACAGCTACCCATTGAGTAATACACAAGCCCATTTCTGAACGCCTGAAAGAATTAACTCTGGCCGAAGATTTTGTACTGGTTAAAGCCTCAAGATGACTGTAAAGAATATATTTACATCTCAATCCTGGCTTCCAGGCTCCCCAAATACCCAAAACTGACCTGTTAGGATCATCGAGCTACATTTTTTGCAATCAGCAGCTATTCATACAAGAAGCACCATAGATGAAACTATCATAATCATAATGCGTAACAGGACCCACCGCAATGACTACAGGTAGTAATACATGATATAGACAAGTTAAAATAGGACACAGTATTGCAAGTCAACCGGGCGTATTATAATTCCATTGGTCCACGATGTAGAACATTGGTTGAATAACTCAAGCTTAATGTTTCAGCTAAAGGCAACCAACCACATCCCACCGTTCGCAAGCTGAATCCTAGGCAAGCCATTGATTCCTCAGCGCTCGCTGAACGAGTGCATACCACTAAGGCACACAATCTTCGGTGCATTGGAATAGGGGCCATGCAGTTCGTCGGAGCCGGACCCCAAGGCGCCCGAAGCCTTTTCATTCGCTTAACCACCTCGGCATCCAGATACGGCGCTACACTATCAACCCGGGCTTCTGCTAACACCTGACACTCGAGCTGTACACTACGCGACTCTCCGACTCGGTAGTGGTCAACGACAATCTCTTGATAGTTTCGGTTCTTGGCGACAAGCAAAATGTTCATACTCTGTTCGCTTAGACCACTGTGTAGATTTCAACCGTTTGGATACGAGAGCGGCTCGCTCATGTCCTGTTTAAGCGACGATAATTGTGCCGGTCTATTCCCCACTCATGATTTGTTGGGCGGCCAAAAAATGTACAGCAGTTGGATCATATTGCACGATCGGGTATTGAGAGACTACAAAATGACGAGGCAAAAAGGAAATTTCAGCTCAACAATACATCCAACTCCTACTTGCACACTAGCCCTTTCCAACTGCATATTATGGCTCCATTCGTGCTCATTCCCACTAGAGATCCCCCCAACTGGCTCGAGGTCCTGAGGGAATGGGGGGACAAGACCAAGACCAGGATTGATTGGACCGACGAACGCAAGCCAACAGACGGGAGGTGGAAATGGTACTCGACTCCCATACGTAAGTACGGTAGCAAGTTGCTAAAAAACGTGCACAATAGCTGAGGTGGTGTTCTCTTCTCTACCTATATAAAGTCAATGACGAAGTTATTGTGGATTGCACTGGTGAGGGAAGATCCAAGCAAATCGCCCGTGGAGCTGCAGCCGAACTTCTTAGCAATAAATGCAAACTGGTTAGTGTTATTCTTAAAGCTGTTTCGAATCCAAGCTTACGCATACAACCTGCATAGTGGCGGGCCAGGTGATCCCGTCATGCACCCTGAACGTCGTTTAATACCTTGTGTAAACATTGGTCCTTTGATTCTGTAATAATATCTGACTGCTTGCGGTAATCTACACCTAGCCTGAATTTGCCGTAAATTTCCGATTAGCTGTGTCCTACGGGCCTCCTCATTGCGAATAGTTTAGCAGACGCTTTAAGAATGTCAAATTAGCTATCACAATGAGCTCATTGTTGCATGCTCAGAAGCTAGTCCATGGACTAAGTGATCTCGCACCGGATTACGGCGCGGAAAACATACCGCATCAAATGCATACAGTGACCATAGCCCGGCTCCCGTGTGCTATGGCTATTACAAGATGGAACACGCAGGTGTGGATTGGCATTCTACGTCGTTAGCGGAGGGGTACAACTAAATCGATCAACTCGAACCTTGTGAATACAGAAACCAGCGTCTCTGGCAAGGTTAGTGAAATAACCACAGCTCGCATCAAATATGTCGTAGCATTTGTCCGTTTGAAACGCCGAGTTTTCGTAGTGGTCCAGAGCCGATTAACTCACGCCGGATACCCAAGGTTGGATCATCTCAGCGCTTTTTATTATGACTTAGCAGTGTAAGATGAGAGTTGGTAAAACCCGATGGCCACTCATGTTTGTGGGTGTTTTTCGTAAGCACAAGCGCCTCAGGCTCGGGCGAAACATGTGTCATCCCCGGGCTCGCGGCAAGGCTCTTGCTAGCAACCAATAGCTATCATCTGCACGATAAGAATAGCATTGGTTATACACATTCAATTCTAATAGGCTGATTGCATGGCCCCATCACACGCCTGGTGTGCACACTCAATATGCATAGATACTAGTACTTTCTTTCTTAGGCACGAACAGCGAATGAATCTGTCGTAACAGATGTCGAACAAATCAGATATAAATATAAGCTCATATATATATATATCTTTATGACTCACAGGTACCTTTCCTGTAACGTCCGTGACCAGAAGGGGAGCGGGCTCGGCCTCGGGCAGCCTTCGACCTCGTCCCCGAACGGGGGCTGGTCTCTCAGCTCATCCTACACTAACACCCCCGAGGCCGAGGCTAATCTTCCAATCGGCGATCGCGTGCTTCGTGGTGCCTGCTGAGGATTATGCAACCAATGCGATAATGATACGCGCGTCCCTCGGGCAGCTACAATGACACTGTCTGAAGCTTACAATCGCCGTACGTTACCAGGACACTGCGCTCTGTACGACTGAGCAAAGCGTGGATATAATGCTCCTGCTTGGGAATGACCAGCCACCACCGGTCACCAACGTCTTCCCCCTTCTACAATGGAATCTACGCTGGCTACCCCACCTGCGCCTCAGAGGATCGAGTCAACTGCCAAGTCTGACGACCAGGTTACTGTTGTAGACCAAACAGCATCGATCCCAGAACCTGCAAAGAAGAAAGATCTTCGATTTTGGCTAATATTTCTAGCACTGTGTGTCTCAACCTTTTTGAGTGCATTGGAACTTGTACGTCTGAAACCGTGACTTGCGTTCCAGTATCATTTCTAATAATTCCACGGTCAGACGTCTGTATCCACCACACTCCCAACAATTGTCGAGTCTTTGAATGGACACGACTTTGCGTGGGTTGGATCTGCATATACTCTCGGCTCAACCGCATTTATGCCGATGAGCGGTGGCCTTGCTGAGATCTTTGGGCGGTAAGTAAACCATTATCATTTCAACGTTTCCCGTGGTGATTCTGACCGTGATTGTAGACGGCCAATTATGTTGACTTCTCTTTTAATATTTGCTATTGGATCTGCGATTTCCGGAGCTGCTCAATCGATGAACATGCTCATTGCCGGCAGGACTATTCAAGGAATCGGCGGAGGAGGTATTATTACACTAACGGACATTATCGTCGCCGATTTGGTCCCACTGGCCGAGCGCGGGCCTTATCTCGGGATCGTGGGTGCTGTTTGGGCTATCGCGAGTGCCATTGGTCCTCCGATCGGAGGTGCATTTGCTGAGAGCAACTGGCGATGGCTTTTCTGTGGGTCTAACAAGTTCCTACGGGACAAATGATGCTAACGAGCCACACAGATATGAACTTGCCCGTGGCTGGAGTCGCCATGGCTCTGGTTCTTGTGTTCCTACGCCTTAGCACTCCGAAAGAGCCTTTTAGACAAAAAATTGCTCGGATTGATTGGATGTAGGTTTGCTCAATCCACATCATAGCTGAGCGCATCTTATACTTAATCGATCCGTTTCAGCGGCAACTTCCTCGTTATCGGGTCCACGGCTTCTACCGTTATCGCACTGACCTGGGCTGGAGCTCGCTACTCCTGGAGCTCCCATCAAGTACTCGTGCCACTTATTGTAGGCATATCCGGTCTTGTGGGAGCCCTCGCCTACGAGTTTACATTTGCTGTTGAACCGATTGTTCCCCGTGAGCTGCTTGCAAACAGAACAAGTTTGAGCGGCTATCTGGGCACATTCTTCCATGGAATAATTATGACAGCTGTTGTTTGTGAGTATATGCGGTGAAAGTAATGACTCGACTGGCGCTCATGCAATCTCAGATTATCTCCCTGTCTATTTCCAAGCATCAAGGGGCGATTCACCAATCAAATCTGGGATTGATTTGTTTGGCGTTGCATTCACAGTTGTGAGTACCACAACTTTATCTATATGCGTAGGCTAACTCGCCTACTGCAACCCATTTCTAGGCGCCATTCGGAATTGTGAGTGTATACCTACAAAAGTACACTCTTCAGACTAACGGATATCTATCAAGTTCACGGGTATTTCGACCGTCGTATTTAAGAAGTACCGCCCTCAGAATTATATTGCTTGGGTGATTATGCTTGTGGGAACGGGAATTTTCAGCACTCTCAAGTACGATAGTTCCAAGGCGAACACAATAGGATTCCAAGTAAGTCAAATAAGCATCCGTTCTGGCATTCAGTTGATATTTCCTCTAAATAGATCTTGTTCGGTGTCGGCTCTGGTATTCTCTACTCTAGCACCACTTTTGCTGTCTTGGCCCCCTTACCTGTCTCGCGCAACGCTCCCGCCTTAGCGCTTTTCTCGTTTATCCGAACGTTCGCTGGTACCTATGGTGTCGCTGTTGGCTCTTCTGTCCTCCAGACTGAGCTGACCCGTCGCCTTCCAATCGAGTTCGCCGCACAATTCCCAGGTGGATCAGACATAGCGTTTTCGGCGATCCCATTCATTGGGGGGCTGGATGAGCCGCTACGAAGTCAAGTGCGTGCCGCATTCGCGGATTCAATTGCAGTGCTATGGCAAGTCATGATTGGTATCTCGGGAATGGGGTTGCTTTCGGTCTTTTTGATGAAGGAGATCGAGATGGGTACCCAGACTGACGAGAAGTGGGCGATGGAGCAGCAGAAAAAGGTGGACGCCGACGAGAAGGCGTAAATTTAATCTGAATTTTCGTAGAGTCCCAAATCTTAATGATATCTTCTATCGTATCGTTCTAATCACGGCTAATTCTAGTTGACGATCAATTTGCCATATTTAGTAAACGTCGAGATTGACATGTGTGATTTGTTTACTGAGCCAACACGGTTTCACGGGCTGAGTTCAGCTAAACTTGCATATATTCACCTTGATATGAACACGAAAAGCAGGCAAATTCATTTGATCATTTGATGAGTCGATTGCACTGGAGCCAGGTAAGAAGCTTGTGATTTTGAAAAACAGGCAGATCAGCCAGCGCCCCGTCACAGCCCGGCATTGTCGTCATTTTGGGGTCAGGATTTTGCCAGCGGCATCATCCCGGGCCATGGATAATGATGATTTTAATGTGTTGAACAAACGTGCATTGAGTCCGGCCCGTGAGCCGGTCCGGGCGAGTCAACCCCGTTTCTACAAAATCGACTGACTAGATCAACCAGCACCGGAAATTCAACTACCACCACCACCACACCAATTTGACGTACTCGACGTCTGGCACAACAACCCAGCATGCTTCGACGGTCCGCACAGGCATTCCGATCGCGCCGAGCGTTGTATGCATCGGCTGCGGCAACTTCCGTAACCGCCTACTACGTCCTGTCTGGACAGACTGCGAACGCAGATGCTCCCGAGTCCGACATTGGCTCTCGAAAACTGCCCGCACGATGGGATCCCCCTACTAGAACGCAGATGATCAACGCTCTTCAGTCCGGAAAGCGAGCAGGAGGTAGTGTTATGCGCATCAACGAGGGCGAAGATCTCAGTGATGAATACGACCTACTTATTGTCGGAGGCGGAGCGACAGGCGCTGGAGTTGCTGTTGATGCCGCCACGCGCGGTCTCAAAGTAGCACTTATCGAACGAGACGACTTTAGCTCTGGTACTTCTAGTAAATCAACGAAACTCGTTCACGGCGGAGTACGATATCTGCAAAAGGCTGTGTTTGAGCTCGATTATGAACAATACAAGCTCGTGCGAGAAGCCCTACACGAGCGCCGAGTCTTTTTGCATACCGCACCGTACCTCAGTCATGCTCTTCCAATCATGCTGCCTCTCTACAAGTACGCCTGCATTCTATTATCTAGATCACGTCTAATTTCTGTTTAGGTATTGGCAAGTGCCCTATTATTATGCAGGATGCAAAATGTACGATGTACTAGCCGGCTCTCAGAATATGGAATCGTCCTACCTCATGTCGGCTGGGAGGGCGGTTGAGGTCTTCCCTATGCTCAAGAAGGAAGGTCTTGTTGGGGCTGTCGTATACTATGATGGCCAACACAACGATTCGCGTATGAACGTGGCGCTAGTTATGACTGCCGTTCTACACGGTGCCGTTGTTGCCAACCATGTTTCGCTCACGGGTCTTAGGAAGAACGCTAGCGGCAAGATAATCGGTGGGAGCGTCAAAGATGAGCTCACAGGGAAAGAATGGAATGTGAAAGCCAAAGTAAGCTTGATTCTTTGAAATATCTCCGGCAGCACGCATCATAGATTCACCTACGATCAGGGAGTGATTAATGCGACCGGTCCGTTTACCGATGCGATCCTTCAAATGGACGCCGCATCCGCCCCAGGCGCCGCGCCCGATGCTGCCGAAAAACTTATGCCGATCGTCTCGCCTTCGAGTGGTGTACACATCACACTCCCAAATTACTACAGCCCGCGCAAGATGGGTCTTCTCGATCCGTCTACGAGCGATGGTCGTGTGCTGTTCTTCCTGCCATGGCAGGGTAACACCATCGCTGGTACGACCGACTCGCCTTCACCCGTCGAAATCGAGCCCAAGCCCAAGGAGGAAGATATCCGTTGGATTCTGGAAGAAGTACGTAGATATTTGTCTCCAGACATCAAGGTTCGCCGCGGGGACGTTCTGAGTGCATGGTCTGGCCTTCGTCCACTCGTGCGCGATCCAGCCGCCAAATCTACCGAGGGCCTTGTTCGAAACCATATGATTAATGTCTCCGAGTCCGGTCTTGTCACCATTGCTGGCGGAAAGTGGACAACGTATCGTGCAATGGCTGAGGAGACAGTCGATCGTGCGATCGAGACGTTTGGACTGGGAGCCAAGGCCGGTCCGTGCGTGACCGAAAAGGTCAGGCTGGTGGGGAGCGACTATTGGACTAAGAACATGTTCATCGGCCTGATTCAGCGAGTGAGTGCAGTCAAACATGGTGTCAATAGTTTGAAAATTTATATGATATATGCGCTAGTATGGACTTGAGACAGATGTCGCCAAGCACTTGGCAAGCAACTATGGTGATCGAGCGTACGCCGTCTGCGAATTGGCCGAACCGACTGGTCAAACCTGGCCTCTGCACGGAAAGCGTTTGGCTCCAGCATATCCTTGTGAGTCCATCTTAGTCTCATCGATTCTCGTACCTCCTAACGCCCGCATCTCCTAGTCATCGAGGCCGAGATTCGCTACGCAGTGCACAATGAGTATGCCCAAACTGCAACAGACTTCTTAGCCCGCCGTTCTCGTCTTGCGTTCCTCAACGCCCAAGCTACCCTCGACGTTCTTCCGCGCGTAGTCGAGATTATGGGCGCCGAGCTTAAATGGGACGCGAAACGCCGGAAACAAGAGATCGAGCGCACCGCGACCTATCTGGTCAGCATGGGGTTGTTTAATGCGCCAGAGCAGATAAAGGGACTTGGTGCTGGCGTTGGCGCGCTGGGGATTGGGGCAGGAGCCAGCGCAGGCAGTGGAGGCATTGCTCAAAAGGTTTGGTCGAGCCTGACTGGCAAGTCGGCCCAATCTCCGGGCTCTGGTACGCGTGGAACCCGAGCAATGTTCTCTGCAGACGAACTCCAGGCGCTCCGACGTTCGTTTATCGAACGCTCTTCGAGCACTTCTCCACCTTCATCCACCGCCAAGTCCACTTCCTCGGCCACACTCCCTCTCTCGGCCTTGTATGAGATTGTGCACTCGCTCCCATCGTTCAGCGCTGTCCGAGACGAGGATATCACCCGTGCGCTTGAGGAAACTGCGTTCCAGAACGGATTCAGCGTCAAGGGCCGCTCTGGCTTTGCCGAGGACCAGCGATCGGACAAGGAGACGGCCGCCGTTGGATTGAGTTATGAGGACTTTTTGGACGTTGTTGCAAGCGTCAAAGAGGTCTCGCTAACGCCTGAATCGGTTCAGGCTGGACACACCCAGAGGAGGCGGATCCCGGTTGAGAGGAGCGGTGGAGGCGTATGAGTATCATGGTCAAGGCCTAAAAACGTCGTTTGTTTGTTGTCGAGTGCGCTCCGGATCGTACCAAACCCGTAAAACCAAAATTTGCATACTTCAAATATTCGTTATAAACACTCAGTTTTCATCCAACTTTAGCTTCATTATCAACAACACCATCCGCCCATCCCAGGACAAGAGAAAAAGACATAGACTACCGACATAAAGTAGAAAAGAGAACACGTGCGCGGGGACAAGCCGGAATTATAAATGCTTGGGATGAAGCAGTAGGCCCGGCCGAGAAAAAAGGGGAAAAAGCATCAGTGTGGCAGACAGACCGCGATCCGCTCGGTCGATGAAAAGTGTGTAATAAAACAACATTGGCGGGTAGGTAAAAAAGATCAAGAGAAAATATCCATAGCGCCCCATAGAACTAGAGCCAACGCAACTAGGACCGGATCATGCGCACGCGACCACCTGTCTTGCTCAAGCTCCCGACCGGCCGTTCACGATTGCGAGCGCATTCATCAACTCTTTGCGCGCAGTGTCTAGATCATCATAATCCAATGCAGAAATAGCAAATTTAGCATGCTTCTGTGCACGCTGCGTAGCTTGACCAGAGATGGCCAACGGAAGTGGTGGGGTCGCCGGGGTCGCAGGCACGTACGAGTAACCTCCACTTCCCCCCTGAGCCTGAGCTTGCGGAACGTGCACTAGAGACTGGGACGAGGAGTGTTGATGATGGTGGTGTGGGTGCCCATGATGAACAAGCGGGGGTGGAGACGGGTAGGTCGGCTCGGGGTACGGAGGAGCAGATGCGGTGGGATAAGCCACGTTCGGGACGATTACACGCGGGTTCTGGTACGACTGGGGTCGGACGAGCGCGCCCGACAGTGGAGGCAGAACGGTCTCGGGAGACAGATCGGGCGGAGGAAGTATGGCAGCTGTGGCACGCGGGGTAGGCTCATAGTACCTCGAGTGTGTTGGACTGACGTTGGATGGGGGTCCGGTGATCTGTAGCGGCATGTGGTTCGGTGGGAGCTCGGTTGGGGTGTGGCCGGGCGAAGAGTAAGGCGAAGAGGACGCCTCTGAAGACGCAACGCTGCTCAATCCTCCAACAGTCGAACCCGAAAAATGAACACGACGAGGAGGAAGCACCAAGGACGTAGGTTGTTGGCCAGACACAGTGATAGTAGGTCCACTGGTTGGAGTAGTAGCAGGCGAATCCTCAGTCGCAGCGGGTGACCCAGTCGGTGTGATGCTCGTATGCGAGGACGAGGGAGTCGCAACGGATGGAGGAGGTGCACTAGGAGGAGATGCACGTCCAGGAGTAGAGTGCGAAGATATAGGAGAGGTTTGTTTGCCTGGCGTTTGAGGGATCGCGGGTTCTGCAGACCTTGGTGACGTATGTCTCGAAGACGATTGGGAGGATGGTGCCGAACCATGTTGAACAGGCTGTATGGGACCAGATATGAGCGCAGGCGGGCCATTACTAAAGTTGGATGATGTGGGGCTACCCAAGATCTGTGGCATAGGACCGGTAGCTGGTGGGCTTACCGGCAGACTTACGTCTGCCGGCCGTTGAGCAAAGCTTGATTGCCTACTTTCTGGGGGTTGAACGGCAAGACTTGCCTAAAGAATAGAAAAGCCTGTCAGAAATAGGTAAAAAGCCTGTCATAAGCCAAAATTCACCTGACGAGCGTCCCACCCAGCACCATTGCTCCAACTCTCGCCGTTCGCCTCGTGTCCATTTTCTGGCGCGTTGGACAATCTTCTGCTTGACCCATTGACTCCTCCACTACCAGCCGCACTGTCGTCATCCTCCGTGCCCGGGTCTGTCGAACTATCTTCTTCGTTCAGACCACGATCAACACGGCTACTTAAACTACTCAACCCTCTCCGTGCTCGCCTATCCTTGGCCGGACTCGACTCGCGTGGTCTCACCCCATTTGTCGGCGGGTCAGGAGTGGCTTGAACCCGAGTACTCCACGCTGGGCTTGTCCCCGCAGCCAAGCGCGTTGGAGTCGAGGCCGATACGTCCGAAGCTCGTCGTCGATGGGGTGTTCCGCTGCCGCTACCGCCCGGACTGGCCGTTCCGCTCCCGGGTCCCGGAGACGTAACAGTGATCGTGGCCGGGATATTGGTCGGCGACTGAGCGGTCGGGCTTCGCGCACTGGGTGGAGGGGGCGTAGACGACGTGCCAACTGGAGGAAGAGACGAGACCGAGGACGCGGTGAGTGTTTGGGAGCCGTTCGGATCAGTCGGGACTGCCGAGATCGGGAGGGGCGAAGCCCCTTTGCTGCCAGGGGACGGGGGAGGGGGTGGTGTACGGTTATCTCTAAACGCCTTGGATATCTCTGTAGCCCGCCATTTCTGTGGGAAGCGAGGGGGGTCAGCACGGGCATGCGATATATATGAATTTGCACCTACCGCGTAGGTCCGCTTCTCGCTCGTTTTTGGGCCCTGCGTCTGCTTTGTGCCTTCGAACACGGAGAGTATGTCGTAGAACTGGCCGGCCGCGAGGAACTTCTTGGCTGTCGACCGAGCTGTCGCACCCCGTCGGTCCTCCTCGTCGGCCATGATGAATATCTACATCCGAGTTAGCGTCATCGATGACTGAAATACAGCGACTTACCCGGTCTGCAAAGTTCTCGACGTACAAATGGCCGGCATCGTCGTTGTTGATGGCCTCGCGATCGGCCAGAGCCTTCTTGGTGGCTTCGAGCGAGTCCATGAGCTGGAGCAAGAACGAGCGCGAATCGGACGACTGCCTGAGGCTGAGGCCCTTCTTGACCGCGTAGTACTCGCACCTGCGTGGGATGAGCCCACCGCAGCAGCGAGAGAGTTGCCACTACTCACCAGAACGAGATCACTGGGTCCTTGCCTCTCATCTCGTCTGCGCGCTGCAGAAACGGCGCGATTGCCTTGAGCTCGGGGGGCAGCGGCGGCAGAGGCATTGTCGGCGGTGGGCAGAAGCGAGGGGGGGATCGTGGTAATGACCAAGTGATACGATGAGTTTCTCAAAGTTTTGGACAAATCACCAGTCCGAGTGGAGGGGCGCTTCCCGCCCAACTCGGAAAACGAGGTGGCTGTCCTCTCAGTCTGACTCTTCAACCAACACAACTTCGTGAATACAACAATTAGTGTGTCGCCTTTGTCTCGCCGCCTACTGCCTCCGACCGGCTCATGAACATACTGAATCGGACCGTGCCTCGTGGCACTTTCCCTGTTCAAGCCCCTGTTTTCTTGCGCATTCCTACTGGCTGCGCGCCCCCAGCCTACGACACCTATCGAGATCGAAGATGACGCGCGTTCTGGACAACACTCAACACATTCTAGACATTTTCCTAGATTCGCCCTTGCAAAAGTACGTCAACGACTACAAGCCGATGTTCCTCCCTCGTTTAAGGGTGCTCGCTCCGGATAGCAAGCGGGCTGTGTGCACTCCAACACACGCTGCACCCATCGTCGCGAGAACACCCCCTCATTCATCTCGGCCGCAGCCTCGTGTTCGTCACCTGACCGTGGCTCGCGACGGATTGGAGACATGCCCCGTTTCACAAGCGAGCAGGCTCATTTCGCTGGCGAATACAGACATATGACGCACTGCATGGACAATAAGCGGGCTTTTTCTATTGGAGCTGCAAACGTTTCTGTTGGATATGCGTATTCGGACGAGTTGGAGTTGTTCTGCCGGCCGGACATGACGATTGTTCTTGTACCGGAGCTCCTCGTGCCATTTCTTTATTGCGCTTCCCACACGTCGATTTAATAAACGACGTCAAATACCCCTATCTTTACCCCAGCCCGCAACGAGTTCTGTGCCCATCCCCCAGCATAGAGAAATAGATACCGTCTTTAACGTTTAACGCGACTCGGCGAGATCCTCGCGGCATATGACCCCTCGACCCGTAGAAATAGGCCATCTTGCTGCTTTTTGTAATATCTCGACTGCGTTTCTCATGGTTGCTAATAGAATGCTAAAGTACTTGCATTCATAATACGCATATAAGCTTTGCCAGCAGAGTGCAACTCGAATCGCAAACACTAGGTATACGCAAATGTATATTCGAAAACGAAAATCGTAGCATGTCCCATAACATAGCGAGCATCGTCACATCGAAAGCTCCAGCCGTGACATAAAGAGCGGCACCGCCAAAAAGTTCTGTGAATTCACTGGATTCCGCCCGAGAAGAGATTCTGCGCTGGGATTACAACAACAAACATAGCATGGCCCATATCACTAATAGTTCCGGTTTGGTCGAATCATCAACAACACCCAGATATATCCCTGACCGGCCGACGTGATGTTCTAGGACGCAGTGGCAGGACAGACGTCAATGATATCCACACGGATCACTACCCATGGGATAGTGGGTGGGTGTGAGTGGTGAATGTTGCTGAATGTGGGGCAAACGAGAGTACTTTAGGTCCAAAACAACGGTGACAGTCCTTGTTCACGGCAACATCGAGTCAGGCTACGATGCCTAAAATGCAAAAGGTAATAAGCGGGGCTTACTGGCGTTGGTGATATAAAGCACTTCAGGGTAGCCGCCCGACGAACAAGTCGGGTGTTAAGTACGAACCAAGGGGTTCTAGCTGAAAATAGGACTCCGCTCAGCTCAGAGGTTCAATATCAACCCATGGCACTTACCTTATCCCAATAGTAGTTCATATGCTTTCTCTCCTTCTGAATTTGAGTTTAGCTATCGATCCTATCTGCTCCAATTTACGCTTGGCTCACCCAAGGTAGCGTAAAGAATAGCGCTATCGGTCAAGTTCGACGAATCTGCGGGTGGAATAACCATTGAAGGTACACCACGATAATAATAGTTCCGGTTCGGTTGAGCGCAGTCGGATGGAGTCAGTCAGCCAGACGACAAGTATCTGCATGTGGTTCAGAAGAGGAGGGGTGGTAAGGACCTTGATTTGGTCCAGAGGGGTTTTTATGTATCCTGGTCAAACGCCAATCCACGCCAATCTTGCACAAAGCTAGCAAGATAGGGGTAGATACCATCACGTGGTCGCGCTCCCCCCTCCCCTTTTCGCGAGCTTAGGGGCTAACGCTCAATCCGGCTCCCTGCACCGGGGTTCGATCTCACATATTTAACAGCACTACACGATACACTGATCTAGAGAATAAATGTAATATTTATTAAATTACATGGATAATAGTTCAGGTTTGGTTGGGGTGATAGCTGTATCATAACCACAAGCATGAGGTCGACGAGTTGAGCGGTCACGAGACAAATAAGGGCTACGAATTTGGACAAGTGGCATGAGATTTTTGTTGAACTAGAATCATCTGAAGACGCGCGCGTACCTTGGTCAAGGCTCCTTGACCTATGCTTAACCGTGCAACAGGGGTGGTGTGCCGGGTGGCGGAAGTTCGCACATCCCAGCGTGGGCGACTGTCGCACCCGCTTTGATATGCGGGTGCCGGCGAGAGTCTTCCTGCGCGAGGATCAGCCCGAGTTCATAGGTAAACAGTTCCGTACGTACGGGCAGAAGTAAATCAACGGCCCCAAGGGTGCAGCTACCGCGTAGTGGCGATAGCAATGCCATCCTCTTAATAGTTACAGTTTGGTTGAACGCTCCAAGGAAGCGTCGAAATGTGGTTGGAGTAACATCGGTTGTGGACGGTAGTGAGCGCGACCGCGCGACTTCGTTGTCTGAGAACACGATGGTCGGGGAAATCCCCAGAACCTGGATGCATATACATAAGGATGAAGTGCGAGGTCGAGAGCACGACCGGGAAGAAAGAGACAATGACGGTCGGGGGGAGGAACCCCCCGAACCGGATGCATAGATGTCTGACTATATACACATCCGAGACACACGTGATGACCCCTATCAGGCGGCTCTGCCGCCCAACGGTATCATTCAAGGTGGAGATCGATTTCCGTCTGCTTTGAAGTGGCTCAGTAAGAGTTTGGGTGTGTATATCCGTAGAAGTCCGGGATTTGCGGCTTCGAACAAATCACTGGATTCTGATAATAGGGGCGATGGTCACATGACCCGACCTCGACCCCCTTTTTTCAAAATTACCTCGATCGAAATCGAACAAGCAACACTTCAAATTAGTTCGACCAAGAGGATCTACAATATTGACCGATATCATCAGTGTTTTCGCATTGTATTTAGCTCTTAGTGGTTAGTATGTCGACTACGAGCTCGGGGCTGTTCCCCTATTTGGTCCGATGCGACACGTACAAATTCGTTTTTATCGTTTGGTGTTGGAGGCGGTCGCAGAAGGACATTGCTGCTTAAACCTAAACTGACCGCCAAGCCCGGCTAGTACTCCAGAGCTATTGCGTCCACTTGTGAGGACTCCTGGAAACGCGCAGGCACAGTTGCCAAGGAGAACGTGCTTTTTCGGCCGTGTTGTCTCCAAGGACGTTCTGAATGTCTTTCGGCCCGCTGCTCTTGTTGCGATGCACAGAGGGTCTAGATGCCGAACGAGTTTTGACAACTCCCGGCGACCCTCAGTACTGCCTTTGGCAACCGGGTAGGACAAGTGGATGATATATGCGTATGCATCGGGTGACGGGCAGCGCCGCCATGGCTGTGGCGCCAACAGGTTCGAATCACGAACAAATCGACAAAGGTTCGATGATGGTCGAGTCACAGATTCAACGCCTTGCGCCCTTGATCGACACCTTGCAACACATTTGTTTTTTCACAACCTCCGCGCGGGCCGAGACAGAATCGGGGTTACTGTTACAGTCGAGCGACTTGTTTGTTGCTACCCCGCTTGTGGGAGCCACTCCGCATTGCCGACCGGCTGCGAAGCGCGCGGAATCGCGGAGGTTGTGCAATTGCCTTGGCGCGCGAGCATGCCCAATCGCGTGGAGGTTGATTCCAAAGCGCATACGCATACGTCATCCAGCCGAGCTGGTGGCGAGATCGCGACCAAAGACAGTAGGTACATCGGAACAGGCGTCGAGCGCGAGGGAAATGAAGGCGACTAGCGCAATTGCGCAGCGAATAATCATAAGAGGCCCTAGGCCGGGAATATGCTATACGACAGGGCATGCGCACACCCCCGATAATGACCCATGTGGTTGAGCATATGGAACCCCGGCCGTGCCCGCTAAGCTGACGTGGAAAGATCTGGGCTTTCAGTTCTGCGCCGCGTACGTGCACTGCGGAGCCGCAGAGCGCGGCCCTTTTGAGCGCTGAGTGTATGCGCTGTTCGGTCTACCGCAGGCGAGGCGACCTTCTAGGACCTGAGCCGAGTCATGCGCGCGTGCTGCGACTGGCCGGCCAAGCTCTCTCACCGACACGATCACGGCCCAGCGATTATTAGGCGATTTGGAGGGTTCGAGGTCATCCTCCGCGATAGGCGCGCGGGTTTGAATCGCGCGGGATGCTAAGGCATTTTGCACCGGGGCCCGGAAGTGTATAAAGCCGCTAGGCACGGACCGCAAATCGTCATCTCTCGTTTCCTTCTTTTCTCTACCATGGCCGACGACGAGAAGCGTCTCAGTGCCGACCACAGCACAGTCGCATCCAAGCCCAAGCGCAAATGGTTTGGCCGCAAGGAGGAGGGGACCGCAGAAAAGGAAAAGGCGGTCGAGGTTGAGGCAGCTACCCAGGCCGAGCCTGCCATCCCTCCTGCGTCGTTCACCAGTCTCTTCCGGTTCTCCACGCCATTCGAACTTACCCTCGATGCCATCGGACTCGTCGCTGCTGCCGCGGCTGGTGAGTGCTTACCGCTGCTCGATTGATCGCTGCTGACCCTGAACGTCATCAAGGTGCTGCCCAGCCTCTCATGTCGTTGCTCTTTGGCCGTTTGACCCAGAGCTTCGTCGACTTTACCACTGCCATTCTCAGGGGAAAACCGGATGAGATCCAGGCCGCAAGGATATTCTTTGAAAAGGAGGCTGCCAAGGATGCACTCTATTTGGTCTTCATTGGTATGCGCGTATCCTACTATTGAATGTTCTTCGCGCTCACATCTACCAATAGGTATCGGCATGTTTGTCTGCACCTTCATCTACATGTACTTTTGGATCTATACCGGCGAGGTCAACTCGAAGCGTGTTCGCGAGCGTTATCTTCAGGCCGTTCTCCGTCAAGACATTGCCTACTTTGACAACCTTGGTGCCGGAGAAGTTGCCACCCGCATCCAGACCGACACCCACTTGGTCCAACAAGGTATCTCTGAAAAAGTGCCTCTGGTCATTAGTTACCTTGGTGCTTTCTTCACTGGTTTCATCCGTAAGTCTCTTTCCTTATTCACATGTCCTATGCTAATCCTCTTGCAGTGGCCTATATTCGCTGCTGGCAACTCGCATTGGCTTGCTCTTCCATCTTGCCATGCATTGCCATCACCGGTGCTCTCATGAACAAGTTCGTATCGACCTATATGCAGCTTTCTCTCCAGGCTGTCAGCGCTGGTGGAGGAACTCTAGCCGAAGAGGTCATTTCCACCGTTCGCACTGCACACGCCTTCGGTACCCAGGAGATTCTGGCCCGTCGATACGACGTCTTCATGCGCAAGGCCGACAAGATGGATAACAAGGCCGCCGTCTTCCAGGGTTGCGGTCTCGGCATTTTCTTTTTCGTCATCTATGGCGCATACGGTCTTACTTTCAACTTTGGTACAACTCTAATCCTCCAGGGCCACGGTAAGATCGACCATTATTACTGTTACCCGTTTCTTATATGTTTTTCTAGCCGACGCTGGAAAGGTCGTCAACGTCTTCATTGCCATCCTCATCGGTTCCTTCTCTCTTGCCATGCTTGCCCCTGAGCAGCAGGCAATTTCTCAAGCTCGCGGCGCAGCTGCCAAACTCTTCCAGACCATCGATCGTGTTCCGCCCATCGATTCTCTTTCCACCTCTGGCCTTGCTCCCGAGACCGCCGGACCTGGAAAGATCGAACTCCGCAATGTCAAGTTCAACTATCCTTCTCGTCCAGATGTTCGCATTCTCAAGGGCTTGACTCTGACGTTCGAGGCTGGCAAGACTGCCGCGCTCGTTGGTGCCAGTGGTTCCGGCAAGAGTACGATCATCGCCCTCGTTGAACGTTTCTACGACCCGCTCTCTGGTTCGGTTCACCTCGATGGCGTCGACCTCAAGGACCTCAACGTCCGCTGGCTTCGTTCCCAGATCGGCCTCGTCTCGCAGGAGCCTACTCTGTTTGCTACCACAATTGAGGAAAACGTCGCACATGGCCTCGTTGGTGGCACATACGACTGGGTTGTTCGTGGTTGTGAGCGCGGCGAAGAAAAGGCTATTGCCGAGCGTCGTCGTCTCGTCTCGGAAGCTTGCGAACGCTCCAATGCTCGCGAGTTTATTGAGCGCCTTCCTGACGGCTGGAACACGATGGTCGGCGAACGCGGATTCCTGCTCAGTGGTGGTCAGAAGCAACGTATTGCTATTGCTCGCGCCATCGTATCGGACCCCAAGGTTCTGTTGCTCGACGAGGCGACTAGCGCTTTGGACACACAGAGCGAGGGTATCGTCCAGAACGCGCTCGAAAAGGCTGCCGCCGGTCGTACGACGATTACTATTGCCCACCGCTTGTCGACTATCAAGGACGCTGATCAGATTTACGTTATGGGTGATGGGATGTGAGTGGCTGGCCCGTTTTTAGGTTGCAATTAAACTAACTTTAACCTAGGGTTCTCGAGCAAGGTACCCATAACGAGCTTCTTCGCAATGCGGATGGCCCTTACGCCACTCTTGTCGAGGCCCAGAAGTTGCGTGAGGAAGAGCAAAAGGAACAGGCTCGCCAGTCCGACTCTGACACCGACGATGTGACTACCAAGGCTCCCGGTACCCCTGCCTCTGAGAAAGCTGGCATCCCTTCCGAGGATATCGAGCCTCTCAAGCGCACCACGACTGGTTCTCGCTCGGTCGCCTCGGAGGTCTTGTCCGCTCGCGCAAAGGAGGGCAGCCGATATGGGGCCAAGGATCATGGCTTTACCTACCTCTTCAAGCGCATGGGTCTCATCAACCGCGACAGCTGGAACCTTTACTACTGGGGATGTTTCGCGGCTATCGTCACCGGAATGGTCTATCCTGCCATGGGTATTGTATATGCCAAGGCGATCGTCGGTTTCTCGCTTACCGATCCCGTGGCCAAGAGACATTCGGGTGATCGCAACGCTCTTTGGTTCTTCATCATTGCTATTCTTTCGGCAATTGCGATTGCGGTTCAGAACTTGGTGTTTGGTGTCACTGCCGCGCGTTTGACCAGCAAGTTGCGCATGATGAGCTTCCGCGCTATTTTGAGGCAAGACATCGGCTGGTTCGACGAGGAAAAGCATTCGGTGAGTGGTTTCTTGGATGCCTTTGAATCCGCTGTTGACTATCGTGCGAGTAGACTGGGGCCCTCACTTCGACTCTGTCGGACAACCCTCAAAAGGTCAGCGGTCTTGCGGGTGTTACGCTCGGTGCCATTGTGCAGAGTATCTCCTGCTTGATCGGTGGATCTGTCATCGGTTTGGCATATGGCTGGAAGCTCGCGCTTGTCGCCATCGCCTGCATCCCTCTCGTCGTTTCTGCAGGTTATATTCGTCTGGTAAGTATTTGCTTAACTTTTGGGCGATGTGACTCTTACGTTGTTACTGTAGCGTGTCGTTGTCATGAAGGATCAATCGAACAAGGCTGCCCACGAAGAGTCAGCTCAAGTTGCCTGCGAAGCCGCTGGTGCCATCAAGACCGTCGCTTCCCTCACTCGCGAGCAAGACTGCTGTGATATCTACAGCAAGTCGCTCGAAGGCCCCCTTCGCCGCTCGAACCGCTCCGCGCTCTACAGCAATGCGTTCTATGCTCTTTCCCAATCCATGATCTTCTTCGTCATTGCTCTCGTCTTCTGGTATGGCTCCAAGCTCGTCGGGTCCCGCGAGTACACGACCACAGCATTCTTTATTTGTCTTATGGTGCGTTTAATGATATTATTATTGTTGTAATCGCTAACACAATCATATAGAGTACGACTTTCGGCTCCATTCAAGCCGGTAACGTTTTCATGTTCGTCCCCGACATGTCCTCGGCCAAGGGAGCTGCCAACGATATCATCAACCTGCTGGATTCTCGCCCCGAGATCGATGCCGAGTCTCCTGAAGGTGGCAAGGTCACCGCCACTCGTGGTCGCGTTGTTCTAGAGGACATTCACTTCCGTTATCCTACCCGACCTGGTGTCCGTGTGCTCCGCAACTTGAACCTCGTCGTTGAGCCCGGTACCTACATCGCGCTTGTTGGTGCTTCCGGAAGCGGCAAGTCGACTGTCATTCAACTCATCGAACGCTTCTACGACCCGCTTGCTGGCAAGGTTACCCTTGATGGCCAAGACATCTCCCAGTTGAACGTTCAGGAGTACAGGAAGAACATTGCGCTCGTGTCTCAGGAACCAGTGAGTTTGTTTTGTTCATTCGCACTAGATAATGTACTGATGAGTCTCTTTTAGACCTTGTATTCGGGCACGATTCGCTTTAACATTCTCCTGGGCGCCAACAAGCCTCACGAGGAGGTTACTCAGGCTGAGATCGAGGCTGCTTGCCGCGATGCGAACATTCTCGACTTTATTACCAGCTTGCCTCAAGGCTTTGATACCGAGGTTGGCGGCAAGGGCAGTCAATTGTCTGGTGGCCAGAAGCAGCGTATCGCTATCGCACGTGCTTTGTTGCGCAACCCCAAGGTTCTCCTACTCGATGAGGCTACCTCTGCTCTCGACTCGACTTCCGAGAAGGTCGTGCAGGGTGCGTTGGACAATGCCGCCAAGGGCCGAACGACTATTGCCATTGCCCACCGGCTTTCGACGATCCAGAACGCCGACCGGATTTACTATATCAAGGACGGCAAGGTCTCCGAGGCCGGCACTCACGATGAGTTGCTTGCACTTCGTGGTGGATAGTGAGTACACTGTATTCTTCACCGCCTCCGTCATGTATTAACCACTTCTCCTTACAGCTACGAGCTCGTGCAACTCCAGGCACTCAGCGCAACGAGTTAGATTTCTTTACCATTTCGTCGTTTACCATATATCCCAGCTCTTCGTCTACGGGTTTCGAGTTATCCTAGTTATTTTGTGTTTGTTCGTTATTTCTTGGCTTTCAGTGTGGAGGTTTTGGCGTGCTTTGGGACGCTGTCCTGTCGTTTAGAGTGCGAAGCACGCGATAGTATCATATGTGAATGGAAGTAATCGTATAAGATCTTGGTGTGACAATCTGGCTAAGGCGGTCTAAGCTATTCGTACGCCGGCTATAATAGTTAGCGCTCAGGAGTTGTTGTCCAAAGGTGTTTGATTCTGTGTAGAAGGGTATACTGTATTACCAGGAAAAGGGGGAGCTGTGAACACGTGATCTCGTGCCCCTATATAAGAGAAGTCTCAGTGGTTTCTTCCGTAGAACCGTCCACCTCGGAGAATACACAAAGCTCATGGTAGAGGCGAATTGGCCTCTTGCTGGACTCTGCCCCTCTCAAGTTCTCCTTTTTTTATGTTCATTTCAATCTTTGAAAACGCAACCAAACCGTAACTATATCGCAGGGCGACAAACTGCCCTGATGAGGTTGGCCACCAGACCGGACGTTGAACGAACCAGCCCAGGGAAATCTATCGGCTTTCATTTTTGGGCGCATGCTAACGGAGCGTGTCCGGGTTACTGCTGTGCTCTTCTGTCCAACAGGTAGGTACCGATCCATAGATGCCTTCTTCGTAGCTATGTGAGATCACCAGACGCGTTCAAGCGCCCAAAAGACGGTCTTTTGATGCTTAGCCGCATAATACCAGAAGAAGAACAGCAGAACCATACCGCAACTGACAAGCCTGACGGCGAGTCAAGGACATGACGTACCATTCAGGTGATGATTTTGGCATGTGAATTATCTTGTATCCGGCCAGAAGCTGTTTGTCAATCGTGCGAGACGTAGACTCTGGTCTAACCCTCCTACAACTTTGGTACTTTCTGATCGTGCGTTCGAAACAAAAGAAAGATATCTCTACATACCGGCCGGCCGGGCAACAATAAAATCTAGAGCAATGTACCCATTGACAGCGGGCGAATCGATAGTGGAGTGAATGCTTTGGGCAAAATAGCAGCATAAAAATATGAGCATCTTTCATAAACGTACTAGTATTTTGCCCGATGCGTGCTCTAGGATGGTGAGTCGTTGCCTTAAACTGGGCTCACATGAAGTGGCCTATCGAGCACAGTTCCTCCGTCAACGCTGGCCTACGTGGGGTTTGATGTTCCTCGCTACGTCCATAATTAGGATATCAATTCTTCTACTCGATTTATATCGCTCGAGAAGATATTGTAGTCATCTGAGATAACGTCAACTGAAAAAGCTACGCTTATGCATTGTAAGTTCAGCACTGTCGCGTTCTTGATTCGTATTAGCTCTGACTAATTCAAACTAATGCTCTATACACTGTAGGAAGCGCGCGTATCTCATCAAAGTCCCTGGGACTTCTAAGTTCCCTGTTGACGTCCCCAAGGGATGCCAAGCAGATCCTGTCAAAAAATAAGTCCCATAGGCGTCCATTTGTCAGTGCAGAGATCTTGGGTTCGCAGAAGCCGATTGGACGACGGGGGATGCCATGGACTCCTCGGAGGTCCGGGATCTCACCCGAGTCCAGATCACCGGAGCCGAAGGACGTCGGATCCGTCCAAGGCGTGCGCGGACGTCATACATAGCGAGAATTTTAGAACGCTTGTTACACGGATGGAAGGGCTAAGTAATACAGAGCAAATGCGTAGGAGGAATGAAGCGTAAGAATACCGAAGGTATGATACAGTAGTAGACAATCAGGCCACTATGCCAAACAAACGAATAGCGTGGGACGAATAGAACTGGGGCGAAGGACGAAGGAACAATACAGAGCGAAGTACCAATAGCAATAAAAATACCGGATGTTGAGCAGTAGATAAAAGATGCGAAGTAGAAAAACAAAAGAAATAATGTACGAACCGCAAAACGCGCTCGAGAGTAGTGCAGCCGGTCGTGGAGTTTTAGTATAACTCGGGGTTCAAGTGAGGATCAGGGATGCCGTCGTCATTGTTGAACTGAGTGCGCGCGCCACGACTCCGATCCACAATCGCCCATGTATTTCGACCGCCGACTTTTATCCTCCCGACAGCAGCGTGCACCGCCCCAAGATTGATGATGTGGGCAGTCTCCAGTTGGTTATAAGTGACAAGAGGATTCTCGGGTAGTGCCGCATCGAGACCGTTTGTTTTGCACTCCTGTACGAGAGCGAGCAAATACGGCTTTCGCTCCTCGATACTACTGTATCGTTAGCATATAGCTAGGAGAACGCATTAAACCGAAGCTTACGGGCGATTTTGCTTGTATTCAACGTAGAATATGTCCTGGACGCGGCCGTAGTGAATTAGACGATAAGGCACATCGTCGGCAAGGACCCGCCGATAGTTTTCGTCCGGCAATAGCTCATACTTAAGAAACAGTTATTAGTATCAAACGCGGTAGGACTAAAGGTGAGAAAACGCACCCGTATAAAGGAGTTATCGCGGGCAATTGACGAGTTCTGGACCAATCGCGCGGCACGAACTCGGTCTCCCATACTCGACATGCGAAATCTGCCATGGCGAATGAGTGTGTCCCAATCAATTTTGTCGTGGATCTCCCGGTACGGGACACCCCTACGACCACCCTCCTCTGCGAGTCCGAAGTACCGGGTGAACCTCCGCTTGAGCTCGTCAGTAGGGCGATACCGCCGATTGATCGGTTGTCCAAGCACGTAGTCACGATCTATAAATGGGCTACGTATTAGGACTTTGATGATTATCGAGACTTGAAAAATTACTCACTGACAGCATATATCACCTCCTTTGTAGATATCAATTCCCCGTCCTGGAGTGTGAGTCGAGTGTTTGGTCGTATAAGCAAGGGCATATCGTGTATATGCGCCACGATTTGCATCTGTGCACGCCGTCGGATGAAGTTGTCGAGGAATTCGTATGGTCGAACCCTGTTCATGAGAGCCGGCCGCAGTAGGTACCCACAAAACCGCTCCATCACGAAGGACCATGTAGCCGAGAGCGGGCCTGTCCGACGGATATAATACGGGATGTGGAAGAGCGCATGGATCGTCAATACGCAGGCCGGGAGGCGATCGTGCTCGTATCGATAGTAGAGTCTGTTCATGTCAATAGAGTCATTCGGATGTCGATATCGAGGATCACATACCTCTCGTAACCTTGGACCCATTCCCGAATCTTCTCCTCTAGCGCATCCACTTGTTCGAGCGTGATTTCAAGTTCGAGGCACCAAATGATTATCTCGCGCATCGCCAAAAAATGACTGAAATTGCATCGGTTAGTCTAAGAACCGAATAGAATATAGGAGGCGAACTCACATGTAGTACTCGTTGGGCAGTACCCCGTTAAGCAGGACAGGCGCCAAGTGCGTGAACCAGAATGAATGGGCCTCGGCCTTGTATAAGCCGAAATCTTTGTCGATGTCAGGTATCGTACCAACAAATTGCGCTGGTATTGTCTTTGTTGCCGCCGCAGTTCGTTCCCCGATCGTTTTCCACACATCCTCGGCTAGGATGTAGGGTTCGTCGCCCTCCGTGATCCACTTAAAGGTCCCTTTCCAGTGGTTAACCATGTTAGGGATCAAGTTTTCGAAAATGAGATGCATCATCTCGTACGGCGCGCAGCTCGAAAGGTCGATTGACTTGAGGCTCGCTAAGACGGGTTTGCCATGGAGTCCACACGCCTGTGACAGTCGCGTGCGTGCCGCAGATTCCGGAAGCCTAGAGAGTCGGTCGTAGTAGTACAAAAAGTTGTCGTGGGTGCGCATGAAAGGGATAAACTCATCAGGAGATAGGACCTCGGCTTGCCTATTCCCGGGAGCTTTGGGCGGGGTCAAAGGAACATAGTATGTCACCTTTTGGCCATGGTATGGCGTACCTGGCCAGAGGCACGTACAGCACGGAGTGATGGCATTATGGCCTCTCATCATGAGGAGTTTCGAGATGGCGGGAATATCGCCAAACAAGATGATAAGAAAAGCTCGTAACTTAAATGCAAAAATATCGCCTTGGAGCGCCTCTTCCCCAACTGCCACTCGAACAGTGTCGACGCCTTTAGCGAGCTCCAAAAGCTCCTCGACAAGGGGGACAAGAAATGAATTTATATCCTTACACTCAGTTGGACCAGGAATGACACCGACACAGATAATATTTTCAAGGCGGGTTCGGATCGAGGGATGGAGATTATAGTTGGTCAAAATCAGGGGCCACGCGGTAGATTTTCCCTTGTGTCGTCGTCGCTTGAACATATTAAATCCGTCAGTTCCAAGTCCAAGCGCAATATCGGTAGGGTTATCGAAGTACCGATAGTTATCATCTGGCTCGACCTGAGTTTGCCGCAGCGTCTGGTATATCTCGCCGTCAAAAACATCCCCAATGATGCCGGGGTGCGCCGCTCGATAAACAGCATGATTGGCACGGTGCCGCATGTTTTTGACCGACTCCGCGTTCTGAAAGAGGCCGATTAGTTGAGGAATGAGAGGAGTGTAGGTGAATGTACGACGAGGCTTCCCGTCAGCAGTGAATCGAGGGGTCTTGCAATGGGGGCAGACTTCCAAGTCTCGGTGCTTGCCAAGGTAGCATATACACGATTGAATGCAGCAGTCGTACTTCCGAGTCGTAAGACCAGAGAGCACCTTGAGGCGTCGCCAAGCCACAAAGTCGCTAGGTAATCCAAGCTCCTCGCAGGCATGTAACCGGAGGTCGTCGTATGTTGTCCTTGAGAAATGCGAGCGCAGACGGGCGGCTAAGAACATGAGGGTCTTGCGATCGCGGTCGGTCAAGTTGCGCTCGACTAGATCAATAGGTTAGCACTATGTCGATTTGGCTTAAATAAATAAACTTACATATCTCGATCCATTCTTCGTAGGCGATGTCTCCGAGGTGCTCTCGGAGATAGGCTTGCAGCTCGTCGTCGTCCATCTCCGGCTCGTTGTCGGCGTCTACGCCCAGCGGCCCGTCGTGTTCATGGAACTCGAGCTCTTGCTCAACGCTGGATACGGAGGAGCGATCAGATTGGATATCTTCCAACTCGATCGACTCGAGTTCTTCCTCGCTCTCCCAGTCCTCGACAACTACCCGAGGGTTCCGGTATGCAGCTGGCGGTGGAGGTACGTCTGATAGCCACTGCAAGGTTAGCTTGTGTACACTGAAAGGATGTAGGCAGCCAGCTTACCGGGTGGAAGTACAAAACGGTTGTCGAAGTTCTCCTCAACACCCCAATCGACATCGTCGGGTTCCATCGGGTTCTCTAGAGAACGAAGGAAAACAGTGCGTGGGTTAGCTGCTTTCCAGATACCCAGTTTTTCACTCACCAATGTCGTCATCTTCCATTCCAACCAGCGCATCCAGATCCAGAACATGCGGGAGGGGGGCGGCGTTGACAGGGAGGGGCTCGAGCTCGCCAAACGGTTGGTCATCATGGGGAACGGGATCGTCGGCTATAGGAGGGGCGGCAAGTTCAGGAGCCGGGTTATCATCGTCAAGCAGCATGTCGTCGTCGAGCAGCATGTTGTCGTCGAGCAGCATGTCGTTGTTGAGGTTTGGCTCGAGAGCTGGGCCGGCATTGCGTTGGACTTGAGCGGCGGCGATTCGGTTGGCTAGTTGAGCCCGATTCTCGGCCTTGTGCTTACGGACCTCATCGTCCGTGTCGAGATTTTGCAGGCAGCAGGGGCAGATGGGCATGTTGGAGGGCCGTCACGGCCAGCTTGGAGGTCGGGGGGCATCTCGAGGGGTTGTGGTTAAAGGTAGACACTATTGACGATGCTTGTGACTTGGGCGCTCGACCAGTCGATCAATCTGGCACAGCCTTGCTCCCCAATGATCGACATCTCAACCACGACTACGACCGAGCCCATGCATCGTTCATGGCTCCAGCGGCCCACTATCCCAAAGGCTCTGGGTACAGGCCAGTGTCTGGAACTAAAAAAACGTAAGTGCCTCCCCAAAAAATCCATCCGTCAATGCTTATCAAACACGCAAAATCTACGTTTTGACAGTGGCACTACGGACACGGGGTTCCATGTACGTATATTTTGTACGTATTTATGCCACGCCCAACACGATCATATCTTGTCCCCGCCTAGAACAGGTTCGGGGATCGTATTTTTGCCCCAACCGGTAAGTTCCAGCCGTTCGCATTGCCATCGCAAGGTTGCTGAAACCCCTCACAAGCGACGGTCGTACATCGGTCAGGGTGTTGATGACGTTCAGGTAAGCCTCACGCACCTGTATCTCGTCGCAAGAAGCCAGGTAGATAGATAATGTCCCTCCCCTAGACCCATTTGACACTTGCTCGATCGACTTAACCCCAAATCGTACGCTATGCGACAGGTGAGCCTCGTGTTCAAGGATAGAAAATCATTCTACTTTTCTGTTGGCGACTCACCAACCTCCCTTTTCCTGTCCCCCCGCGTTGCCTTACGTTTCTTCTGTAAACGATCTACGTGCCAGCGTACTGGCCATACTCATCCTATCATAACCTCAATCTTGACTTTGGATAACTCTCTTTCACTCACGACTTACAACGGATTCATTACTGGAAACCAGACTTGGTAGAAACGGTGTAAGTATGGTACCATTGCACTCTATATACGCCATTCTAACATCTATTTCAATAATAGCCAATATCTCGCGCCAGTGCTTGGCGCCTCATCCACCGAGATATCAAGCCCGACAACTTCCTCATGGGAAACGGGGCGTATGGTAGCCAGCCGGTAAGCAGATGAATTCATACGGCTGGCTCTCCTGACATCTCCACTAGGTCGACTCCATCGACTTCGGTCTGGCCAAGAAGTACCGCGATCCCAAGACCCATCTCCACATCCCGTACAGGGAGAACAAGAATCGGAGCGGGGCCAGGTGTTAGCGCTTGGTACGTTATCGCTCAGCTTGTTTTCGCTCTATTAACAATTAGTTTTTTTAGAACAAGCATACTATGACGACCTACGTCCCCCCAATAGGGAATGGTGTCGAGCGCTTCAAGCGCCTCGACACCATGTCGTCCTTCCGTGTTGTCGGTACGTAGGTCACTTATTACCGTTGCAAAGCTTGTACACTCCCATTTCATGCTATACACCCATCGATTTGTACGCCTATCGATTCATACACCTATCGGTTCATTGTTCTTTCTATACAGTTGTTCTGCTCGCACTTTTCATTGTACTTTAAACACCTGAAATACACACTCCTTCAAATAAAAGTCCGATAAGATTCAACTACGTACACTTGGAACTGCTTAGTACAACGCTTAAGTATCATATATATGCGATAGTAGGCTGGTGAGTTGTCATTGTACCCACCTTCATTTTACGTCCCGAACAATGGACGTCCACTAGGTCCCATGCCAGATCTCACTTGCCTAATTGGTAACTGGCGCTTTTCTTTGTCTGGGCGCTTAGGTGGGTAGACCCTATACTAGGACGAGTTTCACGTCCTTTTCGTGACTTATTTAACACCACACCCTCCGTGTTCGTTCACACCATCCCCCAACGCCGTTGCTATCTCACCTCCACTCGAATCGCACCTTCAAGAATGGCTGAGAGCGACTTTGTGCGCCTGAAGAACGCGCTCGTAGCGGAAGGTAACGTTCGCATTTGTTGTTATGTATTTGGTTTTCTGTGCTCACCTCTTGTTATACTCGTAGCTGGTGTCCAGATATCGAAGTCGAACGGGAAATGGGTTCTCAAGCGCGTCAACAAAGTGATCGCCGGTCTTGGTCCCAGTCAGCCGATCAAGGTTCATGTTGGCCCAAAACCAGTAGGCTCGCCCGGAAGAGGCAAGAAGTATAACCTTCAGCTCGAACTCCGCATGAGCGATACGGATTACGACCATGTATATGTACGTATTTTATTTTTCCCTATTCTCTTGCTCAACTCCCCTCCCCCCTTAGGATAACGTCAAAACCATACTCGAATGTACATTTGGGATCGATAGGTCAAAGTCCGTCTCATTTCAGCCAGATCCGGCAGTTAGAGACGCTATTGAAACGGTATCTACTATACATGTATCCTCGTATGTTAGTTGATCCAACTCCCAGGTCTATTCTGTCCACCCTGAATTCGAGGAGTTCCGCAAGTTGAGGAACTGGGCGCCCATGGCATTCATCACGGTGATTTTGCGCCGGAAAACCTGCCAGTGGAAGAAGAAGTACGGCAATCCCGCAAAAATCAAGGCTCGGAAGCGGCGTGCTACCGAGAAGACACAGGAGGAGTCTGGACAGGCAGACCAGACGGATGTGGCTACAGATGGGTCGGCACGCAAAGGGGGAGACAAGCGTGAGGAAGCTGGGGAATTCTTCCACCTTGATGGCTCTGACTCCGAGGACAACGAAGAAACCCCCAATGGGCTTGACACGAGTATGGCCGACGCATTGAACATGCACATTAACCCCGACAAAACTGTTAATATGGCAATCGATCCAATCGCTGGTAAGTACCCCTCCGTACGTGGATATATGCGGGTGCTAAACACCCCCTGCAGACGGGAATGAAGATGAAAAGGACGATGATGGAGTTGTCGATTTATCTCAAGCTATCGGCGAGCCTCTTGTGCCCCAACCGCAGCAACCCGCTATCTCTTCCTCCCGCACATCTGTTCCTCCCGAAACCACTAGGTTCACTACGACTATTGATTCGAACGCAACCTCTACAGATACATCGGCTTGTCATTCGGGCGAAAATGCACCCCGGTCTCTCCTAATCGTCCCTGTACGCCCGCTCCAGTGGCCGGCACTAGTGACGTTGGGGTCGCACCTACTCCATCGCCTACTCCATCGCCTCCTCCATCGCCTCCTCCATCGCCCCCCCCATCTCCCAGGCCGTCTACCCCTCAAGCTTCTGCTCAAGTCGACCAAGCTCCCGTGGTTCGGGCTCAGACCTCTAGCACGCCGGCTACTGGCTTGCTGACTAGTGTTGTCTCTGGCGTCCAAGTGGATACGCCTCTGGTCGACTCTACTGTACCCCCTCCTGCGACGTTGACCACCCCGCCCGCCTCGTCCATTGCACCATTCAGCACAGCTGCCAAGCCCAACGGCAGTATCATCTGGCGCGGCTTGGTTATCTCGCTGCCTATGCTCGAACGGCTCCGTGAGCTTGCCCGTCGCCAGTTTCAAGGCGAGGTGGTCCGGGTACCACCGATGTACCAGGACCTTGTCGACATACTATCTGTTGATCCTGACTACGATCCTTCCAAAGAGCCTGATCCCCTTCCCGAGCCGGCTACTACAACTAAGCGTGGCAGCCGCTTGGTCAGTAAAGGCGCCGCTCGCCCCTCCGGTACGACGGCCACGCCTACAGCCACACCAATTCCCGGCAAGTCCAAGTCAAAGCCGAGGCCGAAGATGAAGCCAGTCCCCGAGTCCGAGTCAGAGCGCGAGTCTGGATCCGAACCTGAGTGCGAGCTCGGCCAGCATGACGACTTAGGGTTGGATTCTCAGCAAAAAATTGAGGTAGCAATAACATACTATTAGTTGTTATAACTACCTCTGACTCTAATCTTTCCCCCCATTTATAATACACCTCATGATACCTCATAATCCCAGTGCCATGACACATTCTTATAATCTTCCCTATAACACCTCGTGACACCTACTCCTGACTCTAACTCATAACCTTCAGCCATATTACAAGGTTATAATACAAGCTCGATCACAGAATTATTCGGTCAAAAATAGGGCTAGAATAAGATGTATGGACCCAATACGGCATTTATACACATGTATAGTCATATCCCATAGTAACGGTGTTTACTTCACACGCATATATTCGACATTTCATATTACATGAAAACTAGCACTTGATATCGAACAAACAACAACCCTACTTTTGGTCGGACAGTTAGTCGGTACATCCTAAAGTTTGTATATGTCAATATATGGACAAACGAGATGGAGTAACGAGCTTACCGCACAGAGGAGATAACCGAACACGATGAGTAGCGAGCTAAGCATGCACAGAGCCGGTAAGAGTGAGGTGGTAAGTGCGAGGAAAACGAAGGACATTATATAGCCGAAGGAGTCTCTAGGAAAGCACAAGACGGGCGCCGAAGGTAGACCGGGCGTGGACGGCCAACACAAATCTATGCTAACGGCTTCCGCACGACCAGTTCAAAGTCGGTTAACCATAGTGGAAACAAAGACGCATACGGCAAGCACAGGCATTCTACTTCAAGTGGCAAGCGCAGCTCACCCTCAGCGAAAAGTAGTGTAAAACGCAACAAGACTCATGGTCCTGTCGCCTAACGTACTTGTGGTTCAGAGGCGCGTCGACTCTTCTAGGCCAGACGAGAGGGGCCGAGTCCTCAACTCAGATCGTGGATCGCGTAAGGAGACCAGGCCGCATCGGGCGGCCGTGTGAGCCCGGATCCAGTGTCCTGAGAGCGCTCACACATCTGGAGGAGGGCGAGTGTGGCCGTTTGTTTGGGTTCAAGTTCGTCGCGGTGGTCCACTGGTGCTAATTGACCGTTCGACGTCCTCGGGTCATTTCGCCAGTTGCCGTCAGTGCTGAAGGCAACATGTCGGTGGTGCGGTCGCGCGACAGATTGAGCCTAGTACTGGCCCTGCGTTACCTTACGTATCGCTTCGCCCCTCGCTTATGTTCCCACTTAACCGAACTTCCTAGATCTACTCACGGCTTTGCGTACAGGCTCACCGTCCGCCTTCGGCGTGCATGATCGCTTACCGACCCGGTTCATGCCGAATCTTTGAGCATAAAACGACTTGTCCACCTCACATGGCTCGCTCCTGACTTCCTCCCTCGAACAGTACGTCCGTCTCACAATCTGTGTCTTATTCAGCAAATTGTTTCAAGAGTGGGACAGTGCGATCCGGATGCTGTATTTTAGTTTACTTTGTATCTACACAGTCAAATAGAAAGACGCTCTTTTGATATACAAAAACACCCTTCTTTGATATCAAAGTATGTTCTCGAAGAGAAAAGAAACAGAAAATGCAGTTATGTCATTTTCAAATCTGTCCGTAATTGGAAAGGCTTATTATAAGTGAGTTATGACGCCGAGCCATAACGGTATGGCCATGATCAGGTGTCACAAGGTATCATAGGTGGTCATAACGTCTTAATCTTTCCTCGAGTTATATTACACCCACGGTTTTTCCTGAGTTCGCACGAAGGCGAGACACAAGCTGGGACGAAGAAGCCAGGGCGAGGGGGCAGACTGGGGGCAACTAAGGCAACTGGATCAAGCAAGGCGACTGCCGGGTCGAGCAAGACGGCTGGGTCGAGCAAGACGGCTGGGTCAAGCAAAGGGGCGGTAAAGGATGCGACAGCTAAATCTCTTGGTGAGCCTGTTGTGGAAGGGGAACACGCCGCACTCGATACGAACGCAAAGCCTCAGGGCAAGCTTGCACAGGTACGTAAATTACTATATATCACATATTATAACTAACAGGTATCTTGGATATAGAAGAAGCCCAAGGAGCTTGCCGCACCTGCTCGTCGCTCCCCTCGCACGAAAGACTAGACGGTCCCGCAACTACAATCACTGCGCATGCTAGCCTGATATATACGGACAATATAATCTTTTTCTTTTGCGACGCTCATGATTTGTCTTGACGCCTATGTTCTCTTTCATTTGACGATCCCAACATTCTTGTTCTATGATGTCGAATGTCATTATTTCCGAACGAATACATTTATTTTATGCCACATACACGCAACTAATTACGGTGAATACGGGACAGTTCTCCGGAAATCGAAATGGAGGGCCGTGAGAGTCCAAGCATCCGGGGACCCGATGCGAGTCCATCTCTCGGGATTTCTTGGGCGTCCATAGGTGTGGACGTGCTTAGAGTCCAAGAAGATGGACGCGTCTGGGGTGTTGCCGTTGGACACAAACAAGGTCCATGGACTCCATTCACGTCCTAGGGGGCGGACGCCTTTTTCAAAAATGGACTTCTTCTGCTTATGTAAGCATATATCTAGTTTGAACCTCTTTGACGTCCATTCGGCCCCCGATTGGACGCCTTTGACATCCCCACGGCAGGCTCTAAAAGGCGTCCCTCACGGGAACCTAGATGAGGTCCCGACATTTCCTATAGTGATATGGGATAGCCTGAACGGATATCCGAACACGCTCATCTGGGTAGCTCAACCAAACCGAAACTATTATCGCTCCTGTATTTCCCATCCTTCAAAATGAGGTTCATATGCCACGAATGGCTATCTTAGAATGTATCAACCGGTTCTTAATTTATAGCTTTTAGTCACTCAAGTGAACGAATTCGAATCTACTGTAGAGCATCTAAAAGCCAAAGCTAGCAGCACGGCCAAATATACGTAAGTCGCTGTCTAAAGGTCTTTGATCTTGGCCTTTTCTTTCTCTGCAATGACTCGTTTCGCGTGGATTTCTGAGAAGGATGTGAGTGAATAGGATGTATGCGATAAAAAACGGCACGCGTACCCTGTCGCTTTACGTATGCTTCAATAGAAATGCCGAGGAATACGATTGCGGCGCCAGCCCATTGACCAAGCGTTAGCCTGTGCTTATACACGACGACCGAGAGGATCATTGTGAATAGTTTCCGAGTCAGTGTGATCGTGCTATGATCATATAATCAGTATTCGGAGCCCATTAGCAACAGTGAGAAGAACCTACACCAAGGTCAAAGAGCCGAAGTGCTGAAGCGTTTCGAAAATGAACAGCTGTCCGATTGCGCCGGTAAAAGCGAACTGCAGGAGGGGAATAATGCTATCCGGATGCGTGCGTACGTAGTCCATCGCAGATGCCCATTCTGCAACGCCTCCTGGACCAGGATGAATAGTTGGAATGTGAGGCAGAGGTGCAAACATGAGAACAACAGTGATCGCGGTTGAGAATGTGTTGATCCAGAGCATCATTTGTTGACCTGATACTTTGTATTTGGTAAATATTTCATCTTGCGTAGAGTTGACGGCACCATCCAGTAGGAGGTTAATCAAGAGCAAGAAAAGGCCCCAGAGACTGGATTCAGCGACACCCTTGTGCTTGGCCGGCGCGTTGCCCATGTACATGAAGATGGTGATTCCTGCGGTAACGGTTGCGACGACAAGGTACTTGTATGGGGCGAACTTTCGTCGGTAGAGAACCACGTTCATGAGCATCACAGGAACTAGTTTGCAAGATTTGCCAAGGACCATTGTAGGGTAGGAGATATGGGATAGCGCGGCAAAGCCAAACGGAGAGGCGCAAGTGATGAGAACTGCGCATTGAAGGAAACGGCCGAGGAGGACTCGAGTAGGGACTGTTGTAGGTGCTGGCTGGGTGGATCCGTTGGCGGCACCATTAGTTTTGGCAACACCGTTGGGTTTGGAGGCGCCGTTTGCATGTGGGGCTAGTTTAGCGCCTAGACCGAGGGTCTGGAGAAGAGTTTGCCCGGATTTGCGGGTGATGAGCATATATAGTAGCGCTGATATTGCGCTAGCGGCGCTCTGTGTCGTATTCATAAGGAGAACGGAGCGGAAGCGTTCGGGTTTGCCGCCTAGGACATGGGGGAAGGGAGCAGATACTGTTGAAGTGTTTCAGTTTCAGCACAAGCAATTTTGTGCGACTGTAGCTTACATCTTTCCTGAGCAATGCCCCATATCTGAAAAGATTCAGAACGATTGTGAAATAGCTGTACGAGCATGCACTCACCAGGAACATCGCGTATACTCCTATTACACAAACAGCTAACCTAGTTGGAAAATGAGTAGCCGAAAAAAGCCTGTATTGGAGAACTGACCTGATCAGAGCCATGGCGAGGAGCGAGGGGGAGTGCCGTGTGGGGCAGTGAAGATCACAACCGAGTATTTAAGCGTCTGCTGGCGAGTAACACGACGTGGCAGATCCAGTCTCGGTCACGTGCGTGTCTGAAAGGTGGGAGAGGATCACGTGTGTGACCCTGATATGAGCTAAGGAGGGCATATCAGCCAGCATCAAGCGTCCATTGCACTGCTTGTCGCGCACCGCCGACACTCCACGATGGTAGGCGAAAAAACTGTTCTGTGCACTCTGTCTGACTCGTAGGGCAGTCGTCGTCAGAAATTGACCAAAAGATTAATGAGACGCGGACGAAGATCCTTGTCGAGCGCAAGGTGCTCGAGGGGACGCGTGCGATGAAGAATGCGACGACGAACCAGGACGTCTTGCGTCGACTTGATGCAAAGATTCGCGACAGCGAGGCGAGTCTGACGTATTTTGAGGAGACACTCCAGAATCTGCAGGCAAGGAAGCGTGGCCCAGAGCCGTCGCCGGATGTACGTACTTCGGGCGGTCTACCCCCGACCCCCCGCGGTTGGGGCTCCGATCGAGATAGGTCACTCCCCCTTCCTCCTGACGATGGTCAGGCAGCTGAGGCTGCCCCAAAGAAAAACTATACGAATCTTGGTATGGTATATCTCCCCTGCGAAGCTAACCCTTCTTATTCTGTCACTTAGATCTCCTCAAGGCCGATACGCCTCACTCAAATGCACGAATTACCAAGATGATCCATTTGCTTGAGACCAAGCTCAGGACAGAACAGCAGTACAAACGGGGCACAGAAAAAATGATTCAGCTTTATACTGCCGAGGGCGATAAGAAGAGCCGTATCGAGGCCGAAGGCAAGCGTTTTGAGAGCGAAAACAAAATCCAGCTCCTTCAACAAGCCTTGAAGAGGTACAAGTCTTTGTACATTATGGACGACGAAGAAGACGGTACGCCATATAATTACCCCTATTATTTCAACTCGCCTAAACGCCCCACTCGGATGAGCAGATACTACGGAAGGTGAACACCGGAAAGAGAACCTTAAGAAGCCAATGTCCGGAAAACTCCTTATATCTCTCACTGGCGCCAAACATATCGAACACCCAACCCTCACCTCAGCCGCCCGCCGTACGCCAAAACCCCCTGCCTTCGAAACCACTGTAGTCTTTCGGATCGAGGGAACTCCGCGTGCTCAATCCCATCCCTCACGTACCGACAGATGGAACGAGGATTTCACTATTGATGTCGACAAGGCCAACGAACTCGAAATTGCCCTATATGACAAAGTTGTTGGAAGCAGTGCGACACAGCCCTCGGTTCCAGTTGGATTTCTCTGGATGCGTATTAGCGACATCGTTGAAGCACAGCGAAGGCAAAAGGTCGAAATGGAAGTCGGGCAGGGTGGCTGGGTTACAGCCGGTGCTATGCCCGGTCAGGCAGGATCAGCAAGGGGTTCAGTTGGGCCTGGCGGTCCGGGTGGAGGTATGACCGGAGGCGATATGCCGGTTGCACCACTGGGTGGTGGCACGATGGGTGGCGGAGGTGGCGCTCCGGAAGGCATCCAGGGTGTTTTCACGGTTGAACCTGAAGGCGCGATTGCAATGACCGTAAGCTTTGGTGCGTATTGCTTCGTATATTCGTCCACTTCGATCTGATCCCGTCTCTAGTCAAGGAAAACGTTCGGAAACGGCCTTTCGATGGCGTCCCAGGAGGACTGGGACGACAGGGGGCCGTGCGTATGCGCAAGGGAGAGGTGCACGAAATGAACGGCCACCAGTTTGTTCAGCGCCAATTTTACCAGCTCATGCAGTGCGCATACTGCAGCGAGTTCTTCGTTAATGCCGGATACCAATGCGAGGACTGTCGCTATTGCTGTCACAAGAAATGCTATCCGAAGGTTGTTACCAAGTGCATCAGCAAGAGCAATGTCGATGAGGTGAGTTCGCGTCTCTCACCCTTGTCTTTATACGTCATAACCCCGGTTGGGGGCAGGATCCCGACGATGCCAAGATTAACCACCGAATACCCCATCGGTTCGAGACTATGACTAATCTGAGTACCAACTGGTGCTGTCACTGCGGTTACATGCTTCCGCTTGGTCGCAAAAACTTTAAGAAATGTACAGGTGCGCAAATGGATGGGATAGCCGATCTCGGGAAGCTTAACGCCGAACCATACTTGACCAGAGTGCGATCTTACATGCCACGCAACATGTGCCCATCTCGTGCCCTATTTCTGTGGAATGTCCATGGCCAACGCGAGTGCGCTCATCAGCAGCATGCGAGACATCAAATCGCACCAAGCACATCGGCCACGCCCACAGCATCAAAGCCAGCCCTCGTTTACTCACCAAACGTCGGGTTCCCAGTCAGGTATCAACTATAACCCTGCGCATTCACCGACCAGTCCGACAGCGCCAATCGAGTCCGGAATGGCTGGCATGAATATCGGACGTCCGCAGGATTACGGGCCAGGACCTGGGCCCCAAGGGCAGGGGCAGGGGCAGGGCCCACCACCAAGGCCTCCCCAGCAGTTCGGGCCGTCGACAAACCAAGCATTGTATGGACCTGGAGCGGCGCAAGTGCCATTGCCCGGATCTCCTGGGCCTGGAAAGCGAACTAGCGAGGGGTACGATCAATACGGAGGCCAACAGGCCGGGTACAACGTGAGTATTCGCAGGCGTTACTTCTATGAGCTTCATTTAAGTCTGCGCTTTAGCAACCACCTCCGAGGACGAGCAACGTGCCGACAATGCCAGCTCAATCGCCAGCGCCTGCCCAAGCACGACCTGATCAATACGCTAGGCCACCCCAGCATCCCTCTCAGCAGCAGCAGCAACAACCTGCACATCAACAAATGCAGCAGCTTCCTACTCAACAGCCTGTGTCTCAACAACCAGTCGCTCCCAGGAAACGAACTGTTGGTCTTAATGACTTCAATTTCCTGGCTGTGCTGGGCAAGGGTAACTTCGGCAAGGTTATGTTAGCTGAAGAGAAAAAGACAAATGGGCTATATGCGATCAAGGTGTTAAAGAAGGAGTTTGTGATTGACCACGATGAAGTCGAGAGGTGCGTTAATTTCCCTTGGTCAGCAATGAATAACACCCATATCTTTGCTTCCTATCTTAAATAAATAGTACTCGCTCAGAGAAGCGAGTGTTCCTCGCAGCAGCCCGTGAGAGGCATCCATTCTTGCTCGGCCTACACTCGTGTTTCCAAACCGAGACACGGATCTATTTCGTGATGGAGTATGTCTCAGGCGGCGATCTGATGTTGCACATCCAGCGGAAGCAATTCTCGCTCCGCCAGGCCAAGTTCTATGCCTGTGAAGTGTTGTTGGCACTCGAGTATTTCCATGCGCAGGGAATCATCTACCGGTTCGTTGCTTTTGGGGAAGCGAGTAAGGAGATTATTGACTATGGCTCTAGCGATTTGAAGTTGGATAATATTTTGTTGACTCTGGATGGACATGTCAAAGTTGCGGACTATGGGTTATGCAAGGAAAATATGGAGTATGGCCAGACAACGAGTACATTCTGCGGAACGCCAGAGTTCATGGCCCCTGAGGTGAGTTCAAACCCAGTGATTCGACTGGCGTATGTGTCTAAATTCGATCAGATCCTGCTCGAGCAACGTTACGGTCGCGCGGTGGATTGGTGGGCGTTTGGCGTACTCACGTACGAAATGCTGTTGGGCCAGTCGCCATTCCGAGGAGATGACGAGGACGAAATCTTTGACGCGATTTTGGAAGATGAACCACTGTACCCTATCACCATGCCTCGAGACGCTGTGTCTATCCTACAACGGGTGCGTCGCTTAGCTCTCCGGGATGTACATCTCACTGATATATTTGGGATTGTAGTTGTTGACGCGTGACCCGAGCAGGCGACTTGGATCTGGACCTACAGATGCGGAAGAGATCAAAGCCCATCCATTCTTCAACCAAGTCAACTTTGATGACGTGTTAAACAAGCGGATCCCACCACCATATTACCCGACAATTGTATGTCCAGTACTAGTGATCATTCGAGAAAGAAGTTTGGCTGAAGGGGCATTTATAGACTTCCGCTCATGATACAAGCAATTTCGATACCGTAAGCATTCAATGTGCGCGCATGTATGCGCATACTAATTATGTTTCCCTAGGAATTCACGAGCGAACAACCGACGCTTACCCCGGTCCATGGCCAGCTTTCGGCTGCCGACCAGGCCCAGTTCCAAGGCTTCTCGTGGTAGGCTTTCAACAATCGCGTTTGTATCAGGCCACTCCGCTAAAAATACATACAATAGGGTCGCCTCTTGGGCTGACATTTAGACGACTACCCACGACCGCACTCCTAGACCGCAATCCCGTTCGATGTTACCCCGCAGCTTGGTCTCTGCTTCTATTTTCTAACCCCCCGTTTCTAAATGCCCCCAACTCTTTCTGTGTTTCTGGTTACGTTGGCTTGTTGTGATGACTGGACGAACATCGATCAGTTGAAACCGATTAGTGTGACAAGATAACGTACATGAGAGGCGTATCAGGTCGTCGACGCGCGCCCTGTCATGCGAGAGCCAGTGCCAGCCAATACATCTGCGGGCTCTTGCGCGGCACGTTCCTGCTCTCGTACAAGATTGTGAAAGCTGCCCCAGAGCTGTGCGACGGTATCGAAGCTTTTGCCAGTACCTCCAATGTCCTCGAGTCGTCGGTTGATAACGTTGCTGTTTGATAGGAGCTCCTCAAAGCTCTAGGCCAGCAACAGTGAGGACTGCGTAAACGCGTACAGCGCATGTGTGCTTACCGATGTGATGTCTCCTATCAGCCTCTCACGTTCTCGGTCAAAGAACGACCGGTCTTCATGAGGCGTTGTGGTGGACATGGCGAAGCCTGGGCCCAGTCACATGACTGGCAGCGTATGCCTCATTTGGCCAAACATCAACGCGTCTCTTCCCATCCACGACCATGGACGTTGCCTCCGCTAGCACTGCTACCCTTCCCAACAAGGTCAACGATGTTGAGTGGAGGTGTGTATCATTTATTTTCACTTTTTTTTCGTTTGATGCCACCAGGGCGTAGATACGAGATGCGTCGGGATTGTCAAGAGATCATCCCCGGACTATTGTTGGGTCCTTTCCAGACATCCAAATCCCTCGAGCGGCTACAGGAGCTAGGCGTCACCCACATGTTCGTCCCTTCTTTTTTCTTCCCTCTATTGTGGCTGGTCATTGACTTCTACCTTCAGCGTGTGCATCCGAGATGTGAAAGAGGCGTTTTCAGTGCGTCCCCGTTTTCCGGGACAGTTCGACTATCTAGTGTTGGATGTTGAGGATAACGAAGAGCAAAATCTTATACGATTGTTCCCAGGGTAAGCGCTGACCTTCACCACCTGAACTCGCCGACCGGTTTTCGGGGATCCTAATTGCGCCTGTCATTGTAGTGCAAAGTCGTTTATTGATAACGCAATTGCTGGTGGTGGGCGGGTTCTAGTCCACTGTAACGGAGGCATCAGCCTTTCCCCGTCCTTTGTGATCATGTACGTTATGGAACGGTTCCAGCTTGTCTGGGACGAGGCTCTGCAGATGGTGCAGAACCGGCGCTACTGTATATCACCCAACAACGGATTCATTACTCAGATCAAGGTGCGTTTCCTTCGACCTCGTGGCATGGGCTATACTTATCGGCGAGGGTTTGCAGGAGTATGAGTCAATCTACAAGGCCCAAAAGGCAATCCAATCAGTTCCCGCGGCGACTCAAGGCTCGAGACCTGCACAGGCTCGTCGCAAGCGAGATGATGACGATGACGAGGAAGAGTAAGTAACAGTCGTTTCGGGGTTTCTCGGTCGCTTTATTCAGCGTTGTCATAGGTCAGATACGCGTCGCCGGCCCGAACCTACCGAAATGCAGGCAGACACCGAGATGTCTTGAAGTAGTCGATGTTTCTTTGGCCGTATTTACTCCGAGAGTCTGCTTTCCGCCTAATACCCTTTCCGCTCTTTTTTGGTAACTTGCTCCAATTTTTGTTAATCACTTTTCAGGTACATTCTGTCGTTCAGGCAATTTATAGTCGCTTTCTATGTTATTACTATTGTGGGTTTCTGTGATGAGCGCGTAGTCTTCAGCTGGTACTTTGTTGAAAGAAACACTTGCTAGGCTCGATGTTAATCCAGTGGCGCATATAACCTCTGGCTCAACTATAGCCACCAACAAAAGTCCTCCCAAACTGAACCATGGATAGCTCATCAAGTACATTCTATATTCCTACATACTTCCTCAGATCAGTCACAATGGCTTCGTCAATCCTCCTTCCAATCAACACCAGCTTTCCTACAAAACTCGTGTCCCCAGGCTCTTGTTCTCCAAGTTCGGTGACGTCATATAACGTCTGAACCCCTTGTAATATGTACGTTCTCCCATTTGTTGTGCGATAGATTCCTTTGCACCGTAAGATCTCAAATTCTCGCCCCTCGATATTACCAACAAGTAAATTCTTCTCCCAGAGCACGGAGCGAATCCATTCGTCAAGCCTGCCGAGCTGGTGGTCCGTTAATATTGGCACGGCGAGTTGTACCGACGAAATGCTCTCGAGATCGTGGTGATGACAGTCTGCATTATGCTCATGGCCATGGTCATGATCGTGTGAATGTGGGCCGAGTTCCTGGCCTTGACCAGGCTGGAACGATTGATATGCATTGATGTTGAGGACTCGAGCAAGATCTACTCGGCCTTGTGTAGTTTGTATGAGAGGTGCGGTAGGGTTCAGAGCACGCAGCCGTCCCTCAAGTGAGACCATGGTACTTTCTCCGGGTGGCACCAGATCCATTTTGTTTACCAGGAGAACATCAGACAACGCAATTTGCCTGTGACAGAGACATGTTAGAGATATACAAATGAGTTCAGCAACTACCTTGTCTTACTGTCGACTGGCTACCTTGTCTTCGGATTCTAGGCCCTAAATCAAACTAGTTGTGATCAACTCTATCTAGTCCAACAACCTTTAATCACCTTCAGCCCGAACACAGCGTCTACGACGCATATAACGCCGTCTAATGCGATCTGGTCGCTGAAATCTTCATTTTGCCAAAACATTGCTGCGATCGGGCCTAGATTAAGCCAACAAACGTCATCATCCAAGGCAGCACAACTGGATCGCTGTATCAAGTACGCACCAGGGTCCGCTAAGCCAGTGGTTTCAAGCATAATATAATCGAATGCACCCTGTTTTCGCATTAATTGTTCGATAGCAGCTGCCCCAGTATCTTTAACTGAGCAACATAGGCAGCCATTCGCAAGTTCCAAAAACTCGGTAGCTAGCGAAGATGGGTCATCGGCGGAGGATACTGATATCGCTTTTCCTGCCTGATAGCATTACTCAAAAGGATAGTTTCAATCTCCAAGATACATGCCTTCAATATCGGCAGTATCTCCAAACTCATTCATGATTATTGCAACTCAAGTGACGATTTTAGTCAGCATTACGACTCGAAATTCAAAATTATTTAACCTACTACGAAATCCATGTCGCTCAGTCAGCACGTATCTTGTCGTCCCCTTGTGTCAGTTTCAAACGAGCAACAAGTTTCGGAAGATGACCGACTTCAGAAACGTCGATTTTCCTAAGCGGAAGTATAAATTGATCAATTAAACATGCCTAGAAAAGGTTATCCTAGTAATGGACGGACCTGAACCAAGAAATCCTATGACACAGGAAATGCAACAAATATAAGATTTGAATGGCTCACAGAATCCAGGCTGAAACTTACCTGTGATAATAGTAAGGGGTACTTTGTACCCTGCATCACGAGCAGGAGCTGACTTTCTATACCAAATGGAAAGTTAAGGTATGGAAGGTATGTTGATATTCACTTACTGAGTTGAAGCCTGTCCATGGTCAATAAGTGCGCTAAGTGCTAGAGTTTATTTGTTTTCGTGCAATGATCAGTATGGAATACTTGCGGTACATCTTCGTCGCTATCCATGATAATAAATGCGATATTGGTGCTGATGGTGGTTGGAGATGATCTTCCGGACGGCGCTTTTCGTGTCATCAGTCAGCTGACCATGTAAACAAGTGGCAAGGTGTGGCTTTATTTCTAATAAGTTATCGATTCTCCCGTCCAGTTGAACTATTCGGTGAAATTTGTATTTCTTTGCACGGAGGTCAGCATGTAGGTCCAAACACAGTAGACAAAGGTGCATATAGCTGAACAAACCATTCCTATGAGAACGACTAGCATCTTGTGGGCGACATGAACCTACTCCCCTATTGCGAGCCGACCTTCTATACCTGTATAAATGTATTTTATCTATTTTGACCCTGTAAGCATTGCAAACGGCCATTTAGAGCAGTTCAAGAACTATTTAAAAATAATGAGCAGATATTCTTAATAGAACAGCTTGTTTCCTGTATCACTTTCTCACGTACGTGCACACGAGTCTTGGTATACTTGAAGGGTGGGCTACATTTTCGATATGGTATGGGCCAAACTGAAATCACACCCTGGTGTGGTGAGGGCGGCCGATCAATCGGTGTGATGTGCCTTGTTTGTGACGACCAGGCTTCGATAAGGTTCACCTCCACCCACCACGATCACTAAGCGCGTGTAAGGTGACGCAGCTGGTCCTCTCATCTCCTCCTCAGAACTGCTCGCCAGATCGTCGAATTTCCACGATGCATTTGGTCACTTCGACATACAATTCACCGTCGGCGGTAGTCTACTCGTTGGCCTGTTCGTTTCGAGGCTCTGAGGAGCGTTATCTGGTTGTCTGCAAGACCGACAAGCTAGAAATACATGCCCTTCGTTCTCATGGCACGGAACTGGTGTGCGAGAAAGAAATATGGGGTGCTCCGAAAGGACTGGTTCAGCTCGAGTCGTCAGTAAGCGAGGCGCTTCGCTTCGACAGTCACCTACCATTGAACACCTATGCGCTATAGAAACACCTGATTATTGCTTTAGATATACCCCAGGCCCGAATAATCGCACTGGACTTCGACCCTCATTCTGAGCAAATTCGCCTTCATCACACATCGAGTATATCACCTCTTACTCATCGACCGTCGGTCAGCTACAGCGGACTTATTGTAAATGATCAGTCCGTTTGTGCATCGTTCTATAATGGTCACGTAAAGGTAGTTCAAATTGAGCCAAACGCACCGTACAAGGTCACGGAATCCGATTTACGGTAAGTTCTCTCTCGCCTTTCACATAACCCAGCCACCTACCTTACGATATTGCTTAGAGTACACGAGTTAACCATCCAAACCATGTGCTTTACCCTCCCGGCCTCGAACAACGTAGTGGCCATTGCATACACAGATCATTCTGGACATGGTCGTCTAATCGGCCGGACAGGTGACAAGTTGGATCCGTCTCCTCTTATCCCCGAGAAAGAACTCGGAACTGTACCCAGCCTAATCATCCCCGTAAAAATTGAGGCCGCCTCCTCGGAGCCTACTTTCGGCCTTCTCTTATTCGCGGATAAAGATGTTACATTCCTTAACACAGGAATCGAACCTGAAGTCGAGGAGCCCCGCCAGTCTGGAAAGGGGAAGGGCAAAGGCAAAAGTAGATCAAAATCGGAAGTCAAAGCCGCAATCCAAGCGAGCATGGTGACCATAAATGTTCCCTTTGAGATCGTAACTGCATGGACTCAAGTTGACGGCACCCATCTTGTTGTCGGGGACTCGTTTGGGCAATTATATCTTTTGACAATGACCATGGAGCCTGGGTTCTCCATGACATGTACACCTCTTGGACAGGTGAGTGCTTGTTATTTCTAGGCTTGATCCAGGATGTTTAAATACACTAGGTCTCTGTACCATCAACGATCTCATACCTGGCCAACAATATACTCTATATAGGTTCCCACTCTGCGCCTTCGCAACTCGTCCGTATACCTGAAGGTGTCAGCAAGTCAGCGGTAGAACATCTAGGCAGGAAACACGCCAGTGACGATGGTGATGATAACGAGTCTATCGAGGTTGTGCTCAACCACAACGAAAACATCGCACCGATCCTGGACGCTACGCTCATTGATGCGGACGGTTCGGGGCAGGTTGGTTTCTGTTTGTTACTACTGCTTGGACTAGGCTTATGTCGACCCCTTAGGCGAGAATCGCAGCAGTGTCGGGAGATGATACAGGAGGCTCATTGCACATCATTCATCGAGGGGCATCGTTCCGTGAATCTGCCGTTTTAAGTGGTCTGCCGCATATCGAGGGCCTATTCGCTTTGAAGAAATATTACAACACACCGTATGTCGTTCCACCATTTGGAATATACGTGGTTAATTATTTGCACCCCCCCCCCCCAGAGATCACGGTTATGTTGTGGCTACAACAAACACAGGGACATACCTCTTCTCTGTCTCCCCATCCGAGCTCACATACCTCACAAGTGACGACCTCCCGGCTATCACGCGCACGGCACGTACCCTACTTCTCGAGAATCTCAATCTTCCTGGACTCGACGCTGCGGTTCACGTAACACCAAACCACGTTTCTGTGGTCGATTTAATAACTGGAAAGAGCATAAGCTCTTGGAACCCACCAAAGGGTGATATCACTGCTGCTGCAGTCGATGTAACTACGAATTTGATATGTGCTGCTACTTCCCAAGGCGGGCTGTACTGCTTGGGTATACAAGCAGGAGGAATGGCAAAAACAAGGTTCGCAACTATCTCCGAGTAAAACAACTCTGACATCGATCTAACTACTCAAGCACTGTCGGTAGTGAATGTAGTTTTACTAGTAAAGCTCATTCTCAGGTCTCGGCGTTGGCCATCTACCGAAATATATTGGTCGCCACATTCTGGGGGTCGAATGAAACCATTTCCATGACTCTTCCGAATCTGCAGCCCTCGAATTCAACTCCGGCCACCGAACCAAGTGCGGTTTCGGCGATTTTATTGTCCAACTTTGGGGTTTGTGCTACCTTCGTGTCTGTGTTGACCCAGCTAACTATTCTGTCATCAGGAGAGCCAAACATATATGATCCTCGCCAGGTTGGACGGGGCCCTCGTTGTACAGGCCATATCCCCAGAGGGAGTGCCTCTTTCCAACGCGAGGCGTGTTGTCCCTCTAGGGGGTGGGCCAATTGCCTTAGCATCGATTCCCGCACAAGGCAACACAGGCGCTCGAGTCGTAGCCGCGGGAAAGCAAACGGTCATTTTGTCAGTTCTGAACAGGCGGCTCAACGTTTCGTCATTACCAATTACTGTAAGTTGTCCAGTCTTTCGACAGCGGTTTACACGGACGATCTTTTGCAGGATGTATGCGCTCTATCTGCGTTCGAGGCCACCGGGATGCAAAGCTCTGTCGTATATGCGTCTTCGACTGGTCTCACATTTGGCCAAATCGAACAGCTGGATAAGCTACATGTAACTTCTGTAAGCGGTTTTTAAAGTCGTAAAACTGCCTTTCTTATCAGAGAGTTTTTAGCACCACTTGGGGAATGACAGCCCGTTGTGTCTCGGTCATCATCCCCAACTTTCATCTTTTGCTATAGGATGCATGCGCGTTGCAACAACTTCAGATAATGAACGATATTACATACGATTTGTTGACGACTCGACGTTCAATGGTACGTCATGAATTGCAGCTTTACTCGCTATACTTACGTGTTTCCGACATTAGACTTGGGAAATATCAAGCTAAAGTTCCTAGAAACAGTATCAAGCGTCCTGGCATACACCTACGCCGGGGAGTCCTGCTTCTTGGTTGGGACAGGGAAAATCCTCAGCGGGCAGAATGAAGCGACCGAAGGCCGTATACTAGTATTCAAGTTAGATGCTACCACCCGAACATTCAAGCTCGTCTGTTCCAAGGACGTAGACGGACAAGTGTCAAGTATCCAGCAGTACAAGCAAAGGATCGTAGCCGCTATCAACGATCGTGTACGTTCCTTTACTGTCATTCAGCTTTTGCACTTGAACACATCTCGTATAGGTTGCCGTCTTTGACGTAACAAGTGGAAGCACAATGAATATCGAAGATCAGATTGCCAAATGGGAGCGAGCCTATCATATCCAGACGCTTGTTATTCGGGGTGATACAATTGTTGTTGGGGACAAGCTGCGTTCCGTCGCTGTACTCCGGCTAGTCGAACATTTCACGGACGATGAAGACGACGATATGGATATTGTCGAGCGGAGAGCTACGTCGGTTCAGCTTGAGACTGTTGCTATGGACATGGCTGCCATTTGGCCCTGCGCTGTGGAAGTTTTGAACGGCGGAACGACGATCATCGCTGCGCAAGTAAGTTGTTTTGCGAGATTTTATTGAATGCAGATTGACAAACGGCAATAGCTCGATGGTAACATTCTTACATGGGAGGTTGATGGCAACAGGCTAGAGGCAAGGGCTGCCTTTTACCTTGGAGAGACCGTCAACAAGTTCATAGTTTGTGAGTGATGGTTATCATTATCTCGATGTCTGCACTCATACCCCTAGCAAGTGCCTCAACGATCAACCATAAGCACACGGCCAGTCGCTCTATTCGTGACCAACTCGGGGCGGATTGGAATGCTATATACCGTCAATGACGAAGACGCACTTCGACTCACGAGGCTCGAGCAGCAAATGGATAAATTCGTCAAAGGTCTTGGTAAAATGCGTCATTCCGAGTAAGATCGCTATGCCCAAACCTGTCCTCACATGGCTAACTGTTTGGGCGATCGCAGATGGCGAGCACCCAAGCTCTTGTCCGCGTCCAAGAAGCCGCCCCCACGAAGAGGTGTGACCGACGGCGACTTTATCAAAAAGTTCCTCGAGCTCGACGACGAACATGCACAAAAGATCATGTCCAACGGGAGTGCGGCTGAACAGATTGGACGAGCTGATGAGGAGCAGATCAGGAGGTGTTTGGAAGAACTGGCGACGAACTGATCGATGTATTTTGCTATCCTTGGGTTACAGACACATGTATGAATGAACAACTGCTATTTTGAATTGAATCCGGCTGTCGCCCTTTTTTTAAAGCCCCGTCTGGGCCGCAGTGTGTTTCACCCGCAGCCTCATGGATCCTGTCGACCACCGCAGTGTCTACCTCCTAGTTTTCCGTTCGCCTATCTTTCCGGCTCATTGGGCCCTCTGGATCCCTCGGCAAGACAACGCTAAGATCGGCAAAATCATTAGCGCAGTTGGAGATCCAGCCACAGGCTTTGTTCATGAGTTTCAGCGCAACTTTTGTCCGTCTGGCCCAGACTCGATGCTCCCTGTTCTCTTGAGCAACAAAATCGATCCGAAATACGTCGCCGACGGTGAAGCGAGTCTAGACCAAGAGTCCACTATCGATGCCAACGCCACAGACGAGCTAGAGAGTGTGGCGCTCTCGGTCCCGCCCCCAGAGAAGAGCCTAAATTCGGTGGCGGTGAGAAGCAATTTAGTGCATGACGGCGACAATTGATGTGTTTGTATAGGAGTCTGGAGTGAGACGGCGCGTGGCGATCAAAAACTGCCAGACGTGGATGAGAGATTATGTGCTCAAACTGGTCGATCGTGGTGTTTTGGATCAGGCGGCAGTGGAGATTCTGGATAGCGCGCCCAAGAACTAGGTCCACGAGAAAATGGTATTCTGAGTAATGGAAAACGGTTTGACACATGCAAAAGACAAGTCTGATAGATAACGAAAACAGTCGGACAACATTCGGATTCGTAAAGGAATTAGCTTCATTCTCTTCATCCCACCGACATAATCTGATTAGCAAATGCAGGGCCCGCGAAAGCCTGACACATCTATCGCTAGCATAAATCCCCTCTGTCCATGGCGCCCTAAGCGATCGATTGTCCAGGTCTTTAATCGTCTTCGAGCTCCACCCCGACGCCCTGGTAATAGTCTCGTAACCACTTTTCAGCGAGTTCATAGTCCCGTTCCAGTCGTGGCATGATGAGTGCGATGCGACGCAAGGCTTGGGCCTCTGTGAGGTCCACGCCTTTGATCTCGTCGCGCTTGGCGCCGTAGTGTTGAATGTGTTCGCACGACTCTTGCACCTTCTTTACGCCTAATGCTGCCGAGGATCCCTTGAGGAAGTGTCCCTTGGCCGAGAGTACGGCAAGGTTCTTCTCCGCCCTGTCAGCAGCCAGGGTGTAATTGGTTAGAATGATCTAATCGTGATGTCTGGGGGGACAGGAAAGAGGGCAGCAGCACAGACTCACAGTGCATCCCGTAGTTCCCCAAACGTCGTAGCCGCTTGTTTAAAGTAGTCGACAACGATTTCACGCGAAAACTCGCACTCGGGATCGTCGTCGTCCATCTCGGTGATCTGGCCGAATACCGACTCGTCAATGTCCAGATTCTCCTCGGGCTGTTGTGTGCATGGTGAGCGATGGTGCGATGGGTGATGATGGGTTGGCACATACATCGGGTATCTTTTCATCTGGCTCGGCGTCTTTCTTGGGCTCGTCCTTTTTCGACGGAGGTTTCGGAGGCGAGGATGGTGGGGCCGATTTGCTTGGGGACGAGGCCGGCGGGACGGATTTGTGCCGCTCGGGAGAGGGGGGCGCAGGTGGCTTGGCAGGGGCCGCAGGGGGCGACTGGGGAGGGGGGCTGGTGACGCGGCGAGCGGCGGGAGAGGCGGGTGGGGACCGTGCGGTAGAAGCCATGATGGTTGGGTGAAAGAGGCAAAAAGGCAGGCCCTGATCGCTGGAAGACGTGCAAGGGATGTGGTGGGAAGAGGGTTGAGCACACGTCCGGATGCGGGAACGATCCGCACCGCACTCTGACGTCGACAAAGCCCAGACTCTCTCCTCGCTTACAATATGTCCCGTTGCCGCATACCCGGCTCCCGCGCCGCCCCTCTTCCGTCAGGATTCCTCTCGTGGACCCACTCTAGCTTATACCTAATCGAATTTACCCTTGGTGCTGCCTATGACGTTTAGAGTTACCTGTACGTCAGACTGTCACGTGGGGCTCCACTAGGCGCTCGGCGTTTACTGTCAGGGGCGTCATCTGCTAATGGAGATCGAGTGCTGCGCCCCTCCTCGATCACCAGGCAACCGAGCCGCCAGCAACGACGACATGCTTCCTTCGCTCCTCTTGGTCCTGGGCCTCTGTGCGACGAGCACCGTCGCTTGGCCAGTCTCGGGCTGGCCTTGGAGCTCCACCGGTACCGCGTACTCTTCAGCCCCTATTCAGACATGGCTAATCTCCTCGACGTTTTTCAGACTCGCAAACGCCACTCGACGACGGGAAAATAGGCTACCATGACCCCGCCGATGGAGGCGGGCGCATGCTCGATGTATGTACCCTCCTTGGCTCCACCTAGCTGCGTTGACACCATTGGCTGGACTAGTATACGACCATCTTTTGGGGCGAGCCTCTCAACGTGATTATCAGTGGTAACTCGCACCCAGACGTCCTCTCGCACCAAGGCCTGCATAAATACGCCAGGTACGTCGCTTTCGCAGCAATCTCTGACTCATTCAGCTCATATGGCCCACCGCAGATCCATAGGATTCGCCGAAGAATGCCTAGGCCTCCACATCGGAGACATTCACTCTGCAGATCTAGGCGACGGCGAAGGTCGCAAAGACGAGCAATTCCTCGGTACGTCCCCCGTTCATTCCATTTTTCCCGCCAACCGTGCGCTTAAATTACGCGTACTGCCTCTTATCTCCATTGATTGGCGACTCCCACGTGCAACAGCCCGCCAGCATTACTTTCCCATCTGGGGCACGTGTTGGGAGTCTCTGGCTGGGGGAAACCACTTTCGCGCTTGGCAGCAACGCGATACGGGTGCTTGGTTTCTTGCGTGCGTGCCTCTCATTTGCTTTGAGCCTCTTTGTTCGGGAGCTGATTTGGATGTGATGTGGAGCAGTGTTTCGAAAGAAAAGGTACGTTGACAGGGTTTAATTGGATTGTTATTTATTCATTCTTGGTCTAGTACGTCGGGGACCATCACCAAATCGTAGACGACGGGTACAACATTGGTCGGGATTATTTGGTCAGCCGAGCACTACGCAAGGGCGCCCGGGTCGAATGGAAGGAGGGTTTGATAGCAGAGGGAGATGAAGGTACGCCAAGATTAGCCGGATCCATATATTAGCCCCTATCTAACGCCAAAATGAATAGGCATTAACCATGGCATCGCCCAAGATGGTCGAGTGGCCGTGCTCACTGTTCCCTATATGCCCTGGTGATTACATCTCGAGTCTGAATAGACACTCACCGAATCGAACACTGTATCTTATATGCGTGATGTACCCAACTAGCTTGAATTGATGTATTTATGATGGTGATTTACGTTTATCTTTTCTCGCACGCACACACTCGTGTCGATCACTCAAATTACAGCTAGATGCATAACCAAAAAAAAAAAACTCCTGGAAAATAACTGTACAGCCTAAAACAGCGCAAGACGCAAAACACAGAATCAGACACGAACAAAAATCCAGCTAGGAGATTAACAACAAAAACGGTCGAATCAAAAACGAATAACAATCGAGATCGAAGCAAGCGGATATCAGGACTAGGCGGAATCGTATCATATCAAACGAGGGGGTTCAAGAAGAGAAGCCAAAACGAGCGGAGGGTGCAAAAAAAAGCGTAAAGAAAGAAGCGACCAAAAAACGGGCACCCAGCACCCGACTCGCCATGTATATGTAACAAAAAATGAGCCGAGATGAAGACGTTATCGAGCGACCTTGTCTCGAAGTTCAGCGCTCTTGAGCTTCACCCGGAGCATCTCGAGTCGGGTCTCGTATCGGGAAGCAACCTGAGCTCGCCGTCGCCGAATGTCCTCCATCTCCTTGTGCAGCTGAGCCATCTCTGGATCGTCGACAAACCCTTCTTCCTGCACAGTCGCCGGTTGGGGACTTCGAGATCGGAGGCTCGAGGTGGAACCCCCGTTTTGAACAGACAGAGAAAGCGACCGGGCCTTGTTCGGGTGCAGTTGAGTTGGTGGCGGCCCCGGCACGGGAGCAGTATACAACGATGAGCTCGACCCTTTGCCCTTCATCTGGGATGGTCGTCGTCGCATCGACATTGAACGCCGCTCTCCAAACTCGCCCGGCGGGTTCACGTGCGTCCAGCCTGTGACAGGGCCGACACCTCCGACTCCAGCCATGCCCATCGCTCCGCCCGTGCCTCGGTACTTGGTCAAGATCGTCAGCTCGAGCCCGTTGAACGCGTCCAGGAGTTTTCGACCCTCGCGCTCGGTGCGAATCATGGCCTCGCGCAGCTCTTGTGGGGACTTGTCGTCGTACTCGCTCAAGTCGGCGCTCACGCTCATCTCGCTCTCCGTTTTGCTTCGGACATCCGTGTCCATGCCCGTGGAGCTACTCGCCCCCGTTGCAGTATAGGCATAGCCATGTCGGTGATAAGAGCTCGGTGGCGTCGCAAACGTTCGCGACGTTAATCCACTCCGACCTGTTCGTCGGGATGAAAGCGAAGGCGCCCGTGCACCGCCAGCCGATGCGAGAGAATGGGTCGAGCCCGGATACGCCCGTGGATAGTACTGTGGCGCCGAAGAGGACGTAGCCGAGAACATGGACGCGTTGTCTGGCGAACCCGGGCGCGAGCCTCCGGTGGACTGTTGATCAGCATGTCGGTTTTTGGCCCCACGCCTGAGAAGACCGGTGACGGCGGTGGCAACGGTCGAAGCGCGCGAGGTGGTTGATCGGATCGAGTGTGCGGCACCTGATGGCGTCTGCGGTCGGGACAGAGACATGGAGGGCGGGCGGGGGGCAAGATGAAAGTTGGAGTCTGGGCGGCCGATCGAGTGTCGTTTGGAGCTGGTGATGGTGGGATGGGCGTGCAGTGTTGGGTCACCCGACAATCGAATGTGGGCTTGTTCGGAGGGCGGATGAGAGGCGGCGCCAAAGCGCTCGAACAGACTGGCGCGCAGGTCGCGGTAGGTTTCGTCGCTTTAGGATAAATGAATGGTAAATGGAAAAAAGTTCCCGGCGGCATGACCAAGAGGTACGTACTCGATCATTCCCTCGGCGTGCGACTTGGTGAGCTCGTTCAGACGCTCTGCCATTGTTTTTCTGGGGGAGCGGTTGAGCTTGCCGAGCTTGGTGGCGATCGCAACATAGCACTCACGTTACAGCATCCGTGTGCGCCCTGCTCGACTCGGCCTCGGAGCCGGTAGTAGTGCGTCGGTAGGCGTCGAACCGCATCGTGACCTCCGTCTCCATCGAGTCGTCTTGCCGCGAGGGCTCGGGTGCCGTCTTTGTCCTAGACTTGCTGTACTGTTGCCCGCCTCCGTGATTAGCCCCCTTCATCAGGCGCGTAGCGCAAAGTAAAAACGCACCCATTTCGACTTGATAACCGCGACGGGCGACCCCGACACACTCTGGCCATCTCTGCTCTTGTCTCTGTCAGGTCGCGGTATCGGCCCGGGTTCAGACTTGCGACTGGAGAAGAAGCCCATCGCTCAGGCGACCCAATGTGCATCCAACACACGCGCAGCCGGGGGAATATTGTGTTTTCGAGGAAGGGGGGGCGGTTGTGGGTGATCTACCCTCAAAGCCGGCCGCTCATGCAGAGGGAAGGGGGCTGCGAAGAAGGGAAGTCGTCGTGCTGACCAGGCTGGGATCTAATTTGCATTTGCTCCCTGGCTCGACCCTGTTCGAGGCTGCACTCACACTGATAAACAAGCCACGCCACTCGAATGAACATGGACATAACACTTCTCAAATCCATACCAAGACCGTGCCCGAGGCTTCATGCTGAGGACTACTTCATCCATACACTTGTGGTCAGGGAAATACACCTCGATTCCCTTTGTATATGCGCCTCTTCACCTTTCTCTCAATACGTCAATCTCTCCGCTCTAAATAACCCTTAATCAGGACCCGAAACCTTACTCCTTGGACGGATTTGGTAAAAACGTCAACTATTGAATCAGATCATCATTTCATGTACATACATACGGCGCTGACTTTACACTTGCCTTTTCCACCTCTTATGCTTCTAGGCGATCTCGCTTTTCTCAGCACGTAACCGGGATGTGACTTTCCGCATATACACTCTAACGGAGAACTAGAATCGAATTATCCGACGACACAGTCTGGCAGCAGTCCTTACCGATGACAACACGGACGGCTCTACAACTCAGACCGACTTGCAGGGTTCATGTCGATCAAATGAATCTTGTTATTATAATTGCCACCGGGCAAAAGCATCCAATCCGATCCTCCCCTTTGTACATCACTTCATTTCTATTCCAGTTCATTTCCTTGGCGCGCTCTGGACGGCGATCAATACCCACGTGACAGTGGGCGCGCAAGTAACCTTGCTTGACAGAACTGCCAGATTACTCGCCCACACTATTCCCCAACGAGGATACATAGTAGTCGTTTGGCCGTGTTGTGTGTCTGTGATTTGGTTTCTCAGCCCATAAATCTTGCAAATTCATGAACGTATTATCTATTCGATACTGGGGTTTATTATACCACCAGTACTCAACAGAATACAGTTTCACGAAACGGTCCTGTGTCCCACCATCTACCGTCTGAGTTACAGACTCTTCATCCGAGAAGAGGGAGCCGTCTGCTAGGCTGCACATGGTTGAGCGAATTCTTCGGCATGATCTTGACATCTTGTCTCCGTACCGAGCCGTGCCTTGCGATATCTTGAGATCTTTGCCTTGAACAATAGCCTTCTAACCAGCTGACAATACATAGATTCAGTGGGCTGGTTTACCCTCGCATTATCTACCGTTTAGAGATCTGGCCAACATGGGAGCTGAGAGTCGAGGGTCTGGGTTGAGATACCAGAGTACATGCTCGGATGAGAAAGCAGGCACGCCGGGGGTCCATCCGAGTCCACATGTTGTGTTCGATACACGTATCCACGCCAAGGCTCAGCGTTATGAGACCACGAGGCTCAAGGTAACTCTAGTCCCCCGACTCAATACAATGATCTACCATGTGCTGTCGGTTCTGGCTACCATGATCTTGACCGGTCCTGGTGCTATTGCTGTTTCAAAGTAAGGTCGGGTTTTGAGACAATGCATCTCAATTGGCTCATCATTTTCAGACCTCGGGATCAAGTCCCGCGTCATACGACTCACCGTACCAGGAGTATCGGGCCATGGAATACCAAATTTACAACCTATCATCCCCGGCTACGTTCGAGTTAACAGCTGTCGCGGCATATGCAAGTCTTTGCTGACTTTTTTTTATAGACATATGGTACTGGCATTATGCTCAAAACCCGGTTTCCGTTAAGCGAACATTGCTTCTAAGCACCCAGGTTTGACTGAAGAAGATGCTATAACGATAGCCGAGAATGCCACCGGTGTTACATATAATGAACGGCCAGCGTCTCTTGAGGTGAGCGGTGTTCATAGCGATTTGTTCATATCATTTAATGTGCAACCATTGTTAATAGTATTTCATGTCGGATCATGGGCGAGCCACTCTGGTCTACATTGTTCAGGTTCAGAAAGCAGAGACTTCCGAGTGGTATGAGATATTCGTAGATGCAAGCAACGGCAGTATAGTCAATATAATTGACTTTGTGGCCCATACAAGTGTAAGTACAATGTTCCAAGTGCTAATGCGCTATTATAAACAAGATGTGGGTGCATTATTAGTATCGAGCCGTTCCTTTCGGTCTCCAAAATCCTACACAAGGATAAAGCCTTATAGCCAATCCTGAAGAACTGGTAGCTTCGCGCAACGGATGGCGTGAAGCCGGTTCTACCTATGTACACCACGCAATCCACGATGCAGTCCTCTGCCGACACGTTCGACTATCCCTATGACCCTTCGCTCTCCCCTTCACAAGTAAATAAACCCAAAGCCGGTCAAGTGGATGCGTTTTATACAGTCAACATGTGTCACGACTTTGCAGTACGTAGTACCTCTTCATCGTTGAATCAACCCCTAAATATAGGCATATAGTGTCGTTATGGCTTCACCGAATCAGCGTTTAATTTCCAGAAAAACAACAACGGCAAAGGAGGGGCCGGAAAAGATCGAGTTATTATCAGTATCCAAGATGGAACTGGAACTGGAGACAGCTTTGCGACTCCTCCTGACGGCCAGTCGCCAGTAATGCGCCTGAACATCTGGACATATGCAACAGGCGGACGCGATCAGGCATTGGAAAGTGACCTCATCGCTCACGAATACGGCCACGGCGTCTCAAATTGCCTTACGGGTGGCGGAACTGCCCGTTGTTTGCAAACTACCGAGGCTGCCGGGATGGGAGAGGGCTTGAGCGACACGCTCGCTGAAATGACTGGGCTGGCCTCGGCTACTGTTCCAGACTTTACACTCGGATCATGGCTCGCTAACAAGCCAGGGGGTATTCGAAACTAGCCGTACTCGACGAACATGCAGACAAACCCGCTCACTTACGGAAATCTCGCCACTCGTACTGAGGGTTGGTTTTTTTTGGGATATTTTTTTCGCTTCCAGTCCTTATATGCGGTGATGGATAGTTCATGACATCGGTGAGGTCTGGGCAACTATGTGGCACGAGATCATTGCTGCTCTCGTATCGAAATAGTGGGTGGTAAAATCAACGGTTTTGCCTCGTTTTTTACCGACACATTGAAAGTGGCGTTTTTCTAGACAGGAACAATGCCTCTGGAGCTGTAGGCAATATAGTCGCCATGTGAGTACATATCGCTTGCTACCATCAGGAAATATAAATCGCTTCACCTAGGCACTTATACATTGACACTCTGAAGCTCCAACCTTGCAACCCAACGTTCATTACTGCCAGGAACGGTAGGAATTAATTCTTTTAAACCGCATGTCTCATCGCTAATAGCTGAATCAAAGCAACTATCCAAGCTGATCTCAACAGGTATGGTGGGATCAACAGATGCCTTCTATGGAAGGTATTTGCTAAACGTGGTCTCGGAAACGGTACGTGCAGCGTAACACCTATGTTATACTTGCATGTGATCGACCCGGTTTCTTAGGTGCAACTGCTACAAAAGCCAACAACATGGACTTGCCTGCGGATTGTGTCTGATAAAATGAATCGAACCAAGCATCTAAGGGGTTCTGTAGTTATAGTGTATGCAGCCTTTGGACGATGGTAGAAAAAATGATTACACATTACTGGCTTTACCGGAGGTCTAGTTAATTGAAGCAAAGTGAACGGCGAGACAGAATAGCAAAGACAAAATCAAACGCAAAGCTCTCTCGAGTGCTATCTGTATAATCAATACGGATGCCTTATACGTTGGTGTTTCCCGTGTGCTCACGACTGGCACGCCACCGCTCACCCCGCCAGATGAGAAGCAGGATCAGACCTTCGCATACCGCAAGAAGCCCAGCCCAAATAGTGTAAAGCCCTCCATCACCAATTGCATTCTAGGCTCAGGTCTTGAAGTCAACTTTATAGTTGGCGTGACGAATCAACATACCTGCAAGGGGACAGAAATCTCCGCAACAACCAATCCCGATATACCCCTAAAACTGCTGTTGGCGGCAATTGCAGAAGATGCACGACCTGGATTAGCGTCCACAATGTACGCGAGAGTGCTAGAATAAATCCAACTATGAATCCAATCTATCAGCTTATTGGTTTCGTCGGATTAAAAGATTGAGGCATACATTGCACCGAAACCTGCGAAGAAAAGCACCACCACCGGTCCGGCAATATGTACGTGTTCTTCGCACATCCATGCGTATCCTACTACAAGGAGTGGGAGTAACACCATAGCTGGCTTTGTACTTTGAAGCCTCATCTATACAAGCGGTGAGCACAGGCAGCGACATAGTTGCGCGTATACTCACCTCTGGTACACTAATTCCGCCGTTTTCGCTTTTGAGTTTTGCTAGGATGTGGTCGGACCACCGCCCGCCTAATATTGAGCCCGCAAGGTTTCCAAGTCCAAAAGAGAGAAGCACAAGTCCGACTTTGATGGAGTTGAAATGATATGGTGCACGAGCAAATGTCAAAGCTGCCGTGAAACAAATACCATACTGAAAAGCAAATAATATGCCTGTGAGACCACGTAAGTCCCTGTTGAATACTCTCGCTATTTGGAACGCACCACTAGCAAACAGGATGCAAATGTTCGTCTTCTGCTTCAGAATATACCAAATCGGCCTGATGGGATTGACGTCCATTATCGACAACTTGATGTCTTGCTCCTGGGACAATACAGCCTTGGCTTTGTTCTCCTCAAGCTGTTTTTCGAGGTTGCCTCCAATAACCGATCCAGCGTATATCGGAGTAGTGGTTCCAAGAGTTGGTGTCGCCGTTCCGCTATGTGCTCGGCTCCATGTAGGGGTTCCTGACTGGCTTCGTCTGGCGCGCTCCTTCAGAACTCGGCGCTTTGCGACTTGATAAGACATACTCCGCTCGCGGCGCCAGGTGTCGGGAAGAAAGACAAAAGTACAAAGCGAGATACCTGCGAAAACGACAAGAAAATAGAATGTAGCCCGCCAGGAGAACCCGGCAGTGAGGGCGCCCCCGATAATAGGGCCCTGCATGCATGAAACAAGCGAAGGAGAAACGGAGGGGAAGAGGGAAAGAGTTGGTGGTCAATGTACATGTATGGCAGTTACAAAAAGTAAAATGTGCTAACGAGACTCGGACCTAGTAAAGGCTACATACGAGTGAAAATAAAATCAAAAGTGACAAGTTAGATTAGTGCGGCCTCGTGTATAAAATGTGCTTAAGAGGCGAACCCCAGCAAAATAAATCCCCATCATAGTGCCACGCTCATGCGTATCGTACATGTCCTGTACAGTAACGCATATATTCAGTCAAAGTCGCTCATGTCAAGATCGTATGAAAGCTCTTACGCTCAGTGTTCCGGCACCAAGGTTGAGCACCGCGCTGGAGCCGGCGGCCTGAAGGATTCTCATACCAATCAGGACGTTCATCTTTCGAGATGCGCCCGAGACCGCTGACCCAACACAGAACAACTATTGATTACCATTAGAGGACGATCTTCATCTTATGTTGGATACTACTTACTACCATAGATACAATGTATACTATTTTTCGCCCTTTTATTTCAGATATCGCGCTCCATACAAGAGGTGCATTGCCTTGGACGAGGATAAAGAAAGCAAGTGATAAAGCAATTTGGGAGTCCGTGGCGTGTAACTCGCGCTTGATTTGGGAAAAAGCAGCTGTGTGGAGGTATTCGGTCGAGGTGACTGCTATTAGGAGTAAGCTAGGTACGTACGATTGTAAAGATTGACGGCCAAGGTTGGTGCCAAGCAAGCAAACGCAATTATAGCTACGATGACGTACTATCAAACAGCATTTCAGAATGGCTACGGCCAGGAAGGTGGACGGGAAAATCACCTTGCGATGTTTTGACCATACTCGGGGGTCGTCATTTACAGGTTGATGCTCGATGTCCAAAGGGATGGCCGGTACCTCTCGAGCGGCTTCGTGAGTGTCCAAGGCTGCTTGTCGTTGCGGCGGTCCAGACACTTCGTCTCCAGCATGAGAAGTCACAGGAGCAAGTGTTTGGGGACCATCCTCGGTTATATAAAGAGCTTTTTTATGACTGGACATGACTAGTACGGCTGACCCGTATGGGATACACAGCTCAAGGGGGACGTTGTAGAGAACATGGTCGGACGATCACTAGCTCATTTAAAAACCCAAAACAGAATGACTCGAGTTGCTCCATTCAACGAACGTAAACGAAACGCATGATAAGACGGGGTCCATCGGGTGAAAAAGAAAGCTGGAACTTGGGACATGTGGTGCCGTTCGTGCCGAGTTCTGAGTCATCAAATGATTTGCGTTGAGGTCAGCCCAGAGTAATGAGTTATTGAGCACATAAGTACAATATTCGAGACAGTTCTTTTTTCGCTCTGCAATTAATCCGCTTTCATTATGGGTAGGCCCTAAGTTTGCATGGCTGAAAGGTTGGATTAGAGGCTTGCGTTCGAGTTCCCAAGGTCCGGCAAGACTCCAGGCCTGTTAACCGACACTGACACATCCTGACCGACCCCAACAGTCGTTTTACATCACACAGAGTTATTTTTGCGAACGCACACTTCTCTCGTCCAATGCGAAAGTTTTGGGGTAGCCCACTGTCATCTATCTGTGCAAAACATGAATTCGTGGAGGAAAGACGCCATTTATCGGGCCTTTTAAGTTCGCGAAGGCAGCAACGCAATAACCTGAGCTTCGCAAAGACCAATGCACCCCGTGATGAATTGGCGTTAGCCGAAACAATACGCCGCTATGTATAATCAAGATAATGTATGCGGCACTCCGCATACAAAGCTATACGAAAATAGACTTGCTTCAAGTGTGACCAATGGATTGCTGGTTTAATGTCACAGAAATAATACAGTTAGTTGGTTTGGCATGAGTTTCTCCCTTAGAAATGCTGAGCCTCCAGATGGACCCCTAGTGTTCCCACGTCTTGTAGGCTAGTCATCTCGAAGCATACCGAACTTGAACGTCAAAACGCGAAGTATCCAGAGCGTTTCTTCGATCCGAAGGAATAGACCACTACCCCGGCACCAAAGAGCCCAACAGTGCATCCGATAGCCACTATCACATCATGCACGACAGATCAACTCTGTTTCTATGCACTAATCTAGCGACCAACCTTGAACCATCCGGAATCCCAAAGCCAGGCCTGTGCTATATTGATCTCCCTCGGAGTTTTCGTACGTCTATATATATAGGAATTGAGCAGCTCTCCAGTGATGATGTCCAGGTGATCTACCGTACCTGTGCAAGGCCTCCGGCGGCAGCAATGCCGGACTGTTTGTTGAACTTCAGACGAAACAACATAATTTCTGGCAATTCGGTAGACTTACTGGGACGAGAAAGCTTACGGCCGTAACCATGATAGTAAAAGCCGTCCCGCGAAAGATTCGTGCATAAGCATTGCCTAGTAGCCCAGTGACGAATGCTCCAATTGCCGATACAACATCGCTTCGATTAAAAATAAACATATTCGCGGCTTAGATGAGATAGTGATTAACCTCGGCTCTTCTTGTTATGTTTTAGGACAGAGGACTTACCCTTGTTAGCTGCATAAGATGCACAACTGATAAAAACCATAATGGGAAGTTGTTTATTCCTGAAAGGCTGAAGCTTCCACAAAGAAGAAATGATGCTATATATCGGAACAAGAACAAAGAGTGTCCACATTGGGAGTTGCTGCAGATACCACGGGCTATCCAAATTGCGCACACAGCCTTTAGATACATACTTGACAGTGTTGGAAACGGATGCTGCGGGCTTCAAGAACGTAAAGGCTCCAGAAAAGACGACTTGGCCACTATCGTCAGTAAAGGTCCCAGGCAAGTCGTAAGCGCTAGAAATATTGCTGGCTGCAGCTTTCATGTGAGGACGTGCCGACTTATCCACGAGCAGGTAGAGATCGCTTCCAATAGTGAGACTAAATCCAAGGAAAAGGGAATATACGATAGCGTAAACTATCTTTACGCTTCCACTGACAATATTCCGAGAAGCCAATTCCAACGAACTAGCCACTGGGATTGAGTTAATACACTGCCTTAATTGCAATGCGACTAACTTACAAACAATCGAGCCAGGTAAGATGAGAACTGCGGCTGGTTAACACATCATCTTAGAGAAGCTTGGAGCCTAACTTACCAACTCCAGCGGAAGATATGGCTGAGTAACAAAACAGATTATCTCCAATACTTGAGAGTCCGCGAGCAACGAAAGACACGAGCATTGCTGCTGAGATTCTGGATAATGTCGCATGAGCCAAGTTACGTCGTGTTGGAATGGGCTTACTCGAAAATGTTCGAATATATCGGGTTTTTCGAAGCGGTATGTAGTTGTAGGAATGCGATAGTTGCACATCCAGCACCGGCAACCCACATATCCAAAAAGGATCCACCGAATGACATGACGCAAATCAAAAGTCCACAAAAGAATGCATGCGTACAACGCTCCCACAAACTTAGCCTTGAAGTCAGATAAAATCACCGGTACAAAAGTGGTAACCGCTTACGTGTAGCAAGGAGGTTCCTTCAGAAGTTTCAGTAGCTTGATCCGGCCATCTTGGGCAGACATTTCGTCGTGCACGACCTTTCGATAAATTTGGTGGAGCTCATGCAGTTTCCCGAGTTCGAGGCGACCACCCGATTTGACAATATGCACACTGACACCAAAAGTTGTTCCTGATCCTCCGCTCTCTGCAGGTTTATCGTCCGGTTCGGGCTGGTCGTCCAGATCCTGGTTGCCGCTCGATTTCCCAAGGACAGCTTGAACAATCGCTGACTTGATTCGCTTGGAGTCGAGGCTCATTTTACGCGACTTTTTCGACATTGGGGCACCCTTCTCTCCATCGACGCTCCCAAAACTGACGATGACGAGTGATGGAAGATGCAAAAAGTCGGCAGGAACTTCTAAGACATGGGCAGCCGCAGATAGCTGGTTTTCAATCCGGTGAGAAGGAGCTTGGTATTGCAACAATGCTTTTGATAAGACGATGATGAAAGAACGTCGTTGCTCCAGTGCTGTGATAGAGTTAATGTAGCGCATACATCAAGCAAAAAGTAGCTTACGGCAAATATTTTCGGTAATGAACTGCTTCCTGCCCTTCTCGCTTCCAACAATGATTGTTGCCCCGGACAGTGTATGACCCACAGCTTCTCCGCTCTGCTCATCGTCCTGAAATACGTGAGGCTCATAGTATCCAGAAAGTGACGTATCGCTGTATAGTCCACGCGATAATACACTTGGCTCGGGGTCATAATACTCGTCGTCTGGATCCCAGTCTGCCTGGGTATGGTAGTGTGCGAGCCGATGCTTTTCGTATTCATCGTCATCCCATTCTCGATAATGAGGAGAAGGCTGAATTGCGCTCGTCCGACCCAAATTTCCATACGCATCGTATAAAGACCCAAAACCAAAAGTCGATTCGTTTGGGATAGGAGGGGTATGGTAATAAGATAGGTCTGGTCCAGGTGCAGGTGCACGTCGGCGTAGCCCACTATTGTGATCTTGAGAAGAATCCACCTGCGCAAACGGGTTGGTGAAGTGAGGGTGGGCGAGATCGTCAAACTGTGCGTGTTGCCGGATAGGGTCGGTCGCAGGAGCTCCACGTCTAGCAAATCCTGTGTATGTAGGAAGCGGCTCCGAGATTTCCGAAGACACAGCGCTCTCCCGGCGGCGGCTAGCATCAAAGGTAAGCACGCTTCTAAACACCGGCTGAGAGGAGTGAGGCGTCTGAGAAGACAGATTACTAGAACAAAGCGATTGATCGACTAAAGGCCGATAGGGGCCTCCTGAATCAAGAGCCGTCTGATGATCTGCCCTTGTTTCTCCTTCATGAACGACCGGGAGAGCTAGAAAGGTTGGATATGAACGACGAAACGCCAAGCAGTGCTGTTCTATTTAAGCTTACACTTATCGTCGTTGTAAGACCCGTGGCCTATTACTTCCCCAGTCCTACGCATGTGGTCAGGGCTAGCAGCAACTATGCTCGACACGGAACCGGTACGGCTTCGTGCACGCTTGACCAAACGCGTGTACCTGATCACCGCATTAGTGTTACACAACTAGAACGAGCGGGGTAACAGACCTGTCCCCTGGGTCGTCTCCAATTGCATTTGGCGTTCGATAACGAGGAGAAATGGGAGATCCAGTATCATGCGAGCCGTAGTGCGAATTCATTCTGAGAAGTTGTATAACTGAAGAATGAAGGGGTGGTGTTGGGGTGGTGGATAAGACCTGACTGACCCCTGTCCCGTCTGGATGTCACGTGTTAATCCTTCAGCCAGACAAACAACCCAAAACACCAAACGTAGTAGCCGAACAAAACACTGGCCATGACCGAGTTGCATTCAGGCCTCATAAGATATCATTCAAGCTCAAACCACTTGTCAACCCAATCAGGGAGAATTAAGGGAGTGTATTGGCAGATTACAATCACTATCGAAAACCCTAGGATAATGAAGCTTAAGCAGCAGGGACACCAGTAACCATCGCGCGGTCCTCAATGTGGAACCTGCGGCGCTTATGGCTGCGCTTAACAGGGGCAGGAGTGATGGACGCAACAGTGCGGCAGTTGGACGACTTGGCAGCCGGATGCGCGGCAGGGGTAGGCTTGACACCCTGATACCAGGTGGAGGTACCGTAGACACCCATAGGCAAATCGTTGTCAGCATCGCAAGACTCGAACGTGCCGGCGTCATAGTTGGCGGGCATGTTCCATGCGCAACCCATAACATCTGTAGATGTGGGTCAACAGTAGCTGGGGCTGATGGAATGAATGCACGTACCGTAGATGTGTTGGCAGTTTTGGGCGGCGTTGGGGCCGGTGCACGCACGGAAGCAGAATTCACTGTCAGACATCTACAGGCCAATTAACAGAGTGACATATGGAAAGGAGGACATCACTTACGAAGTTGGTCCACTCATGATATTGGAGGTTCTTGCTGAATGTGTTACCATAGACGAGCCCACCAACTAAACGGCACTTAGTCTACACATTGCAAAAAATGTAAATAGAACACTCACTTGGATTACCATTGCCATCGGCACCATGAGGATCAAGCTCCCCTCCATCGTCACCCTTCGGAACGTTGATCTTCGTAAAATCGCCAACGCCAGTAACTTGTACATAGTCCTTGGTCTTGACAAAGTGGACACCTTTCAGAGTTCCCTTGGGCATAACACGGGTACCACGACCCGACTTGGTGCACCAAGCAACCTCTTCACGTTCGGTATCACCGATGGTACCGACGCTAGGAGGAGCCCAGAGACAGAAATCGTCTACATCGTTGATCCATGCCGTCTGGCACATCGAGTTATTCGAGTTATCCGTGCACTTGTTCGTGCCAGTTTGTCCGTTCTCGGACTTATTGGGCGGGTCGCTGGCCAAGTATCCGACGTTCCAAATTTGATTCGGATTCTTGTTCGAGCATCCCCAGACTTGAGCCACGTTGCCGTTTGCCAAGCTGCCATCTGTGAGGTCGACGCACTTGCCTGGGAACAAAAGCAACATCAGATGAGGTTGAACCCAAACGACCGAAAGAACAGACCCTTGTTAGTCCAAGCAAGGTGGTTGTCATCGGTATAGTACCAGTTTTGGTTCGCGTTGGCGTTGCCGCAGGTCCAGATTTGAAGCTTGGTGCCGTCGGCGACCTTGCCGTCTTTGACGTCAAGACACTTGTTGCCATAAATCTTGATGTTCCCGTTTGAGTTCGTGAATGTCCACTTTTGGGCGTCACCACCAACGCAGTCAGCAACTACGACAGCAGCACCATCCTGGTTTGCGGTGGGCTGAAGGCACTTCGCAGCGTTGTTGCCAGGCTGAAGGAGAAGAGGACCCTGTGTGGATAATGGTAAACGCGTGCAAAAGCGCGGTGGACGGAAACGCATTTACCTGGTATGCGGGCACACCGTTGCTGGCGGCAGCGACGGCGGCAAGAGCAGCAACGACGGCGATCTTCGACATGATAATGAATGTGTGGGGTAAGGACAGTTGACGAGACTGCGAAGTTCCAGACGAGACGAGAGGAATGAGGTCTGCGAAAAAACACGGTGGATTAAATAGAAGCTTGGCCGCCTATTTTTGTTCAGGGGTTCGCGTGGGGATTGGCTTCCACCGCGTCTCGTGGTCTCGGCCCTGAGCGTTCCTAATTCCAAACCGCCAAGAGTGACGTTTCAGTCTCCGTATATGCGCACAAGAAGTTCAGTTGAAGAGAAAAAGCACGTCCAAGGCTAACGGAAAATGAACATTGAAGGCCAATTTGCAAGGCAAGGGCTCGGAGGCGTCGAAAGGAATAACTTCGACGGCATGAAAAAATGGCGGGTTGAACATCAACGTTGGCCGGCGACTCTTCTCGGAGGCCGCAACCAGTGCAATTCTCGAAATCCTGTGGCCGACCCACCCGAGAGCGTTGCCAGAGGACGGCATGGTTTTTTAGCCTCTCATAATATGCATAGATTCGGTCTCCTTGCATAATACAGCCTCGCGTGCTTCTCCAGTTGCTACCGAATGGTTCATGTGTGATACGATTCACTATCCCAATAGATCCACTCGCACACCTATCGATAGATAATCCTAGCCCGACCCATATCCTCTGCTGTCCCACTTCCGCCGCCAAGCAGACTAAGCCAACGTTCGATCACCTGCCAACTAACCCCAAATCGTACACAAAGCTCGTCTCCGTGATGCGTCCCATCTAACAACCCCTCCAACTCGGGTGGGATGTCTCTGATCCCCCCACTGCTCGTACTCATACCCTGCAGGGGATGGTAAATGGTGCTTGTACTATCCGACCTTTCCCTTTCACCCATCCCGGGTCTCGCAGTTCTCGAGACCTGGACAGGTTGAGTCGGAGCCGGAGTCGGCCGAAGCGCTCGGGGCGCGACAGGGGACGTGCTAAGAGCTGTCGTGGTTCCTGAAGCCGAAGTCGTGTTCGATCCGTTGGCGTTTGGAAAGTTTCGGGAAGCGGCCGCGACACTTGACAATAATGCGTGTGCAGACGGTCGTGCAGTCGGCGGGCTAAACGAGGTACTCATGGTTCCCGCCGCACCTATGCTCGCGCTGAGCATCGAGGCGGATGTGCTCCCTCCACTGGGACCGCGTTCAAAGCCGCTCGCGCCTACTACGCCTCCTGTTGCACCCGCGCTTCCGCCAGATCCTGCTCGAACAGTCCCAACACTTGCACTCTCGTCCCCATGGGTCCCGCTCGCCTGGAATGCGCTCCGAATCCCTTCGACTTGATCTCCGCTTAGTATTCTTCCTGGTCCACGCGGTCTCCCGCGTCGGGGAAGCAATACGGGCCATCGCCTGACTCGCCTTACGAACCCTTTGATGACACCAAACGAAATAAATCGGCGTGGATCTATTGTGGACGTGATGGGTATAGTTTCGGTGGTTGGTGATGGGGCTGTGAGAGAAAGAGCCGAGGATGGTCCAGGAGAACGAGAGATGGTGGATGAAGAGGAGCAAGATTCGAGCCATTCGTGAACTGTCTTGGAGTTTGTCAAGCGCGAATAGAGGCGTAGGAGGTCAGGCCAGGATGCAGGAGCATGACCTGGCAAGGAATGGTTCGGGGTTGGTATAAACCAGGGCGGAAATGAGCGTACCTGGAAGCGTAACGTATCCTGGGCATTCCTCTTTGACCCCTGGATCGTTCGCTAGCCATTGAATAGATGGTTTGAGTGTATAAATGTTCGAATATTGAAATATATCTGTCATGATAATGCACTGATAGAATCTGATCGTCCTGATGGGTACAAGCCTACTATGACCATAAACGTAACTCACAAAAGGTGTCTGACACTCGCCCTCCCGAGCTCGAGATCCACGTCCGCGAGCTCTGCGATCCTCTTGACATGGTTCACCCCATCAACATGTCTAATCACCCGAGCCATGGTCAAATCCCAATTCTCGTCCATCCTCTTTTCGATGTTAATCAGTGGGACCGGGACGTCCCAGTCGTTGACTGGTGCCGGGTTGGGATAGAAAGGAAATATTTTGAGCTCAAAGTAGTTGAAAGCGTCCACTTGGATTGAAGTCTCGGAGTATGAGTTGAGGTCCTCGTAGAGTTGTTCGATTATGCCGTGCATTCGCCAAGAGGTCTTTTTGCTTGATAGAAAGTTAGATTCTTGCTAATACTTAGTATGAGTTTTTGAGAGCCATGGGTGAGTTAGGTGCGTAATGCTCACCTCGCACGCCATGAGCACCCTGCCGCACTTTCTCACAATAGGCTCATAACAGCTCAAATCGGCTTCTCGATCGAATACAAAGCATAGGTTGTACCGAAACCAGACACGGTTGTATTGATCGTCCCTCAATGCGACCGGAAACCCCAGTATCCGATGCCTAGGCGTATTGCAGTGCAGCAGGCGCCCACAGAGCTCGTTTTTGGGTATCACGTATTCGGAGATGGAGTCGAAATCGAGGATTCCAATATTGGGTGCAGTACGGGATTGAGAGCTTGATCTGGAGGTGACATGTTGGGGTTGAGGTTGAGGCTGGGATGATGCAATGAGGGCTGGTGAAGGTGCATTGTTGTTGATTTCGGGGAGTAGTGTTAATGGATGTGAAGGGGGAGACGTAAAAGGGCTTCCGGATGGACTTCGACTGGTTGGATTGATTGTTGGGCTCAACGCGGCAGAGGGTGTATACGGGTGATGGTTTGTTGTGATTGCGTCTTCGGGAACTTGGTAGACAATATGGGGGCCTTTGGTTTGGTCGAATACCGCGTAAAAGATCGATTGAATGCGCGGAAGGAAGGATTCATCTATGTAGGCTTCCGATGACATCTGTTTGTGCGTCGATATAGTGTCAAACAAGATGGTGGGTGCAAGGGTGGCAAAGATAGACCCGAATAAGGAGCAGAATATTGAATAACAAAGGGTTTGTGCTTTTTGAAAGGATTACCAGGGATAGACAATTAACAGGCCGGATTAGGCAGCGCAGAAACGGTGCCAGACATTCAAAGGAGCCAAGGGATCTAATCGAGATAGACGAGAGAGAAGCAGTGCTGGAGCAGACTAGCCACCTGATGGTTGAAAGGAAGTGGCCACCGACAAGCGCCGAGAGGGATGATCGCTGGTCACGTGCTCCGTCGCTCCTTTCTCTCGCAACCGACGACAGGCGCACATTGTTTAGGGTTCGTTCGACTCGCCTCTGCCTCTCGCTGACTCGCCCAGCCCAAAGACTTGCGAAATCCACTCGGAAGAAGCGGCACCGAGCGCCTGCCTGACAACGGTATGTCGCACCGGGGACAATGGCAAAAAGCCACCTGCTTACTTGGGCCTCTATCGCAGCTCGACAGCGCATAAAATCCCCCACTTGACGTGAGTGGCAAACCAGTCCCCCGCTACACGCTATCTAACTTTTGACAATGTCCCAGCTCGACTTTGCGTCGCATAGCATACAGTACAAAACCCCAGCACCCCAGCTTGTTTTCCCCAGAACCCAAGGCCCGATGTCATCCACATACGCAGAGCTCATCGCGGACCTCACGCGCGACATTCAGCGCGCTCAACCGCGCGATGCCCTCCAGTTTTGCGCCAACTGGTTCAATGCTCGGCTCCAGGAGCAGCGCACCCGTGTTCGAGATGCGTTCCAGGCACAAGCCTTTGGTCGACCCTCAGCCGCAGCGGGTCTCACCGACGAGCTTTTTGTTGATCGCACACTTCAGCCTCGCGCGAGTGTCAACAACTTGGGCAGCATGAGCATGGCTTCTTCGGCCGCGAGCGTTAGGTCTTCCCCCATGCCTTCGCATTCTCAACCCCACCCGCATCCCCAGCCCCAGCCAATTCCCCAGCCGGTCCCCCAGCAGGCTCAGCCGCACGCACCCCAGCCAAATCCGTTTGCGCTCTCTGCTGGTAGCGCATTCTCGCTTATCCCTGGCACACGCCTCGCAGACCCGTTTGCGCCAAGTGCTTCGCCCCGCCCGCGTCCAAATCACCGTGCACTCACCCCCCAGCAGCGACACACCGTCATTCACGAGGAGGAGGAGCCTCCCAGCCCTGGTTCCCCCACCGACTCGGGCCCGAGCAGCTCGGCCCAGTTCCTTGCCCCGCCTCCGTCCGCACTGGGACGTAGGGTGAGCGTCAGTGCCGAGTCGATCACGCCCAGCGCGAGTGGTGCACTTCCTCCGACTCCCAACTATCCCAAAACACCCGAGCAGCTTCAACGGATCAAAGCCTCAATCGCCAACGCGTTTTTGTTCCGTAATCTCGATGCCGAGCAAGAACGCGCTGTTTTGGGAGCGATGCAAGAACGTTCGGTCGCTTCTGGAGAATGCGTGATTGAACAAGGTGCCGATGGTGACTATTTCTACGTTGTCGAATCTGGGTCCTTGGACTGCTACGTCAAACGTGCGGGCGAGGATACGAACGGAGTCAGCGTGGGCGAAGAGACCCATCCCGTGTACGGCCGCAAGGTCTTGACATATACCACTGGCGGCACTTTTGGTGAACTCGCGCTCATGTACAACGCCCCTCGTGCCGCAACGATCGTCGCAATTGAACCGAGCACACTCTGGGCACTCGACCGTATGAGTTTCCGTTCGATCATTTTGAGCGTTGCGAACCGTAAACGAAAGATGTACGAACGATTCTTGGCGACTGTTCCTCTGCTCGAGACCCTGGATGCGAGCGAACGTAGCCGAATTGCGGACGTCCTGGAGCCGCGAACCTACAACGAGGGCGAATCAGTCGTCGAAGAAGGCGAGACTGGAAATGAGTTCTTCATCATCGAGAGCGGGGAAGCTACTGCTTTCAAACGCGTCAAGGGCGAGGACGGTGAGCTTAGGGACGACGTAGTTATGAAGTACGGCGCGGGTGATTTCTTTGGCGGTAAGCGTTAATCTCTCCTATTCTGGTTTGCATCTTGACGAAGGTCGCTTCATAGAACTCGCACTCTTGCACCGTGCTCCTCGTGCAGCAACCGTTCGCGCATCTGTCCGCCCAGCTGATTCGTCCGAACCTGCGAACAAACTAAAGGTTGCGGTCCTTGATGCCCAGGCATTTACCCGCCTTCTCGGTAATCTCAAGTCGCTTCTCGATCGCCATGCGTCCCAGAATTATGGCGCGTCGTATCGCCGCAACTAGAATAAAAATTATCACTTTCGATCAAGACGTAGACCGTCTCTTCGTGCACATTTTATCTTTCTTGGGATACCTGCTTCGTGTTGTCTTTCTATTTCTCTTTTTGATGTAAGTTGTCGGGGTGTATCTTATGTACGTGTGTCCTCTCTCGCATAGGTATAACCGTAGCAATACAATGTTTGTTTTTTGATCTCACCGTTCATGTGGCCCAAAGGAGAACGCATGTACTCTACAAGTCGAGCCCGGCCCTCTTCCACCCCAACACCTCTGCATCGCCCCATGACCGCCACATCCGCTCGACCACACGGAGTTTCTCAGCCCTGCCCAACCGGGAGTCCTCGAGATCTGCAACATCGGCCAAGAAACCGTCACGTAGTCTTGACCCGATGGGCAGATAGGTTCCCGCAAATGCCCTAAGCCTCGTCAACGCCAACAGTAATAGTCCAGAAGTCAACGGTTCTAAATCAGAGTGTGCTCCCGTGTCCGGGGCGTTTGTATGCTCCGACGCGGGCGATGGTGGCGAAGGCGGGAAATAGCTTGCGTTGGCTTGTGGATAAGGGTGTCTCATGGAAGCAGTTGGCGCAAGCAACAACCGCTCAATCCGCCGAATTGCATCGTATGCCCGCGCCCGTTGTTTACGCCCACCAAACCTACCTCGACCACGCGTACCAGCGAGAGAAGTCCGGACCCAACCTATGAATACGTAGATTACCGCCAAAGCCGGTGCCACACCAACAAACTCAAACGTGAGCTCTTGGGAGCGGAGCAGTTTGTCGATCCCAGTTAATGCAAAGTCGATATCCACCTATCCAATCAAGATTTGGATACTAAACACATAAGATTGGAGGAAGTGTCAAACCTTGGTCTTTTGGATTTGAATCAAAAGTGTACGAATAAGTGTGCCGGTTACCGCAGATTTGAAGGGGGTTTTGATGTCGTCTTCGTAAAGTTTCATGACCTCTGTCAAGTCACCCTCACGTATTTGTTTCGAGAGTTCCGCAATCTGGTCCGGTGTATATGAAAGCTTTTCGGTACTGAGGCTAATGACCATCCGTTCGAGAGACTTTTCGACATGGTCAATCAAGGTGACCTGGGTATATGCAATGCAAAAGACTCACATCCAAATCACTCTTCATCCCTTCTTTACTTATGACACGCATACCCTCGTCACCTCCCGTTCGAACTGTATTCAATATACCAATAATCGGATCGATCACATAGTTCTGCCAAAACGTTTTCACCGTCTCGCGGGCCTCAAGCGCGGTTTGCCATAGAGTGTCTCGAGACCTGTATGCGGCTCGAACAGCGATTAAGAACAATGGTGGACCAAAAATAAGTTTAGGCCACGCCAAGGTCAAGTACGAAGGTCGTTTTAGTAGCCCAAACGTCATCTTGTGATGTGCTTGGTGAGCAGGCAAGGTTTGACCTAATAATGCGCGAGCTGTAGCGAATACACCACGTGTAGGAGACGGCGTCATGGAAGAAACAGATTCCGGGTCTAAAATCGCCTGCATATGCTGCAAAGATGCCATCAATGCGAGTTGGCTCGGCCTTTGGCCGTCCCCGTCGGGAGTAGCCACACCCATGCTCATCGTCATGGCCAGCGCCCCCCCTCCTTCTTTGATCTGGGAGCCGACAGCGTGGAGTTTTGCAAACTTTTCGGCATACCGGTCGCGCATATGCTCCAATGCCACACGGTTCTTGGTGCATTCGCCTCTGACGAGCTGAACAGGCGTTTGGAGGTACCATGTTGCGTGTGCCGAGTCGGAAAGATGCGGAAAGAGAGCAGTGACCAGGGCAGATGGCTTTGTCGTGGAAGGGAATAGCTTGCGTATGAGGCCGGGTCTAAGGGAAGAGATTGCGAGCGGAGGGTCGTGACTCTGCATTGTGTGAAGGATAGTGTTACTCAGACGCATAAGACGTTGGGGAAGGGCTAACAGACGTGTTAAACATGTAAATATGCACGAGGATGAGGCTCACTTTGCAGAAGGAAATACGCAACCCCAGTCTGTCTACGCTGAATGCCAGCCCACCATTCTGCCTCGTCCTCGGCCTCCAAAGCCAAATCACGCATACCCAACATCAGTTTACTATACACTTGGAGCACTACAAGCGTCGCAACCGAATTCTCCAATGTCGCTTCTTCTGGGTCTGCTTCGCTCGACAAACTAGCAATGTACGATGTATCATCCAGCTTGGTTATAACGTCCAGCAACTCTTTGGGAGAGGGAGACGCGCCGAGCGCCGTTGCCGCTCGAGCAAGTTCTTGAGAGCGCCATGAAGACGTTTCGTCTACTGCACGGTACACGGCCGAACCGCTGCTCGACGATTTTCGATGTCGGCCGGACATAGTCGAGTGTCAGGGTTGAGGTTCACCCGAGATGATGTCATCCTGACGTGAGTATGGACCCTTGTACGGCCACCCAAAAGCTTGATCGATCACCAAATAAATTTGATTGAATTGTATGCGCGTTACACGGGAGCAGGGGTTCAAAACAATAAGAGAGAGAGAGAGAAAACGAAACTAGTAAAACATGGGTGTCCGAACTGGTCCCGTGCGCGAGCAAGCGATGAGATACCGAAACCGTATAATAAGCATAGACAAAAAGACGAAGAAGTGAAGGAATGAGGGCGCACATCACGAAGATGATGATGTGGAAATGAGGTCAAGCGCGGCTTTAGAACGAGGGATAAGCCTGAGTCCAAACTCTTTCGGAATGCTACAACAAAGTGGCGAGTCTAAGCTTAACCTTGAATCAGGAAGGATAATAGACGGGACGTACCATAGAAGGGAATCTCCAGTGGTTTCGACAGGAGGCACAATCTCCTTCCCATCCGGTCCAAGCTCTTTCTCGATGTTCATTGTGAGCAGAACATGTGAAATTGCGAGCAAGAGAGAAGACTCGGCGAAAAATTGACCAGGACAAATCCTATACAACAATAAATCAATTAAATACCCGGTTTCGCGTCCTCATCGAATCGCAATTTACCTTCGTCCAAAGCCAAAAACAGGCGCATCGGGCACTGTCCCGTCCAGGAACCGGTCCGGATTGAACATCTCTGGATCAGGATACACCTCCGGGTTGCGGGTGATCGCCCAGACGTTGCCCATCCTATTGTGGTGGAGCTATTGTTTCAGAAACGGGCCAAGGCGGGGGTGTGATCGAACTTACACTATGCTTCCCGCCGGGATCCGATAACCCCTATAAACGTCTTCGTCGATTGATGCGTGCGGGATCCCTGTGTGCCGATGCGGTTAGTCTCGATTTGATTATGAAGTGGAGTCCGAGTCTCACCGAGTGGCACAGCTGGAATCCATCGTAGGACTTCCTTGACAATGCAGCGAATGTACGGAAGGTGATTCATATCCTGCATATTGGGTAGCCTGTTGGATCCTACAACCGCGTCGAGTTCTTCCTGAGCTTTGCGCTGAACTTCGGGATAGAGCTGCATTGCAAGGAAGAATGTGGCCATGGCGCAAATAGTCTAATGTGAATGTCTTAGCATGTATGCAACTGATTTAAATGATGAAAAACGCACAGTATCAGAGCCCGCAGCGAACATGGTACCAGCAGCCCACTTGATGGTATCATACTGAACCGGGTCCTTGCCATACTGCTGTAGCAACAATGACGAGAACGACGGAAGCGCAACGCCCTTGTCCTATTTCCGGCATCTGTAAGCTTTTCTGCGATTCACGCGACCGGGAGCAGCGAGACATACCAACTGAGTCTGAACCCATTCTAGAGGCTCATCGACAACTTGGTCCCTCAACGCCCGCCATTTGTCGCACTCGCGCTTGAAAGTCGCGAATGGGAACCACTTGGGAACGTGGCGCAATACAGGGAAGATATTGACGAGATAGTTGGTGGGCAGGCCGGCACGGGCGAGTGCTTCAACCATGATTTCGGACCGAGTAACGAATGGGTCGTCCTTGGGGAGGGGTTTGTAACCATAGGTAGCCATCATGACAGACGAAGCGGCGGCCCTATGATTAACGTCAGTTTAAGTAAATAGACAGGGGCGGAGGAACTCACTCTCGGAATGTGCGCATGAAACGCTTGTCGTCTGCGAGGAGCTTTTGCAAAAATGTGAGGGCCTCTTGTTCTTGGATAGGCCAGAGCTCTTGGACCGCAGTCTTGGAGAATCGTTGGTGGATGAGTCGACGAGCCTGGCGCCAGCCTTCGTCGTATCGTCTAGTCACAGTATTCTGGCCCCATCCCATCCTGCGTCGTAGATCTTTAGCGAGGATAATATAGGGTAAAATAAGGCGCATACAAGTTGTCATCGTTGAGCATGGTGAGGTCTGGTCGGTCAGAATAGTTGGCGGAGCGCTTGTCCAGCAGGTCAACAGCGGCTTCCATCGAGTTGAGAACGACAATATGGCGACCTAGGACTTCAGCATGGACAATGTCGCCTATGAATGTGTTATTTAACGTCCCAAGGGCTACATTCGACGAGCGTACTGTTGAGGTCCTTGCTCCACTGGGAGAATACTTCCCACTCGCGCTGAAGCGGGATAACTCGAGCATGTCCAATCAAAAATTCAGACTTGGGACTAGGCGGGCAGGGAAGACTCGGTCGCTTGGGCCGAAGATAAAAAGTAAAGAAGAGGGTCAAAACCAACCCAAAGAGTAGAGCGTCGAGATAGATTGGAGAGGACATTGGGATGTAGAAAGCGGAACAAGTGCACTATACTGGGGAGATCGGATCCGGCACGGTGGGGGCTATATAGTCGGCCTCGGCGTTGAGAAGGGTGGGGGCAGCCCGTGGCACCATAGGGTAAGACATTCTCATTGTGCCCTCCTGTGGTGACAATAGTACGACACTGGCCATGCAGCTTGGACCCAGCAGCCGCGCCGACAAATTGGGTCCACGATATGAGGTAGCCGCTTTCTGATCTGAGACTCCCGAGAACGGGAGCAAGATGATTTTGCGAAGGGGACGCCTCCGGCAACGCGGGTGAAGTCTATTGTCTGACAGATGATTAGGTTGATCTGATTTGAATCCAATGCATTCACCCGAGATACAAATAGAATCGTGCATCAGAAATAGCCAAAATGTGATAGGGGTGGAGAGGGAAAGACTGTGGACCGTGCGGGGGTCTGGTGTGGGCATGGTGCTGGCTCGGCGGGTGAATTACCCATGACGAACGAGCCGGATAATCACAACAAAAGAAATTCACAAAAATTCGGGTAGCGGCATCGACCCAGATACGACTCGCAGTCGAGGTGAGACACTCCAGGGGGGCAGGTCTAGCGGCGGTAATTGACACGCGTGTCAGCCCACATATATCCAATAATATGACATAAGCTAACTAAGCGCCAGGAGTGGGTGATTAGCGATCGACGACTAGCCTCCCAGCATTGGACCATGCCAGCACCAACCGGCGAGGGAGGGCCTGTGGGCGGTGTTGCCGCGGCCATTGTCGGTCTCGGGCAGGGCTTCGTGCCCCTTGCCCGCTCTGCCGAGCCCAACGGCCATCCCCCACGCGGGTCCTTTGACGCACTCGACGACCTCGGCCTCGACGGAAAGGACGTACAAGCTCAGGTATGCCCAACCCATTCATTTGATCGTCATTTACTAAATATATGCCCCAGCTCGGCTTGTTGAAGCAGGATCTCGACAAGCAAAACAAGATTATCGATGGCGCTGAGAAAATGCTTGACGTACGAGCATTATATTCATTTGTTTGAACCATATTCACGCGACTTGCTAGGCCGTCGACCGTGATTCTCGACGGAAAGCTATCCAGGACCAGGTCGAAGTCGCGCTAGATGACGCTAAAGCCCGGATTGTTATTATTAATAAGAAGATAGAGCAGCTTCGGGAACAGTCTGGTATGTCGCCCTACACATGCACCTGACATTCTATACTCATCCTAACGGCGGCAACACTCAGGGAGCAACCGCCGAGCTGCGACACTGCCCAACGGCACTATCATTCCCTCGGGTGCCACCGCTCGCATGCCCTTTTGGACAAACCAGGCCGGACAGAACGGACGCGTGCGCGAAGAGGTCACCGACCGAGAAGACTACCGAACCGCCCAGTCTCACGCTACCTCTCAGCTACAATATCTATCCACACTATCCAGACAACATTCTCAAGCCCAGTCCAGCTCACAGTATTCCTCTGGGCTATTCTCATTTACATCAGCATCTGCCTCGACTGCAGGGACTTCATGGGGACCATCGCTCGGCCGTTCAATGTCTCCTACATCTCCAGAGGGGACTGACTCCAGCGCACTTCCCAAGTTGTCCGACGCGGAGATTGACCGAGCTCGTATCAACGCGATGAACGAGCTTGTGGAGACGTTGCAGAAGAACGTACGTGTACGATACGCGATGGACATGACTGAGCTGGTCAAGACGTGAGTCCTCCGTTATATTCAAATCTCGAGACCACTAACCCCTGTATAGCGTCGCTCCAGCACTGGCGGATTATGCAACCAAAGAGTCACGCACGACCGTCTATCGCTTGTTGAGACATGCTCTAGTCGACAACGACTCGGTCACCAAACTCCAAGAACAGCATATCGACTACTACTTTGTTCGGCAAGTCTCACGGTCTATCTCACACGTATCGCACTCACACCTCAACAGCACATTCGCACGAGACAGCAAACATGGCATCGAAAAGGAATCCGCCCTGCTCCTAATCCGAAAGATCGTCGAAGTGGGCTCCAACTCGCGTACCGAGTCTACGACCAAGCCCGGACTCGGACCTAGGCACGCAGCTGTCTCCGAGGCTGTTGTCCGTGCGCTCATCGCGATCGCGGACCACCCTGATGACCCCCTCCGGCACATTTGTTTGCTCACTCTGGCTGAAATATGTGCGCCATTCTTTCATTATTGCTTGCCATATCACACTTATTGAGTTTGGGGCAGTGTTGATCGATATTGAACTTGTGTGCAAGTCGGGTGGGCTACGAACCGTGTTGGGCGCGCTTACGGATGGGCCGGCCGAGCTGGCGCCTGTGCTGGCACAGGTGTTTTTGCATCTTATTGATACGCCCCGCACGAGGAGGTATCTTACGCCCGGTGTGGATTTAGAAGTAAGAGCGCTTCTTTTGAACCTAGTGTGCAATTAGGCTGAGTTGCGAGGCTAGGTTGCGTTGTCTGGTATCACGGATGCCTATGGTAAAACTCCCGGCCATCGAGAACGGATGCGAATATGTTCAAAGGTTATTTGTACGATCTTACGGTCTTGGAGTGGTATGTGTGCCGATAGTGGCATGTGTTTTAGCGTTCTGATATCTGGTCAGGTCTGGCTTATCTATGTTCAAACAACCTGCAATCAATTATCTCACTTGTCGATACGTTGCGTATACCCTCGATGGAAACTCGCGTACGTAAATTCTCAAATTGATAACCTGTGGTGATTAAATACAAGGCGCCGCAGGAAGTTATACTCGATATGTTCTTTGAGATTCTGAATATCGAGGTGCCAGATTGGGGGCAGGCGTTCATGGACGGACGAAGGCTGACTAGTAAGAATGGTCGATATTGCACTATGTCCTGCGCATTGAATCGATGATCGTGATAGTGTTCGGCCCACCAAAGGCGACAAAGCAACCGTCATTTATCGACGAACCTTCTGCGCCAAAGTCCGAAAAGCTTAACCTTACGCACCAGTTCATCTCTTTGCTCCTGGTTGTGCTTGTCGAGGCTGGACTTATCGAGGTAGGCTCATGCATCTATGCGCCATCTGAATAGACCATAACGAATGTCTAGGCTCTGGTGGATATCCTTGAGGAGAGTGGAACGTCCACGGAGCTTCCTCGCAAAGCGACACTCCTACTCGGCGAGATTATGCAACTAGCAAACCGGGTGCTGCCGTCGACCATTGCCGCACGCATACAGGCATGCTCTGCACTGTGAAGAGTGATGGTGATACTGATACGAATGACCAGGCGCTTCCGAGACTGTTCAGTCTGGCCGCAAATTATGGACAGGGCGAAGGGAAACAATTTGCGAGCTCAACGTTGAGTTCAATAGAGAGTTTGAATCGGAACAGAGCGAGATTGAACAAGGTGCCGGAGAGCGCGTCGAGGAAACGGTACGTTGGATAATGTTCTTTTTTGATACTATGCGTTGGCCCATGTCTCTTGATCCTTCGAAACGTGGAGTGTGGTACTGAATATTAATGTATAGTGCCAATTCTGTGGAAGATACTATGCGCCGTGGGCAGCGGCAGGTTGAGCGCAGCAAGATTAAGCGAGGGATGGAAATTGACGATAGGAGCTTTCAGACCATGCTAATGGATACCCAGGTGTGTGCTCTGATCCCCGTATGAATATATCGGACTTTGAACCGCCCGCGGTGGTGTATTTCCTATACCTTACCTCCTACATCTTCCGGTGGAGAATCCGAGTTTTGATGCATTCAATCCCCTACTCGTCGCAGCCGTTGGCTCATCAGTGTTCATAATTGCAGGTCATGTTACATCGGGAGGCGATCAAGTGGAATTTGGATATACTCATGGAACTCATCGAAGGCCCTCTGCTAAATCCAAAACGTTTTGAGGAAGCGATGAAGGTGTCTCGGTTCGGGCGTAAACTCATGTCATTCTTTCACCCGAGTAGTAGGGCGTTTTCTGAAATGAAAAACACCAAGGCACGTCCTTTGTGGCTTAATGAACACCCCGACTAACCCCGACCGGATCCCCCGCAGTCAAACGCCCGGTACATCAAGCTCGGGTGTACGTTAATGACGACATTTATCTCGACACCCGAGGGACTAAAGTATCTCCAAAGCGAGGATCCGTTGCTCAAGCAAATTGTCGAGTGTCTGGAGCAAATAGACCCTGTAAGATTTAGTCTGTCTGAGTTTGTATGGTGGTGGCTGACGAGGGCTGTCTCTAATTAAAGCTAAGCGCAGGAGCCGCGCCCCCATCAGCCGCTACTGCGGACTTGATTTTCTCCAAGGTACATATGGAGAAGACTATTTCGTTTGGATACCTGGAGATGCTAGGCACACTAAGCCGCCACCCAGACGGAATCGAGTAAGTGATACCTCCTTGATATTGCCCCGGAAGCCGAAACTTGCTTGGTGTCGTAGGATTTTGGAGAAGTTGAAGGTTTTCAACTTTTTGTACCATCTGAGCGATCTTCGAAGTCGAGAAGATTTGACAAAATATGTTATTGAGAATTTCGACTGTACAACGTAAGTGGACCACATATAGCGCCTCGAAAAAACTGCTAACCAGGCGGCTTGGGGTTACAGGGACGGCCACCCACGGCTAATTCTATCGAAAGCCCTCACATCGCGCCACAAGGTTAGATTGAAACATAATATTTTTTCCACGTTAGTCAAACGTAATATTATATCTTGCAGCACATCCGTCTATACGCTACCGATTACCTGGGCCGAATAATCCAAGCGAGCCCCAAGGTCAACGAGTGGACAATTCGCCTCTTGCTCACACAGCTGTATGATCCGTTCCCAGAGGTGTGTCAGAAAGCCGTGTCATACTTGCAGGCTGCATGCGAGGATATGGAATGCCTGGAGATGGTTGTACAAATGGGGCCGATATTGGATCATCTGGGTGAAGTTGGGCATCCGCTTTTATTGAAGTAAAAATCCATCAAGTGTGTCGTGTTGTCGAGGCTAATAGCACTGCTTATAGGTTCATGTCCACCCAGATCGGATTCCAATATTTGTACAATGCGGACTACATTGACCGCGAAATGGACGGCTGGTTCCATGTAAGTGCTCAGTGAACATGTAATTCGCATGAATCAGCACTGAGCTAGCAGATAGGAACACAACTATCAATATCTCGTTCAGGTGGAAGTGTACCTTGCTCGCGCATTGAATCCATTTGAAGGAGACGACGATGAACTACCGTAAGTATACCTTCGGATACCACCGCGACGTGCTGACGGTGGACGCATGCGTTTCAGAGCGTTTGATGGTACCGTACCTCCTCATTTCTACGGAGAAATGGCCAAGACGGCCCTGGGATGTAAAGTTCTAGAAGAGAAAGGCCACTTTCCCGAGTTTGCCCACTTTATTCGCCAGCACGGACTCGAAAGTGAAGACTTTGAGATTATCAACAAGCTGAAGAGTGTCCTATGGGCCGTGGTATGTGCTTGCCCACTATCCGAAAGTCGCGTAGACTCATCGATTGACAAAGGGGAACATTGGGGCAACGACCGGTGGCCTTCCGTTCCTTGAGGAAGAGGATATTATTCGCGACATCGTGGAGATTGCTGGAAAATCCGAAATCCTTTCCGTGCGAGGGTAAGTTCATAAGACCGAGAATGTTCGGGTCACCGTGTTCACGGACATTTTGCTGCAGTACCTGCTTCTACGTTCTTGGATTGATATCAAGCACACCCCAGGGTGCCGAAGTTTTGGACGAATACGAATGGGAGGCTACAGTAACACCCCTGGGGCTAACGATAGGGCTCTGCCTTCCTATGGATGTCGAGAAATTCTTATATGTACGCCCTGAAGCTGATCGCTTGATTCGAGAACTGCTAACGCCCTTTGTAGATCACGCCGTGGGAGCCATGGACTGACGACTGCCGCAAGGCGCTCAAGCCGCCAACTGATCCATGGGAGCGAGAAATTTTGAAGGCTATCAATAACTTGTCGAATACGGTCATCCAGAACCAAGCATCGAAAACGTTATCGCGGTATGATGATCTTTGGTTTTAACCCTCGCTGTGTTATTGATACTGTGATCGCCAGCTTGAGGAATAAGCCCCATGGGCGCCGGACCTTCCAGTCGGTTCCGCTGTTCTATCGAGCGCTCCACATATTAGGGACGCAACGTTTTCGCTTACCCGTACGGCGATACGTGCTCGACCTCTTCGACATTCGGCTTGATCCGGCCGTCGTTGCTGCTATGCACGAGTTTGGCCAGTCTCTGCCCCCGCTTGAATCCCGAGTCGAGGAGACCCAAGACAGAAATACGACTCCTCAAATTGCTGCACCTCAGCCATCCGTTACGACGACTTCCAGCACTCCTGAGATGCGTCAGGCTCGCTCACCTGGGCCTCCGCCAACAGCACCGCCTGTTAGACCCAACTTCCGTTCGAGACGAAACACGCGAATAGGAGCTGTCGGACTCGGAATCGCTGTGGCTGGCGTTGATGGAATGGCATCGGGTTTGCCGCAAGAACCGGCGGCCGATCCAGCAACATATGATTACGCAGCCATGGAACGGGCGAGGAACGCGGCACTGGGTCAATTGCACTCGGCAGTCGAGGAATTAAGAATATCTCGGGAGAACGAAGAGCGGGAAAGGGAAAGAAAGGAGAGGGAACGAAAAGAGAAAGAGCGGGAACGACAAGTTATGCTTACTCTGGATGATGAGGGTGATAGGAGGGTGACCAGGGGGGTCGTCGTGAAGCCCAAGGAGCAGATCGTAGGGTTTGATGCTTGATGTGCTTTCGGACTATTTACTGTCCAGCATTGTATTCTTGATTGTATTCCTATCGTGCCTTGACATGTTTCGTTCTTTTCTTCATCACGTCAATGGATTCTGTCAGGTAGAAACTGGCCAATCGGAGAGGCCGACATTCAAACCGCAGTTAAACGAAGAGATTGATTGAATAAAAATCTACTTGGTGTGATGTATGCGAAGAGTGTGAGGAACGTGGGTGTAGTTGCCCGCATAATTCTTCGGAGGAATACGTTTTACCGTCTCTGCCTGTACATAGTAATCCCAACCTGGGTGCATCAAATATATTAGTCAAGAGAAACGCGACATAGCAGATGGCGTACCTTGCTTCTCAGCAAAATGGATAGCATCTTCTTTGGTCTTGAAGTTGATGCGGGTGCCTTGCATGTAATCCGCACTGGAGTATCTGTTAGTAGAGTCGATGACGATTTGAGACAGAAGGCTTACGAGCTCGCCCATCCCATCAAGGGATTCTCCCATCGTCCTGCACCCGGTAGAGTGTCCCAGTCGATCCGCCATATGTCGGATTTAGCACCTCCGCTCTACAATAAAAGTCTCGGGTTATAAAGGCAACAGCAGGGTTAGGTATAGATCATCATACCTGCATAGTATTACGAGTGGGCTTGAAGATACGAACGGCCCGATGACGGAGTTCGGCTACGTATCGAGTTAGTAATTTCTACTGTATGAGCCAGAACTCCACTTGCTTGGGGCACCACTGACGACGTCCGCAGTCACAACATGCTTTGGAGCATCGGATGGCTGGATTGCCCCACTCTTTTCGTGATCTTGTCGGGTGGTTGTGAGGCCTGTTCCAGAGGTAGCCTTTGTCGTGTTCAGTCTGGCATTGGAGAAAGAGACAATCGGCCTAGCGATCGCCCGCCGGCCGGCTTGGGAGAGCAAAGACATCGTGGTCGCTTCGTGAGAGGGTGTCGGCGCTTAGGTCATGTGGTCTCTCGTAAACTAGCGCCTCGATTCCGGGCCACCCACAACTTGACAGCTCGACAACCACGAGCCGCGAAGGAGTGTCCCCAGCCTCCAGGTCGTGCGCAACCTGTCTATCCGCACATATCAAACTGGAACCAATTTACTTTGTGTTATCTGTATTGCTGTAATTGTAGCTTGGTGCTTTATACACTGACTAAACCTCGCTGCCACTACCAAGAAGCACAGCACGCCGTGTTTACTCGGCCTTCTCCCAATTGTTCCAGCCATCCTACTTCATCGGCTCTGGATGCGTCCTATCCCTTGAACATCCGGCTGTTAGAATCCCTAAACTGCCAACCCTTCCTTGTGCTAGTCCCCGCGCTGAAGTACCCTATCCCTTCAAAACATTTTATCTCTTTCTGGGGTCATTCGAAGCGGATGTTATCTCAACCGTAGCCACGCCTTTTTGTGGCTATTGGCTTTTCGGTTATGCACAGCCACATATATGCCAAAACGAACGCACACGTTGGTGGTCAGCACAATGACCCCCAATGGCACTCTATCCGGGCGTTCGAGATACGTGAGCGATAGTGGGTCTCGCCCTTGTCCCGAGGTCCCTCTTTCGCTCCGGCGTATTCGATTTCACGACCATCGGACTTGGCCATGTGGGTTCGCGATTGGCTCGTTCCTGGCGTGTCTTTACATACATCACCTCGTGATCTCATCCCCTGGCGCACAGTTTCGTCATTGGTGGATCTAAGCTCTGGGCGTACGCTGATTTTCTCGATGCGCAGCTCGGGCTGTGTACAAAGCACCTCGGAAGTTCCCAACGTGCGGCCGGCTGAAATCTCGCGGCCGAGAATACAATGGCTCCTCCCGACACCCCCTTTCCTCGTGCACAACATCACCCTCGTCGTAATCTTGTGCCAGATGTGACCTCATAGGGTGACCGCACCGCATTCAAGGTGCTTGGATTTGGAGCGTCCGTGGGGGTATATAATCCCCCGGTCCTGCACCCGTGCTCTTCACCCAATCCTTCCATCAACGACTAAGCTTGAACAACATGGTCTCTCCTGGAACCTATCGTATCCGCAACGCCAAGTCGCACACTATCCTTGACCAGAGCCGCAAGGAGGCTGAAATCCACGGCTGGCAGCAGCATGACCAGAACAACCAACACGTACGCCTTCTTTTTGCGGTCCACCTCGCATTTGACTCACAAATATCTTTAGTGGTATCTCCAGCGCGCTGGTGATAATTGGCACATCAAGAACGTCGAGTCCGGCACCTATTGCAGCGTAAACGGCACACAAAATGGCAGCAAACTTCGCAAATCGAGTAGCCCCTACACATGGAACTTGATCCCGACTGGCGATCAGTACTTGTAAGCCATCATTGGGTACACAGTACATCGCAGTCACTGAAGCAAGCGTTTTCACAGCATCGGCGTCCCCGGCGACAATGCGGTTGCAGATCTAGACATGGGCCGCAGCGACAATGGTGCCACGGTATGTCTTGACTTCGAGTGCCGACGATCCGATCCGATCTAACCTACCGCGCAGGTCCACCTCTGGGACAGGACCGGAGCTCAACAGCAAAAGTGGTCCTTCGAGAAGATCAAGTGAGTCCTTTTTCGTCGATCATGATCGCATCTAATCACACATCATGCAGCGATAACCCTGGTCAGAGCCAAGGAGGATACCAGCCTCAGCAACAGCAACAGCCTACCCAGCAGTACCAGCCACCTCCCCAACAGCAGGTATGGGATATTGATACGCTAGTCATCTACAAACTATTAATCGTGAATACAGCAACCCGTGCAGCAACCACCTCAGCAACCGCCCCAGCAACCTCAGCAACCCCAGCAGCCACAGCAGCCATCCCCTGTCTCTCCGGGTACATACGTGATCAAGAACGTCCAGGCTGGCACCGTAATAGATCTGAGCCGCGGTGCTGCCAACGAAGGCGCCGATGTCTTTGGTTACGAGTACAATGGTGGGAACAACCAAAAGGCTAGTGGGATTATCAGTTATTTGCTTGATGCGACGATACTTACCAGAGTGTAACACAGTGGCAAGTCCAACCTACCGGCAATGGCCAGAACATGACGATCCAGAATTTGGAAACCAAAACGTATGCCGGCTTCCCCAACCAGAGCTTCCAGCAAGGCATTTTGGTCAAGGCGACCTCGCAGCGTCAAGAGTTTACCTTTACTGCTGCAGACAAAGGCATCTAGTGAGTATCCGCCACCCATATAATGATACAGCCACTCATACAGCCCGCTTGCAGTATTTCTCCTGCTCAGCAGCCGGGTTACTGCCTCGACTTGGCCCGAGGTGACAAGAAGAATGGAACTCAAATTTGCGTGTGGCAGAACAACAACCAGAATAACCAGAAGTGGTACTTCGAGCGCGCGTAAATTAGCTTTGCTCGTCATACAGGATGTATCAAACGTTAGGCATTAGGATCTAATCAAATAAATATCAATTTGTGAATCGAAATACGCCATTCGAATTCCGTTAGCGAAACACTCGGCTGGTAGTTCCATCACTGCGCAGAGCCCCTCCGTCGTGCTACACGGTGAGATCCATGATACATTGTCCTATTTATAAATAATCCTAGTTCGAATACCATTATAGCTTTGCCTTGATCTTTCCATGAGCCTTTGCGTGTCTCTCCTGAAGCACACGTCGGAGGACCTTGCCCGTTGGGTTTTTGGGTATCTAGTCTTCCGGTTAAACAAAAACAAAGAGAGAAGTAAAGAACAGACGCACCAGTTTCACAATCTCAATGCCGCCTCGTAATTGTTTCGGCTTGCTCAGCTGGCCCTGCATCCACTCGTGTAAATCGGCGATAACCTTCTTTGCCCCAGCTTTGTGCCCTGCCGATGACAGAACGATCCAGGCCCTTCGTTACTTTTGTCAATGTGATAATCCATACAAGACCCGAATCACACTTACTTGGGTACAAGCTCCCCGTTATCTCTTTCCCCGGGCACGCCGGCTACACAAACATCCAAAAGGTACGCATTTGGATGCGCCTTGAGCACCGCCTCGATTTCAGTTGGTGAGACCTGGACGCCTGACACTTTGAGTGTGTCCTTGGATCGATCTTGGAACCAAAAATGATCGTTTTTAAAGACAAACTAAAACTGCGGGTGAGCAATCCAGAGCTCAGGCACCGCGGATCACCGCTTACCCGATCGCCCGTCCTCATCCAGTTTCCTGGTAAAAACGTCTCTTTGGTGGCTGCCTCGTTGTCCCAGTAGCCCAAAGCGTTGAGTTCACTTCGGACGTAGAGTTCACCGGGTTCGCCTGGTGCAACGTCCACCAGGTCATCCACAGGGGTTCCTGAAGGAGCTTCATGGCACAAACGTGCCTCGCATCCTGGACATTGAATTCGCGTTACGATCGTGTTGTCAGGACTAGAGAAAGGCTCAAATACCTGGTAAAAGGACGCCTGCAGAGCCTAGTACCGAGTTTATTTTCCCACCGAGCATACCATCTACCGGTTGAGACATGACGGCTATAGTCTTGATTTTTCATATCATCAGTCCAGGGCCAGTCGAAAGATGAGAGTAAATACGGACCGATTCGCTGAGCCCGTATCCGCTCGATATCTTTGCAATCTTTGCTCCCTTGCTCCCCTTTCCTTCTAGCACGCCCAAGAATTCCTTTTCGGTCTGTTGATATCCAAAACCCTCGTTGAATTCACTTGTTACCTACAACGCATGAGATTACTCACAGCAGGAGGAAGATACGCTGCCCCAGTACCGAGACCTTGCAGTGAGCTGAAATCGGCCTCTTTCGATTTGAACTTTGGATGCGCTAGTAGCTGGAATACAAGCGAAGGAACGAGCGCCATTGCCGAAACTCGGTATTTTGGTACGCACTTGAGCACATTTTCGACGTTCCAGGACGGGAGCACGACCTGTGTGCTGGGTCCGAAGAAATGCCTAAATATAGCAATAATTAATTAAACTTTGATATTGATAGTGAGCGTCTAAGTAGATGGGGGGCGAACCTGAAAATGTATATATGTAGGCCCATCGTGTGATACATGGGCAGGAATGCAAGGGTGACTGGATACTCAGTATGAACTGGGGCCGGTGGCTACTACATGCGTCAGTAAATGTACCGCGCATACAAGGTAATATAGCGCCACTTACGGGAGCGACCTGAACCGTATGGAATAACCAGATCAGCATTTGTACATAGCACGCGTTCAGGTTTCCATGTGAGATCATAACCGCTAGAATGGAGTCACACCAGGGTCACCCACAGCCCAACCCCAACAAATGAAGCAATATGTAGCGCTCACCCTTCGGAAGACCACTCGTCCCACTCGAAAACACCAGATAGGCGAGTGTGTTTCGCTTCGCAGGCAACACACCCACGGGTTTGACACCCTTCTTTTTTGCCCCATCGATGAGAGCTTGCACTGACGTCTCTCCGCTTTTCGCCTTGTGCCCACTACCTTCTAGAACTGTAATTTCAACCTTGCCGGGCAGCCCGGCGAGCCTAAGCGCCTGTCTGGCAACGTGGAGGCAAGTCGGGCCAACGATAAGGTGTACTGGGCGGGAAAGCTTAAGCTGATGTACAAGCTCCGGGGCGGTGGAGTGTGAGTTCAAGAGTGCGACCGGGATGGTTGTTTGCAAAAGGGAAAGGACCGCAACTGGATAGTCCTATCGCGTGTTGCCAATGTTAAACGTACATGTCAAGGCACCCCGGACGTGGACTCACGATGCAGTTGTCGCTGAGTAGACCCACAACATCCTTCCCTGGCTGAAGAGCCAACCCCCCTTGGTCTTTTGGTGCGCATAGAGCATTGGCCAAATCGTTTATTCTCTGCGTTAGCTGCTGGTAGGTACGCTGTTCGCCTGTAATTCCGTCAATGTGGGTGACGTAGTTTTCTGGCAGAGCAGGGCGCGGAGGAGATGGCGCATGAAAGAGTGTCGAGATGAAGTTGACCTCTGGCAACGGTGGGAGCGGGCCCAACGGCGACGTGTAGATGTTGGAGGTCATGGTGGGGAGTGATCGAGTGATAATGCGGGGCCCGAGACAAGCTACCATGCGAGAGAACTTTATAGGAAAAGGAAACCACCTGGGGGTTCCGCGTGGGTGATGGAGGATTCTGTCGGTTATACGCAGTCCCGGTCGGCCGTGATTGGGCGAGGTCATGTAAAGGGGTACAACTATAAGACCCGATTGACCTATGATAGCAAGGCAAGGTATTTCTTCGCCCATGTCGGGAACGACCCCGGCTCGGCCTCGGTCCTATTCCGTATGCGCCAAGGGAGCGTTTACAGACCATTTGTAGTGGTGGCAAATCAGCCTGGGACACTCACATAAGCCTTCAGGAAGTCGTGCAACACTGCACAACTAATTTACCTTCTTTCATCCGCACGGCCGCCGAAACATATCTGCTGATGGTCTGCGACGTTGTCAACGCGATCCCACGTCGGAGTTTAGGGGTCTTTGCCGCTTTGTCGTCTCGGTTATCATGAGTATTCGCCGAGCGCCTCGGCCGTGGTGCCGGCGGCACGCCTAGCTCGCCGGGTGTTGCCGGTGGCGCGCCCGTTGACGGAGGAACACGCGCTAATATGAACAGGTGTCGAACTCCAGGGCGGAAGGAATGCGAGGGATGCGTCCTGGCGCGATCTGCATACGAATACAAAATGACTCGGGGGCGATGATAAAGTTTATTAGACAGGCGAGATTTGCGAATTTCCATTGTAAAAGGGGCATCAACCGGAAACTGCGAAGGGTTCCGAAGCACACCACCAGCCAGGGCATGCGACGGGCTCTTATAACGCTGTGGGGTGGAAATACAAACAGCACGTTCCCCCCGATCCTAGAGGTCGTCCTTTCTGATTTTCTGATATCGAGGTGAGCGGTTGAAAGTTAGAGGTATGGTTCTGGGGAAGACGGTTCCGAGACGCTACGCTGCCCATCGATGCGCGGGCGACAGTCTCCCGTCTGCCGGGACATGTGTTTTGCCGCCTGGGAGTCGTTGGGGAACCCAGCCTCGAGATGGCTATATATATTCCGGGCCCGACCCACAGCTGACATTTGCCGCTCCAGGTCGACAAACGCCAGTCTCCACCCCGACAAATGGAATCTGCATGCCCATTTGATGATTCAACGCCTGTTGCTACTCCGATGACGGAGCTGCCGGATCCTACAGACCCCAACCCATCCACGATCCATGTCGACCGCGAGGCGCTTTACACGTCGCTCCCAGACCGCGTATCCTACCTGACCAACTTTCTCGAATGTGCGTCCCGACCCACCTAAATCCTATTTTTAGCTAACCGGTCATTATTCCGCAGTCAACGAGTCTGACGCGGACACGCTAAATGAGGCAGCACTCATTCTCGAACCTCTTATCCCAATGCTTGTTGATCGTGTGTATGCGCACCTCTTCAAGTTTAGCGTGACAAAAGAGATTTTCATGCCTCGCCCGTCCGGTCACGAAGGTCCCATGGTGGCCGACATCTCCCATCTCACGCTCGACGACGACCAGATCAAAGAGCGCAAGCGGTTCTTCACTGTCTATCTCAAACGACTGATCACGAGCGACTACAACGATTTCAGGACATGGGAATATTACGGTGGGTCCCCTCATGCCTACGTTTGAGGCTAAACCATTAACTGGCATCTCAGACAAGGTCGGAAGGATGCACACAGGGGAGGCTGGGCTGAAACATCGCAAATTGGCCGGAAAGGAAGGCTTCCGCGTCGACCATATACACCTTAGCGGCCTTCTAGGCTGGACCATGGACCAAATCATCGTTGCGGTAAGTCCGTCCTTTTACCGCCAGCTACCCTTGTCCAACTTGGATGCCCAACCCGCACAGATCCTTCGTCATGAAACCCTCCCCCTCGACAAAAAAGAGACCATCGTACGCTCGCTCCACAAGGTGATGTGGATCCAACAAGACCTCTTTTCACGACACTACGTCCGCGACGGCGAAAAGTATCAAAAGTCTCCTCGCGCTCTCGCAGGCTCCAAGATCAGGCAGCGTCCGACGGGGACCGGGGATACGTGCCCGTATACTGCCGCCGCTGCTGCAACTTCCGGATCTTCGACTGCCTCGTCTCCCAATATGAGTTCTGTGAACAGGCGGCCATCGGGCTCGGCCGGATCCTCTACCACGTCGAGTGTGACTGGTGCGGAGAGCGTTGCGTGGAATCCCCAGCCGGGTGGAACGTACACCCCGGAGAGTTGTACGATACGTGGGGCCGAGCGGCCGCGGGCCCCACATCACCCAAGGTCGGAAGGAAAAAATCTATGTCCAACTTGGATGAAATGGTCGGTAAACCCGAGGGGAGGCCCGGATTGTGGAGGCGGATATTCGGGGGCTCATAGGTTGATGATTGGGTGAGGTATGTGTATTATCAGAGGCGTACAGAGACTAGTGCAGTTCGTACACGCATAGCTTTTCAGATTTGTAACGTATTTAACTCATATGCTGTGATTCGTAAAATTGCTTTGCTATTTTAGCGCATTGTCCTTCTTCGTCCTGTCAATCAACGTCACTAAATTATTACGCGCGTGGAAGAAAACACAATCTTACCGTCTGACAAACAAACAGTTTGAGTCGGCTTGTCGAGTCCGATATCTCCGTTACAACAGTTTTGTCTCTCCCTACGCCTTCATTCGCGCATTGGTCAACCACGCACCCCATCCACCCGAACATCTTGCCAACATCCCGCCTAAGCTCGACAGATCTTTCTCCAATCCCTCCTGAAAACGCGATTCCATCCAGCCCTCCGCCCGCTCCATAGGCCTTGACGACATACGAGCCAATATAATTCATCAGCCTGTCGAGGAAGACATTATACGCTAGCCTCGCTTTGTCGTCCTTCGAGACGTTCAACGTGATTTCGCCAAAATTCGAGGTGCCTGCCAGAGCCTGGAGCCCGCCTTGCTTATTCATGACGATCTCTGCTTTGGCACATTGACCTCCTGGAATATCGACAAGTTCCGATGCATCGGGCGTATGATGGAAGATGAGGACCGGATCGACTGAGCCGGTGCGGGTGCCTCCAGGGAGACCTACGCCGTGATTAGATCCGGCAATCGTTGTGATAAGGAACAACGTACCATCAAGTGGCGTGAGACCCATGCTTGTATCGTAGCTCTTCCCGTCCTTGACGAGGCAAACACTTGCTCCACTACCGAGGTGGGCGATAACGAGCGAACACTGTTCTTGTGGTTTCCCCAAGTAGGAAGATACACTATCGAGAACAGAGGCATAAGAAAGGCCGTGTGCACCGTACTTGCGGAGCGGAATTGGCAGGGTTTCGGAGCTGGGAGCGAGAGGGTATGTGTAGACTTGCGGAGGAATAGTGGAGTGGAACATGGTATCGAATAGGAGCACCTGGCGAGCAGTGGGGATATACTTCAAACAGACTAACAAAAGAAATCAGTATGGGTTTGCTAGACCCGGAGCGAACTTACATCGAACAACTTCGACGGCAAAATGATTCTATCTGATGATAAGTGCGGGGCCAACGAATGGGACGATTCCGGCTCACATGCAAGGGTGCGAAGATACTAAGCGCGTCCATCTTCTGTAGTCCCTCTTCGTGGCCTGGCCAGATGACCATTGGTTCAGATTCCGTGCCTCCGTGAACTACCCGATGAGCAACTACTTTGACCAGGTCTCGAACGCGGGACTTGGGCTTCGAGTCGTCCTTCGATATGAAGTGCTTCGAAGAAGAATCTTCAATAAGAGCAATTACTCGTTCGAATACATCTTCGTCTGTGGTGGTGGCGTCGACTTCCGTTGCTTCGAGTTTGATAGCTGAGTACTTACAAGGCATGCCTTCCTGTTCCTCCTCGCTCACTTTTTCGTCTTCATCCTGCCCAGGTTCGTGCACGGTATACTTGATGGATGGGTTGGCGCCTCTAACTCCGACGCTGGATGCAGAACCCGAAATGAGCGCATCGAGGTCGGAAAGAGAGTAGAGCTTGAATTTGATTGACGAGGACCCGCAGTTCTGTTTGGGGATTATGTAAGCTATATCAGTGCATTCAAGTCGGCACTCACCACTGCGAGCAGCATCTCAGTCACCATCGTCGGGGGAACAAATCTCGCTCAAGTGACACGTAGAGTGGCAGAAAGTGCGAGCGACTGGGCTGTACATAGGGCCAAGCCTAATATCCTCGGAATATCCAGATACTACACCAGGCAATAGCCGTGCTTGCCCATAGTCAATCACTACCATGTGTGTCGAGTACATGGCCTGACCGAATTCCTCCGTGCAATTCCGGACGGGCGGATGAACGAACGGCAGCGGCGCAAAGTCTATCGGTCCCCGGCTACGACATCAGACCAACGGAGATGTACAGACATATAGAAACTCCGTAAACGGTCGGTGGGATAAGGAGTGCACCATAGGGTCCGGGGTCGAAACCATCCGCTCACGGCTCCGCACCACGCCGCGTGTGTGTAGGATTTTCTCCTATCCAGCCCGTGTGTTCATTCCGTAAAACTGCGACAGCACGAGGAACGGTATGATATTGTATATGAAATTATCGTTATTGGGGAGAAACTCCCAATATGGGATGGCGCTACAAGGAACTCCGCACCAGGATCTGAGGAATAAAAGTGCATGGCTCAAGCGAATGGACAGGCGAGTAAAGACAAACAAATTCGAAGGCAACGGGCGTATCCGCTATGTGGCGGATGTAACCTAGATAAGCTGGACCGTGTCTACTCGTTGACATAGGAATCCAAAGCAATGAGACCCTATACTCCGGGTGGTCCCATTCGCTTCACTTGCACTGAGCCTACTAGGCAACTCTTGTCAACAAGTAGACACTGTTCGGATTATCTAGGCTACATGCGCCACATAGTGGATACACCCGTTGCCTTCGAAGCCTGTATGCCTTTGCTCGTCCGTTCATTTCGCTTGAGCCATGCACTTTTATCCCTCAGATCCTGACCAGGTTCAGGTTTCCTTGTAGCGCCATCTCACGCCGGAATTTCTCCTCAATTAATTGCATACACCATGTCATTTCTTGTGTGTTGTCGTAAATTTACGGAATGAACATACGGGCGGTATACAAAAGGAGAAAAGTTCCGCGTACATGCGGTGTGGCTCAAGACCGCCAGTGGATAATTTCGACCCCCGAGCCTATGGTGCACTCTCTTTGTCATACCGACCGCCAACGGAGTTTCTATATTTCTACACATCTCCGTCGGTCCGACGTCGTGGCCGGCGGCCGATAGGCTCTGCGCCGCTGCCGTTCGTTCATCGTTCCAGAGTTGCACGGAGAAATTCGGTCAGGCACCCGAGCTGCATCCCGTGGCCATTGGATCAGCTGATAATAGATCAATCTTGATCTGAGCTGCACTGCTAAACACTCATAGCCGAGGGTTTACTTGCATCACACCATGTCTTTTCGCACGTTCCTGCCGCCATTCAAATGAATAACGGGTTTTACGGATCCACGAAATCCAGTATAGGAAAGATATCCACGCCGATGCGCGTCTTTCATCGGTCTGGACTCGCTTGACTTTTCAGTAGTGACCTGATTCTTGCGACTGGCCTTGCCGCACGTCGTCGGGGTCGGATTGACTGGACGACCGCACCAAGCATGTTTTACGAATAGCTCTGAGGTTCATATAAAGTAGCAACTAGTCATGGCTGAACCGTGCTCCTCAACAACATGGCGAATCGTGGAATCCCTCCGAAGCCCTCGTCTCTTCCAGACAATATCCTCGAGCAACTTCAAGTCGATCTTCCCATCGACATCGAAGAAGCTCGCCAGAAGTATGATCTGGAAGGGATACTGAACTTTCAACGAATGTGAGTGTGACGTAGGTTTCAGCGTTTGTATTGGTGTTAACCGAGGGACGCAGTGCCAACTACCTAACTGTCGCACAAATCTTCCTCCAGTCTAATGCGCGCTTAACTTCTCCGCTCGAAAAGAAACATATCAAGTCTCGCCTCCTTGGTCATTTTGGAACCTGGTCAGTTGATAGTTGCTAACAACTATGATCTTCGTCTGATGCTCTTCTATAACAGCCCCGGTTTGAATTTGACTTACGCACATGCCTCGGCTCTCGTTACTCGCCACGCAAAACAGGGCGAGGATCTTAAGGTCATCTACGTGACGGGTCCGGGACATGGCGCGCCCGCAGTCCTAGCTTGCTTGTATCTCGAGGGCTCTATTTCACGCTTCTATCCTCAGGTAAGTTGTGGTTTGCTTGGCCAAGCATCGTTGTACCGGGAGCTCAAACATTCTACTAGTACCCGATGAACGAAGAAGGCTTCGATAAAGTAACGCGTAGTTTTGTTACGGTCGATGAAACGATTCTGACAAAGTCTCGAAATATAGTTTGTCAAGTCGTTCTCTTGGCCAGGTGGATTCCCGTCTCATGTCAACGTGGGTGCACCTCCGCATCTTGTGATATTATTATGCTAAGACTTTGAATGCTGTGGATTCTAGGCTGAGACACCTGTACGTATCCACTCGTTGTTCTCTCGCTGCTTTGCTTATTTGCTCTGTAGGGTGCTATCCACGAGGGCGGCGAACTCGGATATGCGCTATCAGTATCCTATGGTAGCGTCATGGATAAGCCAGACCTGATCACTGTATGTGTTGTTGGCGACGGGGAGTCTGAAACGGGTCCAACAGCCACTGCTTGGCACTCCCACAAGGTAAACGCACGGTTTATATATATATTCTACGCGAGTCAAACTAACCATGGATTGCTTGAAAGTTTATCGACCCTGCAGAGAGTGGTGCCGTTATACCTATCTTGCATCTCAATGGGTTTAAGGTATGGATTTGGAAATGACTAAACGACTACCATGACTTATAGAAAAACCTTAGATTTCGGAGCGTACTATCCCTGGAACTATGGACGACAAAGAACTCGTTTGCCTATACACTGGTATGATCGATGAACTAGCGTGGCCGCGTTGCACTAACACGAAATGGGATAGGTTACGGCTACCAAGTTCGGTTCGTAGAGTACGGCGACCTTGCAGAGTCTCCAGAAGAGCACAAACAAAAGGAGCTTGAGTTGAACGCCAATATGGCGGCCAGCATGGAGTGGGCTTATGATGAAATCCGGTGCGCATACAGATGCGTGTGCAACCCGTTCATCACCATTAACTGTCCATCGTAGGAAAATCCAAAAGGCAGCTCGGAGCGGCAACCCCATTGTTAAGCCACGGTGGCCAATGATTATCATGCGAACACCCAAAGTACTATCATGCATCTTCTAGTGTATCCACTGCGCTGACTAGTTCGCATTAGGGGATGACCGGTCCTCGCTCATTCAAGGGCACTCCTATCGAGGGCTCCTTCCAGTCCCACCAAGTCCCGCTCCCTGCAGCGATGTCGGACGACTCTCAACTTAAGATGCTTTCGGAATGGCTCTCGAGCTACGGCATATCCGACTTGCTTGTCCAGGGCGAACACGGGGATAGTCCAGGAGAGTTCATCAAGGAAAGCACGCTTCGCATCCTGCCCGAACGAATGGACCGGCGCTTGGGTATGCTGAAGGAGACGTATGCTGGGTATGAGCCGCTAGATGTCCCTGACTTTGAGGCATTTGGGAGTGACAAGCCTGGCGAAATGAGTGCTATGAAGGCCGTGGCAAGTAAGTAGCCTGTACGGGACTGAGATTTGTCAATAACCGACTGTTGGTTGTAACTAGGATACCTGGCGGCTGTGATCGAAAAGAACCCGAAAACCTTCAGAATCTTTTCCCCTGACGGTATGTAGATTTTCACTCGTGTCTTTCGGCATCTAACCCAGCTTAATCAGAATTCGCGAGCAACAAGCTCGACGGTGTATTCGAGAAAACGTAAGTAACCTGTAGTGTGTCAATCCAAACCATTTAGCTTACGATTTCTAATAGCGACCGACAGTTCCAATGGGATCCAATGAGTATGATCTCTAGTTTTGACAACATAATGCAAGGTCTAATATCATTGATTGATAGCCGCAAACAAGGGTGGTCGTGTTATTGAAATGTTGTCCGAGCATAGTAAGCCATGATCCTTGATAGTATCGCACTCGGGCACTTATTCTCTCCAAACAATAGCACTGCAGGGATTCTTGCAAGGCTACACTTTGACGGGTAAGTCAGCGCTATACGTTTATGTTTCGCGATATTTATATTGTATTCAACTAGGCCGCACTGGTTTATTCCCATCGTACGAGGCGTTCATCGGAATCGTCGGCACGATGGTATGTTATATTTATGTCCAAATGCCACACTAAAGCCTAACTTGGCGGTCCATCTAGGTTGAGCAGTACGCCAAGTTCTTGAAGATGGCACGTGAAACGAAATGGCGCGAGGACGTTGCATCTCTCAACTACATCGAGACTTCCACACTCTGGAGGCAAGAGCACAACGGGTTCTCTCACCAGAACCCCGGTTTCATTGGACAGTTGCTTACACTGCCTCGCAACATGGTCCGCATATATCTGCCTCCAGATGCGAACTGTGCCATATCAGTGATGGCGCATTGTTTGAGGTCGAAGAACTACGTCAACTTGGTATGTCATGTGCACAGGTTTTGAGGCGCATATATTCATAGTCTATAATAGATGATCGGTAGCAAGGCTGACAGTCCTTCGTTCCTGACCGTCGAAGAAGCAAACCGGCATTGCATCGCAGGAGCTTCGGTCTGGAGACGCTTCTCGACCGACGAAGGCAAGAACCCGGATATCACGCTCGTGGGTATAGGTGTCGAGACGACTACGGAAGTCATTGTAAGCTACCAATTTGACCTCTATGCGCACGTCTCACCGTGTGGATGTGGTTCTAGGCAGCAGGAACGCTCCTGAAGAAGGAAGGGATTCGTGTCCGGATTGTCAACGTCGTTGGTAGGTCGAGTCATAATAGCGACCGCCTTCGGGTGACTAAGGCGTTTTGGCAGACTTGATGGTATTGGGCGAGCCTGGCGAACACCCGCATGCCTTGACTCATGAGGCAATGGATACCCTCTTTGGTGCTGACAACCCAGTCATTATCAATTTCCATGGGTACCCATCCCATGTCAAATCCCTTCTCTTCTCGCGAAACCAATCTCTTTCGAGACGCCGGTTCGAGGTCCTGGGATATGTAAGTCTTATTCGTATTTGCCTCCGGTTCGGTGTCTAATGCTGCCCCACTTCAGATTGAGGAAGGTACAACTACCACCCCTTGGAGCATGTTACGCCTAAATCAAGGTAAGGGGTATTTGAAGACGTTCTTCGAACATCTCTGATTTTGATATATAGCTGGACGATATGATATTGCGGCTAAGGCTGTTTCCCTGGTTGCTCATTACAACAAGGAACATGCGATTGCTCCTCGGGTGAGTTGGGTAATTATTCTGTCAGAACAATCGTTCTAAGCATGATTTGTGCGCCAGTCCCATGAACTGAGCTCGTATTTCCTCCACAAGAACCAAGGTAAGAGATAGGATCACTCAATGTTTTCAGGGACTAAACTTGGCCTTTTTAGTGGAAGCTCGTTATTCCTTGGAGTATGGACGAGACTCCCCGGAGGTAACTCAATCTGTACTATAGCCTCAATACCAAGACGACCCTGTGTAAAAAATGTAGTCACTCCTCATTGTACATATGAATTCTTTTGTGTAATAAATGTCTGTGGGTCATGTTACCGAGCCTCGTGGGTTTGAGAGCACTCATGGCATGAAGCCAGACCATCGCAGGCCTGGTTCTGCCTCATGATTATCCAGGGCTGGAGCTAGGGCTATTCCGAGCTTCCACTCCCATTTCGAGGGCATCGCGAGACGGATATCTTCAAGCATACATCTATGTAATCATTAACTCGCTACTACACTCAATTCAAATCCCTAGACTCGTAGAAACGTTTTGCCATCTTAGCGCATTGACCTTCTTCGTCCTGTTGATACACGTTGTTGGCCAACCATGAACACGAAAACCAAACGCATGAACGTACCGTGAGACAGACAAATAACCTTAGCTTGCTCCCTTTGCTTGATATCTCGGTGACTGTGTCCTTGTTGCTTCCAACAGCTTCGTTTGCGCTCTGATCGACGTTGCATCCCATCCATCCAAACATGTTCCCAACGTCCTGCCTGAGCTGCGTCGACTTCTCACCAATCCCACCTGAGAATACGATTCCATCCAGCTTTCCTCCTGCCCCTTGAGCCTTGACGACGTACGACCCAACATAGTTCATCAGCCTATCCAGGAACAAGTCGTATGTAAGTTGCGCTTTTTCATCTTTGGAAGCTTTCGAAGTAATTTCGCCAAACTGAGAGGTGCCGGCCAGGGCCTGGAGTCCGCCTTGTTTGTTCATGACGATCTCTGCTTTTGCGCACTGACCTCCCGGAATGTCGGTCGGCTCGGAGGCATTGGGTGTGTGGTGGAAAATGAGCACTGGGTCGACCGAACCTGTACGAGTGCCTCCGGGAAGACCTATAGTACAATAAGACATCAGATTTCGATCAGTAAGATAAACGCACCGTCTAAAGGTGTAAGGCCCATGCTTGTATCATAGCTCTTTCCATCTTTGATGAGACACACGCTCGCACCGTTTCCGAGATGAGCGACGACGAGCGAACATTGTTCTTTAGGTTTGCCGATATGGGAGGATAGGCTGTCGAGGATGGATGCATAAGAGAGACCATGTGCGCCGTACTTGCGCAACGGGATTGGTGAGTCCTCGGGGCTAGGCGCTAGCGGGTATGTGTAGACGTGCGGTGGGATCGTAGAATGGAACATGGTATCAAATAGCAGAATTTGTCGGGCGGCAGGAATATGCTTTAAACAGACTACTCCAGTTGGTCAGTCTAGGAAGAAAAAGCCGTTTAGGATAGACTCACGTCGTACAACTTGTACAGCGAAATGGTTCTGACAAGGGGTCAGTCAGAATGACTATAGCTAATGAGGTTGGGCTTACGTGTAGTGGAGCGAACGCGCTGAGTGCATCCATCATCTGCAGTCCCTCCTCGTGTCCTGGCCAGATGGCCATTGGCTCCGACTCCGTGCCTCCATGAACTACGCGATGTGCAACAACTTTGACGAGATCTCGAGCCCGTGGTCGTGACTTGGAGTCGTCTTTCGAGGCAAAATGCTTGGATGAAGAGCCTTCGAGAAGTGAGATTACGCGTTCGAATACATCTTCATCTATGACCACGAGTTGTTAGACTTTATTGCGGTAGATTGGCGTCGAAACCACTCACACGGCATGCCTTCCTTCTCCTCTTCGCTCACTTTTTCATCCTCATTTTGTCCGGGCTCATGTACCGTATACTTGATGGATGGTTTTGCACCCTTGACTTCGACGTTGGACGCAGAGCCGGAGATGAGGGTGTCGAGGTTAGAAAGAGAGTAGAGTTTGAATTTGATTGACGAGGATCCGCAATTCTAATTAGGCTGTATTAGGTAAGGATGTTCATCACCATGCTTGGGACGAACCACTGCGAGCAACATATCCATCGCCATTGCTGAGATGTCTCCGTCGTTCTGAGGTCAAGTTCAAGTTGAAATCAAATCCAATTTGTTCTTCCGAGCCTCCACGATTCCAACAACCGTTTGCGTCACGTCATGATCCATGATCCACTGAACACCTTCGTCATAGAACTCGCTATGATGTACAGGCGCCGACCCCGAGCTCTATATAGCACACCAACCGGTTTCGGCTGATCCATACTTCTCACCTTGCTATCATGGCCAACCGTGGCACTCCCCCCAAGCCCTCTTCGCTTCCTGAGGATATTCTCAAACAACTCAAAGTTGACGATACTGTTGATATTGAGCAAGCCCGCCAAAAGTATGACCTTGAAGCAATACTCGATTTTCAACGAATGTAAGCCTGGAATGGCCCTCGTTTGTATACGGGGATTGAAGAATGTTACAGCGCCAATTATTTGGCTGTTGCACAGATTTTCCTCCAGTCCAACGCACGTTTGACTGAGCCCCTCGACAAGAAGCATGTCAAAGCTCGCCTTTTGGGTCACTTTGGAACATGGTTAGCCACACCCCCCACCTTGATAATTCCTATCCTATTCCGATGACGTCTTTGCTCTAGTCCTGGGTTGAATTTAACTTACGCACATGCGTCTGCCCTCATTACTCGTCATGCTAAGAATGGCGATGATGTTCAGATGCTCTACGTGACAGGACCCGGTCATGGCGCGCCTGCGATCTTGGCCTGCCTGTATCTCGAGGGCTCCATATCACGATTCTACCCTCAGGTAAATACAATGGGTCTTCCCGAATACAAATATAACATTGTTTCTTAATTTGCTAGTATTCGATGAACGAACAAGGTTTCGACAAGGCAAGTCGTTATGCTCGATACAACTATACCCGGATTTTCTTAACCATAGCACCTACAATACAGTTTGTCAAGTCGTTTTCTTGGCCGGGTGGATTCCCCTCGCATGTCAACGTAAGTAAATATTACTTGGCTAGCTCTGAACAACACTCATATGTCTTCACATAGGCCGAAACACCAGTACGTTTATTCGGTTGTCGATTGGCGGCCTGGCTACTAATATAAACGCGTAGGGTGCAATCCATGAAGGCGGAGAACTTGGGTATGCGCTCGCGGTTTCGTACGGCAGTATTATGGATAAACCGGACCTTATCACTGTTTGTATCGTGGGCGATGGGGAATCCGAGACAGGGCCAACAGCGACAGCTTGGCATGGGCACAAAGTGAGAAATACCATTTACTATATACCTCTGACACTAAAGGACCTGCAAGTTTATCGATCCTGCGGAGAGCGGTGCTGTTTTGCCGATTTTGCATGTGAATGGGTACAAGGTATGATACTGAAACCTCCGTCTGTCTGCGGCTCTTCCTGATGTTTCATGCCAGATTTCCGAGCGTACTATTCCGGGTACGATGGATGATATAGAGCTTGTTTGCTTATACACTGGTAAGACTCCTGCTTGTTTTCAGACACTCGCTTGACCGGAGCCTGCCGTCGTAGGTTACGGCTACCAGGTTCGGTTCGTGGAGTATGGTGACCTCGCCCAGTCGCATGAAGAGCACAAAGAGAAGGAGATAGTGCTCAATGCTAAAATGGCGGCCAGCATGGAATGGGCTTATGACGAAATTCGGTATGTCCGCATATAGCCACCATGATTACATGTGCTAAGCTATGGCCAACATTACAGAAAGATCCAAAAGGCCGCCCGGAGCGGGAAGCCCATCGTCAAACCTCGGTGGCCATTGATTATCATGCGCACACCCAAGGTAGATCTCACCGTTAGTGTCACTCACCCCTCCCATACTAACAAGCAGTGCAGGGAATGACCGGTCCTCGTTCTCTCAAGGACACGCCCCTCGAAGGCTCTTTCCAATCGCATCAAGTTCCACTAGCTGCAGCTATGTCGGACGATTCGCAGCTCAAGATCCTGTCGGATTGGCTATCGAGCTATGGCGTGTCCGAGCTTCTTGTCGAGGGTGGGCATGGGGACAAGCCGGATGAATTTATCAAGGAAAGCGTGCTCCGTATCTTGCCCGAGCGGATCGACCGACGACTAGGCATGGCAAGGGAGAGCTATTCGGGTTACGAGAAATTGGACGTCCCCGATTTCGAGCCATTTGGGAGCGATAAGCCGGGAGAGATGAGCGCTATGAAGGCGGTGGCAAGTATGTTCTTTGTTTTTGTGACGGGGGTTACCAAAATAACGACCGATTTTCAGAGTACTTGGGCGCTGTGATCGAAAGGAACCCAAAGTCTTTTAGGATCTTTTCTCCTGATGGTATGTAGGACACCCTGTGATTGTGCTTACTGACTAACATCGGGTGGGCAGAATTCGCAAGCAACAAGCTTGATGGCGTACTTGAGAAAACGTAAGGCTGAAATAACCACATCCGACCCACAACTTACCCAGTTTACTACAGTAATCGCCAATTCCAGTGGGATCCTATGAGTATGGCTATTGCATCTGAGAAAGAGTATGACCCGCTAATGCTCTCGTCCGATTATTAGCTGCAAACAAAGGCGGCCGAGTTATCGAAATGTTGTCAGAACATAGTACGCTGAAGCCCTTTTATGTCTGTACGGGTATCTAATGGCGTGCAAAAATAGCTTTGCAAGGTTTTATGCAGGGATATACTCTTACTGGTGCGTAGATATGTTTGCATATTCAAAACATCTACTTGATTGTCTGTCCAGGTCGTACCGGTCTATTCCCGTCGTACGAAGCATTCATCGGTATTGTCACGACTATGGTGAGCAACGCGCCATTCAGCCTTAGTCCTCGCGCTGAATCGGAGCCTTTTCAGGTCGAACAATATGCCAAATTCCTAAAAATGGCACTTGAAACCAAATGGCGTGGAGATGTTGCGTCACTCAACTACATCGAGACTTCTACACTCTGGAGACAAGAGCACAACGGATACTCGCATCAGAATCCCGGATTTATTGGACAGCTGCTCACATTACCTCGCAACATGGTCCGCATATATCTACCTCCAGATGCGAATTGTGCTGTATCGGTGATGGCGCACTGCCTGAGGTCGAAGAACTACGTCAACTTGGTACGTCGTACGAAATATTCAACATTGCCTGTGCCAACACTTTCCGGTAGATCATTGGAAGCAAGGCCAATAGTCCTTCTTTCCTCACCGTCGAAGAAGCAAAGAGGCACTGCATCGCAGGGGCGTCGGTCTGGAGGCGCTTCTCGACTGATGAAGGCAAGAACCCGGATATCACGCTTGTGGGAATTGGCGTCGAGACGACTACAGAAGTCATCGTAAGGACTAGATCTACCTTTTATGCGTACATCTCACCATACTCATATGACCTTAGGCGGCAGGCACGCTCTTAAAGAATGAAGGGATTCGTATCCGGATTGTTAACATCGTTGGTGCGTCAATCTTCCTTTTATATTTAGGTCCAACTAAACCTATCCAACAGATCTCATGGTACTGGGCGAGCCTGGAGAGCATCCGCACGCTCTAAGTCACGACGCAATAGACGCTCTTTTCGGTGTTGACAATCCTGTCATCATCAACTTCCATGGGTATCCGCTGCATGTCAAGTCGTTGCTGTTCTCGCGACACCATGCCATCTCGAGACAGAGATTTGAGGTTTTGGGTTATGTGGGTCTCTTTGGTGGGCACCCCATGGCGCAGTCGCTGATTCTTTCTTAGATTGAAGAGGGTACCACGACGACTCCATGGAGCATGCTACGCCTCAACAAGGGTGAGCATCATCATTTGGCTTTGACCGATGCTGACTGTACGTACAGCTGGGCGGTATGATATTGCGGCCAAGGCGGTTTCGTTGGTCGCCCATCACAATAAGGAACATGACATCGTCACTAGGGTAAGCGATACAAGACCGTATTACTATGAACTTGCTTGACTAGACGCTTTGTTAGGCCCATGAATTAGGCTCCTATTTCCTACACAAAAATCAAGGTTTGTGTCTCATTTGATCTGCTGCTCGTTGAAGGCTGAAGCGAGTTTTCTAGTGGAAGCTCGTTTTGCCTTGGAGCACGGGCAGGACTCTGAGGAGGTGACGAAATCGGTGGTGTGAATGGCTAGTTTCGCTATGAAAAAAAGGTCTTGTATGCGTTATTTTGTTCTGCATGAATGATTGAGAGAGGTGGTATAGCTACCTTCCTAGAATCATGTGTTGCTTATGAACTTGATTAATAGTATTGAAGCAGCAATGCACGATGAATTATGACAGATGCATGCTATGAACATGGAAAACAATCGGCCCACACCAAGATCTGGAGCGGGGTTTCTGTTGATCCCAATGTATCTAATTAATTAAAGTCTAAATAATTAGGCTTTAAGATAACATCGGATGAGCTAATCTGCGTGTTGATCGAAATGGCAACATAATTTTGTTATACTTCTTGAGCCAAGGCTTGCAACATTTTTGACAGCTCCTTTCTGCTGGCGCCATTCAGCCGCCGCCCACCTGTATGGCTGGCTGGCCGAGCGATAACGTTGTCAGTACGCTCATCCCTTTTACCCAAAAGCCTCGACCTGGTTGCCAACCTGGGTATATGATTATGACATCATACATGTATAGCCTTTACAATGCATACAGCTTCCGTGTGCCAATGGCTTGCGACCTGGTACCAAGGTGCAGAGACCTCCGCGACACATGGCCAAGACAATTACAAGAGTGCCGTACACACCCCGACTCGGCTCGGCCAATTCGGGTGTTGTTTACGTCACGCTCCTGTCACGCTCCCTTGGTTGTCCCCCTACATGCAGGAGAATCAGACAACGCATATCCCCCATCACCCGGCGAGCGCATAGAACTATCCGCCGACTGATTTACCTGCTAGATTTGTACCAGGAACTTATTTAGCACACGGGTCGCGTCGCTTCCTGGCCTCGGAAGGAGGTCACGCGCGACGCGATTCGAGACCTATCCGCCGCTTGACGATCAGCAACGGCCCTTTGAAAGGCGTTGCGGCGTTGGATGCACAGGATGAGATGCAGTGCTATGCGGACGCGTGGCAAGTAAAAAAAAAGTACATAGCTCCTGTGGGTGCCGAAGGACAAGTTTAGGTCATTGGTGGGCGTGGTATGACAGCACGGATGCCAATCCAGCCAACGATAAGATTCAGGTCGACAGCGTAGGGACCGGTTCTAGACAGAAAGAAGCGTCTGAAACAGCGCGGGGATGAAATTCGAATTTTGATATTTTGTGACCAGGAACGTGACTGCTTGGGTGTTGGGAGCTCTTATTCCCAAGCGCCTCGTCCCCACCCTGGTTTCCCTCCCCCCCAAGTGGATTGTAAAGTCGACTAAGCGATTGCGCAGCATCGCCGTAAGTTATTTTCTGCTTGCACCTGCTCCATTTTTGACGTAGGATTACGATCAATCGTGATATTTGTCCGGTTGCCAGCCCACATTCGTTTCCGTTCACGAGCTTCCGTCGTTTCGCCTCCGCTCCCTCTCCCACCACACCCGCCCCACCGCCCGCTGCAACTAGAACACCCCTTTCGCCAGTGCTGGCGCGGCGTCTGCTCATAGAGCACCCACACTCCTTACCATGCTGCCCAACTCTCTTCTCGCACTTTTTGCACTAGTCCTCGTCCCGCTCGACGGTGCTGCTGCCATCCATGAGAGCTACAAACACTCTCATGCCCGTCGTTCGCTCGAGCACCCTGGGTCTCTCAGACATCGCGCTCGTTCCCCAGCTGTCGACCTCGGTATCCAACATCGCAAACGCCAGCTCGTTCCCGATTTGATAGATGGCAAGTCCTAGACCTTTGTCCAGATAATAGCTGATTAATCCTTTTCTTCTTCCCAGGCATTGGATCCGGTCTCTCTCAAACAGTGACTGCAACAGATTCAACAACATCTGCGGCCGCAACGACTACTTCCGAATCGAGTAGCAGCGAAACGCCTACCAAGGACGCAGCTACTACATCAGATACACCAACCACTACCTCTGAATCTGCCTCTGCCACCCCGACTACCACCTCGAAAGACGATCCCACGAGCACCTCGGAAGCCGATTCCTCCTCTTCAACTCCGACCTCGACTCCTGCGTCGGAGACCGCGTCCAGGTCAGAATCCAGCCCGACTTCTTCGTCACGGGATTGCGGGCTTCTTGGCCTTGGGTGCGCTCTTACCCCCACCACCAGCTCCACCCCAGCTCCCACCACTGCTGATGACCCAACTTCGGCCTCGAGCACTGCTGGTCCAACGACGACGTCTGCCCCCGAGACCACGCCAGCGGCAACGCAGTCGGATCCAGCTCCAACTACCACTTCCGGCAGTCCTTCCACGAATCTGTTGACTCTTCTCCCCTCTGATACCACCAGCGCTGCCCCTACGTCAACCGACACACCCGATACCTCTGTTGTTCCGACAAGTTCTGCCCCTGCTTCGACCACCCAGGCTCCTTCGTCCAGCAAGCCGTTGGTTCAGACCTCGGTCCTAGAGTCCTTGACTGACATTGCGCCAACAACTACCCAGTCTCCTTCTGGAACCAAGTCGGTCTCGGTTAACTCTACTCCTACGACCGATGTCATCGAGTCACTTACAACCACCGAGCCGGCATCGAATACTCCCTCGCCTACCGCCACAGCAACGTCGCGTGTCCCCACCGGAAGCTCAGCATCCGCGTCTCCGACCGATTCGATCACCTCGCAGGTTTTCACAGTGAGCGCGACCGACCAGACGACGTTTACGGAAACCAATACTCGCAGCGCGTCTCAGTCTTCAGCGACGGGCACGAGGAGCGCGTCGGCCACTCAGTCAAACACGGCTTCTGCTACCGTTTCAACCCAAACCGGCAGTGCCACTGTTTCATCCGAGACCGAGACTGAGACCGGCACGGCTTCGCAAACTACCCGGACCGATAGCGCTTCCCAGTCGTCGCGTACCGATACAGCGTCACAGTCGTCGCGCACCGATACAGCGTCACAGTCGTCGCGCACTGATACCGCATCCCAGTCAACGCGTACTGGTACGGCCTCGCAGTCGACTGTGACTGGCACTCAATCGGTTTCGGACACGACCAGCGAGAGCGGGACGTCGACTGGTACCAAGACGATGACCGTGACCTTCCCGACGGCGTCGGTGAACCAAACCTCGACGACTCGGTCTGGGTCGGTCACTGGTACCGGTACGGCATCCGTAACGTCGACTATTACCGACTCGGCGTCGTCAACCACGTCTACGTCGGTATCTGTTCCCCCTCAGTTCTCGTTTATCACTGCGAGCTCTCTTGTCGTGCCCAATATGACGACGTCGACCACTGCTAGTGCTTCTGTTACGCAGACTGATCCCGATGCGGTTGTTACTTCCTCTGGAGTCACGACTACCGCTGCTTTTGTGACACCGTCTCCGTTCCCAAGTGCTCTCCCGAAACTTATTGTGCCACTGGTTGGAGGTGTCAACCCTGCAAAGGATGCTAGTATACTAGCAGGCTATTCGTTGATCCATATGTTGTTCCAGCCTGGGCTTAGCTGGCCGTTTGTAGTCAGCCACCAGGATACCATTGCTCAGCTGTTCCTGTATACGCCACAAATGGTTGCAACCGCGTTGGGACTGACAGGCAAGTCTAATTTGTACAAAGTCCCGAGAAATTGGCTTACAGTTTGATTATAGAGGACCAAGTCAAGACGTATGCGCTCGAGGCCTATGTACCTGCAAACTTCAACGGCAACGTCGATCAGATTCGCTGCATGTACAGTGGTTATATTCCCTCGGACCAGGTCGACGACCTTGCTGCCCAGATGCGCGCCAAGCAGTCTCCTCTCTATACCCAACAGCCTGGCTCTATCCCTGCTCAAATCGCGGCGCTCATCGACCCGTCTCTACCACCCACGTCTGGCAGCAACGCTGGCACAGGCGGTAGTGGCCCTGGCTCGAATGGCTCGGGCGCAAACGATGGAAGCTCAAACGGTACGGACAACAGCCGACGTGACGCAATTATTGGTGTGTGCACGGCGTTTGGTGTCCTGCTCTTGGCCGTGGCTGGGTACTTTGCGATCCGGAATGCGAAGCGCAAGCGTGAGGAGCGACACTACCCGATCAGTCCTCAGTATGAACGTACGGGCGCGCATTCACCGTCTGAGCACATGTCTGAACGTCCTCGGAGCTTCTTTTTCGCGGAAGATTCGTTGCGTGGATACCAAGCCGGGGCTCAGGCAGCGGACGAGTATAATTATAGGCAAGCACCTTCACACCGTCGTGTCCCGGTCCAGACCAGCGCAATCTCGGCGCCCGTCTTGCGCGAGAGCAGTCTCAATTGGTAGACGGGGCTCTTGATCTATCCTGTCGTCGTCTTGTTCGTTTGGTGTTTTTGTCCCCCTTTTTCTTTCTTCTTTCCTTGTCTGTTTTGCTTTTTCTTGATTACCCTTGGGTATAACTTGTTGTTTCGCACGTACAAATTTACCTATTGTTAACACTCTTATTTACTTGGTGATTTAAGACGGTTTCTGGGTCACGGATAGTCTTTTTTGTGTTTACTCTTACGCCCCTTTGTACGCCGGACTTTTTAGCGGATTATTTGTGTTCTTTCTAGGCTGGCTAATGTACTATGCCTGTGGCCCCATCTTTCTGACGCGGAGCGTTGCTAGAGCGTAGTATAATGCTGCAGCTTGTGAATGAAAACTATACGTATACACTTTGTTTCATCAAGCATTGGGCAAACTGCGGTGTATGCATCAAGATCTTAGGTTATACGTTTTCGATTTCTCCCTACGAGCTGGACCTTTTGCCGCACGATGAGGTTGCTGTAATTATTATCGGCCTTCAGGCCGGCTGGCAGCAAAGACTATCAAAGTTGACGTACCTGGCGAGTTGGCGGAGTGGAACTATAATTTGCGACTATTTCTTCTTTTTTGATACCGAGGTAAGGTGACGGGGACCGGGGATCCTCTTTATATGCCAGGATATTGCGTTGAGCGATTCCTTGTGCAACAAGCCATTCTACAAAGGATGTCAGTGTATTAGTGGTTTTGTAGCTTCAAGACTCTACCAGGATGGCGAACTTTGAACAAAAACCAATACTCGTGTTGATTCGCTGGTTTGACATTATGGATCTCGATTGGCTCTGCAATTGGCTCTGTTCTCTACGGCATGAATGCGAAGCCTGTGCCATATTCGACTTTTTTACTCTCATCGAGCGGAGCTGCCATGCCTTCGACGCATTCATCGTAATCTAGCACGCGCTCTACCTCGATTCGCTCCTTCTCATCTTCGTCAGGTGGTTCCCCTTCGAATGCCCAGCGCAAGCGCACAAGTATTGTGCTTAAGAAACACGTGGTTTCTAGCGTATCCTTTCCACTCTCTACACGACAAGTTTGCATTAATATGTCTACGAGCTTCAAGATGAGCTGAGGACCACTAACCGGTCGTTTCCCGGCGCGTGAAACCCAGTGGGTGCTTTACCTTTATACTCCCTCCCTGGGAACCAACATCTGCAACTTCCAGCTCTGGGCGGTCTCTGTTGAGTCTCGCAGCAGGATTAAACCAAGCACCCAGATATAGGTCGCCATCTAATTCTACAGATACACTGAACCCAGCACCCTTGACCTTGGAACCCTCTGGGGAGTGGTTATATGCTGCATGTACACAGAACGGTTCTCCAGGGGTACCCGGTATTATACACCTGGAGAGTCTCGTTAGCTTCAAATAAACCCAACTGGCAATGATAAACTGACTCCTTTCCGTTAATTTTTATATTGAACCGAGCTTCCCAGTCACGAAACTTCCGTGTCTTGTGACGATACCCAGGGATAGCTTTATCGTGTTCGCCTCCACTGTTGCCAATGATTACGGTAAACCCCCCAGATTCCAGTTTTGCCAGTGGACGAGACATAAGATAGAATTTCGGAAGGGGAGGGGGAGGCGATAGTACTTTTGAAGTATGAAGTCGAAGCATATAAATATTGAGTCACTGAATGGTCTAAACAAGATAACGAAACTACCAATCCAGGAGATCGAAAGTCTAGGCACTAGGGCAAAGGGTGTGATATGACGATTATCCTGCGCGAAGCTGAAGGAGGCCGAATCGAATCCGTCAACTCCTACCAGGGCAATCTGGACCACCCAGCCGTCGAGCACTTAGCAAAGCTGAACAGCGAATATTACTGCCCCAGGCGCAAGCATTGTATATTGTCGCAGCTTGTGAATGAAATGCATTGCATGTGCCGCGCCCGCAGCTAACAGTTATAGTAAACAGCATCCAATTTATAAAATTTCTCCAGGTATACCAATAGCCGTGGCGCCCGGGCCCGCTGTCCGAAGGGCGAACCCGGTTTAAACGGTTATCATTCGCCCGAGTTGAGCTTCGAAATTACAGGTGCTAAGGCAGTCTAGCTATACGGAACGCGCTTTGTTTATTCTGCTGCAAGGCATCCCCACACACCGAAGGAGACGAGCTCCAGTAGTATGACAAAATGAGGGTATATACGATATATGGCCATTACATTCGGAAGCTAGGCCAAGCAGAAAGTAGGGGCGATTAGAGAGTGTAGTATAGTAGACAATAGAAAATAGAAGACAGAGAGTAGAGAGTAGAGTAGAGAGAGGCCGCGGAGGCCGGTATAAAGTCTACTACGAAGGCGGGAGTCAGCCAGAGCTCGGGCGGATCCGTCGGCTTACAGTTCGCGAGCGACCGTCTGGCGTGCGGCTGTCCAACAACCCGCGTACTTTTTACGGAGCAGGACTGCCACATGAGATAGTTCAAGCTTCAGATCCCTTCCCCGCCTCTCAGTGTTCGCTCGTCATTTCAGGCAGCCCATTCGCTTGTGCGAATGGACGCATGACGACCTCGCCAAGCCTATAGCGTTGGACGAGGACACTCCCAACGCGCAAAACTTACCAGAGTCGTTGCGGGTCACTTCAGCGCAGCTCATCTCTCGATGAACGCATGACCTAGCGTCCGACTCTGGCCGTCCGCTCGGCGCTGACAAGACATCCGACCGCGTACACTAGGCACGAGTTCCTCGACCTGCCGGGCGCTCAGAGGGCCTCCCAACGTCGGTCGAGTTCGAGTCTGGTACGGTGTTGACGGCCGGAGACTGGTACAGCGTTTTGTCCAAGCCGAGTCGCCGGTCCGGGTTGCACTGATCACGAAGGCAGCCGTATCCATTATGGACACGACGCAGGATGCGGGCAGACCAAAGACCGGCGGTCGGGTTATAGGCAAGCGGCAAATGCGTGAAGGGGAGTGCTAAGGCAGAGTCAGTAGTGATTGCAGGAGGTGAGCTAGACGAACATACCGATCAGAAAGGCTATCACCGAGTTGAAAGCACAATGTACAAAACACGGCATGGATAAAAAAAAGAAAAAGAAAACAAGAGACATTAGAGAGAATATGAGAGACGAAAGAAGAAATATAGTTTGAGTTTTATTTTGTTTGAGGGGGCAATAGAAACCTGATATGATATATGAGTTAACCGCACGATATACACACAAGAATCCGATCAACAACTTACCCGAAGGCGGAGCCTATAGGCTAGCCACAAGTGAACGGAGGACGGCGAACCCGAGCGTGGCCGCGGGCTTAGTCATGTACCTGCTCGATGCACATAAAATCGAGCAGAGGTGCAACTTGATAGGGACGACAATGAGAAGGGTTTCAATCCATGCGGCTAGAAAACCTACTGCGAGATGAGATATAATAGGCCATGCTGTCTAGCAAGTGCGACACCTGGGAGATGCGGGGCTGAGAGGCTCAGGGCGTCTTCATCCAGGTTGTCAGTGTCGAGCAGAAGGTAGCGTCAAGAGAACCGCTTACCATAGCCCTATAGTAGAGCCGGTGACCAAGTCGAGCTCGGTCCATAGCGGCGAGGGTGTGAGAGTATGATAGCGACCGCAAACTCGAGTCAGGGGATGGGAGTGTAGAGTAGAGGGGATGGGAGAGCTGGGTAGCTGCCGTCTATTGTCTCAGAGGTGAGCTACTTATACCTCCTGGGGCTGGCTTGTGCGTCGGATGCAGATACTGCGAGCATCGCGGCAGCTCGGGGGAGTAGCGTGCCCACCCAAGGTCCAACACAGATCCCGCCCCCTATCTTCCAGCGTTCGACCTCCGACGACCAAAGCGTCGCTCCAAGGGACCCAGAGATATCAAGGGTACACAACAAAATTGAGACCCGATAAGGGCGAAGAGTGCAGAGTCCCCAGCAGCAGGCGTCGGGATGTGTGTGCAAATGTTTGCGCGTCTTTTCCCCGACGCGAAACATCAAGGAATTGCAGCGCCGACGACGCATATACGCTGCTGGTAGCTTATCTCTGTTGACGCCAAGAATATGCAGATCCTTGAGTCAGCATGGTGTCATTGGTCAGGCGGACGAGCGGCGGAGACGGTCCTAGTCGATGCTCGGGCCTCTCGAGCCCCTGCATATCGAACGATCCGGCCGGCGAGTCTAAATCAAGACTCCAGCTCGGCGCCAAGGAAAGCTATTCTCACTGGGTGAAATCTACATATAACTAGTCATAGGAGTACAAAAGTGGATAAACCGTCTTACAAACTGACCTTTCTCGCTTAATCCTCAACTGACGAAGCATCTTACCCATGATTACCCCGCAATTGCATATACATAAAATACAGGCCAGCCTTTCATACCTCAGTATATGATTCATTCAACAAGAATAGCTTTCCTTGGCGCCGAGCTGGAGTCTTGATTTAGACTCGCCGGCCGGATCGTTCGATATGCAGGGGCTCGAGAGGCCCGAGCATCGACTAGGACCGTCTCCGCCGCTCGTCCGCCTGACCAATGACACCATGCTGACTCAAGGATCTGCATATTCTTGGCGTCAACAGAGATAAGCTACCAGCAGCGTATATGCGTCGTCGGCGCTGCAATTCCTTGATGTTTCGCGTCGGGGAAAAGACGCGCAAACATTTGCACACACATCCCGACGCCTGCTGCTGGGGACTCTGCACTCTTCGCCCTTATCGGGTCTCAATTTTGTTGTGTACCCTTGATATCTCTGGGTCCCTTGGAGCGACGCTTTGGTCGTCGGAGGTCGAACGCTGGAAGATAGGGGGCGGGATCTGTGTTGGACCTTGGGTGGGCACGCTACTCCCCCGAGCTGCCGCGATGCTCGCAGTATCTGCATCCGACGCACAAGCCAGCCCCAGGAGGTATAAGTAGCTCACCTCTGAGACAATAGACGGCAGCTACCCAGCTCTCCCATCCCCTCTACTCTACACTCCCATCCCCTGACTCGAGTTTGCGGTCGCTATCATACTCTCACACCCTCGCCGCTATGGACCGAGCTCGACTTGGTCACCGGCTCTACTATAGGGCTATGGTAAGCGGTTCTCTTGACGCTACCTTCTGCTCGACACTGACAACCTGGATGAAGACGCCCTGAGCCTCTCAGCCCCGCATCTCCCAGGTGTCGCACTTGCTAGACAGCATGGCCTATTATATCTCATCTCGCAGTAGGTTTTCTAGCCGCATGGATTGAAACCCTTCTCATTGTCGTCCCTATCAAGTTGCACCTCTGCTCGATTTTATGTGCATCGAGCAGGTACATGACTAAGCCCGCGGCCACGCTCGGGTTCGCCGTCCTCCGTTCACTTGTGGCTAGCCTATAGGCTCCGCCTTCGGGTAAGTTGTTGATCGGATTCTTGTGTGTATATCGTGCGGTTAACTCATATATCATATCAGGTTTCTATTGCCCCCTCAAACAAAATAAAACTCAAACTATATTTCTTCTTTCGTCTCTCATATTCTCTCTAATGTCTCTTGTTTTCTTTTTCTTTTTTTATCCATGCCGTGTTTTGTACATTGTGCTTTCAACTCGGTGATAGCCTTTCTGATCGGTATGTTCGTCTAGCTCACCTCCTGCAATCACTACTGACTCTGCCTTAGCACTCCCCTTCACGCATTTGCCGCTTGCCTATAACCCGACCGCCGGTCTTTGGTCTGCCCGCATCCTGCGTCGTGTCCATAATGGATACGGCTGCCTTCGTGATCAGTGCAACCCGGACCGGCGACTCGGCTTGGACAAAACGCTGTACCAGTCTCCGGCCGTCAACACCGTACCAGACTCGAACTCGACCGACGTTGGGAGGCCCTCTGAGCGCCCGGCAGGTCGAGGAACTCGTGCCTAGTGTACGCGGTCGGATGTCTTGTCAGCGCCAAGCGGACGGCCAGAGTCGGACGCTAGGTCATGCGTTCATCGAGAGATGAGCTGCGCTGAAGTGACCCGCAACGACTCTGGTAAGTTTTGCGCGTTGGGAGTGTCCTCGTCCAACGCTACTTGGCCAATCCCCGAATATCTAGCTAGCATACACTAGCTCGAACTGTCTAACGATGCTTTTGAGAACTCACTAGACCTGAAGTAGCACGGACTACCGGCGCTACCGGCATCTAGTCAGCGCTCAGAAGCATCGTTAGACAGTGGGGCCTTATCACGTGCTAGCTAGATATTCGGGGATTGGCTGAGTATAGGCTTGGCGAGGTCGTCATGCGTCCATTCGCACAAGCGAATGGGCTGCCTGAAATGACGAGCGAACACTGAGAGGCGGGGAAGGGATCTGAAGCTTGAACTATCTCATGTGGCAGTCCTGCTCCGTAAAAAGTACATGTCCTATATCCGAGATTCTTCGTGCTAACGATTATAACAGAAAAAAACCAACACCTGAAGTCATGCGAAAGTGTACGGAGCTGGACTGGTCTATGGTCTCGTGCTATAGGATACGGCTGTAATTGAATACATACCCACTTTAAACCGATCAACAATACGTGAACATGGGAGCGTAGTTGCCATTTACTATAGCGATGAGTGTACGCGATTGTTCGTCCAGACAACCAGATGGCAAGCAAGCGCCCGTTGCGTAGGACATGAGTGCTCCTACCAAAGCAACGATGACCCCCGATTCGTGTCGGAGCGTTTCGGATCTAACCCCTCTCTACCTATTCTGTCCCCTACTATATTAACATCTACCATACCATTCTCTCGTCTAATTAACTCAAATATACAGATTGTGTAAATCTAAATCAGTTCTGAATCAATTGCGTATTTTTACCTTGCCCATTTGCGCTAGATTTAGTATAGGTGTGCTCACCCGGTCTGTTGATTTTCAGGCTTATAATCCTCTACTTGATCCTAATTTTTCTGTGGGGTTAGCTGGAATACCTCTAGTGTATCAGCCATGCAGCGCTTTGCACAATGATACTGGCTGTAGCCTCTACACATGAGATCTTCTAGGCACATTGTGAAATCACGAGATTTTTTAGCGCAATATCTGACGTCAAATTTAAAATCAATTTGAGTTACGTTTGGTTAATGTACGGGCATTGAGAAATGACGCTAGATTTGGTGTATTTAGTATGATAGAATTCACACCACCCTATTCGTTCAGCAAAAGACCAAACAGTGACAAATAGCTGCAGGACTGGCATCAAATCATGAACCCGATGCTTATATCAAGGCTACCGGCTATATGGCTTGGACTTTCTAGTGCGAGTGGTACGAGTGGCTCCATTTGAATTAGTACGAGTCTACCAATATCAGATTCACCTTTTAGTATAGCTCATCCACCAGAATCACCAAACTCGTACCTTACGCGCCGGTGGAGTCGGTTCCAGCTTCACAACCGATTCCTCCTCTTTTTTGACTTTGGGACTGCACGAAGGTAGCCTAGGATAGGCTCTACGTGGAAGTATGCTGCGTGGGGCGAATCCTTCAGCAACAAGAACCTCTATTATAACAAAAACAGTCAAACCAACTCAAAAAAGGATGTTATATAAAGTTAACCTCACCAGCACTACGGTAGTGAAACTCAAAGGCATATGTTATATTGTCAACCGGTGATGTGGTAAGAGACGAGGGTATGTTTTCGGTCCTGGTAGGATCTATCTCCTCTCCCGCCTGGATTGGACCAAGACACGCAACACAGTCATCAATCACTCCCTTTGACTCTGTGATTGGCATCGCAAGTGATTCAACATCATCGCGATCCGGAAAACTTCTTGGCTCACTTGCTGGACAATCAACTGGCTGGCACCATTGAACGTTGATTCGAATGTACTGGACATGAGGTGGGTCATGTGCTTTTTCTCCTGGAACTTGGTGAGTTCGACCAACAGGCGCAATTTTCAGATATTCATACCCGGTATAAATTTTCGTTTACCAAACATAAAGTGTTGTATTCCGGTACCATCCTCCGCGGGTCTATGGTCCATCTCAAACTCGTGGGTGGCCGGTTCGTCTTCCTCCAATACGGCACCATACTTGTCAGTTACAAATATTTCGTCGATCCACATCATTGCCTGTAGCCTTGCGCCCTTTACTAGAGATCCCCCAGTCTCTGGAAATTCGTACGCGATGTGTACACAAAATTCTGACCCAGGTGTTCCCAGAATCATGCACCTGCATATATTCGATTAGTAATGTAGCATTATGGACAAAGTACTTACTTGGACTCATGAGAGGTATGGCCAGGTCTATGGACTGTTCGTTTCTGGTGTTTGTAACCTTTTATAACCATTTCTCCGCCCTCCTGCTCGCAATTGGCGATTACGACGCTAATCCCATACCGGGATAAAGCGGCCCCCGAGCCCTCCATGTCTTTCCAAACCATGAGGTGAGATTCAGATAACTGCAGATAGGTGGGATGAGGGGTGATGGTGCGAGCGTTCCTACCAGACAGCTCACTTTTTATAGATGGGTGAGGCTTACCTTCATGGCGGAGAACCAAAGACAAGGCAGGAAAGCCATGATTGGAGCCCTAGGGTTATGGCTTTGATAAAAGACGCTTGGTGCCTCTATGTGATATAGAGTTCTTCTAGTCGCTGGCTGAGGGGGGTCTGAAGCTCTACACCGCGAACAACCAATGAGTGCGCCACCAATGTAGCCATGAAACAAATAGGGTCCGTTGGTTCACTAACCTAAGGGCAGTTGGGGTTATGGACGAATATATGGTCAACCTCTACCTAGATCTATGGTGCGGTAGATTCTAGGGTGGCCTTGTTCGTGTATTTCACTAGCTTCGGGCGGAGATTCAAGAGCTAAGGCTCTCGGTCGTAACGACCCGAAGATTCTTGTGAAGAGGAAAGACATGAACAGGGTCGATCGTGGTATGTTTGGGCCGCTGGCTGATATCCTCTGGATTGTGATGGAAAGGTACGACGGAAAACAAATCTTGCCCATGTGCGAAGATGTCCGTATGCACTAGGAAAGAGCTAAAATGGATTCAGTTTGCGACGGGGTATAACATACGCATATGCAGCATCTCGAGGTGGCAGAGGCCCGTGTTTGCGTATGACCTTGTGTAGGTATACCGCTCATCTGTTTTGCAAGATAAAGCGCATACATGGTCCCATGGTCAATCCTTGTCATACAATTATCGATATATATATACCACATCTTAGCATCTAATGGAAACACGAATACCACGCCGAATCAAGGATAAAACTTGGACAGGAAGGTGCTTCCTTCATCTCGTTTTCGTACCAGACGCTTCGAAAGCTGCAGGTGGGCGAGTGGAGTGTCTATCTAGGGAGTATAATTATCTGCCCCGCGCAAGACATCTTCAAACCATTTTGGTACCTCACGAGTGACTTCGAGTTCGAAAGACGATGCCCTTCAACCGACGTTGTAGCCTAGCCAGGGAGAATCACCCGGTTGAACAGACATCTAACCCCCAACGCATACACTTACCGACGAACCAATACATTATTGGAACGTGAATGAAGAAACCCCGTTTTAATGTCTTGACAGATTGTTTGTATACTCTGGAAGATGCTCAACACTCGACCCGAACTCGAGTTTGTAAGATAAGAGCCAAGAGCCAAGACCGAAAACCACAGGCCTAAATCAAGCGTTTCCATACCAAAAACGAGCGGGATGACCATGGGATTCACCTCTCGTCGTCTTAAAGTAGCTGAGGGGCAATGTGTTCATCGCGGTTCGGAGCGCTCAGGATCGTTAGGAAAAACCAGGGATAAATTCAGCACGTTCAATCCACTATCACCATTTGCCAAGCCGAGGCCAAAACCAGAAGGAAAAAGAACGAGAAAAATATGGTACGGAAAGTAGGAAATAAAAAGGGGAATAGCTCGATCTGGACTGGAGGTCAAGTAGTACAAGTACTAGCATATGGGGCGGAGCAGAGAGAAAAAGCACGCACTGCGCACATGCCAAAACAACAACAAATATAAAAACAAACCCCAGCCCAGGGAACTATTCTTACGTCTACGCAAGATGTCCAACGCTTACTCGACTCGCGGACGTTTTGCACCTGGCTCTTCGTGCACCGCACGTTCTTGCTGCAAACGCAAGGTTTCAGCAAGCTGGGCCTCGACTTGTTCACGCCGTTGACGCTCTTCTTCCAGGCGTTGGCGCATTTCATCCAACTGGGCCTATTGAGTTGACGGCGATTAGATCATGCCACCGTGTGTACGTAGTGAGGACGTACCTGAAGGTCACCCATCGCTTGATCCATCAATAATTTCTCAAGTGTCCATTTCTCGATGTTCCGCGCCTCGTTCTCCTTCAGGTCGTGAATGTATTGAACCTGTAATCATATGTCAAGAGACGAACTGGAATTGGACAAAGGCACTTGCTGAGCGAGCCAAAATTGCGCCTTTGGCTTTTTCGGCACCGACATTTGGCACCATTCGGGCCAACTCGTTGATACCTTCGTTGATGTTGCTTCGCCTTCGGCGCTCCACCTCTTTCTAAACCGAGACAAATGAGATTCGGCTGCATGTAGAGCGGGAACATGAAGACCTACATGGTTGTCCTTCCTCTTGCGCTGCCAATCTACCGTGTCTGAGGTGGCCCATTTCCCTTTTTTGTTGCCTGAAGCGCCGCCCTGGGCTGGCGTTTCAGCGGACTGACCGGATGAAACTTGTCCGTTCGCATCAGCAAACGAGGGATCGCCTTCTTCTCCGTCATCTTCGTACTGGCTGTCCCCGGACGGAATCGTACCAGCCCGACCTGAGCGAGTTGCACGAACAGCAGGCTGAGCAATCTGTTGAAGTTCTGGAGGTGGGGGCATAGGATGACCGGCAGGAGGCGGGTAGGGGGAAGCAATATACTGGGGAGGGTGGTGGTACATCATGGCGGGTTGATGGTGCATATGGTGCGGGTGCATGGGATGTGGGGGTTGTCCTGGTAGCTGCTGGGGAGGGACCTGTTGCTGCTGAGGGGGGACATGTGGCGGTTGGTTGGGAGCACCAGAGCCCATGAGCGCGGGGTCGAGTTGTAAGTCCTGCATCGCACCAGGAGGCGGGGTGCCACCTGCTTGGGCCGGGCCATCGTTCTCTCCATCCCTAAGGTCAGAGCGTTAGAATGATCCAATATATGCGCTGTTCCAACTCACTCGGCCGATTCGCCATGAGCTAGACCAGCGGCGGAAGCTTGGTTTTGCTGGCTCTGCTGGTGAAGCTGAAACAGCGCACTTTAGCATGGCAGGGACCTAGGGTGATGGAGATTTAGCGTACCTGCTGAACGGCGTTCAACATATACATCAGCGACTCTTGGGTCTGAGCGTCCACACTCCCGTCAGGGTCCTGGGCGGTAGCACTGGCATTAGCTGGGTCGTCTGTGGCAGATCCAGGCTCGGCGTCTCCAGACTCGGCGGGCCTGAGCTTGAACTGGGGCGATGCAGGCGACGTGGAGCGCGAGAGTTTGTCGGGAGTGTCCGGTGCTCCCGCAGATGTCGAGGTCGTCGCCATGGGTGTAGCTGAGGGTGTTTTGGGCGTCTCGAATGCACCGCTCGTTGGTGCGGGTGAGACGGGGGCACGTGCTGGTAGAGGTCACGAGAGAAAATGGATCACGAGGTCTCCCTCCTTGAAGAGGGTGGCCCGTGAGCTGCTTACGTATACACCTGCCCTGAACAATGCTGGGAAACTGATTGTTGTTGACACATGGATGACGCAGATGGCGCCACGTGATTGATTGCGACGAGTCGCCCATCCCGACTGGTTGCATGGATGCACTAACATATCTACTGATTTGGAACTATAAAAGACACAGTTGAAAATAAAACACATTATCTCCGACGAATTGCACAACCCACCTAGTTGAAACAAATGTCGAACAACGCCGGCGCCTTTCCCCATTCAACATGGCGGCTGTGCCAAAAGCATCGTTTCTAGGAACCACTTAAGGCTGGACTCAATCCAAAGGACATGTTGTGTAATACCCTACAAAACGTACATCCGGACCTGTTGGATATCCCACATGCGCCTGCGAACCCCCGCGGCAGAACAAACATGCAAACACACATCATCACTAATCCATAGTTCAAATTCAAGAAATCTCTTGAGACACAGCCAAAGAGCAGGATGTATGCGGCACGGGAACATGACCCACATGTCTAATTGAGTATACTGGCTCTTTCAGACGTGCCCCACAAGTCAACGGATAGCCGCACAAACTGGAGCGGAAACTAAGGCGGGAGCCTTCCCTACGAAGTAAGGATGCGTTGTGTATTGGTCTGAGCGACCCTTGTCCTTGAATAAGAGCTCCAGCAGTTCAAAGAGCGCGGGTTTCGAGGCTGAGATGTTTCGTCTATTAATCTGACTTACGATGTTTACTTTATTCGGTTCATTTTAGATTTAAGTCTAATTAGCTATATTCAAGCACAAGCCAAGTGCGGTAACGGTTACGGCTCTGTTTGCTCTATTATAATCCTTTTTGTTGTTTATAACACAATCCTTGTCCTCCCCAGGCGCGCAGGGAGAAGATACGTTGAGCATTAGTTCCACTCGTCTCACCATTTGTTTGATTAGATGCATGGCCATACTGAATAAGGTAGTGATAGTACTTGTAGTTGTATCGACAATGCGATCAAATTTCCTTTTCAACTTGACCAACACTATACATTCGTTCGAGTAGAACAAGCACGAGCATACAATGTTGAGGCTCAAGTGCTCAAAGTATACCAGTAACATCCATCTATTTTCGTGCTTGACAGATATCAAAAAGCAACACCCGGCCCATTCCCAATGACTCTGCTCCCAGTATCGACTTGCGCACCCTTTCTCCTTCTAACCGACCCTTCAGAGAGAGGTGATTGGGGAAGCGTGGGCGACTTGAGTACGGGTGAGAATGGTGCTACGTTGCCGTCATTTTGAGGATGATCAAACCCTCCGGTAGCCCAGGCGGATCTGAACATCATAATCCCGCCAACCGCGATCCATGTCATGCCAAAGACGGGTGCGGACAACAGAACATTTAGAACAGGGAAGAGATCTGGGTAGCGTGCGGGGGGAGAGATTGCCGCCTCCAATATATGGATCAGACCAAGAGCCGTATAGGCGCCCTATATAAAATGAGAATGGCTCAGGACATATAACAGCACAGACTTACCAGACTGATATATTTTACGAGCGAGCTTGGAAGCTCGGTTGGATCGTAGCCGATCACATAGTTCCAGAGGAGGGTGAGCACGAAATAGTTCAAGCCCTGTCCGTCCCTTTTGAGTAGAGGCCACATACTACAGCCAGGGTTAGTTTCAGCCCTATTGCCCATAAGTATACGTAGAGTACAATACACACACCTAAACACGGCAACATTGTTCATCAAGACTCCCCACTCCCAAATACCTCCCAGTCCCATCACCGAACCAGAACTGCCGCTGTCGATTTCAGATTCAGACTCCCGAGCTGCTAACAAGAGTGTGATAGGCAGCAACGGAAGAAGGATCGATTTCTCGTGCACTTGCACCGAGAACATAAAGAAACTCATTGCGCAGCTAAACAGCGCAAACGGTAGCAGCAGAAGAGTTGGCCCCCGACGGTGTCGTACCGCGTCACTTTTGTTCGGATCCTTAGCTCCGGTGCCAATAAACCCCCAGCCAAATACCATGCCTGCTGCTGGCAGAGTACCAATCAGTGTCATGAGGAGCGCAACGCGCTGAAGGGCCGTCTGGCTAATCCAACGCAGCCTTCGCCATTTTATGAGGATTACGTCTGAAGCGCACCAAAAATTGGCCACTTTGTCCTCGAATAAGCCACGCGCGAACGGGAAAATGCGAGTGATGACTTGCGGGAGTAGCGCGGGTGTCATGAATGGTAGGAAGAGCAGGAAGAAGGACAAGGTAGTTGTGAATGCCAAGTACACAAAATGTCGTGTCCTATCGATATGAAAAGTTAGGAGATCATCAAGACCTAGATTGAAGACCATACCCGTAGTCCTTCCCTAGCCAGAAACACTTTCCAAGGAGGTAGGAGCCCACGGCTGGCGCGTAATACAAGCCCATCTGTTTGAAGCTGAGGCTAGCGACAAAGCAAATAGCTCCAATGAGATCATGTCCTAAATAGAACATGTTCATAGCCCAAATAGTCAAACCGAGCATAACGGAGTTGTATCTATTCGTTAGATGTTATTTTAATTCAGGGAGCATAGATAGCAACAAGACGCACTGAAAATGGCCGTGATCGATCAATATAAGCGCGGGTTGTAGTAATACAGTCAACAGTGCGATATTCTGCGAGGCACTTTGGTCAGTTGCTCATTCTATCTGGAGCATAGACTCACTTGAGTTCTGCGGGACCGTCCCGGAAGTGCTATGCGCGTGTACACGTATACCGCGGGGATATAAACTATCATCTCGAACAAGAGCACACTCATTCGCATGAAATGTTTGCTCTCGGGAGACTCGTGTCCTCGCGACGCGTCAAGCGCGACCCATGCGGGATTTATTTTGTTGGCGCTAGACAGGTGTCACGCCTCGAATGTGACGACAGGATGGCCTACGACTCACACGAAGCCACATATCCAGCTCACGTACGCCGTGAGTGGTGGGTAGTCCAGTCCCCAGTACTGCAGGTCGTAGCTGTACCACTCTCGCAGAGGCAGGTGGTATGTTATCTCCATCCAGTGTCTCTGAGCTTCATAGTCTCCGTGCATAGGCGCCGTGCCTTGGCCTATATAGATCATGTGCGTATATTAACATACAATCCTCCCAGAACCGAGTTTTGCTTACCAGAGTATCCTCCTAAACCAACGGCACACCTAACCAACACAGCTCCTGCAATGATCACAGGCGCCGTCCATTCTCGTAAGCCATTGCGTGCGAACCAGCGCACCAGTCGACGTGCAAAGCTCTCGTGTGGTTGGCCGTGTAGCGTGCTAGCAGCAAGTGCGAAAGATGTCGTTCTTCCACGTATACTCGGATTGAGAGGGGAAAGGGGGCGCGACTGAGACTGTAGGAGTTGGGTATTTAGGAGCTTGGGATGAGGGCGAGGCTGGGGCGACAGGATTTCGTCAATGTCGGTCTCTGACCTGCCGGTGGGACTTAATTGTAGCCGAACAAGAATGACTGTGGGACGTACTCGGCACGACTCCGAACGCTGCGGCCGCTCTCTGAGCCGATGCTCTGGAGCCTAGGACGGTTCGCTGACCGGGCGGTCCTGCGGAGCGAGCCGGTGCTGCCATCGGTACTTGGCGGCCATGGATCCATTGAAGGCAGGCAATGTGATGTGGCCCAAGATCACGTGGTCTCCAAGTTGGCCAATGCTTGCGTTTTAGCGCCATGGTAGTCGTGACGTTCACTGGCTCGTTTTTGTTTCAAAACAATCAATTGATATGATTTGGATAACTAAATTTCTCAGCGACAGGCAAAATATATTGAATATGTATATAATTGCTCGCATACAACCACATTCGACATTAATCAAGCCTTCGAAGCTCCTTCAACATTCGCCAACCAGGCCCGAGCATACACATCAATCTTGGGCAGCATACCGACCCGCTTCGGGACCCACCCTAGCAGCTGCCTGGCTCTCGAAGAATCACAGTTGCTGCTGCTAGTCAACGCCTGGAAGAACACGTTGTCTCCTGGGCCTACAAATTCAACTTTTGCATTCAACCCGAGGGCCGTGGCAGCGCCCTCGGCAATAAACCTGAGCGGCTCGTGGCTTGTGACAAGATCAAAGATGGGATAAACGCCAGTGCCAGCGATGAGGGGCAGCTTGTCCACAGCAGCATGGAGCCCAGAGGCAACGTCTTCAAGATGGACAAAACTGGGGATAGCGTCTGCGTAGATTGGAATCTGGGCGGTTGACGCACCCGACCGCACGGCGTCAAGGATTGGCTGGAACACAGGGCTAAATACCCAAGATGTCCTCCCATACACCAAACCAGGACGAATGATAATCACGTCAAGAACGTCTTGTGCCTTTAGTATGATCTGCTCCCAGCCAGGGCGAGCGGCAGAAATAGTAAGTGCAGGCGAAGGTGCCGACGGTGTACCAGCAGGTGTCGTATCCGAGACCATGACCTTCGAATCGCCGTGGAGCCAAGTACCAGACACATGAACAAACCCGAGCTTCTGGAATTTGACGCCCTCTTTAGCGGCGGTCTCGAGGCGTTCCTGTCCGAGTTTCTTGACAGCATCGAGGAGGACGAGTATGTCAGGGCTAATGGGAGAGCAGTCGACGACCACATCGATATGGTGTTTACGGACGACGTCGTGCCAAACTGCACCGTCCTTGATAGGATCAGCGCATATAATGGGGTTAATCTCCTCGACAGCCAGAGGGCGAGCCTTCTCTTCAGTACGGGCAATGCCCCAGACGACGTGGTTGCCAGAACGGACGAGCGAAAGGGCGAGGGCGTTGCCAATGTAGCCGGTAGCACCAATAACAATGACACGAGGCATAATGAGTTGGTTGCAGTTAGGGAGTAGTGGAAGTGGTAGAAGTTGCAGGAGAGTGATTGTGCTGCAGTGAAGAAAGGTCCGACAGACTCGAGGCTTTTATATGTGCGTCTGATCCATTATTTCAGCCCGAATAGTGAGCGCGCAATGATACTGAAGCGTGGAGGACATCCACTCCGGCAGGTGCCCGAGTGAGTTTCAGGTCAGCATAAGTGGAGGGTGTTAAGCGCTGGTGGAGGTTTGGTGGATGGGATGGCGGTTAAAGATACTAAATGGGTCAGTGATTTCCAAGCATGACAAAAATATATACTAAATAATCAGCTCCTAAGAGCCCAGCGTTCAAAACGGAGATGCTATATTTAGTACAAGCTGTGATAGGTTTATCAAACCAGCCGACAGGACTTCAGTGCTCTTTCAGCATGCACTTAATATACCATTCCACCAGTGATATAGAACACCAAGTCATATAATTGTGTATTATAGCCAATTCATGTTGAGAATGAAAATTCTCAATAGCTCTCCCTTAGCATGTATGCAGTGGAAGAATAAAATGCGTCATAAGCTGAAGCTAGATAACCTAGCAAACTGGATTAAAGCCGATATAATTCTCTGATAAATCTCTGATGTATCTACAGCGAGAGAGCGACTGTATTTATACATAGTCGGTAAACTAAGCGAATCGGTAGGATCATCAAGCGCAAGCGAACTGCGATGATCCGCCTAAGCGAACGGATCTCCAACAATTCACAACGGGTTGAACGAATTTTATGCGTTTTTATCGACATGGGATGGCTCAAGTTCATAAGGCAGCCTCTGAACGAATCCCTACTAGCGCGTTGAGGAGCGCATAAGGAATGCAGGCGATTTTAACGTCCAATCGAGGCCCTTTTCGTTCCGCGCCTATTAAAATAATTCAAAGCACTGCTTGAGGGAAGATGATTCACGGGGGGCATACATGTAATAGGTGTATTAGAGGTGTATTAACATAAGTACCAGGACATTATAGGACGGTACAATACGATATACATAGGAAATTAGATGGCTTGCGTGTGTGGCAAATGGATTCAAGGCTTCCACTGAACCGAACGCACTGTGAACATAGGTCGTATACACAAGTCATAACGCTTACCAGCTTGCCCTTATCGCTAAGTAGTTTAGCTGCCGCTCCCTGGGCTTCTGGCTTGGACTTCCCGATTCCGACGCAATCAGTGACGGCCGTCCCTCCCACTTGAAATTCGTAAGATGTGCTGTTTTAGTTATCGGATTTCATGGTTGGTTGCCACTCACAAATGGGCGTAGAGAACCATTTCCAGCCATCTGGTGTTTCCTTTTGTTGCTCGACCCAATTGACTTTGCCAGCTTTGTCGCTCCATTCGTTCAACTTCTCAAGCCAGTTAGGAGGGACCTTGTTGGGTTCGAGCACGTATGGAGCCATGGTGCACAGTTGGAATAGAGAGATAAGACGAAAGTAGTGAGGCAACTGGTAGTTGGAGGTAGTGTTGGACTGAAATCTGCATCTTGCCTGGTTATTTTGTACCCTCTCAGGTTGGGGTGTGCAATGTACACCATTCGAGGCGCATTTAGTCGATACTAATCGCAAATTCCAATAGCTGGTGAACAGGTCTGGCGGTTGTAACGCGGTAAGAGTCAGAGGAACCAGCGCTAGGTGAAAAAAGCCAAAACCTATGAGATAGTTACTTGGGTGAGCGGAGTATGGGCGTTTTACCTCCTGCTTAGTAGTGCACCTGTCAAAAGTCTCAGCGAAATGATATATCCATTCTTACGCGGTCGGAGGCTCGTACTGTGTACAGCATGAGAGTAGGGTGCGAAGATAATTGAGTTGACAGTGTCGCCGCCGTACCCCAACGTTGGGGGAGTTAAGCGAGTGAAACGACCTCGGGCGCCTTGTGTTTGTGCTTGGGGGGAGCTTGCTCTCTCCGTTTTTGACGAGTTTAGGCTTGCATACTGGAGTGGTATTCACTCTCCCCAAAAATGTTTTATGGGCCGATTGCGAGTACTCGAGTGAATTTGACTGTTTTGGAGTGGAACGTCACGTCTGACTCACTTGGTCCATATTGAGAAATATGGTTCGACAGCTGCACACCGCATTGAGCTGCGTTTCAGACGGCGCACAATTGGTTATAGTTAAAGCAATATACAGAGTCAGTAATAATGTAAAAAGTACAGTTGGCCGATATAATTTGTGCACGCTGAAAGCAAGAGGCTTGGATTACATCGTACAAGAGTCGCGTCGCAAAGCTTATCGCGGCTAGCCGGCGATTCGAGCCACCCGGTGGCGCCCTGATGAAGTAATGTGTCACGTGCGGGTGATAGTCGTTCTGGTGGTTCTTGTTAGTGCGCCGTTGCGAATTGATTGCGAGTTGAACGCGACCTGCGGCGATTGAGTCGCTGCCTATCCCGACCTGAACACCTGTACCGACCGGACGGTGCGACGCTGACGATGGCGCTGACAGCACGTGCCACGGAGCCACCCATGTGGGACAACCAGATTGTGCCTACGCTCCGAAAACGTGAGTGCCCCCACCACCTCCGTTTTTCGGTTTGCTGACCGGGCTGGCAGGCCTGGAGAACGAGTCGCGTGCGCTGTCGAAGCGCATGTCGATCCACGGCGCACCTCCGGACGACCAGCCCCCGCCCCCCCTCGACCGCTCCACGTCCGACGGGCTCCCGAGCGGCATCCCCCGCCCGAGCATCCAGCTGTCGGAGCAGACACATGCAACCGAGCCTGTGCGCACCAGCACCAGCACATCTCGTCCCACCCGCCCCCGTACCTACTCTACTCCGCGGCCGTTTGACATGCCGACCACCCCCGCCGAGTCGCGCTCAAACTCGCCCGCAGTCCAGTCCAGCCCGCGACCGTCTCGCATACCGACCAGACCTCGCGCCGGCTCTCGCGCTCGCCTGCCAAATGACGTTGCCTTCCCACCAACACCTGAACAGTCACCCGACCTCTGGCCTGTTTCCGAGGTCCGCACGGAACTCACTCCCCCGACGCCCGACGCCCCCCACCACCCCCGCCGAAAGCGCGACACGTTTGTCCCGCCGCCTGCGTCCGACAACGACGAAATTCTTTTCGACGAGCCCGCGCCTTTTCCGATGAACACCGGCAACGTGGGGCCCCGCCCTTCCCTCGACGAATACGAACACTGGTACCGCGGCGAGGGCCGTAGCGGTGGGGGGCGCAACGGCGGGCGTGGCGAGATCCGAGTAGCAACCCGCACCGAGATGCTCGAGATCGCCTCGTTTGGCCACCGCCCAGTTCCGCCCCACGGTTCTGGTTCCCGTGATGGGCACGCCCATGGCTATTCGAGCGAGCTCGGGTGGCGCACCAAAGCTTATGACGACTCGACCGTTGGCACCCGCTCGATGTGGTATGGCGAAACGACGGAGAATGTACTCGACGAGGCGCCACTTACCGATCTCGATGATGTTGATACGGACAGCATGTACCCGCCAAGATCTCTCGACGCCCGTTCCGCCGACTCTCATGCCTTTACACAAGACCACCGCACCGTCGAGTCCTATGCGCACACCGCCGAGGCTGACCCTGAACCCGAGTCTGAACCAGACCCCGAGCCGGATGGACCTGTCGAGCCCGTTACTCCGGCTAAACGGCCGCCGCCATCGCGCATCGCTCGTGCTACATCACCCAGCATCGGCCCAGGCGCATCCACGACGTCTCTCGTCTCCCGCCCTGGTCGATCACCTACTCCTTCGAAAGCCCGCACCCTTCCGCCCACTAAACCTCAGTCGCCCAAGGCTGGCAACGCCTCCAAGTCACCAGGGCGACGAGGAACGACGGCCAGTGCCGCGTCGAAATCGCCGTCTCGTGCAGCTGGTACATCTCAGGTCACGCCCAAATCGCCCCGGGTCAACCCAGCGACGCCTGCGAGCAAGAGTGGCACTCCGAGCAAGAATGGCACTCCGGGCAAGAATGGTACTCCGAGTAAGAATGGTGCCCCGAGTAAGAGCGGTACACCATCGACACGAGGGCGGGCACAGTCGGTGCCAAAGCGGACAAAGAAGCTCAGCACGAGCGGGTCGAGCGGCGCACCTCATCCGCTGGCGGATGCGATACCACATATACCCCCATCTCAGACTATTCCGGACGATGGTAACTGGGATGATGTCGTACTCCCTACTATTGCGCGACGAATGCAAGAGCCGGATGTGGTCATGATGGAGAGCAAGCCAAAACCAAAGCCAGAAGAGGAACCGATACCACCTCCAGCTGGGTCCTTTAGCTACTACCAAAGATTGGAGGAATTGGAACGATCAAAGGAGAGGGACCGACGGCGTGGCAGTGGAATCGAGTTGGATGAGTTTGGAGAATGGCACGGAGCGAAAAAGAAACCGGACGAAAGGACAGAGGAGAGAAAGAAGGCCCCAAGTCCACCGCCGTTTGCAGACTACACTCCACATCCGCCGCCGCCGCCCGAAGTGGTGCGACAACCAGAGCCTCGACCTTCACCCACCCCTACAGCACAGCCAAACGGTGTGGTTATCACAGAGGCCGATCTGCGTCAAACTACGTCTGGAAAACGCAAAGACGACGATTCGCACAGCGCAGGATGCTGCAAATGTGTGGTCATGTAGGCATGGTTTTGTCCCTCTGCATTCATCTTGCCCCTTCCCCTGTTATTCCATTTCTCTGTTTCTCGCTGGCGCTATGGTACGTGTTCTATTGGTAGTAGTACCCGCTCTCGGTTGTGTTTATCTCTCGCTCACACTCATTCGTTGACGCTTTTTTGGATTGTGAATCTGTTTTGACAACCATGCCGCTCATTTCGTTCTCTTGTTAGCCCCCGATTTCATATCCCCATTGACATGTGTATAGTACTTTTTACTCTGCTTTTCTCGCATGCAAACGAGATATGCCAGTTTTGCGGTGTGGTTCAAGTCAAGATATTTGTGCGAGCGTGTCACGTGAACTTTGGGCGATCAGTTTTGTTTCTGTCGACATGCGCTTGCTCTCGTCTGGCCGAGCGTGTCTCCGTCGCCGAGCCCCTGTGCCTATATGCAGTCGTACAAAAAGTTCCAGCACGGGCGCCATAGTGCCCCCTGTGAACATCCGACTGGGTGATACCCATATTCCGCGATGCCAGGCTCACTTTGAAACTACACTCGCCGATGATCTGCTCTACCTGACTTACAATCACGCATCAACGACTATACCTCCCAAGCCCAATCTACCTCCTCAATGGGACATGTCAAATCCATACGCCAAGAACCGCCCGCCGCCTGCCCCGCGCGGAAATCGACCACTCCAAGCGACAGGCCCGCCAACGACCCCAGAAAACTTGCCTAGGCTCGAACGAATCATCATACACACGATGATCAAAGAAGCCATCACGAACAAGACGCATCTGCTCGGTCCTATCATGGCCCTCCGCGCCATCTCTGGCCAGACCGAAGCAGGCGGCGGCCAGCTTGGTCACGACGGCGTCCGTGTTGTATATTCGCGTGCAGCGTCAGCCGCGTTTCGAGTACGAGAAGGCGTGCCCATCGCGCTCAAAGTCGAACTCGTCGGTCCACAAATGTACGAATTTGTCAATACCCTCGTCGAGTTTGTGTTCCCCCGTCTGCGCGAGTTTAGGGGAATCGTCATGCCCCCGGCGAGCGCATCGAGTTCCAGTCCGAGCGCGATGGGAGGTGTGGTTGCGTTTGGACTCGCCAAGGAGGCGTTTGCGCTTTTCCCGCAGCTCGAAGTGAATTTGGATTCGTATCCCAAGATGTGTGGGATGCACGTCCAGTTTGTGACCAACCTCAAGGGCAAGGATGCGCAGGCCAAGGCGCGAGCGCTCGTTTCCGGATTTCAGATCCCGTTTATTAGGAAGTAGGATGCACAATTACATGCTGTCATATTTGCCGTTGGGTGGATTGCATATGACGGTGTTCAACTCTGTGCTGTAAAACAACGCTGCGTTAGACCGCTTTGCATTGTGCATACAATATAAAGTTTAAAATCTTTTTTGTATTTGGGTGAAATGAGATCGTCCAAGCGCCAAGCTTACGGAAGCAAAATTTGAGAAATCGTTCCCGAACACTTGTCTTCCACCTGCAATATACCCGGACCATGTCAAACGTCATTGACTCGCACGTCAGCGTCAAGCAAACCAAGCTCGCTATAGACGCTCTGCTAAAACACGCAGCAAAAGTCCAAGCGGAACGAGACGAAACCGAGCTGCTGGGTGCAAAAGACGAGCTCGTTTGGCTCAATGTAAATGTGAAACGGATCCATCCAGAGAAAAAGTTGAAGCCGTTTAGTATGTGAGTAGCTGTTGAGCATGCTATGCGATACCCTTGCCAATACAGTTTCCTTGCCAGACCACTTGCTCGTCCGATCGTCGACCCACGCACTTCCCCAATTTGTTTGATTACCAAGGATCCACAACGAGAATACAAGGACCTGCTAGCGGCGCAAAACATCAAATTTGTTTCGCGTGTAGTAGGCGTCACGAAGCTCAAGGGCAAATTCAAGCCGTTCGAGGCACGACGACAGTTGCTCAAGGAGCATGGGCTGTTTCTCGCGGACGACCGAGTGGTACCATTGTTGCCCAAGTTGCTCGGGAAGATGTTCTTTGAGGCCAAGAAGTGAGTGTGTTAATCTGTTGAGTGGCTATCTTGCTCATAGCCAAATGCATGGCTACAGACAACCAATACCGGTAAATCTCCAACGAAAGGATCTCAAGGTCGAGCTAGAACGTGCAGTGTCGTCGACGTACATGCACCAGAACCAAGGAACATGCACGTGCGTATCGTTGCTCTCACTCACCGAGCCCTCCCGCTCATATTGCTTTTGTAGATCAATTAAAATCGCACCCATATCATTTACACCTGCCCAAGTACTCGAGAACCTTGCGACCGCCCTACCAAATATAGTAAAGCATATCAAGGGCGGATGGGATAATGTGCAGAGCCTGAATATCAAGACGAGCACAAGCGTGTCGTTGCCAATATGGTCATGCGAGTTGGGCAGTGGCGAAGGCGGTCGATGGGCTGGGATGGTCGGTGCTAGTGAGGAAAGTGCGGAAAGTGACGAGAGCGAGGAAGAGGAAGAGGAACCAGCGCCAGTGATGAAGGAGGGCAAGAAGCGGTCTGCACCGAGTACTACTGCTACGACGGCGAGCAAGAAGGCGAAAGGCAGCTCGTCCGAGGCGCCGAAAGCCACCAAGTCAACAGCTCCTTCTGCTCCCGCACTTTCTATACCCAAGCCTGCATTGGTCACGACTATTTCCAACCCTGTTTCCACGACTGCCTCAGGCTCCACCAAGAAGCAGCTAAAAAAGACGATACCCCGAACACCAGTCGTCGAGGAATCGGATTCGGACGACGAGCCTGTGCCAGCACCTAAAGCGTTATCAAAAGCAAAACCTGCGGTAGTGGCTGGGGCCAAGAAACGAGCCATAGTAGCTAGTATCGAACAGAAAAAAGCAAAGATTCTCGCCGCAAAAGGGACGGCGAAAAGGGGGTCAAAGGCTAAGATTTTGGGCTCCAAATAACGTCTTGAGAGTATTTCATTCGCTGCGAGTCAAGTCTTTCTTCGGCGCCTTTACTCTTGTTTATACATGTACTTTATGCTGATACTCAAAATGGTCAGAGCGCGTGTTAAGATTCCTTTACATGTCGGGATTTTGTAACAAACGTTCGTCCAACGTGCGGTTTTCGCAGGCTCCACTGTTCTAGGCCGTTCCATGAGTTGGCGCGCATACATTCAGCGCGAGAAATCACCCAATTCCGGGGTGCACCTCGGTTATCCGATGAGGCTATCCGATCCTGAGATCAGATATGGAGCGTACCTGCATATATAAACCTGCCATTACATGCGGGTATCTCTACTTTACAACCTCTACCATCTCATAAATTCAATACTTTTATTTTCCACAGATGTCTAACGTTTACTTCGACGTTACTATTGGCGGCGTGTCCGCAGGTCGCATCGTGTTCAGGCTCTATGATGACGTCGTTCCTAAGACGGCTGCAAACTTCCGTGCTTTGGCCACCGGCGAAAAAAGCACCGCGAGCAAGAAATTGCACTACAAGGGGAGTGGCTTCCACCGCGTCATCCCGGAGTATGTCCCTACACTATAATAACCCTACGTCACTAATGCTCATCCCTCAAAAAGATTCATGCTTCAAGGGGGCGACTTCACCCTTGGCAACGGGCGGGGTGGAGAGTCGATCTACGGCGCGAAATTCGAGGATGAGAATTTCGCTCGTAAGCATGAGAAGCCTGGTCTCCTGTCAATGGCCAACGCCGGCAAGAACACCAATGGCTCGCAGTTCTTTATCACGACCGTTCCGACACCACATCTTAATGGGAAGCACGTCGTCTTTGGAGAGGTTGTCGAGGGCATGGATGTCGGTAAGCTTTGTCCGTCGTTTGGTCATCTTCATTATAATAACATTTGTCCCAAGTCAAAAAGATCGAGTCGAACCCGACTGATAGGAGTGATAAGCCCCTGAAGGCAGTTGTCATCGCTGACTGCGGTGTCCTCTAAATGTACAAGTACCAAATTAAGCTGTATCTACGAGCACAAATATTGAATGCCCTGCCATTTGTTTGCGAGCTGATGCTTTCGCAACTCCGTTGGCTTGATAAAAATCCATTTCTGGGGTAAAACAGTGTAACTCGAGTGTATCTGTCGCCTCTCTTTGAACCCATCCCATCCATTGGCTCATGGTACACCCAGGTGTTGCGCCTCATTTTAAGTGGCGTTACTGACGGAACGGTTGGCAAATCACTATGATCACTAGCATAACCATCCAACCAGCAGATTCATCGCTAATGCGATCGATTATTTTGATGCATGGGACAAGCCGACATGATAAAGGTGGACGAGAAATCGATGATAGGGTGTTTCAAGACGCTAAAACAAGACTAAAACGAGGCTAAAACGAGGGCTAAAGCGGCACCCAAAGTGACTCTAAATCTTCGACTAAACTGCAGAGCCAGTTTAGCGCCGAGAACCTAAACCACGTCTAAAGTGCACCCAAAAGTCAAGGAGAAACATGAATCGAGATGATATTTACTATCTGATGCAGCAGAAGTGACATAATAATCCTAGATATCTATGGCTTCTTCGATGCGATGCTCAAGTTGGGAAGTAATAAACCACAACTTACACGCATGGCCTTCGAGTTTTATTGAGTCCAGTTTTAGGAGATTTTAGCCATCTGGGACAGAGGGGTTTCACGACCAAGCTAAAGTGGGGCTAAAACGAGGCCTAAAGTGCACTTTAGAGCCGTTTTAGGTGCCGCTTTAGCCCTTCTTTTAGCCTAGTTTTATCCTCGCTTTAGCGTCTTGAAACACCCTAATAGCAAGCTTTTAAGGCAAACTGATCGCATCAAGCGACAATACTGGGCGAAAAATTGGGACTTCCTCGTTGATTTCGAATAGTTGCTAGCAAGCACCACCCATCCTCGTAAAAGCAGAAGTAATTGCTGTTTAACCGAACTTGGATAATATGTAAGCACATCAGGCAGTAGAAGCAAGCTCATTTTTTGAAAGTAGTTGAGTAGCGTGATAGTTGTTTTGTGTGTCACCAGTTAGTTGTTCCTTCGGACAAAACGGAGGTTCGTGCTTGTAAAAGCGTGGCAACGGACGGAAATTCAAACCGTAGATATATGCGCTTGGTTGAAACACTACTCTCAAACCAACAACTATCAGCGATACGTTCAATTTGTTTGAATGACCTTTGGGTCTGGCTTTCCGTCTCTATTGGACCGAAATCACAACCTTGAGTGTCAGAAAGTATTTCCAAGCCATTCGCCGGTTTCTCTCTGAGCCATCTAAGAGAGCAAAATGATCTAGGCCCCAGTTTTTCGTTACAAAATAGAGTAGGAATGCGAGGATTTGCTATCCAAAACATCGAGTTCCAAACCCGTATAGGTAATGGTCGAGGTCGAACCAGTTCCCGCTCCAGCCCGAGAAAGGAGCAAAAAAGAGGAGGTTCAGGCAAGGTAATTGGCCAAACCAAGGGCAGACGCGCACCAAGATTTACATGTGTCACAGGAGTGAATCAGTGCTTGATCCTCAAGTCAAGAAACGAGCCACGATAGCCATCATTCTTGGGTAGGAAAAAGAAAGCATTACTACGGCAAAGGGTAACAGAACAAACCGAAACTCAAAATACGGAGATCCCAGTAATATACGTATAGAGTACTTTTTGAATCGAGTAGCTAGCTATAAATTACGTTCTACACGTTTTCTCTCATTTGTACGTATTTTTTATGTGGGTGCTTAGAGCGACGAAATCGCGTGCCTGGATCCGTTGCTATATCTGGTCTCTCGCAAGGGACGTTTATGCAGCACGCGGTTTTCGCCCGACCGTTTTGTCTGTGGACATGTATACACTCAGCACGAGAATCCGCGTGCTGGCGATTATCCAATAGAGCTATCCAGCCAGAAGATCAAACGCGGTAAAGCACGCGTATATAAACCCCTCCTGCGCCTGCGTGCCTTTGCTCCACGACCTCCGCCACCTTACAGCTCCGAAGTCTTTTATTTGAACATGTCCAACGTTTTCTTTGACATCAGCATTGATGGCAAGCACCAAGGTCGTATGGAGTTCTGTCTCTACGACCGCGACGTCCCCAAGACGGCTGCGAATTTTCGCTCATTGTGTACTGGCGACAAGGGCTACGGCTCATCAGGCATGCCTCTGCACTACAAAGGGAGCTCGTTCCACCGTGTCATCCCGGGGTATGTATCCAAAGCTCTGTTCGCTCACGTCGACTAACATTGTTCAATCGGAAAGCTTCATGGCTCAGGGAGGGGATTTTACCCTTGGTAACGGGCGCGGCGGCGAATCCATCTATGGCGAGAAATTCAAGGATGAAAACTTTGCTGTCAAGCATACGAAACCTGGTCTCTTGTCGATGGCCAATACCGGCAAGAACACCAACGGCTCGCAGTTTTTCATTACGTTCGTTGAAACGCCCCACCTTGACGGAAAACATGTCGTATTTGGTGAGGTTGCCAACGAGCAAGGCCTAAATATTCGTAAGTGCGACCCACTGTTTAGTGGTGCTGCTTGTATTAACTTGGCCTCAGTTCGCGCGATTGAACAGAACCCGGCAAACCCCAGCACTGGCAAGCCGAACAAAGCTGTCACAATCACTAACTGTGGCTTGGCCTAAGCGAAAGATTACACTCATGTACTATTGAGCCAAAAAGAATGAAAGATTGTGCTAGATTACGTTGGTCACCGACTTGAAGGTTCTATTAACTTGACAAAACGCAAAAAAAAAAGATTAGATTATCTCCTAACCTAAACTGGACTTCAGCGATTCGCGCGCACTTTTTGCCCACCGTTGCGTTGTTACAAGGCTTCCTGGTTCGAGATCCGCGACCAAAGGTAGACCAAAAGAGGTGGCTATGCTAGCGCTTAGACGGATTTGCAAACCGTCGCGTACAGTAACAAGACCTTCACGACACGACAACCTCCACCAGCTCCTCCTTTCTCCGCACTATCACCACCATGGAGCAGCCTGTCGAGCCCGCTCCCATCGTCGTCTCTGCTGCCGACGTCGAAAAGAAAGCCGCACCGGTCGTCAAGAAGAAACGGAACATCAAGGCACTCCAGCTCAATGTCGCCGAGTCTGCGAACATCGCCCCACCCCCACCGATCCAGGTAGCCGGCGCGCGTGCAAAGGCTCCAGCAGCTCCAGGCGCGGCCAAACCGGCAGGCAAGCGCAAACCACCGAAAATGGATCTGTCAAAGTCCAAGGGTGCCGCTCCCGCAGAGGGCAAACGTGCGCCCTCACCGGGATTGCTGACCGTGGACGGACCAGGCTCGGCACCCGCGCATGGCAGGAGTGCGTCTGCACAACGCACGAGTTATCACTCCAAGCTGAGCGAGCAGCTGGCTAATCTGGACGTTGGCTCCGAAACAAAGCTGGACCTCAAGCTCGATGACCTAGAAGAGTTGCGTGAACTTGGGGCAGGCAACGGGGGCACGGTCAAACTTGTCAAACATCTTCCAACGCAAACAACTATGGCTAAGAAGGTGCGTGATTGTGGTTCTAGCGGTTGAAGCCGGGCTGACGCAGCACACATAGGTTGTGTTTATCGATGCGAAGCCTGCGGTTCGAAAGCAGATCCTACGAGAGCTGCAGATTATGCACGACTGCCATTCGGACTACATCATCTCCTTCTACGGCGCGTTTGTCGCAGACCCACACATCCATATATGTATGGAGTATATGGATAAGGGGTCCCTGGACGGGATATACAAAAAGCACGGCGCAATTGACATTCAAGTCGTTGGAAAAATTGCTCTCGCAGTGTTGGAGGGACTAACTTATCTCTACGACGTGCATCGCATTATTCATCGCGGTAAGTTCATCCTACACTCTGTAGACCTCAGCTCACAGTTACGCAGATATTAAGCCATCGAATATTCTTTTCAATTCAAAGGGCGAGATCAAGATATGCGATTTCGGCGTTTCCGGAGAGCTGATCAACTCCATTGCTGATACTTTCGTTGGGACCAGCACTTATATGAGCGTGAGTCCTAGGGTGTTGGTCTGATACAATGACTGACGATTCTCTGTAGCCCGAACGTATCCAAGGCGCACAATACACCGTCAAGTCTGACGTGTGGTCATTGGGCATTTCTCTCATTGAGCTTGCCTTGGGTCGATTCCCTTTCGCTGAGTCTTCATCGGACGACTCCGATTTATCTGACTTGGCCGAAATCGATGACACCAACCTGACGTCTGACCCTGTGGATTTGTCGACGCTCCGCCCAAGCAGGAACAGGAAGCCCAAGAAGGTACGCTGTGATAGAATTTTTGACAGTCTCACGCTAACTGCTATCTTTTAGGCTACATCCAAAAAGGATAAGCGCAAGTCTAAAGGTGTATCACTGCAAGGTGGAGGCATGACAATGTCGATCCTTGAATTGCTTCAACACATTGTCAACGAGCCTGCGCCACGACTGCAACCCGAGGGCAAGTTCCCTGCTCTGGCCGAACAGTTCGTAGACGCGTGTCTACTAAAGGACCCAGACTCACGGCCAACGCCCAAGGAACTGCTGGTAAGCACGCCTCATCAATGCGGCAATGTTATTGTTCAACGCATAATTTATCCTATTCTAGAACCACGCCTGGATTGCCGAGTCCAGGAGCAACTCAATGGACCTAGAAGTCTGGGCGTCAATTATTTGAGTCTAAATCCTTGTGCTCGGACACCCTCTATTGTATGCTCTCTCTCCGCATCTGCTTTCGTTTTCTTCCCTCTTGCTCTTGATTTTGCGAATCCCGTGTTTTCGGGTTGGTATTGTAAGTGCTGGTCGTTTGCTTGTACTGTAGAGATTCGCATACCTGAAGACAATCAGTTAAAAATATTCTCGGACGATGTTGAACGGGCTCGTCGGCGACGCACGTCAACGCTTCCCTGAGCAAAAGGGATGGTATATGAGCGCTTGTCGGTGAAGAATGTGTCGGATATTTCCCCTTTGATTGTACTGGCTCGGAACGGCCTAGATGCATCTCAGTCTTGAGCAACTTGAAGAGTTTGATAGGCCGGCGACAGGACTCGTTCGCGCTCGTACTGTATCGTTTGTTAGACATGCTCCGACTGGTATCAGGATGGCGAAGCGGGTGAGTACATATGATGAATTGTGTGACAAAAGTAAACGCGGGTGTTCACGTCTCGTGGCTAGGCCGTATTTATTAGTCTAAAGCAGTACCTTGTTGACAAGGTGACTCGACAATTTCAGTTCCTTCAGGACTGTCGATCCGAGTACACGACTTTGTACTACGGAATCTTCAGCGCGGGCTCGCATGTTCAAATATGCAGCGAGTACATGGACAAAGGCCCGCTTGCCGCGATTTTGAAGAAACATGGTCCGATTCACGTCGCAATCGCGGGGAAGATCGCGTTTGCTGTGCTTCATGGCTTGGTTTATCTCTACGACAACCACCGGATCGCACATCGTGGTACGTTACGCTAATTAACATAGCCCTGCTTGGGTTACTGAAATGCGCGCAATGCACAGATGTAAAACCGTCAAATATTCTGTTAAATTCTAAAGGCGAGATCAAGTTGTGTGACTTTGGGATATACAGCATACTAGAAGAATACATGCCTCTGCCGGATCTCTTGGATGATTTTTCAATCTACCAAAGTGTACGTCGTTCGTCTCGTTTGTGAAACTTCACGTGCCTCGCTAATGACCACAACTTGGGACTTCCCAGCCCGAACGTATACAAAACCTCCCGTTCACTTCGACTGCAGATACCTGGTCGTTGGGCATTACGCTCATCGAATTTGTCCAAGGACGTCATCCATACGAAGAACTTGGACTTTCTCTTGTGGAGCTGCCCTATCATATCGTGAACGAGCCGGTGCCACGCGTCAAGTTTGATGGTAAGCCGTCAGCTCTATGCGACGATTTTATATATGCATGTCTCGTGAAAGACTGTGGGGTTCGGCCGGCGCCCAAGGCGATGCTGGTGAGTGCCGGCTCTGCCGTGGTACGACGCATATAGGGAGTGAAGATGCTGATCAGGCCTAGAAACACGGGTGGATACTACGGTCGGGGAAGGATACAAGCGTAAGCGTCGAAGCATGGGCCAGGAATGTATAAATATACTTCGACCGTCGCGTTTTATTTTTTAGTTCTGTGATTCGGATTTCCTTCGTGTGTTGTGATTGATAGAATATTGCCGAATTAATCTCCACTTACCCCTGCAATCCCGCACATACATTTTATCGACACACAGGTGTCCCCGAGCACTATTAAACGATACAGTACAACTGCTGCACCCTCAGAAATATTTACAATGGCCCTCTTTTGAAGAAACTTGGCCCCGTCCGAGAAATTACATACATACAAAACTGGCTATCCGAACAGCCATTGATGATTCCAAAGTACCCTACCCATCAGTCAATCTTCAACAAGGCCTACATCCCTTAGTCTTCCGGGTCTACCTCAAGCCTTCGTGTCCAAGGCTCGGCCGGAAGATATAAAGAATTCCTTCGACGCACAGCATGGGGCGTCTGCCGAGCCGAACATGTCTCATTCAATGACTTTTCCCTTGCTGTAGCCATTGCCGAAAACACTTGGCAGGCATCAAGCGCTCATGCCCGAGGTCAAAGGCAAACTAAGTTATGTTTGGTATCTACACCTGTAATACAGATCTACTAGATACGTGCAAATTCGAGTATAGCCGTTTGGTTGATACGGGAACCTTTCTAGTTATGGAACACAAAGGCTGAGCAGATGGCATCAATTGCAGTGCCCAGCACAGCCCATTGGCTTCGGAGAGTTCCTGAATACGTCGCACTAATGATCAGAGCGCTGATGCCCAGATCATATAAATGTGCATGCTCGTGCCACTTATAGCCCACCTCCCTCCCCGCTTTGAACCAAACTATCCGCTTGTATATCCGAATTCTACACACATGGGCTCTGCAGAATCGTCACTGACATCTCTTCCTCTTGCGGCGCAGAGCATTCCGCTTGGGGTGATGCCGGCCTATGCTCAAAACTACGAGCTGACTTTGAAACTCCGCGAAAAGAAAATGTCTCTCTCTGGTGACTCCTACGAGATAACCGACGTCCAAGGTCGACCTTATTTCAAAATGGAAGGTCATGCATTCCATCTTCGAGACAAGAAATGTCGGTTCGAACTACCTTGCTCATCAAGTTCCTGTCAGCTAACCATATTACAACATAGCATTGATGCAGGCTGATGGGAGGCCTATCTTCAACATTCAGAACAAGCTCCTTTCGATTCATTCACAGTATCTTGTATACAACGCCAAGGAGTCAACAGAATCCGAACCTTTGTTTGTTGTTAAATCACACTTCTCGTTGACAGGCGCGAGACTGTAAGCATAGAATACATGAGATCAGTCAATGATATTAATTACATTTGCTTCAGAGACGTGACGTTCAAAACGCAGCCGACGGAAGGGATGTAGTATTTGAACTCAAGGGATCCTTTTTCGATCGTAATGCGGAAATCACGATGGGCGGCCAGCCAGTTGCACGGATCACTCGAAAGTTCATGAACGCAGGTGAGTCAGAACTAATGCCTTCTAATATGATAATTAACCACCCGGCACACGCAGGGCAACTTCTGTTCGACCAGCAAACCTACTACCTGACAGTTGCACCAGGCGGTAAGCCCCCTTTATTCAAAATTAAAGCCAGAGTATGAACTGATTATATCTTACAGTGGATGCCGCCATGATGGTTGCATTGTGTGTCTGCATGGATGAAAAGGTCAACGAGAAATAAACATGCTTAAGTATTGCGCGGGCGTTGTGTACCATGGCGATGTGTTCCGATACCCTTGTGTGCTGTGCTGTCTGAACAGAATTTCAAGCTGAAAGACCGATGTGATATATTTTAATCGTGCTCTCCAACTGACAATCGGATAGCTCTAGTTAAACTAAGACCATATCTTGCTTGATTATTATGTATGATAAGAAGGAGTCAGACATAACCCTTTACGTGAGGAACTTGGGATCAATCCAGCTAGTCGAATTCAGAACCGTTTCAATCGTAATCGGGGCGCTTAGTTGATGCGCAAAACTAGCTCGCTGGTCGTTCCAGGCTCCAGGTCTAAAGGAAATCGATGAGATGATTACCACATGTCAAACAAAGATAAGCCCTTACCCCGTGTTTTTGTATTCGGCAAAAGTAGTCATGTTCGTTCGGTTATCCGAATTAGTCCAAATGCTCCACCCAGCAGGATATCTGAGACACAAATTCAGACATCATCCAGAAGACAAGAAACGCCACGCATACACGTTAGAGCCTAGCTCGCTGTTCTGGAACACAACGCGCGCGTAATTTCTATTGGCTTATTTAGTTTGTAATAATGAGCCATTGGCGGTATCAACTTACCTCCATGGCCGCCCAAGGTAGACTGATCCTGTACCATTGCTGTAGATCTTGCTGCGGTCGATTACATACCAGTTTGCGTCGTCAACGAGGCGACCAGACGCCGTGATGTAGCCAGTACCGAGCTGGTTTTGGCCATTTAGCCACTTGAAAAGAGGCTGGATGCGATGCACAAGGTACTCACAGTCTCGATTTCACAGCGCGTGGCCCAGAGCGACGCTCGTTGCCCGAAGATCTAAAAGAAAATCAATTATTAGGCGTCACACACATCAGCACGAGAGTTCACGCACAAAGTCAACTGCTCCGTTGATATAGCTCCTACCATAGAATTGAGTTCCCTAGGGCATGTTTCAGCCATGTCCTATTCATGCATGTGTAGCACCGGCTACTTACCACGTTGGCGAGCAAAGTGTCCTGATAGCCTTTTAGCGCGACAGCATACGCGCCAAAGTATCCGGCTTGGACACTCAAAGCAATTGCCTGAGATTGATCTACAGGCTAAATACGGCAACTGAGGTTAGTTTGATGGCGTAAGCTCGGGGGCCGGTACGGAGGATTACCTTGCCATATGTATTAGAAATATTGACTATCAACGATCCGGGTCAGAATCCAATTTCAGTCCGAGCTTCACTGAATCAGCCTACGATTGTACAATTTTACGCCGGTTGAGAGAGCACCGACGCGAACAGTTCCGGAAAGATCGTTGGACCCGGCTTTGCTTGCGGGAAGATTGTTCGTGATGTGAACAGTATTGGACCTGAATCGAGTCGTCTGGCGAGATTCACCAATAATGGTGATGTTGGGGCGACCAATGAACACTTGTTCGTTGTAAGTTCCCGCATAGACAAAGTACACATCACTTTTTCGGGCTTTAGAATCAATTCGTTACTGAGATTTGTAGATAGACACACCTCGAGGTGTCTTGCAGGGCTATGGAAATATTTGGATATTGGCCTTTCGTACCGCCCACTGTAATCGCACCAGCCGGGGGATAGCTACCAGCTAGAGCGATGAGAGCATAGTTCAACGAGATAAGGAGCAGAGCGGGGACACGTAATCCAGAAAACATATTGAGGCGACAGGAGGTTCACAGCAACACCCCGAGACAACCATAGCTGGTTTTATATATTCCCTAGGGACTGTAAGGGTGAGTGTTCTGTGAGGTGTCAGCCTGGCCCGGCCCGCGTTGTATATGAGGCCTGAAACTCATATATGACTGTGGTCAGGTGTTCGAAATTCCTGAGTCAAGTACTAGAACATGGAAGATTCAATGTGCCTAGTAAGAAGTGTGCTAGTAACCCATTCTAGAGAAACGGAGAAGACGGTCCGGGGAGGTCCGGGGGCCTGTGGGGTAAAGATCTGGAGAATCGTGGAGAGTCTCAGCGATATAGTCGTTCTAATTCAGTCTGCATAAAGTCTAAACTGAATGCGCTAAACGGTAGTGACTTGGGTTTATGCTGGTTGAGCCCGCGGCTAAAAGCAAACCTCGTGTTAAGTACAGTGCTTCGCGGACAAATACCGGGGGCGGTATAAAGTTAGATCGTTCGACATGTAGCGGTTTATTTTATATTAGCCTAGATGGGTGGAGGGGTATATTTTTAGCCGGTAGCCACCTGTAGCCACAGCGTGCTGGCGATATACAGTTTCCCTGACCTCTGCGAGTGCAATCAACAACAAATGATCGGCATCCTGGGTTTCATAGCAGGGCGGCCAGCAAAAGAGGAGGGCGCGCAACTGGGCCTGACGGTCTCTCTCAACTGAGGGTACGTGCGTGCTCCGTTGGTGGCCGACTGTCGTTTTGTCGGGGTTTCGGATTCTCTCGGGGGATGTCGCGCCTCGACTCCGCTTGCCTCGCAAGACGCTCATTCTCATAAGCACGGGCTCGAATCCAGCTTGTGCACCTGGGTACTCTCTAATACACTGGCCCTTCAACCAGCCTTCGGCCTCGCAGGTGACCTACTTGCGGTTGATTAGGCGCATATTATCCAAGCATGACGCATACGTCCGAAAACTCCGAAACGGCCCAAACAATGCCCAATGCGGCAACCCGCTCCAGAGAATCCACCATTCTTGTTTCCGGCATCCTTGACGGCTTTACGAGTCACCCTCCATCGCCTGCTACCTTCTCGTATAAGAACTCCCAAGCTCGTCCACCTGTCAACCAGAACGCGTCGTTTACGCCATTACATTTTTCTCACATTCGCCAAACTAGCGCTTTTCAGCACAAGCCTGCCATGCCTAGCACGCAGTCAAACTACATGTCCCCCGTCGACCCGTTAAGCCTCAGTCGCATTCGCTCGAATCTCATTCGACTAGAGGACACAATCATCTTCTGTGGGTCAAACGCGCTACCTGGCGCTGTTGGATGCTAACGCCTCCTCAGCCCTCATCGAACGCGCCCAGTTTGCCTTGAACCCTCGGATTTACGAGCGAGAGTGTTTTGACGAGCTAAAAGCCATGAAATGGAAAGGCAGTTGGCTAGAGTGGTTTTTGAAGGAGACCGAGACGTTCCATGGTGAGCACTACTCGTGCGCTGTCACCTTCATTTCAGTGACTCATCTTGGCTCGTAATGTAACAGCCAAGGCCAGACGCTACACCAGGCTAGTCTCGCTTGCTGGTTACCCGTAGTCTGGCCTTCACTAAACCATATGTCCACAGCCCGGACGAATATCCCTTCAGTACTGACCTGCCTGAGCCGGTATTGCCGCCGCTTTGCTACCCCAAGATACTTCATCCCAACAACATCAATGTCAACTCTTCGATCTTGGCCTTTTACACTCGCGCGATCGTGCCAAGGATAACTCGGCGAGCAACCCAAGAGCTAGCTATGGTCAAGAGGAGTGCGGGCATCTTGGGTGATGATGAATACGAAGATGACGGCAACTACGGCAGCGCTGCGACGATAGATGTGGAAGTTCTACAGGCTATGAGCAAGCGAATTCATTATGGTAAGTCTATACTTGGCGATCATTCTCGCACCGAAGGCACCTAACCGTTCGGCGTCAGGTAAATTTGTCTCTGAAAGCAAATTCCGCTCCAACCCAGCCGACTTCATTCCCCACATCCTGAACCCCAACCCAACCGCGCTCCTAAAATTGATTACAAAGCCCGAGGTAGAGGCCGCACTTCTCGAACGCGTGAGGAGAAAGGCCAGCATTTACGGCCAGGAGCTCAACCCCGGTGGCGAGCCTGTTTCGAATGCGATGGGTGCCAGCAAATGGAAGATTGATGTCGAGGGCGTACGCGACCTCTACGAAACTTGGATCATTCCATTAACTAAAGAGGTCGAGGTACGCGTCTGACGGCTAACTCTGCTATGATCGGAACTGAGGTTTTATCTTAGGTTGAATACCTACTCCATCGGCTCGATGGACTCTCACAAGAAGAGATCGATGAACTCATGAGGTCCAACTGATGTCTCGTCTCTTGTTTCTCCATCTCATTCGCGGCCACATGCATGTTCATTACTTGTAATATAGTCATGTCTGTTTTTCTGTTGCCGTTTTCTTGTGTTTGTAGTAAAAACTCATCACTGTAAAAACATGTGAACTGTTCCCACAAAAGTCAGATTCAGGTTTAGCCGGAATGACCACCAAGAGTGCCGGCGTTATCAGCTAGTTCCCGTCACATAACATAAACATTGAGTGTCTAACTGTATCGACTAGTTGGGAACGCGATTCTCACAACTAATCCTCGATGTATGCCACGATGAAACAGTGCTCCCAGGGTCTGCACACCCTTTGATTAATTCTGCACACGCGGTTTATGGTCTCGACTCTGCCATCGATGATGAAAACCTATGGGGTATGTTGTTCACACCCTGTCGTCAAAAAGTGTCTTTCCCCACTCACCTCTGAGTGTTCTACTCGGCAAGGTTAGTAAGGCCCTATGCTGCCCACAGGTCCCAGACCTTCTGCTGTGTGAGCTCCGGCAAAAAAAGTAACATAGAACGTAAGAAGGGCGAATGTATGCACTCGCGTAGTGTTCAACAGTAAGCAAAAGTACGTCATAGAACAGCTACGACAGCCGACCGCGAGCGTTTTCCGCAGTATTCTTGGCCCCACACATAGCATACATGTGCTCAAGATGAGAACTGTAGCCGGCATTCATTAGATGCGGGTTGAATGTGTGTGTGGTTGATCAGTCATGCAACTCATTTCCGAGGAGTTGTAGTTTGTTTGCCGATGAACTCCTAATTGGAGCTTGCTGAGTTCATGAATCAGCAGCCCATGCAATCCAATCGTGCCCAACAGGTTGGCCTATCTTAGTGGGTTTAGAAGCTGGTGTCCCAAAGTCCAGTGAGTAAATTTATCCGTGGAGTCGATGCCGGATCCACCATGCTGCCGGACGGCATTCAGACGATAGGTAAACACGAAATGTACCATGTAAGAGCACATTCGATAAGTTCTGAGGACGCGTATAGTTCGCGGGGCGGCGTCCTATTGATTTAGCGGTAGCTCCATGATTCTGTCCCCCTAACCGGCATATGCAAATGAGGCGGATATACATTTGGGTTCAGCGCCGCCATGGCCCTACTCTGCCAGACGCAAAAACGGATATAGGTATTTGCTGGTGTGGTTGCGGTTTGAGTAGCTTGGCTGGCGCTTAGACTGGATGAGTCAGCAAGATGCGGGGTGTTTTGTGGTCGGCTGGCTGGTTACTACTTGCGTTTGACCTTTGCTAATGTCGTTGTCTGGTGTTGCACTTCGAGTTTCATCGGAATGAACCGCACCATTTTGCCAGATCCAAACATCCCCGCTCCTCAACAATACAAGAAACTTGAGTGCGTTGGACGCGGGGCATATGGATCCGTTCACAAGGGCGTTTTTATACCAACAGGCGAGGTCGTCGCCCTCAAAATAATCAATCTAGACGGCCAAGACGACGATGTGGATGCGATACAGAAAGAAGTGGCTCTGCTGAGTTCGTTGAGTGGGGGCGACAATATCAATATCACAAGGTATCATGGCTGCTGGCTTGAAGGACCTCATGTGTGGATCGTGATGGACTTTGCACAAGGAGGGAGTGTAAGAACGCTCGTGAGTTTAAGTTATCAGCCGCCACCGAAGAAAGCTAAATTCACCGACTTTTAGGCCAAAGCCGCACCTAATAATTCAATCGAAGAGCGTTTTACTCCTGTCATAATGCGAGAAGTACTACAGGGTCTGGCGTTTCTACATCGAAACAACGTTATTCATCGTGACCTCAAAGGTGAGCGATCCAGTCCTAAATTATCTTCTCACTTACAGATTTCCCCGACTAGCTGCAAACGTGCTAATATCGTCGGATGGCAGAGTCATGCTTTGTGACTTTGGCGTTTCCGCTCTGCTTGCCACCCCACACTCGAAACGCTCTACGTTTGTCGGGACACCACAATGGATGGCGCCCGAGGTTATTCTAGGCCAGACATACGACACAAAAGCTGATATTTGGGGACTCGGAATCACCCTGTATGAGATGGTAACCGGCGCCCCACCACATGCCGATCAGGATCATATGCGAGCACTCATGCTCATCCCCAAACTCAAGCCGCCCAAGCTTCCAGACACTACAGACGCGAGCAAGGAAATGCGTGATTTTTTGGCGCTCTGCTTGCAGATGAGTCCTGGAGACGTGAGTGTTATGTGCGTCTAGTGACCCTTGGGCTCAAAGTCACGTTTACCGTAGCGTTTATCTGCCGAGGAGTTGATGAAGAGTAAATGGATCAAATCCGCCAAAGCCTCTGTTGGAATATTAAAAGACTTGCTCACACGATACGAGTCTTGGTCCAGCAAGGGTGGTGTTCGGGCGAGTCTCACCAGTCCGTTCGGTGCGCTTGACCCTGACGAAGAGCCGTGAGTCCCAAGCTAGTTGTACCTGTCGACCGACCAACCAAATCTTGTTTCCAGGGAAGATTTTTCTCAACCACAATCTTGGCAGTTTGAAACGGTACGCGCTAGCAACTTTGCTGATGGAGTCGCTGCATCGAGCACAATGGATTTCACGGGTCTTTCAGATAACACATATCCCGGAGATGTTGCTCTTTCTAATCCTCCTCGCTCGCTTCGAATGCTATTTGAGGATGCCTCCAATCCTGGCGTGGATCCCTTTCGTGTCGATACATCTCGACCTGGTCCGACCATGCCTACAGCCTCCAGCTCGAGCACAATTAGCACAGTTCTTAGCCTGGACAGTAGTAATGATGGCAATACCTCCTATTCGACGTTGCATACGGATCCTAGTATTAGTATTGATCTGGCATCTCCCGACCCAGAACGAGATGGTACTCCTACAATCCCTGATTCAGCGCGCGGCATACTTTCCGTTCGCCGAGACTCGACCGACATACTTACTGCACGACAAGCAAACTACGTTTTCCCCCGCCCCAATAACGCTGGCCTGGATACTGCGCGACCGATCAAGCAAGACCCCGCTTTGAGCGGCACTGAATCCGATTCCTCCAATGCCCCCAGTATAATAGGCCGAAAATTACACAAACCATCGTTTTCCGGGTCGATGGGCCTTCCACGCTCGCCTCGTCCGCCTGCGCCCCAATCTGGGGCGGAATCCGATGCTGGTTCGACTACCATCTCCAATAAGTCCTCTGTAGTTGGACTAGGACGGTCTAGCGAGAACGGCGCCACGATGTCTCCTCCGCGTGTTCCTTCATACCGTGAAGTTCGAGACAGCAAAGGACTGGCCAACATATCAATTCCTCCATCGATTGGTACTGGCGTTGGTGTCGTTCAGTCTTTGGGTTCACCCGAGATCGGGGATGGGGAACGCGCCCAGGAAAAAGCCAGTTCGGACAAGCCGAGAGGGAAAGACACTGAAAGCCTCCACGGACAAGGCTCGGGGTCGGGGTCCAGTTTGCCTAGTACGAGCGGAATCAATGGGACGAGTAGTAGACCGAACCGAGAACGCCCCCCACGAGCCAAACGCAATGCTACCGTTGGGTCGCCTACAGACTTTCGATTCGGTGGCGCACCACCCGATGGGGGCCTCGTTCCTCCATCCGTTGGAAGTAGCCACGGTATGAGTAGATCATTGGATTCGCGTGCTGGTGGAGGCGTGAACGGGTTTGGTAATGGTTTTGGAGGCGGCGGAAGTTTTGGAGGTAGCGGAAGTTTTGGGGGCATCAATGGGAACGGAGCTCAACTTCCAAGGCCACCTCTTCTTGGGCGGCAGGCGTCCGCGATGGCAGTACTGGAAGGGGCCGGGAAGAATGCACTTTCTGTACCTTCGCGGAGTGCTACAGGCGCCAGCCCAGTTGCCGGCGGAACCGTCTTGAAAGACCTTCTAAAGGTACGCCCGTTTGAGCTCCCTTATTCCATCTTGGTCTCATCCCGCTTGCATATTTAGCTATCACCCGCACCGGTTGGTGCGCTCCGACCCGGAACGAATACAGATATACTACCACCTTCACCAGGTGTCGGGCCCGTATCGCTGTCTCCTGTTAGCAGGGTGTTCAACCCTTCTCCCAGTGGGCTACACACAAGTACCACTCCAACGGATATAAGCATGGGTACCGGTAGTAACAGTCCAGTAAACGGCACGCAGGGCCTCCGTGTTCATACTGGAGGACACTCGCAGTCCAACTCATATTCGAGTGCGATGCATGCACATTCGCACTTTTCCAACCGACTCCATCCCGATGTACCAGACCTGGCTCCACTGGATCTTGGGGCATTAGTTTCGACGGACGATGTTCATGCAGAATTGTCTCGCACGGTCGATGGGCTCATAGCTTGGCTTGGGGTTGTTGACACCGGCTTGGCTGATGTCCTTGGTTCTGGGGAACTAAATGGCGAATTTACTGGCGATGAGAGAAGTGAGAGCGGATCGAGGTTTGACAGGGACGAAGAAAACGTAACCAGCGTTGGAGCCTGAAGATCCGATTTTACGAGCAGTCTTATGTTTCTCTTTGTGGGACAGATGATCCGGACTTGCAATTCAGGATCTGTCACTGTACAGTAATGACAACTCGTGTATTAATTATCCTTTGAACATGTGGCTTCAGCTGTCCGGCATGGATTACAATACTACGTAAAAAGACCATCTCAGGTCGCACGTAGTCACCGAACTACTCCCAGCGGCCAAATACCGCAGGTTTTGACCATGTAGCTAGCATATTACTATGGTCACAAGCGCAAAAAAGTCGATTAGAAAAACGTGTAGGTACAAGCAGAATTGTAGCTGGATATGACGTATTCTTTTTGGCCAGGATACTAGGCTAAGCGGAAACCTCCATAAGGCGTAGGGCTGTTACCTAGCCTTGAGCCATCGTGTTATCATAGACGTGTGCACTACAGCAGTATATCAAGCCTATATGCGTTGAGGGGTTGACCGCTTGCACACCGAGGGTAGATCAAATTTACCCGTTCACAATATACATCGTCATGCAGAGCCTGAAGCGAAGGGAGCTGTGCGATGGACTATTGTTTAAGTATGCAGCGGCAGCATGTTAGACTCACATGGAGAGGAATTCATCCCTGATTACTTGCAGCAACCACTTTACCAAGCCGCCTTGACTTCCAATTAAGATGCATTTGTATACAAACAAATTCAACCCTGCATACATATGCTTACGCACCCGTTCTATCTGTGCCTCCCTTCGATGCGTATCACCGTAGATTAGCTAGGAGTAATATTACATGAATTTTTGGAGCAATACGAGCTGACGTTCGCACAGGCAACAAATGGCCATCTCAGCACCCGATGTCGACTGGACCGCCGCCACACCAAGCAAAGCTCCTGTTGCTTGGGAAGAAACCGAAAGTATGCTTTGTTGTCCCCACTGAGACTTGGTTGGCTGTCCTCGATATAGATAAGCGTTCCCAGTCCCGTGTGTTGAGCCACTTTCGAATGCCAACACTAGCTGATCCTTATAGTGAGCCACAAAGCGAGTGTCGCGTTTTGAAGCAAGCACGAAAGAAAGCGCCGAGTACGTCGAGACGTGTGTCCAAGATGCTGTAGGTTCCAGATTAAACAATAGCCCATCAATATCCCTGCGAACAATTAGCGAAGGAACACCAGATGGGTCGATCATGGGGAGCGGTGTAGACAACATCGAAATGTCGCGTTGATCAATGTGCGTGCTTCCAGAAAGAGCATCGATCCGCTGCACAGTCACCTTTTGCCCCACCTGCCCGGGGGCATCAAGTTCCTCGTCGGCATCAGGATTCGCTAGACTTGGCATCGAAGACCCGTCTCCTGCAAGTTCTGTGGTATATTTTTCTAAAGCTTCCCGAATGGACGCCAGTTCAGATGGATCAAGAGTCTCGGGGACATCAGGCTCGCCCGTTGATGGTGCAAATACGTGAGACCAGCGTGTGCCAATATGTTTCTTTTCGAGATGAATAGTAAGCAACCCGACGTTGCTTTGGCGCTCGTCGGGAGCACGCTCCCACGTCCAGAGACTGGCCCCTGGATCAACTTCGGCCCACCAAGCACATTGGGCATATTTTGGTATCGGAATGGACGATGATGCGCCAGATATAATAGCCAGGGTGAGGTGAAGTCTGGATATGGTAATACGAATGGCAGATGTAGTGGTAGTTGAAGGTAGGGGAAACATGATTGTTACCGAGTCGTCAGTTTGAGTCCAAGAATATGCGTGAGGCGGAGGTGGGGGCGGGTTTGGTTGAACAGAATCAAGATTTTCATTAGCTCTTGGAATGGGTGCGATTTCATCTCTAGTTGGCTCAGGTACAGGGGGCTCTGAGTTTCCAGGAGTTTCAAATGGGGAGGCAGAGGAGACTATGTATGCGTTATTGGTAGTATCGAACTGCACGTCTGCAGGGAGGCTAGAGCCAGACATTACCCATAGCTCTTCAGTTTGATTGTTTTGTATATCAAGCCGAAGAGATACCAGTTCATAAGTAGTTTTGGATTTCGCGTCAGATGACGACGAGGTATTTTGGTCTCGCCTCGTGATGAGTACGATGAGCCCAGCCTCGGCCTCACGAACGTGCAACAAGCGGCAAGGGACGAGAGCTCCCGTTTGATCAACGAGTTCAAACGTGTGCTGAGCAGACACGGGCGCGCGTAGCTCTTTGTTAAAAGTGAAAACATAGAACCGACCACGCCCATCCGAAGCTAGCCAACGATAGAGTGATACGCTCAGTGCAACCGGGTATTCTTTGTTTTCATCGTTGGATCGTCCTATTTCTTGGGGTATTTCGAAAACTTTGCAAAAAGTGGGGGTTTGCTCGTTCTAACTCAATATATCAAGATGAGGTGCCATTTAAACGACAAACCACCTCAACTTACATCAATCATAACCACCATTACACCTCCGTCTTGATCTACATATGCAACATAGGAGAATTCGTCATCGCTTATACCTGCCTTTAGGTGGTTATGCTTAATCCGGGCCGATACTTCTGTAAATGGAACTATGCGACGACCAGAGACTGTCGATTGGGTCACGCCAGGAGCAGGAAGGGCAAACGTTCGTACGCAATCACTCTGTTCCAAGATTTTGAGTTTATACCCGTCGAACTTTGGATTCAAGAGCGAGGTGTTGGCTGCGAATGTTGCAGGAGCCATCAGGTGTTTGTGGTTTGAAGCAGTCCTATGTCATGTCACGTGAAGTGGTGTGTTTTCCTTTGGTTTCCGTCTTCTTTCGCCTACCAAGTTGCATGATTGCTTGTGTGGGCCCTAATTTCGGAGCCTCTTTAAGTAATCCTTTGATTCTACTTCGTGGACTCGTTATACCGATGTGATTGTATGCGCGCCTGCTTTTAGCCATCGTCATTCCCCTGTTAGGTTCAACCAAGCTAACAAATCTGGATGATACGATACCACCTCATTGCTAGGGGATTTAACCCTACCATTCTCTGAAAGTATACACACAAAAGCATGCACCGTTCACATAATTTCAATCATTTATACATTCATTTCGTTTACATCTACTCAACTCAAGACAACGAAGCTCCAACAAACGACGGCGCACACACTGCGCCCTTCTCGCTAACGATACGATGCACACTCTTGGTCGCCGGATCGACCCACGCGCATTCACGCGTCTCGAGCGTCGTGAAACCTTGCCAGGATTAGCGCGAATAATATTGGGTTAGGAAGACGCTTACCGGGCTGTATAGTCTCAAATATCTTCTTTTTTGGATTCAGCTGGCTTACGGGCTCGAGCCCGGCAAAGCGCTCGCCCTCAAAGTAAACACGATCACCGGGTTTGGAGCCCTCGGGTGGGTTAACAATCTCAATTCCGTGATCTTTGCCGTCTTTGTGTGTAGCCTGGCCAAAATGTTAGACTGTGCGATTAAGAAAATAACGTATCTTACACAAAGGACCATAGCAAAACTCTTGACGCCGCGCATGTTTGCGGGTTTCAGGTTGCACTACCATCATGAATATGGCATACAGATGATGCTTTGGGGTATTTAACTTACGACGGCGATAAGCATGCGATTCCTCATCTGCTCGATTGGGATATAGTTGACGAGGCCAGATACTACCGTACGTGGCCCTTCCGGCTCTCCAATGTCAATTTTCTGAATATAAATTGAGCATATAGTTACCAATCTATGGATGGATGCTTACCTCGACATACAAACCGTCGGCATCAGGATGTTTCTCGACTGCAAAAATGGCATAAGTATGTTGAATTGCCTAGGAAGATTTGGCTTATTTCACCTTCGACGATCTTTCCAACCCTCAGATCGATCATTGACGGCAGCGGCTCGCCCGAATCAGCAGCCGCAGCGGGCGCACCACCTTTCTTTGCGTCTGCACCACCCTTTTCCTTCTTTGCGTCGCCCTTGCCCTTTTCTTTAGGTGCCTTTTCCTTCTTGCCTGGAGCAGCTGCCTCTGCAAACGATGCTTCTCCAGGTGCGGTTGCAACAGGGGGATCAACGGGTTTAGGTACCGCCGCATCTTTCGCTTTCTTGTCTTTCTTCCCCCCGGCGTCCGGAGCAGGGGCGCCCTCTGCCTTGGGCTTCTTTTCTTTCGCAGGGGGAGCCTTGCGTTCGGGCTTGGGAGCTGCGTCAATGTTAAAGTCGATTAGATCGGGCGCAACGGAAGATGCGCGCAGAGCGGGCAAGTGCTGGATGTGATCGATGTACCGGGTGAGGGAAGGACGAGTGTAATGAGTTTGAGCCGGCAGAGAAGACTCGACGCGAATTTCAGTCATATCAGTTTATTGTTTTATGCAAAAGTGGCTTACTAGGGCCGGATGGAGGGTTGCGTACAATGCAAGATCGGCAGACGAAACCGAGTTCGAAACGAGATAGGTTCGAGATTGAAGCTCAGTGTCAAGAGCCTGTGGATATTTCAGACGCAGATTTTTTTTGTTAAGTTTTATACTTACCGTGAGTCCTGCTTCGCCGTCAAATTCTCCAGCAGCGACTCGCTCAATCCATTTGGAGATGTCTGCTTCAGAAGCTGAAGACGATCCAAGCGAAGCCGCGTTGACGATGTCGCGTGCCTTGGGACCAAGCTTTTCAAGTGCAGCGGTCGACATTACTCTCGAGGTGAATCGTTTGGGTGGGTCAAATCTAAGCGGGTGTGGTAGGGATCTCCAGATACGGGCGCGAATCATACAGGAAATTGTCAAGAGTCAGAGTGGCGGTGCATGTCACGTGGTGATAGGCGCATATGGCACGGCGCTTCTGGGACGTCGATCGCACATGCTCGACTGCGTCGAAGTCCGCCAAGAGCCGGCTACGACGATACAAGTACCCGTCACTTGCGCTGCCCCTGTACAGTGCCCCACCATATAAATCCTGTACGTGTCTTGACACCGGCAATGGCCCCCCGCATCTCGCTCCCCACATCCAACGACAAGCCGCGCTCGTCATTGTTCACTCCGGCTCGTGCAGGCATTGCGCTTATTGCTACCATACTCCTCGCCCTCTTCGCCCTCTCTTCTAGCACACCCCCATCCCCCCATCTCTCGAATCTGAGAATGACAGTGCCCACCGGTTGGCATTCGCGCGCCCAGCCTCATCCAGATGGCTCTGCGTACGACGTGAAGAAGGAAAACGCAGTCTTTGGGATGATGAGGAGCACCCGCGTCGAGCCAGAAGGTGACCTATGACTAATGTTTTGTCTATTCGATTGCTCAAACAGGGGTGATAGGCTTTACCGTTGCGCTATTCAAGCCCAACGTGGCAGTCGATGCCATGGGTCGTGTGCTCGTTCTCACCAAGGAAGACTTTTCTGCTCTTTCCTCCCTTGCGGCCGAGACAGCTACCTTACCCAACACTGGCTCGTTCCGCAACCAGTGGAGGTGAGTAAACCCAATTCACACCCTGCGTCATACTGATATCTAATACCCATTCAGGGTAAAGCATGACCGTACCGATTACCCCATTGAGCAACTTTATGTCGCCACATCCAATGGACTACACACTATTGGTGTCTATGGCCACGATGGCCAGACGACAACGCTCAAGCCGCCCGTTGGAAACATTGCTAACCTCCCAGCACCGCTCAACTCGATTATCACTGTCGCCAAGGAGGGCCGCAACGGATTTGAGCGAGGCACAGAGAATACTGAAGTCGTATCCAAGGTCAAGGCAGTGTTTAACACTGAGGATTAGTATGGCTATGCGCGTTCTTGTATATTTGATGTAAATAACCTGAATCGGCTATTACAAACTAGACCCGTATTAGTTCAACGAGTTTTCCTTTATCCATTAGCTCGGCGACTGGACACCAAGTTCAATCTGCCCTCTCTTCGTGGCTAAATGTATAATGGAACATAGCCACATTAGAGGATCACTTGAGACTGAAACGAGACCATGTGAATTAGTAAAGCCCATCTTCGAAAGACATAAATAATGGTGAAAGACAATAACCCCAACCCCTCAGAACTTAGAATGAATAGTATCGATCGAGTATGGCATCAGACACCTGCTGAACCCCGCGAGAAACCTAAGCACCAACCAAATTTAGCTCGTGCTGGTGTAAGAACATTTATGGCCTTACATTCAATCTTCTCTCATCTTAATATGGCACGTAGCGCCCCGAGGCAACTTGACTGGCATTTTTTCTCTTGGGGGTTTCAGATTCCCCAGTTGCTTTCAGGTAGGCAGCCCAAGCACGTTTTGAACATTCGGTCTCTCTCGATACAACGGCTCCGCGTCGCGGTTTGGTCTTGACAATGTAAGTTCATATGGGCGGGAGGTCTTAAGAGAAATCCAAAATCGTGACTTTAGGTCGTCTAGTGTAGGGTCGCGGCATGTCTGTTGAAGTGGGAGACTGAAGTGGTCAGCCAGCTCACGTGGATGTCACCTGAGAGTCTCGAGACGGGGCAATTCGTGGGACGTCATGATGTGTTTGGGAGGTCTGAAGAGAAATGATCAGCGAGCTGTTGTGGCTATGATTCACCGTATCTAGCCACCCTAATTATGTGGGCTCGGCTTTACATGTCCGGACTCGTGGTGACCGAGGAAATTAGCTCTCTTGTAAAGCTTGATTCATGTACTATATTAAATGTTGTGATTGATGAACCGCCGGCTTAACCGCCATCTGATACCCAGCCTCTATGGCTGTATGCATAGCGCTTCCTATGCGCTCATTTATCTTTTTCATGTACAGCATACACGCATGTACGCCCTATTTATACGCTACCTCATGTAGATAGTTCTACAAGCCCTTCGGGGCGAGCCCCCTGAGGGTTCTATGCATACCTTTCAGCAAGTACGAATGCGCTAAGAAGCCAATTGAGAATCAAAGATTCTCAACATTAAATCAATCTAAGATCGGAATGTCTCTATAGAACGAAATCTAGGACTAGGATGTTGAGGTGCTACGATGACTATAGAACAGTATAGTGTGTGCCCAAGTAATATGAAGTGATTAAGAGAGCGTAATTTTTATTGTTGGAAAGAACGCTTGGAGGTTCACACAAGGTGTCTGGATCCTTACAATCGAACAAAAGATCAGCCCAGCCCACCGTTGCAGCGACAAGACTCACAATATATCGTGATCAGTAAGGCTGGTACCGCTTCGGGATAATTCGAGATGGCGGGCACTGGGGACATTTGCCTTCTACCGGGCTGTGTGACGAATAAATCACTGGGTTTGAGTTTGCAACTGGGTCAATGTGCACTTCTTCGCGGAACTTGATCCCTCTTGAGGTTTAGTATGGTTTAACGTATGTCCAGCGTATTTCTCTATATCCAGTCTCTAGCTTGTTTCTCGTGTTCTTCTGTCTGAGTTTAGGCATTTTATTTAAAAATTGAACGAAAGTGGGCGAAATGAGAGGCGCGTTTAAAAGGTTATGTCACGTGGTTAGGGACTCGGGTGTGATGACCAAGACTAATTTACCTTTCTTGCTCTCCCCGCCTTCACCACCCAATTTTCAACACTGTACGTTGCTCCAGGAAATGACCCCTTCGAATTTGAACGCATGATTTCTTGCACCATATGGTGTTGTAACTTTCGGGTGTCTGATTGAGCTTAGGCTCTCGCGCTGAAACACCCTCATGGAGCTCGAAGACGATGGACCCGACGCTCACACGACAGCAGCTGATCGCGAATGGAACAAGCTTTCGAACGATTTCACAAACGTGAGGGATTAGACTCTCTCTCCATCTCGCCCAAGCTTTATCTTTTTCATATGCGTAGGCAGGCTATCGCGAGGGAATCACGGCAGGCAAAGAGGCTTCGCTCCAAGCAGGCTTTGATGATGGTTTCGCCTCTGTTGGAGCGCCACTTGGTCGTCGAGTGGGGACACTCCGAGGGAAAGCTAACGCTGCGCTCGCCCTGTGTGCTCGGCTCGGATCTACCCAACTTGAGGCGGAGTTGCGAGATATCATCCGGTGCCTTGCGGGCGTCAAACTGTCTGCCCTGGCCCCTCCAGATGTGCAGGCGATTGAGCACGCCAAGACTCATGCCGATGACGCGCCCGATGTCGGAGACGTCGAAATGAGCGCCCAAGCGCATATGGACGGACTCGAAGATGCACTTGAAGCTCTCTCAACAACCAGCCTCAGACAAACGGCGGGCGATGATCCAGTAGCGCGTTCGGTAGCGGCAGAGGCGGAACTTGCTCGGCTCGTTGAAAGACTCGGGGCCGTGTGCCGCACGCTCGGGATTTGAGATGAAAACGAAGTGTAATTGTGCTACAAATTGATAGTATACAAGAGTTGAATCCTTTCCTTTGTCGGAAACTCCCGATAACGACCTCCCCAGCCATCTCCGCCTTGGCTGCACATCCTTCCCACGTGGCAAACCGTATCCCGCCCGCACACCTGCGGCTTCCGATCGTCTTTTGGTTTGATCCGCTCGGGCTTGAATGCAAGTTTGGTTGGTTAATGCATTGAGATCACTTAGTAGATCTGGACAAAAATACATAAAACAAGAGAACCCAGAAATAAGAATATGAACCATATACGGCCGAATTGTCTTACAGGAAGCCGCTCTCCTGCAGCATTCGGGTCATCTTCTCGTCTTCGCGTTCCCGTGGTTCTACCTCCAAGCTTCGGTCCCAGTAGTCTGCCTTTTCGTCAATCATAGCCAGGGATTGCTCGACAAACGTCTGGATCAGATCTACTGGGGTAAGGTTATACTGTTTTGCTTGGTACCCCTGGATTTCCCGGATGACCTCGGCCGTTTTCTGACGCTTGCCAAAGTTGATGATGCTATCCTCTTTCGAGATGAAGTCTTTGTTCCCGTCCTGAATGAAAGTCAGCACCGTGAGATATACTCCTAAAAGTAGCAAACACCAGGATTAGCACCCCAAACTTAGCGCACAAAAGATAAGCAGCCGCGCACCAAGGAACGGAACGCATGGGGCGTCAACGGTCTTCAAGCGTTGCTTGTACCCGGTGAAGTTCTTCCCAGAATCAAGTGTGCTCTCCACGTCGTCTAGCATCAGGACCCAACGCTGAGGAACCTGCTCCCATGTGCGCTTCAGTCGTCGAATAGGGGTGGAGTTAAGGCCGGCGATTAACGCAGCCATTGTTGAATAATTATGCAAATTCCGGCACCGCTAGAATCGAGTGAGCATTACAACTCGGAAGCCAGGCGAAACAAATCAACCATACCTCAGCTACGTTGATGAACTGTTTAATGATAGCCGCGCGTCGGCGCGCATCCTCCTTGTCAAGCACTGAATATGCAACCCAGCCCGCAATCTTGTTGGTTGTGGTGATGATAGTTTTAATGCTGTCGTTCTCCGCAGGCTCATCTCGGGCACGCGCAAGACATTCGATTGGCTTGATTGCGTTGTATTGTCTACTCTCGAGGATTGTGAGCTGGCGGGCAAGCTCGGTGGGGTCGATGTCGAGCAGCTTTAGTCGTTTTCCAGACCTAGGCAAAAGGGATGGAGGAGGCGGCTCGCGAGTGGTGACTGTGAGTTTACGAGATGCTATTTCACCAGACATGAACTATATAAAAGAGTCAGATAGTCATCCAGGTAACAATCAAGATAACCCACCCTATCGACGAGAACAATCAGTTGTTTCGCAGGCGGGACATCCCTGATAATCTCCATAGCAAACCCCTTGATTTGACCCAGAATAGGCGTATCTTCCTTGTCAATGACTGAAGGATCCATCAACATTTTGCGGAAAATATTAACCACCCTACCCCAAATCTTATGAGCATATCCTGGGACGAGACAAAATAAGCATAATACTCACCGCACTCGCACCGGTGTTTGCTTCTTCTCGGTCCATTCTTGGAGTTCGTCGGGCTTGAGCCCCTCGGGAGGTGCAATCCTGAACCGCTCAACTAGCAACCTAAACAACTCTTGCATGGTCGTAAAGGATTTGTACGTCATCAAGAACGAGTCAATGAAGGATGAATCGAGTTGGTCGTGCATCGTCAGACGCTCAACAAGCGCAGGAAGTGTTCCACCGCGTACGCCACCATCCGTATTGGTCAGGATTTGCTTCGGGTCACTATATGTTGGCTTCAGATACCACGGTGTCGAGTCGACAATGGGCTCAGGAATGATTGGTTGGTCGCCCGCTGGGGCCTCGTCGCCAAGAAGTCGTTTGAGCTTATTGGTGGGTCGTGGACGGGCTAGAATATCCTGATTAGACAATTGCAATCCCAGACTTTGAGAAAACACTCACCGCCCGTCTCAAACTCACCACTAATCTTGAACTCTTCATCGTCATTGTCAAACTCGTCTTGTGGTTGCCCAAGAGTAGTGCCAGTCCTTTGGTGCTCCCCATTGCCAAGTGACTCTTGCGAAACATCGCTTTGTGGGAGGGAAACAGCCGAATCGACCTGTTGCTTCATCGGCACCCGAGGTTTGCTTTGTACTCCACGCTCCGGGTACGCTCGACTATACATCCCACGCCCGCTGCCAGTGCTATCTAGCCGGACATCTCGACCGACACTCTCAAGCCTTTCTCGCCCAATGCTTCCTGCTCGGCTGCGCCCACCGTTGACAAGTTCTCGACGCCTGTCGTCCCCAACTCCAAACTGAGGTTCTCCAAACATCATCGCGAGGTGCTCATCCACAGGTGACATGAGCGACGGATCCGTTCTGAGTCCATCGTAGGATTCGGTACGAGACAATGTCTGGTTGTCAGAGGCGCGCGCATAGTTTTCGTTCCGAGAGTAATCATGGGCTTGAGAGTAGTGGCCGGTGCGGGTAAGGTTGTCGGTGCGTGAATAAGGATCATTGGATCGGTTTGTGTCTGCTCGGAAACGTGTCCCACGAGGATCGGGCTGGGCTCCTGCGGATGGGACGTATGCCTCGGGAGACTCTGTACGAGCAATCGAGTCGTACAAAGCAAGCATCTCTCTGCCGTTTCGTCGAACTGCGCCAACAGAAGCCAGGACAAGGCTAACTGCGCTCTCCCCGTCAGTGCCCTTTTTAGTCTCATCGTCCTCCAACAGGGGCTCGGGCGCCGCGCCTGCACTTTTCAGAATCGCGACATGCACTGTTTGGCTAGCCAGCAGGAGGGTCACACCAGCATCGTACAACGCCTGTTTAACAACCTCCAGGCGGCGTACCGCACGACGAACGTCCGCCGAAGTGTCCAGGGACTTGGGAGTAGCGCTCGGAAGGGGGACAGAGTTGTTAAAGCCTGGAGAGCGGTTGAGACCAGATTTGCTGCCTGGTCGACTGAGGACTTCGCTGCTCGCCGTACGGCTAAGCGCATCGTGACTGCCCATTCGACGAAGCTGGTCGCGACTGCCCATCCGGCGAAGCTCGTCCCGGCTACCGACACGACGCAATTCGTCGCGGCTGCTCATCGCCCTAAGTCCATCGCGACTTCCCATGCGCTTCAGTTCGTCTCGGCTCCCCATACGTCTGACTGCCCCGGAACGACCAAGTTCATCTCGACTCCCAACGCGTTTGACTGCCATCCCACGCCTGATCTCGATATCGCTGCCGACCTTGGACGCCACATCTACATCCTCGGCTGCGCTCAAAAGAGCGCACAATCCTGCGATCACCGCCCGCCCGCGCGAGGTAATCGTCGAGACACCCTCCTCCTGTTGTTCCATCTGAGCGACTCCATACTCGATTTGGACAAGCCCACGTTCGACCTCTGCCAATAGCCCCCGAAGTTCCTCGCATACGTCGAGATTCAGGGCCTTGCCGACCGACACGTCGGGGATAAATCCGGCTCCGCGCCACTCACCGCCAACGCCCGCACCGGCCGCGGCACGTCCAATGTTAGATGTTCCCAAAACGCCGCGCAAACGACGCTCCGCGCCCTCTTCGCTCGCACGACGAACTTCGACTACGAAGCGAACAACTGCACGCTCGAGTTCGCCCGCATCGATAGCGACACGTTGACGCGCGCCCGATTCATCTTCGCCTTCATCGCCAGTCGAATCAGCCGCACGAGCGCTGAGGACCAGTTTGGAGAGTGTGGCAGTGACTTTGCGCTGGAATTGTTTGAGATCAGCCGACACGACTGGGGGCGAGTTTTCGTTGGGACCATCGCCAGGGATGAGGGGATATAGAGCAGTGGGTGTAGGGGCAAGTGTGCCTGAAACATAAAGGAGATTGCGCACTGCGACAATAACCTGAGCAACAAGACCAACTCGAGGTACTGGTTTTTCTTCCATACTGCGACTCACGGCGCCGATCGCTTCCTTTGCTGCAGCAGAAAGCTCCTCGATTGTCTCAGGGGGTGAAGGGGCGAGTCGGCGCTGCACTTCTGCGGGATCGGTTCGCGGCTCGGTATCTATAGGACGAACATCCTGGACAGTGGCCGAGCGGACAAATGGCGATTCGCGGCCGAGCGGGTTGACTTCGCTCGCGTCAGAATATACGCTCTCGCGGTTATTGACGTGTAGCGTGCGGTCGAGAAGAGGATCCGAGTCACGGCCGTCGCTCTCGTCATACTCGGGCTCGATGTCAGCGTCGGCGGCGATCTCGTCATAGGGCGCGGCGCTACGAAACCGCCCACGAAGGTCAAGCCCCGAGGCTGAGGAGGAAAGGCTCTGCTGGGCGCTGGGCCCGCGTATGCGATCGCCTGGCTCGGGTCGGGACCAAGAGATCTCGCCCGTATGTCGGTTTTCATAGTAAAATGCTTGACCGTTGTCGGTGAGGCGCTTGAGCCAGGGCTCAGGTGTGGTACTGCGCGCGACAAACGCGAAGCCGCCGAGGGAAGAGGCTGTAGTGGCAGTGTTGGCGCGCTGGCGAACAACTGGCGGAGGCGGGGCGCGCGGGGATGGTTGGGGAGAAGGGGGAGCGAATTCAGGAACTGCGATGTCGTCGAGACCCTCCGCGACAGGGAGTTCGTTACGGCGCTGGCCAAGGCCATTGACATACACGATCTACACACAAATGAGCTATGGCCAGCGGTCGATGTGATGTACTTACCTGACCGTTGGGCTCGACCTGAGGGATCCAAATGTCTGCGTTGTTGGTTGCTGGATTAGCGACGCGTGGGACAAACTCGGCGAGGTCAAACTCGTCGCCGGCAGCCTCCTCGATCTGGTCCTGGAGCCACTCCGAGTCGCTGCCACTCGCGTCAAGCTGGGTGGGGTCCACCTCGACGACGGCGGCAGCTGGTTCAGCACGCAGTGCGATCTCTGCCTCTGCCTCTGCCTCGGATATGATCGTCACGAAGTTGCTCGGGAACCAGCCGCGCTCGTTGCCAATGAGCCCGTCCCACCACCCGCTCTCGAGCTGGGTGAGCACCTCGACGATATCGCCGCGCGAAAACGATAGCGAGCTGTCGTCCGTGGAGTGGTAATCGTACATCGCTCGGACCCAGAATGAGCTCGGTTCTTCTTGCTCAGTTGCCATTGCTGCTGTGGTCGCCGTCGTTGCACGTTGCACTCATCTCACTTCACGTGAGTATGGCGCTTATCTCGTCGCAAACACTCTCAAATCCGCCACCCGCCGGCTCGTCGTCTTCTAGCTCAAGTACGCTCATTGCTTCTCCTCATATTCTTCTAGCCCCGCAAGTCTGTCATAGTCATATCGATGTATGCTCCCCTCGCGACAGATGCGCCACAGATCAATATACCCTGCGGATCCTTCACCACTCAGCCCACTCGCAGCCTTCGTATATGCGCAAAGCCATCCTTTCGTGGGCCGACACACATGCGTGTGCTCTCGCGCGGCATTACGTCTTAACAGTTTCGAGTCAAAGCACACGGCAAATCGCCCTTCTAGCCTCGCAATCCCATCGCCGGCTGAACCTTATTCCGCTGGAAAAGGTCGTATGAAACCCGGCACCTTTCGGCCTCCGGCTAGGTATTTCAGTCTCTATGAGCATTATACGCCAAGTTTCGTTTGCATGTGAGGTTGGAGCAGCCACTCTAGAGGTTGGGGTATGAAAAATCCTGCTCTTCTATGTTCTGGCTAGTTGGATTTTCGCACTCAACTATTGGGTCTGGCGTTGTCGGGCACCATCTCCATAGTTCTGACCTTAGTCCAGGAACCCTTTCACCGTTTTACTGACAACCATCCCCGAGACATGACACCGGGCGCTTGGCCAACCGCTTGTGAGATGAACCATACTCCTTGGAGCAACCGTTAAAGAAATGGACTGTTGTCAAGGATGTTACTTTGGTGTGGTGCAGACTTAGAAACGGAAGCGAACAGAGAGCAGAACAACAACCCCCAAGAAAGGAGAAGTCTCCGCAAGCTTATCCGCGAGCATTTGAAAACTAATCGAAAGAGCATCGGCAATGCTCTTCGCTGAATTTGTATAAACTGCATGCACTTACTCGAAGGTCAAGTTTGTAATACGAGAACAGGAAGTACTAAGAGGTAAACCAATTCCCGAAATAGCTCAAACGGGCACCCGTATGGCTTCAATCCGCAAATCAAGTGGGAGTAAATGGGCACAGGTTACTCAATGGAGCCTGGTATGTGTATCCCGGCTCGAATGAGAGCGAGACACAGTGGGAAAAGTGTAGGAGATGAGCATGCTGACGATCACCAAGATCGTCACTCGCTCATCGGCGCCATTGCTAACTGTATGCGATATACAAGAATCCACGAGCCCAACACCCTTTTGCCTAGAACCACACATAGCCACCCCCAATAGGTAACACAAAAACCCGCGAGATTGCGGATCGATACACGGCGGATCAAAGGGCCTGAGAAAAAGCTATGTTTATTCAATCATTGAATGTATCTCCACAAAATCATTTATGAAAATCTCTAGCATCCGATTGAGAAAAACCGAATCTAACGAGAGCAGAGAACAGTAGATATAGGCAACATTTTGACCTCGCCGTCTGTATGGAAAAGCAAACGACGAGGCTTCGAAGGTGCCAAGTGCCGAGGGGCCAAGAATAGGCCTTGTCGTGGAATGAGGGATACGTACGGCAATGGATCATAAAGGGATCTACACATTTGTACTCTTATACACTCGACAATGAACTCTAAACATAAAACATCAATCAAGCGCCAAGTGATGAGGAAACCAGCTAAGCAAACGTACCTCTCTTTCACAAAATCAACATCCTTCCCTGGCCCGGCTTCTGCCTCCTTCCAGCTTGTCACGTCCCAGAGAATCCATCCCCATCCCTCTTTGATCTGCATATTTACTCCGCATTCAGGTCCCGTTTGGGGGATGGGTGGTTGAAACGTACCTCGGGCTTCTTGTGTGGCTCTAGCACAACCAGCCATTGTGCGCCGTACGACAATGTTGAGAGAAGGGCAAAAAGTGCACCGGGTGAGGTAACAAGATGAAGTGCGAACGAACATATGACAAGATTGTACAATTCTCGTGTTTTTGCATCTGGTTCTGGTGCCAGTTGTGGCTCCGATACCGGGCCATCGGCTACAGCCATAGAATTTGTTCCGTCTGGTTCTGGACGGGGGGCCGAATTAATCTCGCTTAGTTCTGATCCTGCTAAAGGGTTCTCGGGTGGAGGCGGAAGCCCATCCTGCGCAACGTCCTGAAACGAGAGTGCAATGCATGATAATCCCGTCCGTTGAAGATATGCATCGGCTGTATACTAGCTTATGGTCAACACAATCTAGTAAATAGCTTGCTGGACTATGCCTACTGGATCGACTGCGACGATGCGTGGTGCAGGGTTGGTCGCGCTAATCAGGGGGGATGGCGCATGTAATGACGGGCCTGGCTTTGTTGTTGGCATAGGCCGGGATGCGATCGGCCGACTAACAGCTGGGCGACCCATCGGAACGAATGCCGGTCTAGACGGGGTAATTGCTGAGAGTTGAGACGCGTTGCTAGTAGTATGGATAGGAGGCACCACCCTAGTTCGGCAAGTTTCCCACCATTCTTGGAGGGCAACGGTCACTTCTCCACTGTTTCATATACGTCGGCGATCTGTGAATGGGGGGGGGTCGGTTGAAGACATTTACCTTCCCGCAGCCAAATCGCATATGAGGATGCCGGCATCGCTATCCTCGGACATGCGCTTTGCTTCGTTTTGCCACCATCTCTCTCATGTTAGAGAGCAGTTAGAATACGCTAAGCGAGACATATGGTGGGTCTACACTCACTTATTCATTACGATATTAACACTTTGTTTGATACCTGGGAAATGCGGGTTGCGATATGACGTCCCAACAATTTTGTAGTACTAGCAGGGCATGAGTTTTCGCCAAATACGGGATAGCCTAGACTGACCTCGTCTACGCCGTGTGTGTCATAGTTCTCGCGCATAGATCGAGACAGGTTTCCGCTCATGGTTGGTGGTGGATCAGTTTCACCAAAATTTGTTCCTTGATGGTGTTTGGCCCGGTCCCGTGAGATTCAGGGCCGGCCAGACGCGTCTTTGGCGCGTGGCTATGACCAACTGTCGTTTCCCCACCACCGCCTTTGTTTTACGCCTGCCCAGATGGAGATTAGCGAGCAACCCGACGTCGAGATTGTGCAGCAGCTTCAACCTCAGGTCCCACCCCTCGAGGCTGAAAAAGCGCCCAAGCCCAAGCCAGCTGCGCCTGAACTTGGGGAGTCACTTCTCCCGATAGCGAGAGTGCAGAGGATAATGAAAGCGGACAAGGATTTGCCCAATGTAACGAAAGAAGCAGTACATACTATTTCTGTGGCCACCGTAAGCACATGAGTTTTATTCTACGACCATTTCTATACTGACGTTTTAAGCCTGTTCTTGCGTTGCAAAGGAAGAGTTTATCAAGCGACTAGCGAGTGAGGCGTACCACCAGGCATCGAGAGATAGGAGGACCATGGTGCAGTATAAGGACGTAGGTATGGTATACCATATTTCGCCTTGGTGTTATAGTGTAATTTACCTATATCTTACAGCTCTCGCCGTCAAACGCAACCCAGAAATGCATTTTTTGGAAGGTTCGCCATCCTTCAAAAATCACCCTAGTTGTTCTTATTTTCCTTCACAGAAATGATCCCAACGGCGATTCCTGCACCGGCGGCACTCGCGCAGCACAAGCTCAAAGCCCAAGATCGAGGCTCTACTAAAAGTACAGCTGCTTCATCGTCCACCGCGCTGCCATCGAATGGGCGCAAGGCGCCGGGTGCGAGGGCTGTCTCGTCCAACGGAAAAAATAAGGCATCTGCATCGACCGGGCCATCAGCAGCTGTTTCATCGGAGGGCACACCGGACGTACCAGACGAACCTAATGAAATGGATCTTTCTTGACGCCTAGATTGTAGGAGCGGGAAGCTTACTCGGTTGGGTGACGTGCTCGCGGATAGATGGTCAGAGTAGCGCACACATGCCGCCCTTGTACACCTGGCCATCGCCTTTTGGTAGCTAGGTTTATCTCATGCCGACTAGAACTACCAGGATTCTTCAGGCTCTTGCTTTGTTTTATGGTGATTTCATGGTTAAATAGTTCGCTTTGCATGCGCACAATTGATGCATGTCACCTCGACAATTGCAAATTACTTTTGAGCCAACCTTGATCAGGTAATTTACTGGCGGCCACCACAGCTAGATTTGTGTATACGATCCGGACAATACAACATCGAGTACATTGTATTTTGTATGTCGACATGACTCTGATGTTATGGCCAGCCTAATCTTCTTGCAGTTAACTTTAGAAAGCCACGGATACCGTGTCACTATTCGTTATATTGCACGTAATCGCAGACCTCTGAACTAGTCATGGCAGCACAGGTAGTCGAAGGGAACAACATTCGGTGAGTATATCAAACACAGGTATATAATGTTACTACAATTTGGTGTCTATGGTAGAGTGATTACTACTATTGGACACGTTGATCATGGAAAGACGACATTTGTAGATTCGCTCCTCGCAGCGAACAATATCATATCAGCTCGGATGGCAGGAAAGATCAGATACATGGACAGCAGAGAAGATGAGCAAGAGAGAGGCATTACTATGGAGAGTAGCGCGGTATCGTTGAGATTCAAAATGATGAAGCGTTCGGCCTCGGGTGGTAAGTCTTGCCTGCATGTAAAGATCAGACCCCTCATCACCACCTCTAGCGCCTGAAGCCGAAAACTACGTCATCAACTTGATTGATACTCCTGGCCACGTCGACTTCTCTAGTGAAGTATCGTCTGCCTCCCGTCTTTGCGACGGAGCTCTGGTCCTGGTAGATGTGGTTGAAGGGGTATGCACGCAGGTGAGCCTATATCGCCCTTAGCTGTCCCCGTCTGAACTTGTGGCCGGCCAGACTATTGCAGTACTTCGGCAAGCTTGGATCGATCGCCTACGTCCTGTCCTAGTCATCAACAAATTCGATCGCCTAATTACTGAACTCAAACTAGCCCCAATCGAGGCATACCACCATCTCGCACAACTCATCGAGCAAGTGAATGCTGTGACTGGGAGCTTCCATGCAGCCGAGCGTATGGAAGACGACCTCCGGTGGCGCGAAGAGCGAGAGCGTCGAGTGCAAGCCCGGAGAGAGGCCGGTGCCGACTCCGCAGAGAACGATGCCAATGCAGGAATGGACGCCGCCGAGACATCCACAGACATGTATCAAGAAAGGGACGACGAGGACCTTTACTTTGAGCCAGAGAAAGGAAACGTGATATTTGCTTCTGCGATCGATGGCTGGGGGTTCCGGGTCGAACGTTTCGCCCAAATGTATGCTGCAAAACTTGGAATCAAGGAGAACAACTTGCGGCGAGTCTTGTGGGGGGATTTTTATATCGAACCCAAGACAAAGCGAGTCATCAGCTACAAGCACCTCCGTGGACGCAACTTGAAGCCCTTGTTTGTGCAGTTCGTATTGGAGAATATCTGGGCAGTATATGACAGCGTCGTCGTGAACCCGTGAGTTTGCTTCTTATATGTTTATGGTGAATGTGACGATTATCTTTTAGTAATCCTGAAAAGGTGACCAAGATTTGCACAACCTTGAACATCAAGGTTGCCCCTCGAGACCTCAAATCCAAGGATACCCGGCAGCTCGTGGCTAGTATCCTTTCCCAGTGGCTGCCCTTGTCGACCTGCACTTTTCAAACCGTTGTTGATGCCATCCCTCCTCCAAATAAGGCTCAAGGAATACGCGTCTCTCGTATGCTCCATCCGGACCAGGATTCGGATACTGTAGAACCACAAAACAAGCTCGAAAATGACTTGTATACGTGCTCGACGGACCCCTCGGCTTGCGTTGTTGCGTACGTGAGCAAAATGTTTGCTGTACCAACCAAGGATCTGCCTATCAACAAGAAGAAGGAGATGACAGCCGAAGAAATGAGGGAAAGGGGCCGAGCTGCTCGCGAGGCTCGAGCCGCGGCGGGGGCAACGGATGCAACGGTGGCAGAGGCCAAACCTATGGAACCTCAAGGGCCTGCAGCAGCTGAACCAAAACCGGAAGCTCTCGAAGGTTTGGTCGAGGAAGGCGAGACTCTAATTGGATTCGCCCGCTTGTTCTCTGGCACGTTGCGGCCAGGTACGACTGTTTATTGCGTACTCCCCAGATTCGAGAAGAGCCAGAAACCTAGCCCAAACACACTGCGTGCGATCAAAATTGGATCATTGTTCACTATGATGGGCCGAGATCTTGTCCCGGTTGATGAAATTCGTGCAGGGAACGTGTTCGCCGTCTCAGGTCTCGAGGGTGTCGTTTGGCGCAACGCGACGCTATGTTCACCCAATGCAGAAGGATTGCCTGCCAATGAAGATGCTCTACAGAATGTAGGGCAGTATAGTGATTGCCTTGTCAACCTGGCTGGTTTGGTTCGACCAGTACGTCCATCAACTCCACATATTGACTCAAGCCAACACTCGTTCAGGCAGCGCCCATCGTCCGTGTTGCTCTGGAACCCGCAGAGCCGGGTAAGTTTGCATTTTACATCGGACCAGTCAAAAACTAATACACGTTGATGTAATAGCTAACCTACCAAAGCTTGTTCGCGGGTTGAAACTTCTCACCCAGGCGGACCCGTGTGTTGAGAGTTTCCAACAACAGACCGGCGAATATGTGATTCTTACAGCAGGAGAGTTACACCTTGAAGTGAGGAAATCGTTATTATATGCGCGATCTTGACTAATAACCGCATTTCATTTAGAGATGTCTGAAAGACCTGAGAGAAAGATTCGCGAAGATCGATGTCCAGGCCTCCAAACCAATTGTACCATTCCGAGAAACGGCGGTGAAAGCCTCGGGTGAGTAGATCACAGTGGTTTGGTTCAATTAGATACTGAATAATGTATATAGACATGGCCCCTCCAAAAACGGCAAACGCTGCTCGCGGAACGATCCATGGATCGAGTGCACACGGTGCCGTGTCGTTTACTATCAGAGCCACACCACTCCCCGAGGTTATTACGGACTTTCTGCAGGCAAACGTTAGCATTATGCGAAAGTGGCTACGTGAGGGGCATGTGCAGAATACACAAGATTCAGCCGACGGAGAAGGAATGGCGACAGAGAGCGAAGCGGCTGCTGAAGCCGACTCGGACGCATCCCAGGTCCCCACGGTCAAGTATGCCGACTTTTGGCCCACCTTTGCAAAGATATGCACAGAGGCCGGTGCACAATGGGCGAACTTGCCCGGGCAGATTATCGCCACCGGCCCTCATCACGCGGGTCCAAACCTCCTCGTGAATGGCGCGAATACTAGGTTTAGTTCGTGAGTGGCATCGCGCGATCCCATGCGTTGTGACGTTTATCTCCAACTTTCATCTTTGCGCAGTCTACGAAATCGAACAGACCCTCATCGGAGAGAACAGACAGGCTCAGATGACACCACGACCAAACGCGAGCATCGGGATTATGAGGATAGCATCGACGCGGGATTTCAGATCGCCGCCTTCCAGGGACCTCTGTGCGCAGAACCGGTTATGGGCATGGCGTATACGATCGAAGAGGTAAAACAAAACCCGGATGCCGGTAAGCCATAGATTCATGTATCCAAACTCTGGTTTGACATATCGACCCCACAGCGCATACACAGTCTGGGCAGATCATGGGTTCGCTCATCTCGGCCGTGCGAGACGCCTGTCGTGCCGGTTTGCTCGACTGGTCACCTCGGCTAAAGCTCGCCATGTACACATGTGACATCCAGGCAACGAGTGAGCCAAATTAACTTTATGAGTGTGGGTATGAGCGCTCGAACTGATCGATTGATGGCTGGATAGCGGAAGTGCTTGGGAAAGTATACGCCGTTGTCGCTCGCCGACGGGGACGGATTGTCTCTGAAGAGATCAAAGAGGGCTCTATATTTTTCACCGTCCGGGCTTTGCTCCCTGTCGTTGAGAGTTTCGGGTTCGCAGACGGTACGCCAAGCCACTAAAGTAGCTTGTTTGTTTGTTTTCACTCAATCGCGATCGATATCGTGTAGATATCCGCAAGCGAACGTCGGGTGCCGCAAGCCCACAGCTTATTTTCAGCGGGTAAGTCCGAGTGGTTGTATGCCGCAGATGTTCTGTCCCTTGACACGTATCTCTTTCGTGGATAGATATGAGATGTTCGACCAGGATCCGTTTTGGGTTCCAACGACCGAGGAGGAACTCGAAGATCTCGGTGAAAAGGCTGACCGGGCAAACGTTGCGCTTGGTTATGTCCACGCCGTGCGAAAGCGCAAAGGCCTTTTCGTCGAGGAAAAGAAGTTTGAGGCGGAAAAGCAGAGGACGCTCAAAAAGTAAATGGCTTGAAGGAGGAATAGGTATATGCGTGGCGTGTGGGGTCGAGAATGTCTATCCGTTTAGAGGTTTACATGCCAATGGTAGTACATCTTGTGGCTGCGGTTGCATTAAACCATGTGCCGACATGTTCGGTCATCGTGCTCGTTGCGGCCGCCATCATGCGGGATAATTGCGGGGCAGTGCGCTGCGCGGGCAAGACCGAGAGTTCGAGGGTGTGTGTGCATTACACCTCGGTATGGAGCGCACGTCGCTATGGACGTGGCGCATACTTCCGACCAATCAAGCGACGCTCAACCTGCCACCTTGCGGCATCGATGATTATGTATGCAGCCCAAAGAGGCATCGATTCAAAGTCTATAGTCGAGATCGTACAGGAACGAGAGTCTATGGCATTAGGTAACGTGAAGTGATTTTCATACATGACACGTTTTGTTCATCTGGGGATGATCGTGAATAAGGGGGGGGGGCGTTACGCGTACAGAAGAGACTCGGACGAACATGAACAGGCGGAATGACGTGCGTCTGGCACCCAGAGATAACAGAAATTAAGACGCGAAACAACCCGAAAACGAACAAGGCCAAACACAAAGGACAAAATCGAATATGAGAACCAAAGGGTAAACCCAAAAAGAAAAAAAAGAGTCGTGTGCTGCGATCGCACACCATAGCTATTTTGGCTGACCAGAGCATATGATCCAAGACGAACAAGAGCATAGAGTCGACGTCATATCAAATTTAGGCCTCTCCACCCGCCCAGTACTCGCCGCGCCGATTCATAAATCGGCCCGACTGCGCACTAGGGTAGTAAAAGGCTTCCGCACTAAGCTGGACGCCAAATGGGGCAGGGAAGACGGTGCCAGTGGCGTCTGTGGAGTCGCCTTCTGCGTTCCAGTAGCGATCGGAAATGTCGTCCCGGAGTCTAGGAGGCAAGTATGCACGCGGCACAGGAGGTTCGAGTACGTACTCTGCCGCGCCATCATCAATTACCGACGCAAACAGATGTTCGGACCTATGCGAATCGGTCCGGGAGCGATCCGAGGCTGGCGAGTCTGGGGCGGGGCCTTGGCCGTCGGTCTCGGGGTCAAACTCGACCTCGGAGTAGGTCTGGCCCTGGTAGTAGTGGGGGTTGTACTGGACGGTGTCGACGCGAGGTGCGTAGTGGTGGGTGTGTGAGCGGGAAGAGTAGGACGGGCGGGAGCTAGACGAGGCGCTGTATGGGAGAAAGTCGGGCGCGGACGGGTCGTGGTCCCATCCGGCGGGCGCACGCGACGTGCTCGACGCGCCAGAGCAGGGGAGTTGGTGGGGGTAGCGCCATTTGGAACAGTGGCACATTTGGGGAACGTCCTGGGAGGAAAAGTGAGCGCGCAGTTGTGTTGGACGGGTGAACCGACTTACAGGCTGGGTTTGACGGCGAGTAGAGCGGGGCGCCATTGCAGTAGTTGTAGGTGGTGGTAGGAGCAGGGAGATCTGGGAGGACCAGAGTGGCTGGCCAGGCGGGAAGCGACCTTTATGTCGGGCGAAATCTTGAGAGCTTCCGAAAACGATCGAGATCAAAGGGGTGTGTTTACGTGTTTGGAACGGCGCTGAGTCGCAGGAGCCGAGTCCGTGCACGCCGCGAGCCGAGGGTGTTCCCACTCCCGGAGCACAGGATTGACGCGGGATCGCTCAGCGACAGACTCTAGGCCGAGAGGGGCAGGAAATCGCACCCCGAAGGTTGTCTTCACAGCATGATTTCCGCCACGTGTTGGCCGAGAGCAGGAAAAGCCGCCCGAGAAAGCGGTGGCGCAGGATGTTTCTGGTCATAGTTTCGGCTGTTGCGCGATGACAGAGCGTCTAGGCGTCACCAGAGACAAAGTATATGCTTATTCCCCCAGACCAAGTCATCCCAGACAGAATTCGCGCAGCTGAAAATCCAGGGAAGCAGATCAGAGCGCATAGAGATTGCGAGATAGTGGCGGTGCCGACTTGGTTCGCATGTCACACCAGACGAGTCGCAGGGCGCCCATCTGCCCGAGTTTAACACCAAGTTGAAGCTGCTCGGCGCCGTGGTCGAAACACGAGGCAGCACGGGGACCTTCCCTTCCGTCATGGGCACGTGACTGGACCCTTTTAACCATATCAGTCCTCAAACGCCCGACATCAACTCGTCCACCGCCGCGAAAAAAAAAAGAAAGATGCGCGAAATCATCAACATCCAGGTGCGTGGTACATTGCTTCTGCAACGATAAAGGCTAATGTCGCGCTGTCTCAGGCCGGTCAAGTGCGTATCCTAGCTTGAATCTATAGAGCGTCGCAACTAATATCGGTCGCTAGGCCGGGAATCAAATTGGAGCGACTTTCTGGGAGTTGCTGCTCGAAGAGCATTCTCTCGATAAATCAGGCGTGGGTTTATTGCTACAGCTTCGCACATCGAGTTTCGGTTCTGACCTGCGATCCCCACTTGTTTAGGAATACGTCGGGGATGATCGGCCAAGGAATGATCACGTATGTTGAAACGCTTGCCAGACCCTAGAGCGCACACTCACACCTTGTCTAGCTCGATGTCTACTTTACTCAAATCGAGGGCGATTCGACTCGTAAACCACGATATGTCCCCCGTAGTGTTCAAATCGATTTGGAAAGTGGCGTATGCAACCGCGTATGTTTTTTCAAACCCGTCCGCTTCGGTAACTCATTTGCTGCTTTTGTCAGTTACGGAGTGGTCCCCTTGGAGGCCTCTTCCGCCCAGACACCTTCCTGAGTGGCGAAAACGGTGCGGGGAACAACTTTGGCAAGGGTCATTACACCGAAGGTTGGTCATGATAAGCTCGCGTCCGACCAATACTCACGTCATTTGTGGTTTACTCAGGGGCCGAGTTGGTCGACTCGATCCTCGTAAGTGTCTCTTGCCTGTCATGCTGATTTTTTGCTGATTGCGGGGGATCACCGTAGGAAATACTTCGAAAGCAAGTTGAACAATGCGATGCGCTTCAGGGCTTCCAGTTGATCCATTCTCTGGGTGGCGGAACTGGGTCTGGACTAGGTTCGCTTCTCTTATCCAAACTGCGCGAGGTGAGCGTCTGCCAGACAAGTCAGGCTTCCTGGATCGACGTCTGACTCTTGTTCCTGCTGTAGGAAGCCCCGGATCGCATGCTCGCCACGTTTTCGGTGTTTCCTTCACCCAAGGTGTCTGATACTGTGGTCGAGGTGAGTTGGGTTAGTTGATTGATTGGCGCTGTCTGACATCCCACAGCCTTACAACACTGTGCTAGCCTTGCACCAGCTGGTAGAGAATACGGACATATGCGTCTGTCTGGACAACGAGGCGCTGTAAGGAACAAACGTCCTTTCTTCAGGAGACAATACTGATCCGAGCTGATAGCTATGACGCGTCCCATCGCCTGAACCCCAAGACGCAGCCTGAATTTAATCAGCTCAACGCAGTACGTTCACGATATCGATACAGGGCCGGTTAACTGATGGCCGGTCTTGTTTCAGCTCATCGCTCAGGTCATGGCCGGTATCTCGACCACGTTCCGATTCCCTGGGCAGCTCAATGGGTAAGCAAACGTGGCGCCTTTGTTATGACCGGCTAACACGCGATGTACAGTGATATGCGAAAGATGGCACTCAATTTGATTCCATTCCCGCGCATGCATTTCCTTTCCCCGAGCATCGCGCCTCTGATATCAGCCGGAAGTCGAGCGTATCAGTCCTCGAGCGTGCCCGAGTTGACCGCTGCGTACGTCATTCATAGACTAAAGACACACAGTGATTACAACTCGTTCTAGGCTCTTTGATCGCAAGAACGCTTTGGTCGCTTGCAATCCTGCCCATGGACGGTATTTGACTGCGGCAGTCATGTTCCGTGGTAAAATCTCTTCGCAAGAGGTGCGTTCATGCGGGGTTAGACGATGTGTTTGCTCATATCGATTCAGGCCCAAGCTGCCGTCCAATCGTTGCAAACAAAAAACTCGAGCTCGTTTGTCGAGTACGTCATTTCCAAATAAAGTTTCCGTCCTATATTAACGCCAACACAGATGGATTCCCGATAATGTATCGATTTGTGAGTTGGCGAGATGTCTGAAATTTTAGGCTCTGTTGACATGTATTCAGCCCTGTGCGATGTTCCGCCACCGGGAATGGATCGATTCGGTACCTGCTTGAGCAACACGGTAAGCAAAAACAACTCAATCATTGGTCTTGACAGCTCACGATCCTTCTCAGACGGCTATTCAAGAAGTTTTCAAGAGGACCCACTCTCAGGTACGTGCTTGCCATTTCAGGTCAGACTATTGCTGACAAGTTGCCGGTAGTTTGCTTCGATGTTCAAGCGATCTGCGTTTTTGCATTGGTACACTGCCGAGGTAAGGATTATGCTCTTTGGGCGACCGTGACTCATTCTGTCGTAGGGAATGGACCAAATGGAGTTTACAGAGGCTGAATCCAACTTGATGGATCTGGTTGCCGAATATCAGCAGTACCAGGATGCGCTGTACGTGTTTCGTCATCCGCATATATATAGTGCTAATGACCATCAAGTGCGGTCGATGACGAAGAATACGAAGATTCCGGTGCATACGAGGTGGACGCCCCCAGCGAGGCATACGAGGGGCAGAGCTACGCCGAGACTGAGCAATAACAAAACCGGAACTGCCTATTATTCTACACCCTCTTTAGTACCCAAACAGTGTTTTCTTGCTGTTTTTCGCTCTTTTACTATATCCCACAGGCAGTAATCCAATAGTATCGGCTTTAATAGGAGTTATTAGTGATCAAGTGGCGCTTTGCTCTGCTTCGCGCTATTATCAGAAACTGCTCTCATATAAGAATCTACTCTCACACTGTGCTCTCACACGAGCCACGATGGCTACGTTTGCAAAGTCTACGTTCAACGCCGCGTCCTATGCCTCGTTTAGGCCGACATATCCTAAATCACTCTATGATTTTATATACGGCTATCATGCCCAGTCGGGACGTGCGGGGTGGGACAAGGTAGTGGACTTGGGGTGTGGGACAGGTTCGGGTAGTGTGCTCCGTTTGATGGCAAACGCTTATCATGTGCTAGGGCAAGCGACGGTCGTGGTCGCTGAGCGTTTCAGGCAGGCGGTAGGATGTGATCCGTCCTCAGGAATGGTTGAAAACGCCCGATTGGCCGTCGAGCAGATGGACAAAAACAAACCGACGTTTGAAGTTTCTCCGGCTGAAAAGCTTTCATTCTTAAAAGACGAGTCGGTGGACATGGCTATTGCGGGTTTGTCGAGCCATTGTTTGGCCACTTGATTCTGACTGTTTGTACGGCTAGCCCAGGCAGCCCATTGGTTCGACTATAAGCAACTGTTTCCGGAGCTCGCGCGGGTGCTCAAACCTGGGGGAACGGTCGCGGTTTGGAACTACAACGAGCTCAGGTTCAGGGGGAAACCATCGCTGGATCATCTGATATCAAAGTATTCGCATGGCGAGGATAGCTTGGGCCCATATTGGGAGCAACCAGGTGAGGTCACCGCTGTGTACAGTGGTAGTATATTAAGTCGATAAAGGCCGTTCGATTCTCGAGGGATATCTTCGCAAGGTTCCGGTCCCGGCAAGCCCACCTTGGGATGCTGCTTCAATCCGTCGGGCTTATTTTGTGGGCACCCATGAACCTGCTCTAGAGGGCGAAAAGCACCCAGTGATACTAAGCAAGTACCTGAGCTGGGATGCGTTTCAGCAGTACCTTCGGACTTGGTCGTCTTTGCACAACTATTTAGCTAGCCATCCGGACGACAAGGATAGTCAAGGGAGAGATATTGTTGATAGGTTCGTCAATAACGTGAGAGAGAAAGGAGAAGAACTCGGAGGCGACTTGGAAGAGTGGAAGCAGGGTTTTACGGCCGAGTGGCCGCTCGCGTTGATCCTCTTGCGCAAAGGGATTTGAATGATTATATGCGCATTCTTTTGATGAATGTATGCTAAGCGGCGTCTATTGATAATACAGGAGGTGTACGGCACCCCGCAGATCGACGGGGTGGCGTGAACTATCATACTTGTTTACTGGATAAGCCCCGACCGGTGAGTTTCAGCAGGGATCGGCACACTCCGAAGCTAGCACCGAGGGTAAATGTGCTGAAAACGTACGGCGTTGATATATCCAATATACTCCTTATCTTTTATGCTAGAAGAATCCTGCCAGCGATCAATGGGTTACCCCGCGACAGACTTCTCAATAACAAGAGGGGATAGAGTTAGTGCATGCATCAGGACTCAAAGACTATATTGAGTCGCATCAAATAACTCTCTCTTCGCTTCACCTCTAAGGTCGATCAGATGACATGTCGAGCTATTTTATGCTGGCCTGAGGGCAACAAAGGCGCTACGGCCATAGATACGAGTTGACGCTAGACTACTTTGCTACTCTGTTCTACGACCGATTGCTCTTATCTGCGAGGGACTATGAGATTTACAACTCTGATCGACGCCCAATTATATTACGTTGTGCTACAGATGGAACTCTCAGACACATGAACCTGCTGTCACAGCGAGAATTTTGAGGCGTGGTGGTCTCTGGGGGTTCACTTGCTGGAAACGGCAGGGTTGTCGAGTAAATAAAAGACCCTGATGTACGAAGACTCACATTGGTATTTTGATCTCTACCATGCGCTGAATTGATTGCAGGAACGAAAGCATCCATTCGGTTTTGTCCCGATTACGAAACGAAATAACAAGGGTGTTTGTAAGGAACGTTAAGCCCAAGAACACTCCAAGGATGGTCCCCCTGTAATCCGTGAGCATGCCATAGACACCTAGCGAAACTCGACTTACCCGACACTAGACATTGTAGTATCATCAGGATACGATACAATCAGTCCCGAATACCCGGATGCCAAGGCGATAGTTGTGAATACATAAACGACCAGAGGCCGGCCACCCTTTCGATATACGATATAAAAGCTAGCGAAAAGAACGAGGAAAGGAATGAAAACGACCCATCGACTAGTGATGTGTTAGAAAATGGGGGCTGTGAGCGCAATACAACTTACTGTCCTTGAATCCAAGCTGCCCAGTACAGCGGGAGATACACGGCAATAAACATGCCAGGCTAGAGTAAGAGTGTAAGATTTCGCAATCGTCAATCCAAGAGGACTTACAACGTGAGCGACGAGAGTGAAACAATCCTACAACTGAGTCAGGTACTATTTCGCGCCAAGTGGAGCCATTCAATTGCCTTGAAAATACTCAGCTCCATGATCAACACGAATATCAGCTGCCTATGCGATAATGAGCTACTTGCTTCGATATATTGTAGTATGAGTGCACTCACATCAGAATGGTTATTTGATCGTTGTTAGTACTAGAGCTATCCGCGCTACCTGACGACGGCTTGTTTGCAGAATCGTTTGTGGGTATTTGCGATCCAGTCGATATATTCTGGCCGTTTATGGGCCAAACTCTCGCGAGATGGTCAACATCCATGACCGTGGGTAGAACTCGGACAGATGGTACAAAGGCCCAAACAAGGACTAGAGCCGTGACGACGAAAGGCTGCCCAACAATGATCGACCTTTAATGGGTGAGTACATCAGAAGTGATCGACAAATCCCGACTTACACGATTTCAACGATGGGGTTATCAGGGTAGGCCACGACTAGTCCAAAACACCCAGATTCAAAGGCGATCGCACTGAACAAGTAATCGATCAGGTGGTATCGATTGCCTTGTTCATAAAAGGGACGAAATACGAGATAAGAATTAAAGAAAGGGATGAAAACGACCCATTGGCTGGTGGCATGTTAGAAAACAAACGGCATAGTCGCGATGCGACCTACTGATCTCGAATCCATGCAGCCGAGCTGTCGTGAAGTATGATATTTTTAAGGATATAACTGCCAAGCTAGGGCAAGGGTATAAGACCAACAACTGTCAGCTAGGTCAAACTCACGTACAATATTGCCAAAGATCAACGAGCATAACTGCAGCTGGGTTATGTGCTATTTCCGGGTGGAGCCATTTCACTTGCCTTGAGAATAAATAGCTCCCGAAGTGGCTCAGAGGCCATGGTCCTGTATGACAATGAACTGGCTGGTTTGGATTGCAATTGGAGTGCACTCACCTTAGCTCGTCCAGCAGGCGGTGATCAACACTAGGGCCATCCACGCTACCTGATAACGAGTCGTGGCTCTTCCCAGTGGGAGGTTCAGACATTTTGATGGCTACAAACTCTGTATCTTGCCGATTCGAGGATGGAGGCTGAGAGTCTGGGAGTGCTTGCTGGTCAGACATTGTTGCGGTTGGTGTGGGAAGAACGAGGACGGAGAGCTTTGATAGAGGCGCCCAATAGGTTCAAAACTATGATGGAGGACTAGGAGTCTGATAAAAGTTCTTGTGTAGCTCGTCTAAAGTCAAGCTAGCGTGTTAGCCGGCTGAAGAGGTTGAACTGGTGAGCAACGTCAGCTGCACGCGCCCAATTGGAGTTCCACATTGTGAGTGGATGATTTAGTTCTCCTTGGCCGCTACGTATTGTCTCGTCGATCTGCCATAAATGGTAGGATGGCCGGGTAACGTGTTGGGTGGCGAGATAAGCGCCACATGCTTGGTGGCACGCTCCATGATACCAGGCAGCGCCACCGTCTCTTTCTCCCCCAAAACCTCGAAATAAAATCAGCAAAAAATACTAAACAGTACTATAGTGTGTTATGCATCTACTGTATTATTATATGCGCAGGAAAAAAAATTTCACGTCGACATAAACGCCCGTTGGCATGTTTTAGCCCTGTAGCCGCTGTTTCGCCATTTCCAAAGCTAAAACGACGATTCCAAGTGGATTCCAAGCGTAAAAAAGAGTTCCCGCTAGCCGATTTGAACGACTGACCTCGTCATATTGATTACGTAAGCAAATAATCGTTCAAGACGGCCAAATTCTTACTAGTGACGCGCTCTACCACTGAGCTAAGCGGGAGTTATATGCATTAGCCTCATGTTCATAACAAAACCCCGCAGTATCATAATGATGTAATCCTTGATGGGTCTTCATGGCCTCGACAAGCCCTACACGCCAAGAATATATTAGGACTTCATCAGACATGTTTTGCCACACCGCCTAAACGGCTACGAACTATTATTTCCACAAGTCCAAAAGCAGAACGCACATACAGCCCAAATCAAACGACACTACTTCGTACATCCACAGGGTCTGAGCACTGGTTGAATAAATGGGAGGCTACGTTAGGGGGCTCGTGGAGGCATGGATAGGATCAAGCAGTACAACTGAAATAGTTCGGATGCTCTGGCGGAGCGCTGACCTTGCGTGCGTCCATCCACATATACACTCGTTATATCTCAATTGCGTTTTGAAACGCTTTTAAAATAGAAGCGCTACTTTGACCTGTCGGACAACTCCTCATAGAACTCTGGAAAGGAGCTCGACTACTCCGAGGTACAATTGCGTACAGTGAAATTGATCGCAACATTGTAGAAATCAAAAAGCGGTGAGTAGCGTGGGGTAATACAAAAGAAGAAGAAGAAACCAGAATGTAGTCATCTGGAGAACCAAGGAGAGCGCATATAGCCCCCAGCCAAAATCGGGTCGGCTACTAAGCAGCTCTATGCAAGCTAGTAGTTTCCGTAAGTCCGACGAGCGCGCCGTAACGAGTGATGCTATCGAAATCATAAAGACAACGTTCGATTCGCTCAGGTGGGGCCAACGTTTCAATATACATATCACTATTATAGAATCACTCCAGACTATATGCTACGTCAGGGGGTGGTATTCCCCTGCGTATACACCAGCCAAGATGCTGTTTCGTCTAGGGCATCATTATAGGGTATTCCATCGACTCGTACTTGTCCGGTTTGATGAGTATTTTGGCTGGTGTATACGCAGGGGAATACCACCCCCTGACATAGCATGTAGTCTGGAGTGGTTCCATCATATTGATATGTATATAGAAACGTTGGCCATAGCTAAGCGAATCGAACGTTATCTTTATAATTTCGATAGCATCACTCGTCATGACACACTCGTCGACACAGCGTTTTACCCACATCGGCGTTTATTTTTCGATCGGCTCAGACTTATGAAACCCGCCATAAACGAGTACCGGGAGCGCCCGCTCGTCAGCTTGGCTTGAATCAGGGTTTTAGCTTGCCCGGATTCTAGCTGAAATGCTCATTGGTGCACAGACCCTTGACTTGTCTCGAGCTTGGTCGCCAACCCCTCCCAGTCAGCGCAAATCCTGGTCTCGACTCCCTACGCCTTTACAACTGTTCAGCGTTCTTTCAAGTGGCGCTCAAATATCTCATCTGGAGCTTGACTGAGGCCTCGGACCATTGTGTACTGGGTCGTCCGGGCTTCGGGGCTCAGCCACACTACTAGACACTGGTGCCACCATCTACCCTACCCGACTCATCGTGATGTGTATGCCTCCTATGTTTGATTGACGTTTGCGAATCTCGTGTCCGCATATGACTTGACGCATGTGCTCGAAGATCAGGGATCATGATATGCAGGATGTCTAGCGATCCTGTGATCCTCACTATTTCGCTGATCGGATTCTAGATTTTGGCAGACGCCAGAGCTCTAGGATGACACTAGGCTTCGATTATAGGCAGTGCGGGTTGCATAAAAGCCTTACTCACACAACACCCCCTTGTACATATGAACTGGGCAGGCGAACGAGTGTCGCACTAAATACAACCTCAATGCTAATTTGTGGAACACATTGAGGAAAACAACAGGCGCTGTTGTCGTCAGTTTATAGCGTCCAAAGAGGAAAACCGATCGGTTTGGGTTCCTGCTCCTCGAAGCGATGCACGGACGGTGTTTGTGGGCCGAGCTATATAGCCTGCTGGACGTGGAGACCCCAACTCTTCCGCTTCGTTTCTTTTGACCATGTCTTCAAGTAGCCCAGCCAACGTAAAGTGCCCTGCTTCTCCTGTTCGAGACTTTTGCAATACGATTGTAGCGAATCCAGATATATCCATAGGCGCTTTCTCATATTGCAACTTGAACCATTTGACAAACTGATTGGCACAGGGCATTGGGGTGAGTTGCGCACATGGACACGGGCCGACATGCCTAACACACATTAGATTCGCGTTGCAATATATGTACAAACTCTCATCAATATGGTGGGGTAGTCGAAAATCCATTGTCACGTAGCTCCTAATCCCCTGTATAGGCAGTCGCATCGTGGCTACACGAAAACGAAAAGGCTTTTCGTGACACCTCTCGGAACTCCTTTACTATTTCAGGGGGCTTGATCATCTCCTCGCTAATTACTTGGAAAACGCGGGGACTGAGTCTGTTTGACGCCCTTATCGTATCCATGGTACGTGTCAGAATTTGGCCTGATTCCACTCTAACGCATATACGCGCAGCTTACTACCATCAGCACGGCTTTTGTGTCGGTCAACTTTCCCTATGTATGTCCCCCTTCTCATTACACAATGTTTTGCTCATGGGGAGCAGATCCGAACTTTGGGCCTCTCTATCAACGTTGCAAGCCTGGTATTCACAGCCTTTTGGTGCTACTGGGGCCTGCAAATATGGTCCAGTCCGTCGACATTTGGTCTTCCACCTGGTATTGCCGACTGCACCGCTAATAAAGATACCAAATTTGTTGCCTTTGTTACAGTTAGTCCCTTGAACCCGGGACTGCGCGGCTTTGCGCTATTCATATTCGCTATTGGCGTAATTCCTGCCCTTGGATCATTACGTTACTCGATCGTGTGGCTCTTGCGATATTGGCGAACTGGTTCGGAAATAGCCAAGGATAATGCGGCCTATAGATTTGCAAAGGAAATGCGGCGCAAGAGGAAGAGTAAGTTGCGTGCTTCGATAGACAGTGATGTTGGCTCAATACCGAAAAATAGCCCACATAACCCGCTTCGGTGGATTGACCGGTTTGATTTACATGATAATCACTACAGAAGTGATGATCGCGCGGAATGCCAGCACGAAAGAAGCACTGAGTAAATGGTCGTACGGTCAAGTTATCGCAATCGCTATGCTCGGGCAGCAGATACTCGACTCTTTCTCATACCTCAAGCAGCTAGTCAACGAGAAACACCGTAGGCTAGTGCAGCACAGGCAATCTAATCAGTAGCGCTTTTCAACCCATTGGAGTGTGTTTCTTCTTCTGTATAACCTATGTTCCATGATATTTGAATTTAATATATCTATTAATCGCGGGTTATATTGACGCGTAGTGCTTTAAGACGAGAATGAATGGTGTATGCTGGTAGATTTGAATGGTTCTGCAGTGACACAATTTCACACGCGATAGAACATCACCCCGGCGCTTATGGTAACACTGAGATTCAACCTCCATGTCCGACGCCCCAGCTCCCATCTTCAAGCGCACAAAATCAAGGCCCAACCGTGCTCGTCCGCCCTCTCCGGAGCCCGAAAATGATGCAGTCCAAGAAGAAGAGCAAAGTCCGGGAGCCATGAGCCTCATGGCCAAGATGAAGAATAAGAACAAGCAAAAGACGCGCACAAAGTTGAGCTTTGGGCAAGATGAAGAGGTGAGCGATCATGAAACTCGTGAGAAAAGTTCTGATTATATTGAATGGGGTAGAATGGGGCAGAAGGAATGACTCCAAAGCGGACAGAGTCAGGAAGAAAGAGCAAGTTGGCCAACCCCGCTGTGTATGTGTTACGTCAATTCTTTGTGTTTTTAACTTATATGGTCCAAGTGTTCGAATGCCCGAGTCGCTTGATCAGGCTAGTATATCCCGAACGAGCTCTGCCCCGGTATACGACAAAGCCTACTTGGACGAACTCAAGGCAGCCACACAGTCAGCACCTGCGCCCACATCTGGCCCACAAGATGTGGAAGTGACACTGGGAATTGACGAAGCAGATGGTGCTGTGGTAGTCGACGACGGCATGGACATAGGCGACGTTTTCGACAGTACGTCCATCTCTGGCACTCTTCTATTATTGACTCACATCTTTGGCTAGCGCGCCCAACTGAAATACCAATGTCGTCTGCAGTTATCGAAGCCAAGAAAAAACGAGAACGAATGCGTCTTGCTGGTCAAACCGCGCCTCAGGAAGACTTTATCTCATTATCGGTAGCGCGTCGAGATGATGTGGACACGTACCAAGGGCCACACCCGGAAAGTCGGCTCATGAGGGAAGACGATGATTTAGGAGAAGGGGATGACGATGATGCAGAGTATACCGGTGCACAGGAGCGCATTGCTTTGGGAAAGAAGGGGAGGAAGGAGGCAGAGCGACAGCGCAAGGCGGGGATGATTGAAATGATCGAGGATGTGTAAGTGTTTCCTTCCAGGATTCGACTTGTTTTAATATGACGCAGCGAGGAGGACGATGAGGAGACTCGAGCTTGGGAGCTGGCGCAAGTCAGGAGAGGGGGCAACAACAGTCGCACAAACATCGTCGAGGAAAAGCAAGTGTACAAAGCAGCTCCAAGTACGTTGCATTCGCCTACGCTTTACCGTCAACTGATGTGCGTTTAGTACCAATCCAGACGCCAGTGCCTACGCTTGATCCTGCAATTACTCGTCTCACCCAAGCTTTGACCAAACTTACCACTTCGCACGCTGGAAACACAAAGTCTTTGACCTCCCTCGGCGACGAACGCTCATCACTCGAAGAACAAGAAACAAAACTGCGGGAGCTTGTAACTGAAGCCGAGGAGAAGCGTGCTTGGTTCAACGGCTTCAAAGAATGGATGGATAGTCTAGCAGACTTTTTGGATGAAAAGGTTGGCTATTAATATGTCTACTAGTTATTGCTAACTGTTCGATAGTTTCCGATGGTCGAAAAGATCGAAGAGGACTTTGTGTCCCTTCTCACTGAACGAGCCGAGATGGTAGCAAAACGACGGCGTGAAGATCTCGACGACGACCTATCCCTTTTCTCAGGTGCCCTTCCGACTGACGAAACTGCCATGGAAGTCGACGATCTCGGGCGAGCACTTCCTAGCTCATCGGCTCCGCAATCCGCCGTCCGTCGTGCTCGTCGAACTGCACGGCAAGCTCGCCGAACCAAACGCACCGGCGCAAGCACTCATCCCGACGAGGGGTACTCGACTGATGGATCGCTTGGTTCAGACGACGAGCGCGACTTTGAGACCGCGGTAACACGGTGCCGAGAGCGTGCGGGAAAGGTCTTTGCTGATGTGACCTCGGACGAGTTTAGGGATCCACGAAAGGGTGTTGCAAAGTGGTTTGGCAAATGGAGGAGCACGTGGGGAGACAGTTATCGCGGTGCGTGGGGCTCGCTTGGGGTCGTCGGCGCCTGGGAAATGTGGTGTCGACTGGAGATTTGCTTATGGGATCCTATTGTGGTATGTGTTTATGCCTTGTTTCTAGGATCAATCACGAAACTGCCCGCAGGACCGCCGCTCGCTGGACGAGTTTAGATGGTATAGTTCTTTGCACGATTTTTCACGCCCAGTCGATGAGGCAGGCGAGTCGACGGAGCCGACACCCGACGACGATTTGGTGTTGTCAATGGTTGCCACGACCGTTATTCCTCGGGTGGCCAAGCTCATCCAAGGCGGCGCTTTAGATCCATACAGCGCAAAGCACGTCAGGCGGTTGAAAGATGTTGCGGAACAGTTTGAAGCTACACTCGAGGCCGATGCAGCCAAGATGGGTCCTCTCCTGAGCGCTTGCATTGTTCCATTTCGCAAGGCAGTGGACGAAGCTCAGGTTCAAGTCGACCCGTATCTTGCTCCAACTCAGGCTCCTCTAGCGTTTGACCCCGAGTCTGTACCTGCACGAGCGAGGTATCTCCTCAAGGCGAGCAAGTTGCTGACAAACATTTTGGCTTGGAGAAAGTATACTGGAGAAAAGTATGGAATTGGAGAGCTGGTAGAGCGACTGTTGGGAAGGGTCATGCTTCCGGTTGCAGAAAGCGGATGGGACGTTGGCGGACAAGATATTTTGCGCAAGGTATGTTGCACCCCCGAATGAAATGGTTTCGCTGACGATTGTCTCCAGGCTATAGTTGCTGTCCCTCGAGAGTGTATACCCCAGGATGTGATATCTAGGCTCGGATGAGCGGCGGACTTTGTCGCCAACGGTTCAGTTGTGAAAGTAAGATCCTACCAATATCGGGAGAGCCTTGTCACATATTGCAGCATTTGCGGCACCTTGCACCACAAATTTGTTGCCTTGGCCTCCCGAAGATCGATTCTCGAAGCACTTATGACCCGCCGGCTCGCTTCTGGCGATGTTCCATAGCTGGTGTGGCTCGTTCTGTTGTCATACAGTTTCTCGTAGTAATGATATAATTGTGAGGTGATGAAATGGTCATGGTTGCACTTTTGAGTAAGCGATCGTGTGGGCTTGTTGACGCGCTTTGATTTGCATTCGTCTCCTTCACTACTACTCTCTCCTTGCAGCCACACCCAGCTTTTTTTTTCTGTACGACTTTGCCTATATATCCCCGTATTTCTTTTCTTGTACGTACAATACGGCCATAGCGCAGACTAGCGGCTGACAGATTGCTTGCAGGCTGTCAACACCACTCCCTGATATATATACCATGTCCGGCTGGAAACTTGGCAAGAGTACGCCGTCGCTCGCGGGTTTTCTGCGCACGCTAATCCTTTTCGTGCAGAGATCAAAGAGGCCACTGGCACAAACTCCAAGGGCTCGCTCGGCACATCTCCCGCTCCGTCGTCGCGCTCCACTACCCCCACTCCTGGAAACCCCTCTCCCGACGGCCCCATGGCGCGCAACGGCCTTTTGCTCATCAACGTTCTCTCTGCGAGGAACCTGAAGCTCCCAGTAGGTCTACTATGCTTATTCTCTCGACGGATGCTAATGCCGTACAGTCTGCCATGCCTGCCGCGATCGAAAAAGCCCTGTCGTCGCAGCAGGCCCAAATCGCAGCAAGCGTCACCTCGTCTAGTGTCTCGCAACGTCAGCAGGCCAACCGAGGGCACAAGACGCGTGATTCGATGCAGCGCAAGCAGTGCTGGTGGCTGCCTTATGGTGAGTGCTCATCCGGCGCGCTTTTTTCCTTGGCTTAACGCGTGCTGTAGTCGTCTTGGAATTCGACAAGAACGAAGTCTTGATCGACGCACTGGGAGGAGAGATTGGTGCTCCAGTTTGGATGTACCAGACAAACTTGTGAGCGCCACCGTTTATGCTATCCAGGTACATGGCTGAAATGTTTTTCACCAGTGACGTCTCGCGTACTTCCGAGATCTCGTTGCAGATTTACCTGCGCTCTGGGTCGAGTACCGCGTCGACCAACGGAAGCGATGATATGGGCAAATCGGATTTATTCTTGGGCAACATCAAGCTCACACCCGACTTTGAGTATGTGGTAGGTTGCTTTCTTTTTCGTTTTAGGACATGGCTCATCGTTGTTATAGGGCGTCAAAGATGAATGGTACGATCTTATGGGCGGCTCGGGTCAAATCAATGTGCAAGTCTCGTACAAACAACAATACGTGCGTTACTCCGGATATATTTTGAATGCGAACTCATCAACCACTTGCAGGACACTGCGCTCACGATCGAATCCTTTGACCTCTTGAAGGTCATTGGAAAGGGAAGCTTTGGCAAGGTGGGCACTTTGATCGTTCAGACGTGATGTGAAATTCACTTGTCTACATTTAGGTCATGCAAGTGCGAAAGCGTGATACATCCCGCATATACGCCATGAAGACCATTCGGAAAGCTCATATTGCATCGAGGGGTGAAATTACACATACCCTTGCCGAGCGGACAGTGCTAGCACAGGTTCGCCTCTTGCCGAGAAACCCGCTTCGTTGTGCTTATACTCTATCCAGGTGAACAACCCATTCATCGTGCCCCTCAAATTCTGCTTCCAGTCCGAAGCCAAACTTTACTTGGTGCTTGCGTAAGTAGTTGGTCTCAACTGTTGCATACAATCAAGTAACAAGGCGCTGCAGTTTCGTAAACGGTGGAGAGCTGTTCCATCACTTGCAACGCGAACAACGTTTCAACGAGGAGCGAAGTCGGTTCTACGCAGCAGAGCTTCTCTTGGCGCTGGAGCATCTGCACGACTTCAACGTGGTGTACCGGTGGGTACAAACGCCTATTATTCTCCGCAGGATCTAATCTTGTGCGCAGGGATCTCAAACCCGAGAACATTCTCCTGGATTACACGGGCCATATTGCGTTGTGTGATTTCGGATTATGCAAGCTCAACATGACGGATTCAGACACAACCAACACGTTCTGTGGAACACCAGAGTATTTGGCACCCGAGCTGCTGCTCGGCAAGGGCTACACGTGAGTGCTGTTCTGGCGGTGCTATTCGCTTGAGACCAACGCAGCGAACGAAATCTAGCAAATCCGTCGATTGGTGGACCCTGGGTGTCTTACTGTACGAAATGTTGACGGGCCTACCTCCGTTCTACGATGGTACGTCCCCATGCTATTTCCTGCAACATGACACTTACAGGCTCTCCTAGAAAACACCAATGAAATGTATCGCAAGATCCTCCAAGACCCGCTCCGATTCGGCGACGAGATCGGCTCAGACGCTCGCTCGCTCCTTACTGGCCTGCTCACGCGCGACCCAGCAGTACGCCTGGGCGTTAACGGGGCAGAAGATATCAAGAAACACCCGTTCTTTGGCAAGCATATCGACTTTAAGAAGCTTATCCAGAAAAAGATTCAACCACCGTTCAAGCCGAGCGTGGCGAGTGCGATCGACACCAGCAACTTTGATGACGTGTTTACTTCCGAGGCTCCGTTGGATAGCGTCGTCGACTCGTCGAATTTGGGACAGTCGGTCCAAGACAAGTTTGCCGGGTTCTCGTACGACGGCCGGGACGCAAACGGAAACATGATTGGAGGCCAGAGCTATGTTGGTTAGAGCCGTCAGCTTCTTAATATGTCTGCTGTGCTAGCCGAGTTTATCTGTATATGCTGTTTTGTGTTACATTAACATCCTATAAAATACGTTTTTTCCTGGATCCTAAATTTGCTGAGATGCAAGAAAGTTATGAAGTCCCGCGTATTTCAACTGTCTACCATCAGATCGTGGCCCAGGTATGGCTCGCAGAGAGCGATACCCTGACGCAGCGCCAGCCCCAATGTGACTAAGCATATCCAAAAAAGTTGAAGTTACTTGTTTGTTGATTACGTAATCAAAACAATGCGGCGAGAATTTACAGCGGAAGCTGACCAAGAGAACGGAAGTAATGAAGGTCATGGATATCTTAAAGTAAAATCCTGGCTAATGACTCTAAGCAAAAAGGAGGAAGTTGAGATGTATCCCAATAACAAGATTTCTCATTGCCTAATGAAGGTCATGAGCGGTGAATCGGTTATTGTGACTAACACGTTTGGAGCAACAGAGTGGGAAGGAGAGAAAAGTCGTGATAGAATGAATTCAACGACGGTCGCGAGGGCCAATTAACAACTTTCACCACATCTGGTCCCCACGGATGGAATTGCCACCGCAAGGTACCGACGACGAGGAAAAAGATTGCGCGTCAACCACACGCTGACCCGGAGGTCGCATCATAATGCACCTAAATGAACACCGTCCACTCATGGCGCCACGACGACTAAAGCCAGCGATGCAATAGAGCCAACCCGAACATAGTTCCCTGAGCCTGAAGCCTGCATACAACAGCGAAACCGCTGCTATACGTGTCAACATGGATGGATCAAGAAATCATGAGGTTCTCCAATGCACCAACCTGTATATAGGCCCAGCTTGACGTTTGGCGGCACGCCTGGTGAGGGGAGGGAGCTCACGTTGGTGAGGGGGGAAAGGGGGAAGGAAGGAAGGGATGGCTGAGACGATTTGCGGTGAGGCTGCTTATATACCCGGGCGAGGCACTGGTGGTCTGTGCGTGATTGATCAAATTGCAAATAGCGTGACAAACAGCTCCATGTGTGCTCGTTCCATGTGGATCTTCCATCAGCTTCTCCGGGATAGCCCCGAACCTTCTTCCGGGATCTATTGTTTTCCGGCGGAGCCGACTTCGAAATGGCTGACTGAGCGGTCACAGGTGAGCCACAGATTACGCTCAGTCGCACATATCGCCAAAACGTCGCCATCCGCAGGCGAGGCACTGAGCAGATGGTCGAGTGAACCTGAACCTGTGCCCATGACCCGTTCGCCTGTGCGGGTTGACCAGGCTCTGACTTGCCGATCCATCCCGGCTGCAACTACAAAGTCACCCGATGGGAGCACCGCGAATCCCTGAGAAGAGCAAATTAGGATGGATCAGCTAGACTTGCTGCGACGCTCACCAAGTCATGCATACACGAGTTATTGTGGCCCCTAAACTCGAGAAGCGGCCTTGTTTTGTCGTCTTCTGTCCTCATGAATCGCATATCGAAGCTTTCCATCTAAATCCAGTGTTAGGTGCAACTAAATTCGCTAAAATGGGACGCATACATCGCCTGCTACAGCTGCGACTATGATTTCCCACTCCCTATACACTTCCACATTTGTAGCCATAGAATTCATCTTGACCAATGGCGAGCCAGTCGATCCGGAACCGGACCGTAGATCGAACAGCCGGACAGTACCAGACCTCTCGCCAGTATATATGAGGTTCTACTCTGTATGAGACACTAGAACATAGTCGGTGTGGACTGGAAGTACCTGTCGCTTGCATACTGACATTACATCGCTTCCGGTGTTTAACGATCGAGTGCTCATTCGGTTGTCAAGGTCTTGAATATACATCGCCTTTTTGTGCAGCCCAAGGGTTGCAGAACCTGTTCGTCCGTCGGCCTCGAACACAGCAGCCCACATATCGTAGGCCTTTGCTGGCTCTAGTATAAATGCCGAAATATCACTTCTGCTATTGTGTCAGGTTGGACAAACACGTGAGAAATGGCTCCCCTACTCTTCTGATGCGTCCAGCGCGCCAACCAATATTTTAGCATGCGGACCGAATGAGGAAACACTGAGGACAACTTGTTAACCTATCAAGACAATATGACGCAACCCTTGACTCACAAGAAGCGATCTTGAATCAAGCTAACGGCGGTAATCTAATAATGTGACGTCGTATGAGCGTGTATTTCCTTTGGGATCACATACCTTGGTCATGAGCCCCATATCACAAACCCACCTCATTGGGCTAATGTAAACGCCTAGCTCGTCAAAGCGACCCGGGTGCTCTGCGCTCTGCCCATCCCTCTGAGACGAAGGTTGACGGACAAACAGCCACCCTCGACTATCACCCGCAACTTGATACCCGTCTGGGTCGTCTTGTATCTACTACTGAGATAAGATGTCAAACTGACTAAACAAGAACATTTTGAACAAACCGCTAAAGCAGTCAGTCGACAACCTGGACCGAGCGGTAGTTCCTCCTGGGAGCGCAGTCGTGTACGCGAAATGGCATGAGCCTCCATTTGGCTATTTATTATGGTTCAAACCTATTGGTCTCACAAGAGGCAGCAGCATGACTCACTGGGTTAGGTGGGCCCTCTGTGCAAAAGATGCACCAGGACTCGCCCGCGCAGGGTACATAATACCACGCCTGCTTTGTTGCCGAGTGGGCTGCAACGTCAGCTTTGAGCTGGGTGCAAGATCAAGGGATATTTTCTGTCTTTTTCTTTTCGAACCAGAAGATGTCAATTCGGATATATCCCCTTGATTTGTCGGGGAACTATTCGGGTTAGCTGTTGCCGAAGGTATTGGAGCCCCCGCGGGTAGAGAGGATATAGGAAAATAGCGATTGCGTTCAGGATCGTAGTAGAAACCGGGCAGATTAAGAGACATCGGGGCAACTATTGCTGAAGCGCAGTATAGTCGATGGTTCCTTGGAGTTAGATAAATCACCGCCCAAATTTCGAGTGGCTGTGGTAACTGCGAAAGAGGGACAGCCTTTAGCGCCCAGAAGCAGTTTGCTTATGAATGAACATTCAACCCCTATTTAGTGGCCCCTGTGCCCAACAGGATTAACTCAACCACCATTACGCTGAATCGCGGTATCGTATTTTGCGCGAGTAAAAATTACGATTTTATCCATAGCTCGAAAGATCAACTCGTCTGGAAGATATCGTGCTTACTTTTCGCCTTATCTGCATAAGATGTCCACATCTTCTGGGCCTTCATTTAGATACATCTCACCCGTGGAGCTGGGTGAGTTGATGAAAAATGGCAAGGAGCCTATGAAGGACTATGTAAATTATTTTAAACAGTGATTTTAGGTGGCAACGCTGACAGTTTATCAGGTGGTTGTTGATGTGCGCGACGACGATTTCATTGTACGCGATCAGCTACCTTCGTCGAGAACTGGCTCCAATTTAATTATAGGGTGGAAATATCGTTGGCTGCGTGCGAGCGCCTTCAAATAACTATCTAACCACGGTTGATAGTCTTGTAACGAAGACCCAGGACGTCCCGAAGATGGTATTTCACTGTTCGCTGTCTCAACAGAGGTAAGCACTAGTCAATTTTAGATGTGGTCCGTTTACTCAGTCTATAATACAGGGGTCCTAAAGCAGCACGGATATATGCGGAAACACGAAACAACAGGTTGAATTCAGGAGATGTACCTCAGCAGGAAATATACGTTCTTCAAGGTGGATTTGCCGAATTCCAGAAGCACTTCAAGGTTCGTCGATCCGTTACAAAGCGCTGAGTTGCTAATGTCGCTGATGTCAGGATGACCCGGTGTTGGTGGAGAAATGGAGAAAAGAGGTCTGGGGGATGCACTAGCGGATGGAGTTGAAATATAATTTGGCGTAGATACATGTTTTGTAGGAACAAGTATGCTATGGAGTCTCGCCGGTCGAATTGCTCGGTGATTCCGAATCCTTGCGCTTGAGCTTCTTTACATTTCGCTGGGGGAACTTTTCTGCGATGGTTTTCATTACTCGCTGCTCTTTGGATAGAGCAGAACGGCATGTGTACCTGGTAACGAATTCGGTTAGTTAGAGTACAGGAAACGAAGCAAAGTACTATACCATGAGAAGGAAGAGACTAGGACGAACGTCCCCACAGCCCAGTGACAACTTAGTAATATGCCTATATATAAAGGATAATTTTTCAACCTCTACCAACCATTTTATTCTGCACTTACGACGACTGGAAAGGAATCTTATCCCTCCAATACCAGCACCGGTCCCAATTCCATAAAGAAGGCTCTCTCGAGCACATGGCATGGATGGGATACGGCGAAAGTCATCTATTGGGTCAATTCGCTTTCTTCCGCATAGTTCGTTGTTTAGAAACACCTCAACATGGAGAAAGTTTTAAACCAACCTTGATTGCTTCGAGCGTTCTTGAAGTTCCCGCTGCTGGTGTGACAACCGTCCCATCGCTTGCGTTTTTATCGGTCTGTGAGTTGCTAGACATGTTGGGTCTTGGTCATTCGGCGAGTAAGACTCGTCAATTCCAACTATATAAGTTTTAGGAGCTATTGGTGATCAAGGTCCAAACAAAGTCCGAGTGTTACAGGTTACATGCATCAAAATCTTCTAATAACCACAATCATTGTGGTGCTAATATGACGGGGGTTACTCGCATCTCAACCAACCTAGTCGTATATGAAGTAGGCTCAGGGATGCATTCAGGTCGGCAGCCATGCTTATCGTGGATGTGTTAGACATATAATATTGCTCTTCATTTAAGTCTAGTGACACAAGTCATGAGTGTTACTATCCAGTCAATGGACTTCACCATACCTAAAATATGTCAACTTGGACGGTCCTTGTAAACAATGTATAACGTATCTCTATTTGAGACTAAGCCAGACCTGAAGAAGGAATCTCGATCAGCTTATGTTTCGAGCAATTGAGGGTTTGTTGTGCCATGTCTAAGCTAGCCATGCTACAGACCTTGAGATACACGTTCACCTCGAGTTGGATTACTAGTTTTTTTGGTATCAAGATTGCCAATTAAAATCGATTAGATGGCTATTTAAATACATACAACTGAGTCTTGACCAAGTTCCTAGTGTATACTCGTTAACTAGCATATCCAACGAGATAGTGATACGAAGACCATATCACTCAATAGGCAAGACCTAATGGGAACAGTTTGGTGCTTATACACTGGTCGAAGCTGAATCAAAAGCGACTTCTACACTCCTGGGATGACGTCCCTTAAATCTGGGATTTTGTCGGGCAACGATTCATCTAGTACCTCTTGGACAAGCTTATTGCTTCAAGAAACGCACCCTGCAACCACGCACACACGCCCTCACGACTTTGAAGAGTTCCAAACATTGACCCGTCCAAATTTGAAGGCCTGGGTGCGTTTATTTGCCAGTGAGAAGCATTGGGCATCAATGGCCTGCAGAAGGCGTGGCCAACGAGGCGCAATATATGCCTTTGGTTTCGGCTTCATGCCTGATACAATTCCCAAATTTTGTGAGTCAAGTAGTATCCCAGCAGTTGTCTTCAACATCTTCGACGACCCGTTGCACAACAGTCCTCGTCGCTCTTCGCGAAGCATACTTTACCTCATTTTTGTGGGCAGGAAGTCCATGGACTGTATGCGCATGCCTCGACATCCAACGGCACAATATATGGAGCATGACTGATCATGAACATCAAAGATACGTAATTTGGCCTGGAACTTGTCCCAGGAGGTTTGAAAGATCGTCATAATTTGGTGTATTTGCACCTTCGATAGACTCGCCCGTTGCAGCCCCTTCGTCGAAACAGTCCCTTCAACGTCTCGACGTTTATTTTTTGATCGGCTCCGACTTGTGAAAACCATGATAAACAGCTCGAAGACATCCACTGTAGTCATGTAGTTCAAATCACATGAGGTATTATACTCAAGCATGTGGGAAGTCGCAAAGATACAAGATAGCAAGAGATACAATGAACTGGGGCATTATTGAGGTTCGTCAACATCCATAGGGATCTCAGATGATTCTACAGCAGCTTGGTCCAGTGCAGCTTTCGTCTTTCCACCTCGCCTCTCGGTAAGCCATGCTTCGATCTTCAACTTCAACTCTTCATCTGAGTTCGAGGCGATTTAGCAGGTTTCCCCAAACAAACAGGAGAGACATACTTGGAACGACGTCTTCAATCTTCAACGGCGACCTGTTGAAAGGGTCTGTAACATCAGAGAGCAAGTGCGCCTTGATAGTTGAGCGATCGATAACAACGCGTGACGACGGTAGCGTGACTGGATCGCGCATCAGCGTGTACATGAGTGGGTCTATATATTGATGATAGTCAGTAGGGGGTCTTTCAAACTGAATGCTCGATCCCATACCCATGAATTCCTCGGGTGCGTCGCCTAGATCATCCTCTGCCTCTATCAGGGCCTTGGCCTCCTCGACCGCGTTGACAAAAATCATGAATTGTTCGATCTCTGCCTCCGATTTAATCGAGTGCTTTCTTACGGTGGATACCGCACTTAAGAATGTCTCTTTCTTGTAACTTCGACCTTCGCTCGCCACGGCATTGATAAATGGCGCCTCTCCTGACAAGTTGAGGTACACTTGGAAGATTTCTCCGAGGAGTACACGGGGCTGGAACCGATATTTATCCATGTCCTTTACGTGCAAAGAAGAGCAGCGTGGCCCGCAGAGCATGTCCAGATTGTAGTCCAGCATCGCTGCAAGTCGGTCCACGATTTCAGGAGTCAAGAAGACGGCCTTTGTCTCCTTTGTGAAGTCTCGTAAAAGCCCAACAGTGGATTTGCTGAGGGTCGAGTATGATGTAGCCATTCCTTCATACTGTTTGAAGTACTTCTCCTTTTCGCGGCGGTCTTCCACTGACAAAGCCTCCCATTCCTCCTTGCGAGCCATCAATTGTTGAAGTTCCTTGATAAGGGCTAGCTTCGTAAGGAGTTCGTCGAGCAAGTAGGTCGCGTCGTTCATGAGCAGGTTTGCAAACCGAACAAATTTGTCAGTATTCCTAACCCGGGTTGTTAGCAACGTTGTATACGAAGCATCGATATATCAACGTACTGTGCCGTCCTACTGAGTGCGTCGCGGTGGGTGGGATTCGTCCAAATAGCTTTCAAAATGTAGGAGATGTTGCGTCTGAACAGAAGAATTAGCTTGTGCAGCGCGAAGATCATATTAGCCCAACGCACCGAGATTCGAATTTATCGTAAAATTGGCTGCTTGCACCAGTCTGTTCCACTTCGACGTAGAACGACATTAATGCGGGCATCAGATGCTGGAGACTCAGCGGATTAGTATTGATCAATGAACCGAGAGCTCCATCCCTCTCGCGCCCGTATGGAAGGGTGCCGTAGAAAAGAATCTTTTTAGACCTTAGTATAATGTTGATATATCTTGTGATATTGAAAATACCTGGAGCAGTTTGGACTTGAGGAAGGGGTTCTTAATGTACCATGTAGAAGACAAGAATGTAAGGATAAATGTCAGCAACTCAGTCTTGACTGAGACGTCAATCAGGTCGGGTCGCGACCTACAGGAAAATGTCATTCTCCGCGTCTGGCTCAATTAGATATAAATACCTCATGATGAACAGATAGTAATCCACGATGTCCTCCACAAAGTACTCCGGAAGCATTCGGAAGTCCTCAGGAATCTCTTCAGGCAATGGTAAACTGTGGCAGAACATCACTACGACTGCTGTAAAGCGTACATCATACACGTACGAAATGACTTTAGTTGGGTGCTGATGCAGTGGGTCAACCAAACGCATTACCCAGACCATCAGGAAATTTGTAAAGGCAAGATTACGGAAAGTGATCTCCGGGTCGAACAGCTGTACTTCATAGGTGCATTGCTCCTGAAGAAACTTGGTTTTGTCGGCCTGGATAACGCGCAGGCGGTATATTCAGGAAGATGAGCTGCGAATATAGCTATATATCCGTACCTTGACCCGATCAATCCTTGCCTGGTGTACCGCTCGTTGTGGCTGTGATACTGTAAGAAATAATCCGATCCAAGTACAAAACCGGCACTCACTCCGACTGGGACTTCCATCGCTTCGACCCCCTCAAGCCACCGGTCGATTTCGTTTAGATGTTTCAAGATTTCGTCATAAGTACCGATAGTCCGTACAATCCCAAGGTGATTGAAACCAGCGCAGAGGAAAAATATGTCCGAGATAAAGTTTTGAGGAACAACTGCTCCCAGCCCCGGTTGCGTGAGGTCGGAATTTGCGCAGCACTAAGAATGCTTACCACCACCCTCAGTGATACGCTTCTCCCATGCACTGACTTCCTCCTGTGTTGCTTTCAACCTAGTCTCCTCCGCTAGATTAACACGCTGAGACATAGCGAAATATTTGGGGTCAATTCGGTCGATCTGCAAACCGAACACACAGTTCAAATATGCTCGATAGGCAGGGAGCGACTTCCACGCGATTACCTTGCTGAATTTAGCATCCAGGAATGGTTCGGCAAACCTCAGTAAAACTGCCTGTAAATTGATCATGAAGCCGTCGGATGCGACTGTACGAGCATCAACCTATGCGTTTATTCAGGTTCATATATCGCCATGAACACGTCCATAAAAACTCACATGAGCACCAGCACGCTTCGCATTTATGTTCAATGCAGTCGAGAAATAGTGTAGAACTTGCTCGCGAGATCCGGGTGACGCGCGCACGATAGCATTGAAAATAAGGAAAAGGGATTGCTAGGAATTGTTCAGTGGTTGACGTTGGACTACCAAGTCGGCAAAACCCTATCGTACCTGCAAATTTACCAGTGTCGCACGCAAAGTCATGTTCGTAGATTCCGAGTCCTTATGCGTACGTTTCTCGGGCTCTGGGAAATAAGATTGAGCAATGTTGGGCTATGGTACAAGAGTTAGCCCGATAAAGGCGCAATATCAACGACAATGCCCTCACCCATTCGCGTGCGAAAACGCCCAGCCGAGCGAGCGGCCCGAGTAGTGAGATTATTTCTATGTTGTGTGGAGCTACACCTGCAGGCAGCCATGTAGGAAGCCGTGGCATCTGAGGATAACGACTTAAGAATCATACCATCACAACAAGTCGATTCGCCACGCTCACCAGCATCGCAATGTTCTTATCCGAAACAAGCGCTTCTAAAGCCCCGACGATACTTCTCCATTCGGACCCGCCACCCCCTAGTCCTTCAGCTGGCAGCGCCTTGAGGACCATATCGATGATACCACCGAAAATATCATCCAACCCATCCTCGGCGAACCGTTTGGCAAGATCTCCGATAAAGTATTCCACATCTCCAGGACCAAGACCTAGCGCAGTTGACCCAGCATTAAGTGGTGCAGAGCTAAGGCTCAAAAGACTGGGCAAAAGCTCCTGCGCTCCGAGAGCTGTACCCTCGGGTTGAGGAAACATGCTAGGATCCTGGAGAGTAAGTCCAGCATAAGAAATGATTAGCTCTTGAAGACGCGTCAGCACCGCCGCTGTATGCTGTTGGTCGGATAGCGGCGGGGGTTTGCGTGCAAGTTGCGTCCGGATAAGCTGGGCTCGTTTCCAGCATCCCACGAGATATCCCAATGATGTTTGAAGGGGAGGTAAGGAAACCAGGACTGTGAGGAGCTCTGGGTCCTCTGTAGGGCTACGAGGGTCGAGACTGAGCCTGTCAATGAGGATGCGATCGGCAAGGTCCGCCGTAAGCTTGATGGGCTGGGGGATACCTTATTTGGAAGTATTAGTTTTAGGCAGCAAGAGTTTAAATGTCCTCGTAAAACGCACTCGGATCCTCTTCCAAGAGCTCCTGGTACAAATTCTTCAACCACGTAATGCTCCAGCCTGATTTTTCGGCTTGACCGCGCTATTAGAGCTGTATCAATGAGGTATCTAAGTTTTTCGAGTCCCATGTACTGACATCTAGTGTGGCATTGAAGACCTTGGTGATGGTATCAGACTCCCACTCTGGCAGGTTCAACGGAACTGGCTGCTGAGGCACTGACTTCTGAACTGGACGTGGAGCAGGTTCAGCAGGAGAGGGTTTGGGCTTTGGAGCAGACTGCGGTTTGGGAGCTACCGGAGGAGCCGCTGGCTTTGGTGCTGGAGTTGTTGACGAGGAAGAAGGGCCAGGACTCGAGCTACCAGAAGTGGGTGCTGAAGGAACGGACGCGCCCAATTTAGCCAAGCGTTTCATGCGAATCTAATGGAATGTCAGTCGTGCAGCATATCCGCATGAATCGCCCTTACACGCTCGGCGTCTTCTTGGGGATTGTTGAGTGGTGCAGACATGGCAGATGTGGATGTGGCTGGGATCCAAGAGACGACGCGTCGGCCACAAGGGGCAGGGGTGCTCACCTAATCAATCCCGGCGCTTAATCGCATCACTCCATTTCCGCCATCATCATGCCGCTACTAAACTTATACCGAGCCCTGCCATTCCTCGTTAATTCCCGCAGTTTCTCGAGCACACCATTGAACCTTGCTGGATATAAGCTCAAGACCCATACCGGGACCAAAAAGCGGTGGTCAGCTATCGCAAACGGAGCATTCAAACGTGTGCGTCCGATGCTTCTTGTCCACAGTCCTACCGACTAGAACTGCTTTCCTCTCAAATCTAGGCAAGATGCGGCAGGCGCCACCTCAACACTCACATGTCTGCGTCGCACATTAATGCACTGGGTCAACCAGCAATTTCGAACAAATGGCAAACCAAGCATTTGCGAAAACTCATGCCCAACTTGTGAATGAAATAGAATGTGGCACCGAGATAGCACAGGGCTGATTTTCGCTGGTCGGGAATTGATGTGAGATGGCGTAGACAAATACATACGAATGACCGCAGCCGCGCCCCTTAAACACACATTTAGGATCTGGAATTACTCCACCGGACCTTCTTGTTTCTCTCGGTCCATTAGCGATAGACGTTATTTAGGACCCACTGCTCAAAATTGGTTTGCACCCAATTTCGCAAGTCCCCACGTGATCCCAGATCGCAAGAAGCACGGTCCTACGCAGTTACGCCGCCCGTCCTCCGGGCCGGATGTTGGTTCTTTTGCTCTCCAAAAGGTTGTCTCGTCCGAACGAGACTAGATTTCGGTATAAAAACGTCAAAGTTAGTTCTATTTAAACGCACAGAGATCCGGTGAAATATTCATGAACAGGATGATTCCCCACTCTTTCAAGACTGGCTTGCTTTCTCTGCTTCCGTTGGCATGGCAGGCTGCTGCAACGCTGACAGTGAGCGAGAGCTCTACTACCATAACTTTGCAAAATGATCGCCTGAAGGCGATGTGAGTCTGATTCTATGCGTCGACTGAGCTCTATCTAATAAAACTGCATACAGTGCCAACAAACCTGGTGGAAACATCAAGACGCTGACTCTCGACGGTACTTCTCTGCTTGGCACTGGACAAGGTCTATATCTCGACTGCTATTGTATCCCTTCCGGCTTTTATACTCCCGGAAGCACTTCCCCTACCCTTCAGCTCTTGAATGGAACGGACTCGACTGGGACCAAGTGGGGAGGAATTGTGTTGAAAGAGACATACAAACCAACCGGACAAGTTTTTGAACAACACTGGTATCTGCGAGAGGGAGAGACTGGGCTCCATTCATTCACGAGAGTCGCATATTTCAACGACACCATACCATTCTTGCGTAATCTTCAAGAGCTACGTACTTTGTTCCGTCCAACCACCACTCTTTGGACCCATTTATCAACAAACCAGAAGAACTGGGCGCCTTTGCCATCTAAGGATGCGATTGCAGCACAAGTCGTTGCACAAGATGCCACGTTGGTGCATTTACGCCTTTCTTTGCTTGAGAAGCTAACCCACCCTTCCAGTTGGTACCTTGGGAACACCCCCAACGCCTCCTACGTTACTCAGTACAGCGATTTCTTCACCAAATATATGTTTGCAACCGAGTAAGTCATTTGAATAGCTTGATTCTAGCTGCCCCCAGGTCCGCTAAACTATTTGGGCGGATCAGCTGGCGTGACCATAAGGCACATGGGCTCTATGCGGATGGCTCAACCTCAAACGGGACCAGCTATGGCGCATGGCTCGTCATGAACACCCGAGACACTTTCTTTGGAGGGCCCCTGCACAGCGATTTGACGGTCGATGGCATTACTTATAACTATATAGTCTCAAACCACCATGGAGACGGTACGCCCAACATAACAAATGGCTTTGATCGCACGTTTGGACCTTTCTATTACCATTTCAACTCTGGGAAGAACGCTAGTCTCTCCAGCCTCCGTGCTGACGCGGAAAAGCTCGCTGATCCTAGTTGGAACGCCGCGTTTTATGACTCTATTGCGCCTTATGTGCCAAACTATGTTAATACGTCCGGCCGTGGCACTTTCAAGGCAAAGATTAGTCTGCCAAAGGGAGCCATCAAACCTCTTGCAGTCCTCAGTGTTAGCGGGTACGATTTTCAGGCGAACGAGGTCGACACCAAAGCGCTACAATACTGGGCGGACGTTAAGTCAGATGGAAGCATTGTGATCCCGAGAGTCAAGGCTGGAACTTATAGGCTGACAGTATACGCCGAAGGTGGGTTGCTGAAGGTTTCTAGTCCAAAGAACCAGTTTTCGAACCCCTCATAGGGATTTTCGGCCAATACGTCCAAGACAATATTTCAGTCAAGGCCGGTAGTTCAAACCCCGTAGTCCAGGCCGCTTGGAAGGAAGAATCGGCTGGTACGTTGGCTTTTACTCCTTTTAGATCCTAAGATCTCCGCTGGACTTGCTGATCCGGTATGCAGGGAAGGAGATTTGGCGTCTTGGAACGCCTGACAAAACTGCTGGAGAGTTCCGCCATGGTTATGCGCCCGCCCCCAGCAAACCACTCCACCCCGAGGAATATCGCATGTAGTGAGTCTGCAGCTGTCGGAGGAAATAATTAAACTTAAGCACAACTCTGCCTGTCATAGCTGGGGTCAGTATGATTTCCCAACCGAATTCCCGAACGGGGTCAACTTTACAATCGGCAAGAGTAACATTGCAAAAGACTGGAACTACATACACTGGAGCGTCTATGGGCCGAGCTACACTCGCAAGAACGCTGTTTGGGACAACATGAACAATTGGACCATCCATTTTGATTACAACCAAACGTCCAACCCCAAAGTGAATTCTACGGCCACGTTAACTATACAGCTTGCAGGTGCCAAAACTGCAAGGTTAGTACCTCTGGCAAATCACGAAATCGCTGTACTGAGCCTGTTATAATAGTGGCAACACAGATGGTGAGACATAGCTCGATGAGAGAAGCTCGGATTTAACCGTCCAATCCACTATCTAGTTGACAACGGCGCATATACGAACTTCGACCTGAATGTCGTTGTCAATGGAAACTCTCCACTCCCGTTCCATATCCCGTGGTAGGGCGTCCAACTACATTTTAATATAGGCCACAGTATTGAGTCTCGATTTATAGGTATCAGTCTAGTAGCTGCGGCGTTCGGTCTGGCATTTCGTGCTACAACCTTGGCGAACGGTTAACCTTCCCGTCATCCTGGCTCAAGTCCGGCCATAACTCTATCGTCTTGAGCTTACCGTTCAATGCAACAGATTATGAGAGCGCAGTCCTACCGGTAAGGCTCAGTCAATCAAATATTGACCACTAATTCCATGAACTAAAATATTCTCATCCCAAGGGCTCAATTTACGTCCAGTACGATGCGCTTCGTCTCGAGGTCAACTGAGAATCCTGTGAAACTGTTTCGTGTATAATAGCTCTAGGTACGGTTACAGAAATAGCATGATCTTCAGCCTGGTAATTACCCCGGCCCGTCCATGCCCTCCGGATGCCGCGGTCCGGAGCACCACACCATTCTTCTAGGTCTCCGCCTTCTAAATAGCTCAGGCTTCTGAATATAAAGTGTGAGCAAGAGGAAGCAAGTACGTTGCTTAGCTCTTGTCATGCGTTGGCTGGGTCTATCGCTCGTGTGCTCGTTGGCGTTTGTTGCGAAAGGAAAGTCAATCTATGAAGTTTGCCAATCAACTAGAGGAAAATCTTTGAGTCCCGTCGCTGGCTGTCCAATTGGTAAGTTTAACAGCATGGTTGTTCGTAGAGTTTAATGGTCGCCATGTTCCATAGGAACGAAATACGTGTCACAGAATGACTCACGGGCTGTCTTTAAAACCATTCAAGACGCTGTCCTTTCTCTGTGAGTGGCCTCTGATAAAGGGGGTCTATGACTTCATCCAACAGTTTTCTGTAGTCCACAGGACAACTCTCCTCAATGGATTCTAATAGGAGCTGGAGTGTATAAGGAAGCTATCAATGTTACGCGAAAAGGACCGACGACTTTGCTTGGAGCCACAAACCACGCAGACAAATGTATGTCCATCATCTGATATATATGGGCTTCTTACCAATTGTATCTCCTAGACGTTCAAAATCTGGTCACAGTGTACAATACAACATTCATGAATCAGACTACACAGACCTCAAGTCAAGATAATGCCGATACTCAAGTGCTTACAGTCGCTCCGAACAAATACTCTGTTTGGACCGGCAAAGGATTTTATGGAGACACCCCGGTACCGGTTCCAAACGTGAGTCTGGTTCCGATACAGCTCCCTTGATTAGATCTCAATTATGAATTCACCTAAAAGGAATGGGGGTGTACCGATTTCAGAGCGTACAACATCAATTTTGAGAACCGTGCGACGACCAAGGCGGTTGGACCTGCGCTTGCGGTTGGCGTGGCCTTTGCGCGAACATCATTCTACGGATGCACGTTCAAATCTTATCAGGATACCGTGTTTATCGGCAAGAACGGGTCAGCTGTATTCAAGGGCAGCGAGGTCGCTGGTTCAACGTGAGTATATCTTGTCTGGTTGCCCCATCAGTCGCCAACTCTTATTTCTATAGGGATTATATCTATGGTTTTGGTACTGCGTACTTTATCGATAGCACTCTTTCAAACCGTGGTGCTGGCCGGTGCGTTCCAGTGATTTCTATGTCAAGTCTCTTTTCGACTGAGGTCCTTATTTTAGTTTAACAGCCTGGAAAGGTTAGCTATATGCGCTCACTGATCATCTTATAGTTTGATAAAATATCCCTAGGCGATGACCGCTATCCAAACAAAAACGGAGTCTACTTTAACAAGTGTAGCATCGTCAAGTCTCCCGATGCTGACCCTACTCTGAATTTGACTGGTACAATGGGTCTTGGTCGACCATGGAACAACTTGTCCACTGTTGCAATTATGGATGTGAGTCCAGTTTATTCGGAATCAACATGATTAGCTTATACCGTTCTTCAGACTTACATGGACGAGACGGTAATGCCAGTCGGATATACCATCTGGGGCGATACGGATCCTCGGTTCAACTATAACGTGACTTACTTTGCCGAGTACAAGAGCCACGGTAGATCGCGAGTTCATTAGGTTTTCCCCGTACTGATCATTGGTTCATACAGGGCCGGGGTGGAACGAGACTGCTCGAGACAAAACTGTCGAACGTATTTTGACACGCGCCGCAGACGTCAAGCGATTCTCCTTGGGCAGCATCTTTGGTGCCGATTTGACGTGGATCGATTTCTTGTACTAGCTATTTGTACCTAATACAAGACGCGGCTTGTAATACACAACCACAGTGCACACGTACTACAAGATGTAATCGCATGCCAGAATACAGCTCACTCGACGTCCACATTAATGATCTTGATGTCCTCAAACGGCTTGTCCGCTTTGTTAACCTTGACGTTTTCGATCGCATGCACAACCTCCAGCCCGTGCACGACGCGCCCAAACACCGTGTGCTTGTTATCTAACCAAGGGGTCACCACGGTCGTGATGAAGAACTGAGAGCCGTTGGTGTTGGGGCCAGCATTAGCCATGCTGACCGTGTATGGCCTATTCCACAGGGGGCGTCAGAGAGCGAGGTCGAGGGCTGGAGAGCATACGTACCGATCGTGTTTCACTGCAGGCGAAAACTCGTCTTCAAACTCTCGCCCCCAGATGGACGTCCCGCCCGTTCCGTCTCCGAGTGGATCTCCGGTCTGGAGCATCTGTAATAACATGCGCATCAGTTACCTTCTTCTAATCAAAGGTGATGAGCGAGACTTACAAACTTCTTGATCACCCGATGGAAGATGATGCCCTCAAAGTACCCGCTCTTTGCGTGGCCAACAAAGTTTTCGACTGTCTTCGGTGCATGTTCAGGGAATAGGCGTAAATGAATGTCGCCCATCGATGTGTGGATGACGGCAGTAGTGCCCAGCGAGGTGGCCGATTTGACGGGTTGGGCAGAGGCAATGGTTTGTTCTTCCCTTGTTGGCTTTTCGTTGAATACGTCTCGATCGCCACCAAGTTTGTTCTCCCTGTGATATCAGTGTAAGAATAAAAGAATTAGGATGGATAAGTGAAGGGCATACTCTGGTTCTTGACGGGTAAACATGTAGAAACGAGGACGCTTGTAGGCTGTACAGAACAAAGTCGGATCTCGTTCCTCCTTGTTTGCTAAGATTGGGTTGGCAGACGCCGCCATTGCCTACTCAAATTTTGGTGTGAGCTGTGAATTACTATAATTGGGCATATGGCCACGCACGATAGTGGTGATTGTCTTTTTCGCCGGCGCTCCCTGATAGAGTGCTAGGTTCAGCCACCTCCCCGTTTCGTCTTTTCCCAAGAGCCTCACGACTCGGTTCGTGACGGTATTGACCACTGCCAATCAATTTCAACTGTCCAGTTTAGTAGACTAGGACCGCAAATCGCACCTTTGATCCCAACCAACGTGGGATACAACACCAATGTTCCGCTCTCGTCCCACACTGCCGAAATAGTCGCTAGTACCCTTGGGTCTTTTTCGATCTCACGTTCGACGGCAAGGCGGCGACCGAATTCCATGTCGTCCAGCTTATGGGCAGCTGTACCAGCCTGTTGCATCTCTTGAATGGCCGTGAGCGATTCGTCGTATCGGCGAGTCATTTTGCCTGTGAGGGTGTTGAATATTCGAACTTGGCGGTCTGTGCTCGAGGAGAGGGTCACAAAATGGGAAGAGTTGGGGGAAAAAGTTAGGGATGTCGGAACTGATTTTGTCTGGCAGAAGATGAGTCAAGTGAAGCGGAAAGTTAAAGGTGGGTAGGCACCTTTTTAAACTCGTAGAGATCCGTGCTGCTCTTGAACTCCCACATGCCGGGTATGTCTTTCGGAGGCTCGTATGGTTCGCGCGGTTGCCAATATTCGACAAAGCCTGATTCGTCGGCAGAAACGACAGTATCAAAGTGGTCGGTGTACTGGCTTGTGTGTAAATATCACTTTATGGACTAAACCGAGGTGAGCAGCTGGGGATACTTACGGTCATGAGATGCACGGGGGAACGGTGCAAGCTGGGTATTGTTTGAAGAGGATTGCCATCCCCCCGACCGTCGTAGATACGGATAGTCGAAGATTTTTCGTCAGAACTAGAGTGGTGGGTTAATCAAATGTTAAAGAAGATCGAGTATGCGCCTACATGGCCAATAGCGCCAAAGCTTGCCCCCTTCGATGTACCCAGCATGCAGTTTTCGGTGTATAGTCGAGTTTGATCATATTAATCATGTCTAACAACGAATAAGATGCAGACATCAAAAGACAAAAATGTAGACATACCAAAATTAATCACGTCAAACACCTTGACAGTACCATCGTCTGCAAGACTCGCTGCAACTGTGCCATCGGTTGAAGCTGTGACGGCAATAATAGGTGCCAGATGGGCGCGATAATGCTTGACAAACTCGATGCCAGTATCCTGCTTTTTCCAGAATTTGAGGTGGCCCTCGATAGAGGTTGTAATCAAGAAGCCAGTTCTATCGAATAGTTGAGCATGGTTGATCAGATGGGAAAATATACGTACTTTGTCATGATCACATAGTTGAGAACGTCTCGATGCATAAAGCTCTTGGAGTACCGGTCTGCGCTTGGCAAGTGGTCCAGGAACAGTCGCTCATGGGGCAAGACTGTCGCGCGGCATTTAGTCATTAGTATGATATAGGATACATCGCGACTGACTCTTTCGTTTTTTACGCGCCGCACCATCGCCAGCTTCTCCAGTTGTATCTGGCATTGGCCCAATGTCGTCTTCATCGTCATCTTGTATCTCGGGCGTCGGCCCCGGCATCTCCTCCCCGGCATCCTCGCCGTTCCGTCCGCGCTTGCGAGTGGTCGCAGTGGTGTCTTGGCCGTCGTCGGACATGTGTGTGGAGGGAGCGTGGCGCGTCCAAACACGCCCATGCACATGCTGACCTAATACTCTGACGTAATCTCGGGTCGGGACCAGTCGGGGTCAGATGTAAAAAGTGAACGCACGTTCACCCACGACCACCACACGCATCACCGACCATGGCCGCTACCCAGCCCGTTCCCCCCAACTGGAAGGTCAGTATCTACGCCCGACGCGCTGAACCAGACGCTTACCGTTCGTACAGGATCTCGGCAAGTCTTCCAACGACTTGCTGTCCAAGGATCTGCCCATCTTTGGCACGTCGCTCGAGGTCAAGACCAAGACCCCCACCGGTGTCGTCTTCAAGGTTGCCGGCACACGCGACTCCAAGTCCTCTCTCATCAACGGAGATGTCGAGGCCAAGTACTTCGACCCCAAGAACGGCCTCGTCTTCACCCAGGCCTGGACGACTGCCAACGTCCTCCGGTTCGTGTTCTCGATCGCGTCATTATCGCGACATGTTCTGACCATTTCATTTCACGCAGCACCCAGGTTGAGCTCGAGAACCAGATCGCCAAGGGCCTGAAGCTCGACCTCAACACTTCGCTCCTCCCGGACAAGGGCGGCAAGACTGCGCTCTTCAACGCCGTCTGGAAGCAGCCTGGTCTGCACTCTCGCGCGACCGTTGACTTGTTCAAGGGCCCTACCTTTACTGCCGACACTGTCGTTGGCCGCGACGGCTTTTTGCTCGGTGGTGAGGCTTCGTACGACGTCACATCGGGCAAGGTGACGCGTTATGCTGCCGCTCTCGGGTTCTCCGCGCCGGAATACGCGGTTACCCTCCACGGTCTGGGCAACTTTTCCTCCTACTCTGCGAGCTACTATCACCGTGTCTCGCGTGACGTCGAGGCTGGTGCCAAGGCCGTCTATGACACCAAGGCTACGACTGGTGGTGTGAATCTCGAGGTTGGTGCCAAGGCGTGAGTTTAGATTTTTTCAACCTTGATGCATAAACATAATGCGCGCATACAGGTACCTTGATTCTGCTGCGTTTGTCAAGGCCAAGATCAATAACACTGGTGTTCTCGTTCTCGGATACACTCAGGCTCTCCGGTAAGCTTTCCAACTATCGAAATAGCACCCATGCTCACGACCGCCCAGCCCCGGTGTCCGTGCCTCGTTTGGTCTCGCACTCGACACCCAACACCTCAACGGAACCACAGCTGCGGGTCCCAGCCACAAGGTGGGAGCCTCTGTAACCTTTGAAGGGTAAAATACAGGAGAAACTGCTGTGTCGGGGTGTATTAGCTTAATCCTCGTACTTATATACGTCTCCATGGCTTGAAAAAATTGACATCACTTATGACCACCCAAAAACACAAGATAAAGGCAAAGCAAAGCTGTCCCCAGCTTATCAGAAATCTTATCGGTTGGGCGTGCCGAAGGGTGCTACCTATGCATATACGATGGCCGAGCATACCCCATCTGCGAATAGAACGAAAAAGAATCACACCAATCAAACCCGAGCGGTTTTGTTCGGTAAAACCGCTGCAGTGCCCCAACCTTTTTAACTTTAAGCTCCCCAACCGGATAAACTTCGAGAGCTGTGGCATCGGGAGCGACCAAAGGGCAGCTGACCTCGTCCTGTGCTACTGTGATGAATCGGGCTTAAATTAGTTTCCTTTTGCGGTACACTTTCATTTGGTTAGCATTGGAGATAATTTACAAAAGGAAGACGCAAGCTGATCGAGGACGAGGAAAAAACCAGCTGGATGGCCGGCGGGATGAATCCAGGCATCCCCCAAATGAGGAAAGTTTAGTTTATACATGGGAAGCAGAGAGAAACCGAGTATGCCTAGTCAAGGCAATACAATTCGAAAAGCTGAGGACGCAGGAGGGTAAAAGGATCCTTGGGAACCCTACACGTGACCGGTCCTCTGCCATATTACGTACAAACGCACATCCCAACTTGGTGGTCTGCCTCGACCAGCTCGAGTACCAACTTGCTAAAATCTGAAAAAATAAAATGGCTGCCTACTACAGCGGACCCCGCGTCAGATTACCATCGAACCGGTCGCTGCAACTGACCGAGTACTCCTCGTCAAGCTCGTCGCCACTTGCGTCTCCACCATCTGCCCCCGCACCAGTCTTGATTTTCCCAGCGCCATCCTCAGAGCCTGCGTCGCCCCACCCATCTAGCTTTCATTCTCGTGCTCGAACAAGTAGCTCTCTTGCTTATGGACCTCTGAGGCTGCGCCATGTGCGTGTCGATTCAAATGCGTCGTCCAGCCCATCGCTTTTGGTCAATTCCGATCTGAGCAGTCCTCTCTCGGGCAGCAGCCCGCGTCTAGGACGCAGCCCGCTGACAGAGTGGGAAGACCTCGAGCTGTTGTCTGGACCTAGCACGAGCACCGGCGCTAGTCCGTTGACGCGCGAGCGAATTGTGCGATTGGGGAGCGCACGCCTGATCCCGTCGAGCTGGCGGTCTGGGACTGGGAGCGGAGAGACGCCGTCGGTGGAAATGTGGGAGTGGACGTCGACAGAAAGCGGGGGCGAGGTGGAACGGTGGCCCGAGGAGGAAACAAACTACGAAGACGCGCTGTCCCAGTTTCACTTTCCGACGTTGGAGGAGTCTAGGTTTGCTGCGGCGCCACCGGCCAGGTCGCATTTCGATCGGATGCGGGTGGGGGCTCATGGAGGGGGCACGGGCGCCACCGATCGGCGCGGGGCGGTGCTTTCGCTGGATTGCGTGCGGCCGACACACCCCTCGATGGGCGAGCACACGACGAGTGCGATGCGGCTGCCGTTCCGGTTTGTGCTGGAGACGGTGCTTGGGATCAGCCCTGCGACGCTGATGCTGCTGGAACGCGGGGCCCACGCGCCCGAGACGATCGAGCAGACGGGGCTGTTTGGGGCGGCGTCGAGCGGGATGTCAGATGAGGTCGAGGAACACGAGGGCTCGGAGGACGAGGAGGTGCGGCCGCGTGTCTGCCTGAACTTGGACGCGGCGGTGACTCGGAGCGTGCGGGACGGACTGGGTGCGCTGAGTCTCGAGGGGCTCTCACTGCCACTCGAGCTTGGAGCGTCTGTTTACCTATCGATCTACCACGCCGTCTGGGCTGGCGTTCCGGCTATTCCTAAATTATGGCGGAGATGATGCGTGCGTGGTGTAAATTCTATTTAGATGTGTTATGCGAGTTGTCTCCGCCTGTGCGTGCGAGCCACGTTGTGTTTCCGAGCGAGCGCGTGTTTGACGTCATGTCGCGTTGCTGCCACGCGTCCGTGTGAGCGCGGGCGGGGGGGCGGGGGCGGCGTCGCAGCCGAGGGGCAGGCCGCCGTCGTCGCCGCCGCCCGTGGGCTCGCCGTCGCGGGTGTATGCGCTTGGGGGCTGGGCCGGCGGCGGGAGCGGCAATCAGGGGAAGCGCGGGGAGGGGCCCGGACGAGTCAGGGCGCATGGTTTGTTTGGGGCAGTTGGCCGGGTTGATGGGCCTCGTGCGCGACCTCGTCGTTTCCTGCCCTCGAGGCAGACAGCGCCTTGCGAGCTGCTTCAGTGTTGATAGCTTGATGCTTGACTACGGCTGGCAGCGACTGCGAGCGCACAAAACTCCCCCTCGATAATCAGCTAGACTATCAGCGATACTTGCTGTTTTCACGAAACTCGCTTCTCACTCTCTCCTGCGCGGCTTCGCACGCCCCGGTCGGCGCACGCTTCTCAGTCCGCCGCAGACGATGCAGAACTCCCCCCCGTCCCACCACCCGCGCTACTCTGACCAGATGCTCTCTGGCTTCCAGCATCCCCAGCACCACATGCACCCGCCCGACATCTCCCAGTCGTTCGACGACGTCCAGCCCGCCCCTGCCCCCCGCAAGCGCGGCGGCCGCGGCCCTGGCAAGAAGGACGTCGACCGCCCCAGCATCTCTGTCCGGTCAGTCCGGTCTCTGTCGGTCTGTCGGTCTCGGGTTCGGTATCGCTGACATTTACGGCTCCCATCTCGCAGATGGGAAGAGGGCGACCTCACAGAGCGCCTCATCCAGGCCCTCGAGCGCCCTGACCGCCAGTGGCACGCCGTCATCGCCCAGGTCGGCCCAGAACACACCCGCGTCGTCATCGGCGTCCCCAAGCGCGATCTCCAGCGCGAGATTGCCCGCCATCTGTTCGCAAACGACCCCCGCTACGACCTCGAGGACAAGCGCACAATCGAGCCCCTCGCGGTCAGCGTCAAGAACAAACTGTTCAAGTGAGTGAGTTGGCATTCCTCATCTCCCGCCCCCCCAGTCATGTGACCCGGCCAAAACTTTCTAATGCGCGTCCAGAATCGTGAATCTATACCAGGACTGCGAGCGCGACCTCAGCGAATGGCAAGGCATGTTCAACGATGAGCGCGAGATCACCGCCAGCTCGGATCCCAACGTTGCCGCCGCCTGGGGTACGTCTATGCTTCGACCCCCTTCCCCCTCCCTTTCCTTGGGTCGTGTCACTGATCCTTGATGCGATGACGCTTGACGTCCCCGCCCCTTTGTCCTCGTTTCAACTCGCTCCAATTGCTCCGTGTTCGTCACTCACCGTCGCAATCAGGCAGGGTCAAGGAAAAGCTTCCTCAATTCTTTCGCGTGCGCGACTTGATCAAGCGCACCCAGACCAGCTTGCCTGCCAATTCCATCTCGTCCGGTCAGACCTCGCCGACGCGCGCGACAACGGCCCAGAACCCCCAGCAGCAGCAGCAGCAACCTCAACAACCTCAACAGCAACCTCAACAGCCTCAGCCGCGTGCAGCAGCCCAGGCACCTCAGATCACTACCCCCCAGACCCCGCGCCATCCGGCTTCTGGATCGCTCGGCGAGTCTTCCACCAGCGCCACGCGACCACCTATGCAGACGCCGGGCCATTCCGTCGCGACTCTCGGCCTCAATTTGACCGCCGGACAGCACAGTCCAGCGACCAGGACGTTTGTCCAGCAGGGCCAGGCTCACGGGAGCAATATACCATTTTCGTATGGAATGAGCGGAAACGTATCACAACAGGCGCCACACATGCAGCATGCACCGACTCAGCAGCAGCAGCAGCAACAACAGCAACAGCTACAACAACAGCAATTTCAGCAGCAGCAGCATCACCAGGCTCAGGTCCAGCAGCGTATGCAGCACCCACCGCCCCACTCGCTGACGATCCAGCAACAGCAGCAGCATCGATATGGCGCTACAGGAAACGCAGTTTCTGGTCCAACGTCTGCTTCGGCTCCTTCCCCCTCGTTTCCACCCGCCTCGAACATCATCACCCGGTCACCCGCATTGCCCCCACCTGCCGCGCCTATCACTGGAGCCACTTCTCAGCGTCCCCCGAGTGGTCATCGGGCGCCGTCGGTCACTCGCACGGCCGGCCCTTCGCGCGGCTCCCCCATCGCACGACACAGCTCGTCTCCATCCCCGCCGCCCCTGAGCCCGCCCATTTCGGCCGCTCAGGTCATGAAATTCTTGGATAGCCATGAATCTCGTAAACGGAAGCGGGAAGAAGATTACCTTGCGTTGAAGCGCATGCGCTACGAGGAGCGGGAGCGGGAGCGCATGGAGCGAGACAAACAACGCCAACACGAAAAGTATGTTGTTGTTGTTTTTTTGCAAAAAATTAAGCGAATGAGACTAATCAAAAATCGGCAGGGATATGATGCGGTTACGCATCGAACTCGCCCGTGCTTCACGCGGCGAATCCGAGCTCATGGAGGGAGAAGGCGAATTAGATCACTTGGGTCCACCTGGGTGACTCGCCGTGTAAATTCTGTTTGTTTCCCCAGTATACCTCAGACCCAATTTCCACCCAGTCTCATTCTTATTATTAACTTGGCATCGTATTATGCTCAACTCATACCTTTCATTATTGGCATTTTCACGTCTCATCATCTATCTCTCCACATGACACTGCTTTCTGTTTCTCCGGCTTGCTGTTCCGTCTCCGCGACTGCTTTTCGTTAACACTAATTCCGGGCGAATCGTTCAACATTAGCTTTCGTTCTCGTCTCGTTCTTCACGACCGCCCATGGGCCACTTGTCGGCCGTTTGTACACGCTCGTTTTGTTTCCACCACCTAACTTCATCTTGTTGTATCATAATCCAACTCGGTTCGACTGTGATCTTTACTATCTTGCTGTCGGGATTGTGTCCTAACTTCTATATACATTTATACCGCCTGTAAAGATATTTAGTTCGCTCCCTTTTCTGGTTCTTTAGATTATGTGTGTATGCCACGTTATCTTATTCATTATGGTTTCGCGTTATCATCCTCTATCTGTTTGCCCGGGCCCCAACCGAGTTGGTGTCGACGCCCGGTCCAGGGTCAATCCATGAATTGCGGGAGCGAGAACGCATATGTTCCTCGAATAGGAACCGGAACTCAAAAAAACAGAGACGCGTGGTCGTATCGATCGGCCGCTCGCGTGTACGTGTGTGCGAGTGGGCAAAACTAAAGTAGTCCAAGGACCGATTTAAGGTGGGGATAATCATCCGTTCCAGAAGGCTCGCTGATGAAATACCAATCGCCGTGTCGAGGCGTTGTGAAGGATGAATGCGCGTGTGCCGTTGGACTTATCAGACCGGCGGATCAGATGGGATGGGGTCAGTGGGCCATGAAGACGTGGACCATTTCATTCCATTCGGGAGAGCCAGTGGAATCTACAGAAGACAACGGTCTGGCCGGGCGTGCCCTGAGGTCATTCAGTCTGTGTTGTGATAGAGCACTGATAAAGGTTGTGGTATCAGGGTTGAGAAGAGACTGTGGTGAGAATAAAGTTTTGTGTTGAGTGGAGACGTGCAACCTGAATCGAATCGGAAGCATCGACATGTATGCTCACGGAGACAACCGTGAGACGGATGTACCTGTTCCAGTCGATTCGGGGTAAACGGCGGAATCTTAGCGTAAACTGCGGATAATTTATTAGACATCAGGACGTAACACACTGATTGTGCTAGCGGGCTGATTGTCCCCCTGTCAATTTACGGAAAAATGATGATGTATGCGCTACACCAAGCAGAACCAAGCAAGTCAATAAATGGGATCTACATCACGTGGATAGTTCCCACCGCCCAAGTCCGAAATCCGAAATTCTGTGCTTGTCACTGGCTACTCTGCGCACAACATGTTGCAGTCCAACGCCCGCTCAAAATTTCCTCTGGTGCGCTCAGGGCTTCGAAACGATGGATCCATGTTTCGACACCCGCAAGCGCCTCGGGCGAAAAGGTGTTGAACAGGTATAGCCGAATCGTTACCGCACCCAAGGATCAAGGAGCGAGCCAAGTGAGATATATGCCTTTTTTGGTTCCAACTAATTCCCTGAGACTCCCAAGGCCATGCTGCTTGCCACCGAGGGTGTTAGTTCCAGTTCTGACCTCGCGAAGCCGATGGTGGGAGTCGCAAGCGTGTGGTGAGTCATAAAATATTTAATTTTGACGAAATATCACGGAGCCCAACCCATAACAGGTACGAAGGCAACCCGTAAGTCTTTGAATGCGCGTCTAGATGCAAGCCCCTGGGATTACTAAAAAATTTGCCGGCCGCGCTAGCTGCAATCGACACCTTCTGGGTTTGGGCCAAACTATCACCCAGTCGCTTCGTCGAGCGGACATAACAGGATACCAGTTTGGAACCGTCGGAGTCTCCGATGGGATTAGCAATGGAACAGACGCCATGAGGTACTCTCTTCAGAGTCGCGATCTAATTGCGGACCAAGTAAGCGAGGCTATCTGCTCAACGTAAATCTGGCATTTAGACGCATTTGATCAGGTTGAATCAGCGGCAGGCGGCCATTGGCTCGATGGGATGGTCGTCGTTCCAGGCTGCGACAAAAACATGCCTGGCGTACTGATGGCACGTAAGTGGGGTCCCCCAGAAGGCGGCCTAACCCAAGTTCTCGCAACACTGAAACAGGAGTCCCTTACGTTTTTGTTAATTTTCTTCCTATGCAGTCGGCCGACTGAACCGCCCTGGGCTCATGGTCTATGGCGGGACGATCAGACCTGGCTCTTGTGCCGGTCAACCTCAGTTGGACATCATCAGCGCGTTTCAAGCATACGGAAAGTATCTACAAGATGGTGAAACTCCAGAGGCGGAGAAGTTTCGACAAGACACCATCAATCATGCGTGCCCAGGCCCGGGTGCTTGCGGTGGAGTGAGTAGGTGTGGTGGCGCTTGATTACATGCGCTAATTTTGGGGCTGTAGATGTATACGGCAAACACTATGGCCTCTGCGGCGGAGGCGATGGGGATGACTCTCCCTGGCTCGTCGTCGTTCCCAGCAGAATATCCAGAGAAACAGCAAGAATGCGAGAGCATTGGCAAGGCTATGATGAACCTGTTGGAGCAAAATATCTTGCCTCGTGATATCATGACGAGGAGCGCGTTTGAGAATGCCATGGTGAGCGCATTTAGCCAACGTTAACGGAAGACTCGTTTCAATATTCTTGCATTCAAAAAGGTCCTCACAATGGCTTTGGGTGGTTCCACTAATGCTGTTCTCCATCTGATTGCTGTCGCTCATTCGGTTGGGATCAAACTCACGATCGACGACTTCCAAGCGGTCTCCGATCGTGTACCATTCATTGCTGATCTCAAGCCTAGTGGAAAGCATGTGATGGAGGATGTTCACAAGATCGGCGGAATTCCCGGTGTGTTCGTTGCATGCTTGCTCTCCCCAGACGGCTCATTTGATTTTTGTGACTTCGTGTTCACAGCTATACTCGCCTATCTCATGGAGCATAAACTAATCGATGGGAACAATATGACGGTAACCGGGAAGACTCTGGGCGAAAATTTGGAGCGCTGGACTGCGGAAAAAGGAAAGCTCCCTGCTGGGCAGAAGGTGCTACGCCCGTTAGATGCGCCTATCAAGGAGACAGGCCATATCCGGTACGCCCCTTGTCTACATGACCATGAGAATATTGCACAATAGACACGCACCGCTCCTCATGGCTCATTCCATAAATTTACCTGTGGCTGACCCGGGTACATGCGTGTAGAATCCTGCGGGGCAACCTCGCTCCCGGGGGCGCCGTCTCGAAGATCACCGGAAAGGAGGGACTATCGTTCCAAGGAAAGGCACGAGTCTTCGACAACGAGGCAGCATTTGTACATGCGATTGAGACAAAGTCCATTAAGCAAGGCGAGAAGACGGTTGTCGTTCTGAGATATCTGGGCCCGAAGGGCGGTCCCGGAATGCCTGAAATGCTCAAGCCCACGAGCTTAATCATGGGCGCCGGTCTCGGAATGGATGTCGCGTGTTTGACAGACGGTCGTTTTAGCGGCGGGTGAGCCAAGGCGTGGGTATATGCGTTGATTAATGTCTAACTTGATTTGTATAACTTTCCGTAAGGTCACATGGATTTGTTGTTGGCCATGTGGTTCCAGAGGCGCAAGTCGGGGGTCCGATTGCATTGGTACGCGATGGCGACGTAATCATGATTGACGCAGTCGCCAACACAATCAACATGGACGTTTCGGAGAGCGAGCTTGCCCGACGGAGAAGCGAGTGGGTCGCGCCGCCGCTCAAGGTGAAACAGGGCACCCTTTATAAGTATACAAAGGTTGTCGAGGACGCGAGCCACGGATGTGTAACTGATGCCTAGTCTCATAAAATGTGTGTGTGCATGTATGTACGTGTTCATGTACAATACAAATAAAGCAAATTGGATGATATATTATGGACCGGCTAGATGGCGGTGGAGATACACTATGATTTGGTTGTCTTTATCCTTCTTTTCTTCTCGGCCTTGGGCATCTTGTGCTTTCGTTTTTCGCGCGCCTCTTCCTTGGCCACCTTTTTCCTCTCCTGTGGACGTGAAGATTCGGGTTGAGCTTCGTATACGCGTCTGATTGGAATAGCAAACGAGTGTACTGCACCTTTTTGGCATCTTTGTCCTCGTGTCTCTTCCCTCTCGGTTTCCTCTCCACAAATTCATCTTCAACTCCAGCCCCTTCCGGTCTTTCATCATCACTCCCGTCACTATCAGCTTCGTCCGTCTCCGAATCGTCCACATCACTACCCTTTTCACCCTTGTTGGCTATCTTTCCCTCATTCAGTGACACAACTCCGGTCAAGTCACCGTAAATGAGATCCTTCCCCTCTCCGCGTTGGAGCCGTGCGATATCCCGTTCAGGATCGTATACATCGTTCAACGTGCGTGGGATGTACGACTTGAGGAACACCGCGTCGTCCTGTTCTTCGGAGCGTGCCGGCGCCCTATCGTTCTGGGCCTCAGGCTGGTTGAATGCGGGCGCCGCCTGGGCTCCGGCCGCTCCTAATTCTTTCGCATGCTCTGGTTCCTCGTCTAACCACCGTTGCAGCACAGGTTCAATTGTGGAAGCATCCTCTCCCTGACCCTGGGTGATATCCTCTTTCGTCACGAAATCAAACACCCGACGCGAGCCGAGCGTCCGTGCTCCAGTGCCAAAGAATGCCTCGACGTTCTGGATGTCTTTCCGGAGAAAGTCAAAGGCGGAAGGATGGTCGTGCTCGACTGATTGGGAGACGTCGATGATGTAGAGGTGAGCGTTGTGATACAAGATGTTGTATTCGGACAAGTCGGCGTGGACAAGTTTACAGACGTGGTAAAGCCGGCGCATTACGATGATGAGCTCTGCATACAGGGACGGGAGATTGCTAGGTTCGATTGAAGCATCTTTGAGTCGAGGAGCGGCCCTATCGCCCACACAGGTAAGTTTTGTCCTGCGAGAGTGAACCAAGCTCACCATCCGTCCTTATCTCCCAAGAAGCCCATGACGAGTACGTTCTCTCGGACCTCTATGGGCTCTGGACAACGAATGTCTGCTATGAACAGTCGTTTGAGGTTTCGCATTTCCTTTTCTGCCCAGAGCCGAACCATTTTGCGAGGGTTGCGCTTGGAGTATCCATGGCGGAACCGGTGCTCGCCCGTCACATAGCTAAGACTCGATACATCAACATGTTTGATGCCCATGCCAGCTACGTCACCCACCGATCTCGGTCCTTGAATACAAGGATAGATGTCTTGAATATCTTGAGGGCTAGGTGTGCGGGTGGTTGGGAGGGTGTAAGGGCATGGTAGACGTTGGCCTAACAGTGATAGTGTTAGCTTCTGACAAAGTAGACAGCCACAACTACACGCACCTCTTTGCCCGTGCTCACACACCCATTCACCTCCCATATCAATCCTCTGCCAATCATCTTGAACAGAATTATTCGCGTCCGAGGATCAAGCACCTGCTCGTTTGTCGCTCGATCAGACTTGTCTTTTGCATTGGCCCGTTCGCTTGCGGCTTTACGATTGACGCTGATACCAGGCTGTATGTCTACGTATGGCCGGGAAATGTTCGCTAATCTGGAGTTGAACTTGGCGTAGAGCACCGCTTGGTCTGCTGTTCGCTTGTCGTTTGTTGGAATACTGGCTGCAGTCTTCTTAGGTACAGACCGGTTTACTGCAGGAAGAGGGGCAACGGAAGCGTTTTGGCCGATGGCCGATGGTGCCCCCGCTGCAGTTCCAGAACGCACTTGTACATGCTGTCTGAGTCGGTTGTATTGTTTGGTAAAATCTAGTTTCATAATCGCATTTAGTTTACTTGCACAAACAACCGACGACAAACCTCCGTCCGCGACTTCCCAGTCTGCATCATTCACTTCATCATAGCCAAAATCTTCATCTGAGTACACCTCTTCACCTTCGTCTTCGTCATTGTCCTCGAGGTCCAAGGCATCAAAATCTGCCTCGTCGATAAACGTCTGGCCAGCACGAGGATCAAAGTCTGGCGCCCGGTCAAGCGCATTTAGTTCAGGATTGAATATTTGAGTGGTTTCTTCATCAGCATCCTCGAACTGGCCGGGGTTGGTGATATGAATTTCGTGAACGGGGAGAGCCATGGTGGAGTCGTAAATTATTCCAGTACGCTGAGTCAGCAACTCAAGCGCGCATATCACGTGTGTGCTGCTCACGCATCCAGGGACTTCCGGGTATTGTTCCTCCCGCATCGCCTTTTTGTTCTCGTTGGATTTTCATCATCCTCGCATCATCCGAGATGTATAGCCAACGGCGCTATGGGTTCGCCGGAGCATGAGGCGACTGACCCCACGGCGCTTGTGGCTTGTGTCGGATATGGCTAGACCATCGGACACTTGTGCAATTTAGGCCTCTTCAGGCAGGCGTGACCCAGGGTCGTGGGACGCCCTGCAACGTTGCATCGACTCGATCGCTCGATGAACTCGAAGAAAAAAGTGGCAGAGTCAAGTGCAAATAAGCTCGCAGATAGCATATATCCATACCACCCACCCGCACCAATAAAAATTGGGTCTTTTCTCTACTCCAGCTGCATATTACACCTCAAATGGTACGACCCAGACCTTCGGCAACTCGCGCCTCTTTTTCCGATGTGACTCTGACATATGCATAGACCCCCAATTTTCTGCGGGTGGGAGGCCTCTTCGCCGTTGGGCTGGCCACTCTGTCGCTGATGGTCACGCCGTGCCACCGCTCCTCAGGCCGCCCCTTTAAGACGGGTCCGGTCGGAACTTTGTCCCCTCCTCTTGTCTTCTGCATTTAAACCGCGTCATCCTGGTCTCTTTCGTTCTCTCCCCCTCTGTTGATCCTGTGCGGTCCGGTTTAATTCTACCATCTGTTTGTACTACCTAGACCGCTTGCATAAAGACACCCACTTCTGATCAAATAAAAACAGACCTTCATTGAACCGGTGCAAGATTTTCGACAATCCAGCGTTTTAATCCCAGATACCGTTACCTGTATTTGCTTGCATCCGCACCAATATTTGGCTTCATTATCTCGGCACAGGCCTCTCCTATCAGTATCTCCGCTTCGCCACACAAAAATCCCCACAAATCGCCCCAGGATTGACCCTCTACACAAACTCACAGACCGTCTCCCTCCTACGTAGCTCTTGTTCATATTGGGCCCTAGTGGAACCTTTTAACTATGATGCACCATCCTCGACCGCAGCATCCGTTCCCAACTCGCGAGCTTCACCCGAATCTGTACGAGGCGCCTCGTAACCAATATTCGTTTTCCCGCTCCAACACGTCCAACGTTCGAGACCTTGACTCGTCCTCGCAAACACAAGTACAGGCAGAAGTCTCTGAGATGATGGTCGAGCCGCCACAGTATACGTATCCTCCACCGTCTCTGGCATTTTGTGCGTCAACAAGTTGCCACATTGACCCATTCCCTATAGGCTAATTTTTATATAATTACAGCGGGGAACTACGAGTCACCGTCGACGCAGTACTCCCCTACTTCCTATGACGGGTTTCAGTCGCCGCCTCGCACCAACCAGTCTCGTCTCCCACCTCAAAGCCCAACGTTCGCTCTCCGGCCAGCACGACCAAACAACATATTCAGTCACATTGAACATCCCGTAGTATCGTCTGAAAATCAAGTCGAGCCTGTCTCCTCGGACGATGAAGATGGGCATCAGATACAAGCGACCACACCTCGCTATCCTCGTCGATCCGTGTACATCGCATCCCAACCTCAGAACTCATATAGCTACCCCGCTGCGCATGAACCCGAGCGCCAAAGACAGTTCATTTCCCACCATCAGCTCCAATTCACCAACGGCATGCCTCAACCGGACTCGGGCCCCTATGCACTTACTCGTCTGTCAGCCCCTGTTGAGCCGGACGCGCCGATCGGGACACTCAGACCTGTTGGCACTCATCGAACCCGTGGACGAAATGGGTCTGATTCGTCGATTAATAGTATGCTTTCGAACGCTGCGGTTGTTGGTGATGCCATATACCGTACTGATTCTATTTATAATTCTATCAGTAGTAAGCACTTTTCCGCACACCTTCGACCCCTTGACTAATACCATGACGCGCGCAGGACGCGCAACTCGACAAATGAACGCTGAGTTCCAGTCACAGCCTACTTCTACCGGATACCTCTACGAGTCCTCTGGTACCGATGCCGGAAGGACCGTCAACCCACAAACGCCCCGAGGCACTGAGCCAGCTGTGCCAAACTTTGGGTCTCCATATATGCCTCCGGCTTCTCCTCGGTACGAAGACCCCCAAGCAGAGCACCCGTTTGTGTACCAAGGCGTCGACTGGGACTTCCGACTCCGAGGTCTTAGGTCTGCAACGGCAACCAATACCGACGCAGATGCCATGTCGGTGGACCAGGGGCGTCGTTCGAGTTCGCGCGGGAGCAGCAATGAGACTTCCAACGATCTCCTCAAGAGAGATAGAAAAATATCGCAAAATTCCCAGCCTCCGGCGAGCATAAGCGGAGATGGAAAGAAGAAGACGGCCATGGCTTGTCATTTTTGTCGATGTCAGTAGTTTCATGATGTGTGGCGCACGCGGTGGCTAACTCAACCGCATACAACCTATTCTATAGTCCGGAAGCTTCGTTGCGATGGAGGGTCTCCTTGTGGACATTGCGAGAAGCGACAACAGGAATGCACATATGACACGACCATACGCCGACGTGGACCGGGGCGCAAGAATAAGTCGGCACAGGAAACAGCACGCGTTCAACTGGCGCAGCGCCAACGCGAGGAAGCAGACCGAGAGGCTAAAGGACAAATCGCTAAGACGAAGAAACAAGCCCATGGATCGTTTGTTATGGTTATGCCGGTCGAAAAGAGGGATGTTTCGATGCAGACCTCACCCCAGACTGCTCAACATCCCTTCTCCCCGCAGAATCGTGGGTACCGCATCCCTTCGGGTAAGCGTACGACTGCCACGAGCCAGGCCACCGCCTCTCCTTCTGGGCGCGATGCGGAGGTTCTTGATTTGAGTCCCCCTTCGCTAACGAGCGGAAACGGCCTCATTTTTCCCCCAACGGAATTCCATATGCGATCCCCTCAGTCTCAGGAAACTTCGCCTTTGCCCCTGACGCGCCAAACATTTACGGCCCTCTACGAGCGCGAGCAGCCGAACGATCCCAAGACCTTCCCAATTTCTCTCGCTCACCAGCAACAGAACCAGTTTCATGACTCGGACCAGGACAAGGGGTCGACTCGCGAGCGGTTGCCATACGGGTTGAAGACTCCAGTTTCAACAGCGCCATCAAGTTTCTATGAGACTTCGCCCGACCGCTTGAGCGCGAGCCATGAGCAACAGATGGGTTACTATAGCCCAAGCAGTTACGAGAGTAGCCTGGCTTATCAATCCAGTCGATACCAGAACGACGCCCAGACGGATGCGGAGAGCGTGTATGCATATTCTGAAGGTGCAAACGTAACCCCAGCGCGCTATGGGGGCCACTCGTATACCCCAGCGGCTCCAAGGTCGGACGTGCAGGCAACATACACTCGAGGAGCCAGTCTTTTGTTGTATCCTGAAGAGTCATCGTCCTATGCTGAAGCGAACAGAGTTGGTCGAGGTTGGGCCAAGCCGCTGTCCCAAGACACAGCGAGACGCTAGATGAAAAGTGAGTGTGCAATTATACTAGGGTTGAGTAGCGTACTTATATTTAATAGCTGCATAGCCAATACGAATAACTTACGACGTTATACCAATGTGAAATAAGACATGCTATGAGTTCTGTTCTCCCAAAATTGTTTCGCTTGATGAAAATTGCTCGATTTGTGTATCCCACTCTTCGTAAAATAACCTCCCATTTGATAGTTTTCGTTCCATTTTCTGTTATTGTGAATTATCTTCTAATATATGTTAGTTAAACTCACGCAGCGCTCTGAGTCATGGGTGTGGAGTCGATCAAAGAAGGGGAAGCCAAATTATCATGTGACCCTGTTTGTCAGCACCATTCCTCTTGCTGCTGACCACCACTGCCGCCACGGGACTTGGCACTTGGTTGTTCTCTGGTCGAAATAAATCCAATTCTAATCCCACTATGAGCAAACGACCGGCGCCGGACGTTGGAGTCTCATCCCCATATAAGAAAATCCGTGCAGAATCACCGAGTGCTCAACCGCAACAAGACACCGACATCTTCCCTGCTGTCGAGTTTCTCTCCGATGAGGAAGACGACCAGGACCTTTCTGCACCTGTGCCTTCATTCTTGAGGCACAACGAGTCTCGTTCGCGATCCAACTCAGAGTCGGCGCCCACTCCGGGACCGAACCTCATTCGACTTAGTGCGCTCCAGCAGCGGCTGAAGGACGACAAGAGCCGCTCAACGCCCACTGTTCAAACTGTCGCTCGTCGAACAAGGCCTGACTCGCTTGGGTATCTGTTCCGGAATCATGATTTTTCTTGGACCCAGCTCAAACCGGACCACGCGTCACGACCCCTGTGGATCAGTCCTGAGGACAATCATATCATTCTCGAAGGATTCTCACCTATAGCGGAACAGGCACAGGACTTTCTGGTGGCTATCAGTGAGCCTATCAGCAGGTGAGTTCGTCGCAATAGGAAGGTCTACCATATTTACCGGGCCCAGACCTGCTTTCATTCACGAGTACAAAATCACAATGTATTCGCTTTATGCTGCAGTCTCCGTCGGTCTCGAAACGAATGACATCATTGAGGTGTTGAACAGGTTGTCCAAGGTGAGATCTTGTTCAAGCAAGTTGAATGCATCACCAATTCCCACAATAGGTGCCCGTGGCTGATTCGGTTGTTCGGTTCATCCGAGATTGCACCAAACACTACGGCAAAGTCAAGCTCGTCCTCAAGCACAACAAGTATTATGTTGAATCGACGCACGCTGATATCTTGCAAAACCTGCTCAAGGATAACACGATTCGACATGCAAGAATTATACCTCCTCCAAATGCTGAACCTGCTGGCCTCGGTGCAACTAAAGCAATAGCCGCTAAACCTGTCATTGCGGCGCCGACGTCTGTGAAGGAGGGGGAAGATTCTGGCACCGCTAACGGAACCGCACGAGCGGGCACGAATGCGCCTGACGATGCCGATCTTTTTACCGCTGTTGTTGGGGTTGACAAAGGTGAGCGACCTGCAAACTTGCTGCTTTCTTTTATTGATCCCATTATCAGAGGACGATGCAGATGAGGATGAGAGTGTTCACTCGTTCCAGATCGAGGATGCGCAAGTTGACGTCAGTAGGGTATTTACTACCACGTGTTTTATGTCTCACAATACTTTAGGAGGTAAAGAAGCGTTGCACCCAGCTTGACTATCCCGTTCTCGAGGAGTACGATTTCCGAAACGACCACATCAATGCCAATTTGGATATTGATCTGAAGCCCATGACTGTTATTCGACCATACCAGGAAAAGAGTCTCAGCAAAATGTTTGGTAATGGGTAAGCTATAAGTTATATGATATGACGATCAGCTGACCCTTGAATAGTCGTGCACGATCCGGTATTATTGTCCTCCCTTGTGGCGCGGGTAAGACTCTAGTCGGGATCACGGCAGCTTGTACGATCAAGAAGAGCACACTTGTATTGGCTACTTCGGGGTCAGTAGTAGATGGTTATATATACTCCACATTCTAATTTTGCCCACAGTGTATCGGTCATGCAGTGGAAGCGCGAGTTTATGCAGTGGTCTAACATCACAGACAAACAAATATCTGTCTTTACTGCCGACCAGAAAGAAAAGGTTAGCCTCACCTCTTTGTACAGATCAACTGCTCATACTAGATCTAGTTTGCCGGTGCAAGCGGTATCGTCGTCTCAACCTACTCCATGATTGCCAATACTACCAACCGTTCGCACGACTCTAAGAAGATGATGGACTTTTTGACCTCTCGTGAATGGGGCTTTATCTTGCTTGACGAGGTCCATGTCGTGCCTGCCAATATGTTCCGTAAGGTCATTACAACTATCAAGGCACACTCAAAGCTCGGTTTGACTGCCACGCTCGTGCGCGAGGACGACAAGATCTCGGATTTGAATTACATGATTGGACCCAAGTTGTACGAGGCCAACTGGATGGACTTGGCAGCCAAGGGACACATAGCCAACGTGCAGGTGTGTTGGGCTTGGTGCGAGTATTCATCGGTTGACTGACACATGTCTAGTGCGCTGAGGTGTGGTGCCCGATGACACCTGAATTCTATCACGAATACTTGCGGGAAAAGTCACGCAAGCGTATGCTCCTATACTGCATGAACCCGCGCAAGTTCCAGTCTTGTCAATTCCTGATCAAATTCCATGAGAGTCGAGGTGACAAGATTATTGTGTTCTCTGACAATGTGTATGCACTGGAGGTACGTTGACCAAACGGACTATGAAGTCGCACTCAACTCGTTGCCCTTTTAGGCCTATGCGAAGAAGCTTGATAAACCGTTCATTTGTGGGTCGACGAGTCAGCAAGAACGTATGCGAGTACTTGGCTACTTCCAACATAGCCCAAAAGTCAATACCATCTTCCTGTCGAAGGTGAGCCTTCCCAATCATGTCTGCTAGTCCATTCCACGAACAGACCTAGGTTGGAGACACATCCATCGACCTTCCCGAAGCGACGTGCCTCATCCAGATTTCCTCGCACTTTGGTTCACGTCGTCAAGAAGCTCAACGACTAGGCCGAATCTTACGAGCTAAGCGTCGTAATGATGAAGGTTTCAATGCGTTTTTCTACTCGCTCGTGTCCAAAGACACACAGGAAATGTACTACTCGACCAAGCGGCAACAATTCCTCGTCGACCAGGGCTACGCATTCAAAGTCATCACGCACTTGGCAGGAATGGAAGAAGATCCGGAGCTAGTATACAAGACCAAGTCTGAACAACTCGAGCTCTTGAGCGCCGTACTGCTCGAGAGCGAGGACAAGGCCGACCTTGGTGACAAGATGGCCAAGGGTGATTTGGACTCCGTTATACGCCGAGGTGGGGGTGGCGGAAAGTTTGGAGGTGGTAAGCAGCAAGTGCAGAGGCAGGCCGGAAGCCTTGGTGCATTGAGCGGTGCGCAACAGATGGCGTACATGGAGCGAAATCGGTCCGTGAACAAGCAGCTTGCTAGGGATGACAAGAACAAGGGACACACGAGCAAGTTGTTTGAGCAGCGCCACAAGAACCTAGAGAAAAAGCGTAAAGAGGCGGCGAAGGGTGCTCAAAAGTAGAGTAGCTGGGCGTATTCATGTATTTTACAGATCCATTGCTCTAATCGCAAATGTAATATGACAATACCGGCCCTAGTGTACAACAGTTCTATTCCCAAGACTCGCAAAAAGCTATACAACTGTCCCAAATTCGACGTCTAACCTAAAGCCACCATTTTCTTACTCCTCCATCTGGTTTCCACGAACGCTACTTGTTCGTTTGTATCGCAAAATCCAAGGGTGAACTGCTACGTCAGAAAGTGGCAGTCGATTTTCGGGAGCGTGCTGAAGGAGCTGCGATGGGGGGGGGGGGGGGGATAAGTCAATTTATTGAGAAGAGCAGTTGGAGAAACTGACTTTTCGGATCAAATCTGCAGCCTCGCGTGAAATGTGAGGCGGGATTTGGAAACTAACGCTGGAGATCTTGCTATATGTAGCTGCAAAATGCTCGTGAATGGTGTCGCATTTATCGAGCCAAGATCAGACTCACCTCTTTGCCCGCTCAAATCCTCAAACGGTGGCTTGCCCACCAAGAACTCGAACATCAAGACGCCAAGCGCCCAGTAGTCGACCTTTTCGGTGTGCGGACGGCCCTCAACCATCTCGGGCGGGAGGTAGTCAAGAGTTCCACAGAGTGTCGTTCGGCTGGACATGGGTGTTACACTACATCAGGGAAAGAGAACGAAACGATAAGAACTCACCGATTCCCGGGTGCATGCACACTCCACCCGAAATCACCGATTTTCAGCTCACCATTGATACCAAGCAGGAGGTTTTCAGGTTTAATGTCTCGGTGGATAACGTGCTTGGAGTGCAGATAACCTAGCGCGTCGGCCATTTGGGCAATGTACTAGACTGGAGGTTAAACATTGGGATGAAGGGAGTAATAAATATCACATACACGGCTGCTCCGTTTCTCTGTAAACTTGCCCTGCTTGGATAGCTGCTTGTACAGCTCGCCCTTTCCGGCAAACTCGAGCATGAGGAAGATTCGTTTGGTATCATGGAAGTAGCCATAGAGTCGGAGCACGTTCGGGTGTCTACGAATCGTCATGAGTCAAAGCAATTCCAAGTAGAACGATGCGCACCTCAAATTCTGTTGAATCTCAATCTCACGTCGGATCTGCTTCTCCACCTGGCATTGCACAATCTCAGATTTGTACAAGCACTTGAGGGCGAGGATGTATTTCGGCGGGCACTTGGTCCGAACCATGTAGACTCGGCCAAACTTGCCCTTGCCGAGCGGACGACCCATATCAAAGTCGGTGAGATGCCATTCGCGTGTGGGTCGGTTCCTGGTCAGTCGTCAGCCATCGTCATAGAAAAGAGAAAAAGAACATACCCATATATACTAGAAATACTCGAATCAAGCGCGAGCTCAACGGCAGCCTCACCCGAGACTGGTTGTCCTCGACTCTCGTTTTCGCGCTCAAACCCGCCGTCATAGCTGCCAATATCAAAAGGCGCAGATGCAGCTGCTTCTGCCGATGTTACTTCTGCCAAGCGAGTCGGCGAGCCAGGTACACTAGACGCCACGCGCCCCGAGTTGCCAGCGAGTTGTTGCATGTTCGGTTCAGATGCTGCGGCCATGGACGCTAGGTGTGGTCGCGCAGTGGATTGGGCGCGGGGTGCAGCGGTGGATGAGCCAAACTTGGTGAGCAATCGATTGACATTGCCTGGCGGAGGGAGCGCGGTCGACATGATGCGGATGACACGGTAAAGTTCGGTGCGGGAGACGCGCCAGAGCACGTGCACGGTCACGTGAGCTAGAGTCTTGGCCAAAGAGGCTGCCACTGTCTGTCGCATGAGGGGCAACCTCCAAATCGAGCATCTCGGTAGATTAAACGCTCAGTTGTAATATCATAAAGTATCAGAAGATTCGAATGTATAAGAGCAAACAAGATTCAAGCTGAAACCTAAGATCCCTTGAACAGGACACCTAAGGTCGGCGCAGTATTTGTGCAGCAATTGTTGGCCACGACGTGATTCTTGGCACTCCAGTGCCAGTCATGTACCAAGAGATTGATGTACTTGAAGGCAAAATTCTGTGAATAGCACAGGGCTTTAACTTCCGTTAGTAAGGGCCAAGATTAAATTAAATCAGTTACACTTCCGTGTTCGCTACAGGAGAGACTCGTCAGCTCTACTCCATTAGATCATATATACTTAAATACGAACTTGCATGCCGTTCTAGCCCTAAAGTCGGGATATACATATATACTCTTATATCTAATGTGGGCAGCTCCATGTGCGGTACGTTATTCGAACTCCATCCAAAAGCCCCGAATTGAAACTCACCAGGTCAGCGAGTCTAGCCCGACTTTAAACTGGAGGCTGGGTGAGGACAAAGCAATACGCGGCAAAACGGATATTGTAACAGTCCGAACAGATCTCGATAGATACAAAGCAGGAATACATTCTTCGCTGCCAAGGGTATGGTTTGACTGGCAAAGATTTAGATTTATAAGGCGCATATATGAGGGTGTCGTCCGAATTGGTCTGAAGCCAAATGCCAAAGGATCTACCTGGCGCTATATAACGGCCATCATCAAGGAGTATCCGAGTCGATTTACATGAAACGGTGAGTAGAATCCCACACGAAGAAATCTCTGGCTGCATAAGATAGTTTTCAAATTTGTAAGAGCCCTGTGAATCGGCTTTGGTGCCACTGCGAAAACGAGGTTTCTGACAATCGGGTATTTAAGCGTATCGCTTATGCCAATAGGAAGTCAGCTTATTTATGGTATTGGCGTCGTTTGAAACCTGGTCATATGCAAATTTGCCACGCGTCTCCCAGCAGTGCTCTAGAACCAGTAAGCAACTTCTCTGCCGTTCTTCTGCTTCCTTGGGTTGGCACCATCCCCTGATTTTGGCGCCGCGGATCAGGTACGTGTTTGTTCGTGCATGAACGTGCACGTTCGGATATTTTAGTCAAAAGTGAGGGAGGCAGTGGTTGTCGACACTGGTAGAGAAATGTCAACCATTTCCAGGAGACATCACGTTATCCAGGCTCGTGATCGGTCGTAGATGACGGGTGACATTGACACCAACGTGCTCAGATAAGATAAAGTTCGGCAGTGCAAGAAAACTCGACCGCGACATGCAAGTTTTTTGTGCTGGAGACTCGCTATTACTTTTTAAACTATGTGTTGCGTATAGAGGATCTTGGCTGTCTATTTGCAGGTTTTCTCAAGTGTTCGATGTCTTGAAACTCTTCGGCGATTTTCAATTCACAAATCCACTTTGCTTTAGTTCTAGGCTCGACTCAGGATCGCGAAATACATGAACCCAACTTGGTGAAATGGTTCCGCAATATCCGTGGCAATATATCCGTTGAACCTTGGGCGACAGGGTCTGCTTACGTTATGCTAATATGACCCCATGCACCGCTCAGAAGTACGCTAGAAAGCCTAACCTGGCCTGGTAACCAACGACAACACACGATGGTGCTCGGTCTGTCTATCCGCAAGAAAAACAGTCGACGGAGCTGCCCAAGCCGGTGCGCACGCCGTCGCTGCCCGACATCCGCGCCCAGTCGCTCGTCTGGCCCGAGTCGCTGGTCGACTTGCCGCTCTACAACCGCCAGACCCCTGTCGCACCCAAGCATGCTGCCCCCCCATCGAGCTTCCCCCGTGCACAGACGGCCCCCAGCCGCCGCGCCTCGATTGGCAGTCGCAGGACGCGCGCCCCGGCCCCGTTCAACCTCATGGTCGCTGGTCCGCGCGGGGTCGGCAAGTCAGCCCTCCTGAAGCTGTTGCTCCAGATGTCCGACCCTCCAGCCCCGTTCGACCTCTCGTCGCGCCCGACCAAGGCGCTGGCCACATCTACTGTCGAGCTGCACGGTGCTGAGCGGCTGCTCCTCACAGTCGTCGACACACCTGGCTTGGATTATTCAGACGGGGCTGAACTCGAGCTCGAAAAGGCAGTCACTGCGCTCGTCAAGCACATTGACAACCAGTACGCCGAGACCCTGGGCGAGGTGAGCATCATTCTCGGTCCATCTATGCTATGTTCCCTGAGCGGGTTGCTAGGAATCCAAAGTCATCCGTCAGAGCAAGGGTGATCGCCATGTTCACCTATGCATCTACCTCATCGATCCATCCTCTGTCCAGTCCCACTCGCAACGCACGCGCACCTCCCGGTCCCACACTGCTCTCCCTCGATCAGATACTCCAGAATCGTCGTCGAACGATTCAGACTATGATTCGGACTCAGAGGACCGCATTGGGCTCGCTCCTTCCGAAATTCGTGCCATCCAACGGCTCGCTCGACGGACCAACATCCTGCCGGCCATTGCCAAGGGTGATATGCTCACCGACGACAGGTTAGAAAAGGTCCGCAAGGCTGTTCGACGAGATCTGATCCGCGCCGGAGTGGATATGCGTATATTCGGGGTTGCTGAAGACGACAGCATACCCGAACGAGGTCGGACAGACAGTCGAGTGACGCTCATGCAAGGGCAACAAGACGAGGGAGACCGGAAAGTGATTAAAATTCGTCCGACCCGTCGTCCGAGTCGAGCCCGCTCGACCCAACGACCGGATGACGAAGTGCCACCAGAACTCCCGCCCAAACCGGCTGGACTCGGTCTGGACACGGGCGCGGGCCCTGAATCTTCTCCAACGGCCGCGCCGGATGTACACTACATACCCCCCATCGACGATCCGACGCTCGCGCGAATGCTCCCCCTCGTGATCATCGCTCCCGACGCGTCTAAACCAAAGCGCTCGTCCAACTCCAAAGCGCCAGCGCTGTCTGTCTCGCCTGAACCGGGAACGCCTACAGCTATCACAACCGATAGCCCAGACCTTCCGAGCGCCGAGTTGGGCGTTGCGAGTGGGAGCGTCAATGGACATGGATCGAAGGCCATGTCACCCATTTCCAGCAGCCGCTCGCCCTCTGGGTACCCTTCTGCTGTTCTCCCGCCGAGCTCGTGGAGACCGAGCATTGGAAACGGGCCAAGGCAGTATTCTGAAGATGGGGGTAAACCCGAGGGAAGGACGTATCCTCGGGGAGTGTTTACGCGCAAGTATCGGTGGGGCACGATCGACGTTCTGGATCCCGCACATTGTGATGTGGGCGTGTTGAGATCTGTGGTGCTGGGCTCACATATGAACGTACGTGTAAATGGTTGTGAATTTGTGGGAAGAAAAAGCTAATGCGGGTTCGACGATAGGCGCTCAAGACGCATACGCGCGAGGTCTTGTACGAAAAATACAGAACCGAGAAGCTTCTCGCCCGACGCGCAACGCAGAACATCACGCCCGAGCAGAGGAGCCGTCTCATGAAGGGTTGGTACAGTGTCCGTTGTTGCGGAGTATTTACTGACTCCCACCTCCAGGTCTTGATCCTTAGTCAACACTCGATGCAAGCCCAGGTCTGGATGTATCTCAACGACCTATCTATCCGTTTGTATCTATCTCATCAGCTCATTCTCTTTTGGTTATTTTTCTCATTCTATACCCACTCGCTGGCCGTGACACAGCTCACTCCTTCACCTCTTTTGGCTGTCCTTGTTTGTTTTGGCGTCACCAAGACCCACTAATCGTCCATACCCACAGTTCCTTTCTTTCCTGGTCACCATGTTACTTAGTTGTTTTTTGTATCTTGGGCACGAAATCTAACGGAAATACCCCTTTTCTCGGAGATTGAGCGAACTGTCAATCGAATGGACGTCAGCAAGCATCGACACGATAAGCGTCAGCCGCCACCCCAGACTTTGACACTTTGTTTACCCTCAGATCATGTTTACTCTAGTTTGTGAGCTTTCACATACATCATCGCCCTGGGAAGCAGTTGTCCCGTTCAGGCTGCTGATCGCGTCCTGACTGAACCTCGTGGCAGTCTAGTCCCCGGCGAGCTCAATTGTAGCTGTCATCAGTCATCAGATCGAATTCGGTCTTGCCGCGAGGCGAAAGCTCGCACTAGAATCGTATCATAAATTAACCGTAGTCTGGTTTCCTCTTCGGTCTCCGACTTCCCCCCCTCCTGGACTTGGTCGGACCTGTCTTCACTCCCTCGCACAATACAGGGATATTATCTTGGCTACTCGTGGCTCTCACTCGGGGTTGAAATACTATGCCCGACCTACTCTTCGTCAACGACCTGCCCTATAATGTCCTAGTCGCTCTATATATGGTCACTCGACCCACAGGGGAACACAAACTTCTAGCCACCAAAGACGTAGAGGCATTTGGCCGTGTAAGGTTCAAGCGACGAACGGCCGTACCGTGAGTGGCCATTCTTGGCAGTAAACAAACAAATAAACAAATAAAGCTCTGACCCGCTTTTCTGTTTCAGTGTCGGTGCACGGTTCTACATCACATTTCACAATGATATGGACGAAGTGCTGCGAGTCGAGGCGTTTTTGAACAAGAACCGGGTGACCGACACGCATGTTCAGTCTACAGGCACTACCAGGCTCGAGGGGTTTATCGTATGAGCCATATGCGTCTATGCGTTCATCCATAGTACATATACGTCTACTCGTGGGAGCAATGTCTTCTGCAGGATTCGGTCTCGTGCACCCCACTTACGCTTATCATCAATCGAGTGCATTGGCTCTGTAGTTTGATGCCCCCCTCGTTCTCCCTTTGCTCTGTACACATTACTTTTCCCTAGGATTTTAGTATGTAGCAAATTCTTGCGTCTTGTTATTTGTACTGAAACTGCTCCATGCTTCGACTGTCATGCCGGATCTGTTGTTTATCAATAATCTACCGTATATCATCGTTGTTTCTCTCTTCATGATTGAGCCTAGTGGCGAGCACCGACTCTTGGAAACTCGAAACGTTGAGGGCTTCGGCAGGACGACGTTTCTCGGACGAACGCGTCGACCGTGAGTATTGGATTCACGACGTTCCATCCGATACTGATCAACTGCGCAATACAGTAAGGGTGTGAAATTCTACATGCTTTTTCGTAATAACTTACTTGGTGCCATCCGGCTACAAGCGTTTCTCAACCACAATGAAGTTGTAGACACGAACGTCCGGTCTACGGCTACGACAAGACTGGAAGGACTCATCGTGTGATGCACACATCCTTTAGATTTGATAAGCATTCCTATGTTTGATCGTTAATCCATCCGGGATCAAATCGGATGGTCGATAGGATATGCATTCTGAACGAGACAGAATCTGTTCTGGGTTGTTATATGAATTTAATTATTGTCTGTACAACAATCTATATTCCATGGTACAGCGAAGTATGGATAAGTTGGCCATTTGCAGTCTACTTAGTCACCTTGGCATTGACTAAAAGGACGTGAGACTATTTAGGAATATGCTTGTATATCTAATAAACTTACCGGAGTCGTATGAAACTTCGTCAAAGTCTGTCGCTTGGATTTCAGAGGCAATATCCAACTTTGCTCGGAATTCTTGCTTAGATGATGCGTACACCATCCTAGGCCTGAGCTTAGAAGACTCGGGCGCCCTGCTTACGGTGATTAGCTATCAAAATACCACATCAATCTTGCACATACCAGGCAATGAATAAAAGCTTATTGCGCTTGACGCCATCTTTCTCGTATACAAAGTCGTACACTGCCCAGCGACATTCGTTCTAAATGTGAATAAACGATAATCAATCTGGTTATGAGTGTCTACTGTATGAAAAGATGTACCTCAGGCAAGTAAGTCTTCACGAAATGCTCATACTGTTCGGCCTCAGACTTGCTTGGGTCGGGGGGCACCATATCAAAAACTCGAGCCTCCGTCAGGTCGTCAGACACCCCATAGATGATGAATTTGGGCCTGTCCTTCAAATTTCCAAGTTTAATTAGGTTAATGGCCTTCATACAATCGTCGTTCACTCCGAGCCCGGATGCCTGAACAGGGGGTCGATGAGGTGGGCAAGGGGTATTTATCAGCTTAACTACGTCTATCGTATGTGGGAGTTAGATTCGTATACACACCATGTTGGTCTAATGGGTGATATCTGAGGGGGATGAGCGGCGGATGTGGTGGTAGGAGCACAGAGGATTAAGCAGCTGCCTACACTGGGCTATTTTAACCCGCAAACAAGGGAAAGCAGTGTCATCATCACGTGCCGTAGGCCCCACTTGTGCAACTGCGGCCCAGAGCTTGAGGTGCCGAGCTCGCCAAACCTAAGCAGAACACTGCGGCGGCCAAGCTATGAAGATTCCATTTATCCGAGAACATTACATCTATTTCTTGGATTTAGCGCGTTTTTCCTCATCGTTTTTGGCAACTGCCGGTATATCCATCTATATTGCGCCTGTTAAAATCATGAAATCACAGCAGAGGCATTTGGCTCACATCTTCCTTCTTTAACGTATCTTTTACGTCTGGTACCTCCATTTTTTCGATTTTGACAAAATCTCCGTCGGATTCAGAGGCATCGCTACCCTGGGGAGACTTGGTCTCTTTCGCTTCTGAAGCTTTCGCTGAAGCCGGATCACCATCAAAGTTCTGTGTCGGGTGCGTTAGTGGAGGGTTGTTGCGAAACAGGGCCAACAAGTTTGACTCACCATGCTCTTCCTTACCGATTCCGTCACTGATTTGTCCTCATCGCTCCCATTCTTATATTCCTTTTCCTCTTCTTTCTTTGCGGCAGACGGGTCGCCGTCGGATTTCTTATAATTTCGGTGAGATAACGCCCCTCAGACTCTGTTTACATGAAGAGCTTACGATACTCTTCTTCACGGCATCCTGAACTGCACCAGCGCTAGTCTCTAACTTACTCACATCCTTGCTTTCGGGTTCCTCGGGTTGAGTAGATGCTTCTTCCTTTTCTTTAGCAGCAGCCGCAGCTTTCTTCGGCGTGGTTGCATGCTCAGCATGATGTTGTTTGGCCTTTTCACCCGAAGGAGAATAGATGAAGGCGAGCTAGGTGACGCAATAATTTCAACACATCATTGACGCAAGGCGATTGGCAATCTTACTGCACCAACTGTCCCAATGGCGGCACCAGCCTGGAAAGCAATTCAACACAGCTAGTTCTCAAATAAAATAGATCTAAGAACTTACGATCCAGGGAGTATCTGAAGATTGCTTCGTCGTTGCAGACGACATCGTTCTGCGACCAGTCTGCTGAGACAAGAACGCAGGCTGGCGCATAGACCTAGCTGCAAGCCGTATACCAAGCCTGGATGCCATTTTTTTTGGAGAGCGTATTGCACGAGGATAGAGCAAAAGGGAGCTTGGAGTGTGCACCGAGATTGGCCGAAGACGTTCGCACAGAAATACGTTCCGGAGGACCTGATGACGTTACTTTGGCGCTTATGAACTGCTGCTTGTATAACAGACCTTCGTCACAAACATGCGGCTCGATCCATAAGGTTCAGGCATCGTATACTCAAGAAGTGAACGAAACGCATCAAGCCGTGCTCGGAACATGCCAGCCTGTTGTCTGCTTGGCTATGTAGTCGGGCTCTATTTGGTTCGTGTTAGTACCAACACAGCCACGGTTGTTCTCTCTGGCGTATGCCGAAAACAGTCGGAAACTTGCGCAATCAACAACCACATACGATCCTTGGGCCAAGCCTCATGTACATCGCCAGCGATGTCCCCCCAAGTGTCTTTGTCGTAGACAGCCTTTTCACAGATCCCATAAACTAGTAGAATTTCTCGATGTTTAGCCTTTTTATTTATTTAAAAATATCATTGACACCTTGATTGGCTACCTGAACTTTATAGCTGGTTGGTTTCTGTGTCTGATTCCTGTGCTAAGTTTTGCTTGCAAGAGGATCGACGGCTTTCGGGTTGCATATTGCAATATTCCTCTAGTTTTCTGGGTTTATAGTGAACTTATGGGTGGTTCTCGCATGTTTCACCTCGTAGTTTCGTCGATCTCGGGGTTCGGACTTTGCGTATGAGCCCATGAGTATGCTTGTTTGGCCAGGGAGGTGACTTCCAGCCCCATCCTAAAGACTTCACGCCCTCATCACAGGCTTACAGCCGTACTCTGCGCACGATGCGTCGGACTCTTCCATATCTCCTTGTGCTTGCGATTGGGCCGGCAGCCAGCAGGACGTGTATAAAATTGCGCTCGAGGGCTGGGTTGGACTCCATCTCGCTATGAATCCTTCTAATACTCAACTTCCTGTAGAAATACTCTTTCAGATTCTTCTTTCGTCAAACTTTCCCTTAGCAGACCTGGCTCTATTTTCTAGAGTCTGTCGCCCATGGTATCGGATAATATTCCCCACTCTTTATGATACTGTATATCTCTCATGGGATGCTCCAGTTTTTGCTGCGCGCATAATCTATGAGCATCTCTCACAACAGGTCTTACCGATCACACTCGCTAGGTCTGCAGGCATATACCCTGCAGTCGCAGTAGATGGGTATCGTGTTACGGACCGCGTCAGGAAATTGGTTTTAGACAGCCGATTTCATCGGCAACGACAACAGTTTCATTCATTGGAATCAGCTCTCCTCACTGCTGCTCTGCCCAAGCTGATGCATTTAAAGAGTATTGAATGGACCCTGCCCTGGCTCCCGGAAAGTGCCGAAATGTTCAGTGCCTTGAGTCGGCACTGCAAACAGATAGAGCATATATCCTTTGATATACCCATAAATATGAATCGCTACGATGGTGAGGCTACACCAATCTTATACGTTCATCAAGTAGGATGTTAACGCTCCCCTTTCTATAGACGATCAACTTGCGGATGTGAGTGCTGATGATTAACCAAATTGCTCTTCCTTCTTAATACTTAAATGTGCATGTAGATGTTTAGTTTCACCAATCTCAAGCACATTCGTATCAAGGACTTGCGTCTCGGTAAGTTCTTTATGTTAGGTTTGACCTATTTGCACACCCATCTCATCCAATGCCAGCTCATGACTCGGACACCAACGGGCGTATTCCACCGAGTCTGGTAGTGATGATACTTTCATCGCCAGAGCTTGAGCATCTTGAGCTCGAGCTCCAAGAAAACCCTCAAAACGAAGAGTACGAAGAAATCGGATGGCTTGTTGAGGCGATCACCCCAGTGCTGGAGCATACATTTCCGAACCTCAGAGTCTTCTTACTCAAGGGCGCCGCAAACATTGACTCTGAATTCTTTGTTGACGCGGAGAAGCATAGTGATATACGAAACTTTCTATTCCGACATCCCCACCTTCATACTCTTGAACTTCCTTGGGATTGGTCTATGAACGCTTTGATACATGAACCGCTCCATCTCGCAACAACTGCCTTGCGCGGCATCCTACCCCGTTTGCGATACTTTGCCGGTCCTACTTACCTTGTTACACTTTTTCTTCAACTCGATTTTGCGCAAAATTTGGAGCGCTTAGCTATACACGATACCGCTGACGACGACCAGTCCGATTTATCAAAGTTCTCTCGCTCTTTCCCTCGACTGCTAAACCTTCAGAGGATTGACTTTTTGTCCTCGTATATGCTGGATTGCATGTCGTTCTCTGAAATAGTGAGAGCAACTCCCAACATCACCGAGCTCACCCTTCTCTGGGTTGATGGAGATCCAGTAAGTATATCCAAAATATGTATCGCAGTTCAACTAATAAGTTACCTGATGGCAGGAAATCACTAGAGTTGCGTTAGCAAACCTCACGAAGTTAAGGGCCCTCAACCTCGGATTCAACGTCCTGCCTCACTTATCCAATCGAAAGCAGAAGTATGCTTCAAAAGAACAGGAATCACATGAGGTGTTTGAACTCGCACGTCAGTGTCCTAGTCTCAGGATTTTGCGCATATATCCCGAGGAAAACGCACCTGGTGTCTTTGATCATCAAACCTGTTGGCGCATCCAAAGATATCCAACTGGGGTTATCAATACAACCTTCTCAGGTCTACGCGAACGATCGGATGTCGGTGGAGGTTTAATGTCGGATGTAGGATATTACCAACACCTCTACGAGTTATTTATTGAGCAATGCTGGGGGTTTACTCCTGCTATGGAAGTGTAGCTATTTCTTGTGTATATAATATGACATTGCTCTTGTATCACGAGACTAGGTTTTCTATGGCGAAATTTGCCATTTCGCCTGAAATCCAACGCCTGGCACCCCAGTCCATGTCGCACACGATCCCGCCGTCTACGTCCTTAAACTTGATAGCGGACGTACAGCGGGCACTCCCATTAACGTTGTATAAGACGTCCAGCACACGACCTGTCCCAGTTCCGGGACGATATGCTTGTCAATACTGAGGTCCCCAAGACGGAACGAGAGCCCTGTGAGTGCAGATGAGTAACCCATCTCATGTTACATAAAATGGTAGACGAGAGCTTACAACTAGAGGCGACTGCAATAATACTGTAAGTACAAAGTCTGACGCATTGTTAAATATGATACTCACATTGTATACGGTCTCCCGGACTGAAAGGGATCTGAGTCTGCCCAGCATGTTCATGTTTCCACTTCAACTGGGACAACAGTGGTCCTCGAGCAGTATATTTCTTAACAGAAAGGCGGATCATTCTTGCGATTTCCCCAAGGCTCATGGAGTGCAGCTTAGAGTCATTGATAGGTTCGGTGGACATATTGAAGAATGCGTTGTGCAGATAGGCTTGACCGGGCGGAAACGCCTCAGGAAAGCGATTACTACGGGAAACAGCAGTCCCTGAGTTTACGCATTGTTTCTTCGCCGGGTTGAAACTTACCGCGCATCAACGACATATATGAAGCGGCTCTTTTCTTCGCTATCCGGGGTGTCGATGAATGTATGCTATATGCGTATCAACGCTGAGTTGGGCGGTACCCTGATGATAGATGGGCCTACCTTGTATAACCAAGCGCCGACAATATCAGTCGTGCTGAGGATAGGTACTTCATAACCACCCCTTTTCAGTTCTTCTATGGCCTCCTGCTTGAGGCGCGCGATCTCGGCGGCAGGAAAATAGATGGTCCGCGACTGAATCGGCCCGTCTGCTTGCATGTCTTTTTCTTCCGCCCGGCGAGAAGCTAGACCAGAATCTGCATCCCATACAGCCCACCCTCTGCTGGCCTCGGGATTACTTGGCGAGCCCAATGCCTCTGGAAGTATCACGCTCCAAGGGTCATGAGATAGGAGAGGTGGAATAGGCTTTCCATCCAGAGCGAGAATAAATCCTTTGATGACTTCTGTAAGCCCAGAGGCATCCATGAGGATATGGGCGATGGTGAGAGTAAAAATAGTAGCATCCGAGAGATATGTGACGTGCAGTGCGAATGCTGGGTCTCCACGGGAGACATAAGCCTCTAGGTTTTGTAATGGCTGTGGTCTATAGAAGGATTCGTTGCGTGAAATGTACTGGGTGGAAATCGTCTTGGTCTGAACATAAATCTTTTCGTTTTTCGCAAGTGTGCCATTAATGGCCTGTGCGATAGCAAAGTGAGCACCGTACAAGGATGCTTTGAGTTTACTCACCAAAGTGGTGACCTTCAGCGCCGAGTTGGCTTCATTGGGAATCACCGCTTCAATCTTGCCAGTCTAGATGTATACAACGGCAAACACATTTTGTTCAGCACGAAAAGATATGCCTACCTCGCTCCGACGAAGATGCGCCCCTAAAATTGGCCACGCATTACTGAGTTTATTGCACGCTATTTGGACTTTCTGCGGCTCAACAGCCCCGCTGAACGTAATTCCACTACTGAGAGTAACAGATTCAGCAGCTGAATTGAGGTCCATGAATCCGAGAGTGATGACTGTTTCCATAGTGAGATAAGGCGCAAAGGTGGTGAATGCAAGGGTGTGGAGCGACCGAGCCGAGAGAAGGTCACATTTTATGTCTGGATACTCAAATACGGTACTGCAAGGTCAGCTCGGGGTCATCGGTCTCGGCATGTGGTCTCTCCTAAAGAAGCTTCAATAATTGACTCGCGTTACAAACCTCATGCATGACTCGAGTGTTCGAAGCAGGTTACTTTCGTTCTACCCTCAATTCCACGTATGCACAATACGATAAAGCATTAGATGTAGGAGCCTAGACAAACTGACAAAAAAGTCGAACACAGCACACCAAGGACTCTAGTCACCGTTCTTCTTTTGCTTCTTCTTCGCAGGTCCGTCCTCGGGCGCCTTGTCTTTTGGCTTTGGCTTGGCCTTGGCCTTTTTCTTCTTTGGCTCGCCGTCCTCTCCACCTGCGTCCTCTTTGGACTTTTTGGACTTCTTTTTGTTTTCTTGCGCGATGGCCAAGTCTCCACTCGCAATCGACATCCTGTCTGAAACCTCAGAGTCGCTCTCTGAAGGGGAACCGCCGTCGGACTCGGATGCTTGGAAGTCCTCGTCTACAAAAGGAATCAGTCTCACCCAGAACGCAAGCAAATTGAAACAACGCACCCTCTTCGCTCTCATCGTCATCGTCCATTGCCCTAGGCTTGGGACGTTCACTGCCCTCAGAAGCAACACTCTGCATTTCGTCGTCATCACTATCTGCGGCAGCGACGACAGCCATCAAGTCCGCGTCTGCCATCTCGTTCTTGGTTCGGACTTTCTTCGAGGTGAGGTAGTTTTCGATTGGGTCGTGCTCCTCTTTATTGATGGAAGTGAAAGTGACCTCGGGACCGGTTTTGGAGACGATTCGCAAATCGAATGTGCGCGCTGCAGCGGTTCCGGATCCCATTCTAGTCGAACGAGTCCGTTAGTATATCTCGTCTGACAGGGTACAGGGAGATGCCGTACCGAGAGAATACGACTTGGTGGATATCGGCGAATTCGATAAGGTGGGGCTGCTTTGCGACAAAGAACAAGGACTTTTCGAGAGGGAAGAGAGTTCCTTGAACGGCTTTCAAGTTGCACTTGACACCGTACATCTCCTCGTGGCTAATTAGTTAGAAATGCAGTATGAGTATATGGTTTCGACACTGCTCTCCAATATGAGAACATACCTTCGGAACGTTGTAGGCGCGATAATCTTCTTCCCGCTAAGGCCACGGAAGATGCGCGAAATCACCTCGTGCGCCGGGCCGTCATATTTCTTATCCAGCTTTCCTTCGTACTTAGTCTTCAGAGTCTCCCTATATCAAATAGGTTGGGACCCAAGGTGCAAAAATATGGGGTTCGACGCACTCTTCAATTTGGATCTCAGTCTCGAGTTCCTCGTCGCGACCAAAGAGCATACGGAGGTAGGGATACCTCGTTTGACCTTGTCGAATAGGTGGATCGAGGCCAACCTGTAGCAAAATTACCATCATGTTCGAGTTTTGCTATGGTAAATGCTCTACATACCACCATTTCAACGTGGAGATCATCAGGAGACAGGAGGAAAAGTCGAGTGATCGAGGAATAGAGGATTTTATAGTCGTACGTCTTGCCACGTAGTCGTAAGAATGTAGGGAACATATCAATATCATAACGACCACTGGATGAGGATGTCAGATGGTCGTGTTATTTAGCGCATAAGTGAAGGACTTACCGAGGCGTCTGGATGTTGACCTCGCTAAAGCTAACGAGAACATCTCCAGTAACTTGCCCGATATCCGCCTTTTCCTTGATCATATCGTGGAAGGCCTGGGCTGCAGAAACCTCCTCGTCATCCTTGGTAGGGTCGTCATCGTCATCGTCCTTCGTATGTGTGCCGGGGACATAGAATCGAATTTCCGTAAGCTCATCGGGGCGCCCTTTTTTGGATTTACCAGCCGAGGCGGATGGTCCGGCTGTACTAAATTCCAGAGATACTTCTGTCCTTCCAGCAATGTTTGAGTTCGTGATCGACCGGAGAGGAACCTCAAATGCGGTCCTGTTAGAGACAATGAATGCAAGATCGTTGCCTACAGGGCAAGTCAGCTTTACTGGCTAGGCTGAAGATGGATATGCGTTTACCCTGGACGTCTGTAGATCCCCAGTTCCACCCCTTGACGCTGATTTCTTTGGTCTCGAGTTGGACTTTGTAGTGTTGGGTGACTAGCTGGGATACTTTCTCGTGGTCCTGAGCGCCGTTGGTTGGTATACCATGTTTGGATTGTCACAAAGTTCCATTTACCTCTCTCAAGAACCCGTCAAATGTCTCCCGGCGCCTGTCCTTCAGAATAACTCGCAGTTGAAAATTCCTCGCAACACTGCAAAAAATTGAAGCGTGGAGGTGGCTTGCTCAGCAACAGCTCTTCGCCAGCTTGCAGAAGTCGCACAACTCACCGTAACCATTGACAATATTTAATGTCTCCGGCCTGTATCATAACATTGTCCTCGCTGTCAAGGGCCTTCCACGCGATGCCTACTGCGGCAAACCGAATCTCTGTCCGCGCCAACCTAGTCAACTCTCTGCACACGAGAATAGAATTCACGCTTACTTCCGAGAAGATTGCCTGTTCCATGGTAGATGCTGTCGAACTGGGTCGACATTGCGGGCCAAGAGGAGGGGGAAGGGATGTGGTTCGGTCGAGCCTTGCCTGGGACGTGTTTGTGCTTGTGTGGCGGCTCACGCGCGACGCGCCTCGAGAGATCAGCCCGCAAGCGCCGAACCGCGACTCTAGGATACCACTACCGGCTTTTGTTCAAGTGCTCTCGATCCAACCCAAATCCCCACTCCCCACCCGAAACAAATCTCATTAAATTTCGAACCCTACTGCTCTCATCAAGTACTAGCATGCAAGACAGTCTCGAGGCTCGATCGAGAGATGTGCAGGAGCGAACGTTCTGCAAATGGTGGGGATACACTTAAACCTCGATCATATGCTAACAACATCTCACCAGGCTCAATACCAAACTCGAAGCTCACAACTATCCCCCAATGTCGTCCCTGGTTCGAGACCTTTCCGACGGTGTCAAACTCATCCAGCTCATGGTAGTCACTCTCTTGTTTTCCGATTCGACGAGCCGAGTCTGACTTACTCTCATGGGTCATCAAAGGAAATCATGGGTACGTCGGTGCCTGATCGCGATCTTGCCAATGCTCATCCTCAATCCAGGGGACGTCTCACTCGGAAGATACAACAAGAACCCCCGGATGCGAGTTCAGAAAGCGGAGAACGTGAATAAAGCCCTCGAGTTTATCACCTCTCGTGGGGTCAAACTTACAAACATCGGTCCTGAAGGTACCTTTTTTATCCATGATGGTGAACGGGGCCTTGGGCATCTAACAGCCTTCTAAAAAGATATTATCGACGGAAATCTGAAACTCATTCTTGGCATGATCTGGACGCTTATTTTACGCTTCACGATTGCGGATATCAGGCTGGTGGAGCTTTGCAAGTACTAGGCTAGCACGGCTGATATTTCCTCATTTAGCGAAGAGGGCCTTTCAGCCAAGGAAGGTCTACTGCTGTGGTGCCAACGCAAGACGGCCGGGTACCAGGAGGTCGACGTGCAGGATTTCGGGTATAGTTGGTCGGACGGTCTTGCTTTGTACGTATATTTAACCGGTATAGTCAGTTACTCCATTGAACCAAACCCTCCTCAGATGTGCACTTATCCACCATCATCGCCCCGACTTGATTGACTACGCATCCTTGGATAAAGTATGTCGGCGCTCCTCCAGCCATTCGTAGTGACACTAAATTGCTGGCCAGTCTGCAACCGCCCGTTATGCAAACACAAAGCTTGCATTTGACGTTGCGGAACAGCATCTCGGCATTCCAGTGAGCATAACCTCGCAGAATTTAGACTACCACTGACTTGTTTTATCTTCCGTAGCAACTCCTCGACGTGGAAGATTTGTGCGATGCGAAGCCTCCGGATGAGCGCAGTGTTATGACATACATTGCTAGTTACTTCCATGCTTTCTCCTCAATGGGTACGTCATGCAGCTTTACTGGATGGTAACATTAATATCTAGGTTTATCTATAGACCAGCAAGAAACAGTCTCTCGTCGAATCGAGAAATTTGCCGAACTTATGCATTCAGTTTGGCTGAGTCGGAACGATTATGAGCGCCGTATGCGGGCGGTATGCTCATTCACGCTCAACCATATATTCAAATTTGCTTATTCAATAAAAGCTACTTGCAGAATGGACAGCTCAGACGACTAAATTGGCCCACACCTCTTTCGACGGCACATATACCGACGCCAAACAGCAACTCGTCGAATTCCAAAACTACAAGAACGCTTCGAAGCGGAAATGGGTCACCGAGAAGCAAGATCTTGCGACGCTCTTCACAAACGTGCAGACCAAGCTACGGACCTATGGTTTACGGGAGTATGTTCCTCCTCCCGGGTTAGAACTTTCGGTGAGTTGCATGGCATTATTGAATTTGGATACATCCTAAATGCTCGGTGCTATATAGGACATGGAAGCTACCTGGTCCGAGCTGCTTGCCGCGGAAGCCGATCGCTCAAAGGCGATCAACGCCCAGATACGAGAGCAAGTTCTTCGATCGAAGCATTGATGCCTTTTGTTGACCAATTAATTGTAGGATTAAAGAAGCCCTGCGAAAGAAGTTTGCAAATGTTGCAAACAACTTTGAGCGTCGCTTACAGGACATATCCAATGAGCTATCTGCGTTGGACGGCCCTCTTGAGGTTAGTCCGCCTTTAAATGGGATGAACCTACGTCTGACTCTCGTACAGCGCCAACATTCAGAGGCAAAGGCCGTACAAACAAGGCTTGGTCCGCTCTCGGGTGCACTTCAAGACGTTGCTAGCGTCGAACAAGAGTGTTTAGCCGCAAACGTGGAAGAGAACGACTACACGATCTTCACGCACCAGGATCTTCAGTTTGAACTAGAGCTCGTCGTTCAGAGCGTAGTCAAGAAGATTGCTTTTATCGAGAATCAGGCTAGTCCAATCATGGGTTTTAGCATTCTGTTTGTTGACGATCGCGCTTCTTCAGATCGTCGCCCGTAACATGAGCAATCTTACTCCCGCCCAGCTCGAACAGTTTGAAAGCACGTTCAGGTACTTTGATCGCGATGAAACCAATACCCTCGAATTGGCGGAAATGGCTGCTGCACTTGCTAGTCTGGGTATCGTCTACTCAGTACGTCCGATTGTGATCTACATATCGTTTGATTTTGACAACTTAAACAGGAGGACGACTTGGTTATCATACACGAGCAATTGACTGAAGACTACGGTGCCGTTACCTTTGAGGCGTTTATCAATCTACTCGTTAGTTCTCATCAGCATATATGCGAGAAACGCACTCATCAGATTTGCATCAGGTTGATATAACTGAAGATCAAACATCACCCGCCCAACTGAGAGACGCGTTCCGTGGCCTAGCTGGAGACAAGGTGTGTTGGTCGTGGAATGAGAACCGCTTTTCAGAAACTCAATATCCATGCAGCCGTTTGTTACGGAGTTGGATCTTAGAGCTGCGCTTCTCCCGCCGACTGCTATCGAGTATTTGCAGCAGGCCATGCCGAGGCGAGAAGGCTCTGAGATCGAGTTCGACTACGAAGCATGGTTGGACGATGTATTTGCCTAACGATTGGGCGTTTTTCGCGTTTTACGGTTTGGTTATAGAGGTTTAATATATGGAAATTCGCTGAAAACGCCTTCCGAACGTTAGAACGAGTTGAGCTTCGAATTCCTATCCTCGTGGAGTAGAAGTATCCCCGTCGGCGCATTGCGAACTGCCTTCATGTGCATCACGCATATCCCCTTTTGGCATCTAATTGCCAACCCGTTGTCGGTCAAACCAGGCCCTGAGCAAGTGCAAGCACCAAGTGTCAATTACTTTGGGCAGATCACCCTCTTGATTCATAAGATCAGACGGTAGGTTGTATTTTATGTTGCATCTACTCTTACGTTCGGTAGGTTAGCCTATTCCGGCTACAACAAAAGTCGGCCCGGGTTCTCGGATCCCAAATGGGTACTTGGCCTTCCTCTCGCCTACCACCTGACAAGTTGTACAACATGTCTCTGGGAGTTCTTCGCTTACCACCCAACTCCATCTTCGCTGAAAGACCGTCGTATTTAATCCCAGTTCAAATCGCGCCTCGCCCAACTTGACCCTCTCTCGTGATGCTTGGAGCTAGACTTTTGATAACATCGTTGCTTAGTCTTGGGGGACTATTGGCCTCAGGTCGTACGATTCCGCCTGAGTTTCAGCATCTCCAAGAAAGGGTGAGGACTTTTTATTTTTTGAGCTTCAGTATGCTGATTGGGTTTTCTAACTTATAGCAGAATACGCAGTATCAAGGCTATGGCTTCGTCTATTTCACAGGCGAGGATGTGACAAATGGTCCGCTTTGTCGTTGCTTTTGCTTGTAAACAGACCTCTTATCCAAATATTTGATTCTGAACAGGGGAACAAATCTATTTTGGTGCGTATTTCGAGCCTTGTGCAAAGGCTATGCCTATATAACTCGAGTTCAGCTGTCAGCCAAGGGAACGATCCGCTTCACTGGTCGACCGTGAATAAAGGTTACGCAGTATTGAATTCGACACTCGGTACCAAAGGCGTACGAGATCCATACATCATTCGTTCCCCAAAGAACGACAAGTTCTACCTGATTGCAACGGATCTTCGGTTCGCTTCCGTTAATAACTGGGATACTGCTGGTCGTACAGGAAGTCGCTCCCTAGCCATTTGGGAATCGCCAGACTTGAGAACATGGTCGGCCCAACGTCTTGTGCAAGTCTCTCCGGCTACGGCAGGTCATTGCACCGATCAGCGGTTCTTCTCGAGATACTAAAATATTTATTCAGGTATGACGTGGGCTCCTGAAGCGGTTTACGATGCTTCGGCCGGCCACTACATCGTGTTCTGGGCGAGCAATTTATATGCTGCAAGCGACACGAACCACACTGGAGCCTCATATTCCCGCATCATGTATGCGAACACGACAGACTTCGAGACCTTCACCCCCGCTCAGGTATACATTGACATTGGGACGGCTGTTATTGACACAGACATGATCTATGATGCCCCCACCAAGACTTGGCATCGTTTCAGGCAAGTAGTATCCCAATACAAAGCAAGAACTACTGGACTCATTCAGTCAACAGCAAAGAGAACGGAAACATTGTTCAGGAGAAAAGCTCATCGTTTTTTGGAAAGTGGACTACTGTAACCAGTGGGATTGGTAACTCGGATATTGGTTCTAGTGAAGGCCCAACCGTGTTTTTGTCAAATCGATATGCTGGAGTATACCACCTATTTGTGGATGACTTGTCGTGAGTTATTCAATGGACGCGTTTGTATGACGGCAGCCTAACCCATTGTTTCCAGTCCCCGTGGATATGTGCCCTTCGAGACCGGGAATATCACGTCGGGTGTATGGAAAAAGTCCACCAACTACGCTTTGCCTACAAATCCCCGCCACGGGACTGTCTTTGGTATTACTACCCAGGTAAGGCCAGCCAGATGATATTTTAAGCGGCTCCTCAGACAAATTTTTATCTAGGAAATGGCCAGCCTAGCCAGTCTATGAACAATTTTTGGTGCCTCCGCCGCTTCGTTTAAAGAGGCTTTGATGTAAATTTAAGAGCTATTTGATTAAACACATGCTACAGCATTTTCCAGGAAGAGCCAACTCGTTCATTTCCCTGCTACTTTAGAATGCTTGGATATGAAACAATAACGAAGAGGTCTAAAATTACTGCCATTTTGTACCCCCTCCTGAGGCATATAGGGCCGTCAATCTGACCTGCTTCTCATATTTCCTTCAATACAGATACTAGCATATCTACAACCTGTGGAAACATCTCTCCTGGTATCGCTTCGTAGTGTAAGGCTCCTCCATGATCAACGAAAAACGATCCGAGTTGAACGAGGGTTGAAACAACAGCATGGTGAGAAAGCCAACCGTTTTGGACTTCATAAAGAGTTCTCTCGACTTTCTCTGGGGATTCTTTGCAATCCGTGATGAACGAAATCTTGAACTTATGGACTACGGATTCGTCTTCATGATCCATGGGGCCAATTATTCCGATTGCCGGGGAGCTAAGCTCGCGCGTATCCGAGTCAGCATGACCAACGACTGTGTATAAAAGCACCCAAAAAAACGACTCTAGGTCATCCATGAATGTGTGTTCGTAGTGCTGGCCAGGCTGTACTCTGAGAACATTAACGGACATAAATGCTACCGTCCCCTGTGCACCGTGCGCAATTAGCTTTGGCTAGGATGGCAAGTTACTCAATTTGGGAAACTTACCACCCTATAGTCTAGCTTCTCACTTGATAGTGTTTCGCGTACGACTCTTGCATAAGGAATACTGGGTATGAGATATCTAAGAGCACCTTTTTTCTGCTGCTTTGTGATGGTTGGTGGACCAACTCTCTGCTCCGTTTGTTTCTCCAGTTGAAAATTCGCTGGTACCCTAGGGCTCGAAGGAGTTTCCATTCCGCTATATGGACATTTGGCAGAGGCTCTGTGTTGTATCTTGACAAGAGAATTCGGATCGACGTGTGAGAGCGTGTGTCTGTCAAAATCGCATAGCATTCCGGTGGGGTCCCGGTCGAATTGCTCAATGTACTCTTGAAGCCTAGTTTCGCAGCTGCAAAATAACTCATAGTCTCCTTTTGATTTCTCCTTCCATTCACGTCGGTTTAGACTCCGCCCTTGAGGCAGTAGCATTATATTTCCCTCACTAACATCTCGATGGATAATACCAAGATTGGCCAATCGCCAGTGACCTGTCCAGTTAGCTTGGCAGGTTGAAAAATTGATGCCACGATAACTTACCCATTATTGCATCTAGCACGCCTTCGAACACCTCCCGAAGACTCTGAGCTGTCCATAGCGGTCTGCCAACGCTCGACAACAAAATGCGTGAGTATATGCGGCGCTCCCGAACCTCAAGCGTCTTCTCCAGTTTTCTTGTTGTGGTCGAATCTACATGTCAGCTATTAGCAAAGAACAAGCTTAAATAATTGAAACGGCTACCATATGCGTGCTTTCTTCCATTACCGGTAGATACTCTATCGATGTTCGTTAGACTGTCGCATACTAGCAGTTTGTCCACTAGTGGCGTTTCGTCTAGGCATTTCGTACAGAATAGTGGCATCAAGCTCCCACAACTGCACGGCCTGGATACATCATAGTGCCAAGCGTACTGTACCAAGCCGTAAATCCCAACCAGCTGTTTCAGGACTTCGCCCTCAGACTCCTGAGATGGGTCACGCCAGACTAGCTTCAGCACAAAGCTCTCTTCGCACAGCTCCTCAGATTGAAGATGTTCAAATTTCCGCTTTTGACCACGAGTTCCTACGCATGGACCTAGCTCTGAGACAGGTTCGGGAGGTTCGACCCGCTGTACGCGTATGACAATGGTCGCACGCCCGACAATATCTCCGTGGTTGCATAAGCGCTCCATGACTTTAAATCTCTGGTTGCCAGACATTTCACGAGCCGCGACGCCACGTTTAAGATTACGGGTACAGGTTGGCCCAGGTATCTCGATGTAGTAGTCTAGCCTTTTATTCTTGTTCATTTTAGTGTCGAATGCTGTGTCGTAGCCAAACGCCTGGTCCTTCATCATGAGTAAAGCCGCAACCGCCTTCGTGAAACGATCTGAGTGTGTACGTATATTGATTGGTTTCGAATATAGCACGCCCGCTCGGTCAAACCGTACAAATGTCGCGTTCGCTCCACATACAGAGAGTGCATAAAGATGTCGCCGATGTATCTGATGTGTGAATATCGCACGTGCATCAAATGCCAGCCTAGCAATACCAGCTTTGAGATGGGATGCGTGGCGTATTACTGACACGGTCATGCGCACGTTCTCCCAGTGTTCATAGTCGTCGTGGGGACCGTTGAACAGTATGACGTCTGGGTGAGTGAGAGAACTAAGCTTGTAGTCTGCTTCAACAGCGCTTTCAGCACGGTCGACAAATCCACTGGCAGGGTTGCGGTCCATAGCAGTATCGGAAGCTTGTTTAATTGTATTAAGTATCCGGATGAAAGAACGGCGTAGTTGGTTATCTTGTTTGGGTCGAGGTATTCTCCAACGATGTCGTTGATGATCGTATGCAGAAGATTTATGGCAATGCTGAATTACCGAGCTCAACCTGCTATTATCGCAAAGGAAGTGCTCAAAAAACGAAGGGTCACAGAACATGAGGTTGCGCAATTCGTCTTCAAGAGGCTCGTGAGTTACCATGTTGTGGCGAGGACCAAGTGTTAGTAGTCCAGGACAATAATCTCTCACAGCCACCTTCGGCCATCATCTCCGTGTTGCGAAATGGTCTGCTCTTGCGCGGCAACATTCTAGCATAGTCCAACATATTCGTTTAAATAAGGCATGGTGCGTCGGTTCTCGTTCGAAGGTAGCGTTCGTATACCGTCGTGGTTCGATATGATACCAGGTAAGGTACACGGATAACCCGCTTATTTAAATTGTTAACATGCTAGGAGTGTACACATGTTGATGCCCATTTATCATATAGGAAACGCATGGATGTAATTAAATGCCCAAGTGCAACTAAGAATCTGACACCGGCCGAACCTAGCTATATCATTAGAAACATAGCCAAATCCCGAACTGGGTGCATACCTCTACATGATGATCTCGCACATAGAGAAGTTAGAGCCTTTGGGCTCTCTTTGACTTCACCCATGTTTTTCAGTAGTTCAGGAGCAACTATTGGGATGTTGTTTGCATCAGCGACTGGACAAGACTCTACAATGCAAAACTAGCCTTGAACGTTCTGCTCCTCGCTTTGAGGGGTAGCGACGGCAGCAGCCTTGTCGACGACGGAGGTGGTAGTGAAGGAGTCGGCCATTGCTAGTGGGAGTGAAACAGGCGAGTAGATGTGGGTAGGAGATGTGGTGCTGAAAGTGAAGCTGAAGAATGAAGAAGATCCCCCTGGTCTTTTATACCCAAAATCAGAGTCGATTCGTGTGTGGCTTGCGTCTTGTGACAACGTGAATAACCGAATCCAAGTCATCCGCGCATGTATGCGGTCCTTTCTCGAAAATCTCCCAGACCGGCGGTCCGAATCAGAACTGCCTCTATTCCGTCACAGGTTTTCTGTTCTTCATACCATTTACCTTTTCTGTCAAACCCTCCGCCTCCTGTGCATTGCACTTCATGTTGTGCCACCAGTCTTCACGTATCGGCGCTTTCTCTGTCCAGTTTGAAATGCCATAATTATTTTGGCGCCCCTATTTGTCGGCGCGTCGCAGTTGTTGGGACCCGGTAATCGAGTCACACCATGCCAACGTTGAGCGCTATATTTTATCGTTCAGGCTGGGATCCCCGAGGTGAGCGATCGATCTAAGACTCGGGGATGCTCTGTTGCACCGACCTACCGGGTCTCCAACCACACCTAGACTTTTGTATTGGTACAACGAAAAGCGAAAACGCTTGATTCATTGATAACAGGCACCATGTATTATCGGGCGTGCATGGTCACAGTAGATACAACTGACGTACTAGTCACAATTGTACAGAGATCCGATAGCAAGCGTCAAGTGAGCGTCAAGTTGAGAGAGTGACCGACCAGAACAGAAAAAGCGAGATCAAAGCACAGTCAGGATATCTTCGAGAAACAGAAGCATTTGAACGAATCATAGACCAAAGGAAATAGAAGAGAAAACTCGAATAGGCACAAGGAAAAGATCGTGACATGAGCTGAAAACGCCCACAAATTACATCCCATGAGCGGCTTTTGCCAACAAAGAGCCTTCCACAAATGGGCTTGGATTAAGGTCTTGAATGAGGGGTCCCTGGTTCTGGGATGTAGCGGATCTAGAGGATACAGTTGATTTTTTGGTACCGGATCGTGAAAGTAGCGACCTCGAAGGAGCGAGGCTACTGGCGTTAAATGGTCTAGAAAATACGGCACGCTCTTGTTGGAGCACATAAGACTAGAATAATGGATTAGCCTGGGAGCCAATGATTGGACTTTGAAGCTTACCCGAGCTAGTAAAATCTTGTTCAGCCAGACTTCACCAATCTCTCGGTCGCAGGAGAAAACGTGGGAGCTGTCCTCCTCTTTCTCAAACACTCCGGAGCCTTCGGTTGATTTAGCGGCAAACACGAACCCTTTGGGGGCACGCTGCATATGTGTCACGATGTAAGCGTCAAAGTTCGAGACACCACATAGGAATGTCTGATCCTTGCCCTATATAACGCCGTTCACTAAGAGTAGACTATCAAAAATAATCGAGGCGTACCTTGTCGCTTTTGCACACGAACAGACTGTGCTCCTTGAGTTCGAGCCACCGCTTGCTCCATTTACCCGGCTTTGAAGCCCACATTACCCAGCCCGACATGGTTGGTGAGCTGGAGGGGATGTTCTGTTCCAGGATGTTAGTCGGCGATAAAGCTGTTCGTAGGAGGCTACTTGCCTCGGGCTTGAGAAGACCACACAGTTGGGAGCGTCTAATAATAAGGACATTGACACGTTTCTCGGGGTTCCACGATTTGAGCACATCGTTTATGAGCTCGAAATCACGAACGGGGCGCTCTGGACAAGGACAAATGAGTCAGGAAGACCCTTTGGTATCCTTCTGTAAATTGACTTACCCATGCCGCACTCATTGGATTGCTCCCATAACTGCCATCCTCCAACACCGGAAATCTCAAGTTCTCCCCGCTGCTTCGCAACATCGAGTATGTCCTTGGCAGTCAGACCTGGTGATCCAACGTCAACGACAACAAACTTCTGTCGGTCACCAATGTAGATGCGCTGCTCGACGACGAACGGTGTCTGTGGCTCCTGTTGAGACGGTCGGCGGGCAGAGAGTGGAATGGATTCAATAGGTGGCATTGGAGGCATGGGAGGGCGCGCGCCGGACGGGTCTCGGATGGAACGAGAACGCTGGAAGCGCGAGCTCTCCCCCTCGTCATCGGTTTTGCTCCCTCCACGATATCGATAGGCAGTTCCGCTACGAGAAAGGGCAGCTCTAGGTTCGTCATGAGACGGGCGGGACTTGGTAGTACCACTACGAGCCAAGCTAGTCAGGGGCACGGGAGGTTCTGGAGCAGACGGGCGACGTTTCGACATGGTACCTGAACGAGAAACGGAGACTTGAGGAACGGAAGGGGTTGGGGGGGCTTGCTGTTCGGCCGACGGATTACGCGTGTGTGTTCTAGAGCGCGTCATATGAGAAACATTCGACAGTGTGCGAGATCTTATGTCTGAAGCTGGGAATAACCCACTCGTGCCAGCCACAGCCGAATCTGGAGGATGTCGTGTAGCTGGTGCTGGCGAACGAGGGGACGCAAGCGGGCCAGGGCCGCGTGACATATCGCTGCTGCCAACCTTGACGGTCAACAGCCGCTTCGCAAGCTCATCAGCCGCAACTCCACCCTCCCCACCCGTAGGAGCGTTTTGTTCGACAGCACGACGTCGCATCCGATCCAATCGCTTCTGCCTTCGCTCATCCCGTTCTGCTTTGTCCTGAACCCGGATAGACTTCTGAGCCTTGAGTGCAGTAGGAATACGTTGAGCAAGTGGCACGTCGTCCGACTCGTCGCCAGAGCTCCCTTTGGTAGGCGCAGTTTGTCTGTTGGTGCCCCTGGCAGAAGCCGAAAGAGCTTGGCGGGGCATGGATTGAGATCGCACAGCCTTGGCCTTGGTTGCTTGACCACGCGCGTCGCGTCCACGGCGTGCAAATGGCTCGTCCGATTCTGATTCCGAGCTCGACTCGTCAGACTCCGAGTCCACAGGAGGTTGTCTATGAGGTCCGTTGTCGCCATTGCCGCCAGTACCTCCGCCAGCACCATAGTAGCCGTTTCCTCCTTGACCTCCGGAACCGTTCTTCCAGCCGTCTCCACTGCCTTGCTTCCGATATCCACCTGCGCCAGCATTGTTAAAACCGCCTCCGTACATACCGCCCGCGCTGTTGGCGGCGTAACGCGGACCCGCCCCGGTGGAAAACTCAGTCAATACGGGCATGCCTGCGTGTTCGTCGACGCTGAGTTCAGAAGATCCGTGCTCGGAAGAGGACCTGTCAGATGGTGGTGGGGTAGTGGAGTGTATCGCGTCAAGCTCGTCGAGTTTTTGCAAGAAGGCGTCGGATGAAACGTCAAGGGACCCTTGTGAAAGTCTATTGCTCGCCTCGGAACCAGACGCGCTATCCCTAATCCGTGCCGTGGACGCAACGGTATCCTGCACAGCCACATCCTCGGAAAATGAAACGGGCATGGAGACCGTCGGTTCGTCGAGTTCTTCATCTTCAGCAGCAGCGGAACTCATAAACGAGCCCCGGCGTGAATCCGTACGCGAAGACGGATTGGACCACCAGGCCTCGGCATCCCCAGCAACAGACAACGCGCTCGTCTCGGCCGGCGCTTCCTCCTCGTCCTCGTCTTCAGCAATCGAGGACTCGCTCCCCATACCAACAACACTGCCCATCCGCGAGCGCATCGGAGACCTTGGGAATCCTGAAGTTGCCCGGACAGGCGATCCAGGCACGGATAAAGGTAGCACCAAGGATCCAAGACCACGCGTTGCTAAGCTTGAGCGCGTTCCTGACATTCCTGTTCGTTGCTCTCCATGGCTGATGGCATCCCATGGTTCCGCCGGGAACCGCGCCGCAGGCGTAGTTTTTGGCATTGGAATAACCACATTTGTCCGGGTAAGCGTGGAGAGCGTTGGCAAACTAGGGCGATCTGGGAGCGCGGGCCGCCTCCGACGTCGGCCACCAAGTGAGCTGCCACTTCGCCGGGTAGTCGTAGATTGATGTAGCGGTTCGATAGGAATAGTGTAAACGTCGGGTTGAGAAAGCGACCGACCACGGCCATGTGAATATATGCGAATACTAGACTCTTCTTCAGACTCTTCGTCGTCATAGAGACTGCTCGAACAATCAACATGAACGTCCGAACGATCGTCCGCAGAGGCCACGTCGAGAATAGGAGGCAACGTATTCGAAGACCCCGAGTCGCGGGCAGGAACACTGGAGGACTTGCGGCGCCCATAGCTCGCATACATCTGGCTCCAAGCTCCAACCTTGAGTTGCACGGTGCTGGCAAAGGGATCGGCAGAAAGCAAGTCGAGGTCGCTGCTGACAGGGCTAATGTCATCCTCGTCATCGCTGACAGCGCAGGAGCTTGAGACGCTATCAGTTCTCGGGCGGCTTGATTCGGTCCGAACGCGACTCGACTCGGCTCGGACGCAGCTTTCCTCCCTAGACTCCGGTTCGCCAATCTTCTTCGTCTTCTTGTTTTTCCTGCCTCTCAGCCTCTCCGGTTCCTCAGTTTCATCGCGGACCACCTTGGACTTTCGTCGCGCGCGCTTCATAAACGCGGGGATGAGTGCTGAAAGCGTCTGGTTGGTACGCAAACTCGATACCCGAGCGCGAATCCCAGTCGCGCTCGAACTGCCAGCATAACCACTTCGCGAACTCTTGGCGTGAGTGCTCTGACCTGAGCTTTCGGCATTTATGCTACGACCCGAGCTCTCAGCATTGATGCTACGGTTGGAGCCGTCAGGGAGCAGATAGTCCCTACAAAACCCACGCCATCGCCATCAACAAAAGAGTGGATGTATGACTCGAAAATTTTTACTTACGTGTCCCTCTCGAATTCCATCCTGTCCCCGGTCTTTGGCTGCAGCAACCCTGCGCACGGCCCGTCACCAGCGCCAAAAAACACGCCACCATGTACGCCACCGCCAGCATATGTGCCTACCCCGGCGTAGCCCATGCCAGGACCGAGTCGGAGCGCAGGCGAAACTTCTCCAAGCGCTGTCCGAGTTACGCTTAGGGTCGGGCTGGTGTTGGTTGTGCCAGTATAGAGTGCGGGGGTATCACAGCCGCTCTGCCGTGAGTATGCGTATTGGGAAACAAATTCGCTCCCGTCGTCACTGGTGTACGATTCGTTGTCCTCCGAAGATGGAAAAGGTATCGGCGATGTGTGCGAAGGCGAAAGGGGCACGGCAGTCGGAACAGTCAAGGTTGACGTAGAAAGAGGATTCACCGGAGAAGGTGGTGCAGTGCCCATCGCAACAGAATGATGAGGCGAAGCCAGGGAAATAGACCGCACAGGTGAAACGGTGGTAGAACGTGGTGGTGAAACGAAGGTCGAACGTATGGGCGAAATCGCGGGCGAACGTAGCACACGAGGCGAGGAGGCTCCAGATACTAAAGGAGTAAGGACAGGCGAGGCGGGAAGTGTACCACCGATTACTCGAACGCCCTCCGAATACAAATCGTTCTCGTGCTGGGCGTGTGAAGGATACGGACACGCTAAATCTGCCGCAGGGTGTGCGTCCACGCTTGTTTCCGTCGCCACCATGCTCTGATCAGCAACAAGCCGAGCAGCCGCATCAATTGCAAGCGAGCTAGACGATAATGCCGGATTAGGTGTGGGAATTAGCGCGCCCGACGTGAGAAGCGTAGCGTCCCGAGCCTGGGCATACCCAGGTGTTGACGAAGCCGAACGCAGCTCCTGAGCAGAGCCAGTACCACTCAGGGGTGCCAAAGTCTAAGTTGCCGGACGAAATGAAACGCGCCAGGGTTGTATGCGACCATGAGGTGTCCAAATTGAGTGGTTGTCACGCCAAAAGAAGATAGTCACGGCGCCCACGCGAGTTTGATGACGCCCAACGAATAAGCGCGCCAAGTATGGTTTCAGACCATCCGCGATCGTTCAACGACATGTCGATCGTGGAGTAGAGACCAAGATGACCGGAATGTTCGAGACAAATTTGACCGAAATGACGACATGGCGGGTCCGGGTATGAGTCGGAGCGAAGAGAAGTAGGAGATGGCGACCATAAATGAGCGCCACAAAATACCACGCGAAAGAACGTGAACATGGAATACGGAACGCATGACGCGCAGAGAATGATGTTGGGAAAATAAAAATGCGCATATACGCAATCAGACAGAATTCCCCGAAATGAATGGATCACGCACCTCGGGAGCAACCCTGGGTTGATGCATATCCAGTTGATTCTGCACAAACGAATCCTTCACAGCCCTGCTTTCCTCTGGAGTCAGGGACACAGAGTGTGCACGTATCGTTCCAGTGCTCGTCGTAGAAAATCGCGGGTTGAGCCCGAGACTCAACCCAAGATCGCGCCCAAATTCTGAATCCATGTGCTGTGGAGTGCGAGGTGGGGGGATTCGCCAGAGAAATGGACATGATATGGCGTTGGTCAATGATACCAAGACGGAACGTCGGGTGAAATTTCGGTGTGCAACCAAGTACGGAGCGAGCTCTGGTCAGGGCGAGCGGGGGACGCGGGGTTAGACGCAGTGCTTACAAAAGAGGGGATACGGGGTGCGCGAGACATGGCTTCGTCGGGCGATTCGAGAATAGGAAAGTCCAGAGCCGAAGGATGGCGCTTCGTATTTGGGGGCTGGAGAAATTTCTAAGCATCGCTCACACGTGCAGGCAGGGAAATAGACTTTACTGTGACTGTCGCGGTGCTGCTTGTCCGTGGTCGCGGCTCTGCCCCGAGTCCAACAAATCGTGCAAGATGAGCAGAGTGGGCGATTGAAGCCGAGCGCTGGGATGCTGCATCGGAGACGGACGAGGCGCGACGGCGTGAAATGAAAGTGTTCTGGAGCGCCGCAAGTGCCGGACGCAGACGAAAGTGCGATTGAGAGTCCGCACGAGGACGCGAGTGGAATGAAGGATCGACTGGAGTGCAGATTGTAGGGAACGAGACGGGGGTATCCTGAGCTGCTCGCGCGCCGTGATCTATGCTGCTTGCCTCGCTATTCGCCATGGTACTATGCCTGGTGTGTGTTAGCATAGTAATAAAATCAGTATATATCGGCTTGCCTGTGTTGCCAGAGTCACTCGGAGCAGTGTCGGAGGCAGCCAAGACGGCGAGAGGATGAGGGCGAGCTCAAGTTAAAGACTCGATTCCAAGTCTGTTACATCACCGTAACGCGCCCTTGATTGCATAATCAGGCCGATCAGCAACAAGCGCCGAATTCACGCGTGCTTCCTTCCTGATCTAGGTCCACCCTGCGTCGGTCTCACGGGACCCGGATTCTGTTCGAACATTCGCCCTGATATGTGTTTGTTTCCTCGGCATGCCACTCGCCCTCACGAGCCGCATATAGTCACCGAATGATTACCCGACAAAGTGTGTCAGCATAGCGCCCATTTCTCACCGCCCCCCCCCCGTTTTGCGTCACGCATTTACTTATCTTCAAGTTCTCTGCATCTATTCCCAGTACGCCCATAAGGATGATCAGGTTCGGACCGCATCGCAAATTAAGAACTCAGACAGCAGCACCATTGAGTCCCCCAGTGCCTTGGTCATTGTCGATTAACCCCGGGGGGTGCCGTTTTCCGAACATTCTACGATCTAGGGCGAAGCTTTAGGCATTCCGACTGAATTCAATACTGGTCATGGGTAGCTCCATCTGCCTCATTCTACAAGCTTTCTTCCCCAACCAAAAAAAAACAACCCCGGGCTTCTCCGCCAGACCGATAACAGAACATCCTATCAATCATGCAAAAGGTTGAAATAATCACCCACTCTTCGTGTCTTCGTTCATTTCGAGCCGACCCTCCACTGCGGATATCGGCTTTAACATCCGCAGTGTTCATCTAGAACCTGCCAACGCCCCTGCAAATCCTGCCACCCGCCACGCCGGCGATCCCGCCGGTCAAAATAAACAAGATAACCTTCCATTCAGTCCCAGCCGTCATTGCCTATTAGGCAGGGCCGAAATCGAGCGGATCTTCGTGGATCGCTGACCAAGTGTACGCGAACCGTCGGCCGGTCCTTTTGAATCGCAGAATTTTTTCTCCTGGTCTATTTCATCACTAGCGAACGTTTGAGGGTGCGTGCACGCAGTTCTACGTCACGATCACCAAGCAAAACATGGTCAAGGTTGAAAAAAAGCGTAACTGGTGGCGTCCATCGTACCCCTTTTCAATGAACAGATCTTGCCTGCACGCTTAGTTCCTTGTGGCTTGTACCAGATGACGTGGGTTGAGTGACACAGACTCTTCTCACTCACCGGAAGAGACCCTTTCGGAACCGCAACGGGCTAATTCTATCTGTCGCATAAATACCAGAGCTGAAAATTCGACATAGTCGAAAGTACAAATACAATTCAGTCAACGCGATCGAAGCCGCAAACTTGTGCGAGCCAAACAACTCGAGGCGGAACACATTCATTCTGTGGACAACACAAGCTCAAATAATATCATTTGGCCAATTGAGTCATGCGTATACAAATGAACCAAGAAACCTACCCAGCGCAGTTGCGGCCGCCGGCAATACTACGAAGACAATTCATTCCGATTTGTCCAAAAATGCGACCGGTGCAGTCGCAATAGTTTCGTTCAACTCCGCCAGTCTCGCAGCCGCCAAATTCTTTAGGCAAAGGAGGTCCCTAAAATCCCGGCGATTACAGACGTGTCCCGGAACAGGGCCAAATGAACTCACTGTCCCGCCTGACCATGTGCCAGGTCCCACAACTTTTCGATCATGGTGTTCGTCAAGATTTGCTCGGGTTGGCATGTCAAGATATTTCCTGGATGGATATTTCCGTGAAGGTGACCCTTTTGCGCCGCACTGTAAGAATCTAAGGAGGCCATTAAGATAGTAATAAACTAGGAAAATCCGGTTCGCCTCACGCATCGCAGCACCAACTACGGTCTTCAACAGATCTGGATTATCCTTATTTGGATTGCATAGCTCTTCCAATAACGATATATGCTCAAACCTGAAATATATCTGCGTTTCAGCAAATCTGCGAGTGGTATGTCACTGCTTACCGAGGGGCTGCGAGTACTGGATAAAACACTCGTATATTTGACAAATAGTCGTCGTCACCGCTATCGTCGCTTAAATCATCCGCGGCTATTCCGGTGTCGTCATCGTCTACATCATGCCGGGGCGCTTCTTTCCCGCTGCTAGACACGTTAGGGCACCATTCTGCAAACCCAATTGGGAACTCGAGTGTTTCTTTCTCTCCATGCCTTGGTATCTCGTGGATTAGCTTGAACCACGCAAGCCAAACACAGCCAACTCACAGTATGAGGTCGAGCTTGGTCTCTAAGTCTATTGCCACATAATATGATGCTCCTTCAGGCGTTTCGGTCGGTTCTTCTTGCCAGGTTTCTTTGATAATGCAAACAGGAACACGGCCTTGATTGGCAAGAGATTCCATCTCGGGAGGTAGCGTAGAAGCCATAATGAGGTATTTGTGTCGTATGGGGAGTTAGAGGGGCGTTTTGATCTGCGCCACAGCTCAGACCATGGACCTTGTGCTTATATAATGGCCATCCGAATCTTTGAGCAGCGAACCAGAATAGTGCCGCTAGAGTTGATGCCGCACAATAAAAGGGCAGACAGAAAGCTTACGAAAGCTGCATTTATATATATAACTCGTGTATTGAGCTATCGTAAAACGATTGCTGTGTGTTGCCGTTTCGGAAGTAGGACAGCCGAGACACGCGAAGACGACTTGCAATTCCAACAAAAGTAACCAGACACACAGGCTTTCATTTCTTAAGTTGTAGAGGTAACATTCATAGCAAGTACAGGAGAAGCATATTGAGCGAGAGGCGAAGCATACAGTTGGCTAGCGGGCTGCACGAGCCAGAGCTGAAAGACAGAAAAGTGTTAGAGCTCATTGATAACACTACTGGCTGCAGATAGATCGCACCTTTACATGATAATCTCGCACATGGAGAAGTTCGAGCCCTTGGCAGCCTCCTTGGTCTCGTTCATGTTCTTCGACACTTCAGGGGCAGCTGTCGGTTCGGTCGTCATGTTAGTTATGCCAATACGTTGTCGGCAAGAAATTTCTCACCTTGGATGGTCTGCTCGTCGTGCTGGGTGGTAGCAGCAACGGCAGCCTTGTCGACGACAGAGGTGGTGGTGAAGTAGTCAGCCATTGGGAAGATGGTAAGGTGGTTGAGGAGATGTGAGAGTGTGTAGGAGATGGGGAACTGAAACCAGAGGATGAGGATATGGGTGAGCTCTCTGTGCTTCTTTTATACTCAGAGCTGCCGGTCTGTGCGGTGGTGGTCAGCATACATCTGGCCGTGTAACGACATAGGGCTAGTCATAACCGGGTATATGCGGCTCACTTCCGCGAAGGTCCTTGGGCAGCGCTCCGGTTCGGAGAGTCCAGAACTCCGCAGATAATCTCTGCCTGCTCATCACACGGCTCAGCGGCTTGTGTGGCGCATTTTCGATGCTACTCCTTTTCTGAGGCGCTTTCGCTCTGTTATCATTTTCAAATATGGCTATTGCATCTAGTCGATCAAGCACTCTTCACTTTCCGACAGGTGCTTTGCACACTATCATGAAAATAATTATCCAAGTCCGAGGATATGACTCGATTTGGGCGCCCAGTGGGTGCCACCCATGTCTTTGGTGCTCGATCGCAGGTCTAGGTTAAAGCCGAACCGGCAGAATGCGTGCCACCCCACCATCTCGGGCGCAATCGCGATTATGAAAGGTAAGTAGAAATCCCACTCAGGCGTGCCCTCCACCTTGCTCTATACCAAAATCAGCGCTGTGGATTTCATTGAGGCAGGCCGAGGATCGAGGAGAACTTCAGCCTGTAACCGGGTGACTCTAGCCGCCCGGCACTGACAATTCCGCGAGCCTCTGAAGAACAGCCAACTGGAGCCTATGAATATTTGAACATCCATCGAAGTGCATTGCGACACGTTGGGCCTTCGACACATGGTCTCGAACGATTGCTCACAAAACTCTGGTCCCGTTATGGCTTTGTCTGGGTTGAATTTCAATACCGCCTGGCACTTGCATCTTGTAGGCTTCCATGCCCACCCATCCCCTAGGATTATGTCTTATAAATTGAATTATATCTGAAGTCCAAAGTCTAAGATTGCGGTTATCGCATAGATATTCCCATCCAATCGTGTGGCCCAACCGCTAGGTGTAGGCGCAGTTTCCCGGTCCGTTTTTCCTTCTCGTGAAATAAAAAAGCGCAGCTATTCTCGCCTATGCTAGGCACATCGCAGTAGGTACGGCTCGGTGCCTTGATCGAGCGAGTGTTGTGCTGAGCCTCGACTTGCTAGGGGTTTAAGACTCTTGAATCATGTGAAGTGACCGGGTTATTGGTTAGGTCATAGCGAATCAGCTTTTATCTTTGCCACCGGTTTATTTTAGCGAAACAATTATGTAGCCTGTAGATCTTGAGCTTGGAGCGCCCGCTGTTGCAATCCATCCAGGCCAGTGGTTCTTGCTCTGGCAATAATCAGTCGGGTCTAGAATACGGAGCCCAAGCTATCCCGGACACAAAGGGATGCACGAATCAGTAGAAAGGGACTCGCTTGCACCATCTATCACAAGATCCGATTGGTAGATTGTGCGATGTAACTCCTGCTCCGTTAAGCGTCGGGCACGAACACATGACCGAGCGTTAATTTGCTAGAGCGCCACTTCGATGGTCACATACACGGCTAAGAACAATAGTGACATTGAACGCATTACATAGAAGAATCTGCACTGGTTGTGACAGCATCGGTCACGGACGCATGCTATTGGTCGAGTTCAGTTGGGCATAGTCTAATAACTTACTAAAGAAAGTATGACACCTGAATAAAAAAAATATACGCGGCTCTCATTACTATCTGTCACGTATACCCTTGTATAACATCGAGCCACCGAGGTAACGAGGTAAAACATCTATCGGTTGTTACGACGCGGATACATTGTTTCTTTGTTGCACGATAAGCTACTCGACATAACTAGTTCCAGGTCCAATTGTCGTTATCCATATCCAAATCAACCGCCGTTCCGTTGGTGACCCCTGGTTTCCCAATACGGTATGTGCGTAGTTGACGTGAAGAAGCCCAAGAGCATGCTGTATAATCCGAGGTCGTGCAAAGCCCTACCCGGTATGAGTCGACATGGCTACTGCGAGGACACCGAGGTACCAAGAGCTTTCAAATGTATAAGGACAGTGATGGCAATTGACGAGGAAAGAACAATGCTAACCAGATATTCTCGCCCTCCTCCCATAGCGAGCGCCGAGGATCCATAGTTGTAGGACGTGATGGTAGTATTAGCCAGAGGTTGGTCCAGACATTTTTGCTCTACTGCGACGTATTTGAAAGAACCAAGTTCAATGAGCCGCGGAACGCTCGAGTCCAGTCTGAACTTGAACGAGGACATGCTCGAGTTGTTGGCCAACGGTGCCAAAGTTTGCTACCAGCGCATACATGTGAATAGAGGTCATCGAGAAACGCGGACACTTACAGAAAGCGGACCTCTCATATCGGAAAACTTCGATTGCAGAGTTGGATTGCTTACGAACGAAGCGGTAAGGACGTCTTGCCGATAAGGACCTTCCATGTCACAGTCGAGTGTTTAGCACGTCCTAGATCTGACAATAATAGAGAGAGAAGCGTTACCTCCAGGTCCATCTGATAGAGGGCACGTCTTTCATAATATTTAGCTCATATTATCATCTTTCAATTCAACTTGTACTAACCTTGACGATAGGATACCACCAGCAGTTTGTTTGACCTTTATTACCCCAGGCACCTTGATAATTGATCCAGGCTTGGTCTCCGACGTAGCTGGCATCCGATAGGTATTCGATAGGATATACGTTATCCTTTGCATTCCAGGTCGGCCCTTTACTCCACGACAATTGAACGATCAAACGAAGTTAGATAGCATGATTAATTACCTCCATCCGCCGTCTCGTCCTTGAGCTGATAAATTATGATCTAGCAAGAGGCATTTGAGATTCCAATTGATAGTGTCAGCCACATCTGCTCACGTCTTGGTAGACCCAACTTCCTGGACCTGTGGGTTACTAATGAGTGAGTTGAGGTTAGTTTATAGTCACAAGGATAACAGACCTGGCCAAACTCCATGCGACCCCTCCGCAACATACCCTAACGGCCTATCTTCTCCAGACGGTTTAAGAACATCACTCCATAGTTTGGTCCTGGACCAACCACTAGCTTCAGCGCTCCAGGCTTGTGCGAACAATTGGTTTGGCTTACCCGGCTCCATTCCCGCTCGAGTGAGCATTATAGTCGGCCGAAATTGCAACGCCTTGATATCATCCAAAACGGTCATTATGAGAGAGAAACTTCCAAGAAGTGACTTGCCATTTCGGGTCCGAACTGTCATGCGTTCCCAGTCGCCAATATCTGGGATCGTGTCAATATATTATAACCTATAGCGGCGATTCCAGCCTTACGATTCCCAACTTGACCCAGAGCAATGATTTTTTTGCCAAGATTGAACGGGAAGAAGATCCTATCCACGACAATTGATAGGCAGAAACGGGATGTAGTTACCAGACCAAAACCTACCAGTAGAAGATATCTACGATGCCTCCTTCTTTGGGTACGGCAAAGGTATAGCTGCCATTCCATGTCAGATCGGAAGCGAAAATCAAAAGGCGAGCTCACACAGGGACCTTGTTTGAAGCCGGATTCAACCCGTTTAGATAACTGGCAGATGTGTCTGAAACAGTTAGCCATGTACTAGCTCCTTTGCCGACTATAGTGTCGAGGTTAGAAGTTGTCAACGGAGAGGGTTGATTTGCTATTTGTTTTCCATTGTTATCGTAGACCTTTAGGTTTGAACGTCAGCTGCAGTGGCGTCAGCAAGACTAGTGGGCGTACCTTATAATGGGGGAGCATATGTTCGACACTTGACGGGAAATACTTCTCGTTGGGTCTATCATTGTAACTATTTAATGGTAGTGTTATTATTATATGAGAAAACGACTAACGTCAACCGGAATTGCGGAGCATATTTTTGAGCCAGAGCAATGACCTCTGGAGAAAGTGCGCCAAGCGCTTGTCCCAAAAGCGTGGTTATAACCAGCAACGAATTGCGCTGCGTAGATATCAATAACCCGAGAATTCTCGGAGTAAAGAACATTTAACTTGCCATAGTAATATGGTAGGCCTCGACCGACGATACTTGATGCAAACTTAGCCTCAACGACGAAGTTCATGACTGAGACCCCCCTCGCTCAATTTATAGTGCCGCTACAGCAGTTTTCCCCTGGAAACCCGCTAATAGTCTGGTCGGGAGTCCCGTCCCATATGGTACAGTTAAGATTTTCCTCTGGCGACCGCATCGGATATGTTGTCCTCACGAGGTCCGGCACCGCTCACTTCCGAAGTGGGCAGCATGAACAAAAAGAAGTTGCGCTTCGATTGTATTATTCAACCACCACCCAATCCACATATAGCGAGTACTCGGATAATATCAAGCTGATCTGCAAGCCAAGCCACAAACGTGCGATGCGAGAACGGACTATACAAAGGTAAAGGCCACGTGCCAAGAAGCGCTCGCTGTCACTTCTGTTCCGATGCCATTGCATGAGCTGCAACAGCGTCAGCATTAGTGTCCAGCATCTTTGAGAGTCCGGTCTTCGGAGCCACCGCTGCGTCCTTGCCGCTGTAGATAAGAGCGAGCTCTTCCATCAGGGTCTCGTATCTATACGCTAGACGTTTGTCTGGGACGTTCGTCTTAACCCCATTGCAGATTAGTGGTGCAGCCGACTTATTTTTGAAAAAAAGAGAGGGGTCTCACCTTGTTGATGTCGTTTCCAGCAGCACCAGGCAAATACCATTTCTGTCCGATCCAGTGCCTTTTAACCTCCATTTCGAATCCACTCTGGATTACAGAGTTTCGAGCCAGCTCAGCCAGGCCGCTCTGTCCGAATTTGTATATCTGTGTGGGTGTAAGCGCGGGGAGATCCAGGCAACGCGCGAAAAACTCACATGGGCGGCGATGCTGTACTCCTCTAACAATGGCTCCTAAGGTGTTGTTGGTGAAAGTTAGACTTGGTCCAGTTATGTAACAAGTATATCTGACCTTTGTAAAGTGAAATTGTAGTGGGTCGTCCGTGCTAAGGCTCACATTAAGTCCGATTTTAAAGAATTCAGGCAGAGGATTGCGTTCGTAGCTCAAGAAAAGCGCATTGTTGCTCAGTGGGCTCATCGCCAACCCAATCTGTCTCAAGTAAAAGAGGTATTGAAGTGCAGGAACCTTTCGCAATAATATTCCATGGGAAATGGAATGGGCGGTGAGGAAAGCAGCGGCCAAATGGTCGGTGTCGCCTGCTTCTCCAGAGTGCGGCCGGAATACGAAAGTATCTGGATTCAGTCGCCGATTTATTAGTATTGTACATCGGGAACCATATTAGACTACCTACTAAATCCTCGCGAGCGCCTCCAGTGGTTTAAGCTTGTCATGTTTGCGAACATATAGTACATCCTAGAGCCCAACAATTGACTTGAGCATAATTGCTGTTGATCAAATTTCCACTAACCAGTAGCTATACGGAGGATTTTGCGGAGTGTCCCAATCTTTAGGGTACGGAAACTTTCGATATATGCGTCGCTCCGGTTTGGATTCATCGTCAACACAATCGATGCCAACCACTCGCTGTAAAAATATATGAAGCTCGGGGTGTTTGCTCGGATCTTTAGTCACTTCGAACAATGGTGAGAAGACATCTACGAACCAACCTCAGCAAAGACTATGACAAAGCGAAGCATGGGCGTACTGGTTAAAAGCTGAGAAAAGTTATGGATAGTGGAATTGGATTTGTAGACGTCGTACAAGCGCGGGATTTGAATGAGCCAACGGACGTTGTGAGAGAAGAGCTTGTGGTTGACAACCCATTTGGCAAGCTTGTCCCATTCGGTCGTAGATCGACCATATATGCTGAGGCGCCACTCGCAGTTCTTCGCATACATTCAACCAAAAGGGTACACGGTACAATGCATACGGGCCATACCTGGTACTTGCTTTGCTCCAGATCATCCATTAACTCTATTGAGGAATAATAGATCAAGCTTAACTCGGGATTTTTTCTGGATAGTCCGACGTACCCTTTGTAAGCTCCGCCAGATATCTTCCCTTTATATGGTTGTCGGTTTTCATGAATATCTCCCGCAAACGAGCTTCCCCGATTGGATTATACTTGAGATTGAACTTGTCAAAACGTTGAAACGCTTCTTGATGCGCATGCATATCAAGTGTGTCGATTGAAAGATCGTATGCGGTCAGATTGAGCGAGGCAAAAACCTCACTCAATGTGAGCTCTTTCCCATCACGGACAATTACTACATCCTTGAGTGTTTTATGCGGATTACTCTCAGACTCATAACAGTTCGACGGCCACCTACGTTAGGATGATGCTTCATTTTATGCTTGATGAAACGTAAGAGATGCTTCTGGTTCATTGAGCTCGAATGATGCACGTGGGTGTCGACTTTTCGCAAGTTATAGAAGTCGCTATCATCCAGGTTAGAGTGATAGTTGCTCAGTACAACTTGCTTACCGATGTGGAACACGCTATTTTATTTTTTTGTCGTTAATAGAAGTTTCAAACTATGTTTACGAAGACATTACCTTCATATCCGCCAGTTCTTGGTACTCGTTGAGTAAAGTGTACATCTGCCATTTACTAGAGAGGTACTTCAAACGACGGAACGCAAAACTCTTCGCGGGTCCGTCGCTGACAACACCCAAAACGACATCGAGATCCATAAAGAAGTCCTTGATAGTTGGAACATTGAATAGGGGCTTTCGATCTTGGGCTGATATCATCATAAGCATCCACACACGAGCGAAAAGTGGTCGGCCTACCTATAACATTGTCATAAACTTGGAATACGCCCCTTTCGTCCATCTCCCATTCCCACACGTCTACGCCCGGGATTTCGCATCTTGAAAACTCAAAGGGGATATCGCCATCCTCGTGACGTTCACTGGCCTCTGGTGCTCGAGCATTGGGTGCCTTGAATTTCCAATGTGGCGGGGGAGGGGGAGGGTAGATCTTCCACGGCTTCCATTGAGGGTCATTCGCACTAGCGGTCCTAGGTGTTGCATGAAGACCGGATGGGCGCCCTGTCAAATTAGCCGGAGGCGGGCCAGTAAAGACACCGTCATAGTCCCGTGGATCATCACCCAATTGCTGAAGTGAGACGAACATGTATTTGTCTCTGAGATCAAGACAACGTTGGAAACAAGCATACAACTCCTTGAGTTCTGCCGTAAGTGGAGGGGCCGGTGATTGACCTGTGCTATAATGTAAATGATAGGGGATGCCGAGTCAACATGCGGGCACTCGCCATGGCTCGTCTGAAGTTCCGAGACTATCTCACTCTGTTCCTCGGCAGTAAGATGAGGGCTCAACGAGTTTGCATGGAGCCAGGCCTGTGATCGAGCAACACCCTCTTTCTTTGCCTGTTCTTCTAGCAAAGACATATGGCGCTCGCCGTCTGCGGGGCGGTCGGTCTTGAGTGTTCCTGGGGCGAATGACGAAGCGCGCGAGCGAATTCCACCGACATGAGACATGCCATCCTGTGAGCCGTGATGGTGTGCCAACATTTTCTCTTCAAGCTTTATAACATATTTCGAAAACCCGGGTTTGATTTGGTTTCAAAAATACAGACGGAGGATGCCAAGGTTAGTTGTAACGCGAAGGCGGGGCAGTGTAGACATACATTTTGCATCTTCTTCTCCTCATGATACTCAAAAAAACCAGCGCCATGTGAGCCCTTGAGCAAGACAAATTAGTTCCGAGTCCGCCGATATTGCCTCATACTAGTGTTTGACTACTGGCTTTTCGCATCCTCCCGTGCGAACCGCCATTTAATTATGCACTTACTAACTGATGGTATTCGGCTGGCGGCGAAAGTCCTCCCGACTCTCGGCTTGGGAGATCCAGTACCACCTCGTTTGGATCCATGCTATGGTCCCTACAAAATCTAAGACAAGACGCGAGCTGTGACTATCGTAGTGTGGTATATCTCCAACCGAAATGCAGTCGTAATTTGATTCAGGGGGTAGTTAGATAGGCTAGCAATCACGTGCAGTCCAGTTTTCCTGCTCGTGCCAGTTCACGGACTGCTAGCGACTAACGACTAAAGGGTGCCAATCCGATCGAATAACACCGCTGAGATAGTCTATCGGCAGCTGGTCATCACAACGAGCGGCTATTTCCCTTTGCTTCGTCATGCTCCATATGTCGGGCACTAATGGAACACCACCTGAACGCGGGTCCCTAAGATAATTCTTGCTAGTGTGGGGCACAAGAAGGGCACCCTATTTGTGCGGCGGCGGCGCATTCATACTGATCGGGCCGGGTTGTTTGTTGCCATCTCTTGAAATTTCCCTGGATATTGTATACGAAGCAAGTCCGGTGTCTTTCGAGGAATCGTAGTAGCATTTCGCCTCATCTCGATCCAACAACCTCATGGTTATCTTCCTTTTGGCTACCCTTGTCATGCGTGCTTTGATGATCGTATTTTGTATAGGTGGCAAGGGAGCAGGGCCTCCTTAGAATACCGGAGGTGGTGACTAAGCTCAGCCCGTTTTGGAAGCGCTCTCACCAAAATCTAGTTGATCTACATACAGAAAGCAAAACACTGCTGATGTCGCTTCATGTTCCATGGCGAATTTTTTCTGACAACTGGATCGAATAAAGATGGTGTGGGTGGTTGTATGTTTGCACCCATTGACATTACGGCACAAGGCTGAATATGTCCATTTTTATGCGGCAGCCAGGGCAGGGATTTCGGCCAGACAGCAACGGGCTAAACCACGATAAAGGTAACTCCCGCCCTCGTAGGCGGCCTCGAATATCTAGACGTTCTGATGGAAAATAGAGAACTTTGAACAGCGCCGCAAGCATGACTCCCACAAGAGGATGGAATTCATTGACGAACTGAATATCCACGCTTGATCCCCAACCGATAGGTGTTGCGTTTGTATTTCCGACCTCAGCGGTCAGGGCTAACATAATTTTGTGGGGAGATTCAATTGAATATCACGTGACTCCTTCGCAGGCTCTCATCACGCAAAACTTTATTGTCTGGGGCGCCAGCTTCGAGCACTGCGGGGGCGGATCGTGCGGCCGACAGCGGCCGCGTGGGCGTGGCGAGATTTCTCGCCTGCCTGTCGTTCTCCGCTCACATGCCGAGGAAATTTTCAGGAAACAAGTCGTTGCACGTCAGCCCTTTGGTGTTCGCCACTCAATACTTATTCTTTATTCCGTGAGGCATGAACACAGCCGACCTCCGTTTGGGAATACTGAGTTTTTGGGCCGAAGTTTATCAGCGGCAGACGCATTCATAACAAAGGCTAGGCTGTAGTTGTGCGCGGCGCTGAAACAACGTGGCGGCTCCGTACTCTGCGGTTGTCTGGATCTTTGATTTCTTGGACGCGGAGACGAGTATGTTGCACATGTTTTACAGCTTTTGGAGCGCCATTGACTACTTGACGGTCGAGACCTGGCGCATTCCTTCGGAGCTCCCCGCCATCGGACACGTTCGGCATATTCGAGGGTCGTCGGTGTGCCTGGAAAATGTTACGGAACACATGATTGAGAACCATAATGGTGAGAGCTTGCTGCAATTTTTCGCAATTTTCTGGAGCATGATTTCATTGCCGGCGGACTGAATAAACTCCCGAGCAACCCTATTTTTCGGGGATCGCTAGGACTCAACCAGGGCGATCAATTTCCGTTCTAGGCAACGCGTCATTCGGCCGTTGCAACGGTTTTCGCCCCTTCCGTCCTTAGCCTCGGTCCCCGCCAAGCACGCTATTTGTACGACGCTAATTTGTTTCTGTTTCGAACGATGCACGAGGTTCCCAGGTTGATTTCGGAAACCATAAATGGAGCGGCCAAGGCGTAGATTTTAGGTCGGACATCCCCTCCCTCCCCCGTCTCCCCTCTAGTCTATCCATTTACCCGCTTGTGCCCCGCCACGATGCATACACGCTTCTTCTCGATCCTATTCCTTTTCACTCTTCTCATCGCGGTGTTTGCGGCTCCTGTCCCTGAGCCCGAGTCTGAAGCTCAGGTCGAGGATGAGAGCGGAGAATTAGACGCGCGAGGCCTCGAGCGACGAACTTCTGGACGAGTAAGTTCATACTCCTAATGCTGCTATACCTAGCCAAATTCTAATATTACACTAGGCAACGTATTACGACCCAGGCTTAGGCGCATGTGGGAAGACAAACAAAGGTGTGTATTTTGTGGCGTGTTTCGCTCTAAAGCCTAGCAGCTGAGATGATGGTACTAAGGATCAGAGCTGGTTGTTGCGCTGAGCTCGAACAAATTCAAGGGGAGTTGCGGAAAGGTATGTGTATGCTCCGTATGTGATCAAGTCGTCAACTGAACTCGCTGCAACGCCAGTATATCACGGTAAAATATGGCAAGAATTCTGTGAGGTGCAAGGTGGTCGATTTATGCCCAGGGTGCCCCAATAATGCCATCGGTATGTTTATGCGGGTCTTCCTATATGAATTGCCTTAACTTGTTTGTGGTTACAGACATGTCCCGCCCCGCCTTCAAAAAGCTTGCCCCGCTTGCCAAAGGGGTGTTGCAAGTTAACTGGAGTTTCTCGTAAGTGCGACTTGTATGTTGAGAACCCAGTTCAGGAAGCTCATGATTCGACATAGATAAATGGGAAATCGTGATCAACATATCTAAAAATAGAGCCAACAACTTGGCACCAATGGCGTCTCTGCTCGGCTCGGAGACGCCTTGAAGAAAAACAACAACATTACGGTTCTGTATTTCTACCACTACACGATAGATTTCTCTGGGGGTTTCATGCTTGTAGCATGCTGGGTACTGTTCTTACTTCTTATGTCTATCTTCTATATGGAGTACCGGTAGCTCCTTCGCTTTTGTTTATTACGAGTTGGATGAAATTATACGTGAATTCCGAGATAGTGCTTTGCCAACACTGCTATGCATATAACGGGTTGGCTTGCAATTTAAGGCCGGGTACAGTTTGTATGGATTCGTGTTAGCAAAGCTACAGTACATAAAATCTATACATCCTAAAAGCGCCGAATCAAAACCTCGAATTAAAGCTGCCACAAGATCCAATAAGCGCGGGGAGGGGGGGGGGCAACTAATTCCCCACTGAGGAATCAACCGAGTATTCTCCCTTGGAAGATTCGATGGATTCCAACAACCCATAGGCCCATTGAGCGTCTGATGCCCCAACAACGATACGCATCGTGAAGGACTGTCCAAAATACTCGCTCAATTTGTCGAGAAGTACCCTATCCCCCTCGGCCGTGGCGGGTTCCAGTGGCCGAGGCTGGGAATCTCCCCACAATTGTGGGGCATGAGTCGGAAGTGGATGGAGCGCCTTGACCGCATCCTGTAGAATAAGTCAGGGACAACTCCAACTTCATCGATATCAATCAAGAATACCAACATACCGTTGCGGCCTGGACAATGTCTTCGACACTCTCGTCCATATGGTTTTCCAGATCGACCTCTGATTCCAGCTTTCTAAGGGCCTGGGCTCCTATGAGAGCTCTTCCCGTAGCAACTCGCCCAAGGGCAGCCAGCCCACGTAATGCACCTTCGCGAGTACCACGATGGCGTCCGGGGGCAGTTACTCCGAGAATTAGAGTTTTTGAGACACGAGCTCCCAAAGATGGATATGTGGGGCCGTGGAGCGATAAAACATGATTAAGGAGCGACGCGGCATGCATCCGAACGTGCCGGGGGGGAGGGTTGACTCCAAGCGAAGATGCAGAACCAAGTGAGGCGGTTAGAAGAATGGATAGTATTGGGGGCATGATTTGGTGAAGCTAAAATAACGTTAGTGAATGGGGAAAGGCCTGAATGAATGTGCTCACATAGGGCTCAACAAACAGCGTAGTGTTATCCAACATTGCTTTCAGCGCATCGAGCATCACATCGAGCTTTCCACGGTCGATATCGTCAGAGATCGACATAGCTTCGTCTTCACTGCCATCGTCGCCCCCATGGGATGCACCCTCTCCTTTGAGTACTCGAACTACCGTCTCCCCAATCCAACGGATTAGATAAGGAAGTAGAGCTTGTAGTCCGGCGTCTGATCGAAGTGTGCTAAGTGCAGCTCTCGTCCGGCGAGCGGCGTTATCCAGAAGCGCAGAGGTCAACCTGTCGTGGTAGAGCTGGAGTTCACGGGGCAAAACGTGTTTAACAAGCGTTGAGGTCGATGCGGCGGTAGAAGCAGCTCCAGCATTTGGTGTCACGGTAGCGGCACCAGGTTTTCGCGATCGAGGGGACGACGGCCCGCCTTGTCCTGTGGCCGCAGATTTGGATTCCAAGGCAGGGATCGGGTTTTCTGGCACCAACGGCTGTATACCTTCGATCGCCAACCAATGAGCTAAAAACCAGGGTCAAAACATAAGTACGACTGCCTAGAGCGAGTCAATTAGGCCCAGAATCACCTGTATATCTAACTGGGGGTGGAACCGTGATGATTTCCTCCTTGAGAGCTTTGTCAAAGTCGATTTCTTCATCTTCTAGGAAGTACACCGATTGTGAGAGTGTATGTTGAGGTACTGCTCGACGAAACGATGGAGTATGCGCGGCTGAATGTCCATAAAGAGGCTGCATGCAAAATTAGTTATCGAGGTCGCGCTAACCATCCAATCAACGCGCCTCTATGTTTAGCACACGCAGTGCTTGGTCGACATCTGATGGTGACATAGTGCTACGTCGGGCATGCCTTGTGAACCTTGCGGCTTCCTATTTTTCCGTCAGGTTTGTTAAATACCCACACGATCACGCAGAGAGTACTGACCTCAATTACTTGGTGTAGCCGATACTCAACATCACTCGCAAGCGCGGCGGCTACAGAGTCGGGTAGATTTGCAATGCCCAAGGAGTCTGCAACATCCTTCTTGATATAAGTGGAAGTAAAATATTTGTATTCAGGCGGCCTCACCTTTACGGAATCGGCCTTGTATATCCCTCCAGCGACGGGTGCGCGGGAGGGGCGTGATTTGCCTTTACTGGTAGCTTCTGTCATACAGATGCAGGTTGATTCAATGCAAATATCGCTTAGGTTCAGATGTCCGGTCCCGACAAGTTGCTCTGGGTCGAAAGTGTTTGAGCTGGGCCAACGTGGTGTTTTGGGCCCCGTCAACCACGTGATCCGAAACCGTGTCACGCCACATCATGGGCAGTGGCTCATACAGCTGGCTCACCGCAGCCAGATAACCCTCTAACTCGACACTATTCTTGTACTAATACATATATCCCATACAAAGCTAAATCGAAGATTGATACCTCTGTAGCGAAGGAACGGCACTTCAACGATCCAAAGAATAGCCACAGTTGTTCGGCACAAGCGTATCCTAAGGCATTGCGCGCCTCTTTTGAATCTGGGCACTTGTATTTCGTAAAAAGCATGAATATTATTGCATATGCAATTAAAATATCAAAATCCGTTAAGCTACTACATTGCTATCTGACCTGAGGGCGATTGAGCCAATCATCGATACAGTTAGCAGACAAACCGCGTAAGCTAGTCAAGACCCAAGGTCGGGTTGAAGAAAGTACTCACATTGAACCAGTTTTCAATTCACGCTTGCATGCATTAGCTCTTCCTTGTTGCGGCAGCAATGATGCCCGTGTTTGAAAATTTGTTTGTTAAATTACCAGACAGGAAGGATGCATACATGGCGATCTGAGAGTGGTCCTGTTGCTATCATTCGGAGTCGATACTCAATTACGACGACAATGGATGGCCAAAAACGAAACAAAATATTTGGCGTAGCACGGTCCCCCTAAAGTCCAGCAAGAACTCAGCGATTTGCTAGGTTGTCGGTAGTGCCATTGTTGCAAGAACGAGCGACAGACGGACAAGGACTTTTGCCACGAATATACATAAAAACGGAGATTTTCAAGGTATCGTACCGGACCATGCCGGGGAAGCGGACCAACACCGTTTCCTCAGGATTGTCCACAGAAACCATAGTTTTTTTCTCCACAGTTGTAACTATACTACTTATCAAATCGTATATGAAACTCAGAGACCTCTGTCGCGCCTCCGCCGTGACACAATAGATCGATTGGAGAGCTGGATCTGGGTATACGCCAGAAATTTGTTGATCGTACCATATACGTAGTATAACAGCTATTTTGGTCGAACCACCAGCAGTATCATAAGTCCTGATCTCGCTGCTTCAACACTGGCAGAAAAATAAAGACGATTGCCGCTCGGCACGGTCATAGACGAACAAGCTTTCGGGGGAGACTGTATCATGTGCACCACATCTAACTATTTTGTGCACCAGGCCAGCCAGGGGCGCCACTGGATTGGGAGTGAGCAGTCCAGTGCCTCTCTAAGGCCACTTGCAAATCCATCTATCTCACTTGCACTGACTACATACGATGGTACTACCTTGAGTAGCGTAAAGTACGCAAGGTAGGATTTTCCCGCCTACTTCAGTCGGCTTACCATCTCGATTGCGGTCAAACTAGCTCATACACCTTGCAAAACGCATCAAAGCATAGCCAATGATGTAGTCACTTTGTTTCGCTTCAGACATGCTAACAGTTCAGGTGGTGGTATTGGATAATTGTGGTGGCCCGCTTCCTGGTATGTGCCCGAATACGCGCTTCATCTCTCAAGAGCACTCAGTGCCAACCCAAGCCTTCAAATGGCTTCAAAGTTGGCACGCTGATCAAACGGTATGACTTAAATATACAGACCAAGCTATAGGCGAAACGGTTAGCTTATACTCTTTCAAATGCTTGAATACCAAACCGGTCCGTTTCCCGGTCCGGTCAGGTATTTAATATGCGCCTTTATGTAGCGAATGAGGTGTATGAGTAGCTCTTCGTCTCGGTCTTCAGTTTCTGCCGGGTCTGATCTGGTGAGCCATGTAGTAGCGATATCGATTAGGCGTTCTCCCTAAGTAGCAGCTAATCCAACGATTCCATGGATTGAAAATCACCTAAATTCTGGCGTAGGCTTGGATCCACCAGCAGAAGGGGCGCCGGACGGACATTCGTATGTCTAATGACACTGGGGCTCAGTATATCGTGGGAACTGGGGTGATTATGTGCCAAATTGTGATCCTCTAGAAAATATATACAAGACACTGTGTTTTAACCAACCTGGTTGTTCTACAAGCAGAGTACGACGAAGCGAAAAAAATCTCTCTCACGCCATTTGGACAGCATCATTTACTGCCTTGTTTGTTCAGACACCGCGGCTGTTTAGAAAGTCAGCCCGCAATTATGGCTGTTTTCATAAGTCCGTTCCAAACAGAAAAATAAACGCCGAGAGCACAAACTGATATTTCGACAAGTGCTTTCCAACGAGGCGCGCTATCAGAGATGTAGGTGTATAAGTGAGATCGCGTCTCCGAGCCGCGGATTTCTATGTATACGGTGTTATACTAGCCTGAGTTTCAGTCCGATCCCTCCTAGAAAGGGGTATACGTCGAAGCGTGAGGCAAAGAAGACACCTATCGAAGTGCAAGTTTGTGAAGGGCTATTATACCACATAGAGTATATGTAAACCAATTTTTGTGTTGATCGAATTCCTATGAATCGAGGTATCGCCTAGATACCGGCGACAAAACCCGGGTTCACGAGCTGTATGAGGCATATTTCGCTCTATTTCTGAGCGATCAACGCGAAACTTGACTAGCATGTACTGTATACGGTATAATAGCCCTTCACAAAGTCGCACTTTGATAGGTGTCTCCTTTGCCTCACGCTTCGACGTATACCCCTTTCTAGGAGGGATCGGACTGAAACTCAGGCTAGTATAACACCGTATACATAGAAATCCGCGGCTCGGAGACGCGATCTCACTTATACACCTACATCTCTGATAGTGCGCCTCGTTGGAAAGCACTTGTCGAAATACCGGTTTGTGCTCTTGGCGTTTACCCTTCTGTTTGGAACGGACTTATGAAATCAGCCATAAGGCGGCTCTATTAACATATTGTAACGCCCGGCCGAAGGCCGGGCATGTATTCGCACATTTACCTTGTTCGTAGCCACGGGCTCTAGCCACCACGCGACTGGTTATTACGTCTATCAGGACACATGTTTTCGGGACTCTCCCACCACCATTACTCTCATTTATTTGTCGCATTTATATACTCTATCTAATATATACAATTGTTTATCTATTCAGCTTCGCTGAGACGCTCGCTTCGCTCGCTCGACGCGTATATCCATATTCCCTATCCTTCCTGGCTCAATAGCGCGACCACCGCGGGTCTTTCAATATGAATCCAGTTATCATTAGCACTTGTAGTATAGATTATATGCACAATAGAGTATCCTGTGCACACACTGTGTCAACTATAGTGCCAAAGAAGCGCATGATTATGGATGAGGGGGGATAAACGATGGAGAGGGGTTCCGGGTGACCTATTCATGAGAGGCAAAGTCCAGAAGCAATAACACAGATTGTAGCGCTAGATATTACGAGGGGCATCTAATCGATTGATTAGGTGCTATATTTATGTAGACATAGGCACCGAAAACTCGGTTTTCAGTGGCTCCCTCTATCGTTTCCCCTCTCCCGCCACAATCATGCGGTTTTTGTAACACTATAGCTGGTACAGTGTATGCAGGATACTAGATTGTGCATAAAACACACAACGTAAGTGCTAATGAGAGGTGCTACCAGGGCAGCGCATCGACATATAAGTTGCATGACTTTTGCAACATATGTCACTCAGGTTAGGCATTTGAAGAATTGCGAGCCATAAATTTAGACAGCTTGACTCAGAAATTCTTGGGCCCACGCGTTTCTCATATTCATAAGACAGATGCGTTTCATCTCCAGAGACAGCCACTAAATAATCTCTAAGCTTCGCTGGTCGGATACACTTGAGCCAGTATCCTCACATGGTACTAGACATTTTCACAAAGGTATGTCCCAGGAATCAGCAATGCTCATTCCGAATAGACGGTAGCTCGCTCGACCCGGTCGGTGTTGGTGTGGGTAGCTGCTTATGCTGATGGAAGCTCTTGTCAGCTTGCGGGTTGTCATGTGACATGCGACACATTTCCGCGTCCCCTAAGCGCCTCTCGTGCTGTTAGCCACCATACCCGCGTACAAAAAATACCTCGTATACTAGACATGGCGGACGCTAAGGATAAGAGGGTGTGAAATCTGTGGCTCTCTTGGATCTATCGGCTTATGGCAAATATCTTTGCTTTAGGAATCTCGCCCGAAACCACTAAACGCTTGGGTTGAGTCTTCGTTTGTGACTGAATCTCCTGTCTGTCTTGTCCAAGATCATGGGAACGAGCTATGTTTAAAACTATCACTATAGGCTAGCTCAAGAAAACGTCGTTTGGGCCCCCACGCCGATGTTTGTAAAGTCTAGCCACCGGCTGCTGGAACCATATTGACGTTATCGATCCTTCCTGAAGGACATTACAACGCCCAAAATGAAGCCCAAGCCTCCCACATGGGTTACTTCCGAGTTTGGAGTCTCTTCAGCAAACAAGTCCTCAACAACGCAACGCCTTCCTCAAGTCAAAGATCGTAGTACCTTTCGTATAGCGAGCGGAACGACGAATTCATTTATTTCTCCTAATCTAACCCCTGATCTCAAGACCAAGAAGCCAACTCTGCCTACTTCTTTTGCTGCACAGCCAGCACCCAGCTTTGCTATTCCCAAACCCCCCCAGACAGACCCACAGAATCGGACGGATGATCCAAGTGCCTCGATCTCCCGAGTTCCTGCTTTTCGAACAAATGATACTACTCGAACCATACCATCTGGCCTTACGACTCCGAAAGATGCCGCCCCAATGCCCCCTCCACCACGCATAGAACCCAAGCAGTCTGGGCATATTCCGAACCCAGCTGTGAAAGCCGATAAGGACTTCATACCCCTAACGAACCTGATTACACCACGGCTTTTCGGACTTGAACTACCCGCGGGCGGGAAGGGCAATTCCCGCGTGGCAAGTAGCAACGAGCTGCCGATCTCAGACGACCCGTTTATTGACCAGCTGTTCGCATGCCCGGCCATCGCTGCCGAAGACATTGAGGCCGATGCTGAGGTCTTTACGATGCGGGAACTTGCGCGCGGGCTGAATGTCAGCCCAAATAAGAAAGGTCGTACGGGATCGACACGCCAAGTAGCAAATAAATTTATCAAGTCAGTCCTTTTCAGTCTGATGAGATTCTAAAATGCTTACTTTTCTCAGGGGTGGTCTCGCAGCACGTGCATCTGCACTGATCGCACAACGCGAGAAGGACGACGCACTGTGGCTCCATCATAAGACCTCAAAACTGACCAGCAACCCTAGCCTCCGGGAGGACATGCGCGTAAACGTTGTAGAACGGCTACAGTCGATTGGCGAATCTGTTCTTGCACGCTGTGAAGTGTGCCCGGCCGACGCAGCTCGCCTACAAATGGCTCTTATGGATGACACAAGCTCGTCCGGTGACTCTGTCCAGCCGAACCTCGTGGACTTGCTACTATCGCGGCCTGGATCCAAGGGTGCTGTTGATGTCGAGCCAGGCATGACTGTCAGGCTTTGGAAGCCATGGATCGAAGTTGACCTGAACGCCGCCCCGAGGTCCTTGCCGTCGGCGCTCGATGGTGAACGTATCGATGCGCAGCCGGAGACACGTTCTGATGAAGGTACCTGCGCCGACCACAAAAAGGAAGAATGCCCTATACGTTACTCAGATGGACAAGACCAGCGGCCTTATAGCAAAAACCTCGCTCTCGATCTCCATTCGCGTCGTGCCTTGTTATGTTCGCGTTATACCGTCGGTTGAGATCAAAGACTGATTCGCAGGGTATGTTTTTGCATTCCAGCCTTGCGCAGGCGTGACTGTGTAGGATCGTTGATGTATCATAGCCATACAAGCCCTTATTCGCTGGTAGTAGAGCGTGCAACCATCGTGTTTGCGGACCCTATCGCGCTAAGAATCGGGCATTTGCAAGATTGGGGTCGCGTGCAAGATCTATTGCGGCACCGATTGAGCCCGTGCGCAAATGAACACCGTCTTGGTCGAGGTGATAACGCACCTTGTGACTCTCCCGATCATGCCTAAAAGGATGAGACGGCGGTCGGTCCCCGAGGTCCCGCAGGGTCGTGCAGGCGCAGGTATCAAGAGGGGACGCGGGATTACCTCGTACGATGGCGCGTAGTGTGTGGACCGTAAGGCGGAAAACCTAATATGATATGACACATCGTTTTAGACTTGGACTCGGGTGTTTGCGATGGTGAATGAAGAAGTTTGGAGCCGTGGAGCGTTCCGCGATGGTGTCGCTAACAGGTTGTGCTTGTTACATTTGCAACGACTTAAACTTTGTCCGTTGGGATCGTGAGGGGGCGGGGTACCCGAAGCCTGTATGCGTGGTCGCATCACACGTACGCACGAAGAATACACTCACAGCGCATCCTGCTCTTCATGCCACCTTCTCGCAAATTTTGCTTTCCATGATTTTCATCTGCTAGAATGGTCCATAGATTAGAGGCGTGCGACCCCACATAGGAGTATCAGAATCCATATCCAGCGTAGCCGCCTTCCCCACAGGCAATCGCCGCTATCAAACTCGAGAGCTACGGCAGCCGTATACATTTGGACATATATATCCAAATCGAGTAAACGAAGCCGGAACGTACCTGTTCCATTGGCTCAGCTCGCTCACGGATGAATTGTCGGTACTCGTTGCGATCAACCCAGCGCCGAACGCTCCGAGTTGAACGGCCCGGCAGAGCTCGTAGGCGTAGGGCCGTATTCGAAGGTTTCGGGTGGAAGATAGCGTGGGTCTCGGGAGGGGGCACTTAGGAGGTACACTAGGAACCAACCAGCCCCCCAGAAACTGCTCGGTGGGGCCGTACAGAATCCGAACCATTTGAGACCACCTGTAATGAAGTCTATTTGTTAGGGGGCTTTTTGATAGAACGGCTCACTGAGGCATGTCGAACAGCTTCGTTGCTGCTTAAACCCCAACATTTACGGTGGAGTGGGAGTGAAAAGAAACCCCTTTCTACGGAATTATGTTGGCTAAACGATCAATAAATCAAAATTCGATAAGAAAACGAGTGGGACCATCACCTGCAAAAGGCTGAAGAAACACGAATTGCTGAAAATAGCGCACCCTCGTAGCGCAATAGCACATAGCGATGCAGGAGATCCGCGCGAGAGAATCGTTGAGCATCAGTATCAATCCGTGCCACCAGGCTGCGGGCATGAGTTCCGGCGAGCACGTTCGAGGGTGGATCTAGTGTATCCAGTAGCGAAAGCTGTAGATATCTCGAGCGGAAGCCGCCGTAGGAGTGTGAGAGAACAGTTATTCGCCCGAGGAACACCGAAGGTCGTTGAGCGTCATAGACCAGGGGCTCATCACCCCTATGTAGAGGAGGAAACAAACAAAATGTGCGTTTTCCAATATGCCAACAGCGGCTGACGAGTGGGCTCAAACAGATAGAGTGGGGAGGGGGGTAATAGTTGGCTTCAGACCTAGTCTTGCACCACCTACCCCACCCCCCTCTCCACCTGAATTTACCCAGAGCCCAACCCCTTGACCCCAGCCCCACCTGCTCGCTCTCTCACGACAGGATTCCCCTAGCAAAGATAAGACTGGTGCTAGGCCAGAGTCCAGCCCTCCGACGGAGTTCATCACAGGATGCATGCATTACTAACGAATACATCTACCCCGCATTGCTTTTTTCTCCGGGATATTGTCGTCCAAGTTCCCACCCGCCGCATATTCGTAAATACCTGCGTGCAGTTTCTGTAACGAGCAGTGTCCGGGTGGAGAGGCGCCAAAAGCTAAAAGCTACGATGTTTCAGTTTCGGACCCGGATATGCCGGCAGGTTATTCTGCCCGGCGGCCCCTATTCGGTCGGGGTTTGTTTGGGTTACCAATTTTGATGTTCAGACTCGAGTAGTACAGTATGTTGACTGCATGTTTATTTCCGAGTCCGATACCGGCATTAGGGCCGAGTGAAAAAGAGGGGCACAGCGAGAGTGGCGATGCAGACGCATACACCGATGTGCTGCGCGCTTTGCTCAAACAACGATGGTCAAGTCTGACCCAGGCCGGACCTAAACGTATCACATGGGACGCATCATCAATCGGTGAGAACGTAACACGCGGCACCCGCCGCGAACAGAAAGAGCGCTAGATCTTCACTCAGCCCATCCTCCGGCCAATCGTGTTCCGTTGTGAGTCGGGTTCGGTCCACGTTCGGTCATCTGCACAGTCGTGCCTCGGCCGACGTCCCGCACAAGTTGAGTTTGGTCTAGTCCGACCCCGCATATGCCGTGCGATGACTTTGTGTCAACACAACCGATCAGGGAAGGCGTACGCGCGTGATTGTGGGGTAATTAGGTCGGGGGAGGGAGTGCGGGGGACTCGTATGACGCACGATGTTCCGTCTTGTGTTCATCGTACGTGCTGAGCTGGGGATCTGGAGAAAGGACACATCGAGTGGAAGCGACAGACGTGTATGCCCATAACTATGGCATGATTGAGATACAAGGTTGAGCGAAGGATCAGTCGGAAAGTCTCGTGGAGTCGGTAAACTGAATCGGTCGGTCGGGGGAAGAGATTCGCAGATTATGCGGCTGGTCGGGCCTGAGCCCGGTGAGGTTGATATGAGATTGAAGCTGAGATTTGAGGGGGCAGCATGCGGGATAATGAATTCATGTTAAGAGGCCGGGGGGTGGCAGGTGCCTCATGGGACAACCATTTTTGAACATGCTTCAGTGTTCGAGTCGCTCCTCGTGTTGCGGAGAGCTCGCACGGTCCGCTCGAGTTTACGTATAAAGATTTAAACGACCGAGTGGGGAAGATAACCCAGCCCGAGGTGGTTGTATGCGTGGTGTTCGAGCGTGGGGGGGACGATAAGGCTGATGTTCGAGCCAGGGACAGAGGGAAGATTCGAACAACCGTCATGGTGTGGGGGAGATCACAAGTTTGCTCGAATCGGGCCCGGTCACCTGGGGAATTTAGAAATGAGTTCCTTGTGCTGTAGGTCGCGTCTAGACACTGGTCGCGAGCCATCGCGGGGACAAGGTTTTGGGGACCAGATAAGATGGCTGCTGACGCACAAGATTGTGTCGCGATGGCGAACAGTTTGGTAGGAGACAGGTCGTGATTGTGGGGAAGACAAATATCGGGTGCTTCGTTGAACGCCTGACGCCGTCGAGCTCGGCGACGAAAAAAATGGGTAGAAATGGCCGGAAATCATCTCGGGTGGTCGTTTGTCACCTTTCGTGCCCGGACATCACACTGACATCAATAAAACCCCAAAATGCGTGTGGCGGCGGTTGGAGCGCGTACAAAGTGTCAGTGAGATAAATGATACACGTTGTCGGCGAGGCGAAGAAGATGTCGGCGTACCCCCTCGAAACGCAAGCGAGAGGGTGCTGACAAGCAGTCGTCATATCTCGTTCGGGATCTAGCAAAGCAGTTGGTTTCAGGTAGCGACTGGCTAAAAGAACGCGCTCAAGACGGATAGCAGGAGATAATCGTTGTTGAGAACGGATAGGCTTTAGTGCGGGGTAGCGCCTGTGACGTCGTGGGGAGGATTGTTGGCGGCGTGGCGATAAGCAAGAAGTGCAGGGCGCCCTATGTTTGATGGTTCGATAGGCCCGCTCGAGAGAGAGCCAGCGTGCGCGCGGGGCCATATGGGGCAGGGAGATGGCCGGTCAGCAGGACGATCGTGCGCTATCGAGATGGGTGACGCGCAAGGGGAAACGACCGGGCGGTTCGGGAGCTGATGTACTGTGTTCCAGAGTGTTGTTCTGCCTGACGTTATTCTGGAGCGCGCGGGAAGCCACGTTCTGCGTTGGCCGCATATAGTGCGTGTCCGATGATTTGCCGGTGTCACGTGACCCCGCGCAGGCGATGCGGGTCGGCCGGGGGGCGTTTTGCGGCGTGTGAGGCTCGAGGAGAGGCCGGGGTGGGGGATGGCAGAGCAGGGGAGCGGGTGTATGCGGCGAGATGGAGGCCGGGACGAAAGGGGCAGGAGGGGGCCGGGCGAGCGGGCGGCCCCCGGACAGCGTGATTGGGCGGCGCTCGCGAGGCCACGGCTTTTTCGCATCAGGAGAACTGGACGACGACGGTGGATGCGGCTTGACGTCGTTGGTTTGGCTCCAATAGCTTATGCACTAGCCTGTGCTCGACCACCACCGTGTATATATCCCCCATGGGCCAGACGGCATCCCACCCCCACCCGCCCCTCGACGCTGCGCCCCATCGCTCCCGCGGCACATCCCCCGCCCCGCCAGACCCCCCGCCGCCGCCGCCGCCCCACCGCCGCAGACCGTCCCACGGCGGCCGCAAGCGCTCGCTCGAGCTCCCCGACCTCACCACCAAGCTCTCGCTCACCCCCCACCGCTCCCCGCCCGCCCCCGTCGCCCCCATCCCCATCCGCGGCCAGCCCCCGCCCGACCGCGACCGCGAGCGCATCCACCGCCTGAACAACACCAACGACTCGCTGCTCGACGTCCCCGACGGTGCGTGCCCACCCAGCCCATCTGACCCATGCTGACTCTCCCCCAGCCAACATGAACGACGTGCTGCCCGCCCCACAGTACCATTACCCCCATCCCCCGCACCAGTCCCCAACCCACCGCGGCTGGCGTGCTGGATACCATGCCCCGCCCAGCTCCCTCGTCGCCCGATCACCGTCTGCCGTCCCACCCTCGCCGCGCCCCGTGTCCCCTGCCCCTGCGCACGCGTCGCCCGTCCACAAGCGGCGCTCCCCGAAAAAGACGGCCGAGTACCTCTACTCGACGATCCCCCTCGGCGTCAATGCCAAGGGCAAGGCCCGCGCCTGCGACGCTGCGTCCACCGCCAGCTCTGTCTCGACCGTCCCGACACGCATCACCTGGCTGGGCGGCGGCTCCCGCGTCGAGCTCGCTGGCACGTTTGACCGCGACTGGCAGGGCCGACGGATACTCGCCTGGGAGTGCGTATCCCGCTTCCTGCTCCTTGCTCCTATCTGACCTGTCTCTAGCCCCACCACCCGCTCGCACGTCACCACCGTCGATCTCAAGCCAGGCACCCACCGCCTAAAGTTTATCGTCGACGAGCAATGGAAGTGCTCAAACGACCTCCCGACCGCAGTCGACGACGGTGGCAATCTCGTCAACTACGTCGAGGTCCACGAGGAGCCCGCAGGCGAGCCGATCCTCGGATGGGAAAAAGGTCTCACGAGCGCGCCAGGTGCGTACCCGACCGCCTCGTCGCTTCGTTTTGCTCACGCTCATATCCAGACGATCTCCCGCCCTGGACGTCCGAAATCCCGCCCCAGCTCATCCAGGCTGCCCAGCTCGAGGAGCAATACCTCGCCCGACGGACAGAGCCGGACGCGCCCGCGCCGCCACTCATCCCCCACCCGCCCGCCCTCCCGAGGCATCTCGAAAAGGTCATCCTCAACGCGCGCACGACCGGTAGTGCAACCAGTGCGAGTGGCGTCACCAAGAGCGCTGTTGCATCGGTGGGGGCCGTCGGGGGAGGCACTGGTGCCGGTGCAGACGACAACTCGGTGCTGCCCGTGCCCAACCATGTCGTGCTCAACCACCTGGGGACGAGCGCGATCAAAGGTGGTGTACTCGCTGTTGGCACGACTACCCGATACCATCGAAAGGTGTGTGTGTTTTTTCTCCCTGCCGTCGCACCGATGTCTAATCGTTTTTCATCTGCCAGTACATCACCACCATCTACTACAAGCCCGTCTCATGAACGAGCTGCCGACCCACCGTCGAAAATTATGTTCCCTTTTCCCTGGGATGTGTGTTTGCGTTGTATCTGATGCTGTCTGTGTGTATACTAGTCACTCCTCTCATGTTTTTCTATTATTCGTTTCTATGTTTCTCATGTCCATTCTTCTCTTTCCTTCTTGCGCATACCTTGGACACCTCGCGTGCGTGTGTGGTGCATGGGGGACCTGCCATGCTATCCATCGCCCTCCTTTGCATGTTCCCCTCCGTTGCCCCTTTCCGTTGCCCCATCGCATACACACCGCTCGCGCATCCAACCCAACTCATTCCATTTTGTTTCTTCATCTAGACGATTCATGTTGCATGTGTTTAGATAGAAGTTCGTTCACACTCGCGTACCGGATGATGGCCCGGAAATGACTATTTATGACGTTTAAACATTCGAGACTGCGTGCGGAGCTGAGCTACAATCCCCTGTTTGCCCCCTTTGCCCTAGGCTGGGAATTCAGTGACGTCTGTTGTGGGGCCCGGAGCGAAACAGACTCGAGAAGGACGCGAGAATGAAATGATCGTCATTGTTTAGCCCGCCCGCGCCCACGTGATTTACGCGAATGAATGAAATGAAAAAAGCGGGGTCTGTTTTGCCATCACTTGACCACTCTTTTTTTTTCAGAGCCTAGACTGCTCCCCACTCGATGGCGGACCATACTCGATGCTTCAAGTCAGCTGGACATGAAGATCGAGTGCCGCTTTGGTTTGAGGTGAATACATCGGGAACTTTATCTGAATTTAATGTGTCTCGTGGTCGTGTTGCTCCTTCCGATTTATTTCATTTGGTTGGGTGCTAGATCTCCGTGCTCGATCCCGCCACGGCGTTGGAGCTAGAACCGAACTAGGCCGGCCCTGGTCGATCACGAGGAGGGCGCAGTCGCGAAGAAAAAAAGTTGGCGCTGGGTGGGCAGACGCCTCAGAGCGTCTATCACTCTCACACATACTTGAGCGTAAGGAGGGCGATCAAGGTGTGGCAACCTCCTTGCAAGCGCTCTTCATTCGAACACCTTCTGATGTAAACGTTAGCCCCCTAAGAAGTCGATGCTGATTCTCTATGGGAGAGTCTTTTGTCTATGGCCATTGTATTGTCCTTATCTCGAACACACGTACAAACGTCATAGGGGACATCATCGCTCACGGCCCGAATCCGACCGATCGAGCTCACTACCGGTTTCAGCTGTACCACGTCTGCCTCGACAGCGGATAGGAAAAAAAAAAGTGTGCTTGAGCCGTAGTAGCGTTGCGGGTGAGACGATATGATGCAATATCGTCTCGTCAGTGATCTGAGTAATTTCCAGCTCAGCCAGATATGTAAGCGAGAAGGCCCTGTATCATCACTGCATATGTAATCAGACAACCCGAAAGTTTGGGTTTATGTTCTGCCAGTACACCGCGTTGCGAGTCATGGTTGTATGCATTCAGTTTTCATGTACAGGTTAGAGAATCTCGGGTTTCAAGGCTCGTCAAGCTCCAGAGAAATGTTTTCAAACATATGGGATACGAAATCTAACTCATTATTCTCGGGCGCAGTTACGGACTCGCGATGGCGCCGAATCAGCGCATGCTTCAAGACTTGAAGGTACTCCATGTTTTCAGGAGTGATACGGTTACGGTCGCTTGTACAAGTCTGCTTACTAGACGAAAATACTCGCTCGGACGATACGGATGATGCTTGAACCGGAAGGACATCCATCGCAATGCGGAAGATCAACGGATATGTGTATTGATGCACCTATACGAACCAGGTCAGTGTTTGTCCAATTGATATATTTGAAACCACTTACTTTCCAGTATTCTGTAAGATCAAACGTCCCCATTTGCTCGTCTGACAATGTCTTGTCCTCCATGTATCGAGCGAACTCCTCGTCGACGAGCATTTGATCACGAGCGTCTGTGTTCGGTCGGGGAGTAGGTGTCGGGCTGCGGTTGGCGTGAATCTGAGGGGCAAGCGACTGACGAGCGACCTTCCTGTATATTTCGCAGCTTAAGCTATATAATAAATGATTGAGTCTAAAGAATGACGCACGCTGGGCGGCCGCTGTCTTCAAGCGGAGGTAGCTCTGATGCACGACGAAGCGTAGCACCTGCCGTTATGAGTCGCAAATATCCGCGATTTTGCGCTTGAGTCGAACGATTGCTGAAGCTTGGCATGCGCACCGGAGGGGCCGCTGCAGTGATGAGGCGACGGATACGAAGCATCTGGGGAGTAAAATACATAAATTGTTGGCTGTGGGATTCAGTGGAATATAACGGCGGACAGACCTCATCTCGAACTGCAGCCTCAGCTGCAGCTGCCTGGGGAGGAGTCCAGTTGTCTCGTATCCAGTCTAGTTTCAGCGAAGGGTTGACGAACATTGATAGCGAGTGCACTGGAACGTCTTGCGTACGGGTCACATACTCTCGCAATTTCGATATACCAGATGAAATCGAGTGGGACAGCTCCGGTATCACACCACAAAGCTGTTCCCAGTGCTCAATCACAGCTTCATAAACGGGGAAGGCTAGAGCCAGAGTCGGAGTCTTCTCCGCCGACAGGAGCTGCTGGGCATTGTGGGCTACCCGAAGAACGGAAAGGACATCTTGAAGAACTTCGTACTGCTTGTGTGATGCGACAGTTATCCGAGCGTCGTGGCGAGTTTGGAGAGCAAGCTCGGCGATTGCCTGGATAAAATTGAGCTGGATCACATGTGATACAACAAATTATATATATGGCCTACCGGGTGTAGCTCAAGGTAGCGTTCGATCATGTTGTAAGTGGAGGACCAGCGCGTAGGTATGTCGCGAAGCAACTGAAGAGGACGAATCACATATGCAGCTCCATCTGGCTTCCGGAACCTCCCCAGGCGATTTCCGTCGACTATAATGTCATAAAGACCCTCACGACGAAGACCGCTCCGGCGGCAATCGTGAACTGCAGCACGAACAACGTCCACAGGGTGGGACTCAAGCGCCTGAAGGTAAGATTCAGTCTTCGAGTCTATAGGTAAATCCGACTGAGACATCTCGGCTCGATACTCAGCTGCCGCATCCGAGAGCGAACCAAGTAGGTCGTTTACGGCAAGATTCATTATGTGAGGAAAGCAACTAGTAGGGCAGTGCAATGAATATGTATAAATTCAGTCCAAAAAAATCCAACTTACCGAATACGATTACGCTCGGGATGAAACTCGGCACCAAGAGGTGCAAGGTAAGTAGCAAGTTCCTCCATGAGAGTGTTGTTGTTCGAAGCGTTGTCGAGTGTGATACAATTTACCTATTGGCAAGCAGTCGAAATATGTACAAAATAGTGAATACCGAAACGAAATTATACCTGTTTAGCAATCGAAGACTCCTGCAGTACAGAAAAAAGGGCATTTGCGACGTTCTCGCCAGTGTGGCGCCCCTCGATTTTTCGGAACGAAATGAGATGATCTTTTAAATCGCCACACTCGTTGATGTAATGGGCTGTGACTGCCATGAACGAGCGCAAGTTACCATCGCTCCATAAGTCTGAAGTCAAGGAAATGCGGCCCCGAGCGTGCTGGAACATGGTCTACGGTTAGTATATGATTCATAATGCTCAGAATCGACTCTACCTTCATTTCTTTGTCGATGCGAGCCTTTTCTAGCAAATACATTGCCCAAGCGGCAGTTGCGAGTTTGTCTCGATGAGGAATGTCGTTGTCTTTAATCCCGCCTTGACCACAATACAATATGAAATCCCGAAACTCCAGACTTTCGACCACATTCAAGGGCTGCATAGAATGTCCCCAATAAGCAACCATATCATGCACAAATTTCACCGGGCGGTCGGCATACCTGATCAGTTGTGACAGCCCAGTCAACCAAACGGTCCATGAAGCCGGGCCGAGTGAATTCAGGCTGAACATCGCCTGACCCATCGGCCAGGCGAGCTAGCATACCCTCCTCTTGACACTTGAGATAGTACGAAGCGGCGTGATATTTTTCGAGGTGGTTACGAATTGCTCCAGTGAGGCCACCAGAGCGATTTGCCCAGATGTGAGTCTTACGCATTGTTTTACTGCGAATAGATCAGTACAAAAGAGAGTATAATGAGATTGGAATACTAACAGGCACTGAATGCACCTGAGGTACGACGATGCGGGATGCTTCAACGACTCGAAGCTGTGCGATTCTTGATATATCGCATCGGCCTCGATTTCGGTGTCGCAGTCAGCATCTTGGACTGTCCAGTCATCGGCTACCGGCCGGACCCAATACCAAACATCGCGTGCCGCAGAGCGAAGAGGCCGACCGCTTGAGATCTCACGGGGCGTCAAAGTTGGCGGGGGGGTTTCTACCGCTTCAACCATCGACTCCAGAGCTACGATTCGTGCCTCGAGCTGCTTGCGACGAACAGCCAGAACATCTTCGGGCTTGTTGTTGACTGTGTTCGCCTTGCTAGTACGCTTCTTTGGGACGGTTTTCCCAGACGTCTCAGGTACAGTATTCACAGCTATGGGTAATTTAGATATGTAAAGTACTATGCAACTGTTACACTGACTTTGAGCATTGGTGTTGACTTCGAGCATCTAATGCAAGTATAAGCTCGATAAGAACAGTTATTATAAGATGTGGAACGCCAACCTCGATGACATGAGATGCATTGCGCATGGCAACTTGATCAGGAGTTGGAGCCTGGTATATGCGAGGTTAATACTATTATGGACAAGAATTTATGCTAAGTGCGTACTTGTTGGTGGATGTCAACCATAATTGAATCAGATGAGATAGAAGCGTTGGTGCTTGAGAAGATGGAAGTAGACATAGTGTAATTGAAGAGTGAGCTAGTAGAGTAGAGCTGAAATCAGAAGTTGAATTGGCTCTGAGTTTTCACGTCGACATGGAGCGTCCTTTATATACCTTGGCCTTACTCCTCCTCGTCGAGCTCACCCAAGCAGTTATTTCAGTCGCTTTTTCACATCTCCATGCGCCAAGCTCGCGCCGAGGCGAGCTATTCTTGGCCAGATAGCGTCTCTGGCCTATGAGAGACTGACGATGCAGCATCCACAGCGATTTTGCCATTGTTTGGAACGCAATCATGCGACTGCCAAGGATTAAAATACCGCATACACCCTCCATCGAGTATTATCCGCCCGCCTCTGAGCTATTTTCTCCTTTTCTTCCATCTGCTAAGCTTGGCATCGCTCTTTCGACCTATCAGAGCGTCGCATTTCAGGCTTGTGACTGCTCTCATGACGCCAAGTGAGTAATGCATGACTCTGAAATAGAGCATATATTCATTCTGTTATCTACTTCCGCTCTCTTTACAAGCTCCGCCTCGTCGGGCCAGTCCGGTGAGAGGCACCAGGGGGATAAATAACCCAAGATGGTAGTACTCACGTGATAAGTGTGGGAGATGACCTATATCTCGTGGCGTGGAGACCCTTGAATCGATCCCATGATCCCTGTCTCGTAAACCTTAGTCCGCGAGGCGATACAGAGACGTATCGCGTCAATCTCGTCTCATCCGCAACGCTAAGCCGTAGTCAAACCTTGGCGCTCAAAAGGCGCACGCGATAAGCATCTACCTTGCCTCCACGGTTAGCTCCGGGGGTTCGGCTACGTGGTCTCTCATCCCCGTTGACGCTCTTCATTTCTGGTATACCCGTTTGGGCCGGCGCAAGAGATAACGGTCGCCATCGTGATCTAGGCGCCATATAGTTGGGATCCAGGTACCTTGCCTCTAGCCAGATCAAGTGTATGCGTCCGGGCTGAGGAGCCGACGGGGATCCCAACGGACGCACAGAAGTTATGACGCAGAGCCGGGGTCCGACCTCGCCTCTTGCCTGTTCCTCACATTAAGCGTTTGGGTGGCTCGGGAGACGATCAATCAAGAAACCGAATTCGGGTTATGAGATCACAAGTCCTGGGGCGTATGCTTAGGCCAAGGCTAACCTTGCCTTTGACTTCTTTTGCGGTAGTTTCTTTTCGTCAGTGCGGGTGAGAGGTTTTGCCCGCCTCCCCCTCCTCTCCTCGTCACGGGCTCCCTCATGCTCTGGGGTCCGCATTCGGAAGCTGGTGAGTTTACCTTTATCCGATTTTGCCACAGCCTGATCGTGTTGTTTGGGTGGCGCTATGGCCGTACGTGATTGTTTGCTAGTCGGATTGGGCCGCCACCATCGTTGCTTAGTTCACGGTCCAAGCGCGTCTAAAGTTATAAACTGGTCGAAAGATGGATGAGCTCTGCCTTTTTTTCTTGCTTCGACGTGCTCCCCTCTTGAGCTCTGCGACCGAATCGATCTGTTGCCCGATATGTCGCCAATTCCACTCGAGCACGAAATCCGCGATCATATCTTTTGCGATCCGTCCTTTGTCGAACGTTTTCTCACTGGAGACAAGGATAAACTACGGGCTGTAGTCCAACGTTGCCACAAAAGCACTCTGTTCAGCAAGCGCCGATGGACACTACCCAAACTGAAGCAAGGCGGTCGGCTTTACCCACCCATTGTTCGAGTTCTCAACACAATCGCCGAAGCCGTCAGCGCTGGCCGCTGCTCAAGAGCCCACGATTCGTTTCTCCACTATAATCCCAGAATGATCAAATCAGACTTTGAGCTCAGCTTCCTGACTGACCCCGATCTGGTCCTCTTTGACAACAAGTACGAACAGCAAGAACACTGGGAAACCGTGCGAATGACCGTACGTGTCAAACGGCTCAAGTCACACCTCAAAGCCGCTATCGCCGGACTGGCGTTTGACGCACGCGCTATCTTTGCGCATCAGATACACCGACGCCACTTGTACGCGCTCGCTATATGCGGTACTGAGGCCACTTTTGTACGATTCGACCGAGCTGGGGTCTTGTATTCGACGCCGATTGATGTGTCTCGAGATTCAGACGGGTTCACCAAGGCTGTTGCGGCGCTACTATTGATGGATAAAGAGACCTTTGGATACGATCCCATCTTTTCGACAAAGATGGGAAGTGATGGAAGACTGGACTACTACGTAGAGCTGCCCCACTCTGCACTCGACGAGCCTGGATCTCTCTCTCAAGCCACAAAGTCACCCGACGTGAGGCTCAAGGTGACCGAGGTTCTGTGTCATCGGCAGGACATCGTGGGTCGTGCGACGATCGTTCTTCGTCTACAAAAGGTCAAAGTACTAGACGTCCAGCTCGGTTCACCGGCTTTTAGAACTCGCGGTCAAAAACGCAAGTTTGAGGAGTCTCAGCCCGAGGAGCTGCACGACGTGAGCTTTGTTCTGAAGCTCGTATGGCGTGACCCGAGTCAGGAACCCGAGGGGGAGGTGCTCAAAAAGCTGGTCGGGATCTACGGCTTGGTGCAATACGCTTGGCACGGAGACGCAAGCCGGGCGTGCAAGCGTGGGTGCTTTGCCAGCTCGCTCTGTGGGAGGTGTGTAGATGAGACCCCCCGGGTTGATGAAATGTTTGTGTGCCAGAACCTTTCGAACATTCAGGGTGCTATACGAATAATAGGCAATGGGGGTGAATATACATGCGGTTAGTCCTTCCCCTATTTTCATTTGATATATCTAACTCTAACTTTTATCGTAAAGAGGCGATAAACACCAAAAAGCTGGAGCGAACGACACAAGGCAGAAGGCGGCGCATATACTCGCGTACCCTCCTCTCAAGCGTTGGCAAGATGCTATGGGCAGCTGAAGGACCGAAGGAGCTGCTTATGGGTATATTGGACGCGTTGATGGGTAATTCGGTTCGTGTGCAAGTCTAGCCCCCTTGCTGATGCTGGCGAATAGGTTGCTGGCACCTTGTCAATATGAATATCCTCCATCGGGACATCAGCGGCGGGAACATCATGCTTCTCCCTCCTGGTCAAAAGCTCCGCTGGCGCGAATGGAAAGGCCCGTTCGAACACGGGACCGAAAATCCCACAGATTCGAATTGCAAACTCCGGGAATACCTCGACCGGTTCGATCGCAATCCAACTGGGATGCTGTCCGACTTTGATATGTATCAGCAGCTCTCGGATGGCGAGTCGTCGTTTTCCGCCTCATCGGAGTCTGGAGATTCGACTGGTTCAGCGGACGATGCCGGTGGTGTCCATCGCCCACGTATAAGTTTGGCACCCTCACCCGAAGAGACGAGAGACGAGAATGGGATGCCACATGCGAAACGACGCAAGACCGAATGCTCTTACGTGGCTGCCTCCTCTAAATGTCCCAAAACGGACCGGGTAGCTCGTGTGCCCGGGTGTCATAGGGCCCCGCGCTATGGACCCAGTACTGAAAAGGTGGATTATCGAGTCGTAAGCTGCATTGGTGTGGTATCATTTCACGTGTTCTTACTTGTTCGCCCAACAGGGGACTATTGCGTTCATGTCTATCAATGTGCTCAACGTTGCACCTGGTGAACAGTACGAACATTCGTTCATGGATGATCTCGAGTCATTTTTCTGGGTTCTTTTGTATGCCATGCTTGGACACGCCGATCCACCTGTCAAAATTCTCAACCCCGCAGCCGTGGGAATGCTTGACCGACTAGATGACGATGACATGAGTAGGGTACGAGCCTTCAAGGTCGAATGTCTAGTGCAATGCTGCCGTCTTCCAGAAGAAATGATAAAGAAACTTCGATCGACCGAGAACAGCTGGGCTTATAACGAAGCTCTTAGTCAAGCTCTGATTCGTCTTGGTTCGTTCTTTTGTGACGAAGATGATACCCCCCTGTCGCAAATGACACCTGCCGATGCGTTCCCAAAGGTTGTGGATATATTCATTGAGGCTTTGCAAGAGCTGGACCAACCATAACAGCCGTGTTTTAGATCTGCGTTATCTCCTATTTGTGGCTATTTTTATACCTAGCCTAGCTGTACGCATATAGTCACGTACCCATTTCGCTGTTGTGAAGATTGAAATTGTTGTCAGACCAAATCGAACATACCCTATCGTAACCACATGCCTATTGTTCACGTAGTTTGACGACACTACTGCCATACAGGTAGTAAAAGATGAATCACTTTATTGCGTGGATGTACATAGCACACCTGCGATTTTTCCTAGGAGAACCTTTAGGACGTGTAGATCGACCCACTCGGATCATTGGATCGGCTAGTAGAAGGATGAGCGCCTCCATGCTACATATAGCCCGGATCATGACTCGCGTCGCCGATCTAGGATGTAAATGATTTGCCTAATGCAATGCGGCCGGGGGTCTGTGTCTCATTACTAGGCTTGGAAATGCAAACCACTCCCAGCACAGGCGGTCTTAGCGCCAGGCCGATTCGGCATGCCCAGATTTCAAACGCACAAGCAGAGCACAAGCGCCGATCCGCAATTAAACCCAGGAAGAACCAGCTCGGAGGTAGAAAGGTGATAATTTAAAGATATGTGATGAGCAAGTGGAATGTGATGGAAGAGGTTCGTGGGTGTACCCTGCAGCACTAGTCAGAAAATGTTTGAAAACGAATTGCATACACGCGCCAATGACCTGTTCCGAATACACCGCATATTCAGACTGTTCTGCAAGCCACGCGCGCATAGGCAGTCACTCTGCACTATAAATGAGCCAACCTCGAGCTCAACATTCACTATCCTTCAGCTCTAGTTTTACAGCCCTCACTCTCACACGCACGCTCCCAATCAACTCCACATCTTACCAATGGCTGATTTCTTCACCACCGCTTCTGTCGTCGACAAGGCCGCTGTAGCCGCTACACTTCAACAAAATGAGCAGAACTTACCAGGTACGCATGATCTTTTCGACAACGTTGCGACTCGACTAAAATGGGGGTTGAATGTGTAGCTGCCCCCGAAGTGTCCAAGAATATGAATGAGACCAAAGAGGGCGCCAAGGGCTCAAACTTCTCCATGTGCGAGATAATCATGTAGCTGTAAGTCGAGGATTGAAGCCGTCGTTTTTTCGACTCTAACTGAGTCCATGGACTTCAGGTCTTCAAACTTGCCATAATCATAATGTTTGAATATTACAGTCTTGGTAATGGATATGTATGAGCTCGTACCTGGCTAGATTCAGCGCCTGTAGTTATTAATTTTAGTTTAAAGACTTGAACTTATCTAATAGAACGCAAGTCAAGTCCAAGTCTTGAGCTGTATGCTTTGAGTTGTTTACCAAAGCCGGATGACGTAACCAGAGCCGGAACCAAACGTCCATCGGCGTTTATTTGGGAACTCTGAACTGTATCTGCATCACCACCTCCACTTACTATCGCTAAGATAGCCAAAACGCGCCATAATCAAATATACTGAAAAGATACCACAAATATGTTGGCTCAAAGTCAATCTTCTAACTCTGATACGTGAGCCACATCCGACGCATCCTTTGAAAACCGGATTTAAACCGCCCACAGTAACGAAGAGGCGATGGGTATTTTGCTCAAAGCTCAAGGTACGCCTTTTACACTGTCGCTGTACCTCGCTCGGGCTGCTCTCATTCAGTCTGCCTCCAAACCCGCCGATGTATGCACTGAAACCCCATTCATCCCGTAGCCACAGTTGCTAAAAACAAGAAACAAAAGGAAAGTCAACATCTAAAGGACGCAAAGGAAGAGTTGAAGGAGTTGGTACGTGTAAAAATGTTCGTTCTAAACCGCACACGATTGGACCCCGGAAAAAAGCTAGAGGTTGGTGCACAAGACTATGCGGCACTGATAACAGAACTGTAAGTTCATCATATCCACCGTGTCGCTGAGATTGTATACCAAAAGCATAAAGGGAAGAGTTATGTCAAGCCTTTCAAATGGAACTCGCAGCCAGTCACGATCGTGAGGGGAAGCACTGGGCCGACGTTGCTGCCGAGCAAGCACGTTTCAATGTTCGTTCATTATCGGTTTTCAACGCGAGACTCGGACAGTTAACTGCATCATCAACAGAGCTCAGTTATTAGTTTGATTAACAAATGCCAAGAAAGGGACGAAATGCGCGAAAGGCTACAAATCAACGCGCTCGCATGTGCTTACTCAAGTCTTAACCGTACGTGCTGTAATTTCTAGAGGATCGATCACCTAATAGCCAGTATGGCAGAGACAAAGTCCATTATCTCAAAACATATGAGATCTTGATGTCTCTCCGACAGCTCCTTCGTTCGAGCCGTTAGCTATCATAATTCATTGAAGTTTCCCTGTGCCATTCTGATGTTGAGGTTTATGTACTGTGCTGTATTGCAGCTGTTACGGAATCAAAATTAGGGGCCAACGGGTGAGAATGTTGACATTGAAAAAAATATACGATGATGATCATATTGGATCGTGCGAATTTCTTTAAAAAGAAGCTCCTGGTTATAATACTTAGTGGTTCGCCCCACCCCGCTAATGCTGCTTGCCCCTTAGGGGAGAATTTTATAGTGTGAATAGAGATACTACGACTGTTCAATATGATCGAAGACATAGGGTACGTATGAGTAGATTTACCAGGGAATGGTTCAGTATAACCAAATGTCAAAACTGACCGAAAAGTATCTCAGATACAAAGAAATCTTAACTGGGATAAAAATATAGGCTACAGGCTTCTATGTGTTATCTAGCTCGCAAACGAAGGGAAGGATGAGCTGAGACAATACGCGTACCGAATTTCAGCGACGAGGGAAAGCAAATACCAATCTTGCTGTATATGAGCGCGGAGATGAGCGACTTTCTTTGGGTAAGTTCCACCATGATATCCCCCAGCAAAAGTAAACGTTGATCCCAAGCATTCGAACCAGTGTCCTGTGACATTCTTACTGGGAACGGTACATGTAAGAACAAATGTATATTCCTCTCCCTAAGCGTTGTTCATGGCGACAAGGTCGGCGGAATTCCAGTACTTTTATTTATGGTGATACAATGCTACACTATGTTTAATACCCCAAGGCCCAGAGAGCTGAAACATTCGCCAGTGCAGCGAGCCATTCACTACGCCCAGCATTTTTGCGACATAGGCCCTTCTCTATGGACACATTCAAGTTGAAATATATGATATTCGGTACTTATATAGGAAGTTATAAAGCCGGTCCCAGTTCGCAGGTACAAACCTTGCAGGTGATATTGGCGTCTGGCGTGACTATACCACCAACGGACAATCACGTGTACTATCACGCCATCTGCACGGACCATGTCTTATTCAAGCTTCAATCTGAAAAGAACTTCACTGGCCGGCTTCACGTCTTGTCTACGGAGATCCACTAGCCTATATCCAGAAACTAACATATTAAAACTAGTCTCTTTCCTGCCTTTACCCGAATGTCGTACAACGAAGCGGATGCCAATGCGCTTGTTCGATCGTCTGATCCCGAACATGTACGCCCCTGTGCTTCGTCCAGCATATTTCTAATTAACTGAGGTCAATGTGGGCTATTTTTCAGCCTGCGAATTTGATACCAAGTCTATGTGCATCGTAAGGCTTCTTCCGAACCCCGAGTGGCGCATGCTCATCAACGACTTGGTCAAAGTTTTTACCATTTAGGTTGGGTCACTGGCACTGGGGGAGGAATTAGCATTCGACAAGGGTATGAAGTGGTTTCTGTCCAAGCGCGTAATCTTATTTTATAACGCTTCCTTATCAAGAGATATAGTATACATCGCACCCTCGGGCGTCCAAAAAGAGCGCATCAAACCAGAACACATCTTCGTCTTGCCTTTCCCTCGTCCCTCGCCCGACATCTTCCTACGAAAGCCAACTCAAGCGCTCAAAGAGTCGGCATGCACACCTCTGTTCTGGAATGCGTTCGAATTGAGGGACGCTGGAAGCTGTGTGCATACACATTCCCAACATGCGGTCATGGCCACGTTACTTTGGGAAGGAGACGTATGGGAGGTCTCACACCAGGAGGTGAAGAAAGCGCGACTTGAACCGAGATACACAGTTAACAAATATTTTGTTCATAGATGATCAAAGGTGTGCGATTAGGCGGGATGGGCAAGGCCCTATCATATTTGGATACTCTAGTGGTGCCAATCATCCAAAATACGCCATTCGAGGAAGACTTGAAGGATAGCATGGCACAGGCAAGTCACGTCACAATTCTGGTTTGTGTGATTATAGTGACCATGCTGGACTTTAGGCGATGGTCAAATATCCTGATGCTGCTGGCGTGTTGGTTCGTCAGCATGGTGTCTATGTCTGGGGTAAGTTCAGTGTATCTAGTTGGTTCGACAAACATTAATTTATCCATATAATCCAAATTTATAGGGGCTGATTGGGAGAAAGCCAAGACTCAAACCGAGGCAAGTTTCCCATTTTTAAGGCTTGTCGATTTTGTCTAATGTAGTCTTGGGCAGTGTCTTGACTATCTCTTCGAGATTAGTGTCAAAATGAAATTAGCCGGGCTGCCCACCAAGAGAAATGAGTAGCGTGGCCCCCGCATACAAGTACCCCTATTGCCCCCTCTGAATAAATAGTATCACCCCTAATAAGCCCGCGAGGCGGCGCTGCAATTCATTCTACAAGACTAGCCTAATCCGATGAGAATTGCGGGCCGATGTGCCATCACTCCCACACACCATGTGGCGCAAGTTGACTGGCAGCTCCGGGAGGTCACGCTGGCTCACAGTCCAAGGTAAACGAAACAGGCGCGATATATTGAAACATCAGACCAGGGCAGTATAATTACAGCAAATAGCACAGAAGAAAGAAAGCATAGCGTTGAATGACGCGATGGTTTAAGCACCGAAGCCGTACAGGGTACGTCCCGAGCGCTTGAGGGCCTGCGATTGCGGGTTAGCAGGCATTCTTAATGCATACTAGACGAGGATGCTCACATAAACGACATCAAGCGCGGTCACGGTCTTGCGTTTAGCGTGTTCGGTGTAGGTGACGGAGTCACGGATAACGTCTACACGTGGGAAAATCGTCAGCGCAAGTCCAGTTGGCAACGTGTTGAAGTCAACACCAAGTCCCGGGATTGCGGCAAGGCCAATGTCTGCTCGTGTGTCCACCCGAGGTAGAACATCGACCAAGAGTATGAATGTTGAATGCTGCTACTCACTCTCGAGGAAAATCTTGAGGACGCTGCGGGTCTCCTCATAGATAAGCCCAGAGATACGCTTGACACCACCACGACGGGCGAGACGGCGGATGGCAGGCTTGGTGATACCCTGGATGTTGTCACGCAAGATCTTGCGGTGACGCTTGGCACCACCCCTGTCGGAGAACCAGCCAAGTCAGCGCTGAAAACTTGGGAGCCACGAACGACGGCGACAATGGCAGCGCCGACAGGATGGCTGAAGTTGCGAGCGCTACTCACTTTCCGAGACCTTTTCCACCCTTGCCACGGCCAGACATGATGTCGAAAGAGTTTAGAGGTAGGTTTTGCTTTGGGTAGAGAGACGAGCGGGGCTCTAGAATGTGGTCGTGAACAACAAGGTTGGTTTGGATCTTGGGGCTTCAAATAACAAACCTATGATCACGTGATCAGCCCTGCTGATGTCACCCCACACCGGCCCACCACGTTTGCTCTTGCTGGCCTCTCACACCCGTCCTCCATCACCAGCGAAAACTTCCAAGGCCTGACACTTGCGAAACTAGATCCATGGCGCACCAAGTGCATGAATCGGACGACAACCTCTCACCTACCTCGCCCGGTGAAGAGCGCGAGCTCGAGGTTGACTATACATCTGCAGGTCCTGAACCTCAGCCGGGAATCAACGGGGTGCCTGTACGATGTAAGTAATATCGAGTACATATGTTCTGATGTCTTCGATCATACCCATGCCTGCTTCACTAGGGTATGATGTAAGTGCTCGCTTCTGCTTCAGCGCGCTTCTCGTTGACGCAACGGCATTCAGGCTGATCGCACAGAGCCCTATACACGGTATGATCTTCATCTCCATATCAACGGGGAAGAATAATCAAAGTATTTCAGAATTGTACCATTCGCAGAGAAACATGATACCAGCGTAGAGTGAGCCGCCACGATAGGTGGTGTAAAACGGCCTACACTTATTTTCCGACTCTAGGTTCTTCTTTAAGCCATTGACTCTTACTGCACTCGCTATTTCCATGTCCATACTAGCATACATTGCGATGTCCGACGACGTTTTAGAAGAAGGTACGCCAGGCAAAGTACATTGCTCAAACGTTGAAACTCACACACCACAGGCAGAGACAAAAAGCGGCTGGGCGTTTATGCGTCCTTGTCAGCATTTTTCTTGTTTTCTATGGTTCAGTTTCGCGACGGTCCATTCATTCGGCCACACCCTGCTTTCTGGCGCGTAGTACTAGGTTTGCTTTCCATCTGTCATCCAGGAGTGCTCATGGCTTAACTGTGATATCATAGGCGTAAATTTGGCATATGAGCTCGCACTTGTGTTTTTATTGTTCCAGGACCTTGACTCCGCCAGGACTATGATGACTTACATCGACCCTAATCTGGGAGTCCCGCTCCCAGAAAAAAGCTACGCCGAGGACTGCTCCCTAACTGCTAAGAACCTTTGGGTAGCTATGATTCAAAGTAGCTGCGGGCATCCAGCTGATCAGTGCTCCCATAGAATGCAATCGACATATTTTGTCTTGCTCATGCGTTAGGTTGGTTCGGAAAGGCCTTGATTTTGCGGGACTACTGGTTCTGTTGGGTACGCTCGGATATTTTTCTTCAACGTTATGACATCTTGACGCTATGAATATCAGATCCTCAGCATAGCATTCGAGTTTGCTGAATACTCCCTGCAACATCAGCTACCCAACTTTGCGGAGGTAAGCCCTTCGTCATTGGAATCAGTCATTTTACTGAAATAGTGCGCTTTTAGTGCTGGTGGGACCATGTGAATATATCTCTTTTGGTAGTGGTAGGCATATCGACTGACTCGTACCGTTTAGTGGGTGTTGGACGTTCTGCTATGCAATTGGCTCGGAATCTATCTTGGAATGCAAACGTGCGCTTATTTCGAAGTCAAGGTAAGCCAAAGCGCACGTTCACCCCAGCGAATTCCATCTAACGTAGCATAGCACTTTACGTGGCGCTCCATCAGTTCTACCAAAGGAATGCGCCGTAAAGCCAAACGTGTCTTGAAACAGTTTACGCCTCACGACTGGACCGAATTTCATTGGGAAGGAACTTCGTCATTTACGTCCTACTGCGCTGTGTTTATGCTGCTGGCGACGTTTTTGGCCGCAGAACTCAACCCGTTTTATCTGAAAAGGTGTGTGTCTTTGAATGCTCCTGCAGAAACGAAGGCTGAAATGGCGATGTTAGCTTGTTGTGGATGGAACCTAGTCATCCAATCATTGTATCCCGACTCGCCGGCGTGTTTTTATGCGCTCTTCCGGCTGTGCGTGAATTGTACCAATACTTGAGTCATCCAGAGTAAGTTTTGCTCGTATCAAACACAATATTCTTACCATGTTTGTGATTCAGGAAAGTCGTTCGCATGGGACAACATGCTTGGCTGTTGTTGGCCACAATTGTGCGTATATCATTTGTATCCGGGTATGTGACTAATGAGTTATATTTATTATTAGGTCACCGAGCTTCTTATAATCGTAAAGTGGAGCAGGGGCATGTTCACCGAGCCTTTCCCAACCCACATCAAGTTTGCGCTATCGCTTGGTAGCGCGCTCCTAGTGGCCTACCCTACACTAAAGGTTCGCGGCTACGTATACTGTACATGCTCGATATACTGACCAAGTGCCCATTCATAGTTCGGGCTACCATCCGTCAGGAGATATCTGAGGCGCAGAGATAAAGCAAAACGAACGACCAAGGTGGAGTGAATGTATTTCCAAATATTGCCTCATGTTTCAGACCCTGTAACAATACAATTCTACTTAATAATTATGTTCATTATAGGCGGCCATGGCCTACCCGTCTATGTGTGAATAACGTGCGAAGAACAAAGAAAACAGCGAAGAAAACAATACGAGCGGAAAACATAAACATACTGTCCCCTACAAGACAATCCGCACAGATGCCGAGTCGACCAGCTGATCCTCTAGTTTCGATTTGACTGCCTCCAACCATTGCTCGTTCCCAATATCCCATATCGCCCTCTGGCACCCTGGGCATGGACCTCGCTTGAGGAACATGTCCATGATATACCCTACCGAGAACATCCCCAGACACTGGTTCAAGGGCCGGTGCAGCAGCTCGTCGCGTGCATGCCTTGTCCATTGAACTGTCCAGTAGGGCAATGCCTTTTCGGCCACCTCGATTGTCCTTGGCGCACACTCTGGGCACTCGCTAGGAAGCAGCCATGCCTCACCCGAGAAACTGCTGGCTGGATGATCCACGAAATTGGTTGCAAGCAACGTTTCGGTGATCACTGCCTCGCGACGAGCATGCATCCTATACAAGATAAACGCACTCTCGAGATCGATATGCAGCGAGTGCAGCTCCTCGTCCGTCATTTCTACGATGCGGAATTTGCCGATCGTGAGTGTGGAGGCTGCCTTGGCTTCCTCGACGAGCCCGAATTGGCGGGCGATGGCAAATGCGCGGATAGGGTCAGAACTCATTGCCACAGGCGAGAGTTCCCCTGTGACCTGGTCTGTTGACGACCGTAACCGCTGTCGGAGCATCTCTGTCATCCTGTCGATATGGTATTTTCGTGCAATCCCAAGCGCCTTTTCCAGGTGGTCGAACGAAGGGACAAACAGGTCACGATCGGGATATGCGAATTGAAGCATCATGCTGATGGAGTGCGCATCGTCGGCGAGGTTGATGACATCTTCGGCAGTGCCAACGGAGAACATGTCACCGAAAACGGGGGAGGTGAGTCGGAGAATGAGCCTCCATACAGTAAATTCGACTCCGTCGGACGAGCGGAGAACAATGTCACCCTCGTCAAAGCCATCGTTTGTAGGCGGTGGGGGTGGGGGTTCTTGGCCTGGAAGCGAGATGGCAGGACTAGGGGGCGCGGGGCTAGCTACTAGGGGAGCATCGATGATGATACTCGGAGAATGCATCGTGGACATACGCAACGCCAGTTTGTGAAGGTGGTCGAGACAAGGCGTGCGATGGTGGTGTCTGCAGGGCCTGAGGTCTCACACGAGCCCAATGATATTCTAAGCGTTACTTTGACTACTGAGTAGGGTTGCATGATGGATGAAACTGAAACAGTACATACGCGTGGTCTCCTCCTTGTATGCGATGATTTTCAAGGTTGAGGGTTGCCCGAGGTCACGTGTGCTTCATTTGGGCAGCCAGCGCTTACTAGAACCGACGCATGTATTCACTCAGAAACTTCTTTTTCAGTGTAGGCCTCAGCCAAATTTTTGGATTGTGTATTTAAGAAGACAAAATGAATCGACCTCAAGTCGTACGAAGATAATCGAAAAGATGCCAACAGTGATACAGTTTCAGCGCTTGCACAGAACTTCAGCTGGGGCGGGTAACTGAGATGCCAAAGACGAGCACAGCAGCCTCGGCAGAGTAAGGGCCATTTAGACCTGGACGTTTTGGCTAGAAGTATAATCATGAGCAGTTGTAGATGCAGTTGATGCAATTAAGACATACGCAAACTGGCCAATAACATTGCCTGGAGCGCGATACTCGCACACGTGATAATTGACAGCCTGGATAAAAGTCGGTATAATCATCTCGGTATAAAAGGCTACGATGTGCTTACGCCAGAGAATCCGGATAGGAGACCAGTGCAAGAAGTGACAGCGCAGCCAACTTCAGTCGTGGCCTTCCACACGACTTGAGTAAAGTGCGAGTATTGAGGGTTGGCAGGATCGTATTCGGCTGGATTCAATGCATGAGCGGAAGGCAGCTAGAGCGAGTACCACAAACTCACAAGCCTCGTCGGTCCACATCTTCACTGCGGCAGCGGCACCCAAACTAGTACCAGCCGCGAGGTTCTCGCCGAATTTGCCAACCTTGCCTTGTGAATGTTGCCATCTAAGCAACCAGTTAGAATCGAGCACGTTTATGCAAACGAGGTACTAACACGCAGTTTCCAGCCCACTTGGCTGCTGCTGCAGCTAGATCGTCAGCCCTACATAGAAGATTAGTTCTGACCGGATATAATATACGTATTTGACATACCAGGTGAGGGGGCTAGCGTTGTGCAGAGCGCGAATGTCATTGTGCCCCTTGAGATAGGCGTCGATGTCAGCATTACCCGAGCTGGCCTGGGTGGTAGTCACCGCCTTGGAAGGACTTGGGTTCGCGGTGCTGATCGGGGCGGGGGTTGTGGTAGGAACTACAGTGGTGGTGGGAGTCGCACTGGTAGTTGGAACAACAGTGCTAGTGGCTGGAAGAACCGAGCTGGTTTCCGGAGCGGCAGAGCTCGTCTCAATTGCCGAGCTGGTCACCACTATAGTGGTGGGTTCAGGAGTTACAATGAACGTGGGAGTGACCTCAGCAGTCGACGAAGATACGATCGAAGTCAAGGTGGGGACAGGGGCCACTGTGCGGGTCTTAGTGTGCCACTTGTGCCATCCGTGGTGTGAGTGTGTGTGCGAATAAGAAATCGTGCGAACGCCGGGACGCACAAACCAGTTGATCCAGTCGAAATCCCCGGCCTCGAAATCCCGGACTTCATGCTGCGCCGGGGCCGGTGCAGCGGAGGCCAAACCGGCAGCCAAAACGATGGAAGCGAGAACAGCGAAACGCGTCATTGGGAGCAAGAAAAGTTGAGTGGTTGAGAGTTGAATGGGCTCAAAGAGTGACAGAAAGGTATAAATGAATGTGAAGAGGGTCAAAGACACCAGAGGCCGTCAGAGAGAAAGAGAGACGAAAGCTTTGGGAGACGACAAGCGAGGAGGGCGGCGTTTATATGGCTGAGCCATCCGCAGTTTTCTGCGGCGCCAGTAACGAACAAATGTGCCTCATATATCAACCAATCTTCTACGATATTATTGGGAAGGCCAAAAGTTAGGCGCGTGTGGTTGCTGGTTGCTATCTTGGCCTAGGAACCACATGGTCAACGTGCTCGATCAAAGACCCCACAATTGTGGATATATGCGACGGCGTAAGGGCTGAGCCAAACAAGGTTTGGGCGGGTCGAATTGGAAACATCACCACGACAACTGTCTAATACATCATATTAGACACTCACACATCCGTAGGGATCTGTCACAATAATGGGATGTCAACTATGTCTAAAACGGCCGAACTCACCACCGGAAGCTGTCCGTACGATATTAGTGGTAGTCTGCCTTTCAACCGATTCGTTGGTGAAGTTGCTCCTTGTGATACTTTTGAAACTTCGATCCAATTAATCAACTCGTTCAAACTACAACCGCATAATCTTTGGCTGAATTCAAGACATATGAACCCAGGCTTCTAAAGTAGACCGCTGAAAGAGGTTCAAAACACAACCGTTACTACGCGCCCTTGGAGTCATAACGCAACCGTTCCAGGCCTGCGACGTCCTCTACTGCGCTTGCCATCCAACCACGGCTGACCCAAACGAGCGCCGTTATTTCTGCTGGCACGCACCACCAGGCTAGCTGAGCAACGTCTCGCCCAGAGATGACAGCCAATATCGGAGCAAGGCATGTTGAAAGGGGAGCATAACGTGAAAAGTCCGCAGGGATGGATTTTTGCAAGTTAGACAGGGTCGGTAACAGAGATACGAGGTTCAACGCGAGTACTCCAACATGCAGTATTGTCAATAGGGATGCAAGAGGTATGAGCGGTTTTGGCTCCAGGAACGTGTTGAGGAGTGGCGTGAAGGGCGTCAATTGGCTACCGCGGAGCGTTGTTGAGAGGAAATATAATTGGCTGGGAATCACAATGTCAATCAATAGCCCTGGCTGTAAGGGTGGCGTGTGCTTACGATGATATACCCAAAATAAGTATGCCTGCTACCACTCGGGTCAAGCTGTCGTTTGAGCGCCTTGCAGCTTCTCGGAGTTCATCAATAACTTCCTCTTGTTCTGTGAGAGCCAGTATCAGTTGCCAACCATTATTATGTTGCGCTCTTTGGCTAGCCATGCTTGCCTTGTTCGTCCAAGACACGATTTTCGTCCTCTCGGTCTCCGTCTTCAGAGAATCCAAATGCTTTGCGTTGCCGAATTGTACTAGACATGGTAGCTATGGTTAGAAACTTAGAGACGGACACAGATGGCTTCCACCGCAGGCAACAATCAAATGCAAATAGCACGTGACCGACATTTCTGCGCTTACATCTTACTATTACCATATCCTACTGTATTCTCTCCCAGGAACTTCTGTGTGCCAGCATCCTGGACTAAAGAACCGTGGGTTCAACGCCCACGAGTTACCGCAATGCTCCAAATATCATGTACTTATTGCCGGTTTGGTCGATTCCACCCACGCAGACGACTGAATACCGTAATGTCAGGTTGAACTTCGACCACCTGGGCAGACAACCGCCACGAGCGCTTAGGCAGAAACTACTCTTCTGTGGGGCTGTTTGCTTGGCGTTCGCAAAAGTGTTATCTGACCGAGCCGGACAACCACCAATCTGTCAATGCACATTCTGCAGTTGCCCACAGATGTCTTTATCGTCGTGCTCTCCTACGTAGGCGGGAAGGATTTGCTAGTGTGCAAACAGGTTTGTCCTGCTTAACCGCCACGTAACCTCAAATTTGACAGACACTGTTCTCAGGTCTGCAAATCGTTTCGTAGTTTGCTTAAATCGTCACCAGAGCTGCACTATAGGCTCGCTCTCGCAAAAGCGGGCGTCGTCGATGGGGTCACTGGTCAACCTGTCGAAGAACGCCTTCAACTTTTGCGCAGGCTTGAGCAAAGTTGGTACCCAGATATGCTTAAACCTCGAAAGCAATTCAGAGTCTTGTTCTCGAGACCGTTTACCAGAACCGATGTTAATGCTGGGTTTGTGATCTCCGGCATGGTGCCTCGGTCGGCGCAGGATTATGAAGAGTTGCAGATATATCGCTTGCCGTCTACTCTTCCCAATCTTAAAGCAAAGTCATGGAGACATGTATTGGATTCCAATATCAGGTACTACAAAGCCGATCCCGTCCAAGACATGCTAGCACTTCTCGAAATACCAGAAAGGCGCTATGGACAAGGGTGAGTGTTTCATAGTGCTTTTTTACATAGACCAGCTTATGATTACTACAGATATACGCTATTGCGAGTTCACTTGCGAACTTTTTCGAATAACAAGTGTCACCCACTTGCGTCCCGCCCTGTCCTTGAATTGGGCAAGTTTGATCCGGATCTTTACGTGGGTCAAACCGGAGAAGGCTGTGAAGATTTCAGTATTCACATTTACTTGGATATGCTCGCTCTAATCGTGAAGCCCATTGGCATGGCCTCTGATGATACCCTCGCGCACCAAGAACTCCTAACGATATGGCAATGGACCAGTGGCCAGCGGTTAGCAGTTTTCGTGCCTCCACCTGATTTTGTGTTTAGCGACTGCGCGTTCATCAAGAGAGATCAGCTACTCGTTGTCCACTCGCGTTCTTCGTTTGGACCGTCAATCAGTGTGCTTCATATAGAGCGTAGAGAGCTATACTCAAAGTTTTCTGACGCGGTCCCGGACTGTTCAGTCGAACCTGTCACATATGAGCCACGAGGGACCATATTTCAGCTTCCAGCCCCTCCTAAATGCAAGCCTGAATGCGTAGGCATACGAGATATCACAATTACCAACGGTTCAAGCCCATACCCTCCGCGTCGCTCCAACGAACAGGACAGCTCAACCCCACTGTTTGTTTCAGACCCCTCCCCTGAATCCACCATAGTTGCTTTTTCGATTTCTGTTGTCCTCCAATCAGTGCGACACGGAACACCGCCTATCATTCATCATACTCTCCTTGCGTACATCTCCACGTTTATCGCCTTGTTCTCACCTTCGCAAGCTCGATCTGTCCCTTTCGGCGAATGGAGTGTACGGGGTGTACACTGGTTTCTAGGACCCCCGGGATTCCTTCACGGGCAGCGATATGCTCATACGATATTCGATCGCAGGTGGAATACGGTTGAAATATACGATTTTAATCCCTCCCATGTTCCTGCTGTTGTATCGGGCTGGCAGACCCTTGTGAAACCCAACAAGAAACCATCGTTTTCGAGCATATCGCCCAAAATGAGCCTCTTTAAAACCAAGAATTCGTTCGGATGTTCTCACAAATACTATCTTGATGGGGGGAAACTCAACTCAAACTTGAGATACAAGAAGCAAACCATGAAGGAGGAAATGGGTGGGCAGCAATCGGGCTGCGCCCTAGACTGCGAACGAGTGATCATTCTCGATGTACGTTATCTTCTACCCCCACCCAGTTCTCAGAGCGCTGATTATACGTATGTCTCAGACTGAGCGAGGCGGATATATATTTGGTTTTACATCATATAATATTACCTGAATAGTCTCGTACGAATGACCAGATCCCACCCATCTTTAATCAAAAATAATCTGGTTCAATTATACATATCAAGCATGAGTACAATGTATAGGAGCCGCATCGATAAAAGATAAAATTCAAACGAGAGTCTCGGTATTATGGAAAGCTTGGTTATGAGAGCACCTGGAGATGAAAAATGTCAGATACGTTCCGCTAGATGCGCCGGCCGGCGTACCCGTGTAGTATAGTCTACCACGGGAACATAAGTGAAAGGATAGCAATTCTCACCGCGATCAGCACCACGCAAATCACAATCACAATAACCAGCATCAAGCACGCTGCGCGACGGCCCGCCTTTCTCTGATAATCCGAAGCTTGGTTGAGTTCCGCAGCAGCACTCGTGGTGTTGGTGGCGACGATAGTAACGTTGTCTTCGATCGTATCTGAGATTCGGGGTTAGATGTTGAAACTCGATTGAATAACCGGCTGAGCGTACTCAACATCGCGCCTTGTTCATTGACCAGGGTACCCAAATCTCTGAATATTTCATTCAGCTCGTGGATACCGGTCTCGATCTCCCGAATTTCGCTTTCTCGCTCCTGGATCAAAGACTCTTGATGGGCCAATTCAGCCGCAGAGATTTGGCTACGTAAATCAGACAAATAAGAGCTGGTTGAGGAATAAATGAGGTTGCAAGACGTACTTCTGGAAAGCTTGAACCTGTCGCTGCGATTGCGGTGACGTCGACACTCCAGGGCTTCTAAACAAGCATGGTTAGCTGACATCATGTTGCAACAACGCATCGGCCTCACCCGGTGTTATCATCCACCGCCTGTTTGACGCCTTCCACAACCGTCCGCTGTCTCTCAGCGCTGACCTTCTGGGCACGTTGGAAGGCGACGAGCGAAACTTGGAAGTCATGAGAGGTCTTTTGCAAAAGTGCTTTGTGTTGAGGCTGCGGTGGGAGCGACTGAGTAGCTGCGGTCCCCAGTGAAAACAAAGAGCACAGACCAACTTCTGCTGCAACGTCGACAGTGTCTTGAGATCATCGGTCCCCCTCTTAACCAAGTCTCGGGTCGTTTCGGTAAGCTCATGGCTGAAAGGCGAAATGAGCTCGAAACGCAAGAGCTTCACCATGCCGACAATACTCACAGTCCTTTCCGAACAGTTCCTGTATCTCTCGATGTCCCCAATTGATCCACCAGCTTCATAATCCCCTGCACATTGGATGTGATCTTGAATACTTGAAGCGAGAGAGACTTTTGAAGTCCCAGGAACTCGGCATCAGATGGCGAGGTAGGTACGAGTGCGGATGAGCCTCGCTGGTGACCGCCCTGTCCCCGTTCGAGATCTGCAAAACTCATCGTGGGCGGGGGCGACTATGAAAGCGAAGGGATAAGGGGGTGTTGCAAGCTCAGAAAGCGCTAGGGTATGGTCCGTGATCTTGGCGAGCTGTGACGCGGTGGTGGTTGACTTTATAAAGGTACCGGTGCAGAATTGGTTATCCCGATTGGCTGTTCGCTAAAACGCCGCACAGCCACGCAGCCCAGACTCGCCACTTGACCGTGAAATCGGCGACCACCAGTACCAGCATACACCTTCGTTCAAAACTAGACCCAAAATATCTGAACGCTGCTTCCTGGAACATTTTAATTCTATGATCATGTCTTCCTCTGGGTCTCCTACTTCTCGCACACCGGCACAAGAGCGTGCACTCGCACTCATGGCTGAACGAGACTCTGTCGATCGAGAAATACAGACGCATATATCCGTTCTCTCTTCACATGGCGTGAACATGTCTACAAGACTAGTCGACGGCCAAGGCTTTCCCCGCGCAGATCTAGATATTCTAGCCATTCGGACGGCACGCGTACGCGTCATCGAGCTTAGGAACGACCGGACTCGGTTGACTGACGAAATCGCACGAGCGCTGACGGACGTTCACAACTCTGGCGCATCACTGCCCACATCTGATGTCAAGATAAACGGGATCAATGGCGCACATGGACCGTCACCCGCGAGTACCCCTGATCTTACCGAATCCCAACCTCGACTTCTTGCTCCGTTTGCCAAAGTCGATGGAGTTGCTCCAGGAAGTCCTGCATACGAAGCTGTAAGTAGCTTTGAGTACAATTATCTTGGACTAAACTATTCTTATGCGCATGATGTATTGCAGGGACTTCAGAGAGAGGACCTTATCTTGGCGTTTGGCAGTTTGACTGCCCAGTCATTCTCTGGGTCGTCTCTTCAACCTCTCGCACAATTAGTAGCCTCACATGAAAATGTAAGTACAACTCAACATCAAAGTAAATACTTGATTGACTGTTTGTTATTCCATAGCAATTACTCAGTGTCAAGATTCAACGAGGTGGCAATGAGATGCGCCTAGACTTTACCCCCCGATCAGGATGGGGAGGCCGAGGAATGCTTGGGTGAGATAAACAATGCGCAAATGTTTTTACTGTTAGACTAACCTCGAGATAGGTGTCATATTGTGCCATACGTGGGCTGAAGTCTGAAACACATGGTTCTCGCACAAGCAATAGTACAAGTACTTGATTATAATAAAAACCCCAATAAACAGGAAAGCTTTGACACAGAAAGATTGAAACATGACAACAGAGAAGAGCGAGTATAACTATCACAAGGAATAATAGTCTTTGATTTTTGCCCTTGAAGCTAGGTTTTCTTTTGAGCAGCCATACGCTTCCCCGCTAGAATCAGAACAAGAGCATGGCCTAGAGGACCAAATCTACTGCCTTCTTGGTTGGTTCGCCAAGTACCACTATATCCGAATCCGAGTCGCTCTCCAAATCGTCAACGTCAATCACGTCTGATGGATCAGCTAGACTAGGCTTCTCGTCGGGGCGAAGGGATTTGATCGTGCGTGGTGAATTGGGTTCATGTTTCTGCTCTGCCTTCTTTTCGTCGTAACTGGAGTCTAATTTATTTCGAATAGGCTCGACCCCTTCGAATACGAGCTTGTTTGGTATGATCCCCTGCGCTTTCAACCAATCTGCGACGCGTCAATTAGAGTAGTACTACGTTACTTGAGCATACCTTTTGGCCCATAACGGAATACAAACACCACAGGCGAAGAGAGATCGTGTGTTTTGATGGCGCGCATTGGAGATATGCGGGCTGAAGGGATAGGATCTCCGAGCATCGCGGTGATAGTATGCTCCTTTTTGGTATCGTGTTTGTGAAAGCCTCGTGACTTCAGTTCATAGTATTTGTGAAGGCGTTTGGTCTGAGTGCAGCGAACCCAGGTAAGTTTTACTCGTATGGTCGCGAGCTCTTCCGAAACAGGAGGATGTGGAGATGCCAGTTCATCTTGATCTGCTCGCAACTCAGCGTATTCCAGATGTAATACAATTGCTACACGCACTCATCATAGGTCGACGGCCAAACACAAGCGGTCGTTTAACCCCTGGAGCCACACTCATCCCGTCCTTCTCTCCAGGAAGCCCCGCGGCGATGTTCTTGGCGGACAGAACGCGCGAAGTGATATCTGTTCCGTCGAGACGGACGTCGCAGCGTAGACCTAGTTTATCCTGGATATCGCCAGAGGGTGCCCATTTAATTCTGAATCTGCTTCCCTCGTCTGACGGAATCCAGCATCTGAATGCAGGTAAGCACGCGTCAAAACCATGGACATAACGCACTCGGTGGCGTCATCGACAATCCTAGGCCCGTATTCTTCTAGTTTGAGTCAATTTTGGTCGGTCAGCCATACAGACAGTGATTGGTGAAGCATCGAAGGTCGCGTGCGAGAGAAACTTGCTTGCGCCACACGAACTCAAGGTGCTACCCATGATCACGTAATCTCTGGTGATTGCCACATTCCATTGCCACTTCTTGCCCTCTGGTCTGAAGATATTGGTAGATAAAGGTAGCAAAGTCTCTGATTCATGGCCGAAACTTGCGTTGATTTGGCCAGCTCTAGCTAATTCACCTACCGCCGTTGTTCGGTTTTGCTCGTGCGGTTTGGCGTGATGACTAGGAGCAGCTCTAGGTACGGTGTAAAACTTGGGGGGCTTTCAAAGATATATATAGAACGCCCAACAAGCTTCAATTAAGACCTATTGATCTCGACTGCTCGCGCATACTTATTGTCCCAGGATTGGGTGAGAGGTTTGCCCAAACCAGCCGGTCCGCCCCTCTACTTCAACCACCACAGTAAGCTCTGGACTAATTTATCGTTTGAAGTACGGAAAAATATTTAGATTAAAAGTCCGCACTCCAGTAGGTTTTATATGCTAGCACAAGATGAGGCTGAATTCTCTCGGAGTGTGCCTATTACTTGGACTGGAGGCCACGAGCCCACCGGCGTGGGTGCTTCGAGGAATCCCTCGACGCTTGCTCAGTGTGCCGTGGGGTTTTTTTTGCAACCAGGGCCGACTTTGAATCATCTTCTGCACTCACCTAAGGCTTGGTATATATGCAGTCTAATGATTATAAAACACCCAAACTTCAGAACGGAAGGAGAGTAAGTGCATATATGCGAACCTGACTTATCATCAGGACAACATGTCCTGATTTCTATCATATGCCAAGAATCACGTTGCGTGGAGGAATTATTGAGTTCTTTGTACCAAGGACCGTAATTGTATATACATGTATGGTTTTCATTATAAATTGATATAGTTCACGGGAAGTATACAAATCAGGATACAGATGAGAAAACCAAAGGAGGAATCTTAGGTTAGTGTTGGAGCTTCAGATTTGATCCGCCCTGCTGAGTGCTCGCGCTTTAGTGGGATACGGCTGGGCTGTTTTAGGGTTAGAGGAACTCATATGCCCAAACGAGAATAAGCGGTACCTTTTCTTCCACGGGATCGTTTAGCACAACGACGTCCGAATCGGCTTCACTAGGCAAATCGTCGATATCGATTACTTCAGAGGCATCAAACAAACGTATGTTGCCCTGGGAAATGCTGGTGTCTGGACTTAGTTCACGTTTGACCCTCTTTCTTGGCCTCTCAGCTTTGATATCAACGCTTTGACGTTCTCTGACGGGCTCCCTAGGAATAATCTCCTTGGCCTTCAACCAATCTTCGCAGGTTCAGTGGCTGAGTTTGTCAACTTCACACACACATACCTTTGGGCCCATACCTGAAAATAAAAACAGCTCTTGGTAGTCCCGCGTCCACCTTGAGTGTTTTCCGGCCACTCTTTCTCTGGGTTACAACGGGAGCGCCAAGAGCAGCAGTGGTGCTGTGTCCCTTTTTGGCCCGCTCGTGAAGCAGGCCAGGCTCCTCGGGTTTGTGATATCGAAATGGACGGTCTATACCAGTGTAGCGAACCCAGTTGAGCTCAACACGTATAGTACCAAGCTGGGTCGATCGAGCACCATTTGGGGGCGCCAGGTCGTCTTGGTCTATCATGTCCAACAGTGGATACTTATAATCAAATGTACTCCAAACAAGGAGGACGGACATTACTGACCTGTAAGCTCTTGACGGCTAAAAACGAAGAGCCTCCTTGTGTTGTGTGAAACGGACATTCCGTCTTTCACACCAGGAATGCCCCGTGTGATATCTCGGGCAGAAATAACTCCGGCACTAACGCCCCTTCCGTCGAGGCGAATAGAGCAGCGAAGTCCAAGGTTGGGTTCAAAGTTTCTGACAGGCTGCCACATTATCTTGAAGTTCTTTCCCTCTTCGGACGGAATCCAGCACCTACGAAATATAGATCAACCCGAGGGTAATCAGACAGACAAACAAAGAAACGATAATTGAGCCACATACTCCATAGATTCGTCATCCGTTTCTCTCGTTTGATATTCTACAAGCTGGTTGCCTTGCGCATCTGTAATCCACACTGAAAGGTTTCCGTTCAGCATGATGTTGGTGGTTGCTGTGGGCAAGAGGGAGTGGCGCCACGCAGAAGCGCCATTCCAGTTGCGTAACTGAACCTTCTAAACGCCCAGCCTTAGTCTGGACACAACCACCATAACTAAACGGGTTCTTTGGTGCGCTTACTTGGTCATACCACACCTGTTCGATATTTGGATTTGGATCTCCCTGGGTCTTTCCTCGTTGTGACTTGCAAGATTGGCCAGTAAACACCTATTCGAATCTAGTTCGAAGACGCCCGTCACTTGGCTCTAACGGACCGTGTATTTACTTGTGCTGGTGATTGATATAGCACGCGAAGGGATACTTGCCTAATAGCACTGTTGACCTCTACAACTGGTCCGGGATGGCCACTCAGCTAATGCAAGACTTTCCGGAGCTTGCAGCTTTGTCGTACGTCCACAAATCAGTTCTGAATTGATGGTGAACTGATTGTCCCCAGACGAGAAGATCTCGAGTGTCTTCTCTCCGACCCAGCCTACTTCCAAGCGATATTTCATTCGCTATCGCATACGAAAGCGTTGCTTGCATCTCAAACCGAGCTCGGAATGGCAAACGAAGCGATAGCTAGTATGTAACGTTCGTTATGTACGTAACACCGCACTTACAGGACGTCAAACTTAGAACGCAATCTGGCGCTTCAGGGAGAACTATACGATCTACGCTCCACCACCAAGGATGCTTACGATCGGGCAAGGGATCTCCAAAATAGATGGGCAGCAGTCGACCGAGAACAGCGAGAGGTCTATCAGGTAAGTCCTTGAGTACCACGCAAGGGCGAAATATGAACGGGGATCTAGCGATTCACCCCGTCGTTCCTGCTCATGCGATTACGTCATGCGACCATAGCCCAGGACGACGCCTCCGAGGCGGCAGCCGCAGCATTCGTGCAATCTTCGCAAACTACAAAACCCGCCGAAGCGACGCCGCAGGAGCTCGAGGATTTTGTTAAAGAATTCAAGGAGCTAAGGAAAACGTATCACAAGAGGGTGTTCTGGGGAGACCAGTGGAACTCTGGAAAGGTTACTTGGCGAGATGACTGATACACTTTGTTTTATTTCTTGTTACACAATTCACTAGTTTTGAACATCAGGTCGATCCTT